>CM048849.1:7451540-8739040 GCA_026545225.1 Cornus controversa | reverse complement strand
TTTCTATGGATAAAGCTCATCCATGAAGATCTCCAATGGTTGTTCGATCACTTGATGTGAAGAAAGATCCATTTCGTCCTCAAGAAGATAATGAAGAATTGCTTGGTCCTGAAATTTTATATCTTAGTGCTATTAGTGCTCTTATGTACCTTACAAATTGCACCAGATCTAACATAGTTTTTCTAGTAAACTTACTGGCACGGTAAAGTTCTACACCAATCCGCAGACATTGGAACGGTGTAAAACATATAATGCAATATCTTCGTTGAACCACTGATATGAGATTGCTTTATTCAAATAAATCAAATTTTCAATTAGTTAGATATGCATATGCAGGTTATCTTTCTAATCCACATAAAGCTCGATCACAAACAGGGTATATATTTACTTGTGGTGACACTGCTATATCATGGAGATCTATGAAACAGACAATGACTGCAACTTCTTCAAATCATTCTGAGATACTCGCAATTTATTAGGCAAGCTGAGAGTGTGTTTAGTTGAGATCTATGGTACAACATATTCGAAAAACATATGGACTCTCAATAAATGATATCCCAACAATATTATATGAAGATAATGTTGTATGCCTTGCACAAATCAAAGAATGCTATATTAAAGGAGATAGAACCAAGCATATCTCACCAAAATTATTTTATACTCATGAGCTTCAGAAAAATGATGATATTGATGTTTAGCAGACATATTCATGTGATAATTTGACAGACTTATTTAATAAATTACTACCAACTACAACATTCAAGGAGCTTGTATACAACATTGGAATGCATCGACTAAAAGATTGTACACGTTGAAATATTGTAACAATGATACTTACGAGGGAGAGCAATTAATTAAAGAATGGTATCAGCATATTTTACTCTTTTTTCTTCGTTTAGGTTTTATTCCAATGAATTTTTCTAACAAGATTTTTAATGAGACAACCTTAATTCATGCAATACAGAGAGAAAAATATTGTGTAAAATTGTGAACCCCAAGAAGAAGTGCTGCAAGTCAGAGGGTCAAACAGTAGGGTCGACACCATATTATTAACTTATATCCCTTCATCCGTCTACCTGAAAGAAAGCCACCCTACTTGCTTTGTGTTTGTAGACTTGATGATACGTAAACAAGTGAGTGGTATTAGCGATGCAACTTGGTCTCTCCACTTTCTTCAAATTTTGACTAAATATGGCATCACAGTGGACATTAAAAGTGAGTTTTTTTTTTAGAAGTAATACAAAGCTCCCTTATTTATCTGTATCTTGAATTATATCATAGTAAGAAAACTCATATACTAAGAGACCTTGTTACAATACTACTATTATTACATACTCACCTTTATATCCTACATTTTCTTTTACAGTTAGGCAATGAAGGAAACAGTATGTCACAGAAAGTCAAAGGTTCTGAAGTAAATTAAAGAGGAAATATACCCAATTGATAGTATGTATTGATGTTTCAACATATGGTAGTATGGCGTTCTTGAAAGCAAATCAAAAAGGAATATTTGAATGGTACAGATTGATGACTCAACATACGGTAGTATGGTTCATCGGGTCTACGGGTGATACTTTGTAAGTATTGGCTAACATGTCTTACTTATGAGGATTTTCATCATCAAAAAGCAAGAGAGGTGGAAATGTACATGTTTGGTTTTTTTCCTTCTAAACTGGAGTCTAGTGCTATTTATAATGGGATGAAGTTCTTTGGTTAAGGGTACTCTTGTAAAAAAAATTAGTCCATATGTCACCTACCTTGGACGTGACCATTCGAATTACAACTTTTGATAAATTGAGAAAATTTGTTGCCAAAAAAATAAATAAATAGTAGAAGGTATTTTGTAACTTTTTGATAGTACAAAAAAGTTTGGTGTTATTGGGCCAAAACAAGAAGATTACTGGGCCGGACTTGAAACTTGATGTTCATGGGTAAATTCAAGTTACCACAAGATCAATTATGGAAACAAATGACTTATATCTGAAATAAGATTATTTACATGCCACAACAAATTCAACACAATGCAACAATAAGCTTATATGAGAAAAGAGCAAGAAAAAAGAATCAAGCGCTAAATCTTGTAGAGACACCTATCACAGCTCAACCCTCCGGTCTCCAAACTTCATGCTTTCCCATATCTTTTATGAATGCCAGGGAGAAGTTGCACTTCAACCAACATGAGCCTCAAGGTCTGCCTTTTAAGAAGTTAATAGAACTATGCCTTCTTCATCCTGTCAACAATTATAGATTATTTTAAAATAATTTGATAATACAGCTTGTTACTGGATAAATTGCATTCATCACTCTCAACTGCGAACTTGCCTGATTTTTCTTTCTATATCATGTCCGTCTATTTTCATCACGCGAATGGCTGCCATTAATTTTACGGTACTGAGCCAGTTCATCATTTACCCGTAAAAGCAGATTTTCTGAACGTGACAACCTCTTGCTAAGATCGGCATTAGTAGGCCTCAAAATGCTGTTCACCTGTTGGACCAAGAAAACTTTGGCACATAAGAAACAGAAAATTAACAATGGAGCTTTTAGGGAGGGGGAGGTTCAACTAATTACTTCACCTGCTTTTGAACTTGCGGTTGGACATTTTGGGTTCCAATTAGTTTTCTCACCATATCATCCAGTTCTGCAATTTTTCGCTTTAAATTGGTCTTGTCCTTCTGTAGAAAAAATGGTAGCAGCAGTGTACTTTAAAGGAACCTCTTGATGGCAAAATTGATAAGTGGACGATTAAGATTCAGAGTTTGAAGGATTAATGTGCCTAAGAACATATTCACACCTTCAACATTTCATTTTGTGCAGTCAGCAACTGAACCCGCTCTTGTTGTTGCTCAACAGTCATCTCAACAGAGAGAATTTCTTGTCCTCTTTTATTTACTTCTGAAATGCATCTATTGAAACGAGAAATCCATGCAGGATCATAAAACTATTGGAGATTATAAGATCATATCAATATATCGATGCAAGATGTACAGTGAGGATCAATGAGGATAAATTATATCATCCATACGATGTTACATATGACCAGAAAACCCGAGGAACCTTTCAGGAATATATTGAGTGCATATACCATATTAGGTATGAGACAGCCAGCAAGATATCTATGCAAAAGCAGGCAACAGATGATTAACAAATTTCATTTGATATATTAATAAGAAAATTTCTAGGTGGAGCACTTCAAAAGATGGTTCATAAGGAAAAGTACACCTAAAGGGGGTGTATAGATCCCGAAAACTAACTAATGAACTTTAATCGATTTTTAAATTTCAACTACAACTGAAATTTAAATATCAATGAATGAGCATGGAATAAAAGTTAATAGTGTAGAGATAAAAAGCATAAAATCATCCACACACATGACCAACTTTACGTGGAAACCCATAGGTGGAAAATCCCCAAGACCTAGTACAGACATATCAAATCCACTATCAGAACAAAAGTGTACAAGACTAGATTAACCAGTCTTTAAACCCAGGAATCCCTTAGTTACCTATAACCCAGACTCACTCCAGATGATCCAACATGATTTTCTGATGCTGCTAGACAACTAACCACATCCTTAAAGTGATCCGCTCAACCTGTGTTTCGATCTCCATGACTAATTGCGTCCGATTATTGGTTTGTTGTTTGGTATTAGTTGTGGTGCTGATATCCTTGAAGCTCCAGGATTGATATGTTTCAACACTCACCATCTATATGAATGATGAATGAAACAAAGATCTACCAATTGAATTGCTAGAATGCAATCTAAAATTGCCTCAGAAAAAAAACAAAAATGATGCTCAGTATATTCTCCATATGCTTGTGTGCTTGCATAGGTTTTCTAAAAGCATAGGGTCTTTCTATAAGCCTTGGAGGCTGACAGAGAGTTTGAAACCTATTTGGAAACCCTTTTACTGCAGTTTTTGCTCAATCAATAAGATCGATCGATTGAAATTGGTCCATTAAGTTTGGATTGATCCATCGATGGATTGAAATTCCCCGTCCTTGTTCCTTTAGGATTTTGAAAATAGAAACATTCTGAAAACAATTTTATGCAATCTAAAACATGTTTTTGTGGATCAAAACATGTAAAATAAAAACCCTAACATGTTTAATTAAATGAATGCATGAATATGAATTATAATTTGGCGAGTGCATAATTTGAGAGTTGAATTTACCTTTTTGCCCTAGTTGGACTTTGAATTTTCTGATACGCCCTTATTGACAGAGGTAACTCAACTACCTTACACTAACTCTTAAAACATAAGCAAAAACTAAAAATCAAGATTACAGACTCCGTTTTACACAAAATTTGCCAATCAAAGTCCTATTGTCCTAACACCAACATTACATAAATTGCTATTCCTCTCCTTTTCCATCAATTCCTTTTAATACTTTCATCATATTAGGAAAATATCAACTTAATTTAAAATTCCAATTTTGAATTCATTTAGCACCCAATTACAAGGATGAAACAGGCTGAAATATATGCTGTAGTGGAATTTGGTGGAAAGGACTTACCTCTCTCTTTCCTCGATTAAATCATTAATCTGCCTCCTTAGATCAATAATTTCTTGCTCCTAGTTCAATAAAAAAATATATTTAGAACGCCTAAAGTTAAATCAGTAAGTGTTATATCAAAAGATCTGTCAATATACCATTTCAGTAGACTTCTGCATTTGTTGCTGTGCTCCTTCCACAAATCTTTGAAGCTGATACTGGTCTATCAAATTCTAGGATGTGTCAAAAGAAAAATGCACACAAATAAGAAATTGCAGTTCCAAAGAATCGTGTTTTCAAGATACTAGTCTAAACCTTACTGCGTAGTTTGTCATGTCCAGCTTGACACCAAGTAAATCCCGAATGACGTCATGTGTCATGCTTTCTGCTGCAGCCAGTCTAGTGTTCAGCATACATACCTGATGCACTATGGATTGTTAGTATGTTGTAATATAGACACAACTACCAGTGCAAGTATTCAGGTACCATTGTTTAAGGGTAGAGAGAGAGAGTTCTGGTGCATGAGAGGAAAATTATGAGAAGCAATAATAAAGCAAATATGGAAGAGGTCAAGAATTTTGAGTAAAAGTTCAGTAAGGGAAAATTTAGAAGAGAAAGTAAATCATCTTCATCCTAGCCAAAATAATATGGTAAATGCAATAGGGAAGGCAGATTTCTCCAGACAGGAAAATAAAGTGAGAAATGCAACTTTACCTCTTTTTGCTGACTAGCTGCCAAGGCCTCTAGCTCTTCTATCCGAAGCCTACCCATTGACAATTCCTGATCCTTCTCCAAATTCATTTGCTGAACCAAACTTGCAATGCATCTGAATGGGGAGCTAGAACCCCTGGTTCTCATTGAGCTTTTCTCTGTTTTATCTAATGCTCGTGTTGCTGATGTTATAGTTGATGGATCTGTCTTTACTTCACAAACCATTGCCTCCAAGGACTTGTACTATTCAAAGGAACTTGATCAGATGCAGTAGTATCAACATAAAGTATGATGCATACTGGTTGTAAATGAAAGGGAATATTGGAAGCCAACCAATTAATTGCACCCATTGTTCAACATGACCAAGGACATAGAGTTAGGCCCCATCATGAGTAGCACTCAACTAGAAGCTCATAAACCAAAACAAATAATTTGGGAGCTTACTGACAATAAATCTTAGAAAATTAGTGGTTCAGCATGATTTTTGATCAGTGAGAACCACTCATCTCAAAACCTTGTACTCCAACTAAACAAATCATTCTTACATACAGATTCACTTATGTTTACGCCTTCCCCAGCGTTAAACCTCTCGAGAATATGCACAAATAGATGAAAATATATATAGAGAGATTCACATTACAAATCGGTAGAGAAACAAACTAGGCCAGCTTATGAGATGTTGTACCTTCTGTTGGTACTGTGATGCCTGTGCTTCAGAATGCAATACAAGTTCAGAGATGTACTCCTTGTATTGTTTCATCTACAGAAGAAAACCAACAATTTGTGATTCAAACAGAAAAAGAGCAGGTGATACAAGTAATTCTACAAGAAGAAAATTTGCCCCACCTCTTTTGCCTGTTCTGCTCTTTCTTCTTCAAGAACTCTTATCCGATTATGTGCCTCATGAAGTTCCAGGGATCTATTATGCAGCTGGCTGCAATAGAATCATTTCATTAATTTCGAATAATATTGACAAACATTAATATTTAGTACAAAGAAAGCAAGTGACCATTCAACCTTAGCATTTGATATTCAGGTTGTTCGACATTGTAGGTCTCCGGATTTTCAGTAAAGTTTTCAACTGTCAACATTCTCTTTCTCAAGTCTTGAAGTTCTAGTTCTAACGAATCTCTTATAAATCGATGTCTTTCTACCTCCTCTTCCATTTCATACACCTTACCAAACCCCCGCAAAAAAAAAAAAAAAGAAAAAGAAAAAACGTAAAATGATTTGAAATCAGTAAACATGAAATTCAGAAGCACAACAAAAGTCATATGATCCACATTATGCCAAAATTCAGTACCTGAAAATTATAAAAAAAAAAAAAATCAACTTATTAACGCTTTTATTTCCATCAATATCCTGTAAATCTCAGATTTTAAGGAAAATAGGAGCAACTAACCTTTTTCTCCAACACATTTATGGTGAATTCAAGCTCTTCAACAGAATGTTCTAAAATCTTAACCTCCTCTTCCTTTTGTTCAGCATACATTTTACTTGCCTCTGACTCCTAGAAGAAGATTTCCAAGTGTCACATACAAAAGATCCAGTAGTTATCTTGAATCAAAACAGTTCTTTATATGTACATACCTGACGGGCTTCAATAGCTAAAGCTTCATTTTCATCAGCTATTGCATAGGCTATACCAAGCTTATCTTGAAGGGAGTCAACTTGTTCACGAAGTTGGTCTCTCTCACTGGTGACCCTTCTCAAATCATCCTCAATGTCTTCAATTGATGAGATTATGTTTTTTTCTGCTGATGAAGTCATACGAACAATCTCTCTCTCTAAACTTTTGACTACCTCACTTTTTTCTTCCAGTTGCTCTTCAGCTTCGGATTTGCTGAGATAAAGATCCTTTAACAGCACTCTCAACTCAGCATTTTGGTCTGACAATATATCTGATGTTCTTCTAACCTCCTCGAGATCAGAATTTGAGATAGACAGAGCAGTTTCAGCATCAGCCAAGTGACCTTCAAGTTTTCTATGCTGAGCCAGCATGTCATCAAGCTGACTTATTTTTGTATCTAGTTCATGTCGAACTTGACCCAAAGCCACCATCAACTTTTCAGTTCCATCTTTGATGTCCTTCGTGCTGGAGGCTGATTCTTGCAGCAAGCTAAAATCAAAAAGCAGACCTTTCAATATAACATCTTTCCGTTCTAATTCTTTCTTAAGTATCAAATTTTCATATATCAGATTATCAGAGAAAGACTCTTTCTCTTCCAATCTTGTCGAAACTGGACTTTGATCTCCTTCCTCTTTGCCCTTGGCACCATTAATCAAAGTGTCATCTTTGATGTCATTCGTGATGGAAGTTGATTCTTGCAACAAGCTAAAACCAGAAGGCTTCAATGGAACTTCTTTCTGTTCTAATTCTTTATTAAGTAACAAATTTTCATATCTTGGCCCGCACTCTCTCTCTTCCAATCTTGAGGCAACTGGACTTTGATCTCCTACCTCTTTGGCCTTAACACCATAAACCACAGTGTCATTTTTGACACTCAAGTATCTTGATCCCAAATTATTTATTACTAAATAGCCTTCTTGGAGTCTGGATTGATGGAAACCGAGATCTACATTGACACTTGGGAGCTTGTGAATTTTTTTTCCAACGTGGCACTGGAAAAGCACCAAAGAAGCAAATCCTTTCTCCATTGTCTCAGAGAAAATATCTTCCAGTGATGACCTTGAGTTGCAAATGCAGTGGAGTATATCCTGTATCATTGATAAGGTATCAGAATAAGTTGTCTTGAACATTTGTTCCACATCTCTTCGAGTCTCCAGAAAAGACCCTTCAAGCAAAGACATCAAGTCCGCTATTTCAACGAAAGTGTAATTGATTTGATCCCACAGCAGTGCATTTTCTCCATCCTTCAAACGAATTGAGGATCTAAGTTGTTCAATTTCTTCAAATAAGCTTGCTTTCTCCACCATCAATTCCTCACCTGCATGTTTCCACATGCCATTCAATTGTTTTGCATTTTCATTTGCTTTCAGCAATGAATTTAGCATAAAATCAGCTTCCTTCATAGTTGCATGAGCCTCCTCCATTTTTGTGAAGAAGCTACTGGCTCGACTGGTGTTCCCATCAAGAACTAACTGCATATAACAAAATTTTGCACCACACACGCACACATATATCAGTGATCGCTCTTTCTTCTGAAAAATAAAATAATTCTCAAAAGTATAAGTAACTACTATGCCATTAAAAACTAATTGTGATAATTTCAGCCAGAATATTTCAAGTGCAAGTTTGATATGAACTTTTACCTCTCTTGTATTACGGCATCTTGCTTCATCCTCCTGCATTATCAGCTCAACAGGTTGAAGAGTTTTCTCACGTATTTTGAGCTGATTAAGTCCATTCTTAAAACTATTTTGCTCACTCTTATTCACAAATTTGTGTGGTTCTGGTAAACATACAGCTTCTTTGTAAGACCAATCTTCAATTTCTTTCTCATCAAACAGCACAGCAAACCAGACATTTAATTTACTGAAAGCATCGTTGGCCATCTTAAGTTCCTCCTTCAAATGCATTATTCTTGTTTCATTGTGAATCGATTTATTGATGAACCTTTCCGAATTTCCAGATTCTTGCTTATTAGAATACGAAATTGAGTCTCTTTCAAACTCTAGGCCCGAAGTTTCAGGGTGTCCAGAACAGCAAGAGGATGAAAATCCATCAAATCTGTCTTCTAAAGCAACACTTTCAACCGAAAGATCAGAGCCACAATTAGAACAATCAGCAGTCCTTCCGTCTACTTCTACTAAATCTTCAGCTGTGTCCTGGCAGCCATATGTATTCAGTATTTTGTTAATGCAAACATTTATAACCTTTAGTCTGTCATTTGTTTCGGCAAGTTGATCCCTTATTTGATACAGCATGTAGTGCTGGTTTTCATGCTTTGGAAACTTATCTTCCCCTTCCAATGATAGAGAACAAATTTGAAATTTTCTTTGATTCTCTCTAAACTCCACAAAGTTCTTCCTCATCTCATGAATATCATTCAACATATCATGAACAAACTCCCTGAATAAAGAAAAAGCTTCATGAACGTCAGTTTGGAGAGCAGATAAAGATGCAAGTGTATCAGTACAAGATGCATTAATAATATTCTCAGTCTCCAACATTCCCTGCATTGCCAAGTCAACTTTAATTCCAATATCTTCGGGTAACAAGGCATTAGCATTAGCACTTATCTCAGAAATATTGTGGCTTCCCACTTCAGAGAGAACAGCCAGTTTTGACATGGGAATATATCCTTCACCGTCGTTTCTGAGAGCAACCTTGGGACATTCTGATAGCCTTTTAATTACTAGGAATGCGGCATCAGCACGTTTTTGTGCTTCAGTGATTCGATCCTCTCTCCACTTCAATCTATTCTCTAGTAACTCTATCATTTTGATCTTATCATTCAACAGCGTAGTTAACTGAATAGCCTCTTTGGTGCTTGCATCATTTTCTAGCTGCTGAACCTCAGTTAAAGCAATTGTTGCTCCCTTCAAGGAATTTAACTTCAACTCCATTTCCACTACCATCTTTTGTGCATCTTCCAGGCTCTTTTGTAGTAGCAGAATTGTTTCTTCCTTCTCAATACAAAGTTTAGCAGCCCTCTCAACATGTTCACCAATCCAAACATTAACATGAGGAAATGAAGAAGCAATACTTTGTACCTGACCGGAGGCATCTCTGAGAGATTTAGAACCATCTATAAGGAACCTTGTTAGATCCAAAGTTGCTCTTTCCCACTCCACGCACAATGCCTTCATTTCCTCCTCTTTAGTAGCTATTGTGTTTCTCAATGTAATATTATCTTCAGCCATGTAACATAATCTCTCCTGAAGTTCTGACTGGAGAGCAGCAACCTCTTCCTCCAAATGAATAATTGTTTTAGTTGTTTCCATCTCAACCTGCTCATGAATTAATTCAACTTGATGATCCCGAGATAACTGTGATGCCTTATCCACTTGATATTGGATATTAAGCAATTGGGCCTCCTCAAGTTCCTTAGTCAGCCTGTCCAACTTGGCTTGTAAATCCATTGTGCTGATGTTTTTGCTACCCCTTCTCACCGAGGTCTGGCTCTGATTTTGTAAGTCACGTGTTTCTGTAAAGTGCCTTTCAAGTTTAGGCACAGATTCTCTCCCTACCTTGTCCTTTTCACATAAGAATTCCATGTATCTTTGATTCTTCTCCTGCATAAACTGCAGCTCTTCAATTAGGCGGACCTGCTCAGATTCCAATGCTTCAATCAAGAATCTTGCATCTATCAGCTCTTTCTGAGTGTCACTAGACTGTATAATTAAGGCATCACTGATCTTCTGCTCATTTATATACTGTAGAACCTCATCCTCTGGCTGGTGATAGGATGCCATCTCATCTCCTGAATCACTTCTGATTGATACGGTTTCAACCTGCGAAATAGGTAGCCAATCAACCACAGAAATAACCCAAAAAAATTGAAAAAAAGAAATTAAAATTGACCCACAACATTTATGTCAGAGTTTCCTGCCTGCTACTAGATATCTAATTTGTCAACATATTTTTGGACATCCAAAAGAAAGTAATCTTGTTGCCTTATAAGAGTACTGATAAACAAATTCATGAAACTTTCAGGAGATATTTGCAACAAAAATTAGTGTTTGAAAGAAAAGCTCATGGCTGTACATGTGTGTGGGTGTGTGCAAAAATGCATACATCCATAGAAAGTTATGAACATAAGTATACTGAATATGAGAATGCTAGACTATGAAGGCAGTAATCCTCCCTTGAAATCTGCTCAACTCAACTCAGGAAAGTCTTTTCCCAACTATTTGGGGTCAGCTAAGTCATTACACTCTATCTATGACATTATCTCAATTATATAATTTGCTATCATATTCCTAACTATGTCAAGCTACATTAGTTTTGATCCTCCCCTTCTCCTAGCATTTCCTTCAGCAAGGACCAGGTCAATCTTCCTTGATGGTACAGTTATTAACTGTCTTTATACATGGCCAACCATCCTAATCAATTTTCTCTCATATAATCTCCAATTGTTGCTACTTCAACCATCTCACCAATGTTTTCATTTCTAGTTTTATGCTTTCTTGTCTTACCAAGCATCCATCTTAATATTCACATTTTCAATATACTCATTTTATCAATATATTGTTTCTTAGCCGAGCAGTATCTTGTACCGTAAAGTATGCCTGGTCTAATACTTATCAAAAAAATTATGCCTGGTCTAATAGCTATTTTCTAGCAAAAAATTTAAGATATGCGTCGATCACACTATATGCCAGAAGCATCCTCTATTTCACCCAGTCTACTTTAGTTTCAAAATTAACATCTTCTCCGATTTCTCCCTCTTTGTACATAATTGAGCCTAAGTAAAGAAAATGTTTGCTTTTTGGTATTTCTTGACCCTCGATCTTCAATATGTCCCCACCTGTAATTCTAGTTTTTCACTAAGGTTACATTCCATATATTCAATTTTAGTACTAAAAATCTTAAACCCTTTTGCTTCTCTCCAAACTCTAATTAACACTTATTCATGTTCTAGTTTCATTAATTAAATTGATATCATCACCATGCCAGAATATGTTTTATTAGTTCATTTGTAACTAAGACAAAGATATATGGGTTTAATACTAATCCTTGATGTACACCTATAATAATTGGGAATTAACTTGTTCCGCCCTCAAATGTTTTTAGTACATCCACAATTCCGTGGTACATGTCATTTAACATGTCAATTATTTTCTAAAACTATATCTCTAGGGACCCTATGACAAGGTTTCTCTAAATCTTCTAAACCATATCATAAGCCTCTTTCTTCTCTCTCTATCTTTTGAATGGATTATTGAACACTATAATTCACGTTTCCGTCATTGTTCAATGAATCTCTCTCCCAAAGTTTCAAAGCATGACTCGTCAATTTAATACCACAATAATTTGTATGATTTTGATTATCCCCTTTATATTTATAGGTACTGAAACACCTTCACACCACTCATAAATTATTTTTTAGTTATTATTTTATTGAATCTTTATTAGTTAAGACACACCATCATCACCTAAACACTTTTCCAAGTCTCAATGGGAATGTAATCTGGTCCTAAAACCTTTCTAGCTTTCATCTTGCTAAATGCATTTGCTACCTCGCACACCTTGATCCTACTAAAAATTATGTTCTCTCCAATCCCCTAAGGTTACCATATTGTTCAAAACCTAAGATTTCTATATGATTTTTATTTAACAACTTCTCAATGTAATTTTTCCACATTTATTTAGTTTCAACATCTTTCACTAGGACCCATAGGTCCTCACTCTTGATACACAATTTTATTAAAATCTCTAGATTTCCCCTACCTTAACTTAGCAAATTTGTACCATTATTCTTCACGTCCTTTGTATCTAATTTAGAATAAATTTCATCATATGCTCTATACTTAACTTCTTCCACTATTTTTTTAAACCTCTTTCTTTACATATTTATATTTTTCAATTCATTTTTAGTTATTTTTGCCAAATTTTATAACACCACACTTTTCCTTTTTACGATAATGACACTCTTCCTTCTAATTCTCCAATAACCTTTTTACTGTTCTTTTTTAACTTCTGGCCATTCTATTCGAAATTATATTAGTTTCATCTTCTATTTCCATATTCTTGCGTTTATCATGTTGTTTATTTTATCATACTATCCCCATGAGTTGGTCACATAAAATAATCGAAGACAACTTGAAGTTAGGAAATGAATCACAATATCAGAGCTAAAGATTTATTTTTACACAATGCAAGCCTTAATAAATAAAGTGCACCCAGGCAAGTACTATATTTTCTCACCGATGAATATTTATCTGTTTGTTTGAACTTCTCTGGATCCTTGGTTAAGAAATCTTTAACCTGCAAAGAATATAATATATGTAAACCACCAAGACAAAGATTAATTCATCTCAAGAACCCCATCTACAAGTAGTTGATAAGTATCCTCACAGAACCAAAAGCGGCTTGGTACTTCACACATCTATTCAGTTCCCTCCGCAATTTATCAATTTCTCTGCAAACATAAAACATACATTGGATAAAATTGAAAATTATCAACTGCAAAATCTGTCATTGCCAGCATCCAATATCATATTGCTCCAGTTTCAAGTTCAATTCAACAGAATAAAAAGTAGAAACTGGTAAATGGAATGGCTTTGCACCGGCTCATTTTATAGCTAAATAAATTCATCATCATCCTTGCCTTAATCCCATATGAATGAGGTCGGCCACGTGAATTCTCTCTCTCCAATCTTTCCTATTACATCATTTCACCTACTATATTTAACTTTTTAAAGTCATTTTTAATAACCTCGTCCCATGTTAAGTTTGGTCACCCTCTCCGTCTCTTACCTTCTATTACAACTAGCCTTCCTCGTTTGACCGGTGCATCTCTGGGTCTCCGATGTATGTGTCCAAACCATCTAAGCAAATTAAAAGGGGAAACGTCTGATAGCATGTCCAGATGGGCAGTCCAAACAGAACAGTGTCCATGTTAATTGCAGTATTGATGTGTTTGATTGGAGATTATTAATGTGGACAAACTGACACAAGTGATCTCACACATAAACACCAATGGTTCATTAAAATTTTTGATGTATTAGTCAATTAATTGAAATGAATGCACATGTTTCCAAAATGATGAAGATAATGGAAGAATTTTATAGAACATAGCAATAAAAAGGAAACTTAAGGAAGGCAACAAAAAACAATGACAGGGATGCATTTTGCAACCCCCCCCCCCCCCCCCCCCCCAGTTTCACCCATGAATTGAATGGGAAAATGTAAGCAGTATATTGAGTTAGGCATCAGCAAGATATGCTAAAAAGACAATAGAGATTGATTCAACAGCAGTTACCTTATCAATTCGGAATTCATTTTTCTGCAAACTTCCAATTCCTTCACGGTATCATTATCCTGCATCAATTTTTATTTTATTTTTGGGAAATTTAGAGATTAAAGATGGGAAACCTTTCTAAATTCTACAAACATCACAGTCTTGACCAGAAATTGCATTGTGAACCTGCTTTTCTGTTCCTGGAGTGAATTTATACTGTGCATAGTTTCCTTCAAGTGTTTCCAGAAGCTGCACATTGAATTTTGTTTCAGAATGCCCACAAGGACTGAATTGTAAATTGTAATAGAGAAGACAAGAAGAGGATCTTCAGAAACCTGATCTCGCAATTCTGAAACTTCAGCTAGCAATGTTTCTCGCTCTCCTTGTTCATAGAAATTTTGAAACCTGATAGGAAGAGCTATGAGTGACATCTATAACAATTATAAATGACACCGCTTTTGGGGTAAATAAACAGCATCCATTTAAAGCATTAGAGAAATTATTCATGAGAATTACAATCTGAGCTGCTCGAGGAGCCTACTATTCTCCAATGTAAATCTGGTCAATTCTGGATTTTTATCAAGACTTGTTCGAAGCAGCTGAATTTCTTCTTTTAAAGCATTATTTTCATCCACGAGATACTTATCGATAGAGACTAAGCCATCTGCAAACAATTCTAATCTTTTAATTTCTTCCTCGTGCAACCTTAGCATCGTTTTAGTACGGTGCGCATCATCTTCCATTTGCTGAGCCTGAAATAGATGCCACTACTTTAATTTAATCAAATCAGATGTCAGTACTGTTACTTGTTCTATATTAACAGAATTAAATAGCAGTTACCAATTGTGGCCACTAATATTTACCAAAAATTTGTGGGAATAAGTTGAAGAAAATTGGGATGGTTGTTATAACCGGACATACCAAATGGCTGATTTGTGCAATTTCAGCCTCTAATCTCCTGACTGCAGTCTCAGCCAACTTCTCTCTCCTGAGAGCACCAAGCATAATAGCTTCCGAACATTTTGTCTGATATATATACATACATACATACATATATATATATATATATAAAATAGGATGTTATTGTATTACACAACAGTAAGGAGTTAGAACAGGAAGAAATAACTTAACATCGCCAAAATGATTACCGTCCTATTCCGGACACTTGGTATTTTATGATCATCATACATATTTCTTTCCTCAGACGAGTTGTATCCCTCAGGAGAATCCCCCAAGCTAGATTGTTGAAATTTTGGCCCACTCTGTGAAAGAGACCTGGAAATGTTATGCTGCTGCATCAGAAAGGACAACTGGCCCTGTTTGAAATAGATAAGGGCCTTGATTCCATTAGCTTGTGTGAATCCAATATGAAACATGCACAAATCTGCAACTAGTTCAGACCTTTAATTGTTGGATTTGCTGCTGCAATGCTGTTACATCACCTGAAGCATCTTCATTTACTTTAGCCTGGAAAAATTGAGAGAATTAGAAAGGAAAAATTCTATAAGAATTCCAACTCTTATTGAAATAAAGTGAACGAGTTCAAAGTTAGTACATTGTTCTGAATAAGTTTGGCTCGCTGAGCAAACTTCAAAGTGCTTAATGTCTCATTTGCAGAGCTGAAGTGGAAGCAAAAAAAAAATTAATAAAAAATAATGCAAAAGAAAATGAATTTTTAACTTCAAACAGAGACTTGTTTTAACACAGACCAAAAAGATGGACCGACATTTGCAATAATTGTTGTTTTTGAATTCCCACCAAGAGAATCCTGCAACCAAAGAATAAAAAAACAATAACCTTCAGTTTAGGAGTTATCTTGACATAAGTGAACCTACATAATTATTGATTTGTTAGGAGTCATCTTATGCTCAAGGGCTTTAATTTTCTAACCTGGAGGAGAAACGTAAGCCTGGAGTCCCTGTAAGGAATATGTCTTTGTTTCCCATGTGCTAAATCTACCAGAGACATTATCACCAAACTGCAACCACAGTATATATAGAGAGGTTACAGTAAAAAAGTTATTAATCCCAACTCTCATCCATGGCAAAAAATCCCAGCAGGACATATCCAATCATGTGAAGGTTAATGAACTCAGGATATCATGCTCAAATTATGCTGTAATATATCATTGTTTTGGAGGTATTTTTATTATAATTAAGCTTTCAAGAATCTATTAGGATAACCCAGTAAAAAGCGTTTATGTAACTGCTCATAAAAGAACACATGAAGAAATCTATTAAAAAAGATAGGATCAATACTAAGCACAGTAAATTTTCAGACAAGATCTAGGAAAAAAAAACAGCTTATGCCTCAACAAGATGGCAACGAGGAATGTTCCTTGCCATCACATTTATCAGAACAGCAATCCACATTGTGGTATCATAGGATTCTTGGTTCCATACTATCTCAATTCAACTCCCATACCTGAGCTGAATCACCATTCAGTAAAATGGTCATGGAATCAGCAGTTAAATCGTAAGATCCTATACATGTTGCAAAATAATATTTTTTTCTGAAAAATTTATTTATAACTTTGAAGGTATCAACTTTTCTAGAGCTTGATATAATTGCTGGGCTCATTCTTTAACAGCTAAAGTTTTTTAGGCAATTGGTAGTCTGGCATGGTATTAGAGCTTTGGTTTTGAGAGATGTTGAATTCAAGTTTCCACCTCTGCATTTGTTCCCCTTTCTTGTTTGGAGGGTGTCAGAGTTTGACATACATTGGTAGGCCTATTCTTAACAGTTTAAGCTTTTAGGGCAATTGGTAGTATGACTTAACAACAATTTGATCTTAGAGCTGACGAATCAAACTCACAGTTAGACACATAAAAGATGAAATGATTCAATCTCTGGTCTTTATGCACACAACATGCAACTTTTAACTAGAAAGTAAGTGCTGTACCCTTTAAGCTGCATTTCCAAATTTTGAAGGGTGGATATTTCTTTTTCATTTTTTTTCCTTTATGTTTTTCCTGGTTTCATAGAATCTTACAGCTCTTGGTTTATTCCGACAATGCTCTTCCAATAACACCTTAGCAATCCAGTCTAAATACTGATTCTAACAATGTAGTTTTTCATTCACCATATTGAGCTATTTCTCCATGTCTTTAGAAGACAAGTTCACATAACAACCAAGAACAATATTGAGAATATTCCTTTAAATGTGATCTCCCAGTTCTGGAAGGTATGGCATGCCCCCCACAAAAATCTATATAGCATGAAAAAAGCATGTGGAAAAATGAAAAGTAATCGTTGGAAAGTACTGCAGTATTCTCAGAGCAACATAACTCAAAAACAGGCATCTAATCTAATTACCCAAGGATTGATAAGGATCTGTTAATATTTGCTGCTTCTTTCAAACGGTTCCCTTCTGCTCCAGAGCTCTTCTGCCTAATTATATCATAAACATGAGTTCAACCAAGAAGCACAATGAACTAAGACAGGTGACCACGGGAATAATATTCACCTTTCGGAACCAGCTAGATCAACTAAATTTAATCTTCCAAACCTAAGGTGGGTTGTAGAATCTTTCTCCCAACGGCTTTCAATGATGCATGTGAAAACACTATGGGACCGACTGCTCTCACTGTTCATATGGGTTGCCGCAATTTTCCTATTTGCAGCACCCTGTGCAAGGTAAAAACACACTAGTCAAGTTTACACTCGTATCTATTGTAATCAAGCACAAAAAGTTCACCATTGAGTCAGACCTGTAATAGTAGCATTAGAACATCATTAACAGTTCTCACATTATATTCTGTAAGGTTTTCAACATATACACCTTTCTTCAAGTCTTCTCTGAGCTAAAACATGAAAACCAGTTGTATAACTCATCAAACAGATGTGTATTATTAACAATCAGCATGAACAAAATAAAATTTTAGTATTACTTGCAGATTAGTTGATGAAGGCTCCAGGAGATCAGTTATCTGCTCATTGTATATCTCTAGGAAAGAACATTTGCAGCTGTACTTTAGTCGTTCATCCCTTCTGTCCTCCTCTTCCTACACAAATGATATTCAGAGAGGAGATGCAGCATTAAGAAAAGAGGATATCAAAAACACGTAAATAATACAGTAATAGAACTCCCAGAAAATTTTATGCATCTAACCTCTCTAATCCTTCCAAATAGATATTCGAAAACACGGGGAGTTATACCACAATCTTCACCAAGCTTCCCATTCATCTGACATATCTCACCCATCATAGTATATGTCTTACCACTACCAGTCTGCATGAAAGTGTTTAAGACATCAAAATCAATCCCATAAAAAATTATAACCATATAATGACACAAAACCTATGGCAAGAAGTACCTGACCGTAAGCGAACATGCAGCTGTTATACCCAGACATGCAATTATCCACCATGGGTAATCCAGCAACCCTAAAAAGCTTTTCCTACACGAAGCTCATGTAGTAAATCAAATAAGTATCCATATAAATCATGACTTGATGTATAATAATATAATATAATGTAATTGCAAATGACAATCATGCAGTATATTAATCAAAATAGCACCTGTGATATTGTTTCGCAAGCTATATGATCGAAGGTAAATCTGGTTTCAGGATGGCCAAGCCACACTAAGGTCTGTGCATTCTCTTGCCTCAAGCATCGACCATATCGTTGGGACTCGCTTGGTATATTACTTATTGGCCTAATTCGTATCAAAACCTATATACCAACATTCAGCATATCAACTTAAAAACTTAGAACAATAAATAATCACCAAATTCGAAATGATACACAAGACCAACCTGCACATTGTGATCCTTCCAAAACGAATTGTCCTCCACAAGCTCAAAATGCGGAACTTCAACAGAAGGTTCAGAATTTTCTAGCGGAATCCCTCTAGAGACCGTAGAAGAGCTCCCTAATCTAGCTCCAGATTGAGGAGGTCTAGGCCCAGTACAAGCCCCCAATACTCCAACATTGGAAGTCCTCGAAACACTCCTTGCCGGAGTACTCTGCGCTGAGTTCGGTTCCGAATGAGCTTTCCCTCTACTCGAAATCCTAGGAGTGCCATAATTGAGCCCTAGGTTTCCAGTTCCCCTCTTCACTGTCAATTGACTCTCGGAATTTTCAAATTCTTTTATCGGTTGATTAACCAACTCAGCTACCTTCAACTTGATTTGAGAATTGAAATCAAGTTCTTGAAGCTCTCTCTGGTATTGTGATGGATCTGGTATTGTGTCCAGAGGTGTTCTCGGAGGTGGAAAATGGATTGGATTCGATGAATTTTCGAACTCATTCTCGTTAGCCACGAACTGTACATTTTTCGAATTGTTTTGAGCGATGAATCGCGAAGAGGATGTGTCTTTCAACATGGATCAGCTTCGATTTTGAGAAAAAATAAATAAATAAGCTCAGAGCTACTCAGAAATGGAGAATTCAAAACCCTGGGATTGTGTAGATGAATCAAAGAGATGTTTGATGAAATTAGGGTTTGGAGTTGGTCAATGGGACAGTGATGATGAAATGATGATTGCTTGCCATAACGTAAAGGTTCGGAATCGAGAGTGAGTGAATTTCGAAAAGCTGAAACTCTCAGAAGAGATAGAATAGAGTAGTGGATGGTGAGTAATATAGGCCCGCCCGTTTTCAAATTGAATTGTGGACATTTGAGGAATACACCTCCGAGTCTTGTGATTATTAAAAGTGGCCCCAATATTTTTGCTTTTCAAAATTCTACTAGTTTTCTTTTTTCTTTATAGTAAATATCACTAACCTTATGAGGTTTTATGTATTAACACACGACTACAACTTTGTTAGTTTTGTCACTAATATTTCTGTCAACTTTTCAATTTTTTTTAATATGTAAAATATCTTGATTGTCATTGATTATTTAAATGTATTTTAATATAAAAATATCAGAATAAGAAAATAACCATAATACCCTACATGATAATATGCATTGGCAACTAATTTTTTATTTTATGTTAATATTAGTATTTATGAAAATAAATAATTATATATATTAGGTTATATATATTATAGTGTATATATATAGATGAATAAAGAAAAAGAAAGAAAATTTTAATTACTTTTTTATTTTATGTTAACATTATTATTTAAGAAAATAAATAATTATATCAATAGGTTATATATATATATATAGATAGATAGATAGATAGAGAAAAAGAAAGAGAAATTTAATTAATTTTTTATTTTATGTTAACATTATTATTTATGGAAATAAATAATTATATATAAATTACATATATTACAGTATATATATATATATATATGTAGGTATATTCAAAGAGGTATTTTGGTCCATTAGACAAAGTTACATGGGTAAATTTAGTATTCAAATGGGTTAGGTTAGAAGTCAAATTACAGTATGACTATTTCACTGTCAAAAAGTCCCCTAACACGATGTATTTTTTTGGCAGGAGGGGGTGTATGTGATATACGGCACAAACTCCAGAAGGTATTGGTGATAAAAATTCACGAAGTTGTAACTGCGTGTCAATTCATCAAACCTCAGAGTATTGTGACAACAATTTTATGTCAGTTGTATGAATCTTATTGAATCTAACTTGTCATTCTACAAACACTTTCAATATTAACATCGGTCCCAATATTAAGATATAATGAATAAGTTTCAAGAATGAATGAAATTTATACTTTAATAAACATGGTATGACTCAAATGTAATTAAATAATTTTTTTCGGTAAT
Source organism: Cornus controversa (assembly GCA_026545225.1). Classification (NCBI taxonomy): domain Eukaryota; kingdom Viridiplantae; phylum Streptophyta; class Magnoliopsida; order Cornales; family Cornaceae; genus Cornus; species Cornus controversa. Next base: position 8,718,277 of record CM048849.1, on the reverse strand, counting down.
TCTTTCTATTGTTGTATATAATTTTTCCTTAAAAAATTTGACCAGATAAGAAAATCCATATTAAAAGCAAGTTAAATCCATATTAGAACTAGGGGTGCACATGGTCCGGATTGGTCCGGTTCTAGCATTTTTTGGAACCAAACCGTATGCTCCGGTTCCACTAAAAATGGAACCGGACCGAACCGTTTAACCGTATGAAACCGGACCGAACCGGACCGCAAAGAACCGGTTCGGTTCCACGGTTCACTAACCTATAATTATAATACTTATAATTATAATACTATAAGTATATTATAAGTATAATATTTCAAAAACAAAGATTGCAATTATATTATAATTATAGTATAATTATAATACTATAAGTATATAATAAGTATAATATTTAAATATTAGATATAACATATTTTATATTTATATATATAGAAATGGTTCGGTCCGGTTCGGTTCGGTCCTAAAGGACCGAAAACCATAACCGGACCGTTACTACACGGTTCCACAAAATTGGAACCGTGACCAAACCGGACCGCGAAAAAATCGGACCGAATTGTCCGGTCCGGTCCGATTCGGTTTGGATTCCCGGTTTGGACGGATTTTTGTGCACCCCTAATTAGAACACAAAAGGAAAAACTCTCTCCTCTTAGTACTATTGTGGGGTTCTCTATATGATTAAAGATGTCAAGGCTCTGTTTGACAAAGTTTTTGCTTCGGCTTTTATACAGAAAAAAAAAAAAAAGCATAAGCTAAATAAGGAAGCTGGTACCCACCAGCTTCCTTTGAACGCTCTTTTAATTTTGAACTCCGAAGCTCTTCAGTCTAACTAATCCAAACACTCTCCAAAATGACTTTTGAGCTTAAAAAGTCGAAAGCCGCTTTTCAAAAGCCAATCCAAATAGGGCCTAAGTCCTTCTTACTAGAATCTTCTTGGAGATTTAAGTTTTACTACCTATTTGCTCTTTGGGGTTTTGAGTTTCCTTAAAGTGGTCTGGTTGAGTTTTTGCTTGTTATTTTATTGTTCTATTCTTTAGGGTTCATTCTTATTCTCAACGTGTCTTCTTTAATTCCTCCTATTAGATTCTATATTTCTATTATTACTTAGCCTTGTTATCCTTCTCGAATATATTTCAATAACTCTTTTGGATCATTTCTAGGATTTTATTAGTTAGATTGGATCTACTTCATTAGATTCTTCTCTCCTTCGGTCAGAAAAAAAAAAAAAGCTTTTTGCTCATGGGAGATGAAGAGAAAACTCTGTTTTGTCAAATTACACTATTAAGGAGGTGGAGGAGTTTACAAATTGTGCTTTGATTGATAGGGTGTGGGGGTGTGAAATCAACTCCTAAAAATGAAATCTAATTTTTAGAACCTTTAGGAGAACAATCATTAAGGATGTTGAATGTGAGATGAAATCTTTATTCAGTTTGTTAGGTCAGTTAAGGGTGATCTATGTGTCCAAAAATATGAGCCGAACTTAAAAGGAGACATTGGTTGAGCTATTCAAAGAATACAAGGATATGTTCACATGATCATATAAAGAAATGTCTGGGCTCAAGGCGCAAGTTCAAGGCGCAAGTCGTCGCATACCATCTTAACGTGCAACCTGATGCCTACTCGATCAAGCAGTCTGCAAGAACTTTCACCCAGAGCTTGAATTATAAATCAAGGCAGAGTTGCAGAAGCTTTTACAAGTTGATTTCATCTATGACGCCCTGAAATTCAAGCACCAAAAATCTCTATTTTTGAGCCCAATTTCGAGTGTAATCCATTCATTAGTCCCTAGCGAACAATCCATAATCTCATTAACGCAAAGCATAATCATACATATATCTATGTATGTATATGTATATATATCACAAATCATGTTAATGGGCCCCATCACTTGGGTTACATACACATTGATCTTGTATTCAATTATAAAGAACTTTACTCTTCACTGACCAGTTTCAGTCGGTTGAAAAGTTCATCAGCTTGATGGCCTACAAACTTCTTCAATAGGCTGGTCATTTCATCGGCTGACTGAATGCCTTATTTTGATAGGCTGAAGGTCATCTTCGACCGACTGAAATGAATTTTCAGCTGAACCCACTTTTCTCAACTCACTGAAATGCAATTATAGAATTAACCGATCGGCTAATAGGGTCCATCAGGTGACTGATGACACCCAGAACCTGATACATTTCTATCTCAACCTCCCATAAACCCACATGGACATCCCAATTCAATTGTAAACCAAAAATCGTTATTTTTTCACATTCTAAAATCATTCATTCTCATACAAAAGAACATAAACAATTCCTTATACATTCATCATAATTCGATACATGTCCAAAATGAAAATCTACATATCCTTAGAATAAAAAAGGGGGGAGATTAATGGGGAATAACATTCAAAATAGGAAATACATATTTTTCTAATACTAACGTTCATTGTTCAACCTCATTAATATAACTTCTTTAAGAATGCCCCAAACATGGCATATATAGGTAAAAGGATACAAAAATCCAAAAAGGTGTCTGGTGCTCCAGCATAACACTTCTAAGCATCCCCATAGCCGGTGTTTTATCTATAAAAATGTTTAGGGGAAAGGGGTGAGCGAAGACTTACCTAGTAGAGATGCTTAGACCGACCCTACGATGACTCAGGTAGCCATGCATGAATGTAATATTTTATATTACTCAACTACATGACGTACTTCTAATGCTCATGATAACAATGTCATTTTCATGGTACAACAATACAATTCTTTGTAACTCAACTACTATTCATATACATAACGTACACATTCTTGAATTCAAAAATGAACACAACCACAATTCAACTACTTCTAATGAGCTCATATACACATCTAAAACTCAATAATCATATAATATTCAAAATCAACCAAATGAGTTGTCAACTAAAAAAAATCACAGTAAGTGCCTTGAAAACCAAATACTCTTCTTATGCTTTACGGGTTACTAGCCTGACGGTAGTGACATCCGCTTGGCCAAGTTTTGGGCCTTTCACCCCAAGGCTTTGGGCCCTTCTTGCTTCTTACAACATTTTCTAAAATCATCAATCATCACGTAGGCTCACAATTTCATCAAATACAACCACAACTAAAATTCTACCAAATTTTCACAAAAGTTGTCACGCCTCGATTTCTGATACTCAGTTTAGAGCGAAGGAAATGGGGTGGTGATAATTGATTGTGATATGACCCATTACCCGAACCCTTAATTTAATTTAAAATCTCATAATTGTGGAAGCATAATCATAGTCATACTATTATGTATACGTATGTGTATATATATATGTGTGTGTGTCAACTTATACAAGTGGGTCCCTAATCGGCGTTGAATATTACGCATTCTAGCCTCTTAATTTGCATATTTTGTTCTCTTAGTGATAGTTTATTTGTAATTTTACTCTGTTTTTATGTTTTCTATATTTTCAAGGCCTTAATGATTATTTCAATTAAAATCATGATTTTTGGGCTTTTAAAGATGACATTCAAGAGGGTTATATGAAGCCTACATCAAATGAATCAATTCAACTCCATATTTCAACTCAAAATAGCCCAAGGAAGTGGCCCAAGAGAATTATAACTGCTTAAGGAGGTTGAAGTCTAATTCTGCGCATAATCTAATTTTAATTCCGTTTTGGAAAATAACCCGAAACTCTTATTTTCGAGTGTCAAATTGGCAGTTGGTGCAGTGTTTCTATGAGGGGTTGACAGAAAGTAACAGACAGATGGTAGATGCATCATGTGGGGGTACTTTTATGTTAAAAAGTGAAGATGAAACATAGACTTTGTTCGAGAATTTCAGTAACAATTCTTTGCAACATGTGTCTTCATTTCATTCGAGCAGACCATCCAATACAAGGAGGATATGTGGTATTTTTGAGATTGGTTCTGTAGATGTTATGTCTACTATTGTGGATGTTGTGGCACAGAGAGGGGTGCAACTAATGGTGGCTGGTCAAGTTCCTAATCCATCTTTAGCAAATCAGCTTACTTTTCAGGCTGAGAACTATGTGTCTCCACAACCATATCAAGCACAAGTTCCTATGCCACCAAAGAATTCAACTCTTAAAGATAAGATGGTGGCTGCCCTAAGTAAACTCGAGAAAATTAATTCTAAACTCGAGAAACTTGATTCTATTTTTGAAATTGTCCAAGCTACTTCACAACTGGTTCACTCTCATTCTCTGTTGATTGCCAAACTAGAATCTCAGTTTGAACAATTTGCCAATACATTGAGTAAGAGAGAAAAGTGAAAACTTCCAAGTCAACCAGTTACCAATCCAAAAGGGATGCATACTTCTTTGAGCAACCCACATCATGAGTAGGTTCAAGCCATCACCACTTTGAGAAGTGAAAAAATAATTGACAATAGGGTGGGGGAGAAGAAACGTGATGAAGAAGAGGTGACAAAGAGTCCTAGTGCTGAAATTTCTTATAAACCTAAGGTGAGACTAAATACTTTTAATGTCATTCAACATCCTCCAGATGAGAGTGATTGTTTCTTCATAAATGTCTTTGATAATTATGTGGAAGAAGTTAATCCAGTTGTTCTATCTCAAGATGTTGAGAAGTCAATTGCGGGGGTGAATGTTATGCTTAATGTAGTGACCATGAAAGATAAACCACCTTGGAGGATTATGATTAAGCCATTGTCTCTTCTTTCTAGCACTCATTCGATACCATTGTTGGAGTCTCCTCCATGGGTAAAATTGAAACATCTTCCGTCAAGGCTAAGATATGTGTTTTTAGAAGTCAATGGGACCCTTCCGTTAGTTTAACTTCGGCATAAGGACGTGAGGATCATATAGGGAGGACGATGTTAAATCTCCTTAAGAGATGTGGCATTGGGTGAACCTTGAATTGAAGTCGATGAACGTTGCCTACGGACGTTAACTGTGGGGTATTTTGTATTTTTGATCTTTGATTTCTTTTATTTTTCTTTCTTGAATTTTTCTTTCATATTTTCCTTTACTTTTCTTTTAATATTAGTTGTGTTTTGATGTATTTTTTTGAGTTTTTGATGTATTAGTTGCTTCCGGGGAATGTCGGGCGCTGTACAGGGGTATTTGGACTCAAAACAGGTGAAAAAGAGAGGTCTCGGTCGACCTTGGGTGATAGACCCCTCAATTTTTGCATTCTCGGTCGACCTTGGGTGATAGAAGCCCAAGGAGCATCAGGAGGGGCGATCGATCGCCGCTTGCAAGGGGGATTGATTGCCCACATTGGATTTTTAAGGAAGCTCACTAGTAGCTGGGTGATCGATCGCCTATAGTTAAAATGGCCCAACTATTCCGTTTTGCCTACTTAAAGGCCTCCCTCTTGCCCTACATGCTCCCACTCAGAAATTCAAGTTTTGATGCCTCTTGTGGACTCTCCTACATCAACACACACTACAAATCTTCTACTTTCATTGTTCTATTCATCATCAATCATCATCAAGATCATCAATTACAACTTCATCTTTTCCATTATCATTAAAGTTTTAACTTTTCGTTATTTGGTTTCAAAGTCAGCCAAATTTTTATTTATTTATTTTTTCTCTGCATTATGAGTTTGAAATTTAAATTAGACATTGTTACCTGTGTAAGTACAAAAGTTTGAATAAAAAGTTAACACTACTTTTGGTTGAGATTAAATGATCCTATTTGGTTTGTAAGACTGATTTGTTTGGTTGATATCGTTTAAAGTGATTGATAAAAATAAAAAACAAAATCATGAAACTTAAGTCTGTAGCTTGCTCTTTTTAATGGTGTATATAGAGGTATATACATTGTTACTTCATGTCATACTTGTTGTTATGTAAATCATATTTACCATAACATTATCCTGTTTTCCTCTGATGTTTTCTTTTTAAAGTTTGAATGATAGAAAGCCAACGGGGCTGAACACAAGGAAAATAAGAGAGGCAAGTGGCATTATAAGTCAAGTGCCTAACAAAGTGGCAAGTGGCCCAAACAGTTAAACGCCAAAGAAGAAAAGAAAATATCAAAGGCCTTAAGAGCCGAACGGCCCTAAGTCTGAACACCGCATAGGCCAAAGAGCCCAAAAGAACGGCTAAGGAAAGGAAAAAGGCGAATGTTAAAAAAGAAGAAGGCTTATACGTCGAACACAATGACCGAAGGCATAAACGCCTGAGTATCAGTTCGAATGCACAAAAAGAAAAGGTCCTAAAGACTTAAAACGTCAAAAGGTCTCAACATAATGACTGAAGGCATAAATGCTTGAATATCAGTCCGAATACACAAAAATAAAAGGTCCTAAGACTTAAATGTCAAAAGGTCTTAACGCAACGACTGAAGGCATAAACGCTTGAATATCAGTCCGAATGTACAAAAATAATAGGTCCTAAGACTTAAACGTCAAAATGTCTGAACGCAACGACTGAAGCCATAAACGCTTGAATATCAGTCCAAATACACAAAAATAAAATGTTCTAAAGACTTAAATATCAAAAGGTCTGAACGCAACGACTAAAGGCATAAACGCCTGAATATTAGTCCGAATGCACAAAAATAAAAAGTCCTAAAACTTAAACGTCAAAATGTCTGAATGCAATGATTGAAGGCATAAACGCCTGAATATCAGTTTGAATGCACAAAAAGAATAGGTCTTAAAGACTTAAACGTCAAAAGGTCTGAATGCAATGACTAAAGGCATAAATGCCTAAATATAAGTTAAAAGGTCTGAACGTAACGACTGAATGCATAAACGCTTGAATATCAGTCCAAATGCACAAAAATAAAAGGCCCTAAAGACTTAAACGTCAAAAGGTCTGAATGCAACGACTGAAGGCATAAACACCTAAACATTAGTCCGTATGCACAAAATAAAATGTCCTAAGACTTAAACGTCAAAAGGTATGAACGTAAGACTGAAGGCATAAACGCCTAGATATTAATCCGAATGCACAAAAGTAAAAAGTGACAAAGACTCAAATGTATTGTCTCTGAACACAACGACTGAAGGCATAAACGCATACAAATTAGTCCGAATGCAAAAAAGTAAAAAGTGACAAAGACTTAAACAACTTGTCTCTGAATGCAACGATTGAAGGCATGAATGCATACAAATCAGTTTGAATGCAACAAAGTAAAAGGTGACAAAGACTTAGACAACTTGTCTCTGAGCGCAACGACTGAAGGCATAAAAGCCTACAAATCAGTCCAAATGCAACAAAATTAAAAGGTGACAAAGACTTAAATGTCTTGTCTCTGAATGCAACGACTAAAGCCACAAACGCCTACAAATCAGTCTGAATGTAATAAAAGAAAAAAGATAAAGACTTAAACGTCTTATCTCCGAATGCAATGGTTGAAGGCATAAACGTCTAGAAATTAGTCAAATGGCTTAAACACCAAAGATAAGGACTTAAACGTCTAATCTTCAAGGCTTAAACGCCGAATGCAATGACTGAAGGTATAAACGCCTAAACATGAGTCTGAATGCAATGACTGAAAGCATAAGCGCCTAAACAGCAGTCAAAAGGCTTAAGTGCCAAAGGTGAAAATGTAAACATCAAATGTAAAAAGGTGAAGGTTTAAACATCAAACGTCAAAGAAAGACGAAGGCTTAAACGCCAAACATCACGATAAGGCCAAAGAGCTCACAAAAATGGCTAAGGCATAAGTGTCAATCACCAACAAATAGGTGTTAAGCCCAAAAAATGGATAAGGCATTGAGTGTCGATTGCTTACAAAAGAAGCAAGTGCCTTAAGTGCTAATAAAAATGAGAGTTTGTTAACAAGCCAAAGGGGGCTGATGGCAACATGCCAAAGAGAGGCTGATTGCCTAACAAAAAAGAGAGGGGGCTGAATCATAAGAAGAATGAACTAACGACTACAGGGGTGACGAAAGACACTCACAAATGAAATGGAAAGAAAGAGCCACATCATTGCATTACTGGTCAAACTAGCAAGAAAAGTCTTCTAACATTCAAAGCATTATGCTCAGAAAGCAAGTACCTTCCATTAAAATAATGTGCAGTATCAAAACACATCAAAAAGTATCATTTAGAAGTCCAAAAATGGTCACTTCATTATATGATAAAAAAATAAGCTAAAGCTAATGAGCCTACGGAGTGGAGGATTCATAAGAAGGCTAAGCTGAGTCAGTAGTGTCATTAAAAGAAGGCACTTCAGCCAGAAAATCACCTGTAGTGGTGGAGAATCCTTTGATAGAAACCCCTTCAACTTCGGATAACTTTGGATCATTGTATTCACCAAAGGCCTCAATTTTGTTGTGTGAATCAAACTAATCGATCTCTCGTTCAGATTCAAAGAGAAGAGCCTACTCAAAGCCATATCAAAAAGCTTTAACACTCCATTATAGCTATTTCAGAACCTCCATCTACCCTATGTTGCCCCGCTTCCATTAAAGATTAAAAGTGCTAGTTTGTATAAATTCCCTCCAGTTGAGACCATTATGTCTAACTGAAGGGAATTGGGGGCTAGTGTGGAGGTAGAAAATTCCCAAAAATAAGGAAAAGACACTTGTACAGGAGAAAAGTCAAATATTGTACATGGCATGGTCTAAGTCAGCAAAAAAGAAAGCATACGTGGCAACATACTCAACAAACTTGTCTCCTAAGTCAATTAGTCTTATGGATACAAAATTGGGAAAAGAAAGATAGAATCCTACATGGAAAAGAGAAATCAAGGCCGAATCCAATTATAATTAGGATTTCATTTTCTATAAATATGAGCCTTGGGGCAGTAGGAAAGGGGGATCGGAAAAAATATACAAACTTGTATCTTTGTAATACCTCGAAAGAAATATAAAAGTCTCCTCTCAAACGTAGGCCGAATTGTGCCGAACCATGTAAATCTTATGTGTCTATTATTCTCGCATTTATTTTCTTGAGTGTTCTTTGTGCATCAATTGTTTGACTTTTAGTTGGTTTATTTGATTGTGATATTGGCACTGATCTTACCATTTGTGATTGCTACTGTAGATAGAACATTTTCTGCCATCGATATTGTGAAGAACCGATTGCACAATCAGACGACTGATCAATAGATTAGTGATAGTTTGATAAAAGATATATTTTGTAGCATAAATAATGAAACTATCAATCAAATTATCAATGAATGTTAAAGTTCTTTTATTTATTTTGATAGCATGGAAAAAATTTATTTTCTTGTTTAAAATAGCTGTCACTCAAATAATTTTTTGACTCTCGCTGAGAGGAGGTGAAAGTTGTCATATTCAAAATGAACCAGATGGTATAACTCCTATATATATATATATATATTTTTTTTTTTTTCAACTTATTCGATGTTGCTTAAAAATAATACAGTTCATGGTGTTGAGTTTCATGCATTATGCTCACATTTAAAAAAGTATTAACCATACGAATATAATCCTAATTCCCAAAGTTAAACACCCAACTTCTATTGCGCAGTTTTACCCAATTTACCTTGTGATATCTCCTTATGATTTGACATAATAGACAAAAAGAATTACTTCACCTCTATTTCCAAAGTATATGATCATAATTATTTGAGAAAATTTAGGGAAATGAGCAATTTGATTCTTTTAATGAGATGCAAAAGTGGAGATTAAATAAAGTAGATAACATGGGGATGAACAATGCCATGTTTTTTTCTTTGGAGTTTGGACTAATGAAGAGATCACAGATATGAAAAAGTTCATTAAAATATATAAAATGGAGACTAAAAGTGATGCCCACTCTCCACACAAATATGAGAATCCAATGATAGAAGAGAGTACTAAGTGGGTGGGAGTAGAATTCAAACACTGTCAATGGGCCCAGGACAAATAGCAACACTCCAAAAAGGGCAAACAGATTTTGAAGCAGAAGAAGAAAAGACGGTTCAGGTTCCTGCGCCGGACGGTTATGAATTATTATTATTATTATTTTATTTATTTTTTAACGAATTTAAACAAAATACATGCTATTTTCATTCAATTGCTACAAGATCAATAATTTCAGAGCTAACTTAGAACATTCTTTGTACATAAACTCTTGTGATAACGAAACAAGTGAGTTTTCAAATTAAAAGCATTTATAGTTAGATGCCAATCGGGAATACCAAATAGATTTTCTACTCAACTTAATTTAGTAAAGTTTTTTCTTAAATTCTTGTAGTCAGTTACACGTGTCTAATTTAGGGTTAAATTCATAAAACCCTTTTTGCTATTAAATTTTTTCACAAAACTCTCCTATACTAAAAAATTAATTAATTTGTCCCTTCCCGTTAGTTTTCCATTTAAATTAATGGAGAAGCCGCATGTGCATCTCACGTGAGTCGTTAAGTAGTGTGTAAATGACTAAATTACCTTTAATGCATCTGTTGAAATTAAAAAGACTAAAATACCCTAATAGCAAGGGGGGTTTAATTATTTTAACCCTATATATATATATATATACACAAAAACCCTAACTAAGAATGATTTTTTTCCCTTAAACTGTGAATAGTTAAGTAAATACTAAATATTAGGATTTGAAATTTGTAGATTAATAATAACCCTAAATTAAATTTGAGTTTTGTGACTTTATATAGATTCAATTTGGAGATAGAAAGCTTCAAAAATATAAAATGGTGGAATTTGAACTTTACAGTAGCATGACGTGAGTTGAAGGAGAAGACAACTCATTTTGGACAAAAATCAAGAAACCCTCCTCTACTTTCTAATTTTCTCAAATTGCCCCTTCACTCCTATAAAGGGTACATCCGTCACTTACAAATAACTTTTTTTATGAATTTATTTTATTAAATAAAGGAAGAATATTTTGGTAATTTTGTTATCAAATTAACAAAGCCGTTTAATTTTGTCCTTATATGAGAGAAATTGATAGTAGGTAGAAATTTTTGAAAATTCTAGGGAGTTTTATAACAATTTTTGATAGTAGAGGGGGATTTATGAATTTAACCCTCTAATTTATCACTAACATTAATTTGTTTAAGGTAATACTATTAAGAGATGTCTCTCCCGTGACAAGAGTGATAAGCTCTTTATTTATTAATAATTAGATCGAAACAATTTTTAAAATTTATAAAAAGTCAAATTAATCTTTTAATAAATTTCTCGAGGGGAATTATTTTTGATAGCATGACTCATTTGTTTATACAAGGTGGCCATTTTTAGAATTTTGGTAATTATACATCTGATACTCTTTAATAGAAGAAAGTTGAAAGAAAAAAAAAAAGAACACATGTTAGGGTTTTTACTCAACCTGTTGTTCATTTTTAATTGTCTTGTGATAAGTAAGCACATTCTTTCTACTTCACTAGGTGAATGATATGATATGTCTGTAAAGGAATCCAACTAAAAAGTGACTACAAAAAAATAAAGAAAAAAAGCTACAGATATGGGTCTCTTGGTCACACATGTTAAAACAAAGTGAAACAATAACTCATTACCAAAAAAAAAAAAAAAAAAAATGTGAAGCAATAATTACAAAAATAATAATAAAAAAAAAACCTTATCAAAAAATAAAAATAAAAAGTTGAAACAATAGCTAATTGTTTAACAGTACACAAAAAAAAAAAAAAAAAAGAGGAAAGAGCTTTTGTAATATGCAATTCCAAGGCACCAAAATCCTAGTATCATGTTAGAATATCAATTACCTTAAAAAATTAATTCATTTAGACTTTTCATATATATATATATATATATATATACTGTTGGAAATAAATGGGCACAAAACAATATTTTGTAAGAGAAGTACAGGAGGGGAAGGAACATCTAGAAAAATATTTTATTCCACTTAACCCACTTCTAAAATGGCTAGAGTATATGTTTAATTACTCTCACTACTCTTACTAACATGACGTTTAGTACACTTAACCCCTATGTCTCTTTTTAGGATCTTGGAGCTTAGACAAAATGTCCTTAATTATTAGTCTTTAGTTCCACCTCCTTCAAATTCTTCAATATCAACAAATTTCTTTGCCATTTCTATTGATGGGTTGGGCTTGTGAAATAATATATTTGAATGATCATATATATATCATTATTTTCTCTTATAATTAGAGAAAATGCTAACTCACACTTCATTCGAACAACTTTCTTTACAAGAAGTTCATAATTCTCCTCAACAATGACTATTACGATTACAATCTATGATTCCTTCATTTCAGAAGCATATGTAAAAATCATAATCTCATGAAATAAGTCAAATTAATATAACTTCTTTCAAGGTTGAGCTTGTAAACGTACCTGAAAATGCTAACTCACTCACCAATTTCATCAACTTGTGCCTCTTCTTGAATACCTTCATCTTTAACTCTCTTTCTTCATCTTCAACTTTCCTAACAACTGTTAACACCTAAATTATGGCCAAAGTTATTAGGACACGTGGCCAAGATTAAAAGACTCTCGACGACTTGTCGCCTAAGACTTTCGACGACTGGTGGCCTAAGACTCTAGACAAGAGTCGCCTAAGAGATTCTCGATCAAGTCGTCTAAGGAGAGAGTCGCCTAAGAGACTCTCGACCTTATCACCTAAGAGTCTCGACGACTAGTCGCCTAAGAGCATTTCGATCAAGTCGCCTAAGAGACTCTCAACCTTATCACCTAAGAGTATCAGCCAATCATGGCCTAAGAATATATTGATCAAAAGTCGCCTAAGAGTCTCGACGACTAGTCACCTAAGAGACTCTCCACCTCATCGCCTAAGACTTTCGACGACTAGTCGCCTAAGAGTATTTCGATCGAGTCACCTAAGAGACTCTCGACGACTAGTCACCTAAGAGACTCTCGACGATTAGTCGCCTAAGAGCATTTCGATCAAGTCACCTGAAAAGTCTCGGCCAACCATGGCCTAAGAGCATTTCGAGAATCGCCTAAGAGATTCTTGATCAAGTCGTCTAAGGAGAGAGTTGCCTAGTCGAGTCTCAATCACTCCTCGCCTAAGGATTTTGGCCAATCATGGCCTAAGAATATTTCGACCATTTCTCACCTAAGAGAGTGACCTAAGGAGAGAATTGCCTAAGACTCTCAACGACTAGTTGCTAGAGACTCTCGACGACTTGTCGCCTAAGAGTCTCGATGACTAGTCGCCTAAGAGCATTTCGATCAAGTTGCCTAAGACTCTCGATGACTGGTTGATAGAGACTTTCGACGACTCATCGCCTAAGAGTCTCGACGACTAGTCGCCTAAGAGCATTTCGATCAAGTAGCCTAAGAGACTCTCGACCTCATCGCCTAAGAGAGACGCCTAAGAGCTTTTGGCCACTCATGGCCTAAAAGTCTTAACCATGCCTAAAATGGCTGAGTTCGTGCAAGATAGAATTGATATCTTTTTAGGTCTCAGAAACCAACCAAGATTTGATCCGGGTCAAAGTATAACCAGCTGCAAATTTCAAGGGCTCGAGAACCCAGAAGCCAGATCTGAAGACTACGAAAGCTAAAAATAGAAATGACAACTTGATCAATTTCTAAGGTTCAAAGACTCAAAGCTTCAAATGGGAGAATCTCACCCACCTCTGATAGAGGAATCAGAATGGTCAGAGCACTCTAGCCTAGTCAAGAGTCAGAGTCATAATTGGTGGTTGAGGAAAGCTAGAAATAATGAGCAACCTAAGTCAACAACCTGAAAGATCCCACAAGCCAAAGCCAAAAATGTCATGCCAGATATACATCTTTGTCTGTCCATGGAGAAATGTGCTAATATGCCAAAATAGGCTCAGCAATGTAGTTGGGAGACCACTTTCAACCTGCACCCATTTATTGCCTAGAAGGACATGATCAGTCCAATGGCCTCTATAAATACTGATGCAAATTCTACAAAGAGGAGGTCCCAAGACCAACATCTAACATGCCTTTGTTATCTATCTTTCTCATCTTATCTTAGCTTATAACTTTTTCTTTCTCAATTCTATCTTTCATATCTATCTAGATCTTTAGCTCCTTAGCTTTATTTTAGTTACTTTAGCTTCTTAGCTTTAGTTCAGTAATTTAACTAGTTGTACTTTATCTTCTCAGCACCTTAGTTCTTTAAATGTAACTTATTTTCTAACATTAATGAAATTCATTTCTTCATGAACATGTTGAATTTCTTACTCTGCACTTTATTTCTAGTCTCGTTATCAATCTCCCATTCAAGATTGAAAGTCCTTGTCTTCAAGGCATTGAGAACCTAGCGGGGAGGGTCATTCCTACTCCCCTTCAGTCGCCTGATCCTTAAGAAGACCGACTCACGGTCCGAAATAGGAATAGTTTGGTTTATCCACACTTGTGTTCGATGGAACACTGGCACGCCCGCACATCTTACCCAGACCCATGTTATGAGCCAACCAATTTTGGCTTGCCACGTGAGAGTCGGCATTGCGAGCCAAACAACAACACCTCTTTCCACTTCATGATCCTACTTAGTTTGGATCATTTTTCAACATCTTTGCTATCTTCATGACTTCTATAGTCTTCTATTTTAAACTCATCTGCCTCAAAGTATTGAACCAATACTCTAAATCATCATTTTGATTGCAAGCGATGGTCTCGAGCATCTTCTAAACACACTTGGAGTTTTGGACTCTCTGAAGTGCTCCCAATTTTTTTGATGTATTACCTTTTACAATACTACACATGTCTTCTCTTCTTTCTTTTGAAGAAGTTTGACATGCCATTCTTTAATTCTTCACCAACAACATCACACAAATCATCACATCCTTAGAGTACATAATCCACTTACGGAAATGGCTTAGAGTACATGTTTATATAAGCTTCAAAGACATATATCTAACCAATTAAATATAAATGTCCAATAATTACTTGCTACTCTAACATGACCTTTAGTAGACTTAACTCCCATGCCTCTTGGTTTTACATAACCATTACATTTACTCTCATCTACAATTTCACTAACATGATAAATGCACACATATATCATGTATACCAAATAATTAAAAAGGCCAAATACTAAAATCATGTTCATTTTCTAACATTTTCTTGGCAAATAATACACACCTATTTGTCCTTATCAGGACTTAAATCTTCAACTATCTAATTTGGAAGGTAGGGGAGATACCCACTAGGGTGGGCCTAATCCAAATCCTAATCCTGTTCGAAAATTTTATGGGCGTGAGCAAGGTACTTGAGACCATGAAACTGGACTGAACTTAAACTTTAGAGTTCATATTAATTTTGGACGGTATTTGGGTAAATGTTTTACTAACCCGAGCAACCCGAAATACAAGAAAAGTTTATAATTTTTATATTTTTAAGGGTATATGTTGTTTATGTAAAATAAAGTTAACATTAGATAATTTATAGTATCATGGGTATTAACTTAACTTTTCGACATGTTTGCTTTAAAATTTTAATGTAAACAAAATATAATAATTGAATTTTAGTAAAACAAACAAAATTATAAAGAATAGTATAAGATTTTGAGTTCTTTCAAATTCTAAAAGAAAGAAATATTATTAAGTTTCACAAGTTTTAATCACCGAAAGTCCAAAGAAAATCATAGTCACAATGTATGAGTGATTTTATATCATATCAATTATATGTAGACATATAGTCATATACTTTAACATTTTATTTTTATAAAGTTTATATATTAATAAGTTATTAAAATTTTGTACAACTCAAGAAACTCTAAAAACTCATAAAATTTGTGGGTTCCCTTGGCCCACATGCTAGAGTCCTTTTGAGGTTATATTCTATTCAAATTCAGACCCCAAAAATCATGCAATTAAGGATATTTAATTTGACTTGAAAGGTCCTTCTTTTTTGCGAAATTATCGTGGTTAATACTTTCGGCATAAGAACATACACATTTTATATGTAAACATTACATTTTATATGAGTATCAAAACAGAGCATTGTACATTGGATGCCTGTTAATACTTTAGGCATAAAAACATACACATTTTATATGAGTATCAAAACAGAGCATTGTGCATTGGATGCCTGTTAATACTTTAGGCATAAAAACATACACATTTTATATGTAAACATTACATTTTATGTGAGTATCAAAACAGAGCATTGTGCATTGGATGCTTGTTAATACTTTAGGCATAAAAACATACATATTTTATATGTAACCATTACATTTTATGTGAGTATCAAAACAGAGCATTGTGCATTGGTATCAAAACAGAGCATTGTGTCAATTACTTTAGTGTACCCTAAATTGAAAACATCTCTGGAGTTTAAATTTTGGGTCTGATAAGAACTCCTCACATACAAGTTTCAAGATGTATATTAAAATCTCCAAATCAACATTGATTGTTAACATATCCACCCAAAGTAATCAAAAACAAATTCACCAGATCTCGAACCACATAATCAGCATTAGCTACAAATTAAAGAGGCATATCACTACAAAATTATACAAACAACTGCACCCCAAACCAAAACCAATGTCTGTAGTGATGTAAATGGTACTACTGTATGGCTTTTCCCTAAGTTTGCGCCACTTCCTGCAGCTGAAACAAAAAAATAAAAAAATTTAACTTCTTAACATAAATTAATTTATTGATCACATTTTAGCACCCAAAAACTAAAAATGATGAACAATTTGCTTTACGCAAATCACATTACTCATTGTATGTCCTGTAAATTTACAAGGAATGTCAAAACAAAGAGTTGTGCAACAGTTGTATGTCCAGAGATTTGATTAACTTTATTCTAACCGTTCTTGTCATTACTTAAATTAAAAGTCAATTACATAGAGAAATTAAAATGTCAAAACTACCCTTCTTTTGAAGTAAAATGACTAAATGAACTTTGGTCATTATTTCAAATTACCATTTTAATCACATAACTATTTGGACTAAAATGACCAAATGACCTTTGATATCTTATATAAATGTTTTGAACATAAGGGCAATTTGGTAAATTTATTGTTAATGTTCATTTTTTTTAAAGATTACCACTCTAAGAGGGGTGTTAGAGTTATTGTTTAAAAACTTTAATTTAAGAGTAACTAAAAAAAAAAGAGTTGTGATACAATATATATATATATATATATATATATTAGTTCTTGGTTCAATAATTAAAATGTGATCTGTAAAAAAAAATAACCATGATTAAATTTAGGTTTGTCTCAAAGCGGTCCATGAGTTGATGCATGAACAGAAGAATAGGATCTAAACTTACCACATTCTCTAGTAGAATTCATGGTGTTGGAACAGATGCAGAGCATCCCTTCAGTCTCAACATCATACCCGCACGTCCCACCGGACTTGGTGCAGCGTTCGCACCCGGTATCCGGCATACTATAGGACAACTTGATCCCATACAACCAGTCCACTGGTGCAATGCCCTTCAAACCATCACTGTCATACACAGTCGTGTAGTGAGTGCAGTCCAATATATTCATGCTCATATACCTCACCGTGTCATACCCCGTGAAGCAACAAGGCGGCGAAGAAGTGTTCGACAAAATATGAAACAGCCGGAACGAAGTGCACGCCCCGTATAGCTCGTCACACGAGTGACCCGAGAAGTTGAAGCAGAGAGACTTGTAGTGGTTGAGCACCGGAGAGTCGATGGAGCAGTTCATCAGCGCGAAGACGGTGTCCGGGGACGGAGGAATGATGGCCGACTGAATGTCTGACATGACGAAGTCGTGGTGAGGTTGTAGAATAGAGCATGTGGACATGGCCGGGTCATAGATAGCCATCTTCTTCTTCTCATAGTCTATGGACTGGACTTTGTAGTTACCGGACGGAGTTTGAAAGAAGAGGTCAGTTGAGCAGTTCAGCATTTTCCGATATTGCGGGGCGCCACAACCGTCGTCAATGCTGAACGGGTAGTTCACGGTGATGCTGCCGCAGGAACTGCGGCATAGAGAGAGAGTGAGATGTGGGTGTAGTGAGAGAGTTAAGCATAGGAGGTTGAAGATGGTGGAGAAGGGTGGTTTGAGTGTAGACATTGTTTTTGATGGTGTTTACGTTTCATGGGAGTTGAGAGGGAAAGGGATTGAAGGAAAGGGAGGGTTTTTGGATGATGGAAAGGGGAAAAGAGGGATTGCTTTTGATGGTGATGTTTGGTTACTAGTGTTACAAGGTGGAGATCATTTGATTCTGACCGTTGAATTGATGGATTTTCAAAATGAGGAATAATAGAAGGCTCTCCGTGATTTTCTCCAAATGTTACAATGCTTTTTGACCGTTTGACAGCCTGGTGTGGGACCCATAAGTTGAAAAAAGAGTGAAAAGGACGCCGCGGCTATCATTTGATTGATTTGCCCACTTGCACATTATCTTATGTTAATTTTTTAAAGAAGGGTGCTTTCTTTCAACACTACAATCTACATTCACACCATTTGTTCTTCGCAATTTTCTGTGTGTCAAATACAGTATAACTCTTGGGTTGTCTAAGTCATGGATTAAAAAACCTTCAACTGTCTAAATCCACTTTATCCAATGAAAAAGAAGAAGAAAAAGGATAGGTCCAAATTATGAGATCATGAATTAAACAGATATATATTAGACTGGATTATGAGTCATGAACATATGCATAATAAGTTTATCTATGAATCCTACTTGGGAAATGTTCCTTCATTCTTAAAGTTTTAGACTCCTTATTTATGAAAAATATAATTTGATATAATAAGAATTTAAAAAAGGAGGCGATATTCATACTCTAAGTCGCATAATTCTTTTAAATAAGGATCATCCTTTTGTTCCACGTATCTTCTCGCTTTCGTTCCTCCACTCTCTTTGTCACATTGCCCTTTTTGCACTCTACTTTCTTTTTTCTTTTAAAGAAAATGACAACAATGCTCCCAAATTCATTAATGTTATTCTTTATTTTATAATATCATAATTCTCCCTTTTACAATTTTTTTTGAGAAAATTACTAATAAGTCCTATTTTTAAACTCTAAAGACAACTAATTTCTACAAAATTTTCATAAAGATAAAAATGTCCTACTTTTAAATTCTAAAGACAAATAAGACCTAAAAAATTTTTACAAAGACAAATAAGTTTAAAAAAAAGTAAGACTTTGTGCCCCTTTTACAAATTTTTTTTTTAACTTTTTACCTTCTTCACTTCCTCTAATACTTTGCAAACAGTACAAGCCACTAACTCACTCTATATTAGTCTATTTTTACTGAGCTTTGTCAATCAACACCTCACATGTTTATATTTTACCTTTTAAGTCGCTACCCAAAGGCATCAGTATTGGTTTTCATGCATCGATCCATGCAAGGAAGTGGACATTGGGCTATCTTTGACTGGGTGGATGAAGAGGAGGCATGCTTTCAGAATTTTATAGCTACACGAATTAAATTAGCAGGTAAATAAAAAACAACTCAATTCATTAACATATAGCATGTGGACCTGAGGAATTTATATGGTACATAATGTTTTGAATACATCATCTTTTGAATGCTCATTATCAGTAATGTAGATTACAACATAGGCTTAAAACAAAACTCAAGATTGAGATGATTTAGTGATTGCCCATATAAACATAAATGTACTGCTTTCATGCTGGATTATTCATATATATACGATGTATCTCTGGATAAGGAGGAAGAAAAGGTTGTTTTTAGGGAAAACAATAAAAGATTGAAGTCATAATCTGTATAAAAAAAAATGTCATCCATAGTTAACTCAAAACTGTACTTATAATTATTTAATACGAAATACATATGAGTTGTGCGATGTGAAGTTGTGCGATGTGAAAGAGGTTTTGTTAATTTAGTGATAAATGCAATTCTTTAAATTTGGAGGAGTGAATAAGTCTTCTTTCTCAATTTTTATGATTGATTAATTACCCATAACAATTAACAATTATGCCTCCAAACCAATCACAAAATAAATAAAGCAAGTAATGAAATTTAGAGATCATACTAGAAATTTTACGTGGAAACTCTGAAAGGGAAAATACCAGAGGGTGAGGCCAAAACCTTGAGAGAAAAGATCCACTATTTCGAAACAAAGTACAACAGACTCACTCTCACATCCACTCTACTTTGCCAAGAACTAATTTTTAAACTCCTTAGGCTTATGTTGATTTAAATCAATAATTGTAGAAATCAAGAATACAATAATTAATCAAAGAGAAGCATTAACAATCATACCTGATTGATAATATCCTTTAAAATATCTTTAGCTTCCTGCAAGAGATCTTTAGAGAGCTCTACCCCTTCTAAGAGTAGAATTTATTTTTGAAAAATATTTAATTTCGATTTTAGACCAATTAAGAGATTAGAAGAGACATGGAATGATTTTTAGAACCATAGTCATTTTCGGATTTGAAAATGGAGCTGAGATGGTACTTTAAGTGACGTAGAGGCATTTTGGTCATTTTGCGCCTAGGATATTATAAATAGGGGTGCACAAAGAACCGGAATCGGAACCAGAACCGGAATCGGAACCAAGGGGAACCGAAACCGGAACCGTAGCCACGGTTCTGGTTCTGGTTCTAGGACCAGTAGAACCGTACCGGAACCAGAACCGTTGGGAGTAACGATTCCTTATAATCGAACCGGAACCGGAACCGAAACCGTTTTATATTAAATATGTGTATATATATATATAATATAATAACTATATATAATATATGATATATGATAATATAATTATTATATATAATATATATACATTATATATAATTATTATATGTAAGGTATATATATATATACTATAATATAGTTATTATATATATATAGGGTGCCATTTTTCGATTGTAAGTTTCACATTTATTTAATGAATATATATATATATATTTTATATTTTCAAGCTTCATTAAAAAAAAAAAAAAAAAACCTAAGGAACCGCGGTTTGGAACCGGAACCGAACCGAGAACCGCGGTTCAGTTCTTCACGGTTCCAACCCTTAACGGTTCTGGTTCCGAAAATCAGGAACCGTTGGTAAAGGTTCCGGTTCCACCAAGAACCGTGGGGAACCATACCATGTGCACCCCTAATTATAAATACACCTAGGGTTGATATTTTGGACAGAAATCAAAGACCAAATAGCCGGTCATCTCTCTCTCCCCCTTTCTCTTTCATCTCTTCTCTTTCTTTTTTATATTTAGAACCTTAAAAGTGTGATTCTTAAGGTGTTGAAAATGAACGGATTATTCTACGCCGCAAGGGCTTCGATATAATCAGTTCAAAGTTGATTTTGAATATTTTTTTGTCTGGGCATATTTGAGGTTATTTGGAAACTCTTCAAAATCGAGGTAGGGATGCCTAACCATAATTTTTGGAGTTTGTGTGAGTATGTTGGATGTCTAGGGTATCCGGCTAGATTTATATATATTTAAATGATATATTTGGTGTTAAACATGTGTGTGTGTGTGTGGAATTTGCATGAGTTTATATGATGCAAATGTGGATTATATCCTTATGTGCCTTATGTGAAAAGTATGTGTACATAACATGTGAAAGTTTAAGGTTTTGGACTTAATTGGTTCATAGTTGTGAAAAATGTGGCCAAGTGTTTGTTTAAATGCCTCAATGAGCATGTGAATATGAAAGATGTATGTCTATGTCTAAATGCCTCGATGTGATTTTAGTATATAGAATTGACATGAAAATATATGCTAGTTGCAATTTGATAGAAATGTGCATAATGGCATGATTTGGGCATAGGTGTATTACATGACCTAAGGTGTGGGTGTGTGATGGCAAATGAGGAAAGAAATTTTTATCTTAAAAGACCGGATGATGGGCTATAGATCTATGTCCGGGTTTGTCGATCAACCTAAGGTGGTGTTAACTAGGCCCTTAATGGCGATGTCTAGGATAGTTATCATTAACCTTATGGTGACCGTTATCATCGTTGGGGGTAATAATTGACTGGTACCTTCGTGATGACCATTATTACCATTGAAGTGATAACAAATTGGTACTGAGTTGGATTGGTGAGTTTTGGTTGTGTTGGGTGTGGATGAGTGTGTGGGTTTATAATGTCATTACATACTCATCATTATTTTGCATTATCTTATATGATAGATGCATAGTAAATTTTGTTATAGCATGATTCTCTTTTATTCCTCATCCTCGTGTGGTGTTCACGAGACTTTAGGAAGTGTGCTTTATGTATTTCTACTGAGCACGCAGGGGCTCAACCTTTTCTTTATAAACATTTCAGGTACCGGCAAAGAAATGGCGGAGTCCCACCAACTTTGAGCTGGGTTTGGAGCACGGGTGACATTTTTTATGGCTTTTGTAAATGCATGTCCAAAATGTTGACTTAGTGCATTGTTTTATGTAATAACGTATATCTGAGAATTTTATGCATATTGGCAACTATGCCTTCAACAAATGTAATATGGATCAATGAAATGCATGTATAGGAACCTTTTGTTATGACCCTATGTATGAGGAAGATTTGATGATTCAAATATATGGGTTGATGGTTTAAGTTTTATATATGCTTAAAGATATATAGGTGATTATATATATGTGTGTGTGTGTATGCATGTGGAGTGCAAAATATAATGCAAGTTGGTAAGACATCAAATGAAGGATTATTGCCTAGGACATTATGATGGATCGTAACCATACGATAGATCGTAAGCTGGAATACGATGGATTGTATAATTAGTGCAATTTATGGAAATCAAAGCAATGAAATTCAGTGCATAATGATACTTGGTACTATAAATGCACGATTGATCGTAGATTTATGATTGATCGTAATAACCAATATGATCGATCATAATGCCTTATTAGCTAATTGTAGTTGACTTTGTGGATTATTTTGGTTGGTCCTCTATAAAGGGTTCCACTAGTTTGAGTCAGGTAATGTGTATGCTTTCGCGTGTATGTATGATGTTCAAAAGTTGGGATTGGAAATCCTAGTGTTCCGGATTAGAACTTAGGGTGTAATGGTTAAGCTTCTGCATGGTTACCTCAATGTTCCAGATAGGAAACCAGGTGTGACAGATTGGTATCAAATGGATGGTTTGGGATCATTGGGTGATGACCAGATAAAAATACTCACCTCCAAGGTTTGAGTACAGGGATTTTGGGTGCTCGGATTTCGAGGCATGATACAACATATACCAAGTAGGTGACTTAGAGAATCAATGATAAAGAGGTAATTACACCCCTACCTCAAAATCCAAGCTAAAAGCTCCGAGCCCTAAAATTTTCAAAGCTCTAATGAATTCCAAACCAAGCTTCGAACTAATCAAATCGTAAAGGATGAAGTGTAAAACAACTTTAGTTCTTTCTCCAAGACCCCAATCAACCTCCTTAATGCTCAAAACCTAGAAAGAAGGAAAGAAAATGAAAATAGAGGAAAGAGAGAGAGATGGCCGACAACAAGAGAGGGAGAGAGAGAAAAAGAGAGAAATATGATTTTATTTCACAATACACCTATACATATACATATATATATATATATATATATATGTCTCTCTCTTGCTAAATATCTAAGACATTACAACTTATGAAATACTCCCTATAATTTCATGCATAAGGTGGCCAGTCTCACACATAAAATATAAGGAATACCTACACTTGATAGCACACAAAAAAATAATACAAATGACAAGAGAAAAAGAAATCATTGCGAAAGAAAAACTTTAACTGAGATGATAAATAGTATTAAATAAAAATTTCGATTCCGAACAATATAATTTGGATGTACTGTAACTCAAGGACTCCTAAACCCAAAAATATATAATAAAGATTAAACAATCTAAATTAGTATCCCAAAAAATCCACATCTCAGACATAAATAAAATGAAGTCCCTACACTGAAGCTTGGTAAGGAAAGATGTCTGCCACGCTCTACGAGCTCTACTCTCTAACCTCGAGGTGAAAATGGCCTGGGACCTGAAATATCAACAAGTGGGTTAAACCCATGAGCAAGTTCCCTCTACTGCCACCCAACAGAGGACTGATAAACATACCCTCTATATGAGAACAATAAAATAGATAGATATATACTCATACCATATTCTAATTTAACCTCTTGTCCCAAAAATAAATAGAACTATATATTATACCAACCCATCCATTATCACAATAAATGTAGAACAAATTTTCTAAGTTCAAACCAAGGCAATCCTAACATGCTTGAACACATAACTAAATTTTTCTATTAAGTATTAGGCAATCCTGACATACCTATACTCGTATTTTATGAATACCTTATTAGGTATTAGGTAATCCTAACATGCCTCCAAATATTTTTTACAAATACTTTAGTAGATATTAGGCAATCCTTATATGCTTTCCCATGTAATTTTAAACATAATATCTACTTACAAGTATGAGTGATAATATGAAATGAAAGTACCAATCCAGAAGGATAAAATAAAAATTATCCAAAACATAATTGTCTTTTTTCCTTTGTTCATAATATAAATAATAGAAAAATATAAAACAACTACATCAACAATTTCTTTGTGTACAATGATAATACCCAAAGCAAAAAATATAACAACATAATCGACCGTATAAGTAAATGAAAGCAAAACAAAAGGAATACAAAATCCCAACCTCAAAAGCATACTTTTTGTGCCAAATCAAAAACTAATGTGACTAATTCTATCTTGAAATTAAAGTCCACTGCATAATCTGCCCTAAAAGGACAAAGTTGATTTTTTGAAAATTTTCTAGCAAAAAGGGATATTTTAAAATCATTTTTCCTATTTTAAAGGGATACACTTTAAAAATGTTTTAAAAAAATAAAAAAATACTTTCACACATTAGACTGGGCCCAAACTTGGCCCAGGGGTTGGGCTCGGCGAGTGGGACCGGACCACCATTTTTTCGGTCCTCGCCGGCTGTCGAAAAAGGGCGCATACACCCCCATGCGTGGGTGGCGCGTGTGGGCGTTGCACTGCACTGAGGCTCCTTCTTCCCCAACACACCCTGTTATATAGCGCACACCAGCCCCCCTCCGTCCACCATCCCCCTCACTTTATACACCAAACTTCACTTCTTCATCTAAGCTTCCTATTGGCACAAAAATCTCCTCCATCCATCGCCTAAATCAAAAACCTCCAATTTCAAGTTTCTAGGGTTCTTAATATAAAACTTTAAATTCTATCAAATTTCTCAACAATCAAGGATCCTTTACAAAGGTCAAACGAACACATTGTTCAGATTACATTCCATCAAACACAGATTTAAATGTTCATACACGATTTTGCATGCTTATACATAAACATATATGCATATAAACAGAATTTCTATATATCCTATATATCCTTACAATAACCTTCCACACGAATTTACATATGCATTTAAACAGAATTCTATACCATTATACATGTTCATATATATATATATATATATATATATATATATACACACACACACACACACACACACACACACACATAATCAAGCAACACAAACATTAATCTATGTTTATAAGCACAAAGAAAAAGTGTAGAGTACAAATAAGCACACTTTTTGGCATGTGTTCCCCCAATGGCTATTCAAATCCCTCAACCACCATCAAAACATTCACACAACTTACAACATTTAAATGTAAGCATAAATTTACAATCTTTGCATTCCAAATCATCCATTCCATTCAAATCATACTTCAAGCATAATTATTCAAAAATTCATCCCTTCAAAACACATATCCATTTCACTTCATTCTCAACTCATTTACTTGAGAAAAATCTATACATAAAGTTACAACATAAGAGAAAATCATAACTTTACATTCCAAATGTTCAAAACATGAATCTTGTCCAAGAAATACATCCCAATACGATGGATTCCGAGTTTATATAGTCATTACAAGGATTTCACGCATAAGTCTAAAAATGCTAAAAATCCTACCATGACTACAAATACATAATCAACGTGTACAAGCCGTCACGAATAGCCAAGTATATTCAATATCCAAACAATCATCATACTTCGATTAAGTTCCCAAAACGATCATAAGAACTATGAAGTCCCTATCATCATCCTTGACGCATAACCTGAAAAATGTTAGGGGGAGTGAGGTGAGCACCATGGCGGCTCAGTAGAGATACCCTAACCCCACCTAAGTGCCAACCCGACGCTGACCTACATGAATGCAAGTCATAGCATCCCTATCGGCTACATGGCATATGCTAGAGCATTTAGATATACATAACATATTCAACACGTGAGCAACATTATCAAATGAATGCTTTCAAGCAATGCATGTTTACACACACACAAATGGTTCATGATTTGTCAAAACTCCAACAAAAGAGACATGGGTGGACATATTCCGAAGCCCCATGTCACATTTTCAAAGAAAAACCCTCTTTGGGACGTTTTATCAAACACCATGTATGCAACATGTTCATGGATGATGTCAATACCACAAGCATCACCAAATAATGAAATTTGGCATACATTTACAAGGCTATACACTTTGGCATCAAATTACATGCTCAAGAAACACCAAATCATGCTTTTCACATAACATTTACCATAAAACTTCATACATGTCATACATATATCAACTCTATAATATGTAATACACATAAATCACTTCTTTAACATGCAATCATAAAACAATGCAACAAGGAGAGGGAAACCCAACCTTCTAACTTTACCTAGCATATTAAACCCCCAAGAAATCCACAATTTAACCTAAAGTATTGACTTTTAGGGAAGAAGAGATACCCCTACCTCAAATCCAAGCTTGGTTGTTGAAGACCCAATTTCTACCAAGCTTCAAACTTCTCCAATGATAACTTTTCACTGATCAAATCGAAGAGGAGAGTGAGGGGAGCAACTTTAATTCTTGGCTCCACCTTCAAATCCCACTTCTAGACCCTCAAATTGAAGAGAGAAGGAGAAGAAAAAAACTTTGTAGAGAGAGAGATTCGGCCAAGAAAGAGAGAGGAGCCTCAAAAAATCTAATTTTTCTCTCTTACTATACATACATATCATATATATATATATAATTCATATATTCCACTTTGCAGCTAAACCCTCAATCTCTTATTTTTTTGCTCCTTGTTATGGGCTATTTGCACTTATTCACAAACTAGCCTTTCCCCACTTTTCAAAACTTCACTTATGCCCTTAAATTTACATCTACACCCCTACGCCACTCTCAAGTGTCCGTAGTTACCTCCCGGAGTACCTGGATCCATTCCGATCCCACACCCGTAACCGAAAACATGAAAATGATTATTTAAATCCATTAAGCATGTCATTAAGCAACTAATTATTCTTAAAAGTCACCGACCCGTAATTATAATTCAAAAAAAGAATTTTGGGTCGTCACACAGGGCCTCTATATCCACTCGGTTTCTTATGGGTTTATTTATTCAGTAGCTGTATGTGTATATGTGTCAATCTCACACACTTTTTAACATTGTGCACTATTATCTAAATGAACACACCCTCTGTATCTCTCAATCGTGAAGATGATACTCAGCCCCATACCATATGCGCCGCATTAGTCCCAATTTAACTTATTTTTGATTTTCTTTTATAACCCTTAGTGATGCAAGGGTTTGTTGCCCTAGTAACATGAAGTTCCCAACATACCCTTCCAATTTTAAATGCCCAGCATGTTCCTGTAATTTCGTTAGTGCACATAAAATAATAACAGGATAATTAAATAAATCATGAATAGCAAACCCAAAATTTATCATTCAGAGTAAAATGACACTAATACCCTTACAGATTCTTTTGACATTAAAACTTGGACAAACATGCTCATGAGTTTCCTGGACCATCAATATACATACAAAAATCAATACTTTAATTGAATCAGAAAGTTAAAGAAAAGAAAGAATCAGAATCAAAATCAATACTTTACTGATTTATTACATAGATATATTTATATATGCACACATGGGACCATGGCTGCCGAGAGGAAAGGAAACAACTGATGATTCTCTCTCTCTCACTCTCAACTATGCCTGGAAGTAGGGGTGTACAAAAATTCGTCCAAACCGGGAAACCAAATCCGACCGGACAATTTGGTCTGATTTTTTCGCCGTCCGGTTCGGTCACGGTTCTAATTTTTTTGGAACCGTGTAGTAACGGTCCGATTACAATTTATGGTCCCTCATGACCAGACCGGACCATTTCTATATATATTAAATATAAAATATATTATATATAATATTTAAATATTATACTTATAGTCTTATAGTTATAGTAATGGCAAGATTATCTTGTTATAACTCTTTATATGGTCATACGTTGCATTGTTGATGAAATATCTATATAAATGTGAAAATCAAAATAATAATTAGAAATAGCAATGTGATGTTACAAATGTTTTTCCTGTTGGTGCAGTGGTGTATGGGTTTCTTGAGCTTCTGGCACAGAGGGGAGGTGCGTGCAATTAATGCTTGAAATTAAGCATTAATTGATGGGTTTAAAATTAATGCTCGAAATTGAAATTGAGGCTTAAAATAGGTTGGTGAACCGTGGAACCGAACAGAACCAAACCGGTTCTTCACGGTTCGGTTCGATTTGATTCCATACAGTCAAACCGTTCGGCCCGGTTCCATTTTTAGTGGAATCGGACCATACGGTTTGGTTCCAAAAAGGCCAGAATTGGACCAAATCGGACCGTGTGCACCCCTACCTGGAAGAGCCGCCATCCTTTATGGGTGGTGCTTGTTTCTACAGCAAAGGCTAAGTTAGTTTGTGCTGATTTCTTAGCTCAGATCAGCCGATGATCGAGTCTCTCCTACATGGATGTCTTGCATTAAGTAAAAAAAGTAAAATTAGAACTTTTGTGGGTGAATATGAAGAAAATAAAACAATCTTGTGAAAACTAAACAAAGTACTCTGTTTGGCAAGTGAGAAAGTGAAGGAAAACAAAGACAGGCCACAAAATTTGAGCCTTTAGAGAAAACTGGAGTTGAATGAATGAAAGAAAATTTTTTAAAATCGTGAAAAATCAATAAACATAGAGCAAAAAAAAAACACAAAAATTAACCTAAAATTAAAACAACAAAATATATGTTGGACTGCCACCACCGTCTACAAAGTACTAGTGCCCTATCTCGCCATCCCTCCACTTCATCTTCGTCGGTGCTCGACCGTAATGCACGCCCTCGTGTAGCCTTCTTCATCACTCCAAAATCACGCTACAGTGACCTAGTTTTATGACTATTTTCTTCACCCCTTTCTCCAACCATTATTTCTGGCTACACAATCCACCAAACAATGATGTAGAAATTTTAGGCTTCTATTCCACAGTTGACAGTTGGGTCTCTCTCAGATCAATAAAGAAAGCGAGAGTCAGTTGGTACATATATATGTTATATGTATATTGATCTGAACCTAAATTAATCGAAAAAACTCATTGTCCACATCCTATTCAAGTCACTAAACACCCCACAATTGAAGCCAATCACTTCCCTCTTCCCACTTAATTTCAAAGATTTAATCATCCCCATTTGAAAACCCATAGACCATGTTGTGTGGAGTGAGAGAGCAGTTAAGATTGAAAGTTGTGCTTGCATCTGATTCTGAAGTAATCTCAGAAGCTTCCACAAGCTTTCTTGAACAATGACAACCTCTGTACATATGCCGCTCATAGTATTTCTGATCCGGAACCACATTCCTACTGCACCTCCATTTCTTTCCATCAGTTCTTCTACACCTTCCAAGTTCAAGATCCATCATGCTCTTGTAATTGAATCCTTGATAACTGAATCCTATGACTGAAACCATTCATAGAATACAAAAGCAGAGCAAATTCAATCCAACCCCTATAATGTTAGTTCAAATTTCAAGTATGAGAAACACAAACCCATTCTCAAAAACCTACAGAATTAGTGAAAGCAATTAGGAAAATTTTTTTATCTCCAATTCACTTTAGACTTGCTATAAATGCACTTTGAAAAGCAAAACCCATATCCAAATTCTCTATCAGAACCAGAGATAGTATGTGAATTTCTTCTGAGTAGAATACACACGTACCATATTTCAGGTCCAATAAACATAAACTTAGATCAGAAAAATAACACTTGGTTAGAATTTCCCAAATAAATCCATAGAAACAAAAAGAAACATTCACATCTCAAATGAAAGTATAATAGAAAGAAAGCTGTCTGAACTTAAAACTCCATCCTAAGAAAAAAACAAAAACAAAAATAAAGAACAAAAAAAAAGGAAAGGAAAAAATCCTAAAAATCAATACCAAAATTTTAAAAAATAAAAAATCAAACAAATCCCTGAAAACAAAGTGAAATAATTATGCTAATTGAGACCACCAGAAATTTCAAAAATAGTACATAGAAATCCATCTCTAACACCAAAATCCAAGATAAAATTTCTCAAGCAAATTTATTGGAACAGAATCTCAAACTCTAAGCCTCATACACGTTAACCCACCTCAAGAAGCATAAGTCAGAGCAAATTTTTCGACAAAGATCCACAGTATCAATCTAGGATATGAATCTAAACATGAATCACACCTGAAAAAATCCCAGACTCCACACCAACAGTAGTTATAAAAATAAAAAAAATTAAACATATGAATCTAAAATAAAAAAAAACAAAAAAAATAAAAACAAAATCTCAAGCATGCCCTCGCGAGGGCGGTGGGGATGAAGACGGTGGTGTCGAACATGGGGCTAGGCATAGGAGCTTCGACGACGACGGCGACACTCCGGAAGTCGGAGACAACCATCATCATCACCACTACAACAGCGAAACTATGTGACTCCTAAAGAAAGAGCTTTAGATTTGGTAGTGAGAGAGGAATTGCAAGACCATTTGGCTTATAGTTTTTGATGCATGTGCCGCCATAAATGGGAGGTGGTGAAGCCAGCTGGGATGATGATGGAAGTGGGTTTTCTGGGACTGAGCTATGGCAAAAAATGGTGGTATATTGAAGGCTGATGGTGTCGTTCTTGATGCACGCACTACCATAAATGGGAGGTGGTGAAGTCGGCTGGGATGATGATGGAAATGGGTCTTCTGGGACGGAGCTCTGGCAGAAAATAGTGGTGTAATGAAGAGAGTGGTAGGTGGGTGAGGCACATGGATAGAATAAAGTGCTTGAAATGAAAAGAAGAGTTAGATAGATATAATGTTTAAATTTTGAATTTAGGTGGGAGTGAGTTGGTGAGGGTTTAAATTTAAATTTTGGTGGGAGTGAATGGTGAGCGTTAGATTGTAATAGGAAGAGTGATTTTAGACCGTAGATAACAAAAGACATTTTAAATTGCATGATTGGGTTTTTAACCAATCGCGACCGTTGGATCGCATTTTTTGGCATTATTATATGAAGCTCAAATGTAATATAGATATAGATATATTTCCCAACATCTAAATAATTATAAAATAACCTGCATGGCAATGATCCAGCCCAACTCACTAATCCAGCTCAACTCTCCATAGCCTAATTCTGAAATAAAATTTAATAAAAATAAAATAAATACCATACTATGGTCTAACCCAAAAATAATAAAAATACCCACCTATTCTATTTTTTAAAACAATATTTAAAATAAACACCGCACACTTATTACAAGTAATCAATCACTTAGCATCATATAAATCAAACCTCTACATTAAACATACAAGAACAGACATTGACAAAATTTACCTAAAGCATTTTGTATTTAAAAATAATAATTTAAAAAATAAAGCATTTAGCAGTTAAAACACTCAATAAACAATTTAAATAAATAAGAAGCACCCAAATTAAATAACCTCAAATTTATGGGGTATTACAACTTAATCTCTCAACTTCTCTTAAATGACTCCTTGCTCCAATAATTTTTCACTTATTACATACTAACATGCTCTTCTCTCCACAATTCATTTAACTCTTGCAAATGATCATTTATACCCCTACATTAACTCCTAAGAGTCCATGGACTCACTCCAAGTCACTCGGCTTGTCCCGGGTCCCACACTTGTACCCAAAAACGTAAAAGAACCATGTAGCCTATACTTAAGCAATTCAATCATACTTAATCACAATTAAAACATAATTAACTTAAAATAAATATTCGGGACTCTACATATTCTTTTTTTGAAACTGAGTATTTTTAAACCCTTTTTCTAATGGAAATAATTATAGCCAGAGATTCCAACCACACAAGGAGTTAAGTGTTCTATCTTCAAAAGGGGTGTAGGTGTGTCTTGTGTAACCTATTTCCTAATCACCCCCTTTTCTTCGCTTTTAACCAGGCATTGGAAATTGGGGTGTGACATTTTAGCTACTGGAGTTTGGGTTACATCAGCCATGGTCTTTTGCCTAATAGGATTGGATTACGTCAAAAGGAAAAGGAATCGGTCACTAAAGATTCCTATTAAAGGCCGATGATGTTAGTTGAAGATATAATTCAAAGAAAAAAATATGAGATCAGATGATACCTCCTTTTCAATTGCAATAGGTTTTGCAATAGTTTTAACTCTCTTGGGAGGAGGAAGATCATCGTCAAGTGCTTTCACATTAACAACACTTCCTATACCTTTGATGGTTTGAAGGTATTTGTATCATCCCTTATTCACTGCAATCATATTAATAAATTAAGCATAAAGTAAAAGTAGATGACAGATTGATCAGTAACTTAGTACCTTTGTTGTTGGGGGAGCCTTTGCTTTTGAAGTTGGAGTGGTCGATGTCTTTAAAAGGGGAGGAGTCTGAGTGGATCTTTTAACAGACTAATTGATTGAAGTCTCTTCCTTTTAGGCTGTTTCAACTGCTTGCCCTTCAAATTTTGTTGATTTAGTAGGTGTTGCAAACAAAGGAAGGTTAAAATCAACCAAACCATTAGACAGAATATTAAATAAAATATTTATGTTCTTGGATTTTGATCTAGTCTTACTAGCTGGAGCTAAGATGGTTAATGTTTGGGCTGAAGCTTTGGTGGATTTCTTCCTTGGTGGTTTCCTTGGAACTATAAGAGAAATCATCGGCTCTTTTCCTTGGACAGTGGTCGATATGAACTTGAAACAACCGAGGATTTTGCAGATCAATTGTGCAAAATTGGTTTCTCTGGCCGATGAAGTATAAGAAACCCACCAATTATCAAAATGGGGATTAGCCACAGGATTCGCAGCAAAAGGTTGAAATTTGAATCCAGCTTTCAAATGTTTACATTTTTTAGAAACATCCTCATATAGCTTTTTTCGTTAAACCTTGCTTGCCAATTGTAGTTTTGGTTAAAAGAGTGATGTGGATGTATGAGAATCAGCTGGATAAGACCAAATTGTCTAGCTAGCTGGACTGGATTGTAAAATTTAACACCAACACAATTATTTTTTGAATTTAAAGGGGATATCTTGAGACTACGAAACTAGCCCATAAGGTTTGTTGTTCATCAAGTACCTTTTTGTTTCAAAAGGTGGGAGTAGCCAAGTTGGGCTTGAGTACACTTTGAGAAGCGAAGGAACTGTTCAACTGATCTAGACTCACAACCATAGTAGAAAAAATCAAAATGGTCCTTGAAGGGCTGAGATTTGGGAGTGGACGTTGTATAGCTAAAAGAGATAAGAGGATCAGTTATGGCCTTACCTCAAGACTCAATTCTGGGAAATAAACTTGTAATCATATTTGGAGCAACCAAAATAGCCTTCCATTACATGCAAAATTGATTAAAATGAGGTCAAATAGGCTTTGATACAAGTAGGATAGAACAAATGGGTCAAGGGAAAAAATAGTTCCTTTGGAGAGAGCAATGGCTACTTTGATTAGGTCTTTAGTGACTTGACGAGGCGAGATACATAGAAGGGATTTATTGAACCACAAGAATAGAAATGCAATGTACTTTTAATCTTCAATTTTTTTAGTTTTCTTCATAAAATGGTGGATAAATTGATAGTGGTCGGCAAGAGAAGGATTATCACCGATTGCTTTAGTTGAGAAATCAAACTAAGTCTTAGGATAAAAAAATAAGTAGGTAATGTTCTCACCAGTTGATGTTAAGCCTGTTAAAAAACTTATGTCTCTAACAGTGGGAGACATTGATAAGCATTGAATGTTATACATTCTCGCGCCTTTACTTATGTATTTGGTTCTTATAGTTGCACATATTGTATTGTTTTTACGTGTTTTTATGTTTTTATTGATTTCAGGTTCTATTCCAAAAATCGGCCTAATCCGACTTTGCTATCATTTCAAGAATGCATTCCAAGTTCAAGACTACGTGATAGAATGCTTGCAATGAGGATTAGCGGAATACGTGCAAAGTCGAAGCCAATGCAAGATGAAATCAAGTTTCAAAAGAGAGAAATTATGATGCATTATAATGGTACTTAAGATGCATCGTAATTAGTACCATTATGATGCATCGTAATGCCAATTATGACGCATTGCCAATCTATAGAAAATATACAGCTTGCAAAAGATATTTCAGCCACTTGCCACTTGTCACTAATCATCTCCAAGAAGCCTTTGCACGTAATTTTTAAAATATTTTGAGTTAGAAATCAGATGTATATACAATTTTTAGTCTCATAGTGAAAGATATAGATATGGTTTGTAATAGAGAGCATAATTAGAGATTCTAGAGAGAGAAGTTAAGTTCTAGAGAGGGAAAACTTAAAAGGAGGTCTTGACAAAGCCTTGAAGACCATTTTGCAGCTAGAATCATCTCTATCTATATAGTGCCTTCACCTCAACATGATCAACTAAACCTTTTCTAGGGTTTGGACAAAATCCTAGCCATGTAACCATGTCCAAATTGTAATAAATTGGGGATTTTTGTATATTTTGTGTATATGTACTTAACCTTGAGACTTGTCTTCAATACAAGTTTACAAATTCAGTATGTTTATATGTTTCAATTCATTATTCTTGTCTTAAAATCATTGATTGCTTCACATGATCCTTAAACACTTGTACTTTCACAAGGAGTGCAAGTGATGGTTTTGTACTAGTTTTCACTATAACATGCATAACTAGATTTGCATAATCCATGCTTAGAGACGGTAATTTTACTACACTTAGGTAATTAGGTAAGTAGGGTAAGTAGGTAAGTAGAGAAATTATACTTTTCGTAGATGAATTATAGTATTTTAAGGTGCATGTATCATCTTGGCGACATCATTGTAGGCTACAAGCCAAATGCGTCATTAGTACATATTTATATGAATTCCCCGATTTATTATGAGATTCTCATGTTATAAGGCTAGTGGTGAAGTCTCAACCCTAGTTATTTATCTTTCTCTCAAACTCCTTACATTGATCGTCACTTTCACATTTCAAGTATCTTAAGCAAACCAACAATTGCCGTTTGCTAATTGAACTAGAACCAATCTTCGATTATAACTATTAAACCAACGTAGTTTCTGTCGGATTGACACCCCCTCTATATAGAGCTCTATCCTACCAAGGATTTGTTCTATTGCGAGTGGTAAATAATATTTTGATTGTCAAAAGAAAAGAACACATTAGAAATCATCCCACATTTGAGATGTAAAGAATTGTAGTGATCGACCAAAAAAATGAAGCAGAAAAGAGAAGGGTTTTGTCATGGACAATGGTGATTTTACTAAGCTGAATGGCATCGTAAATACCACATTTTTTCTAAGTTTCTTCTTTTATAACAAAGACTCGATCAACCCAGTCATTCCATTGAGTGGTTGTAGGGTGCCAATTATGAAGAGAAAAAGAAGGTATATCACCATCCGAGGTTAAGGAAAAGGCTTTCATATAGGGGAGAAAAGGGTTTGCCATGGGGTAGAAGGAAGAAATGGTGGATGGTATTTTAGAGACAAAGGTTGGACCAAGGCCTTTAGATGAAGCTGGGACATCGACGAGGACATCCAAATATAGTTCATTGATGGACATCTTGTCGATTACCTTCTTAGATTGCTTGTTGTAAGAGTTGGCATCTTTTGGGGCTTCGATAATAAGGTCACTGGTCAATTTCTGAGTTTAGGAGTCATGGAGAATGAAAATTAGGGTTTACAGATGAGGAAGATGAAGAACATTAGGGAAAGAAAGAAAATGTGATGTGACTAAGGAGTTTGATTTTGAAATTCAAAAGAATGACAGCCGACCATTTTGAAAAAAACTGATTTCACGTCTATCAAAGGGTTATAATGATAGGGTAAATATCTTGGGAAGTTGATAGTAATCATGTCAGTTGGATATTGGCACAAAAGAGTTGGTTGGGTTGTAAAGCTAAGAGTTGGAATTTAATGGGATTTTAATAGATAAGGATGTTTGGGAGATCTAAAATCCTAAGACACTTATTTGCCGATTTACAAGTTTCTTAGTATTTGGGGGGGCATTGTTGACACCCAAACATAGTTTTCCATGTTGACACTTTGAAGAAGACAGATAAAGCAACATGTGTGCTATATTTGAGCATCAAATATATGACGTGAATGATGACATGTGGTGACATATTTGTTTGTTGTCACACTTTTTAAAGAAAATTATTATTATTTGATGATACAATATACGTGGCAACTAAAAGTAAGGACAATTAGTTACGAAAATTTGGTTGATTTGGTAAAAGATTGAGTTAGTTTGGCTCTCCATTAGGAGTGGAATTCAAATTGCCAAGTTTGACTTAATTTGAAATATCAGTTGTGATACAAGACATGTGAAGCCTCAAAGATGTCCGAAGACCAATTCAAATAGGAAGTTTAGATTCAAAGAGATTTGTTACAATATTCTTGCATGATATTAGGTTATGTGGTTTTGTGTAATTCTATAAATAGTCTCAGTGTACAGCCTAGCAAAGGCCCCGACACTATCAACAAAATACTTTACATTTATCCTTTTTTTTATCAATGTAATTTACTTTCTCAAGTATCTTAAATTAGGGAAGCTTTTTTTCTCATCCCATGTTCCAATTGCTCATCTCATCCCTTATTCTGTTTCTCATCCCAAAATCTGAATTCCTTTTCAGAATTTGTTTTTTTTCTGATCTCATATTCTATTTCTTTACACCATAATTCTTGAATGTTCTTTTAATTAAGATAAAAAGGAACCTTACAAGAGAGTTATCAATATTCTCTCTCCTTTAGCAGTGACTTGGTCTATCAAATTCTCCAAAAGAGAGATTTGTGTTTGACCAATTTTTATCCATTCGAGCTAATTCCACGACTCTAGCACGTTCGCGACTAATTTAGCTACATAGGCTAACCCAACCGATTTAGTAGGCAAATAATAGCACAGATTTCTCGCAAAGACCTGGTATTGACTATGAGGAGACATA
This sequence comes from Cornus controversa, assembly GCA_026545225.1. Taxonomy (NCBI): domain Eukaryota; kingdom Viridiplantae; phylum Streptophyta; class Magnoliopsida; order Cornales; family Cornaceae; genus Cornus; species Cornus controversa. The sequence continues at coordinate 8,681,264 of CM048849.1, read as the reverse complement.
CTCTTTTGTAATGGATGCAATCACATTTCATTTCTTGATTACTTTGATTGTCTCGAAAAGCTTGGATATAGGCCTAATAGATGTGGTTACAACATATTTATATGGATAACTAGATAATGATATATATGACAATTTCTGAAGAATTTAAACTATCTAAAACAAATAACTCAAAATGACATAATATATACTCAATCAAACTATAACAATGTACAAATTGAAGCAATCTAAATACATGTGGTATAATCATCTTAATGAGAATTTATTGAAAGAAGGATACGTGAATAATCAAATTTGTCTATGTGTTTTCATTAAGAAATCAGAATGTGGATTTACCATTATAATGTCATATGTTAACGATTTAAATCTTGTGGGAACTCTTGAAGAGCTCACCATGACTACTAATTATTTTTTTTAAAAAAATTAAAACGAAAGATCTTGAAAAAAAGAAATTTTGTCTTAGCTGCAGATTGAGAATTTACCAAGCAGAATTCTTATCCATTAATCAACAAAAATAGAAAAAGTCCGGAAGTAGTTTTATATGGATAAATCTCACACATTGAACTCTTCAATAATCGTTTAATCACTTGATGTTAAGAAACATCCTTTTCGTCATTAAAAAAAGAAGATGGATTACTTCTTGGTCTTGAAGTACAATATCTAAGTATAATTGGTGCTCTTATGTACCTTGCAAATTATACCTGACCTGATATAGCCTTTTTAGTCAACTCACTATCACAATACATTTTTGCACCAACTTGAAGACATTAGAATGGCATCAACAACATTCTGTGCTACTTTCGTGGAACAACTGATATGAGATTGTTTTATTCAAGAGAATCAAAGCCCTAGTTAATTGGGTACGCAGACGCATGTTATCTTTACGACTCACATAAAGTTTGATCAAAACCAGAATATGTGTTTACTTGCTGTAACACTGTTATATCATAGAATATGAAGCAAAAAATAACTACAACTTCTTCAAATCATTCCAAGATACTAGGAATTCATGAAGCAAGCCGCAAATGCGTTTGGTTGAGATCTATGGTACAACATATTAGGGAAACATGTGGGCTTTCTCTAATAGAAGGTAGCCCAACAACATTATATGAAATAATGCTGTATTTATTACACAGATAAGAGGAGTCTACCTCTAAGTTGACAGAATCAAACACATTTAACCAACATTCTTCTACACACACAAGTTCCAAAAGAGTTGTGATATTGACGTTCAACATGTACGCTCGAGTAATAATTTAGCAGACTTGTTCACTAAAGCACTTTAAGAAGTTGGTGCATAATATTGGAATACGTCAACTCAAGGATCTTTCATGCTGAATTAATACAACAATTATGCTTGTGAGGAGAAGCAAATAATAAAAAAGTATTAACATACTGTAATTTTTTTCCTTCGCCTAGATTTTTTTTTATTAAGTTTTTCTGACAAGATTTTAATGAGGCAGTTCTAATATATGTAATACTATTTTTAGATACACAAGAATATTATACTCTTTTTTCTTCACTAGTATTAAAAATTTTCTAAGAGGGTTTTAACAAGACATGTCCTAAGTATACTGTAATGTAATGGATGCCAAAGATGAGTGTTATGTATGTGTGATCTACCCTATCATTACATTTCAATGCATCAACTACATTTTCAATGCTCAGTATGTTATGTATGGGAATGCGGCAAACCAAATTGAAAGAAAAAGTTAAAATGGTGTGTGAAACTAGAGATGGAAGTGGTTGTGGTGGGTGGTGGAATGTGTGTGTATATATATATATATATTTTTTTTGTTAGATTATATATTTTTTATTATATTTACTGATAGATTATATATCTTTTTTTTAAATCACATATGCTTTTTTCATCTTTTTCTAAACTATATAGGAATAGAATTTATTATTTTTTAAGTTTACTTAGACTCCAAGATTATGTACCTAAAAATAAACCTTTATGTATTGCAATATATCAATTAATTGAATACAATTTTTCTTTATTTCTAACATAGTATCAGAGTCTACCAATTTCGGGTAGTCTTACAATTTTTCTTTATTTCTAACATATATATATATATATATATATATATATATATATATATATACACACGGTGTTAATCAAGATACAAGAGGAAAAAAAAAAAAAGAGTTTACTTCCTCTCTCTCTCTCTCTTCGTTAGTTCTCTTACATTCTAATTTCACATTAGTTATAGTTCTACCTTTCTTTATATTTATAAAAAAATTCTGTAAAGGTATCATGTCTTCTGCATCTCGAGCTAAGATACACACCCGTGTTATTAATTTGGAGATCGAATATCAAATTTGCAGATAAAGAATTTTATCATTAAAACCAAATATTGACCTCTAAATTTGTGCAATTATATAGTAGTTGAGATGGATTCGAGTAAGAGTCATCACTGCCCACTCTATTGTCATCCCAAATTATAATTTAGAGATTAAGATCAAAGAGGCAGATAAAAAAAGATCCATCATAAAACCAAATAATAACCTCTGAATAATGAATATGTGCAAATATATAGTAGTCACCAAAAACATATATGCATTGCCTTTTAGTTTCAACTATAAAATTGAAAAATAGTAAAGACACTAAAAATAATGCAAAATAATGGTAAGTAAAACATGTTTGCAACTAATACAAAATCATAAAACAAGAAAATAATAAGCACGTCTTAGAATGATCTACCAACACAAGAATCATTTTCAAAAAAAAATTGATCTAACAAAGTTTCATCGTAGTTGTCAGTTATTTAACACAATTTTTTTTATATTTTTGAATTTAAAAATTAATTATTTAATTCCAATAACACCAATGACACGTGCCCCGACGAGGATTATTTGTTAGGATTTAAAAATAAAAAATTAAAATTCCATCATAAAAAGATGACAAATTACAAATATTGCGGACTTATAAGTGAAAATGATTTGTACTCCCATTAAATCAGTCCAATGGGCTAGTCGATGGAAATTTAACATTCAGAGATGGGCCCATGGGCCTTTAGAAGGAGAAGACACTTACTGGGTAGAAGTGTAAATTATCTTATTTCTGAGGGACAAAACCAGGAAATTGAATCTACACACAGTAGATATATAGTATGTATATGTATGGTGTCAGAATAGTAAAGAGGTCGATTTGCGAAACCCTAGCCCTAGTTCCGCCTCCATCGAAGATGCAGATCTTCGTGAAAACCCTAACCGGGAAGACCATAACCCTAGAGGTCGAATCCTCAGACACGATCGACAATGTGAAGGCGAAGATTCAGGACAAAGAAGGCATACCACCGGATCAGCAGCGCCTGATTTTCGCTGGAAAACAGCTCGAAGACGGCCGAACCCTTGCTGACTACAACATCCAGAAGGAGTCCACTCTCCACCTGGTGCTCCGCCTCCGTGGTGGCGCAAAGAAGCGGAAGAAGAAGACCTACACCAAGCCCAAGAAGATCAAGCACAAGAAGAAGAAGGTGAAGCTCGCAGTGTTGCAGTTCTACAAGGTCGATGACTCTGGTAAGGTCCAGAGGTTGAGGAAGGAGTGTCCAAACGCTGAGTGTGGTGCTGGGACGTTCATGGCCAATCACTTTGATCGTCACTACTGTGGCAAGTGTGGGCTCACCTACGTTTACCAGAAGGCCGGTGGTGACTGAAAGGCGATGACAGTATCGTGATTGATTTCAGTAGTTTTGAGTTTGTTATCATCTTTTTTCTTTTAAGGTTTATTTTAGTTTATGGGATGGATCTTATATGCTTATGATCGACTTTGATCACTATTTGGAGTCTTCAATTACATTTGAGGTATGAACTTCTTTGGGATTACATAAAGTTGTGATTTTGGAACAAATTGCAATTCTGAATTCTGATTTTCTGTTATATACGCTTTTTCTGCTTATGCGTATGTATGTTTGCAGCTGTGTGTGTCATGGTTATTGAATAGTGGTGACAGTATTTTTGCCGTCTTTTGTTTGAGTTTTATCGCTACTTTTGAGTTGGACTTTCAGTTTTGATTAATCTCATTTTGAGTTGATAATTGTATTGAGGGTCTTGGTTTAGTAAGGATAATTGGAATTTCTATGGTTGGAATGATTTACAATCATGGTTTTTAAAATTTTGAAGTAATCATTTATTTGTCTGTGTGCCTGTTGATGCAAGTACATAGAATATATATATATGTTCTTTAGATTATATAATACTTCAAAGAGTGTTTGGATGTAAGCGTGAGAATCAAAAATCAAGAAATGATTTTTAATGCTTTAGTAAGGTATTGCCATGATTTTTTCTTTAGTTTAAATGTTTATAGATGTAGGAGGCTAGGTTATCGTATGTGTTTAAAGTGACCTATTTGATGATTAGGTCTGTTTTGAGAATGAACTGCAATTGAGAGATTAGTTTCGAAATTATATACATATTCTTTGCTTGAAGGGGTTTAGTATCGGGTTTAGAATATGGAAATACTGTTCTTTTCATCTCCAAATTGTGGTCTCCCTAGTGTGAGCGCTTGCACCAACATTTCTGTTGGAGATTATTTTTTGTCCTTTGTTTTCACTAATTTCGTGATTTGAAATTTTAACCATCTTTGTGCAACTCTAAGCTTGTGAAGTGTCAATATGTCTTGAGCCTAGTTATCTTTATGCTTTGTTTGATCATTATGTTAAACTTTCTTGTTTTTGAAGTCCCATTTAATCAGATGACAGATCTCTTCATCATCTGTTTGGATGTTTATTGCAACTTGTGAGATGGATTATCGTTTTGGTTGTATTCATTTTCAGTTTATACTTGGGTTGAGGTTATTGATTTAATCATGACGTTATGACTTGCAGTCGTAGTTTCAAATTATGAGGATGTATTCATTTTGATGGTTGTGCATCTGGTGATTAATGGAAGTTTTGAATATGAATTGAGATGTGTGGATTGTGTTGTGGCTCCATATACATGCTATGTGTGTGTCTGTGTTATTTTAAAGGTTGTGGTATGATATTGTTTTAATCTAAATCCTTTTAGATGTTGGAGTTCAGGTACTTGTGTACTTGGAATGATTTTTGATGATGAGGTGTGTTTTGGAAAGAATTGTAATTCTGAAATTGGTTTTTTCATTATGTCTGATTGATAGGGTTTGGTATGCCCGCTCATTATTATAGGGTCGTAATTCACTTATCAAAAAAAGTAAAAGGTATAGGGTTGTAATTCATTAGAATATGGAGACGTCGTTCTACCATTTACCTCCCAATATTGTTTCCCTAGTGCGAGTGCTTACACTAGCATTTCTATGTGGAGATTATTCTATCCTGTTATGTCGGATTAGTTTCATGATTTCAACATGTCTACCCTCTTCTATGTACAATTCTAGGCTGTCAAGTGTTAAACAATTTAAGTATTTGGATGTAGCATGGATTGGCTCAATAGGAGGTAGTTAGCAATCATGTATCCCATTTTAGATATCCTGCACACCACCACAGAAGAAGAGAAAATGAGTGCAGATCTATATTGGCTTGGTAATTAGATGAGTCAGACATGCATAATTGTGTCAGATAGCATGAATGCATCAACAATTAAAAGGTATTAGATTTAATTACTCAAATGCTTATGACAATCATTTGCAAATCGCAAGCCTAGTTGAGACGAGCTCAATCTTCCTCGTAATTGTAACTGAGTTCAGGCTTTTAGTCTAGTCAGGCATGAATGTTTATGAATGAATGAAATATACTTGCATATTTATGCATATTTGAAATGTATTTGCTTTATTGAATTGTTATGTTAGACTGGCTTCATACTTTTGAAGTCCTTTCGGTTAAAAATATCAGAATTATCATGAACCAATGATTTTTTTTTTTTGCCTCTAGAAAAGTTCAAATAGGGAAAATGCATCGGACTTTTATGTACCATTGATTGTATTGCAAATTGTGTTGTGTTGCACATATACTGGTCTGACTTCTGAGAGATTTCGTATGGTTGTAGTTGATTTCAAGTTTTGTATTTAGTTCTTAGTTCTTAGACTGTTTAGGATTTAATGAACTAGTTTGTTATTCATTTGTGAATGTGATGTTTTTGAATAGAAACTGGTATACTTCGTTCGGTTTGAAGTACTACAATTTATATTGTTTTCCATTTCTAATAATAACTTTAGAGAGATATTTTTTTATTTGGTTTGCAGAAGTTTTTTAGCAAATCATAGTAATTTTTCAACTGAAATTGTATTCTTGTGTTTTTATTGTGTACTATTGCTGTTTAAGGTTTCTTTCTTAGTTCCTTGGAAATGTAGATTGAATGGGAACTTAGGATGGATGGAAGAGAGTTATTTTCTCTATATTGCTCAGGTGAATAGAAATGAATGAAGAAGGGAGGGGAATAAAGAGCTCGAAGGACTTTCCTCTCCTCATTACAAGTGTGAGCAGTATTTGTGTGTGGAAGCAAGAATTTTTTTGCTCCTTCCTTTCTTTCTCCCCCTCTCCCACATACCAAACTGGGGGTGAGCTCCTCTTTCTTTCTCCTTTCCCTAAACATAGCATTCATTTTTGTGGTGTATAACTCAAGTTAATAGTGATGTGTTTTTCCTACTTTATCAAGGATGTGATTGTTTTTCTTTCTTTGTTACCTTAGATTGTTGAACCATGCATGTCCCGTAGCCTTTATAGTTTATGTTGTTCGTCGTCAAGTATTCTATCAGCCCTTGTAAGCATATGGACCCAAGAGAAGAGCTTCTTCTCTAAGGTTTCTTCCCCGGCCTGTGTTAGAGGGGAAGATTAGCGAAGCAGGAAAAGACGGTTATTCTCTTTGCAAAGACAGACTTCTGAATTCGGAGAAGCGTTGCAGAAATGATCCAATCCATTCGGGGCTTTGGGGAACTTAGTAATAGGGAATTTTTCAGTGCCATTGTGATTTCTGATTCTTTTTTTTTGGGGGGTGTTATGTGGTGCATTATAGATGTGAAACCACGGTGACGATATATGGTGTTTTGGGTCTCATATGCTGCTTCATGATAACCAGAGGATGCTTTTCTATTCTACCTGTATAGAACCTGAGTTTTGAAGATTTGTACATATGGGAAACTGTGAAATAATATTAACGTATATATTTTGAGAATGGATTTGTACAGATGGGGGAAGTGTGAGATGTTATCATCGTATTTTTGTCATTGATGTGTGTATATATATATATATATCCTAAGGTCATGGGAATGACAGTTGTAGGGATGTGGGCGTTCGGAATGAAACATAATTATAGATGGAGAAATGGACATTGTTGATTCCAACTGCGTAGGGTAAGGTTGGGTGCTCTGCTCCGAAGGGAAGGTAAAATTGAAAAGAGTTTTTTTCAACTTATTGTTTGATCTGATCAACCTTCCCAATGTTTCTTCTACTCTCGTCAAATTAGGGTTTTACTTTTACCCTTAAATTAACTAATAATGATCCTATTAATACGTAAAAGCTTTTTCTAACTATTTCAAAGACTGACCACAAGTAATTTTGTAATTGATTATATATATATATATATATATATATATATATATATATATATATATATATATTTCACGAGACACTCACTGTTGACGTGTTCTGTGGCACTTTGTTGGCTCTGCTTAGCAAGATAAAGTTACAAAATAATATGATTAAATAACATGACAATGAACATATTAATAGTAGCTTGAACAAAATGATGAAAATAACATCAAATTAATTAATTATTATATATGAATCTGCTCATTGAAAGTATTGGAAGATTTAATGTTTTATTATCATTCTTTTACACGAAATGAAATGACTGCTTCACATTTCTCAACTCTGAGTCAGAGTGAAACAAAGCGACTTTAGAATATAAAATTTCTTGGTTAAATGAATTTGGGGATAAAGAAGTCCAATGGCAATCTTGCCATTTTCACAACAGTAAAAACTAAAACAAGTTCAATTCCAACAAATATAACCCTTAGTTAGGCCAATTGACACTGTTGCTCATCTGTCAAAATCATTTTATCTTCAAGTCAAATATTTCTAAAATAAGATGAAGGAAACTACTAAATTTGGATAAATTGACACCATGCATGCGCATCTCATCCTCCAATCCACAAAAATATTTATATCTATGTATATATATATGTATCACACAAGAGCCTTTTTATTCTGGATTATTTGGAGACATACTACAGGTGGTGAAATCTGGAAAGAAGAAGAGCTAGCTAGCTCAATAAGCAAGACATCTTTGTAAGATGAAAATCTTTTCTTTTTCTTTGCTTTTGTTAATCTCAACAAATTATTAGTGTTTTCCCATTAATCGAGTGTGAACATTCTTGCTGATCATTTGGATATATATATATATATATATATATATATATTAGTTAGTGTGATCCCTGTTATTCAGAGGTGTTATAAAGGCATGAATTGATCTAACCTTTAGCATTATTTGACACATTATTTGCAGAAAGTGGTTCTGCTCAGACTTGACGACTCTGCGTTCTCATGCTTGAACCCTCTACTCATTTGGTATCGGATCTTTCATTATAGTACAGTAATTCATAAGCATTCAGCTCGTGGAAGATGGAAAGAGATAACAGCATAATGCTCCATCTTTTCCATGGTTCATGGAGCATATATGGATGCAAAATTAGACAAATACATATAATTTCATGATTCAATTATGATTAATATATATTGTGAATTTTCCTGCAGGTTTTTATATGACACAACATATGTATATGTAATCAAGATACTGAAGCTCCTGTTGTAAGTTAAATTTTGTTTTTAAGAATTTGAACAAATAAAAATGGTGGCGGACGGAGGAGTTACAAAAGCAGATAAAACAGAATTCACAGAATGTTGGAAGACGACATGGAAAAAGCCATACATTATGCGGCTGGCCTTTTCGGCTGGCATTGGAGGGCTCCTGTTTGGTTACGACACAGGTATATTTGTGTTTTGAATTTGCTTTCAGTAGTGTCGAACCATTTCTTGTTCTTGTTAAAATTTGTACCTATGCAGATAGAGCTGCATGGATTCATGCTTCTATATACAATTATACAAATGTCAAACATTAAATACAATAAATGATACACTCTCTGAATTCAAACTTTATCTATATATATATATATATATATTGATGGATTTGTTGTTGGAGTGTAGGAGTTATCTCTGGAGCCCTTCTTTACATTCGTGAAGACTTCAAATCTGTTGATAAGAGTACAGTCATGCAGGTGTATATATATATATATATCCTTTTTCACTATATATGTTAATTTATACCGGCCTTTTGTTCATGATCATTGTATATATATATATATATATATAGGAAACCATTGTGAGCATGGCTGTAGCAGGAGCTATTGTTGGTGCAGCAGTTGGTGGATGGATCAATGACAGGTTTGGAAGGAAGATGTCAATCATTGTTGCTGATGTCTTATTCTTCATTGGTGCAATAGTTATGGCCATCGCTCCAGCTCCGTGGGTGATCATTATTGGAAGAATATTTGTTGGTTTGGGAGTTGGAATGGCTTCCATGACCGCACCTCTTTACATCTCTGAAGCCTCACCGGCTAGAATTAGAGGCGCCCTTGTTAGCACAAATGGCTTGCTCATAACAGGAGGCCAATTCCTCTCATATCTTATCAATCTAGCCTTCACCAAGGTAACTACTACTTAATTAACCATATATATATATATATATATGCATGTTTCAATCTTTTCACTTGTTGGGTATGTTGCAAAACTCACAACTGTCATAAATTTAATTTTGTTTCAGGCTCCTGGAACCTGGCGTTGGATGCTTGGTATTGCAGGAGTTCCAGCTGTAGTGCAGTTTGCCTTGATGTTCTCACTTCCCGAGTCTCCTAGATGGCTCTATCGAAAGGTTGCATCTAATGTCATAATTGGCTTGATCTAAGGTTGGAATTGGTGGTAACACTAACACATAATTACCTCTTATTTGTTAATTAATCGATCAGGATAGAGTGGAGGAGGCCACGGCCATCTTAAGTAAAATCTATCCTGCTGACGAACTCGAAGCTGAGATTGAAGCTTTAAAGTCATCCGTTGAAGCTGAAAAGGCCGATGAAATGGCAACTGGGGGAAGCAGTATGTTTGGGAAAGTAAGGAACGCTTGGGGCAATGATGTGGTTCGAAGAGGGCTCTATGCAGGCATTGCTGTTCAAGTGGCTCAGCAATTTGTGGGTATAAACACCGTCATGTATTACAGCCCCACCATAGTTCAGTTCGCTGGATTCGCTTCAAACAAGACAGCTTTGGCGCTCTCTCTCATTACTTCTGGTCTAAATGCTGTTGGCTCCATCGTTAGTATGGCCTTTGTTGATAGATACGGCAGGAGGAGGCTGATGATCATTTCCATGTTTGGAATCATCACTTGTCTCATTGTGTTATCCGGAGTGTTTTACCAAGCCAAAGCCACTGCTCCGGCTATCAGTAACATCGAATCTGCCCACTTCGGTGCTAACTCTACATGTCCCACTTACATCAAAGCCAAAAATCCGTCGTCTTGGAATTGCATGACATGCTTGACATCATCCTCCGATTGTGCATATTGTTCAAATGGAGCAAGTTTGGTATGTTTACTTAAATTCCTCACCTAGCTTTTTGCTGTTCAAATCAACCCTTTTTTTTTGATTGATTTGCTTTCCATGATCAGTACTCTCCCGGAGCTTGCGTGAATTCAAACGACGATTTAAGAAGTTCATGCCGTGCAGAACACCGGACATGGTACACCAAGGGGTGTCCAAGCAGAATAGGATTTTTGGCAGTTGTACTTCTGGGGTTATACATCATCTCTTACTCACCCGGAATGGGGACAGTACCATGGATTGTTAACTCGGAGATATACCCATTGAGATACAGAGGCATTGGTGGAGGGATAGCTGCAGTTTCTAACTGGGTCTCGAACCTCATCGTGAGTGAGAGCTTCTTGTCATTGACCGAGGCTCTTGGCTCTGCCGGAACATTCCTCCTCTTTGCTGGTTTTTCCACCCTTGGTCTTATAGCCATTTATTTGCTAGTACCAGAAACCAAAGGACTGCAATTTGAGGAAGTTGAGCAGTTGTTACAAAAAGGCTACAAACCATACAAGAAGAATAAGCAAACTTCCAATTCCGAAGATGGTACTTCCTCTTAAGCTATAATACATTATCTGTTGTTTTCAGACAACAATTCTTGTATTTCAGTAAAGGAAATAACGACGTGATGGGTGTCATATATATATATATATATATATATGTGCACTTGTTTCGTTGCATTTCTTCTCCCTTCCAGTAATAATTTGTTCCCTACATCATGATTAATATAGATTTTGATTGCTCTCTCTCTCTCTCTCTCAAACAAACTTCATAGCTTTACTTGATTGGGATGTACCAATATAACAGTCTAAATTTATAGTAACCAGCTGCATACCTTCCCGTCCATCAGATCAACAATAGCCATTCTTGACGAATTCGTATCCTGGTGGACTATGCAAGTAAAATGTGCCATTTGCACTCACTTCTCAGTGCAAATAAGTCCCAGAACATGGAGATAGATTACAGAGCTATCTGTAATTGGGCAAATATAACATAATTCAAAGAGGAAAGCTGCAGATGTTGTTGGGAATTAATTTCCATTTGTTCGACACAACATAAGCATGTCATTACATCTCACAATCATACAACCATATATGAAGATAATAATCAAACACATCCACGCATAACAAAATATTTTACATGGTTCACCCAATACAATATTTTACATGATTCATCCAACTCTAAGACTACATCCATGGAGAGAGAGTTGAGAAGAAAATATACAACACGCGGAAGAGACTTGAGAAGAGAATATAACACGCAAAAAGCATGTTTTACCACACATTCTTTCACTATTTCTCTTGATATCTTCTCCCGAAATTACATATACTCTCTCTTCTCATCACATTACTCACCAACCCCTTACATCTTTTCCCTTTTTTCTCCCTGTCTAACAAAAAGTTACCAAATCAATTACAACTCTAAAATAGATGCATCCAACTTCTTTCCCAAGTCTTTAACTAATACATCTTCTTCCCCAAGTCTTTTAACCTTCAAAACGGAAAAAAAAATTACTGCAACTGAATTTGAGCCACAAACCCAACAGATATAACCAAAAGGATAGGTGCTGGTAGTAAAGAAAAAGCAGAGCAATACCAAGCAAAAATAGTAGCCATAACTATCATACATTCATTCCTAATACACAGGACTGGACTGGAAGCTAAAATAACCTGTCATCAGACACAATAAAACCAGATAATTACTCGAACAAGACACAAGGATCACAACTCAAATCGTCATCAATCCAAGACAATTCAAAGGTATTAGATGTAACTTATAGAATACTAAAGGAACGTTTATTTTAAGACGGATGGAGTAATTTGTAGTAGCTTCATTTAGGCAAAGAAGAATCACATTCAGTAGACAATGTAATAGGCAAACAACATACATAAATTCATCAGATTTTTATTCTACTTCTTCTATCAATAACTGTTAATTCATCAGATTTTTATTCTACTTCTTCTATCAATAACTGTTAATTCATCAGATTTTTATTCTACTTCTTCTATCAATAACTGTGCACTGCACAACAATTGCAATTAGGTATGTCATACCATCATCCAACTCACAGATTAATCAATTTCACTCACTACAAACTTGCCTAGTGCTCGACTCTTTAACATTCCCAATCTGCAAAGGTCCTCAACTAGAGGGGTACACCCACCTTCTTTATCAACAACTCTCTGTTCTTCACACAGCCACCAAACAAATGCAAAAACATGGGCACCATTTGATGCTCCTTTCCTTTGCCGACTATCTTCAACAGCTTAATTACAACTGAAATGCCACATTCTTCAACGGCTTTGATTAGCAATGAAATACCACCTTTAACAATAACAGTTTCAGTTATCTTCTTGAATATCAACTGTAGCACAAAACTACCAATGTCATCTTTGCCAAACATGTCCCTAGTTCGGAAACCCAAGGCCTTTGGCATTTGGCAGTTTTACAGCACAACACTCGAAGGCCTGCTCTTTGTTCAGCCTAATTGAAAATATTGTTCAGCATCATGAGCATCGAAGGCCTGCTCTTTGTTCAACCAATGCCACAATGGTTTCTTAGCACCAGCACTCCCGAGTCTGCTCTTCGTTATGCTCCACTGGAAAAAGCGCATCTTTATTCCCTCCATTCAATTCATCATGACGACTGAACAGAGCAGTGGAACCAATTATGCTAATTTTTGTTGTCACCAATCAAAGATAAGCTACACAAATCACCAGAGGAATCTGAAAAAAGAATTTTCTTCTCACAATGGAGTGAGGGATTCAATAGATCCATCACAATATGGTCTTGCATCTGTATCTTGCAACAACTAAGTAAAGGTAAGACTCAATCTGTCAAAAGAGAAGCAAGTAAAGAGAAAAAAGATACCATATACAACTACAGAGAAGTGGGACTCATATTCCTCATCTGTAAAACCAAGCAAGTGTTTTAGCTTCTTCATTCTGATTCCAAGAAAGATCGGAGGTCAAGGAGCACAGAAATTTGCACCAAATTCATGAAAGTTAACATCCTTTTTGACAACAATCAATCCTGAGGAGTATCTGTGACAGCTTTTGATACATATATTTGTTATTTTTATTCTTGGTAAGGCAGTTTTTGCTACCTTCATAAATCCTTGTTCTGCCATAAACATGAGAACTTCAGTCTTCATTAGGCAAGAAAAGTTCATTAGCATGAAGTTTTGAGTTTTTACTGCAGAAAATGCAACTCACGGGCTAAAACACGTGTACGATTGGGATCCTACATCGGATAGTAGATTAGATCGATCATGAATGTAGTATCCTTCAAATTGTGAGAAAAATTACTAAAATCATACTTGTAAATAATGAATTCTTGGAATAGGAAGAAGAACGAATTTAAAACACATGAAAACAGAAGTATAATTACAAATGTGCAGAACAAGCATGTAAGCATAAGTTTACGTAGTTAATTTTGATAGTGCAGCTCAAAAGGTAGAACCCTAACGCGGCATAATTACAAGCAAAGTTATACATCAGAAGATCAAGATTTAGATCCTTCTATTTTCACAATCCTACCTCTCTGCGATTTTTCATACAATCTGAATTGATTTAAAGGATTTTTCATAACTTTGGATTGTAAGATCGTGCAATGATTCAAATTGCAATTTTGATAACCATGCTCTTGACATCCTATACTTAATGAAATGCAACATGTTTTGGTAAAAGTAATTTGAAAAAACGCGTGAAAATCCAAAAAATATTTTACAGTCAACCCTCCTCGTACCTTTAAATAAGTCGCACAACAGACATATGAGAACAGAAACAAGAAAAATGCTATCAATGCCAAAATGTAAAACAAGGAAGAAGAACAAATGCTAGCTCAGTTTAAGAAGAAACTATACTGAATATCTAAATTAAGCCAAGAGCAACAGCCACAAGAAATAAAGTGGCATTACCATTTATGCACAAAGTCTATCTTTTTTTCAAGATAACACACACAAGTCGTAGATAAGTTTAGATGAAGTATAAAACATTTGAGAAAACAATATATATTAAAAATCGCATATTTATGAGATCTAGTTCTATTCAATAAACCCACATACATACACAGATTACAGAATTCCTATAAAGTTAGTTCAAAATTTGCAACCTGAAACATACTTTTGTGTCAAGCCCAATCTTTCTTCCTCATTTGGTTGTTGGCTGTGCTAGTTGCTCACAACACCAAGCAATAATTCAAATCATCTTTGCGTGAGTGATCCCCCATCCATTAACATCTTAACTAGAAAGATTAAACAATAACCGAATTTTGTATTAAACCATACATAAATTTGATTAAACCATAACCACACAATCCGTAGTTTAAACTTTCTCAACTTGAGATCAATTTTTACTCACAATTTCGTAAAATAGCCTTTTAACCCAGAAAAATAATCTATCAGTATCTTTTAGAGGAAGAGAGACAAAAACTATTTGCAATCAATTTTTAACCCCACAAAATTTCGTAAAATAGCCTTTAACCCAGAAAAATAATCTATGAGTATCGTTTAGAGGGAGAGAGACAAAAATTATTTGCAATCAATTTTTACCCCACAAAATTTCCTAAAATAGCATTTAACCCAGAAAAATAATCTATGAATATCTTAAAAGGGACAGAAACATAGACAAAAACTATTATCTTAAAAGTGAAAGAAACAAAGGACAAAAACAGAGGATCACTACACGCAAAAATGATACAAATTATATGATTGGAATTGTGAAGCAGCAATCACATATAAACGTTCTCTCTCGCTAGTTCGATTTCGGCCGCCCAAACCCTACTAATATATCTAATAGATAATGAAATATACGTGTGTATATACATTACATATAACTTTATAAACCCTAACCTCGTTAGCTCGTGATGAGCGGAACAAACCTACTCAAACCCTACTAATATATCGAGTAGCTAATGAAATATATGTGTGTATATACACTTCATATAATTTTATAAACCCTAACCTCGGCAGCTCGCGATGAGGAGCGCAAACCCTAGTTAGTAGTGTAGATAATGAAATATAGGTGTGTATATATAAACGCAAACCCTACAAATTCGCGAATTATATGCATAGTTATGTATTTTTGAGAAATGCTTCTATTTGTCATTCATAAAATATACGATAAAATAAGTATATTTTAAGTTGAAACTGCGTAAAATTTTTTTAAGTTGAAAGTGTGTCCCACAGGAACTCACCTTTTAATTCGTCTCATATTCTCACTATTTTTTAAATTGAAATCGTATAAACTCTTTCATTCGCCTATCCCAATTATTTTTCAATTTAAAATTCCTCTAGCGTATAAGAAGTGAGCGTTTAATTACATTCTATCCCAATTCCTTTTAACTTTTCTTTATGGTAATAAATCCTAAACTATCTTAACATTTTTTTACTTTCCCTCAACCATCTTAATTTCTAAGTTAGTCTTGAGAAACAATTTTTGTCTTAATAACATACAACTGTATAACAATATATATATCTACAAACTTTCTGATCATGAATTGTTTGAAATTTTGGAGAATGAAATTAGATTGTTATAGATTGTTTGGAACATTGGAGAATCACAATAAGTTCTTATAAATCTTTCAATTGTTTTTGGAAGTTTATAGATTTTGTGATTACAGTGACAATATCAATTTGCATGAAATAAAAATTTATTTTATTATTTGTTATATAAGAAAATAAATAACATGTTTATACTCAAATTTTTCGTTCTAAAATTTTAACTTATACAACATATTACACACCTAGTATACATATTTGTATTTGTATTCGTAGGTTTCTATTTTTTATGGCCAAAATTTTTAAAATATGTTTTTAAAAAAAATCAAATTATACTCGTAGGTTTTGAAATATATCTTTTTTCCGTCTTGTGTGTATAACTTACCTACATACTAATATAGGGTGTAGAAGAGTAGTTAATGAAATATACGTGTATATATACGGTTGATATCTCAATTAATCCTCAAGTGCACGAGTAATTCTACAATATTATGAGAATTCCTTAAATATAGGAATACCATCAATGATAAAATACCTTTTTCCTAGAAAATCATAAAAGGTGAAATTTTATTAATGGTGGGATTCTTTCAATACACGAAATTCCTATGGTATATAATAATTTCTCCAGCCACACAAACCCTACTAATATAGTGTGTACTAGAGTAGATGATGAAATATACGTGTTGATACCTCAATTAATCATTGGCCGCACAAACCCTACTAATATAGTGTGTACTAGAGTAGATAATGAAATATACGTGTATATATATGGTTGATAGCTAAATTAAGGGGAGCTTGTAACGTGGTCATGTGAATAAATTCCCTACAACTGAAAATATACTTTAAAGTTGTGGACCATTTAGAGTGTGACATGTGGATTAAGAAAAAGTTAGTTTGACCAGGGAAACTATGAGAAAGGACACGTGGAATGATCATAGAACGTTAGAAAGTTTCATCTTTGACAAATTAGGAAAGCTATAAACAAAGAAGGATGACTCATTCAAAATTTGATGGATCACGTGTCACCTCCAGAATTTATTCAAATTAATGAAAGACCTCCTAAAATCAAGGAACTAATTCCATCAAAGATTAAAGGTGAGATGATCTAGCATTACTAGAAGGAGTTGCCCCAATTCAGCGGTTGATAGAGAAATATTAAGAGCAATTGCCAAAACTAAGTAAACATGCATCTACCACTAAGAGAAGTTGCTAAAACGAAAATTTTCATATGCAAAAGTGGCAAAGAACATGGCACTTGAGTCAAACCACTTAGCCCACTATTTAAGAAGTTGTAGCACACAAGGAGACATGTATTTAAACATATAAACATGATTAGAAGCTAAAAAGAGACGTGGAGCATGTGGCAAATTCTGATTATTGCCATGTGAAAAGTCTCAACTGCTATTGGAAATCGTTATTAGTAACTGCCATTGGAACCTTCACCCACAACTGCTGATTTGAAGCTATAGAACACAAAAGAATGTGATCTTAAACATGTAAATACGATCAAAAGTTTGAAGGAGTGGTGTGACAAGTGGCAAGATCTAGTTGGTCCATATGGAAAGATGGTCAACTGCCACTGGAACCGTTGCTTAGAAACTACCATCAGAAAAGTAAGTATATAAATAGAGCACCATTGTATACATTGCAAACCCTGTTCAACACATAACTCAAACAACATTACCATTCTCTTTAAATATAAATCCTGCACTTTATTTGTCATTTACATTCCAGCAATGTCCTTAAATACATTTTAATCCAAGTTTCTGCACTTTAAATACTCTTTCACTCTCTCTTGGTATCTTCCCCCTTGAATTATATATACTCTCTCTTCTCCTCACAGTACTCACCAACCCCTTACATCTTTCCTCTCTCTTTCTCTCTCCCTTTAATCCTGCCTGCACAAGGATTACAATTTACTTGTAACCCAAGACGTGCCTAACAAGAATTATCAAATAAATTACAACTCTAAAATAGAAATACAATTATAATAGGAATATGAACCACAATTCCTAACACACACAACAACCAACCGGATTATAATAATGCATGTCATAGTATATTGGATTTTCTAACATCTAGAGTTGTATATTCATGTATTTAACCCAAATGCACCATGATGGTAGAGGTGAAATTTCAGCTTATGAATTTCAGTTAATTAAATTCCTTACCTTGGGTATTATTTCATGACATTCCGTATATGAGTCTTTTCAAACAAGGCTTATTGCTATTGATTCGATGATCCCTATAAGACGTGGTCAGCGAGAATTAATCATTGGAAACAAATAGACCGGTAAAACAACAATAGCCACAGATACGATTCTCAATCAATAGGGGCAAAATGTAATATGAACCGAAACAGTGCACTGGTATGAAAAACCTTGGCAAAAATTGGGCTTGCTGTTTTGCTGGGTATTGTCAGATGCAACTCCATTCACCACTTGTCAATTGATTGGTGATATACTTGAACATAAGTCTGTGATTAATTATTTAACTACTGGCCATGAGTATTTTTATTAAGTTATTAAATAATATATTTTCTTATTCAAGAATGCATTCATATTGATGGCTGCTAACACAGTTGACATTATAATTCAAGAATGAACCTTGCTATATTAAACTGGGTTTTGCGAATTGGTTTAAACATTCAAATATTTAATTTGTTTACTAAAGAATAGTATACTATTTACGTGCATCAAGGTTTTATGATTCCTTTTGAAATCAAAATGTAGAATGATTTGAGATCCATAAATTTTGATTTGCATGTGTAATTTCTTGATTTGGGTCTCTAAAGATTTCTCTTGATGATAACTGTATATATGCACATCAAATCAGTATTATAAGTTTTGTAAGTCCAACGCAAACTTATACCATGACATGCATAAGTGGTATTTTGACTCCACCATTTCCAAGGCTTTTGTAGTCACCACACTTCTTTTGTTCTGAGTTGATGTATCGATTCTATTTCTTGGTGCTGAAATTCATCTCTGAAACCAGGTTTGAGTATTCATTGCTCATGCTGCACCAGAATTATGAAGGTGAGGATGATAGGCAGGACTTGCAAGACGTTGTAATTGCAAGTGTTGCGCTATGCTTTATACCAGGACCAATTCAGATATATGAAAGCGTTTGACCGTAAGCCCTCTTAATTTCTTCTTTTAACAAGAATTAACTTTTTCAGTCAATATATTAAAAAGAGTGATTTGTCTTTTTTAAAATCCCAATATGTAAACAAAGAAAGTATTGAAACCTGCTTCAATAACCCAGTGTAAAAGCAGAAATACATGAATGCCTTTGTACTTAAAACTACCAATTAAGTCCACTCATTCATAGGGAAACTTTACCAGTATTATTTTAACTACCATAATTCCACTCTTGTATTAATTTGTTTTTTGGAAGGTAAAGAAAATTGTATATATTGTAAAGTTTTTACAAGGCCCACAGGCAGTAACCCAAAAGAAGGGAGCACAAGGGCGACTGGAGCCTAAACAAAGATAAAATTTATATTGTTATATGTGCGTTATATAATGATTCTTAGAACATTAGTTTGAGCATAAAACAGAAAATTTACGGAGAAAGCTGATGAAGCTTGGGAATAATGCCTCCCCTTACTAAAGGGCAAGCAGCACACCTCCTTTTACTAAAGGGTCGAGCCGACATCTTCCTTTATTAAAAGGGCCGAGCTAACTCCTCCCCTTATTAAAGTGTCAAGCAACAAACCTTTCCTTATTAAAGGGACATCAACAATGGTAATATACGAACCTCCTTATTAAAGGAACATAACTCTACGAACTCCATTATTAAAGGGGCGAGCTCACGAAGCTCATCATTACTAAACCCCAACTTGCATACACCTCCACGAGAGGACCCTTCTTAAAGGGAGGGATGGATTAATCTCAAGATTAAATTCAATTTCCTTCCTAAGGCAAAGCACACACCTCCTCGAGATGGACCTTTTTAAAGGAAATGATGAATTAATCTTGAAAAAATATGACCAACTTGTGCACACCTCCACAAAAAGGCCCTTCTTAAAGGGCAGGATGAATTAATCTCGAGAAAATGCACCCAACTTGCATACATTTCCATTAAAAGGCCCTTCTTAAATGGCAGGATGAATTAATCCTAAGATCAAATTCAATTTCCTTGTTAAGGCAAGACGTACAACTCCATGAGAGGGCCCTTCTTAAAAGGTGAAATAAATTAATCTTGAGAAAATGCGCTGAACTTGCATACACATCGCCTGGAGGGCTCTTTTTAAAGGGCGGGATTGGGTTAATCCCGAGATCTCATACAATTCAACTCATTGCTAAGGCAAGACCACATCAGCCATATGGCTCTTCTTAAAGGGCGGGATGAATTAATCTCGATATCAAATGGAGCTCAAACTCCTTGCTAAGGCAAGGTGCATGCCTTGCTTAGAGGACCCTCCTCAAAGAAGTAGGATTACTTAGTCCTGAGAGCAATCATTCGAGCCTTTTATTAAGGGAATTCGACTTAGAAAATTTTTCTAGAAAAAAGAAGATTACTTCAAATGCTTGCATGTTTTCATTAAGCTCGCAAAGAACGTGTTACAAGCCTAATATTCCCAACACATGTGATACACGCTTGGAAATCTAGGGGCAATTGATGGAGCAATTTTAGTATGAGACTCCAGTTGGCAGACAAAGTGGTATGGAACTCAAATTCTATGAATGTTCAGTCAGTAAGGAAGTCTAACTAGCACAGTAAAGGAGATAAGGTTCATTACTCTTCCAGTCCTAATGGGAGAGGGAAAGGTCTCGTAGTTTAACACGAAATCCAAACCTATCTTTATAAATAAAGTGAACGGTCTACTTAGAAATGTACATAATATTAATTATAGAAGTACTTTTCTATTTATACGATGATAAATACTAATTTGATCGTTAGAGTATACTCGGCCGGCATCCCGCTGGCATGGTTACATCTCCTCTGTTTTGCAGGAAGACTCGTCGAACTGGATCGTGGCAATTTTTGCATCATCAATATATTTTTTGATGCATTGAATATTTTGGAACATTGTAATAATATGTGTGATTAGTTTACTGTTATTTTATTTTATTTTATTTTTTATCTTTTGGTCTTCATATAACATTCATGTCGATCTATAAAATGATGTTTATATAAATTTCATCCAGAAATCTGAGTAAGGGAATTATTTAATTATCTCTGATGCTGGCTATTCAAGAAAAGGATGAAAATAAGAAAGAAGAAAAAGAAAAAAGGAATGTTTATTGTGATGGCTTGGAGGTTGATTCATTTGTGTTTTTCCTACTATGATACTTCCTTCATTTGTTTTACCTATTTTCGAGAAGTTGTATATGCTATATGCATGTTAGTGGCAAGAGGTAGTAGATTTTGGTTTCAGTTTTTGTTCATCTGTCTGTCTTATTTTTGGTTTTGCTTTGTTGTTACAAATATTTGTTTAGAGTGTCCGTTTGGAACTTAAATTAGTTTTCATTGAAGTGTTCATTGACAAAGCTGTGTAAAAATAGACTGATAGGGTTATTGTCTGCAAGGTAAAAAAAGTTAAAAAGTTTTTGGTGAGAAGGATAGTTATGGTATTATAAAATAAGGAATGATATATTATTTTGTTTAAAAGATGAAAAAAAAAGGGAGCTGATATTGGCACTCCATCAATATCCTCTGGCACTCCACTCCCATCTTTTTGTAAAGTAAATTACAAAGGTGTCCCTCTACTATACAATATTTAATTCTTATATTTATAATACCCTAATTGTCTTTATTTGATAATGTTAGAATTCTTGGCTCCAAATTGTAACTTCTCTCTCATGTTCTCTCTCTTTTTTGGCGTAAAAATACTTCTTCATTGATTTTAAAAATATTATTTTTTCTTGTTGAATCAATTTATCAATATTTATTTTAGAAGTAAAAAAGTTTAGGATTCAATATAATGATTTAGAGAGTATCAATCAAATGCATGTGATTAGAAGAATAAAAGTTACGTGATTAGATAAGTTGGAAAAAAGTTTTTAATAATAAATTACCTAGAGAAATATTAAAAAAGTATTTGAGTTGGAAACAAATATTATATCAATGAATAAAACTTATCTGAAAAAATTAATTATATTTACAATAAAAAGAAAGTTCAATTTCACTTAAATAAAAATTATGATATATAGTTCTTTAAGAAAACTAAAGAAAGCTTTTTTATTTTAATATTTTTCAATTGTAGTTGTCTTAATTTAGCTAAGGAGCTTTTGCACCAAAATTTCAAAAAACTAAAAATAAAAAAATTACCCCCCTTCTATTTTGTTTGTTCACAAATTGATGGTATGTTTCTAATTTTTAATTTATGTTTCTGAGTCACATGGAAAATAAATTACACGTTTGGTGAATAAAAATACAATATTTTAAATTTTGGATTCTTTGAGTTATATAGGATAGGGACACGAACAACAAGTTTCAATTAAAAAATGTCTAAACTATAGTATTTGTCTGATAATAAATAGATTGTTATATTGTAAACCTAAAGCAAAAGCAAGATCAATCACAAATTATTTGGGATAACAAGGATGCACTTGAAAAAACTTTTTTTTTTAAGAAAAATAAAATAAAATTAAAATTAAGTCTTGATTTAGAAGGACAATTAGGGTACTAAAAATATAAGAATTTAAGATGGTATAACACATGACTATTTTTGTAATTTTGCTTTACAAAAAGATGGGAATGGAGTGCCAGAGAATATTAGTGGAGTGCCAATATCAACTCCAAAAAAATAAGTAGAGTGCAATTGTAGAAAAGAAGAGTGCGAAAAAATATCGCCTTCTTAAATAAATTATCAAATTATACATGAACATCAAATTCGCATTATCATGAGTTACGGGAAAGTATATAATATCTTGGGAGTAGTGATGATTTGTATTCCGCAAGAGTAAGTCCTACTTTTATCTTGAAAATCATTAATTTTTTTATTATTAAAGAAAAATAAAATGCTTATATTTGTTACCTCACCAATACCCCCGGGTATTGGAGTTAGGACTCGTTTGGCCTGCTTTTTATATGCATTTGAAAATCCCTTTGGAAGAACATCTAGAATTTGTAATACCATGATAGAAAAGGACTTTTTCTCAACTGTTTATTTCTTTTCTTATTCCTCCGTTTTGACTAGTGCTAATGGACCCGTGTATCGTAAATTAGGGGTCAGGCGGAACTGCATCAAAGTTTCTAAGTGGACTAGACTTGAATTAAAAGATGTTTTGGTGGAAGTTTCACATTCCCAAATACATGAATGTGGTCATGTATGGCTCAGTATTTTATCATTACAAATTTGTTGATTTCTATATCAAATCTGGCATAAGTTAAAACTTAAGACTCTAGGTTGACCCCACCAACGTCCCTATTCAAACTTTTAGCCCACCAAAGAAAAAATATTCTATACATATATATGGTTGTGAAATTTAGAGCAAAATTACACCTTATTTATTTATATTTTTGGGCAAACTTGATAATTGATCCCTAAGGCTATATTTAGTACAGTGAAAGAGAAAAGAAAAGAAGGAATAACATTACTAACGAGTGAAAAGAAAAAAATGAAAGAAAATGATATTGTTAAACTTTTATTGTGTTTAATTGATTACTGAAGGAAAAGAAAGGAAAAAATAGTTAATATGTTTGGAAAAAGAAACGAAATAAAACAAATTTAAAAATTTACTATTATATATTTTTATATTTAAAAGAACAAATTTTAGCTTCTATCAAAATAAGGGCAAAGTTGGCATTAACAAAATTTTATTAAAAAATGGTAGTCTTTCCTCCCATTTTCTCTCATTTTTGGAAGATAACAAAAATTACTATTCATCATTAATTTATCCCTCCAAATCCTTCCATTTCCTTTTCTTTTCATTAAAAAATTCATACCAAACACAAAAAAACATAATCCCTTCATTTCTTTCCCTTTCTTTTCCTTTCATTTCTTCCCAACCAAAGTGGCCCCAACTCCACTTTTATCTTTTAAATGCTATCATAGTACTCATGACATTTATTCAAATAATTTTATAAAACAAAGAAAGATGTGAAAGGATTAAAATTTTCTTTCTTTTATTTACTTATTTATTTGTTGAAGGACCCAAATCTTCAACCTCTCCAAGGGAGGAGAAGTCATGGTGGCCAATGGTCAGGTGGTGTGAAAGGAGCAGATAGCCGGTCACGTTACATTTCCATGTGGAAGGACATTAATTAATGTGCCGGTCTATCATAGCTCAAGTTGTTGAATTGACTCCATAAAAATTTCTTCTTCCTTCAACAACTTGATTATAGGAAAGAAAGTTTATTAGTCAAATCTATTTCCTCTCCTCCATTCCTTATTAGTAAAACAGTAGAGTAATTTGTTCCAAGTATGTTTAGGTTTAGCAACTTAATCCCAATTTTAATTTAAAAAACTGAACAATACCTTTTTTAATCTATCCTGGTGTTAAGAAATGGAAAAAAAATATAATTTGTTGAGTTATTAATACTAAATGAGAGGTTAGTAATTAATTGCACTCATATTAGTTTTTTTTTTTTTGGTATGGAGGGTATTTTAGATATTAAAACTAAATGATCACTCATTAACAATTAATTTTTAAGTTTAAGGTCACCAAAAAATAATTTTTTTTTTCAATTTTGCTCACTAAAATCTAATTCTCCCGAACTAATATTTCTATTACCCTTCTTAAAGAAAGTCAAAGGTGATATCACGTTTAATTATGTATAATTTATACAATTGTCCAAGTCAGTTCAAAGTTCAAACTTTACAGAGGTCATGCAAAGCTGTTGAATCCCACACCATATTTATTTTCAAAGACTTAAAAAATTTCCCCACTTTTTACAAAAAATTTCCCCACTTTTTACTTTTGTTTTCTTCTAGAATATAAAAAATTTCCCCACTAGCTTTCTACTTTTCTTTTCGCCTAGAATATATCTCGTCAGTTGAACAAAACGAATTTCAATCGAATAAAAAAGAAAACAAACAAAAGAATTTAGTAGAGAAACTGAGAGAGAAATCTAGATTGATTTTTTTTGTTGGAGTTTACAAGTGTCTGCGCGAATTAATAAAAATTATTTATAAATTATGGACACTTACATGAAGTATCGAATACTGTTCATGTCATGAGATGTTTATAGAGTATCGTATCTGACACGGTGTCCGACATAAACGCGACAACTTTTTAAAAGTGTCCGTACTTCTTAGACTGCTAGTTATCGACGTAGAAATTAATATCAAATGAAAAATATAGCGTGCAACTCTTTTAATCAAGAATATGAGATATGACAAACTAACATTTCACATTATTTAAACAAAATTGTTACTTCAAATTTAAATATTAATTGTCACATGCACTTTGGCACCCAAAATTTTACGTCTCCAAGTAATGACACTAACACATTGTCTCGCCAATACTCTCTCTTTCTCAAAACAAGAGTCTTTTACGGAGATCCAACTTTTTAAGAATGTATTATTTAATGTTTGTTTATTGTGAGACAAGTGAATAAATCTCAAATTTATTGGTATGAAAACCTAACTTTTTAAAGATGTATCATTTTAGGAGAGTCCCCGTTAATAAATTAGAAATGTTACTAAAGATAATGCATTGGAGTTTGAAGCGAGATAATTATTTTGGAATAACCCAAAATAGAAAGGTGGGATACTTATTTTGAGATAGAGGGAAATATATGTTTTCTTTTCCCTTTTTAACTAAATATTTCTGATAGTCAACTTGGCTCATATTTACCCAAAAAGAAAAAAGACTAAGTCACATGGTATTCCAAGATGATGGGTTAGATTCTTAGAACAGAGGTTGGTCTCATTCTACGTACACATTACACAAATGTTGGTGTGGTGTTTAATTGTAAATCCAGTCTCACCCGATCCCTTTAAATACTAAGCCTCCCTATCTCCCAAGGCATAACCCACAATTTCTTTTTCTTGTTCTTGTTAATCCATTCTGTCACTTCTCAATATTTCACTTTCATTCTCTTCTCTCTAAAAAATATAATGGAACTTGAGGAACCCATGTTGAAAGAGAGTCGCAGTGACCCAAAGTTGGAATGGAATCTGCAAACCACAAGCAGTCCCCAAGTTTCTGATGATGCCGACTGTCTATTGGAATCATTCGGGATGCTCGAAAATGATGTGCCGAGTGGCCCTCCGGAGAAGAAACTAGAATGGTTGCGGTCTCAAGTCATCGGCAGCGATGTGGAGTTCGACACTCCTTTTGGAAAACGTCGGCTTACCTATGCCGACTACACTGCCTCTGGCAGATGTCTTCACTACATTGAGAACTACATCATTAACAATGTTCTTCCATTTTATGGTGAGTTATATAGTCATCATTTTAATGTCAGCAATATTCTCAGATTGGATAACGGCTATTAATTTTTCTACTAAAATAAAACTAAGTTTGTATTAATATTTTTCCATTTGTGTTAATAGGGAATAGTCATACAAGTGACAGTTATGTGGGGCATCAAACTACAACAATGGTGCATGAAGCAAGTAAGTATGTCAAGTCTTGCTTAGGGGGCAAAGAAGATGATGCAATCCTGTTTGTTGGTTCCGGCACAACAGCAGCCATTAAACGGCTTCAGGAGGTTATGGGAATTGCTGTTGCATCAACTATGAAGGACAGGGTGTTGAATAGCCTGAGAAGTGAAGAAAGATGGGTAGTTTTTGTCGGGCCATATGAACATCACTCGAATCTCCTCTCGTGGCGCCAAAGCTTAGCTGAAGTTGTAGAGATCGGCCTAGATGAAAATGGCCTAATTGACAATAAAGCTCTAAGGCGCCAACTCGATTCATACCAGCACACAAATCGCCCTATGTTGGGTTCTTTCTCTGCTTGTAGTAATGTCACCGGAATTTACACTGACACGCGTTCCCTTGCTTCACTCCTTCATCGATATGGTGCTTTCGCATGCTTTGATTTTGCTGCAAGGTACATAAAAATTTGTTTGAGTTCTTATGTTTCTCTGGCTAGGACATAATTGATAATTGCTAACATGCATGCTTTACTTTAAAACTTATATGTGCAGTGGTCCTTATGTGGAGATTGACATGAGATCTGGGGAAGTAGATGGATATGATGCAATTTTTCTTAGTCCGCACAAGTTTGTTGGGGGACCCGGTACTCCTGGAATTCTTCTAATGAGCAAGATCCTCTATCAATTAGGATCTTCACCTCCTTCAACGTGTGGTGGAGGAACTGTTAGTTTTGTTAACGGATTTAGTGAAAAGGTATTTAGTCATCACTAGTTTGATAAATTTGTGATTCTCTTTGTGCTAACATGAGAGTCACACACACAACGTGTGTTTGAAAGCAAAAAGAAGCAAACAATTTTTCTATCAATGCGTATTTGAAATGATTAATTATCATATAAACTTAGCCTAAATGATTTTATGGTTTCATCAATAGCTAAGTTTGCTGATTAAATGACATGGGTTGCAGGACACTCTGTATTATGAAGATGTGGAAGAGAGAGAGGATGCTGGAACGCCACCAATTATTCAGAAAATGAGGACAGCAATGGCTTTTTGGGTAAAACAATACATTGGCTATGAAGTTATCAAAATGCAGGAGCACAAATTTATAGAAAGAGCACTTGACAGGCTTTTTCCGAATCCAAACATATGGGTACTAGGAAATACTAGTGTAGAAAGGCAAGCTATCCTGTCATTTCTTGTGTTCTCCACGACGAATTCCTCCTTTGATGACATGAAAAACAAAAGCTTCATTGATGGTAATGGGACGAGAGATGGAGGAATTTCCATTTGGAGAGAGTCTGGGAACATGAGAGACAAGCCCCTTCATGGCGCTTTTGTTGCAAAGCTCCTCAATGACTTGTTTGGCATCCAGGCTCGTGGTGGGTGCGCTTGTGCTGGACCCTATGGTCACCATCTTCTCCATGTCAATGAGTCCCAGTCACTTGCTTTCAAATCCACCATCCAGAAGGTACCCAATTCAACATTTTTTCACTACCAATTTGCAAATAACTTATTTAATATCTTAAACAATCCCTAACCATAGAATTTATTAAAAAGTAACAAATGAAAATGAAATTATACTTTATTTGCAGTTGAATATCATTACATTTTCCTTTGTTAGAAATTAATCTGTAAGAAATTATGACAGGGTTACAATGGAGTGAAGCCAGGATGGACACGAATCAACTTTGCTTACCACATCTCGGTAGAAGAATTCGAGTTCATTCTTGCTGCATTGGAATTCATTGCCATGTATGGCCAGAGGTTCCTTGTGCTCTATGACTTCAACTGGAAAACAGGCACTTGGACTTTTAAGAAGAAGGCATTCAAAGAGATTGAGGCAGTCAAACAATGTAGGCAAGAATTCAATAACTTGTTGATCACTCGTGCTTTGCAAGCGACCAGTTTTGAAGACACTGAGTCAATTATTGACATTAACACCATTGAGATGATCCACAAGTATGTGTCTTACATGGAGACTGCTAAAAGAATTGCTCATTCTCTCCCAAAGTTTCCACCTCGTAGAAAGGTTCCAAAAGAGATTGACCTTAACATTGTGCACTTCAGAGTTTAGTTTTGATCATATCTCTCTTTGGGTATCTGTTGCAGCTTTATTCTTATAATATGTGATGCCTTTTCACATTGAAGATATATTATTCTTTTTGTATCAGAATACAAAAAATAAATAGAATGGAACATCTTGTTCCTTTTTTCCTCTGTTTTATTGTATTGTTCATCTTGGTTCCTTTCTTTTTGTGGGCTCTTTTCATTGCATTATTTCATATCCATAAAGACAGAAAAAATGCATGACAAGTATTGATATTGTTAATAATTATTATAATAAATCTTGTTGGCTTGTAGAGGCCAGCACTCACCTGTCACTCGATGTCCTCCTGGAGAAATTATTAAATACCACGGGGATTCCGTGTATTGGGGGAATCCCACCACTAATAAAATTCCACCTTTTATGATTTCCTATAATAATAAGAAAAGGAGTTTTATCATTGGTGGGATTCCTTCATTTAAGGAATCCCCGAAATATTGTAGAATTACTCGTCCCCCTGATAACTAAGGTGGAGTGTCTGGAGGACTAACTGCCTCCACTCGTCAGTGTTGTATGGTAAGCAATCAATCCTAGCTAACATGTAGTATTAGAGCGAGGTCACAAGTTTGAGTCTCAGGCTTGTACCAAGGGGTGGGTGGGAGATTGTTGGCTTATGGGGGCCAACACTCACCCAGTTACTTTAGATCCCCCCCTGTTAACACAGACGAGTGCAGGTTACTCCACATGAGTGCTATGTGGGCAGCATTGTGAAGCCTCTCATGTTTGTCTGCCGCATAGAGTGGGGCTCTGCACTGCTCTTTAAAAGTCTAAGTTGCGCCTCCCCTAACAACAATTGCTTTTAAAAGTTGGCAAGAAATCAATTCTAACAAATCTAATATAAAAATTTACTAGTAACTAACAAAATAATTAACATGTTAGAGATAAATAAAAGTGGTTAAGATTAAATCTCAATATGATACAAAGAGACATAAAATTTAAAATCCTAAAATTATAATATAAGTTTGATCCACTAAAATGAGTTTCACATCAACCATATGACACAATAAAGCTTCTCCTAACTCGAAGGACCTGAGAAAATTGCTAGTTAGAGGCAAGACTAGCGACAAGGTTGGCTTAAACACTAGGTAACTTCGGTGATCACCCAACCTAGGATTTTAGTTCGAAAACGGGGGGGGGGGGGGGGGGGGGGGGGTGTTGGGAATTAATCCCCCCTTTGTTCGGCATAGCGGAAGCATATCATCATACAAGAATATATAGAGATAACAACCAAACACATTCACGCAAAATAAAATATTTTACATGGTTCATCCAATTTTAGGGCTACGTCCATGGAGAGAGAGATTTCGCTATAATTGAGAAGAGAATATACAATATGCGAAAAGCATGCTCACCACACACACTCTTTCTCTTGACATATTCTCTCTCGAATTACATATATTATCTCCTCTCCTCGTAACACTCACCAATCCTTTACATCTTTCCGCTCTCTTTCCCTTTAACCCTGCCTCTATTTATAGAGTCTCCAAAACCAATTTCTTCTTGAACGAGAATTATCATACCTTATTTAACAAGAAGTTACCAATTCAATTAGAACTCTAAAATAAAAACTCAATTATAATAGGAGTATGAGTCACAATTCCTAACAATCTCCACCTTGGCTCAAATTCTATCATTGCAGTCCTCTACAGCTCCACATTGATTGAAGATTCCTTCACCTCAAATCAAACTCCATCACATCATCCCAATTGGTGTTCAGTTTCTCACGCATGACAACCCACCAATCAATCATCATCATCACTCATCCTTATCATCTCTACCCCCACACTCTCTTTTTTTCCCACTCACTACTCCATTATCTTTTTTTTTGTTTAATTGCTTATTTTTGGGCTAAAATGCAATAAAAACCCTTACTGCTTTTCTGGGCCGAAAACAACAAACCTCTCTTCTTCATACCATCATCTTGCCGCATAATAGAATATGAGCCACAATTCCTAACAAGAGGCGCAATGTATTTAGTGGGAAAAACTATTTATCAACTAACATGACAAATATAAAATTTTCGCATCAAAAGTCAAACATGAAACAAAAATATATAGAAAAATCACTATTTTTTAGAGAGTAGTTGAAAAACCCCCACAAAATTTTGCGTATGTGGTGGCCAGTCTCATACACAAAACCTGGGGAATATTAACAACTAATAGGAACAAGCATAGAGTACAAGTAGAATGAGATAAATTCTAAAAGCAGGAAAGAAAGTCCCTCTGAATTAATATAAATATTAAATAACTGAGTATGTGTCTAGTATTACAATTTGGAAGTCCCGTAACCCAAGGTCCTCTTAACCAGAATGAACAAAAGTTTGCAACCCTAAATTAAAACCAGTAACAAACCCCCATAAAGATCATGGCTTGAACTCTTGAAGAAGAAGATGAATTCCTACCCTGAGACTGATTAGAGGAGATATCTGCCACAGGCAACCCTAATACTCTATCCCCGTGGTGGAACCTGCCTGGGACCTGAAATATCAACAAAGTGGGTTAAACCCATGAGCAAGCTCTATTTACTGCATCCCAATCAGAGAACCCATATACATACCCTTAGTGTGAGAGATATAAGAGATATATATAGATGTAAACATCCAGGTCATTCCTTATTCAGTTCATGTTTTCAAAAAAATAAAAGTCATCTTTTACCATGTTCCAATAAAACCCTTATCATAAAGCAATGAACACATTCTTTAAGTTCAGAATATAGAAATATACGCATATATTTTATCAAGTTAAAGTAATCCTGACATACTCATAGCAATCCTTACATGCCTCCTTAAATTTGAGATACCTTAATAGGTATTGACAATCTTGACATGCTCCGGCAATCCTTACATGCCTCCCAAACCAAATTACAACATAAATAAGAATAAGGTGCACAATTATTGAAAATGCACAAGACACAAGGATTTAAATAATCGGATATCCAAACATCACAAGGAGATAACTCGTTCACAAAATAAACTATACCAAATGTATCATGGATAATTATAACTTCAAGAAGAAAACAGTTAAGACAATAAGATAACACGACCATCTATTACAGGATCAAATACCCAACCAAGACTCTAATGCACTCAAATCTTCGAGGGAGTCTAAACCTAACTCTAATCTAGGTTTCTGGCCTATTCTCCTTCTAAGAACCCTCTTTAATCATTCTAAAATTTTCTACAATTTTCAAAAATTTTAAAAAAATATTTTTCTTGCAAAAGAAAATAAAACATAGTTTTGAGGCATACTTTAAAATCGATAAAACCATAAGGGAAACTTATTTCCAACTAAAATTAAAAACCCAAGTGTATTTCATCATTATAAAGTTATCAAATTTTTTTAGAATTTTCTGAAATTTTAAAATATTGTCTAAAAATAAAAGAAGTTGAAAACCCAACTTTTAGACACTTTTAAAATCAATTGAACTCCAAGGGAAGCTCATTTCGAGATGAAAATTTAAACCCAAGTTCATTTAACCTCCAAAAAGTTACAAAACAAATTTGGAAAATTTTGAAAATTTGTAAGTATTTTTATAAAATAAAAGGAGGTGAAAACCCAATTTTTAGACACTTTAAAAATCAATTTAAAAATAAGGGGAAATCTTCTCGACTTGAAATTTAAAACCCAAGATCCTTAAACCCCCAGGAAGATAACATAGAATTTTGAGAATTTTTGGAATTATAAAAGTATTTTTAAAAAATGATTTTTTGAATTTTCAAGTTTTTCGAAAAAATTCAAAAATACAGAAAAAATATCAAAACTTTCTGGAACGGGCCCGTATTGGACGTAGATGTGGGCCCCAGCGAGTGGGCCCCAAAAATCACTTTCCTGGCTTTGGCCAGCACTGGCACGCATCGGCCGGCACTGGTGCGCTGCTGGGGTTTTTCCAGCAACAATCTGGCCACCTCCAGCCACCGTTTTACCTCCATTTTTGCGCTATTCTCCTCCTCTCGACGTCGGCTACCTATTGGTGTAAAAAGACCCATCCGAAATGGTCCAAATAAAAAACCCTCAATTCACAAGTTCTAGGGTTCTTCGCAAATTTTCAAAAATTAAAACTCAATTCACCAACGATCTAATTTTCTAAGAGTCAAGGGTTGTTTACCCGTGCAATCCACAACATATAAGATACAAATTAACATCCTTCACCTTCCTAGATTCATGCTATTATGAATCCATATATATTACACACATATCATATCTATACATGCATAAACCTGTTCATATATAAGTTCTTCACATATATTCAGTTGGCATAGAAATTGTCACGAATTTAATTCAATAGAAAACAACATCAATTAACATACAATTAGATAAACGAAATTTTCAAGAATAATCATAGTCTCAAAACCTAGACTATGCATACGAATTCAAAGGGGAAGAGAATAATCAAACTTTCCTCTTTAATGATTCAAAAACTCGTTCACCCGATTGCTCCTTCACTCCCTTCTGTCTTTCATTTACTCTCTTAGTTTTTGTGCGTAAAGCAAACGACAGAAACCCTAGCCTCTCCTTTTATTTTGTCTTAATTATTATTTTATTTTATTTTCCAAAAACTAAATAAACTAAAAATGAAAGAAAATAAAATAATATAACCATAACCCTAGCCCATCAACTTAAGCATACTCCTAGCCCAACCATTCCAACCCAGATTCCTCCCTAGCCCAATCTAAAGCATTTAAAAGATTTAAATCAAATAATACACAATCAATAAATAATTCATAAAAAATGATAAAAATATAAAAGCAGAGCAATTAAAATGAAATTTATAAGAATCTATAAAGACAAAACAATTCACATAAAATAATAAAATGTATAAAGACCCAACAATTCACATAAAATGATAAATGCATATAAAGGAAAAATAATTCACATAATGTAATATCCCGCTCCAACACATGGTATGATATTATCCGCTTTGGGCCTGAGCCTGTACGATTTTGCTCTTGGGTTTTACCCCAAAAGGCCTCATACCATTTGAAGAGAACACACTACATATAAGCACATCCCCTTCTCCACACCCAGGCGATGTGGGATTGAGCACCCTGTATCCTGTCAGTGTGGTAGCTCAGCCCAATGTCTCTCTTCACACCCGCCACTCACACATATCCACAAGGGTTACTACAATCTACCCCCCTTCGAGGCTCGACGTCCTCGTCGGCACACTTCCGGCTGGGTTCAGGCTCTGATACCAACTGTAATACCCCACTCCAACATATGGTATGATATTGTCCGCTTTGGGCCTGAGCAATGGTATGAGGCCTTTTGGGGGTAAAACCCAAAAGCACAACCATGTGGGCTATGGCCCAAAGTAGACAATATTATACCATGTGTTGGAGCGGGGTATTACAGTTGGTATTAGAGCCTGAACCAAGCCAGAAGTGTGCCGACGAGGACGTCGGGCCTCGTAGGGGGGTGGATTGTAGTAACTTTTGTGGACGAGTGTGATGTGGGTGGGTGCGAAGACAGACACTGGGCTGAACTACCACACTGACAGGGTACAGGATGCTTAATCCCACATCGCTTGGGTGTGAAAAAGGGGATGTGCTTATATATAGTATGTTCTCTTCAATTGGTATGAGGCCTTTTGGGCTAAAACCCAAGAGCAAAACCGTGTGGGCTATGGCCCAAAGTGGACAATATTGTACCATGTGTTGGAGTGGGGTATTACACATAAAATTATAAAAATAGAGGCAAGGCATTTCACATGAACTAATAAAATAATATAAAGCAATTCAAATTTTAAAATAATTGACGTCCAAATTTTTGGGGTATTACATTCTTTCCCTTTAAAAAGAGAAATTCCGTACTCGGAATTACACCCATACCTAAAAGAAAAAGCTCTCGATACTTTGCTTTTATTTCATCCTCCCTTTCCCAAGTGGACTCCACCTTATTGTGGTGGCTCCACTGAACTCGAACTAACGGAATGCTCTTAGAACGAAGGACCTGATCCATATGGTCAAGAATACAGGAAGACTGTTCATATATGTTGCATCTGGCTGCAACTCAATCTCTCCTACCTCAATGTGCTGGTAAGTATCCTCATTTTTACATAATTTTTGTAGCATAGAGACATGAAAGACATTGTGCACCTTGTGCATCATGTCTTGTAACGCCAGTCTATATGCTATCGCTCCAACTTTGTCGGTAATCATAAAAGGACCTACAAAATGAGGTGCCAGCTATCCTTTCCTTTCAAACAGCATAACTCCCTTTATAGGAGAAACCTTGAGTAGAACCTAATCCCCCACCTTAAACTCTAGTGCGCGATTTCTTGAATCAGCATAACTCTTCTGTCTGCTCTGCGCAGTCCACATACTGTCTCTAATAAGGGAAAATTTTTTTGACGTGTCCTTAATGAACTTAGGGCCCAAAAACCTATTCTCTCCAACTTCCAACTAGCAAACCAGCGATCTGCATGGTTGTCCGTACAGAGCCTCAAATGGTGCCATACCAATAGTCTTTTGATAACTATTGTTATAAGCAAACTCAACCCGTGGCAAGTAACTCTCCTAATTTTCCTTGAAGTCGAGTACACATACTCGCAACATATCCTCCAGAATCTGATTAACCCTCTTAGTCTGACCATCGGTCTAAGGGTGATAGGTTGTACTGAGGTGCATAACTATACCCATTGCCTGCTGAAAGCTCTCTCAAAACCCTGAAACAAAACTTGGATCTCTATCTGATATAATAGACAAAGGCACACCGTGAAGCTTCACTATCTCTGCAATGTAAAGCTTCGCGTGTTGCTTTGAGGTGTAACTTGAGTGAACTGGTAAAAAATATGCTGATTTCGTCAGCCTGTCTACTATCACCCAAATAGCATCATAATTTCACTGTGAGGTGGGAGTCCCACAATGAAATCCAAAGAGATGCTCTCCCACTTCAACTCCAGTATAGGCAGTGGTTGTAAAGACCCCGATGGTCTCTGGTGATCAATCTTGATCATTTGACAAGT
Source organism: Cornus controversa (assembly GCA_026545225.1). Taxonomy (NCBI): domain Eukaryota; kingdom Viridiplantae; phylum Streptophyta; class Magnoliopsida; order Cornales; family Cornaceae; genus Cornus; species Cornus controversa. The sequence continues at coordinate 8,645,644 of CM048849.1, read as the reverse complement.
GCTGCACTGAGAGACAAATATAGCTATGTCCCTCTTCATGCCTGCCCACCAAAACTGCCCCTTCATGTCTTGGTACATTTTATCCTCTCCCGGGTGTACCAAAAACTGAGAACTGTGAGCCTCACCCATTACTGCCCTTCTGATGTAGGACAATTGGCTTTGGAGTTTGAAGAAGAGATTGACCTAAAATTGACAAAATGCGATGGTCCGAAGAAACGGGCATAACTTTTCACTCGGTTGTCAGAATAACTATTATAATATGTTTTTAAAAAGGGGATTGAGAGCTCTATACGACCAAACTAGGGTGGAACCCAGTTGAGATCATTTTCATCCTCAAATTTGCACTCTAAGGTGGTTTGGCGGGAGGTTCAAGTTTTAGTGTTTTCTTTCCTTTTTTTGTGTCCTTTGGAAATAGATTTTCTTTTCCTATTAGGATTAGAATTTCTACAATTTTCCTTTATTTTTAGGTTTCCTAGTACTGTTACGATTATGATTTCTCTATTATAAATATATGTACTACCATAGGGCAGAGATCAATCAATTTATCAATAAAGTTTTACTTTGGTTTACAATTAATTGTGCTGGTGGATTCCAATTTCTGTGTTCTTAGGATTTACGCTGGTAACCCCTTATACTTCCGTTCTACGTCAAGTGCTATCAGAGCATAAGGATTTGCCTTGTACGATGGTCAACAACGAAGACGGAGGAGTTAACCCTGGCGACGCTGGTTGTAGGGATGCAGATATATGGGCAGCGATTAACGAGCAGCGATAGGCGATGGAGAGGTTGACGGCCACGTTACAACAACTGATGGAGCGGCAGCCTAATCTCGACATCCCTATTGGTAATGCTCAAGCCCCTACCAACAGAGTTAGAGTCGAGGGAGTTGCCCTTGGCCGCCCTGGAGGTGGACATCTGCCTAGAGCGGCGAGACACGAGCAGTTCAAAGATTTGAGTGATGAAGACTCTGATGAGGACGTTGTGGGTCACCAAGGGATTCGTCAACAAAATTGAAACCAAAATCAACCTGACTATAGAACACGGGCAGACATACCACTGTTCCATGGTAAATTACAGATTGAAGAATTTTTGGACTGGATTTCTGAGGTTGAGAGGTTTTTCTAGATGACTGAAGTTACGGAGGATCGACAAGTCAAGATGGTGGCATATAAGTTGAGAAGCGGGGCTGTGTTTGGTGGGAGAAGTTGCAAAACGATAGGCGACGACAAGGCAAGGCTCCTATACGAACTTGGAGGAGAATGAAACAACTTCTGATGAGCAGGTTTTTACCCCCAGATTATGAGGAATTTATTTTCCAGAATTACCAGAATTGTGTGCAGGGTAATAGGACTGTTGCGGATTATACTGAGGAGTGGACCAGGCTGTCAGTTCGTAAGAACCTGAATAAGACTGAGGGACAGTAGGTTTCCAGATACTTAGTAGGATTGAAGTCTACCATTAGAGACAAAATTGGACTGCAAGTTGTTTAGACAATGGATGAGGCGCAAAACATGGCCTTAAAAGCAGAGTTAATGGAGAAGGCATCCAATCGATTTTTCTACTACAAGAAGGACACAACTGGGACGTCCAATGCAGTTGTAAACAGGAGCATATTTCCACCAGGCGATGGGCAGAATTATCAGTCTAAAATTGCTACAGATCAGACTCAAAGGGGTTCGTCTTCTAGTAATAACCATGCTGGGATGTGTTCGACAGCAGCAGCTACAAAGGAAGCCCCACGGATGGCGCCAAACCCATATGCTAAAATAGGCAATTTGAAGTGCTACTGGTGTGGCCAACCAGGCCATCGTTCGAATGAATGTCTAGCTAGAAAACCAGTGAATTTTGTGGATATTGGGGAAAACGACGAGTACGATCAGGATGTTGAAGAAGGAGTAGACATTGACGAACTCCTGGATGGTGCAGAAATTATAGAGGAACAGGGAGAGCATGTCAACTGTGTGATTCAGCAAGTCATGTGTTCAACGAAGCTGGAGGATTTCTCATAAAAAAATAATATTTTTAAGGCTTGCTGCAGTGTCCAGGGCAAAGTTTGTGATTTAATTGTTGACAGTGGAAGTTATGAGAATTTTGTGTCTAGAAAACTAGTGGAACATCTGAAGCTGCAGGCAGAAAAACATCCAAAGCCTTATGCGATTGGGTGGATTCAGAAGGGGCCTAAAGCGAACGTAACGGAGGTGTGTAAAGTTCCTATTTCAATCGGGCAGCATTACCGAGATGAGGTGGTCTGCGATGTAGTTGATATGGATGCTAGTTACGTGTTATTGGGACGGCCATGGCAGTTTGATGTGGATATCATCTACAGGGGGCGCGACAATGTTTGTGTTTTCAATTGGGATGGTAGGAAGATTGCAATGGTTCTGAAGTAGAGTTTCGGTGGTGGCTTAACTAAGGCCACGGTAGAAGAGTAGTCCTTAGTCTCTTTAGTCACGTCAGTAACTGAGTTGGAATTTGAAGTTAAGGAGGCACAAGAGGTACATGTTGTGGTTGTGCGAGCTCTAGTGATAGAAGGCAAGGAAGAGCATAGAGTTGTGTTACCCGAGTAGGTGCAGTCCTTATTGACCGAATTCAGTGAGTTGGTGTCTGAAGAGTTGCCAAATAATCTTCCACCGTTGAGAGATATTCAGTACCATATTGATTTAGTTCCGGGAGCAAGCTTACCAAATTTGCCACACTATCGGATGAGTCCCAAGGAGAATCAGATTTTACAGGCTAAAGTGGAAGAATTGTTACAGAAGGGGTTCATTCGAGAGAGCATGAGTCCTTGTGCTGTTCCCGCGTTACTAGTCCCAAAGAAAGATGGCAGTTGGAGGATGTGTGTTGATAGCCGCGTGATTAATAAGATAATTGTCAAATACAACTTTCCAATTCTGAGATTGGATGACATGCTAGATATGTTGGAGGGTTCGAAGTTGTTCTCAAAGATCGACCTGCGAAGTGGATACCATCAAATTCGGGTCAAACCTGGTGACGAATGAAAGACGGCTTTCAAAACAAAGGACGGACTCTACGAGTGGTTGGTTATACCTTTCGAATTGTCCAACGCGCTTAGTACTTTTATGCGGCTTATGAACCAGGTATTGCGACCTTTCATTGAAAAATATGTAGTCGTCTATTTTGATGACATACTGATTTACAGTCAGAGTGAGAAAGATCATATAGAGCATCTACGGGCTGTATTAGAGGTGTTGTCAAAAAATAAGCTGTTTATCAACTTTAAAAAATGCAGTTAGCTGACAAAAAGATTGTTATTCCTTGGGTATGTGGTCAGTTTAGAGGGAATAATGGTTGATGATGAAAAGGTGAGAACCATTCGTGATTGGCCTACACCAAAGACAGTAGGAGAGGTGAGGAGTTTCCATGGGTTGGCGACGTTTTATCGTCGATTTATTAGGGATTTCAGCAGTATTGTGGCTCCTATTACAGAGTACTTAAAAAAGGGTAATTTTCAGTGGGGTGAAGATGCCGACACAGCTTTTGCAGTCATTAAAGAAAAACTGTGCACTACTCCTGTTTTGGCTTTACCCAATTTTGAGAAACTATTTGAGGTGGAGTGTGATGCTAGTGGAATTGGGATTGGAGCAGTTCTGTCACAAGAGAAGAGACCAGTGGCGTTATTCAGTGAGAAACTTAGTGATGCACGCCGAAAGTGGAGTACCTATGACCAAGAATTTTATGCTATTGTCCGTGCTCTGGAGCATTGGAAGCACTATCTGATTCAGCGAGAATTTATTCTTTACACTGATCACCAAGCTTTGAAGTATCTAAACAGTCAGAGGAGTTTAAGTAATATGCATGGTCGGTGGGCGGCCTATATGCTGAAGTTTCCTTATGTGCTGAAACACAAATTTGGGATTCTGAATAAGCTGGCAGATGCATTAAGTCGACGCGCGAGTTTACTGATCACTATACAGTAAGAGATTATTGGGTTTGAGTTCTTGAAAGAGTTGTATTCTGATGATGAAGATTTCGCTGAGGTATGGAAAAAATGTGGTCGTAGACAAACAGAGGGAGAATTTCATTCGGTCGAAGGGTACCTGTTTCGTGGTAATCAGTTATGTATTTCTCGGAGCTCTTTGAGGGAGAAGCTGATTCGAGAGTTACATGGTGGAGGTTTGAGTGGTCACTTGGGGCGTGACAAGACTATCAATGGGATAGCCGAGCGGTATCACTGGCCTCAGTTGAAACGCGACGTGGGTAACCTTGTTCACAAGTGTTATGTTTGTCAAACTTCTAAGGGGCAGGCTCAGAATACAGGTTTTTACATGCCTCTACTTGTACCGAATGCCATATGGGAGGATTTGTCGATGGATTTTGTTTTGGGTCTTCCACGAACTCAGCGTGGAGTAGACTCTATGTTTGTTGTGGTTGACAGGTTCTCCAAGATGGGACATTTTATCCCTTGTCGGAAGACATCTGATGCGTCACATGTGGCGCAATTGTTTTTTCATGAGGTGGTCTGTTTACATGGAGTTACTTAGTTGATAGCCTCTGATAGGGATTCGAAATTTCTTAGCCATTTTTGGGTTACGTTATGGTGGCGGATGGATACTACTCTAAAGTTCAGTAGCACTGTGCACCCGCAGACCGACGGGCAGACTGAGAATCTGAATTAAACACTAGGGAATTTAATTCGGAGCATTTGTGGTGACAAGCCTAAATAGTGGGTTTTAGTTCTGGCACAAGATGAATTTGTGTATAACAATGCAGTTCACACTACTACTGGTAAATCTCCTTTTGCTTTAGTGTATTGACAACCTCCTAAGCATGCGTTAGACCTGGCACGTCTTCCCAAGGTCACTGGAACAAGTGTTGTTGCCGAGAACCTGGCTGAGCAAGTTCGTGATGTTCAAGTTGAAGTAAAGGCGCGGTTAGAGGAGAAGAATGCGAAGTATAAAGCTGCAGTAGATGTGAAGAAACGTGAGAAATTGTTCATTGAGGGTGATCAGGTTATGGTGTTTCTGCGTAAGGAAAGGTTCTTAGTTGGTTCCTATAACAAGTTGAAGCCAAGGAAGTATGGGTCGTACAAGGTGATTAAGAAGATCAATGACAACGCCTATGTGATTGACTTGCCTGCTGATATGAACATATCTCGTACTTTCAATGTAGCTGACCTTTATGAGTTTAGTGATGATGTTCCGCTTTATCCGGATTACAACTCGAGGTTGAGTTCTTCGCAGGTGGGAAAGACTGATGTAGGACAATTGGCTTTGGAGTTTGAAGAAGAGATGACCGAAAATTGGCAAAACGCGTTGGTCCGAAGAAACGAGCATAACTTTTCTCTCGGTTGTTAGAATAACTATTATAATATGTTTTCGGAAAGGGGATTGAGAGCTCTATATGACCCAACTAAGGTAGAACCCGGTTGAGATCGTTTTTATCCTCAAATTCGCACTCTAAGGCAGTCTGGTGGGAGGTTTAAGTTTTACTGTTTTCTTTCCTTTTTTCGTTTCCTTTGAAAATAGATTTTCTTTTCCTGTTAGGATTATAATTTCTACAAGTTTTTTTTTTATTTTTAGGTTTCCTAGTATTGTTAGGATTATGATTTCTCTATTATAAATATATGTATTGCCATAGGGTAGAGATCAATCAATTTATCAATAAAGTTTTACTTTGGTTTACAATTAATTGTGCTGGTGGATTCCAGTTTCTGTGTTCTTAGGGTTTACGTTGGTAGCCCCTTATACTTCCGTTCTACGTCACCTTCTCAAATCATTGTTGTGAGGAATCACTAATCGTCCTTTGTACCTCAATCCTCCATCTCTACCCACTGTATAAAATGGTACCTCCCCAGATTTCAACTTGGTCACCTTTTCTACTCACTGCGTGTCAGTAAGCTGTTCTGTAACTACCCTTTGTATGATCGTAGGTGTATGCACTTAATCCTAAATTTAATATTTTGAATAACTTAATTTGCATTTCAGTAAATTACCGTATCACTCAATGGTCATAATGTGTAGTACCTCTCCCATTTAGAGAATTCTGTCCACTCACCATTTGCATTGGTGTAACACAACTACATCACAAAATACAACACTCATCCAACAACTATAAGAAAAAACACTTAGGCAACACATTTATATCAAAGAGACAACGCTCATGTAGAATATTACATAGTTTAATTGTTGATTTAAAGTTTTTGCATTCATAATTTAAAATGGTTACATTAGACACCTGACAAAAATGACACATGAGAAGATTTTGATTCTGAATGCTTAAATTTTTTTAGTTCAGGTTGAGAAGTTTGAAAATTTGATATGTTCCAGTTTTTGTGTAGCTTAAGGACCATTTGTTTTGACACTGAAGATTGCAAATAAAAAAAATATACGTCACAGGACGGAGTCTCTCAACTTCACCAATCAGTTTTTGGCAAGTCAACTTGACACTCTCGATGTACACAGGATGTGTAAATAATAAGGGGTTATATATGCATACTAAAATGGAGGAGTGTTTTTTGCACATTTGATATATAGCGAGGGTGCTTTTTGAGTGTATAAAACACCCTCGCTATACACAGAATGTGCAAATAGTGAAAAGTTATATAAGCATACTAAACTAAAGAGGTGTATAATGAGGGTGTTTTTTTGAACTTAACCCTTTTATTTATATACTTAAAAACTAGTACAATTACTGCAATAAATTAATTCAAACAGGAGCTAACTGAAATATTATCTAAAAATTTTAGAAAGATGATTGAAATTTGTCACAGAATTATATTCTTAATTTTGGACTATTCCAAAAGGCCATAGTGGTAAAGATTTTGTCATTTGGATTGAGAGAGATCACTACAAGTCTACTACTCCTGTTTGAGGAGCAAAGGCGTAATTACCTATGCAAGATTTTAGAACTCTTAAATAGCTCTGAGACGGATTAGTCATTAGGTTAGCTTTTAGGACTCTATTTTGGCAAGACATATGTAATACCCCGCTCCAACACATGGTATGATATTGTCCGCTTTGGGCCTGAGCCCGCACGGTTTTGCTCTTGGGTTTTACCCCAAAAGGCCTCATACCATTTGAAGAGAACATACTACATGTAAGCACATCCCCTTTTTCACACCAGGCGATGTGGGATTGAGCACCTTGTACCCTGTCAGTGTGGTAGCTCAGCCCAGTGTCTGTCTTCGCACCCGCCCACTCACACCCGTCCACAAGGGTTACTACAATCCACCCCCCTACGAGGCCCGACGTCCTCGTCGGCACACTTCTTCCGGCTGGGTTCAGGCTCTGATACCAACTGTAATACCCCGCTCCAACACATGGTATGATATTGTCCGCTTTGGGCCTGAGCCCGCACGGTTTTGCTCTTGGGTTTTACCCCAAAAGGCCTCATACCATTTGAAGAGAACATACTACATATAAGCACATCCCCTTTTTCACACCCAGGCGATGTGGGATTGAGCACCCTGTACCCTGTCAGTGTGGTAGCTCAGCCCAGTGTCTGTCTTCGCACCCGCCCACTCACACCCGTCCACAAGGGTTACTACAACATAAGTATTTCATTCAAATTACAAGTGCTTGGGTTTAATATTTGTAGCATTTGCAAGTATGCATGAATGAATAAGCTTAGGGTGTAATTACAGAAAAACAGATGTAACAATTAACAGTTTCATTGATAAGCTTTTACATTTTAGTTACATGGAACTGCATCACACATATTCTGAAACAAGTAAACACAACATATACTACATACATACATATATATATATATATTTAAGCAAGTAGAATTTGCTGAAACCTCATTTGCTACTTTCTAAGCAGTTGGATAGGAAGAATCCATGGCAATGCCACAGATACCTTCTTTGGCAGCCACATCTCTTTGCATCATAATATATCCATTATCGCCCCAGCTAGTGCCCCAAGAATTCTTGACTAACCAATACTTGGTGCCATCAGCAGTTGTCCCATACCCAACTGCAGTAACACCGTGGTCTAATTCAGTACCACATTCTCCGGTGAAAACCCCCGTCGAGTAAAACTGGAAGGCGGCTCCACTAGCGTCAATGGAAACTGAAATCGGTTGATTAGCCACAGCCTTCAATAGTGCCTTCTCACTGTTGGCAGGCACCTTTTCGTAGCCTTTGATCTTCGCTGCAGAGGTCTCCTTCTTAGTGCTGCAAGTTCCATCAGTTCCTTGGTATGGGTATGTCACTTCAGTGGCAATGCCTTTGTTTTTTACAATGAATTCGAAGGCATCTTCCATGTAACCACCCTCACAGCCTTGATCCACACCTTTTGTGTCGCAGTCCACTAGTTCTTGCTCAGACAATGAGATCAACTTACTGGTTGTGAGTTGAGTAATCCCTTCTGTAGCAGCTATTGCTGAAAATGCCCAGCAACTTCCTGTTGATCATAACAGAGTACTAGTCATGAGAAAACAATAAATGTGAAAAGCAAAAGTTAGACGAGGTAAGTTTGAGAAAGGTGGATTAATTGCCTTACCACATTGACCTTGATCCTTAACAGGTGTGACAGCCCCCTTTTTCCTCCAGTCCATGCTAGATGGAACTGCAGTCACATTTTCATACCTAAATGAAGTTCCTTTAGACGACCTTAAATTTGAGGAATTGATCTTGTAACCATTATGAGAAGCCCGGAATTCTTCATTAGTTTGATCAGCAAACTGATTAATGCTTAGCTTGTATGGCCTATTTCCAGCATTGTTGAAGGATTCTATGAACTCCACGTTTTCGTTGAATATCTTGAAACGCCTTTCCTTCTCTGCATTGTCCTTGTACACACGCCCATAGCGAACCATCCATTGCCCGTGTCTCTCTAGCAAGGATGCTTCATAGAGTGTACGCGACATGGTTTGAGAAGCCCACATCCCCAAAATTAACAAAGTAGCAATAACAAATTTTTGTTGTAGTGTTGAAGCCATAGTGAAACTTGAAATGGCTAAGTAGTGATGGTGTTATGAGTAGATATACTTCAATGTCTGTGAGAGTTTGCTATAAATAGATGATGCATCCTCCTCTCAAGTTGCATTGTTGTTCTGATGTGAACCTTGCGATTGAAATGGACACAATCCTCCAGTTTGCCGGGAAAACTGTAATGACTTGGACAACCAAGTTCAGTATCGTAAACGCTGCCCCATTGAAACTACAATTCATTATATTAGATTAATCTATTACCCTAAAAAAACTAGTTCTCTACCATATAGAAACTTATTCAACAGTCTTTGTTTTGTAAGAAAATCAGGGAGAGTATTTTATAAAATAAATATATATGATGCAAGTTTTTGTTGTATTGTTTGTATTTTCTTTGTGTTTCTAGCTGAAATTTCATTTTCCTGAGCCTTTTAGGATACCTTTGAATGGAAAATCAACCTAAATGGGACATATTTTTGCTTTCATATATGTGACTTTAATTGGAAGAAATTCCTCTTCGTTGCAGACAACCTCGTTTTAGCACATGAAGTTAATATTAGGGCATGTAGCACAAAAAGTAGCATAAAATTTTGAAGTTCTTGTGGCCTGAGAAGAAAAGAATTATAGTGTTGGCTGGTGAATTACTCACAGGGCAGCGAGTGGAGTGGGAAGAAATATATATTATCATTCAACAAGAAATTTTATTCCAAGGAAGAATGATAATTAACGTTGAAAAGGAAGTTGTTTCGGGATGAAAAGTTTGGATTGGTTTTCTATGAATATTTTAAATGATGGAGAAAAAAGGAGTTTAAAAATTCATTTATTTGATAGTTTCCAATGAAGACCTAATTTCAGACATATTTGTATTGGTTATCTAAAAACTTTTTTGAAAAAAGAAAAAAATGTTTTAAAAGAAATAAACCAGTGATAGTAAGCGAAGCAGTGAATCAGTCTATTAAAACAAAAGGTAAAAAATGTTTTAGAGGACATTTTACCAAAGGAACTTTTAAGTGAGAGTATGGTGTTAGATTGTATGTAAGTTGTTTAATATTGAATGAAATTTGTTTTTCCCAAGAAAAAGAATTAGTCTTTCTCTTCTCAAAGAGGGGTTCAACAGGGTGAAAATGATGATTCAATTTGAAGGAGACATCCGAACACTCAATTATGTATATTGCTCAAGAAATTAACACGACTGTAAAAAAAAATATTATGAACTTGGCATTCTTTTGCAGTACCATCAATGGCTGCTGCATATTGGTCTAAAAGGATTATATACATTACTTTCTCGCATTTGATCCTTGACATGAGCAACAATTTCTTCCCCCGCACCAATCAAGCTATATAATCTACCTGAGGATCTCACTGCTAATTAAGTAACGCAGCGCATCAAGTAGTACTTGAATAGCGAAGGGACTTTCAACTAGGGTTGCAACTCGGACGGATTGGACGGGTTAGAAGTATAACTCTAATTTAATTCTAACCCTACTTCCAATCTTAGCCCAACTCATCCTTAAATTTTTAAACTCACGTTGAAATTTTGGATTAGAAACTCGAGTTAATTCGGGTTATCTAAATCACCAATTTTCACGTTGAAAATTTAAAGTGATCTTTAATAAGTTTCACATTAGATTACTCTTAAACACACATAAAATTAAGAACTTAATGTAAATTTCTAAAAAATTACAAACAAATTTTTAGGAAATTAATTATTCAAAGTGTTAACATACAATAAATTAAGATTTAAATAAAAAAAGTTGAAAAGAAAAAAGTTATCATAATTTGAATATTATATATAATATATTTAAAATAAAAAATATGTATAAAAATAATATTACAATTCGGGTTTGGGTTAGGCTCGGGTTGTTGGCACCTCAACCCAAGTCCAACTCTAATTAAGTTTGAGTTAAGGTTTTTCAATTCAAGCTCAACCCTAATTATAAAAATAGTTGATCAAGCTCATAAAAATTGGGTTGGACTCGGATTGGATTCGGGTTGCCCAACCCAAGTTGGACCCCTACTTTTAACATGCAGAGAAGCTCCACCAGTTTAGGCAAATAACATGGTCTAGTTTATCTTGAAAATGAGCTTCTTTTGAATGCCAAATTAGCGATTAAATGTAGCTTTTAGATGTGTGATATTCAATAAAGCTTTTAGGTGTGTGATTTTAGTTGTGTATGAGGGTACTAATCTTATCAGCGGGGCTTACAATTTTTGTTTTCTCAGTCGCAGGAAATTGTGAGAGAGTATAACCATAAACAGAAATGAAAAACACCATGCAGTTTCTTCACCACGGAAGATTGTATTTAATATACATACGAATTGCAATACAATACTGTAAAAAAGATCAAGAACGAGTAATACATCATATAGATCATAAGCAAGGTGAAACCACTGAGGTCCTAAGAGAACTCAAAATGAGGAACAACACACTATTTTGCCATTTAAGCAGTTGGATAGGAAGATTCCATGGCAATGCCACATATGCCTTCCTTAGCATCAATGTCTCTTTCCATCATAATATATCCATTGTCACCCCAGCTAGTGCCCCAAGAATTCTTGACCAACCAATACTTGGTACCATCATCGCTTGTCCCATACCCAACTGCTGTAACACCATGGTCTAATTCAGTCCCACAATCTCCTGTAAAAACACCGCTTGAGTAGAATTGGAAGGCAGATCCACTAGCATCAATGGCCACAGAGACGGGTTGGTTGGCCACAGCCTTCAACAATGCTGCCTCACTATTGGCAGGCACGTCTTCATAACCGGTAATCTTTGCTGCATCGCTGGCTGCCTTCTTAGTGTTACAAGTTGCATCAACTCCTTGATATGGATAATTGGCTTCAGTAGTGAGGCCATGGTTGCCTATTATGAATTCGAAGGCATCATCCATGAGGCCACCCCCACAGCCTTGATCTTCACCACTTGTGTCACAGTCCACAAGTTCTTGCTCAGACAATGAGATCAATTTACCGTTTGTGAGCTGGTTAATCCCTTCCATGGCTGCCACTGCTGAAAATGCCCAGCAACATCCTGTATTTTTTTTAATGTATTATTATAGCATATGTTTTAAGTTAGTCAAAATGAAATAAAAAAGCAATTACATATGGGAAAAGTTCAAATGTGGATTAGCAAAAAGAAGGTGTTGTGCCTTACCACATTGACCCTGATCCTTAATTGGAGTAACGGCTCCTTTCTCTCTCCAATCCATGCTAGATGGAACTGCAATAACATTTTCATACCTAAACGAAGTTGCTTTCGATGACTTCAGATTGGAGGACATCTTGTAACCATTACGAGATGCCTGAAACTCCTCATTAGTTAGGTCAGCAAATTCATTGATGCCTAGCTTGTAGGGCCTAGTACCAAGATTGTTGAAAGATTCAATGAACTCCATATTGTCCTTAAATATCTTAAATCGCCTTTCTTTCTCTACACTGTCCTTGTAAATTCTTCCATAACGAGCCATCCATTGATCGTGTCTATCAATCATGGATACTTCATTGAGGGTGCGGGACGTGGCTTGAGAAATCCCCATCCCCAAAATTAGCAAAGTGGCACAAATTAGCTTCCAGTTGAATGTAAGAGCCATTGTTTGCCAACTGAATATTGCAGACCAAATGTTGCTTATGGATAATGATAATGTGAATGAGTAGGCATACTTTGGTCCTTGGATATATATAGGTATATATACAACTGCATTCCAAATTGAGTTCCCATTGTGATCATTTGAATCTTGTGGCAAGGGATCAAGTTCCTGAGAGAGCCCGGTAAGTCATGTGTGACACAGACAACTAAACTTTGGTTCCGTAGACGCTGCTTCAACTTCATTACATAATTTGTCATTATTATAGTTCTAGTAAGCAATCTTGCTACAGTTTTGGATCTTGCTGAACTAAATGTTAGTTTTACTATGGGCCGTTCAAGCATAAGCTCATATGCCATTTGGATTTTCTTTCGTCTGCAGGTGATTGTCCTCAGTAGCAAATGTATAGCCAGGACCCATTACATGGTAATGATTTTGGAATAAATAAATTGTTTCCTTTTGAGTCTTATTAATATTGTAGCGTGGACTGTGAATGTTGAAACTAATCTTGTTTAATCTGCAAAATGGTCTTTGAATTTGGTGTGTTCAGTTGCGTGATATTGAAGCGTTGGAATTGGAATTGGTGAAAATTTTGTTATAATCATTAACAAAATTTTCTCCAATCCACCAATTCCAATTTCAAGATTTTAATTCCGTGCCAGCCGAACACAGCGTTGCAAAATGGAATATGGAACTCTCTTCTTAGAACTAGAATTGGCATTACTTCAAAATTTAAACTGATGTTACTCATACACCAATTCTACAAAACTGATTGCACACTCTGTTATGAAGGCCCTCAATTTTGGAGGGCCCCATTTTTTTAACTTAATCCAATATTACTAATGGGTGTCAATTTTTTTAATTTTTTTTTTATTAACTCTGGTCTATTTTATCAAACCCAATACTACTAGACTTCATTTAAAAAAAAAATTATTAACTATAGTTCATTTAGCCAAGCCCAATACTACCGGGCCTCATTTTAAAAACAACAAAAATGTATTAACTATGGTCTAATTTTGGAGTTTGTCAAATTTTTGTTTGCATTTTCTCTTTTTTTCATCACTAGCTAACTCGTTTTCTCTCATTTTCTTCTTCTTTCTTCACGGCCAAATAATAGCAAACAAACAACTATTTCCCATAGAGGTTGTGGTCCACCAAAGTTCAATTTGTCTCTTAGGTAAGTCTCTTTCATTTCTAGTTTTATACTTCCAGTCTTCTGTGCAACATCGTTTCATTTTCAGCCAAAAATTGGAAGTCTCTTGTTGTATCATGGCCCATGAGCAAAATTTGTTTTTTTGGTAATTGTAATTTTTTACAACAAGTCTTTAACACTTATAATTATTGGTTACTATTATTCTGTTTATTAATAAGGTATAAAAAAAATACTAAAAAGAAGAAAAAAGATGAAATTATACTACTTAGGCACAAGAGATTGGAAAATTAGAAACAAAATCAGTATGTCTGATTATTTGATATTTATTTATTTTAATCAAGTTTAAAGAGAAAAAAAACTTTAATTACTTTACGTAAGTTTATATCATGATATAGTAATTGGAAGTACAATTCTTGTAATGCAAGCATACATGTGCTTGCACTTATTCTTTGTACTGTTATTTGTCATCAGAAATGTTCTTCGTCATCTAAAAAAATGAACTATTTTGCTTCTCTTATTAGGCTATTAGCTGTTTAATTTTTTTTTTATAATTTTTTGATGTGAACTAGATTGCGCTATTTATAAAGCACCAAGACCGAGTTTTTTTTTTCCTTTTGGTGTTTTCAACATAAATATATTTTATGTGCTTATCGTCTCATTTTAATAAAAATTTCATTCTATTATAAAATTTATGTGCGTGTGAAACTTTATGAATAAGAGGTCTCGTATGTGAAAGTTTGCATAGGACCCCAAGATTCCTATATATATATATATATATATGAGGAAACAATGAATACTTGTCTAACCAAAGACCAATTGGTCAAGCGGTATGAGCTCTGGTTTTTCAAATGGGAGGTTCAGGGTTCAAGCCTCAGTGGAGGCAGTGTGTGTGAGTATTGCTTTAACTTCCAAAAAAAAAAAAAAAAATGAGTACTTGTCTATGTTATTAATTATCTCTAATTTTATTCTATTAATTAATACTTCAATACCATCTTACTATCGGACCTCCAGTCATGATTGATCTCTCATTCCCAAATGGGAGGTTGAGAGAGTTGGAGTCCCATTAGGGACATTTTAGCTTCTAGGAAAAAAGAAAAGAAATTCAATATATATTTATTTTTGTATGTAGGAGAGTATATATATATATATATATATATGGTATAGTAGACACTTTACCTAGTCTCTGGCACTTTTTTTATTGAATGATGATCCTAGACCAGTTGAAGTGTAGATGGAGAACCACCCTAGGTGCACCTTAGGGTCACAACCCAGTCCAAGCAACTTTGAAGCCGAGACTAGAGGAAAATTCAAATCATTAACCCACTCTCGGTCCAGGATATATTGTTCCTCTCCAAGTAACCACAATATCTCTCCTCCCTAATGCAGCCTTCCCATCATTTGTGGCCACCGTGACATACCCTATCCAATTTGATTCTTTGCTCCATGCCTCCCTTGATCGATGTCAATTTTATGAAAAAACTTTCTGCGATGGATGATGTTGCGTAAAAGTATTTGGTCACTCGATACTTGAATGGATTGCCTTTCTGGACACCCACCTTTGAGAAGAGGTCATGTATTGCATATCGGTTACTTCTTGCATATTTTGAGGCCTTCTCGGAGTTGAAGGTGTAATAAGTTGCTTCAGCCATTTCTCCATAATGAATGACATATCGACGGAGATCAATGTCCAGAGGGTCCAAGAGGGTCTTCCAATTATTCTCACCGCTGAGGAGCCTCCATTCTTTTGCTATGCTCTTATTTTTCTTCTTTTTCAACCTATCCATCGGTTTGGACATAGCACCATGCATACAAACTTGTAGAAATGGTACATTGTGTTGCATGCTTTTTAATTAAATAGACTGAGTTTGGGATATGTTGAATTTATTGAATTTGTCCTGATGCTAATAGGGTGGCACATGCTTTGCATGTGGTTTGGTAGACAAATTAATTACGGAGAGTCTTTGGCCATCGCTGAGGAGCCTCCATTCTTTTGCTATGCTCTCATTTTCCATCGGTTCGGACATAGTACCATGCAAAATTGTAGAGATGGTATTGTGTTGCATGCTTCATAGATAGATTGAGCTTGAGATAAATATGTTGAATTTATTGAATTTCTTGAGATAAATATGTTGAATTTATTGAATTTCTCGTGATGCTAATAGTGTGGCACATGTTTTGCATGTGGTTGGTAGACAACCTAATTAGGGAGAGGGTTCATGTGTTTGATGTGGTCTACTAGTTCACATTGATAGGGAAGTTGAATTGGATTGTTCTTGATTCTATTTACAATAAAATTTGCTACTTTGACAGGTGAATAAATAAATAAAAATATAACATTAGGTGTGTATTTAACCCATTCATAAAGGAGAGTCCCGAGGCA
Organism: Cornus controversa; assembly: GCA_026545225.1. Classification (NCBI taxonomy): domain Eukaryota; kingdom Viridiplantae; phylum Streptophyta; class Magnoliopsida; order Cornales; family Cornaceae; genus Cornus; species Cornus controversa. The sequence continues at coordinate 8,629,634 of CM048849.1, read as the reverse complement.
TTTTGATTATATAAAATTTGATGTCCTTTGGTAACGTGTATTTGTGTTTAATGTTTACTCCTCTTTAATTACTAGCTGTTGGTAGGCCGATTGAATTGTCAGCATGTGCGGACAAGCCAGAGCCGCGAAGTCAGCTTGATATTAAATCAGTTGGTCGAACACAAGTATTTTCTTTAAATGTTGTGTTAGATCAGACGATTGGTTTGGGAGAGAATACCAAACTCCCCATTGAATTCTTTTTTGCCTCAATGAAGAGGACTTTTAATGTGCGCAAAAAATTACGACACTGAATCGTAGCAAGGAGGGAGATAGAAAGTGAGGGAGATGTAAATCGATAGAATGATTAGAGGAGGCATGGAGTAAGAAATTTACGAGGGAGATATAGAATAAGTAGAAATCAGAGCAATATTCTGAGAGAATATTGTATTTGAGAGAGATTGCACGTGATGCAATTGTTTTGACGTAGTTGTGGGAACCCTTAATACATAGTTAATATATCTTAATGCAAGGTGACTTCAAGTCCCCTTGATTATAGCATATTAATATCATACCCTTATAATAGCCCATCTTCAATGTAAACTAATCAACTATATATATATATATATATATATAAAGTTCACGTATATCGAAAGTCAATGATGAAGCTTCAAGCGTCCAAAACATTTATGATTCTATTACTATCAGTCTTCAGAGTCATCATTTGTATGAACTCTTGATATAAGGTATATTTTGCTTAATTAAATATTAAGGTATAAGATATATTTTGCTTGGGTTTTTGCAAAAAGTGTTGGAATTACATGTCTTTCATGCCAAGTTTTCTTGGTTGTATTTGACATTTGTTTATCATAATTGAATCTGCGTTTCATATAAAATACTTTGCATTTTTTATGGTGTGGTGTATTCATCAGTGTATGAGATGCATTGAGGTGTCCATTTGGTAATGCAGTGATTTAGTATATATGTATGATGAGTTCTTCATGCGGAGATTATATAAATCAGGGGTATATTGCGTTATCATAAATGTGTTCAAATTCGGTGATAGCTGAGGATGAATTCTCTATCAAATTTATTACCCAAGAGTTGACCCTAGAAGGGGGGGGGGTGAATAGGGTTAATGGCAATCTATGACAATTTTTCACTAATTTAAATTTCAAGAACAAATCTAAATAAAAGCAATAGTGAAATGAGAAAAATGAATTTGATGCACAAAAATTGAGAGAGAGAGTTAAAGAGAATCAAACACAAGTGACGCAAGATGTAGCGTGGCTCGGAATCTCCTACTCCACAATTCAAGATCTCTCTTGAGATTTCTCCAAATTCACTAAACTTCCCCTTCCGGGTGGAGAGCAATCCTTTACAATGAAGCTCACAAGTTTCTTCCTTTCTCTTGCTAAGTGAAGTCCTTCACCTAGTCTTCTAGGGTTCAACCAACCCTTTACAATAAATGAGGAAAAGGTTTACAGCTCAAACAATCTATCTCTCAAAGATAAAATCTCAAATGAAGGCTCACAAGACTATTAGCTATATATGAATCTCAAGATGACACTCAAGTCTAATAAATGAGAATGATTGAGTGTTGTTTGTAATGAATATTGCTCAACAAAAATAGCTCAAGTCTATTGGTCAAGAAAATAAATGTAGAGCCATCAATATATATAGAGTCATTGATAAACCTCAATTATTGTGGACTAATCCTCTGATACCTGGACTGCTGTCCTGAACCACTAGGAAGGTTCCTCATACTTGCTCACAAAACCTGAGCAGACTGCATTGACTGGGGTGGCGGCATTGCCACTGAGTCGAGCTGACTTGCCAAAAACAGATTGGTGCAGTTGAGAGACTCCGTCCTGTGACGTATATTTTTTTTTATTGGCAAACTTCGGTGTCAAAACCAAATGGTCCTTAAGCTACACAAAAACTGGAACATATCAAAATTTCAAACTTCTCAACCTGAACTAAAAAAATTTAAGCATTCAGAATCAAAATCTTCTCATGTGTCATTTTTGTCAGGTGTCTAATGTAACCATTTTAAATTATGAATGCAAAAAATTTAAATCAACAATAAAACTATGTAATATGCTACATGAGTATTGTATCTTTGATATAAATGTGTTGCCTAAGTGTTTTTTTTTATAGTTGTTGGATGAGTGTTGTATTTTGTGATGTAGTTGTGTTACACCAATGCAAATGGTGAGTGGACATAATTCTCTAAATGGGAGAGGTACTACACATTATGACCATTGAGTGATACAACAATTTACTGAAATCCAAATTAAGCTATTCAAAATATTAAATTTAGGATTAAGTGCAAAAAACACTCTGGATATACATAGGATGTGTAAATAATAAGGGGTTATATATGCATACAAAAATGAAGGAGGGTTTTTTGCACATTTGATATATAGCAAGTGTGCTTTTTGAGTGTATAAAACACCCTCGCTATACACAGAATGTGCAAATAGTGAAAAGTTATATAAGCATACTAAACTAAAGAGGTGTATAATGAGGGTGTTTTTTGAACTTAATTTATATACTTAAAAACTAGAACAATTACTGCAATAAATTAATTCAAACAGGAGCTAACTGAAATATTATCTGAAAATTTTAGAAAGATGATTGAAATTTGTCGCAGAATTATATTCTTAATTTTGGACTATTCCGAAAGGCCATAGTGGTTAAGATTTTGTCATTTGGATTGAGAGATATCACTACAAGTCTACTACTCCCGTTTGAGGAGCAAAGGGGTAACCTATGAAAGATTTTAGAACTCTTATATAGCTCTGAGACAGATTAGTCATTAGGTTAGCTTTTAGGACTCTATTTTGGCAAGACATAAGTATTTCATTCAAATTACAAGTGCTTGGGTTTTATATTTGTAGCATTTGCAAGTATGCATGAATGAATAAGCTTGGGGTGTAATTACAGAAAAACAGATATAATAATTAACAGTTTCATTGATAAGCTTTTACATTTTATTTACATGGAACTACATCACACATATTCTGAAACAAGTAAACACAACATATACATACATATACATATACATACATATATATATATATATATAAGTAAGTAGAATTTGCTGAAACCTCATTTGCTACTTTCTAAGCAGTTGGATAGGAGGAATCCATGGCAATGCCACAGATACCTTCTTTGGCAGCCACATCTCTTTGCATCATAATATATCCATTATCGCCCCAGCTAGTGCCCCAAGAATTCTTGACTAACCAATACTTGGTGCCATCAGCAGTTGTCCCATACCCAACTGCAGTAACACCGTGGTCTAATTCAGTACCACATTCTCCGGTGAAAACCCCCGTCGAGTAAAACTGGAAGGCGGCTCCACTAGCGTCAATGGAAACTGAAATCGGTTGATTAGCCACAGCCTTCAATAGTGCCTTCTCACTGTTGGCAGGCACCTTTTCGTAGCCTTTGATCTTCGCTGCAGAGGTCTCCTTCTTAGTGCTGCAAGTTCCATCAGTTCCTTGGTATGGGTATGTCACTTCAGTGGCAATGCCTTTGTTTTTTACAATGAATTCGAAGGCATCTTCCATGTAACCACCCTCACAGCCTTGATCCACACCTTTTGTGTCGCAGTCCACTAGTTCTTGCTCAGACAATGAGATCAACTTACTGGTTGTGAGTTGAGTAATCCCTTCTGTAGCAGCTATTGCTGAAAATGCCCAGCAACTTCCTGTTGATCATAACAGAGTACTAGTCATGAGAAAACAATAAATGTGAAAAGCAAAAGTTAGACGAGGTAAGTTTGAGAAAGGTGGATTAATTGCCTTACCACATTGACCTTGATCCTTAACAGGTGTGACAGCCCCCTTTTTCCTCCAGTCCATGCTAGATGGAACTGCAGTCACATTTTCATACCTAAATGAAGTTCCTTTAGACGACCTTAAATTTGAGGAATTGATCTTGTAACCATTATGAGAAGCCCGGAATTCTTCATTAGTTTGATCAGCAAACTGATTAATGCTTAGCTTGTATGGCCTATTTCCAGCATTGTTGAAGGATTCTATGAACTCCACGTTTTCGTTGAATATCTTGAAACGCCTTTCCTTCTCTGCATTGTCCTTGTACACACGCCCATAGCGAACCATCCATTGCTCGTGTCTCTCTAGCAAGGATGCTTCATAGAGTGTACGCGACATGGTTTGAGAAGCCCACATCCCCAAAATTAACAAAGTAGCAATAACAAATTTTTGTTGTAGTGTTGAAGCCATAGTGAAACTTGAAATGGCTAAGTAGTGATGGTGTTATGAGTAGATATACTTCAATGTCTGTGAGAGTTTGCTATAAATAGATGATGCATCCTCCTCTCAAGTTGCATTGTTGTTCTGATGTGAACCTTGCGATTGAAGTGGACACAATCCTCCAGTTTGCCGGGAAAACTGTAATGACTTGGACAACCAAGTTCAGTACCGTAAACGCTGCCCCATTGAAACTACAATTCATTATATTAGATTAATCTATTACCCTAAAAAAACTAGCTCTCTACAATATAGAAACTTATTCAACAGTCCTCGTTTTGTAAGAAAAACAGAGAGTATTTTATAAAATAAATATATATGATGCAAGTTTTTGTTGTATTGTTTGTATTTTCTTTGTGTTTCTAGCTGAAATTTCATTTTCCTGGCTTTTTCCTGAGCCTTTTAGGATACCTTTGAATGGAAAATCAACCTAAATGAGACTTTAATTTTTGCTTTCATATATGTGACTTTAATTGGAAGAAATTCCTCTTCGTTGCAGACAAGGGTTACTACAGTATACCCCCCTTCGAGGCCCGACGTCCTCGTCGGCACACTTCCAGTTGGGTTCAGGCTCTGATACCAACTGTAATACCCCACTCCAACATATAGTATGATATTGTCCGCTTTGGGCCTGAGCAATGGTATGAGGCCTTTTGGGGGTAAAACCCAAAAGCACAACCATGCGGGCTAGGGCCCAAAACAGACAATATTATACCATGTGTTGGAGCGGGGTATTACAGTTTGTATTAGAGCCTGAACCCAGTCAGAAGTGTGCCGACGAGGACGTCGGGCCTCGTAGGGGGTGGATTGTAGTAACTCTTGTGGACGGGTGTGATGTGGGTGGGTGCAAAGATAGACACTAGGCTGAGCTACCACACTGACAGGGTACAGGATGCTCAATCCCACATCGCCTGGGTGTGGAAAAGGGGATGTGCTTATATGTAGTATGTTCTCTTCAATTGGTATGAGGCCTTTTGGGCTAAAACCCAAGAGCAAAACCGTGTGGGCTATGGCCCAAAGTGGACAATATTGTACCATGTGTTGGAGTGGGGTATTACACATAAAATTATAAAAATAGAGGCAAGACATTTCACATGAACTAATAAAATAATATAAAGCAATTCAAATTTTAAAATAATTGACGTCCAAATTTTTGGGGTATTACATTCTTTCCCTCTAAAAAGAGGAATTCCGTACTCGGAATTATGCCCATACCTGAAAGAAAAAGCTCTGGATACTTTGCTTTAATTTCATCCTCCCTTTTCCAAGTGGACTCCACCTCATTGTGGTGGCTCCACTGAACTCGAACTAACGGAATGCTCTTAGAACGAAGGACCTGATCCCTACGGTTAAGAATACAGTAAGGTTGCTCCATATATATTGCATCTGGCTACAACTCAATCTCTCCTACCTCAATGTGCTGGTAAGTATCCTCATCTCTACGGAATTTTTGCAGCATAGAGACATGAAAGACATTGTGCACCTTGTGCATCGTGTCTTGTAACGCCAGTCTATATGCTACCGCTCCAATTTTGTCGGTAATCATAAAGGGACCTACAAAATGAGGTGCCAGCTTTCCTTTCCTTTCAAACTGCATAACTCCCTTCATGGGAGAAACCTTGAGTAGAACCTGATCCCCCACCTTAAACTCTAGTGCACGAGTTCTTGAATTCGCATAACTCTTCTGTCTGCTCTGCGCAGTCCACATACTGTCTCTAATAAGGGCAAATTTTTTTGACGTGTCCTTAATGAACTTAGGGCCCAAAAACCTATTCTCTCCAACTTCCAACTAGCAAACCAGCGATCTATATGGTTGTCCGTACAGAGCCTCAAATGGTGCCATACCAATAGTCTTTTGATAACTATTGTTATAAGCAAACTCAACCAGTGGCAAGTAACTCTCCCAATTTCCCTTGAAGTCGAGTACACATACTCACAACATATCCTCCAGAATCTGATTAACCCTCTTAGTCTGACCATCGGTCTAAGGGTGATAGGTTGTACTGAGGTGCAGAACTGTACCCATTGCCTGCTGAAAGCTCTCTCAAAACCCTGAAACAAAACTTGGATCTCTATCTGATATAATGGACAAAGGCACACCGTGAAGCTTCACTATCTCTGCAATGTAAAGCTTCGCGTGTTGCTTTGAGGTGTAACTTGAGTGAACTAGTAAAAAATGTGCTGATTTCGTCAGCCTGTCTACTATCACCCAAATAGTATCATGATTTCACTGTGAGGTGGGAGTCCCACAATGAAATCCAAAGAGATGCTCTACCACTTCAACTCCGGTATAGGCAGTGGTTGTAAAGACCCCAATGGTCTCTGGTGATCAATCTTGATTATCTGACAAGTGCTTCACTGAGAGACAAATATAGCTATGTCCCTCTTTATGCCTGACCACCAAAACTGCCACTTCATGTCTTGGTACGTTTTATCCCCTCCCGGGTGTACCAAAAACTGAGAACTGTGAGCCTCACCCATTACTGCCCTTCTGATGTAGGACAATTGGCTTTAGAGTTTGAAGAAGAGATTGACCTAAAATTGGCAAAATGCGCTGGTCCGAAGAAACGGGCATAACTTTTCACTCGGTTGTTAGAATAACTATTATAATATGTTTTCGGAAAGGGGATTGAGAGCTCTATATGATTAAATTAGGGTGGACCCAGTTGAGATCATTTTCATCCTCAAATTTGTACTCTAAGGCGGTCTGGCAGGAGGTTCAAGTTTCAGTGTTTTCTTTCCTTTTTTCGTTTCCTTTGGAAATAGATTTTCTTTTCCTGTTAGGATTATAATTTCTACAAGTTTCCTTTATTTTTAGGTTTCCTAGTACTGTTAGGATTATGATTTCTCTATTATAAATATATGTACTGCCATAGGGCAGAGATTAATTAATTTATCAATAAAGTTTTACTTTGGTTTACAATTAATTGTGCTGGTGGATTCCAATTTTTGTGTTCTTAGGGTTTACGCTGGTAACCCCTTATACTTCCGTTCTGCGTCAAGTGCTATCAGAGCATAAGGATTTGCCTTGTAAATGAAGACAGAGGAGTTAACCTTGGCGACGCTGGTTGTAGGGATGTAGATATATGGGCAACGATTAACGAGCAGCGACAGGCGATGGAGAGGTTGACGGCCACGTTACAACAACTGATGGAGCGGCAGCCTAATCCTGACATCCCTATTGGTAACGCTCAAGCCCCTGCCAACAGAGTTAGAGTCGAGGGAGTTGCCCTTGGCCACCCTGGAGGTGGACATTCTCCTAGAGCGACGAGACACGAGCAGTTCGAAGATTTGAGTGATGAAGACTCTGATGAGGACGTTGGGGGTCACCAAGGGATTCGTCAACAAAATTGAAACCAAAATCAACCTGATTATAGAATACGCGTAGACATACCACTGTTCTATGGTAAATTGCAGATTGAAGAATTTTTGGACTGGATTTCTGAGGTTGAGAGGTTTTTTGAGATGACTGAAGTTACGGAGGATCGACAAGTCAAGATGGTGGCATATAAGTTGAGAAGCGGGGCTGCTGTTTGGTGGGAGAAGTTGCAAAATGATAGGCGATGACAAGGCAAGGCTCCTATACGAACCTGGAGGAGAATGAAACAACTTCTGATGAGCAGGTTTTTAACTTCAGATTATGAGGAATTTATTTTCCAAAATTACTAGAAATGTGTGCAGGGTAATAGGACTGTTGTGGATTATACTGAGGAGTGGACCAGGCTGTCAGTTCGTAAGACCCTGAATGAGACTGAGGGACAGCAGATTTTCAGATACTTAGCAGGATTGAAGTCTACCATTCGAGACAAAATTGGACTGCAAGTTGTTTGGACAGTGGATGAGGCGCAAAACATGGCTATGAAAGCAGAGTTAATGGAGAAGGCATCCAATCAATTTTCCTACTACAAGAAGGACACAGCTGGGACGTCCAATGCAGTTGCAAACAGAAGCAGATTTCCACCAGGCGATGGGCAAAATTATTAGTCTAAAACTGCTACAGATCAGACTCAAAGGGGTTCGTCTTCTTGTAATAACCATGCTGGGACGCGTTCGACAGCAGCAGCTACAAAGGAAGCCCCACGGATGGCACCAAATCCATATGCTAAAACAGGCAGTTTGAAGTGCTACTGGTGCAGCCAACTAGGCCATCGTTCGAATGAATGTCTAGTTAGAAAACCAGTGAATTTTGTGGATATTGGAGAAAACGACGAGTACGATCAGGATGTTGAAGAAGGAGTAGGCATTGACAAACTCTTGGATGGTGCAAAAATTATGGAGGAACAGGGAGAGCATGTCAACTGTGTGATTCAGCGAGTCATGTGTTCAACGAAGCTGGAGGATTTCTCACAAAGAAACAATATTTTTAAGGCTTGCTGCAGTGTCCAGGGCAAAGTTTGTGATTTAATTGTTGACAGTGGAAGTTGTGAGAATTTTGTGTCTAAAAAACTAGTGGAACATCTGAAGCTGCAGGCAACAAAACATCCAAAGCCGTATGCGATTGGGTGGATTCAGAAGGGGCCTAAAGCGAACGTAACGGAGGTGTGTAAAGTTCCTATTTCAATCGGGCAGCATTACCGAGATGAGGTGGTCTGCGATGTAGTCGACATGGATGCTAGTCACGTGTTATTGGGACGGCTATGGCAGTTTGATGTGGATATCACCTACAGGGGGCGAGATAATGTTTATGTTTTCAGTTGGGATGGCAGGAAAATTGTAATGGTTCCGAAGCAGAGTTTCGGTGGTGGCTTAACTAAGGCCACGACAGAAGAGCAGTCCTTAGTCTCTTTAGTCACGTCAGTAACTGAGTTAAAATTTGAAGTTAAGGAGGCACAAGAGGTACATGTTGTAGTTGTGCGAGCTCTAGTGATAGAAGGCAAGGAAGAGCAGAGAGTTGTGTTACCTGAGTAGGTGCAGTCCTTGTTGACCGAATTCAGTGAGTTGGTGTCTGAAGAGTTACCAAATAATCTTCCACCGTTGAGAGATATTCAGCATCATATTGATTTAGTTCCGGGAGCAAGCTTACCAAATTTGCCACACTATCAGATGAGTCATAAGGAGAATCAGATTTTACAGGCTAAAGTGGAAGAATTGTTACAGAAGGGGTTCATTTGAGAGAGCATGAGTCCTTGCGCTGTTCCCGCGTTACTAGTCCCAAAGAAAGATGGCAGTTGGAGGATGTGTGTTGATAGTCGCGCGATCAATAAGATAATTGTCAGATATAACTTTCCAATTTCGAGATTGGATGACATGCTAGATATGTTGGAGGGTTCGAAGTTGTTCTCAAAGATCGACCTGCGAAGTGGATACCATCGAATTCGGGTCAAACCTGGTGACGAATGGAAGACGGCTTTCAAAACAAAAGATGGACTCTACGAGTGGCTGGTTATGCCTTTCGAATTGTCCAACGCGCTTAGTACTTTTATGCGGCTTATGAACCAGGTATTGCGACCTTTCATTGGAAAATATGTAGTCGTCTATTTTGATGACATACTGATTTACAGTCAGAGTGAGAAAGATTATATAGAACATCTACAGGTTGTGTTAGAGGTGTTGTCCAAAAATAAGCTGTTTATTAACTTTAAAAAATGTAGTTGGATGACAAAAAGATTATTATTCCTTAGGTATGTGGTCAGTTCAGAGGGAATAATGGTTGATGATGAAAAGGTGAGAACCATTCTTGATTGGCTTACACCAAAGACAGTAGGAGAGGTGAGGAGTTTCCATGGGTTGGCGACATTTTATCGTCGATTTATTAGGGATTTTAGCAGTATTGTGGCTCCTATTACAAAGTACTTAAAAAAGGATAAGTTTCAGTGGGGTGAAGATGCCGACACAGCTTTTGCAGTCATTAAAGAAAAACTGTGCACTACTCCTGTTTTGGCTTTACCCAGTTTTGAGAAACTATTTGAGGTGGAGTGTGATGCTAGTAGAATTGGGATTAGAGCAGTTCTGTCACAAGAGAAGAGACTAGTGGCGTTATTCAGTGAGAAACTTAGTGATGCACGCCGAAAGTGGAGTACCTATGACCAATAATTTTATGCTATTGTCCGTACTCTGGAGCATTGGGAGCACTATCTGATTCAGCGAGAATTTATTCTTTACACTGATCACCAAGCTTTGAAGTATTTAAATAGTCAGAGGAGTTTAAGTAATATGCATGGTCGGTGGGCGGCCTATATGCTGAAGTTTCCTTATGTGCTGAAACACAAAATTGGGATTCTGAATAAGGTGGCAGATGCATTAAGTCGATGCGCGAGTTTACTGATCACTATGCAGCAAGAGATTATTGGGTTTGAGTTCTTGAAAGAGTTGTATTCTGATGATGAAGATTTCACTGAGGTATGGGAAAAATGTGGTCGTAGACAAACAGAGGGGGAATTCCATTTGGTCGAAGGATACCTGTTCTGTGGTAATCAGTTATGTATTCCTAGAAACTCTTTGAGAGAGAAGCTGATTCGAGAGTTACATGGTGGAGGTTTGAGTGGTCACTTGGGGCGTGACAAGACTATCAATGGGATAGCCGAGCGGTATTACTGGCCTCAGTTGAAACGTGACGTGGGTAACCTTGTTCGCAAGTGTTATGTTTGTCAAACTTCTAAGGGGCAGGCTCAGAATACAGGTTTTTACATGCCTCTACCTGTACCGAATGCCATATGGGAGGATTTGTCGATGGATTTTGTTTTGGGTCTTCCACGAACTCAGCGTGGAGTAGACTCTGTGTTTGTTGTGGTTGACAGGTTCTCCAAGATGGGACATTTTATCCCTTGTCGGAAGATATCTGATGCGTCACATGTGGCGCAATTGTTCTTTTGTGAGGTGGTCTGTTTACATCGAGTTCCTTAGTTTATAACCTCTGATAGGGATTCAAAATTTTTTAGCCATTTTTGGGTTACGTTGTGGCAGCGGATGGATACTATTCTAAAGTTCAGTAACACTGTGCACCCGCAGACCGACGGGCAGACTGAGAATCTGAATCAAACACTGGGGAATTTAATTCAGAGCATTTGTGGTGACAAGCCTAAACAGTGGGATTTAGTTCTGGCATAAGCTGAATTTGCGTATAACAATGCAGTTCACACTACTACTGGTAAATCTCCTTTTGCTTTAGTGTATCAACAACCTCATAAGCATGCGTTAGACTTGACACGTCTTCCCAAGGTCACTGGAACAAGTGTTGTTGCCGAGAACCTGGCTGAGCAAGTTCGCGATGTTCAAGTTGAAGTAAAGGCGCGGTTAGAGGAGAAGAATGCGAAGTATAAAGCTGCAGCAGATGTGAAGAGACGTGAGAAATTGTTCACTAAGGGTGATCAGGTTATGGTGTTTCTGCGTAAGGAAAGGTTCTTAGTTAGTTCCTATAACAAGTTGAAGCCAAGGAAGTATGGGCCGTACAAGGTGATTAAGAAGATCAATGACAACGCCTATGTGATTGACTTGCCTGCTGATATGAACATATCTCGTACTTTTAATGTAGCTGACCTTTATGAGTTTAGTGATGATGTTCCGCTTTATCCGGATTACAACTCGAGGTCGAGTTCTTCGCAGGTGGGAAAGACTGATGTAGGACAATTGGCTTTGGAGTTTGAAGAAGAGATGACCGAAAATTGGTAAAACGCGCTGGTCCGAAGAAACGGGCATAACTTTTCGCTCGATTGTTAGAATAACTATTATAATATGTTTTCGGAAAGGGGATTGAGAGCTCTATATGACCTAACTAAGGTAGAACCCGATTGAGATTGTTTTTATCCTCAAATTCGCACTCTAAGGCAGTCTGGTGGGAGGTTTAAGTTTTACTGTTTTCTTTCCTTTTTTCGTTTCCTTTGGAAATAAATTTTCTTTTCTTGTTAAGATTAGAATTTTTACAATTTTTCTTTATTTTTAGGTTTCCTAGTACTGTTAGGATTATGATTTCTCTATTATAAATATATGTACTGCCATAGGGCAGAGATTAATCAATTTATCAATAAAGTTTTACTTTGGTTTATAATTAATTGTGCTGGTGGATTTCAGTTTCTGTGTTCTTAGGGTTTATGCTGGTAGCCCCTTATACTTCCGTTCTACGTCACCTTCTCAAATCATTATTGTGAGGAATCACTAATCGTCCTTTATACCTCAATCCTCCATCTCTACCCACTGTATAAAATGGCACCTCCCCAAATTTCAATAAAAAAGATGGACAATCAAACCTATTTCTTTTCTACGCACTGCGCGTCAGTAAGCTGTTCTGTAACTACCCTTTGTATGATCGTAGGTGTATGCACTTAATCCTAAATTTAATATTTTGAATAACTTAATTTGCATTTCAGTAAATTGCCGTATCACTCAATGGTCATAATGTGTAGTACCTCTCCCATTTAGAGAATTCTGTCCACTCACCATTTACATTGGTGTAACACAACTACATCACAAAATACAACACTCATCCAACAACTATAAAAAAAAACACTTAGGCAACACATTTATATCAAAGATACAACACTCATGTAGCATATTACATAGTTTAATTGTTGATTTAAAGTTTTTGCATTCATAATTTAAAATGGTTACATTAGACACCTGACAAAAATGACACATGAGAAGATTTTGATTCTGAATGCTTAAATTTTTTTAGTTCAAGTTGAGAAGTTTGAAAATTTGATATGTTCTAGTTTTTGTGTAGCTTAAGGACCATTTGATTTTGACACTGAAGATTGCAAATAAAAAAAATATACGTCACAGGACGGAGTCTCTCAACCGCACCAATCAGTTTTTGGCAAGTCAGCTCGACACTCTCGATGTACACAGGATGTGTAAATAATAAGGGGTTATATATAAGCATGCTAAACTAAAGAGGTGTATAATGAGGGTGTTTTTTGAACTTAACCCTTTTATTTATATACTTAAAAACTAGAACAATTACTGCAATAAATTAATTCAAACAGGAGCTAACTGAAATATTATCTGAAAATTTTAGAAAGATGATTGAAATTTGTCACAGAATTATATTCTTAATTTTGGACTATTCCGAAAGGCCATAGTGGTAAAGATTTTGTCATTTGGATTGAGAGAGATCACTACAAGTCTACTACTCCTGTTTGAGGAGCAAAGGGGTAACCTATGCAAGATTTTAGAACTCTTAAATAGCTCTGAGACAGATTAGTCATTAGGTTAGCTTTTAGGACTCTATTTTGGCAAGACATAAGTATTTCATTCAAATTACAAGTGCTTGGGTTTTATATTTGTAGCATTTGCAAGTATGCATGAATGAATAAGCTTGGGGTGTAATTACAGAAAAACAGATATAATAATTAACAGTTTCATTGATAAGCTTTTACATTTTATTTACATGGAACTGCATCACACATATTCTGAAACAAGTAAACACAACATATACTATATATATATATAAGCAAGTAGAATTTGCTGAAACCTCATTTCCTACTTTCTAAGCAGTTGGATAGGAAGAATCCATGGCAATGCCACAGATACCTTCTTTGGCAGCCACATCTCTTTGCATCATAATATATCCATTATCGCCCCAACTAGTGCCCCAAGAATTCTTGACTAACCAATACTTGGTGCCATCAGCAGTTGTCCCATACCCAACTGCAGTAACACCATGGTCTAATTCAGTACCACATTCTCCAGTGAAAACCCCCGTCGAGTAAAACTGGAAGGCGGCTCCACTAGCGTCAATGGAAACTGAAATCGGTTGATTAGCCACAGCCTTCAATAGTGCCTTCTCACTGTTGGCAGGCACCTTTTCGTAGCCTTTGATCTTCGCTGCAGAGGTCTCCTTCTTAGTGCTGCAAGTTCCATCAGTTCCTTGGTATGGGTATGTCACTTCAGTGGCAATGCCTTTGTTTTTTACAATGAATTCGAAGGCATCTTCCATGTAACCACCCTCACAGCCTTGATCCACACCTTTTGTGTCGCAGTCCACTAGTTCTTGCTCAGACAATGAGATCAACTTACTGGTTGTGAGTTGAGTAATCCCTTCTGTAGCAGCTATTGCTGAAAATGCCCAGCAACTTCCTGTTGATCATAACAGAGTACTAGTCATGAGAAAACAATAAATGTGAAAAGCAAAAGTTAGACAAGGTAAATTTGAGAAAGGTGGATTAATTGCCTTACCACATTGACCTTGATCCTTAACAGGTGTGACAGCCCCCTTTTTCCTCCAGTCCATGCTAGATGGAACTGCAGTCACATTTTCATACCTAAATGAAGTTCCTTTAGACGACCTTAAATTTGAGGAATTGATCTTGTAACCATTATGAGAAGCCCGGAATTCTTCATTAGTTTGATCAGCAAACTGATTAATGCTTAGCTTGTATGGCCTATTTCCAGCATTGTTGAAGGATTCTATGAACTCCACGTTTTCGTTGAATATCTTGAAACGCCTTTCCTTCTTTGCATTGTCTTGGTACACACGCCCATAGCGAACCATCCATTGCTCGTGTCTCTCTAGCAAGGATGCTTCATAGAGTGTACGCGACATGGTTTGAGAAGCCCACATCCCCAAAATTAACAAAGTAGCAATAACAAATTTTTGTATTAGTGTTGAAGCCATAGTGAAACTTGAAATGGCTAAGTAGTGATGGTGTTATGAGTAGATATACTTCAATGTCTGTGAGAGTTTGCTATAAATAGATGATGCATCCTCCTCTCAAGTTGCATTGTTGTTCTGATGTGAACCTTGCGATTGAAGTGGACACAATCCTCCAGTTTGCCGGGAAAACTGTAATGACTTGGACAACCAAGTTCAGTACCGTAAACGCTGCCCCATTGAAACTCCAATTCATTATATTAGATTAATCTATTACCCTAAAAAAACTAGCTCTCTACCATATAGAAACTTATTCAACAGTCCTTGTTTTGTAAGAAAAACACAGACTATTTTATAAAATAAATATATATGATGCAAGTTTTTGTTGTATTGTTTGTATTTTCTTTGTGTTTCTAGCTGAAATTTCATTTTCCTGGCTTTTTCCTGAGCCTTTTAGGATACCTTTGAATGGAAAATCAACCTAAATGAGACTTTAATTTTTGCTTTCATATATGTGACTTTAATTGGAAGAAATTCCTCTTCGTTGCAGACAACCTCGTTTTAGCACATGAAGTTAATATTAGGGCATGTAGCACAAAAAGTAGCATAGAATTTTGAAGTTCTTGTGGCCTGAGAAGAAAAGAATTGAAGTGTTGGCTGGTGAATTACTCACAGGGCAGCGAGTGGAGTGGGAAGAAATATATATTATCATTCAACAAGAAATTTTATTCCAAGGAAGAATGATAATTAACGTTGAAAAGGAAGTTGTTTCGGGATGAAAAGTTTGGATTGGTTTTCTATGAATATTTTAAATGATGGAGAAAAAAGGAGTTTAAAAATTCATTTATTTGATAGTTTCCAATGAAGACCTAATTTCAGACATATTTGTATTGGTTATCTAAAAACTCTTTTGAAAAAAGAAAAAAAATGTTTTAAAAGAAATAAACAGTGATAGTAAGCGAAGCAGTGAATCAGTTTATTAAAACAAAAGTAAGTAATTGTTTTAGAGGACATGTTACCAAGAGGACATGTTACCAAAAAAACTGCCGGTAATTATCGGTAGTTTAGCAAAATCGTCAGTAATTTTTTACTGACAGGATATTTTTCAGTAAATTTTTTAATCGTCGATGAATTTTTTTTCGACAATTTTGAAGACATTTTCCGGCGGTTTAAAGCGCCGGTGATATAAAAAAATCTTGTAGTGTAAGTGAGAGTATGGTGTCAGATTATATGTAAGTTGTTTAATATTGAATGAAATTTGTTTTTCCCAAGAAAAAGAATTAGTCTTCCTCTTCTCAAAGAGGGGTTCAACAGGGTGAAAATGATGATTCAATTTGAAGAAGACATCCGAACACTCAATTGTGCGTATTGCTCAAGAAATTAACGCCACTGTAAAAAAATATATTATGAACTCGGCATCCTTTGCAATACCATCAATGGCTGTTGCATATTGGTCTAAAAGGATTATATACATTACTTTCTCTCATTTGATCCTTGACATGAGCAACAATTTCTTCCCCCGGACGAATCAAGCTATATAAGCTACCTGAGGATCTCACTGCTAATTAAGTAACCCAGCGCATCAAGCAGTACTTGAATAGCCAAGGGACTTTCAACTAGGGTTGCAACTCGGACGGATTAGACGGGTTAGAAGTATAACTCTAATTCAATTCTAACCTTATTTCCAACCTTAGCCCAACCCATCCTTAAATTTTTAAACTCACGTTGAAATTTTGGATTAGAAACTCGAGTTAATTCGGGTTATTTAAATCACCAATTTTCATGTTGAAAATTTAAAGTGATCTTTAATAAGTTTCACATTAGATTACTCTTAAACACACACAAAATTAAGAACTTAATGCAAATTTCTAAAAAATTACAAACAAATTTTTAGGAAATTAATTATCCAAAGTGTTAGCATATATAATATATTTAAAATAAAAAATATGTATAAAAATAATATTGAAATTCGGGTTTGGGTTAAGCTCGGGTTTTTGGCACCTCAAACAAAGCCCAACCCTAATTAAGTTCGGGTTAAGGTTTTTCAACCCAAGCTCAACCCTAATTATAAAAATAATTGCTTAAACTCATAAAATTTGGGTTGAACTCGGATTGGGTTCGGGTTGCCCAACCCAAGTTGCACCCTTACTTTTAACATGCAGAGAAGCTCCACCAGTTTAGGCAAAGAACATAGTCTAGTTTATCTTGAAAATGAGCTTCTTTTGAATGCCAAATTAGCGATTAAATGTAGCTTTTAGATGTGTGATATTCAATAAAGCTTTTAGGTGTGTGATTTTAGTTGTGTACGAGGGTGCTAATCTTATCAGCGGGGCTTCAATTTTTGTTTTCTCAGCTGCAGGAAATTGTGAAAGTGTATAACCATAAACAGAAGTGAAAAACACCCTGCAGTTTCTTCACCATACGAATTGCAATACAATACTGTAAAAAAGATCAAGAACGAGTAATACAGCATATAGATCATAAGCAAGGTGAACTCAAGATGAGGAACAACACACTATTTTGCCATTTAAGCAGTTGGATAGGAAGATTCCATGGCAATGCCACATATGCCTTCCTTAGCATCAATGTCTCTTTCCATCATAATATATCCATTGTCACCCCAGCTAGTGCCCCAAGAATTCTTGACCAACCAATACTTGGTACCATCATCGCTTGTCCCATACCCAACTGCTGTAACACCATGGTCTAATTCAGTCCCACAATCTCCTGTAAAAACACCGCTGGAGTAGAATTGGAAGGCAGATCCACTAGCATCAATGGCCACAGAGACGGGTTGGTTGGCCACAGCCTTCAACAATGCTGCCTCACTATTGGCAGGCACGTCTTCATAACCGGTAATCTTTGCTGCATCGCTGGCTGCCTTCTTAGTGTTACAAGTTGCATCAACTCCTTGATATGGATAATTGGCTTCAGTAGTGAGGCCATGGTTGCCTATTATGAATTCGAAGGCATCATCCATGAGGCCACCCCCACAGCCTTGATCTTCACCACTTGTGTCACAGTCCACAAGTTCTTGCTCAGACAATGAGATCAATTTGCCGTTTGTGAGCTGGTTAATCCCTTCCATGGCTGCCACTGCTGAAAATGCCCAGCAACATCCTGTATTTTTTTTAATGTATTATAACATATGTTTTAAGTTAGTCAAAATGAAATAAAAAAGCAATTACATATGGGAAAAGTTCATATGTGGATTAGCAAAAAGAAGGTGTTGTGCCTTACCACATTGACCCTGATCCTTTATTGGAGTAACGGCTCCTTTCTTTCTCCAATCCATGCTAGATGGAACTGCAGTCACATTTTCATACCTAAACGAAGTTGCTTTCGATGACTTCAGATTGGAGGACATCTTGTAACCATTACGAGATGCCTGAAACTCCTCATTAGTTAGGTCAGCAAATTCATTGATGCCTAGCTTGTAAGGCCTAGTACCAGCATTGTTGAAAGATTCAATGAACTCCATATTGTCCTTAAATATCTTAAATCGCCTTTCTTTCTCTACACTGTCCTTGTAAATTCTTCCATAACGAGCCATCCATTGATCGTGTCTATCAATCATGGATACTTCATTGAGGGTGCGGGACGTGGCTTGAGAAATCCCCATCCCCAAAATTAGCAAAGTGGCACAAATTAGCTTCCAGTTGAATGTAAGAGCCATTGTTTGCCAACTGAATATTGCAGAGCAAATGTTGCTTATGGATAATGATAATGTGAATGAGTAGGCATACTTTGGTCCTTGGATATATATAGGTATATATGCAACTGCATTCCAAATTGAGTTCCATTGTGATCATTTGAATCTTGTGGCAAGGGATCAAGTTCCTGAGAGAGCCCGGTAAGTCATGTGTGACACAGACAACTAAACTTTGGTTCCGTAGACGCTGCTTCAACTTCATTACATAATTTGTCATTATTATAGTTCTAGTGAGCAATCTTGCTACAGTTTTGGATCTTGCTGAACTAAATGTTAGTTTTACTATGGGCCATTCAAGCATAAGGTCATATGCCATTTGGATTTTCTTTCGTCTGTAGGTAATTGTCCTCACTAGCAAATGTATAGCCAGGACCCATTACATAAATTGTTTCCTTTTGAGTCTTATTAATATTGTAGCGTGGACTGTGAATGTTGAAACTAATCTTGTTTAATCTGCAAAATGGTCTTTGAATTTGGTGTGTTCGGTTGCGTGATATTGAAGCGTTGGAATTGGAATTGGTGAAAATTTTGTTATAATCATTAACAAAATTTTCTCCAATCCACCAATTCCAACTTCAAGATTTTAATTCCGTGCCAGCCGAACACAGCGTGGCAAAATGGAATATGGAACTCTCTTCTTAGAACTAGAATTGGTATTACTTCAAAATTTAAATCGATGTTACTCATACACCAATTCTACAAAACTGATTGCACAGTGTTATGAAGGCCCTCAATTTTGGAGGGCCCAATTTTTTTTAACTTAATCCAATATTACTAATGGGTCTCAATTTTTAAAATTTTTTTTTATTAACTCTGGCATATTTTATCAAACCCAATACTACTAGACTTCATTTAAAAAAAAAAATTTTTAACTATAGTTCATTTAGCCAAGCCCAATACTACCGGGCCTCATTTTAAAAACAACAAAAATGTATTAACTATGGTCTAATTTTGGAGTTTGCCAGATTGTTGTTTGCATTTTCTCTTTTTTTTCATCACTAAGTAACTCGTTTTCTCTCATTTTCTTCTTCTTTCTTCAAGGCCAAACGACAGCAAACAAACAACTATTTCCTGTAGAGGTTGTGGTCCACCAAAGTTCAATTTGTCTCTTAGGTAAGTCTCTTTCATTTCTAGTTTTATACTTCCAGTCTTCTGTGCAACATCGTTTCACTTTCAGCCCAAAATTGGAAGTTTCTTGTTGTATCATGGCCCGTGAGCAAAATTTGTTTTTTTGGTAATTTTAATTTTTTACAACAAGTCTTTAACACTTATAATTATTGGTTACTATTATTCTGTTTATTCATAAGGTATAAAAAAAATACTAAAAAGAAAAAAAAAGATGAAATTATACTACTTAGGCACAAGAGATTGGAAAATTAGAAATGAAATCAGTATGTCTGATTATTTGATATTTATTTATTTTAATCAAGTTTAAAGAGAAAAAAAACTTTAATTACTTTATGTAAGTTTATATCATGATATAGTAATTGGAAGTACAATTCTTGTAATGCAAGCATACATGTGCTTGCACTTATTCTTTGTACTGTTATTTGTCATCAGAAATGTTCTCCGTCATCTAAAAAAATGAACTATTTTGCTTCTCTTATTAGGCTATTAGCTGTTTAATATTTTTTTTATAATTTTTTGATGTGAACTAGATTGCGCTATTTATTAGCTTTTTTTTTTTCTTTTGGTGTTTTCAACATAAATATATTTTATGTGCTTATCGTCTCATTTTAATAAAAATTTCATTATATTATAAAATTTATGTGCGTGTGAAACTTTATGTATAAGAGGTCTCATATGTGAAAGTTTGCATAGGACCCCAAGATTCCTATATATATATATATATATGAGGAAACAATGAGTACTTGTCTAACCAAAGACCAATTAGTCAAGCGGTATGAGCTCTGGCTTTTCAAATGGGAGGTTCAGGGTTCAAGCCTCGGTGGAGGCAGTGTGTGAGTATTGCTTTAACTTCCAAAAAAAAAAAAATGAGTACTTGTCTATGTTATTAATTATCTCTAATTTTATTCTATTAATTAATACTTCAATACCATCTTACCATTGGAGTCCCATTAGGGACATTTTAGCTTCCAGGAAAAAAGAAAAGAAATTCAATATATATTTATTTTTGTATGTAGGAGAGTATATATATATATATATGGTATAGTAGACACTTTACCTGGTCCCTGGCACTTTTTTTATTGAATGATGATCCTAGATCAGTTGAAGTGTAGATGGAGAACCACCCTAGGTGCACCTTAGGGTCACAACCCAGTCCAAGCAACTTTGAAGCCGAGACTAGAGGAAAATTCAAATCATTAACCCACTCTCGGTCCAGGATATATTGTTCCTCTCCAAGTAACCACAATATCTCTCCTCCCTAATGCAGCCTTCCCATCATTTGTGGCCACCGTGACATACCCTATCCAATTTGATTCTTTGCTCCATGCCTCCCTTGATCGATGTCAATTTTATGAAAAAACTTTCTGCGATGGATGATGTTGCGTAAAAGTATTTGGTCACTCGATACTTGAATGGATTGCCTTTCTGGAGACCCACCTTTGAGAAGAGGTCATGTATTGCATATCGGCTACTTCTTGCATATTTTGGGGCCTTCTCGGAGTTGAAGGTGTAATAAGTTGCTTCAGCCATTTCTCCATAATGAATGACGTATCGACGGAGATCAATGTCCAGAGGGTCCAAGGGGGTCTTCCAATTATTCTCACCGCTGAGGAGCCTCCATTCTTTTACTATGCTCTTATTTTTCTTCTTTTTCAACCTATCCATCGGTTTGGACATAGCACCATGTATACAAACTTGTAGAAATGGTACATTGTGTTGCATGCTTTTTAATTAAATAGACCGAGTTTGGGATATGTTGAATTTATTGAATTTGTCCTGATGCTAATAGGGTGGCACATGCTTTGCATGTGGTTTGGTAGACAAATTAATTACGGAGAGTCTTTGGCCATCGCTGAGGAGCCTCCATTCTTTTGTTGTGCTCTCATTTTCCATCGGTTCGGACATAGTACCATGAAAAATTGTAGAGATGGTATTGTGTTGCATGCTTCATAGATAGACTGAGCTTGAGATAAATATGTTGAATTTATTGAATTTCTCGTGATGCTAATAGGGTGGCACATGCTTTGCATGTGGTAGGTAGACAACCTAATTAGGGAGAGGGTTAATGTGTTTGATGTGGTCTACCAGTTCACATTGATAGAGAAGTTGAATTGGATTGTTCTTGATTCTATTTACAATAAAATTTGCTGCTTTGACAGGTGAATAAATAAATAAAAATATAACATTAGGTGTGTATTTAACCCATTCATAAAGGAGAGTCCCGAGGCATTTTGATTATGTAAAATTTGGTGTCCTTTGGTAACGTGTATTTGTGTTTAATGTTTACTCCTCTTTACTAGTTGTTGGTAGGCCGATTGAATTGTCAGCGTGTGCAGACAAGCCAAAGCCGCGAAGTCAGCTTGATATTAAATCAGTTGGTCGAACACAAGTATTTCCTTTAAATGTTTTGTTAGATCAGACGATTGGTTTGGGAGAGAATACCAAACTCCCCATTGAATTCTTTTTTGCCTCAATGAAGAGGACTTTTAATGTGCGCAAAAAATTGCGAGACTGAATCGTAGCAAGGAGGGAGATAGAAAGTGAGGGAGATGTAAATAGATAGAATGATTAGAGGAGGCATGGAGTAAGAAATTTATGAGGGAGATATAGAATAAGTAGAAATCAGAGCAATATTCTGAGAGAATATTGTATTTGAGAGAGATTGCATGTGATGCAATTGTTTTGATGTAGTTGTGGGAACCCTTAATACAGAGTTAATATAGCTTAATGTAAGGTGTCTTCAAGTCCCCTTGATTATAGCATATTAATATCATACCTTTGTAAGAGCCCATCTTCAATGTAAACTGATCAACTATATATATATATATATATATATATATATATATATAAAGTTCACGTATATCCAAAGTCAATGATGAAGCTTCAAAAGTCCAAAACATTTATGATTCTATTCCTATCAGTCTCAGAGTCATCATTTGTATGAACTCTTGATATAAGGTATATTTTGCTTAATTAAATATTAAGGTATAAGATATATTTTGCTTGGGTTTTTGCAAAAAGTGTTGGAATTACATGTCTCTCATGCCAAGTTTTCTTGGTTGTATTTGACATTTGTTTATCATAATTGAATATGAGTTTCATATAAAATACTTTACATTTTTTTTGGCGTGGTGTATTGATCAGTGCATGAGATGCATTGAGGTGTCCATTTGGTAATGCAGTGATTTAGTATATATGTATGATGAGTTCTTCATGCGGAGATTATATAAATCAGGGGTATATTGCGTTATCATAAATGTGTTCAAGTTCGGTGATAGCTGAGGATGAATTCTCTATCAAATTTATTACCCAAGAGTTGACCCTAAAGGGGGGGTGAATAGGGTTAATGGAAATCTATGACAAATTTTCACTAATTTAAATTTCAAGAACAAATCTAAATAAAAGCAATAGTGAAATGAGAAAAATGAATTTGATGCACAAAAATTAAGAGACAGAGTTAGAGAGAATCAAACACAAGTGACGCAAGATGTAGCGTGGTTCGGAATCTCGTACTCCATGACTCAAGATCCCTCTTGAGATTTCCCCAAATTCACTAAGACTTCTCTTTTCGGGTGGAGAGCAAACCTTTACAATGAAGCTCACAAGCTTCTTCCTTTCTCTTGCTAAGTGAAGTCTTTCACCTAGTCTTCTAGGGTTCAACTAACCCTTTACAATAAATGAAGAGAAGGTTTACAGTTCAAACAATATATCTCTCAAAGATAAAATCTCAAATGAAGGCTCACAAGACTATTAGCTATATATGAATCTCAAGATGACGCTCAAGTCTAATAAATGAGAATGATTGAGTGTTGGCAAAACATACAGGAGCATAGGGAGTGATGGGATTGGGGGGAATCCTCTCTGACGGGTATGTTATGGTTAGTAGTTGGATGATATTTTTTGGGACCAACTCCAAAGAGCGTGTTTCTATAAAACACTTCTAAACTAATAATCATGGTATATTCTCAAGGGTTACAAGGAACCATAGATGAATGGGCCATTGTGTGGCTTGCCAGCTCACAATACTGAGTGGTTGTCCTTGTAATAGGGGCTATGTAGAAGACTATTAATTCCTCTCTTCAATATGGAAAATAATTTGTTACGACGTTACTTCTAGCATTGAGGAATGGGAATTAGTATGAGGCTACGGTGTCCCACAAACCATTTTAGGCACAGAGACAGGTTGTGGTATGGTGATGTGGTCGGAACTAAATTATATTGTAAGCTTAATTTTGCCCTTTTTTTATCAAAATATAATTTAACCACTCGCAAGAGCATGAATCTTTGCAGATAAGGTTCTATATAGAGGGTATCGATCCCACGAGGACTAGTCGTTAATTGTCATAAAGAAAAATTAATTCCACTTTAATTCTAAAAACAGGTTTTTGGTTTTGTGTTAAAAACTATTGCATAAATGAAATGACAATAAAATTAAAGAGTAAAGTTGGGAGAGAGAACTAGGGTTGGTTTCCACCACTAGCCATTCACATGTTCATAAGTGTAGCAAGCAAGGGATTCATTAATTAAATGCCTAACAATGTCATTAGGCTTGTGACCTCAATGACATATCAAAAGATCAATGTGTGTGCTAACCTATCATAATCCATCTTCAACAAGTATAGCTCCTCAACCTAACTAACTACCTAATTACTCTACTCTCTAAGTGAACACTACATGCATCCAAACTACCTTGTCTTGGCATGGTCTATACAAACTAACATCACACATTCATTTAAACACCATTATCTAGCCATCATTTGCACTTCTTGTGGAATATGCAAATGTTGTGCATTCAAGTGACAAAACCTACTCTAAGACAAGAATAAATTTCATATCAAATGAATATATAAAAGAGATGTATTTGTGTACATAATCACTAGGCTAAATAATCAACATTTAATTACAAATCCCAAGAGCTACAAAGATGAACAAGTTTACATGGCTAGGGGTTGAAACCAGCACCCTAGTAGAAGAGTTAGTTGATCATGGTTGCCTTGCACCCTTCCATTGATGAAGAGAATGAAGCTTCTTGGTCTGGTTCAGCTATCCTCTTCCTCTCCCGAAGGTCTCTCTGCTGATCTTCTTGTGTGTATTGAGAGATATATGAGATATGTGGCTTTTGGTGCTTTTTGTATGCTTTTTGGCTCCTTTTTCTCCTTTGGGCCCACCATATATATATATATATCATTATATATATCTCTTGTATCAAGAAGGCCCCCAAAAGTCTTGTTCAAGTCAGACAATCCCCCTAAGTCGTGCAAAAAGGGGGATTTTGTTGCAAGTGGGAGAGCAGGTGAGCAAGTGGCCAAGTGGACTCTGCAGAGTTTCGATTGATCGAAACTGAATCTCGATTGATCGAGATTTCGATCAATCGAAATGAGATTTCGATCAATCGAAATCTCGATTGAGCGAAATCCACATCTCGATTGATTGAGATGCCTTGGCAACAATTTCTGATTTCTTCTCTTGACTGCAGAAAGCTTCCAACTTTGCTCCTTTTACTCCAATACCTGCAAAACATCAAAAACACAAAAATACCGTAAACATATCTCGGTAAACGCAAAAACAAAACTAACATATGCAATAAAGAGGGTTCAAATGCATAGAATTGAACACTTATCACACCCCCAAACTTACATATTGCTAGTCCCTTAGCAATACAATATTACAAAAATGAAATCAACTGTCTTACACAGAAGTTTAATCATGCTCAGTCATCAACTAGATAAAGGGCGCTCATCCATTCATTTCACACTTGGCAAATGCAACAAGTATTACAGAACTATGTGGTCATTAGCAAAAATGGACTTTCACAAGCTATAAATGAACGACAGTCCCCACATAATGGCCAACCCGAACAACTATAACAATTCCAACCCCAAAATCCTCTTTGAAAAGTGAACATGCATTCTAACGCGTGGCTTTTGTCATATTTGGAGAAGAAAACGAACAAATCTGTTTTTAAGAGAAAAACTCATTGAAGATGCTCAACACGGCTGCTTCATTATCACAAAACATTCATGATTGCTCATGCGCGGGTGACCGTGCAATGCTTAGCTCTTTTTTGCTTTCTTGCAAGCCCATGTAGCGGCGTTGGGCCAATGACTCCCAAACCAATTGATTTTAGGGCATTAGGTGAAGAAGCACCCCTCGGACTTAATGACCGAGCTTACAAGGCGATGAGCGTAAGCAAGCCACCCGCTTATTATTGCTCAACCTTACACACTTTTACACGAATATTTCTTGCTTTAAGGCATAGAAATCCGTTTTATTGAGTGAGAAGGCTTATTGCATATTTTTCTCTTTTTATTCCCCTTTTTTTTTACAACAACCAGAAGAACTTATTCTTTAAGTTGTTCAGATAAAAAACAGAAATTTTCAAAAATTCTCCCTCAGACTTATACCCCACAATTTAAAATGCATGTGTGCGAATTTGTGCGGTTAAGGACAAATTTAGGGCAAGAATTGTACGTGCTCGACTGTAGACAAAAATGTAGACCGTTCTAGCCTACTATAAAGCTTGCAAAAGTGCGGGTATTTACAATGTTGAAGTTCTTAACTACCTGCTGCATTTACCTCGGACATTTATTCGAATGATCTCCTTTAAAAAGCAAGACATCATGGCAAGCATCCAAAAAAATCAAGAAGAAGAAAAGAAAAAAAACTGCTCTACAATGACACTCAAAATAATAACCGAACATTGCATGCATATGCAAGTGGTATAGCATACCGCACCCCCAAACTTATATACAACATTGTCCTCAATGTTTGGACAAGAGGAACAAGGAAAGAAGTTACCGGGATGGTAGAATGCGAGCAAAATGGAATGCCATGGCAGCAGTCATCCTGTAAATAAGAAAAACCTGCACAGAATACCAACTGGATACCACAAGCATTAAAAGGAACAAAAAGTAGATAAATAGAACATAATGAAATAATATGCACAAACTGACAATGCCAATATCACTGTATATCTAATGGTCGGAACTGGTGTTTCCCAATTGGCTAAGAGGTCTATGCGATAAGATATTGACTATCCAGGCACGCTAACGTATAGCACGCAAAGAGGCTGCCTTTCTTTAGTACCGCCATACTGTGTTGAAGCAATCTCAACAGTATTGGGAATTGAAACCAGGCGGTAATAAACGGAAATCATCAACTGAATCGCATATAACAATTAGACAAGTGGTACTACATACATAGTCAAAGTATAGAGAACAGATAGATTGACGGAAAGCAAAAATAAAGACAGTAAATATAACACATGGCATAAAAGAAAATATAAATGTATTCCATATAACTGAAAATGAGTTGTAGTACAAAGTGTACCTGCAGGTGGAATACTAAAAAAGAAACTAAACATGGCCAACATGGCCTATCAAAAATAAAGAAAGAAAAATACAGAAAATAAAGAAGAAAAGATGAATAAGGTGCAGCTACTCGAGGGCGGGTGGTGGTGGTGGTGGTGGTGGCTCGGTGGGAGCAGAAGTGGTGGTGGAGGCTCGACCTGCGAACAGGAACTGCAGATCCTGCCGGAAGGCTCAGAACTCGTCTAAGATCGCTCTCTGGCCCTGTACCAGAGAAGAAATGTCCGTCCGAATACCTGCCAGCTGACTCTGCGTCACCTGGACGTGCTCGTCAAAACCCTGCTGGAGCCGCTCTACGTCAGCTGCCAGGCAGGAATAGCCTGTCGCTAAGATATCATGCCGCTCTGCAGCGACATCCATCTCCTCCTCCTCCATCTCCTCGTCCTCTGTCTCAGCCCCTGCTGGCTCTCCCTCATCCATCTCCACCGGGGCATCCATATCTACATCGTCTGGTGGATCACCCTGATGGTCCTGTCGCTCTAGGTGTCGCCTCACCCGATCCCACTGAGTAGATGTGAAGCGGGTGGGCGGTGCCAACTGAATGTCAGTCCGACTGACCGGTATACTGGCACTGCTGAGAAAAGTGGCGATCAGGAATGGAAAGGGAAGACGCCAAATCGCTGCTCTCCTCTTCCTCTTGTTGACGAGGCCATCCCAAACCTTGTGCATCTGCCCCCAGATAAGCGATGGGACAGAAAACCAAGCACCCGTATGGAAAGCATAGAGGCAACGGAGGAGGTCGCCCCTGCGCTCGGCCACGTGCTGCAACGGACACGCGTTCTTGAGGAGAACGGTGTCCAGGAACCAATATCTGCTCGGGCACATCGACTTGGACGTGCAGTTGTGATTGGGTGTGGTAAACGCCCCGCCACACATGTCCATCACTATCGAGAAGAGCGTGGTGTCTGGTGGGAGTGCTGCACTATAGAGTGGCTGACCGTCCGGGCCAACCATGTCCGGCGGCTGCTGGTGAGGGATGCCGAGCATATGAGCAATCCGGCTCGGCGTAATCGTGATCGTGACAGTGGCCACGGTAGTCTCGAGTGTATCTGGCGTTGTGCAGGAGTAGGTCATATGCTCGTAAAAGACCTGCACTAGGCGCTCGTGTGCCACATCGGTGGGAGGCACACATAGCCGATCGAGGCGACGCCTCCTGAGCTCGGCAACCGTCCACTCGGTGTCGGGACGCCTCTCGAACTCCGCTAGGTCGAAAACCTGCTCCGGGTGGAACTTCCGAGACCGGAAGGCTCCCCCGGGCACGTCACGAACAGCACCGGCGGCGTTCTTCACTCTCGCCATGGCCTCGGAACAGTCTGCACTGGATTCCAAAAGGTACGTAAATAAAAGATGAATAAGAAGAAAGTTAAACTACTACTAGACTAAAAGAATAAAAATAAAAATGAAGTCCTAGTCCAAGGTACTGACAAAAATGCAAAAAGTTGCTCTCGAAGAGGCAATGTGAACGGGTGCAACCGACACGAAGGTACCGCGGTTACACACCGTACTCTAAGCGTTTGAAATGAAGAAAATGCCAAATCCCACTCCGTCATGAATTCCTACCCCCCAGAAACCCATAAAAACTCGATTCAGATATCGCAATAGCAACCATCCACCCCAACATTATCTAACTATGCTTATTCCACCGTAAAACTATCAAAAATGGCGAGAGAGTAAACAAAAAGTAGCCATGCATCACTTACCTCATGAGGAAGAGGATGAACGGCTCAACCGACGAAAACTCCACGCGCAGCCGCGAAGAGAAGATCGCGCAGATGCTAGCGGCGGATCAGACTGCGTCGGATGGCGGCGGATGATCGGGAATGGCAGATCGAGTGCTCGGGAATGCTTGGAGAAGGTTTGGATCGCACGGAGGAAGAGAAGAAGTCGGATGGTCTTTTAAAATGGGAGGGAAGCCCAATGGTTTAAATAGATTTTCGGCTCACGTGCAGGCTCCGCGTACATTTCGATTGATCGAAATGTGCATTTCGATTGATCGAAATGTGCATTTCGATCAAGCGAGATTTTGATTGATCGAAATCTTGTTTCGATCAATCGAAACCAGCTTCGATGGATTGAGATTGTCTTTTCGCTCAATCGAAAATTCCTCCCTTGAATCACATATTGACTTCGATTAATTGAACCTGTAATTGTTTCAATCGAAATTTGATGTCGATCGATCGAAGACCTATCGAAGTGCAATCGAAGAATACCACCTCTCGGGACTTTGGACTTGGCAAATCTCTGTAATTTTTCGATCAATCGAACTAGATTCTCGATCAATCGAAATTGTTGATCGATCGAAGACCTATCGAAGTGCAATCGAAGAATACCACCTCTCGGGACTTTGGACTTGGCAAATCTCTGCAATTTTTCGATCAATCGAACTAGAATCTCGATCAATCGAAATTGTCGATTAATCAAAATCTTGGTTTCGATCAATCGAAATGCTCAAAAACAGTCAGTGCAAAGTATGCTACAGGGACTTGGATATTTTGGGAATTAGATACTACACTGCTTAGATAAATCCTACTTTGGATTAAAAGGGACATCATAGAAGCTTGATAGCTACCAAGGCTTCGCCACCTTACACGTCTATGGTGCGACGTCCGGATCGACTCACGAGTCAAAATACACGGGATCCATCAAAGTGACGACATCCACGTATTCGGTGATGACTTGGTCATCCACACACACTTTTAAGCGCTGCCCGTTTACTTTGAACATTGAGCCATCTTTCAAGTCCTTCAATTCCACCGCTCCGTGGGGAGCGACGGAATTAACCAAAAATGGACCATCCCAACGGGAGCGAAGTTTTCCGGGAAACAAATGGAGGCGCGAGTTGTACAACCAAACTTTTTGGCCCGGCGAAAATGTTTTGACTCGAATATTACGATCATGAAAGGCTTTGGACTTTGCCTTATAGATTTTCGCATTCTCATACGCGTCATGTCGCAATTCTTCCAATTCATTTAACTGAAGCTTTTGATTAGAACCGGCCTTTTTCATGTCAAAATTGAAGGTCTTGGTGGCCCACATAGCTTTATGCTCCAATTCAACCGGAAGATGGCACGCCTTGCCATAAACTAACCGATAAGGTGACATTCCAATGGGAGTTTTATATGCGGTTCGGTATGCCCATAATGCATCGTTTAGTCGCAATGACCAATCCTTCCGGTCGGGCCGAACAGTTTTCTGAAGAATGTTCTTAATCTCCCTATTGGATACTTCTACTTGGCCACTAGTTTGAGGATGGTAGGGGGTGGCTACTTTGTGTGTGACAGAGTATTTGAGAAGCAAGGTTCGAAGGAACCGGTTACAGAAATGCTTACCTCCGTCACTGATGATGGCCCGAGGCGTACCAAACCGGCTAAAAATGTTAGCTTGAATGAATTTAACCACGACTGCGTGATCGTTGGTTTTGGTAGCAAAGGCCTCTATCTACTTAGATACGTAGTCCACCGCCACAAGTATGTACTCATGACCAGTAGAGGGTGGAAATGGTCCCATGAAGTCAATGTCCCACACATCGAATATTTCAATGATAAGAATAGGGTTAAGAGGCATCATGTCCTTCCGAGACATCGCGCCAAGGCGTTGACATCGCTCACAAGAGCGGCAGAATGAATATGCATCCCGATGAAGTGTCGGCCAGAAAAATCCGCATTGAAGAATTTTTGCTGCGGTTTTCTTAGCACTAAAGTGTCCCCCACAAGCGAGTGTATGACAAAATTTAAGAATGCTTTGGAATTCACTGTTGGGTACACACTTACGAATTATTTGATCGGGGCAGTATTTGAACAATTGAGGATCGTCCCAATAATATGATCGTGATTGGGAGAGAAAACGATCCTTCTCTTGTTTGGTCCAAGAAGATGGTATTTTACCGGTTGCCAAATAATTAACCACATCCGCATACCAAGGGATACTCTCTTGAGAGATGACAAAGAGTTGTTCATCCGGGAAGGATTCACAAACTGGAATGGAATTATGAAGGGATTCAACAAGAATTCTAGAAAGGTGGTCAGCTACCACATTTTCAGTTCCCTTTTTGTCTCTAATCTCAAAATTGAACTCTTGCAACAAGAGTATCCATCGGATCAACCTAGGCTTGGTGTCCTTTTTCGCCAAAAGATGCCGGAGGGCAGCATGGTCCGAATAGACAATGACCTTTGAACCTAATAAATAAGCTCGAAATTTGTCTAATGCAAATACTACCGCAAGCAACTCCTTTTCCGTTGTGGTATAATTGATTTGAGCCTCGGAAAGGGTTTTACTTGCATAATAGATGACATGTGGCAGTTTGTCTACTCGTTGCCCTAAGACAGCACCCATGGCATAGTCGGATGCATCACACATAATCTCAAATGGGAGAGCCCAATTTGGAGGGATTAGAATTGGAGCGGTTGTAAGCATGGTGCGGAGTTTTTCAAAAGCGTCAAAGCACGCTTCATCAAAGGTAAAGCAAGACTCTTTTTCAAGAAGGCGACACAAAGGCCGAGAGATCTTGCTAAAGTCTTTGATGAAACGGCGATAAAAGCCCGCATGCCCAAGGAATGAACGAATCTCTCTCACCGTAGATGGTGGAGGAAGTTTGGAAATGAGTTCAACCTTGGCTTTATCAACCTCTATTCCTCGCTTAGACACAATGTGCCCTAGGACAATACCCTCTTGAACCATAAAGTGACTCTTTTCCCAACTAAGAATTAGGTTAGTTTCTTGACATCGTTTGAGAACACAAGCTAGATTTTGGAGGCATGATTCATATGAAGGCCCAAAAATGGAAAAATCATCCATGAACACTTCCAAGAATTTTTCCACCATGTCTGAGAAAATAGACATCATACACCGTTGAAAAGTTGCCGGTGCATTGCACAACCCAAAGGGCATGCGTCTATAAGCAAATGTGCCGAAGGGACATGTAAAGGTGGTTTTCTCTTGGTCTCTCGGGTCTATAGCAACCTGATTATAGCCGGAATATCCATCCAAAAAGCAATAAAAACTTTGCCCGGCCAATTTCTCCAATATTTGATCAATGAATGGGAGGGGGAAGTGATCTTTCCGAGTGGCTGAATTTAATTTCCTATAATCAATGCACACTCTCCATCCTGTGGTGGTGCGTTGGGGAACTAATTCACCCTTATCATTAGGTTGCACCGTAATGCCAGACTTCTTTGGAACCACTTGAGTGGGACTAACCCACTTGCTATCAGAGATGGGGTATATGATCCCCGCATCTAGTAACTTCACCACCTCCTTCATTACAACGTCCTTCATGTTTGGATTCAATCGACGTTGTGCCTCCCTTGAGGTCTTTGCATCCTCTTCCAAGTGTATGCGATGCATACAAATAGAAGGGTTTATTCCCTTAAGATCTACCACACTCCATCCTATTGCTTCTTTGTGCTCTTTTAGCACCTTTAGGAGTTCCAACTCTTGATCATTTGTGAGATTGGAAGCAATAATGACTGGAAGGGTCTCATTTGCGCCCAAGAAAACATACTTGAGTGTAGCTGGAAGAGGCTTGAGCTCAAGTTGTGGTGGGGAAATTAAAGAAGGAGTTTGGGGAGTTTTGGACAAAGGGGGCAAGGGTTCTCTCGGAACTCTCCACTTAGGCAAATCCATGACAGTATTAACATCGAGCATGGAATTGACTTCACATATGGATTGCTCAATGTCAAAATCATCATAGTTAAAATGATTTAGGCATGCCTCTAAAGGGTCCTTGGAAAGAATAGAAGGAAGTGCTTCTTGAACAAGGTCGTCCACAACATCGACACAAAAGCACTCACTTTCGTCGTCAGGTGTGTGGTGGGAAGCATTGAAGATGTTCAAGCGGACTTTCATATTCCCAAAAGAGATGTCCATCACTCCAGTACGGCAATTAACGCAAGCGTTTGCCGTGGCCAAGAATGGATGACCTAGAATGATAGGAATATGGTGATTCGGATTTTGAACTGGTTCCGTGTCAAGGACTATGAAGTCCACTGAAAAATAGAATTTGTCCACTTGAATGATGACATCCTCAATGATGCCACGTGGTTGCTTCACCGAACGGTCGGCAAGTTGCAACACAACCGTGGTATGCTTAAGTTCCCCCAAACCTAGTTGTTGGTAAACTGAGAATGGAAGCAAATTGACATTAGCCCCTAGATCAAGAAGTGCTTTTTCAAAAGATTGATTTTCGATGGTGCACGAAATGGTCGGAGCACCCGGATCTTTGAATTTAGGAGGGGCTTGGTGTTGGAAAATGGAGCTTATGTGCTCAGTTAAGAGGACTTTCTTAGGAACTTTATTCCTAGATTTGAGCTTTTGAGTGCATAAGTCCTTCAAGAATTTCGCATAAGAGGAAATTTGTCGAATAGCATCAAGGAGAGGGAGATTGATCTTTACTTGTTTGAAGATCTCCATCATGTCTTGGATTTTCTCTCCTTGCTTCCCGAAATGAGAAGGTTCCTTCAATCGTTGAGGAAAAGGAACCGGAGGTTCATAAGAGGTGTCAAGATTTGGAATCGATGATGACACAACTTCACTTGCCTTTCCTTTTGGATTTAAAGGGGTATTTTGCAAATTTGGATTTGACGGAAACAATTTTGGATTTAATTGGGATTCTTTTGGATTTTTAGGTTGCTCTTGTAATTCCTTTCTCTCTTCCTCTCCTACCTTGGAGTTAATGATTTTACCACTCCTCAAGGTTGTGATTGATTGAACTTGCTCTGGAGGAGCATTACAATTTGAAGATGATGGATCTTCAATCATATGGACACCTTTAGGATTCGCCACAGGTTGACTCGGCAACTTACCTTCCTCCCTTCTATTTAAGGCATTAGCTAGTTGCCCGATCTGAGCTTCTAACCTAGCCATAGATTGAGCATTGGCTTCAAGCTTAGAGATTGATTGAGAATGAGTTTGCAATAAGCGGGTGTTGGCCTCAAGATTGCTTATCACTCGTTCTTCAAAGCTTTGGCTTCTTGGAGGAGGTGGTGGTTGTTGGTAATTTGATCTTTGATTGTAAGGTTGAGGGTTTGGCCTATAATGAGGCTGTTGAGGTTGGGAATTAAAAGAACTTTGCCCTTGGAAAGAGGGACTTGATTCTTGATTCTTCCATGAAAAAGCCGGATGGTTCTTGTAACCAGGATTGTACGTGTTCGAATATGGATCATTCATTTGTTTAGCGTACAAGGCATTCGCTTGCTCTTGAGCATAATCGGGAGATTACCCCGCAATAGAACAATCTCGCACAAAATGCGAAGTGCTATAGCAAAACGAACATCCCTCCTGATTTTGGACAGATTGGTTAGGAGTAGGCAGCCCATTTTTCATGATTAAATCCATTTTTCGGGACAAGGCTTTTACTTGCATGGCTACCTCATCTACCCGTGAAATCTCATGCACTCCTCTACAAGGTTGGGTGGCCTTCCCTTTCCTAGTGGAGGAGCGTTGAGCTGAATTGTTGCTTAGGGTTTGAAAAAGTTTCCATGCCTCATCGGGGCTTTTCAAAAGGTATCCACCCCCACACGCGGAGTCTATCATTTGTCTGTGTTGCTCACTCACCCCATCATAAAAGCTTTGCACTAGCTGCCATTTTGGAACAGCATGATGCGGACATGATTTTAAAAG
The DNA here is from genome assembly GCA_026545225.1 of Cornus controversa. Classification (NCBI taxonomy): domain Eukaryota; kingdom Viridiplantae; phylum Streptophyta; class Magnoliopsida; order Cornales; family Cornaceae; genus Cornus; species Cornus controversa. Next base: position 8,595,026 of record CM048849.1, on the reverse strand, counting down.
ATCTTTTAACCTCTCCCACGTCTCATGGAATTGTTCTTGGTCAATTTGGGTGAATCCGGTGATTGCTCGCCGAATATCACTTGTCTTACCCATTGGGAAGTATTTCTTTAAGAACTTTATTTGCATCTCCGCCCAAGAATGGATTGAGTTGGGTTCTAGGGAATTGAACCAACTTCTAGCCTTATCTTTTAGGGAAAAGGGGAACAGACGTAGCTTTAGATCATCCTCCGTAAAGTGTGGTACACGAATGGTGGAACACACGGAAAGGAAGTAATCTAAGTGCCGGTATGGATCCTCATTAGGAAGACCGTGGAAGCTATTAAGAAGATTGATGGTGGAGGACTTTATTTCGAATTGATTTGCCGCTACATCCGAAAATTGAATACATGAAGGTACTTCAAATGTAGTCGAAAGGTAAAAGTCCATAAGCAACTCTCCTTGAGGAGGTGGGTGTGGAGGTGGTTGTTCATGATTAAAAGGAGGTAGACCGGGAGGTTGTCTCTCATTTGGATCCATGTTTTCAGTCCTAGGCAAAATAGGGTCCCTAGAGGTTCCTCTACGTTGTCTAAGTGTTCGTTCAAGTTCACTATTACAAGGAAGCAAAGGAAGTGACAATGACCGTCTACCTAGCATGCATTAACAATTGAACAACACCTCTATACACAAAATAACAATAATATATACAAAAGAATGTGAATGAACTCAAACCACCAATTTTTGAAGTTATACTCACAAAGGGTTCCAAATTGAATTCTTCTATATGCCCGCTATGTGGTATACCTAAAATCAAGAAGTTTAAGATATAAGAACAAGATATATACAAAAAAAAAAAAGAATGAAAGAATTTCTAACCTAAGAATTAAACCAGATTTAATCTTCCAATGGCGACAATTAAACCGTAGTCCCCGGCAACGGCGCCAAAATTTTGATTTGGTCGGAACTAAATTATATTGTAAGCTTAATTTTGCCCTTTTTTTATCAAAATATAATTTAACCACTCGCAAGAGCATGAATCTTTGCAGATAAGGTTCTATATAGAGGGTATCGATCCCACGAGGACTAGTCTTTAATTGTCATAAAGAAAGATTAATTTCACTTTAATTCTAAAAACAGGTTTTTGGTTTTGTGTTAAAAACTATTGCATAAATGAAATGACAATAAAATTAAAGAGTAAAGTTGGGAGAGAGAACTAGGGTTGGTTTCCACCACTAGCCATTCACATGTTCATAAGTGTAGCAAGCAAGGGATTCATTAATTAAATGCCTAACAATGTCATTAGGCTTGTGACCTCAATGACATATCAAAAGATCAATGTGTGTGCTAACCTATCATAATCCATCTTCAACAAGTATAGCTCCTCAACCTAACTAACTACCTAATTACTCTACTCTCTAAGTGAACACTACATGCATCCAAACTACCTTGTCTTGGCATGGTCTATACAAACTAACATCACACATTCATTTAAACACCATTATCTAGCCATCATTTGCACTTCTTGTGGAATATGCAAATGTTGTGCATTCAAGTGACAAAACCTACTCTAAGACAAGAATAAATTTCATATCAAATGAATATATAAAAGAGATGTATTTGTGTATATAATCACTAGGCTAAATAATCAACATTTAATTACAAATTCCAAGAGCTACAAAGATGAACAAGTTTACATGGCTAGGGGTTGAAACCAGCACCCTAGTAGAAGAGTTAGTTGATCATGGTTGCCTTGCACCCTTCCATTGATGAAGAGAATGAAGCTTCTTGGTCTGGTTCAGCTATCCTCTTCCTCTCCCGAAGGTCTCTCTGCTGATCTTCTTGTGTGTATTGAGAGATATATGAGATATGTGGCTTTTGGTGCTTTTTGTATGCTTTTTGGCTCCTTTTTCTCCTTTGGGCCCACCATATATATATATATATCATTATATATATCTCTTGTATCAAGAAGGCCCCCAAAAGTCTTGTTCAAGTCAGACAATCCCCCTAAGTCGTGCAAAAAGGGGGATTTTGTTGCAAGTGGGAGAGCAGGTGAGCAAGTGGCCAAGTGGACTCTGCAGAGTTTCGATTGATCGAAACTGAATCTCGATTGATCGAGATTTCGATCAATCGAAATGAGATTTCGATCAATCGAAATCTCGATTGAGCGAAATCCACATCTCGATTGATTGAGATGCCTTGGCAACAATTTCTGATTTCTTCTCTTGACTGCAGAAAGCTTCCAACTTTGCTCCTTTTACTCCAATACCTGCAAAACATCAAAAACACAAAAATACCGTAAACATATCTCGGTAAACGCAAAAACAAAACTAACATATGCAATAAAGAGGGTTCAAATGCATAGAATTGAACACTTATCATATGGTCTGAGCGATCATGGTGTCATAATGAAGCATATGGCGTCATGGTCCCAGGCGGGATGGTGGGTTGAGTGTGGTATGAAAGATTGAGAGGAAGGCTCATTGGGCCATGAGTGTATAAAGGCTATGCTAGTATGACTCCACGCGGGCATCATCATAGCACCTCTCGCGGGTAAGACCAATCTCGTGAGGGGTACAAGGATCTGAGCTCGTAGTTACAACCGGGAGTAGTGAAGGAAGGGATACGCGGCCAAGTGCCACGTAGGATGACAGTTGTCATAAGTCCCACACTTGTGGTCTATAAATACCCCATGGTGTGGTGACATGTAGGATCATTCTGGTGCCTCCTCTCTCTCCTAATCACTCTTGCTTTCTCTTTCTCCCATCTAGCACACAACTTACATTCTCATTATTGATTCTCAATTACTTCATCTTCTCAATGCACACATTCCAGTTCTGTGATAGTCATTCCTTTTAACAAGAACACATTCTACCTATTTACACTATCAGTCGACTGATCAAGAGATTCGGTCGACTGAAAGGCCTCTATCAGTCGACTGATGGGTCCATCAGTCGACCGAAAGTTCCCAGGTCAGAATCTATTCTCAGACTCAGCAAGTTTCTCTTGCACAGTGCATTAATGCACTGCACACTTAATTACATTGAAAACATTTAAGTAAATTTCTTTTACTTTAAGTTATTTTATGTAATTAAGTAAAGTACCCTCCATTTGGATTCAATAAAAATAGTTTCAAAATCAAATTCTAAGTGAATCAAAATCTGATTTTTCAATTTTAGTACAAAATGGATTTTCACAACTTTGACATAAAAATTCATTGTGTACAATATGAATGACTAAATTAAGTCATTTAGGGCCGAGAAAATTTATACGATCGTGATAAATTATGTGGTATAGTTACCCGGACTTTTTATGTCAGGATTCATTAAAAAACTCATATTTATGTTTTTGCCCCTAAAATTCAACACTTAGCCAAATTTTTGCGCTAAATACCCGAAACAGTAATTGTGCATGACACGGCTTTATAGAGTGATTCAATTGAGTTCAAAGCTTAGGTCAATCTATCTAAGAACCATAAATGATATTTCCTAGTTGAAGTGTAGGTTCTAGAATTTGTTTACTCAAGAATTGAATTCCTTCAAAGCTAAACATAGGCTTGAATTAATTCAATCTCAACGAAGACCTTTAAGATGATTCAATGAAGTTCATGACTTAATTCTAAGTGTCCAAGGAACCATGATATGATATGAATGATATGCATTGGTCCTAAGGTGTACTAGGTCAATAGATGAGCTTTCAAAAGAAGTTACTTCATAAATAACTTTATATTAAATCTAGCACTCACCCAGTACTAGCCTACCCAATTCTTTTGATCTTCAAATTTTTAAGCTTTTGGGTTCCTTCATCATGTGGCTTGGATTCACTTCAACTTCGCCATTAATCTTGATTATTGATCTTTGAGTTCCATGATCATGTGGCTTAATATATTTTCTTGTAATTCCTTTTGAAGTCCAATGCCTTTAAGATACTTGAAATAAAATAATATTTTATAAACTGTACACTCAAGTAAACTTATTAAATCTACACTACAATAGGTTGTTATCATCAAAATCACCCAAGTAAACTAGGGTTGAAACCTTGAGGTCAACAATCTCCTCCTTTTTGATGATGACAAATTATTGATGTGTTTATAACATTAATGACATAAATCGTATAATCAAATGTAAGTAAAGTCATTTATGTATGCACATCACATTTTTCTCCCCCTTTGACATTATCAAAAAGATCAGTAAAATAAAAGTTTAAGGGATGGTGATCAACAAATATAACATAGGAAGGATAAATATATAAAGATCAAAATATTCCTCCTCAAGTAAGAGAATTGAGGTGGCTCCCCCTATCAATATACATATTTTAACAAGTTAAAATTTCTCCCCCTATGTAAATCACAATATGTATATATTGAAAGTGTCAACTTTCACAACCCAAATTAAGGATTACTCCCCCTATCAATATGCAAAAAAATATCAATTAAGCATGAATTTCTCCAATGGGAATTCTACTCCTATCATCATGCTTTAAAGTAAATGGATAATAAAAACATTTAGCATGTGATACATGTTTTAAAGCAAGTGTTTTACTCATGTCAAAAAAATTTATGCATGAAATCAAATAATGAGTTAACATCATACTTTAGGCCAAATATGATCATACTTTTAAACTAAGAATGAAAAATAACACATAATCATTTAAGGAATATGTTCCCTCATTAATATGCATTAAAGAAATTTGTAAGGCATTAAGCACATGCATATAAATAAAAAAATCTCCCCTTTTCATCATGCTTTTTAAGAATATGGCAATATATGAGTACAAGCATGTGATCGTGATCTACATCATATAATTTCTCCCCTTTTTTCATCATAAAAAAAAACACATAGGGAGCCAAGTAGGCAATCTTAACATCCTAGTAATCTAAGAAGCATTTCAACTAACCTTTGAAAGTTAAAAGAACTTAAAAAATATAAGTGTATGCCTAATCAAATGTAATATCTCATAAAGGAGATACCAATGGTGCCCAAAAAATATAATTATACATTAAGTACAATGTGGGTCAAACCATGAATGATGAAGACCATAAAAGATACCAAATGGTGAAATCTATTGTGTCTTAGGTCTTTTTTTCCTCTTTTCATGAGAAGAAAGTAGGTCTTGATACCAAAATATGATATTGACTAATCCAAATATTATAATGCATTTAATTGAAGATCATAGGACCTTAAAAGGTCAAATTAAGAATTAAAAACTCAAGATGTCAACCTCATCATTTAATATTTTTCTTCCTTTTTGATATCCCCAAAAATGGATATAATAAAGTTCATGGAGGGATTCATCACATAATATCATATATTTCTCCCTTTTGTCAGAATAAAAAGTAAGTTCAAGGTAAGAGAATATATGTGAGATACTACACATGTCATATCATTAAAATCACATATCTTATATAATTAAATATAACCAATATGAAATAACAAGTTATGCAAGGTCATGCCAACCAATAAAAAATATGCATAAGTATCAAGATACACATGATTACATATACATGCAAGCAATCATGCTTAATAAATGTCATAAATCTTACTTATGCCTATTTCTCTTCTAATAGCTCAAAATCTATCATATTTAAGCAAATGAGCTCTTAAGAAGTGTCTATTAAGTATCTAAAGTATTCTTAAGATACCATAATCTTAAAGCTAAAATGTCCAATTAAAATCTAGAAAATCTTTCTATGACACTTAAAAGGAATTCAACCCTAAGAAGAGAAATTTGATCCATCATGCTCATTTCAAGTTATTTGCATGTTTTTGAGTATTCTTTGCATAATTTTTCATTTATTGATTCAAGAATTATATCGGCCAAATATATAAGCATGATCAACAAATCATTATCATTAGTTTTGAAAAAAAATATCATTAAATTTGTTTCTATCAAAACCATTTTCTATGAGAGAACTACTAAGCCTTTCATGCCAAGTTCTTTGAAGCTTATTTCAAATCATATAGGCTTTTGATAAATTTAAACACATAATTTAAATTTTATGCATTTCAAATCCAGGTGGTTTTTCTATATAGGCTTCCTCCAATATGAAGTCATTTAAAAATGCATTTGATAAACACATTTTATGCAAAAGCATGAAGCATTTTTATAGCTTCTATTCATGATACATGTACAAAGTTTCTTTCATGATCATCCTTTCTTCTCGGTTGAAACATTGGGTCACTAATTTAGCTTAGCTTTGAATGAAAGCATCCAACTCAACTTTCTAGCTTCTATGTGCCTATCAAGGTGTGATCATGTAGTCTAGGAATTAAACACAACATCATTAAAAAAGAATTTGATCCTTTTACATTGCTAAGATTCAAAGACTTAAAATTTTGGCCTTACTGATTTTCATATAGAGATATAAGAGCCCAATAATTTCAATTATTTTGAAGCAATAATCTTAGACAACAATCTTTATAATATTCACCTAAGATTGATCAATTTTGAGAAGATGAACCATGCTTCAACATATAAAAGGATCTTTGTGCTTAATCATTTTGGATCCTGTCTTTCTAAGGTTCTTTGGTTTCCTTTGAGATTCTTCTAGTATGGACTTGTTTGAAATATCAATAATCTCAAGTCCATCTATACATTTTGGATAATGATTCTCAAATTCTTTGCACAAGATGTTGATTAAAAGATGATAAACATATATTTGTATAATCAACATACTTCCGTGTATGATTTTGATAAAAAGATTTATAACCAAAGTTATTCCAATCAAAACCAATGATCATACTATAATCACATAAATTTTCACAAACCAAAATATTAGAGTTTTAGCTCAAGGTTTGAATTTTCATATCCTTTAAGTTTAGGTGATTATATAACATGATTCTCATATATAAGAATGTAATCTCTATGCTTTCTTGGCACTTTTTCAAATAAAATATTCTTAATATTTTTATGCATATTCAATGTGCAAAGATTTATTTCAATAACGCTTTGATAATAATAAACTTGTCACTAGCTTACGAAATATGCACATGTCTTATGAGTTATAAACTTGCCGTTAGCTTATATAGGTTTTCTCATAAGTCATTTTCAAAGTGTTTCATATTGCCTTAAAGTTGCTTTGAGAATAATAAGCATGTCACTAGCTCATTAAATATGAGCATGTTTTATGAAACATAAGATTGCCACTAGCTTATATGGTTTTCATAAATCACTTTCAAAGCACTTTTCTATCTTAAGGATTTTTGGCCTATAAAACATCTTGCTAATTATTTGCACAATTCTTTAATTGTTGATTTGAGGATTTGACATATCTAGCATAATCAACAATTTCATCTTGAATGAATTACATCCCACCTAATCTCTTAATCAAAATCATTGTTTATAAGACAACCATAAGTTTGATATAAAAGATTATTTCCCACTTAATCTTTTGATCAAAAACATTGATAGAGATCAATAACTTTTAAGCTCAAATGGTTGCATCAAATAAACATTACTCAAGTATAAGAAAGTTATGTTTACATCAAAGATGTACATATATCAAATTAAGCATAAGTAATGTTTTTATCACTTAAGTATCATGGAATGTGCAAAAATGAGTTGAAAAGATTTTTAAGGATTTTCAATCTTAAGGGATCACTTTTTAAGAAATTTTAAGAATTTTATTTATAAAAATCTTGCACAAGTTGTTGATCCAAATATAAGATCATTATCATATATTTGAAGAATCGCTTTTTTTCTATGGTATTGAAGATCAAGATGCTAAGTCTTGACTAAGACCAATTGTTCATGATATTTTCACATAGACAAACCATCGGTTTGGATTTGCATCTTTAAATCCTCGAGTGATCATATATCATGATTTTATGGAGAGTGAGCAAACTTTGAAGTCTCCCCATTCCAATTTAAACCAAGTGTGCAAAGACTTGTTTAACTCTTTGAGATTCAACTTTAAACATTTGGATTCTCTTAAAATTTATTGAATCTTTAGAGTTTTCTATTAAGAAAATATTTTCACTTAATCATATGCAATTTGCATAGATTCATGCTTTGCTATTCAAAACGAATAGTCTAGATAAACACCTATGCCACTTAGGATATTTTTGAGCATTTAATATATAGCATGTGCACCCAAGATAAACAACATTTAACATAGGGTGACAAAATTATTTCTCCTTTAAAAATCTCTTTCTTTTTGAAGCTTAAGTCTTTTAATTCTAAGAGATTGAAGTTCTTTAAAAAATATTTTTTAAAAGGAATACTTCAATAAGATAATTTCAATATGAATCATCCTCGAAATCTTATAAGTTATGAGCCTACCACTTAACTCAAGGGTTCTCATAGATTGTTTCAAGTGTTTCATACCTCCTAAGTTCATTTGCAATTGGAGATAAAATTTATATAATTTAAATGCACAATATAAAATGCTCATAGTCAAGACATTAAGCTAAAATAATTTCAAATCATATGCATTTCATTTAAATCCTTTTTTTTTTTTGGGACATGTACTACTTTAAAATTTTTAGGTTTATTCTAAATGATTTGTCATATTCTATAACTTTTGGAATGAATGAAACAGTTTCATTCTATGCATCTAATGAATGTAAATATGCACACAATCATTTGAGACGTATTTGATGATTGTCCTAATTCGAACATGGATACTTCATCATTGTTTGCCATTGATCGACTCTAATATGGTTAAGTCCTATTATAGAGCCCAAGCTCTGATACCAATTGTGACCCGAGTATTGTCCCTAGAGGGGGGGTGAATAGGGACTTTAAGCAAACAATGAAACTTTTTCGATTTAGTATATTTTGACAAAAATTAGCTTGAATGGATTTTTGTCAAATGCTTGGTCAACTTATATATTCAACAAGTGGATTGAGAATACTCTATCTATTATGCACTTAAATGATCTAGTGGAACCAACAAGCGTAAGTGTTCATGTAAGTGCAACATATCATGCTTGTAGTATATAGATATGTTGATTGTGCATTTGTCAAATACATGGTATACAAATTGATTAGTAAATAGATACACAAATAACTACTCAATCAATTAATAATTTAATCAATTTCACAACTCAACCAAAATACTCCAAGTATTCATCCCGTCCTCCTCATATGAATTCAAACATATAATCTTATAGCATTCATATATAAAGCATATGAAATTTAAATAAATGAAATAATATCTGATAGGCATTGAATGTTACGCATTCTAGTTTCTTAACTTATGTATTTTATTCTCTTAGTGATAGCTTATTTTGTTATTTTACTTCGTTTTAGTGTTTTCTGTATTTTCAAGGCCTTAATGATTATTTCAGTTAAAACCATGCTTTTGAGCTTTTAAAGAAGATATCCAAAATGGTTAGATGAAGCCTACATTAAGGAGATTCATTCAACCATTTATTTCAACGCAAATCAGCCAAGGAAGAGGTCCAAGAGAATTATAGCTGCTTAAGAAGGTTTTGGGCCTGAAGCCCAAATCTGCGCATAATACAGTCTTAATCCCGTTTTGGAAAACATATCAGAAGTCTTATTTTAGAGCCTCAAATCGACTTAATTTGCATATAAGGTTGAACGAAATTTGATTCTGCACACTTTTATATTTCACGAAAATTACGTGAATCGGACTTCTAGTGGGTCAAAAGTTGGGCCGAACAACAACAGGAAAAACCCACCTGATTAGTGCTGCGGGAAACCCTAATTAATTCCTAATTGGATTAGGACTTTGGGGTATTCTCTTGGGGCATAAAGTGAAGACTTGGAGGCTGAGTTTGGAAGAGATTACAGAGCTTGGAGAGTCTGAGAGGGCTGAGAAGTGAACAGAAACATATTTGCAAAGCCATTGGAGAGCGAAGTCATACGCATAATTCAGGAAGATGATGCCTTCTTCCTCAACAGTTGAAGCTTCTTCTTCTACCATGAGCGGCTAGTTCATCCACTAGGGTTTTGATGTAGCCCTAACAAAGCATCAATGGTTTGATTATTTTAATTATCGGGGACCTTTATATACATGCATAGATTGTGTAATTTAGAGGATTCTTATTATAGAATTGAGCAATAAAAGTCTTGTAAATTCAGTTTCAATGATTTCTTATCTTGTCTTAGATATTTAGTTGTTGTTATTGAACTCAATCTCTCTTGTTTTCTGTGATCATGAGAGCGATTATTACACAATGGTAATCACTGAATAATTATTAAGAGTTTTGATGGATTATGCCTAGAGAAGATGAACCATATTGCACCCTAGATTAGAGTAGTTAAGCAGATGGCCCATGCCAATCGAAGATAGTCCATGGCTTAGCCTTAATCATATGTTATCTTCTTGACGGATGAAGGTGAGCTTGTAGCCACCGACACCACTTATGCATGATGTAATTCCCCATAGTTGATTCAATTGACCATTGATTGTGGAGTTAGTGGTGAAGTCAAATACCCTAGATTTCTCTCATATTATCTTCACTTTCTATTTACTTTGATTTATTTTATTTTATCTTTTTAATTAGTTTAAAAATCAGATTTCTTCTCTTTATAAATTTAATTAGAATTAATTCCGTAATCCAACTCATCAGACCATAATTCCTGAGGTACGATACCCCTTACGATAGCCCTATTTTGTAAGGAATTCGTTCTTTTGCGAAGTGTGAAATTTTTTTAATTGATATACTTTTTGAGTCACACTCACACACGAATCACTATCAAATAAAAGAGTTCAAAGATAGAGAAATGCAAACCAAGTGACACCATGATTTTTACATGGTTCGGCCCCTCTTGCCTACGTCCATGCCTCAAGAGAACGTCTTGAGGTTTTCACTGTAGAGCATTCCTTAATGGTGGAAAGCAAACCTTATAATTGCAAAGTGAATTACTTGGGCTTCCTTGCTCAATAAAGACCTCACTAAGACTTCTTTCCCAAGCTCATGACTTGGGCTTCCTTGCTCAATGAACACCTCACCAAGATTTCTTTGTCAAGCTCATGACTTGGGCTTCTTTGCCAAGTGCATCACTTAGTTTTCCTCTCAAAGGTAGATAAGAATTTGTAGAACAATTACAATAATATTCCTTAATAAATAGATATTCAATACAAGCTTATATCCTAAAGTTATATATGAAGATCTCAAATGAAAAGCTCAACTCTAGATATGCAAGATGAATCACAATGAATGATGGGAAAGATAAGGCTCAATAGTGATTCCTACAAGAGATATACTACCAAGTAGAATGCAAATATTTGCATTCAAGAATTTCTCAAGTTTATGCTCATGGGTAGGTTTCTCTCTACCTCTCTTGCTCTCTCCTCTACTCTTCTCTACTTTTAGCTTTACATTGCACTATCTCTCTCTCTTGCAAAATGCAGCTCACACACATATATATAGTGTTTTGGAAGAAATATGGTCGTTTGAGACATATGGCAGCCGTTTAGTGAAGAATATAACCATTGGAGTTTGAATCTTCAGGTTTCGGTCGACTGATGAATTCATCGGTCGACTGAAAGTGTTATTTCGGTTGACTGAAGCAATGCTTCGATCGGCTAAAACCTCCCCTGTTTTGTAAAGCCTACTAGAATTCATTTCCAGTTTCTATCAATTGACTGATGAAGAGATTCGGTTGACCGAAATGCCTCTATCAGTCGACTGATTGGTCCATCAGTCGACCAAAAGTTCTCAGGTCAGAATCTATTCTCAGACTCAGCAAGTTTCTCCTGCACACTGCATTAATACATTGCACACTTAATTACATTGAAAACATTTAAGTAAATTTCTTTTACTTTAAGTTATTCAATGTAATTAATCAAATTACCCTCCATTTGGATTCAATAAAAATAGTTTCAAAATCAAATTATAAGTGAATCAAAATCTAATTTTTCAGTTTTAGTACAAAATGAATTTTCACAACTTTGACATAAAAATTCATCGTGTACAATATGAATGACTAAATTAAGTCATTTAGGGTCGAGAAAATTCATATGATCGTGATAAATCATGGGGTACAATTACCGGGACTTTTTATGTCAGGATTCATTGAAAAACTCATATTTACATTTTTGCCCCTAGAATCCAACACTTAGCCAAGTTTCTGCGCTAAGTACCCGAAACAGTAACTGTGCATGACACGGCTTTATAGAGTGATTCAATTGAGTTCAAAGCTTAGGTCAATCTATCTAAGCACCATAAATGATATTTCCTAGTTGAAGTGTAGGTTTTAGAATTTGTTTATTCAAGAATTGAATTCCTTTAAAGCTAAACATAAGCTTGAATTAATTTAATCTCAACGAAGGCCTTCAAGATGATTCAATGAAGTTCATAGCTTAATTCTAAGTGTCCAAGGAACCATGATATGATATGAATGATATGCATTGGTCCTAAGGTCCACTAGGTTAATAAATGAGCTTTAAAAAGAAGTTACTTCATAAATAACTTTACATTAAATCTAGCACTCACCCAATACTAGCCTACCCAAGTCTTTTGATCTTCAAATCTTTAAGCTTTTGGGTCCTTCATCACGTGGCTTGGATTCACTTCAACTTCGCCATTGATCTTGATTATTGATATTTGAGTTCCATGATCATGTGGCTTTATATATTTTCTTGTAATTCCTTTTGAAGTCCAATGCCTTTAAGATACTTGAGATAAAATAATACTTTATAAACTGCACACTCAAGTAAACTTATTAAATTTACACTCCAATAGGTTGTTATCATCAAAATCACCCAAGTAACCTAGGGTTGAAACCTTGAGGTCAACAAGGGTCATTCCTTAATTCAATTCTAATAGTCGAAAAATTATAAGGATTATATTGCAACTTATGGGTTGCTACTTGTAAGAGCTCTAGGATTAGAGTTCATTCCTATATATATATATATATATATAACTCTTCATTTGATTTATCCAAATCATAGGTTTTAATTTCACTTCTTAACTAGAATCTAAATCTCCAAAATTCCACAAGAACTTTTCAAAAATACACCAAGTAATGTCTGACAATTAAGTGGTTCGGCCATGGAAACTAAATTAATGTTTTCATATACATACATATAAATCTATATAATTCCAGCAGACTAATCTCTTCATAAATCAAACTCAAAACACGTATACTCATCTAAAACATCAAAAATCACTCAGTTTTTAACAAATCTTAGGCCATGGATTCCCCTCCAACCGAGACCAGTTCGGCCAGTAAAGACCCATCAACTCCGACCATACACAACCCACCATCACCATCATTCGTCCCCTCCAATAGTTCACTGCACAACCAACGAAATCACCTATAATCGAGATGACGCATATTTGCTTAGCACTATCGCCACGACTGACCATCTTCAACCACCTCCAACATCATCTTCGGCCAGCATCGTCAACCACCTTCACTAAGGAAGACCAACCATGGCCGGACATGTAAGAATCGTGACTATTTTTGGCCGATTTTTCTTTATTTTCATTTATTGTCATATTAATACTTTAAATGATTATATATGTGTTTTAAATGTAAAATACATGTTTAGAGAACTTATTCGAGGTTTAGAAAAGTTTTTGAAGCGTTTGAAAAAAATTGACTTTTTCGGGTCCAGTTGACCCTAGGACGCAGGCCCTGTGGGCCTAAAAAATCTAAAAGTGTCGAAATGACTCAAATTTTGAAGGGTAGTTTAAATAAAATATTTGACATGCAAGGGAGTTGATTTTGTGTCAATTGGAGTTACGAAACTCAAAAACGGAGTTCAAGAAGGTTTAGTGAAAAAATAGTGACATTTTTGTAAATAAATGTAGGTTAAATTCTATAAATAGCAAGAGAGAATGCCCAACCCTCATTTCTCATTCTCTTTAGCCGAATGGAGCATAATATATATATATATAGCAACATCATCTTCTTCCATTCTTCATTGATTTTGAGGGGCTTAGGTCCATAATTGGAGTTCACCAAAGAAGAAAGATGCCTAACTGGTGAAAATTGGGGAATTCATTTGGAAACTCTTCCAAATTGAGTTAGGGATGCCTAACTTATATAATCCAGAATTTTTATGAGTATATTGGTTGTCTTGGCAACTAATTGGCTATGTGAGTATAATTAGATATCTTTCAATTGCTAAAGCATGCTAAATTATGTCATATGATGAATTATCAATCTTAATTGATGTAGTTGCGTGATTATAATTGCCTTAGATGATTATATAAGCATGTCGAAATTGAATGGTGAAGTAATGATGTGAAATTCATATTTATGTGTGAATGAGACACTTATGTGTTTGTGGAGATGTCTTTTAAGCATATTTCAAGTGTTGATCTTGTTTAATTGCTTATATCGATAATAAGAAATGTGAAAAATGTGAGTTATTTGCAATATGAATGTATTTGGCAATTATTTAGAAATTGTACATGCATAATCACTAAATGTTATCTTGCTTTCCAAGTACATATGTATAGATTGCCACGAGCATGTGTAATTCTATCTTCATTATTGGGTAAGCATGTGTCGAGGGAGGTGAACTCAATTGGGTGGTCTAGTCCTCTTGAGGAGTGGCGAGATAATTCTGTAAAGGCAACTTTCGTGGGGGATCCGATCAAGGAACCAATAGAGTGACCTAGTAAGGGAGCTCTAGTTAGAATGGAATATGATACTCCTTAAAATGAAGTCCTATGATAAGGTAAACCAGTCAAGAAGCCTCAGTTAGGTGGTATTGGATGGTCCTTGGTAGTGAAGTCTAATGGACGTGTGGAGAGTACCAGGGAGTTGTGCATATCATTTTTCATTATACATTGCTTATGATATGGAAGTGATATATGGATATTTGCTTAACATGATTAAATACAAATGTATGTTCATGTGGTATTCACGGGACTTGGTTGCTCATCCCATGAGGATTAAAATTTTTTAGAAAATGAAAAAGAGGTGATGGAGACTCCCCAACAGTAGAGTTAGCATGGATCGGTAATGGTTTCATATAAAGACTTTATATTACTTTATTTGAATGCATGTTCGAATTGTGGACTATATGCATGAGATGAACATGTAAAGACCATTTATGTCTCGAGAACATGTAATGTTTATGCTTTGTGGTTGCTTACGTTTAAATGCATTTTTAAGCATGTGTTGTTCATGACTTATGATTTCATACATTATAAGCACAGTATTGAGCATAGTGAAATTCTAAATGCTTTAAAATGATGATCCTTCATTTATGTTTATTTTTCACATGTAGAAACTTGTGAGAATGGTTTTGCATGAGTTGGTAAAATGAGGTGTTTGCATGTATATAATGATCCATTTGAGTTATGAACCTTGTGAAAGATGATTTGAGAATTAAAAATAGGAGAAACAAGTTCTATAGAGTTTCAGCTGGCTGAAACTTCCATTAGCCGACCGAAATGGTGACATATTACAATTGCATACTCTGCAGGTACTTGTTTTGGCCGACCAAAATAACCCTTCAGCTGACCAAAAGGCATCTTTCAACCGACTGAAACTGAAAGGTAGCCAGCCGATGAATTGCCCGGGTTTCAGCTAGCTAGTGGGACGCCCATCAGCCGACCGAAACCGGAATGTAGGTTATTTTGTGTTGTTGGATACTTGAGATTTCATGGGTCCTACATGGGGACTCATGGTGTGTAAAATTAAGCTTCCGCGGTGTTACGATGATGACAATTGAGAGTTGAACCCAAGTCTTCCATGTAGAAGATTTGGGTATGCTTAGAGTAATTGTGGTTAGGATCATGGGTTTGTGACTTAATCACCCTTGATTTTTGGGAGCCAGAAATTGGGGCGTGACAGGACCTCCATGAAGACCCGCCCAAATAGGTCTCTGTTTCTTCCATTGTCAGACATCCGCCAAGAAAAGAAGAAAAGAAAAAGAAGAGATAGAGATGAAATTGGAAGCCTAGAGATGAGATGATTGAGAGCTGAGAGGGAGAGTGAATGAGAGAGAGTGAACATTTGAGAGAGATGGAGGAAAATAGAAAAAGAAAAAGAAACGGGAGAAGGGTATTTTTGGCAACAAGGGGTGTTAGGATTAGATAAATCAGACTTGAGGGGGTGTGAGAGCATTTTACCCAATATATAATAATGATTGCATTTATCACTGTATATTGTTTAAAAAATGATGATTGCATTGATCACTGAATATTGTTTAAAAAATAAAAAAATGATGATTGCATTGATCACTGCATTGACCACAACAAGCACTATATATATATATATATATGTAACCACAAAATAAAGATGTGATGTGATTAACTTTAGCGAACCCATTTTTTATTAACATATACTTCTACTTTTGTAATAATATATTCTGATTTTTTTTTTGGTTTTGCTTTGTTTTGCATAGTTATCGGGTAATTGACATTTAAGAAAAGTAACATTGTGTATTGTATTTGAAAATTGCTATTTGTAATTTAAACATTCACCTACTTTCACACCTAAAATAACATTCACTCACTTAAATTAAAATTTTAAACATTTACTTACCCTTACTCCTAAAATAATAGTAAATGCGATAAAAACAAGGTCGGTTCCAACCCCAATGGCAATTGGATGTTGTGTATTCGCATAGAGTGAATAGGAAATAGAAGGAGGACATTAATCTGAGCCAATAATTAGGATATGAATTGGACATTCAATCTAATAATCTGTTAGCGATCCGAATCTGATAATCCGTTAGCTAAACAAATCGGATATGGATTATGGTCGATCCGATCTGATAATAATCTTATCTGAAATAATTTAATATATAATTTATTTTAAATATTATCTAATGTTATAACATATAATATTTAAATATATTGTCTTTCTTTATAGTTTTTTTCTTTAATAAAAAGTGAAATACTTACATTTCTACTACTTTTTTCTTTAGATTTTATTTTTCTTCCCTATTTTTTTCCTACTCATTACTTGTTAATCTTTTTTTAAATTACTTTTTTTTATTTAAAAAAGATTATATTTTTTTGGATTGGGTTATCGGATCAGATATCCGATTAATAACAAATCAGATATGGATTTAATTATATATAATTCGTTGGGTTATCAGATTGGATCGGCTATATTCCTGATTGGGTTTGGATCAGATCAAGCCTGATCCAATTCGAATTTGATCCGTTTACAGGTCTAATTATAAGGGAGATACAAGATATATATATATATATATATATATATATATATATATATATATCGGTGGCAAAAAAATAAATCCTAAAAAGGTGGAAAGTTGGTCGGGTTGTCGGAAACAAGATCCGCACTTTAAGGTTTGTCGGTCATGTTTTTTAGGTTTCTCAGACTGTAGACGAGGATTGTTGGGGATCGGAATATATGTATACATACATGTGAATATATACAGAGAAATTCTTTACAATATTCTCTCTGTTGCTCTACTATATTCTCCCTCCGTCGTTCATTTAACAAGTTGACGACCATCAACCAAATATAGATCAACGATCACCTCTCGTTGCTTCCTTCATAACCTATCACCTCCTCTAATACAGAAGGAGACAGAGTTAGTAAATTGTCATCAAGACAAAATTTTCTAACAGATCTTATCAAAAATAACTAGATCTACTTCTTGTGGTGTTTGCAGATTCATGAGGAAGAAATGTGGGCGTGATTGTGAGTATGCACCTTACTTTAGCCATGAACTAGGTAAAGAACATTTTGTAGTCATTTACCAAATTTATGGTGCTAGTAACTTTTCAAAAATCATTTTTAGTCTCGATAAAGGTAATCGAGCTACAACAGCTTTCTTAGTGTCATATGAAGCACACTCTAGGCTTATCAATCCCATTTGGGGTTGCACATCAAGAGTTTTTTTATCTTGAAAAGCAGAATTTCGAATTATAAGCTGAAGTGGCTTATCGCAAATAACAACTCAAAGCTTTCCAAATGCCTCTTCAAGTGCAAACCCTAATGCAATGTTAGGAGGAAGTTTTTCTTCACAACCGCAATATCCAAACTGGACAGGTATGAACATGGTGTCAAACCCTAATGCTACATTAAGAGGAATTTTTTTTTTAAACCGCAATATTCAAATTGGAAAGGTGTGAACATGATATCAAATCCTAATGATATATTAGGAAGAAGTTCTCCTTCACAACCCAATATCAAAACTGGGGAGGTGTGAACATGGTGTCACATCCTAACGAGATATTAGGAGAAAATTATTCTTCTTACCCAAAAGATCAAAATTGGGTTTAGTAAGAAGATGTGAACATGGTGCCACAACTGGATCAGAACCTAACCAATAATGTTGCCACCATATCCTATAACCAAGAGTAGCTTATAGATCCAGACGTATTGCATAATTATGCAAATTCAGAAGAGAATTTTTCCTTCACTAGTCTGGAAGCTAAAGCTCCTTTCTCCATGGATTTGTCTGGTTACAGATAGACAACGGATAGTAGACTCATTCATATGACAATGGTGATCATCAGTCAATTCCATTTGGTTATCTTCCGTGTTTATGAGTTAGATATATGTATGTATGTAGTGTAAAGCTATGAATTAAACGTGTGTAAATATGTTATGGGTACATCATTATTCACATATCTTGAATATGTATATAACTGTAGATAGAATGGAGTATGTAAATTTGAAGGACAAAATTCATTTAAGTTGGGGAGGTTGTAGAAATCGGATTATTTTGATCGGTTTTCTTTTTTCTTTCTTTCTTATGAGAAAATTTATGCTTCATTTTTTAAGAAGTAGAGAAGAAGGAGAAAGATAAGGACAAGAAAAAGTGATGACGTGTGGTCATTGTTTTCTTTTTTAAAACAGTAGCTTAATACAAATGGTGTTTTGTAAATAGTAGCTAATCCAATCATTATTTATTTTATAGTGACGTAGGCATGTGCAATACATTAGTGTGTCTATATATTTATTTATTTATTTACTTTCGTAGATGATCAAATGTTAATTAGGATTAATTAGTGTATTTTTTTTTCTCAAAATTTTTGCTTAGTCTAATTTCACTAAATCTAGATGAGACCAATCAATTTTACCCAAATATTTATTAATTCATTGTTTAGTCGCTTTGTGAAATCCAAATTTTTGATTTATATAAATACTAATGTTGTCGAAGTTTACCAAATCCTCCCAGTATATATTTAACCTCAAGTACCATAGAGCATTAGCAATGGCTTCGCCATGTCTGGCAAAGCAAATGCCAAAAATTCATACAATGGCTTGGCTTAAAACAAGGGTCCCACATGGGCTTGACTTGATATTCGTTGAATTTGGCAAAACATGTACCCAAACATTTGATTTATATATATATATATATATATATATTCTTCACATTACATCGGGCTTTGTGCCATGTGTGTATATATATATGTAGCATTCACTTAAAACCCAATAACTTTCATTACAAATTGAATTTTTTTTATGAAACCATTTATATTAGAAAAAGAATTTCGAGAGCTTTAATTTGAGTACCACTTAGGCTATTTTCTGACTTAAGATGAAAAAATTTATAAAATTTTCAAGTTAAAAAAGTATAAGAAACTTTAACATATATATGCATATACAAATAATAGTAAATTATTAGATTAATTTAATTGTGTAAAAGATTATTTAATAGTCTGGATATTGAAAATATGAAAAAATATTGAGGAGTCAAATTCTGAAGATCCTGACATGTTAAAGTGGTTGACTAAAATGATGATGTGACTAGCCAGAATTTAAATATGAAAAAGCAATATAGAGAAGCCATTGTGAAGTTAACTTCATTCAAGAGTGTAAACTAGCCACATGAGATATAGGAGTAAACTTTTGACTAATTAAGTAGGTCACAGTACATGATGACTGGTAGGTGGGTCCACAAAAATTGTTTGAATTGACTGACAAAAATTGTATTTAAATTGAATAGAAGGAACTATTCATTATGATTCCAATTTTAATTTTAATTTTTTAAAATACAGTCCCAAGTCGATTGAAACTGAATCGTTACTAATGGTCCTTTGGAATCAAATCAAAACTATTCCAAATTATATATTATATATATATAATATATAATACATAATATATCTATATTACATTTAATTTTAGTTCAAAATATTTTTGTGTATCTAGGGTCTAAAATTAGGAGGGTGTATTCAATTAGCATTTTAAAGGATTTTAAAAGACTTTAAAAATCTGGGTGTATTAAATCCAGATTTTTATAGACTTTTAAAGAGTACATACAAATCTGGTGGTATTCAAGCCAGACTTGTATAGACTTTTAAAGAATCTATTCAAATCTGGCGGTATTCAATTTGAATTTTAAAAAAGTCTACAAAAGTTTAGGTGTATTCAAAAAGTCATAAATTTTGAAGGATTTCATTAAGTGGTGGATTGTGGTGGATTTTGGTGAATTTGAGGGTGGTAGATATAAATACCGAAGACCATAACAAATCCAACATTTCTCCCACAAATTTTGGTAGATTTTTTTTTTTCTGCAGAATACAAATAACCTTTCTACATCTCAAGGTATACTCCATTTTTCTCTCTTGGTTTTTCCCTATCACTTTTTTTCTATTCAATCAAGATTTAAAAAAAATGATAGTACAAACAAAATCAAACAAATTACACAAACAAGGCAATCAATATATCAACGATCATCAATGCCAAAACCCACTTCAGTGCATGGTCCAATTTGTATTATAACACCAAAACCAAGAATCAAAATTCAGAGGGTGCAATGGATGTTTGATCTATAAACAAAGATATCAATTCTTAAAATAATATATATATATATATATATATATAGATACACACAAAAATGGATTTGTGAGGGTGGTATTACCTTGTCATTGAAAATAATGGTCCACTGAGTGCATATATTTTGTATACCCACAATCCACAATGTCTTTAATATGAAAATAGTTTATTCAAAAGTTGTACGGATTTACAGTTTATTATATATCAATGCATATACACTTGTACGAATTTACTCTCATATAGATACCCATTTAACATGCTACAATGTTTATATACACTTGTACATATTTATACTTAGATGTATACTCATTTAGCAAGCCATACATATACAATAAAACAAATCTTTATGTACCTTTTAAATATACAAAATAAAAAGAAAAATAATTTTTTATAAAGAATTTCATATGAAAAATATTTTTTGGGGCATCAAAAGTAGATATTTAGAATTTTTTTGATTTAATTTTTTAAAAACAGCTTTATGTTTCAGATAAATGAAAACCAGAAAGTTGTAAAAAAAAATTGTTTTGTTGTAAGTTTTATGAAAATTATTTTCTAAAAATTCAGTTACAAAAAAAAATTATTTGTAGAAAGCTATCTTTTATAATTTTTTGAAAATAATTTTTTCAAACATAAAAGCAACAACAAGATAATGCTAATGAATGGAGAGTTAGTATAACTTTGAATATGTGAAAAGATGTCGAGCACAATGATAGCAATGAGAACTAAGGATATTGAGTAATGAATGTTAAATATTTTTCTTTAAATTTTGCTTTCAAACTTGTTACAAACTTATTACTATACTTTTGTAAATGCTAGTTGTTTTTCATTTGTTATAACTTTTGCCTTTTGTGAAAATTATGATGTGCGCCGCACTAACATAATTTTTTTTTTTATTTATAAAAACATGTCTATATATCATATTTATCTAATACAATAAGGCAAAAATGAGAAAATATGAAAATATTTCATTTACCATGAGAATAATTTTTTTGTCATTAACTTAACATATAATATAAATAAAATAACAAAAGAAAGAACATGGTTCAGCTCAATCCAAATCATACTTTGCTTAATCATTTTTCGACTATTATGAGAAAGAATATATGTAATTTTGTACAAGTTCTTAATTAATAATTCTATTAAATAATTCCAAATATCACAAATCATAAATGATAGCTTATCCATTTTGCATTATACCTATCTCTTGAACCATTGATTTACTTGTACGCAAAAATATAATTCAAATATACAAATAAATAAAATATATTAAAAAAATCATTACAAGTTTATAAAATCCATCAAAGTTTCTAATAGAAGTCTATAGAAATTTACGAAAATCTATAATAAAAGTTTATAGAAATTCACAAAAGTCTGGAACAAAAGTCTATATAAATCCATGAATTATACTTTCATTCATATAAATTAATAAAAGTCAGACACTTAAAAAATATGTTTCAAAATCTTTTAAAATTCTAATTAAATCCGCCCTTGTAATTCTCTCTAACTCCCATAATTAAAAATACATAGTAGGCATCGGCATACAAGTAAATATAAGTATATGTTCTCAGCTTCTAACTCCTAACCCTAAAAACGTTTACACTTGCTCTTTTCATTTCCTCGCCGCGCGGCAGAAACGACACTCACCATTCACCACTCAATTCCTCACTCCAGCTTCTCACTCTCTGACTCTCAGAGACAATCTGGTATCTCTCTCTCTCCCTCTTTTTCTCACTCACCCATGTAACTGGTACTATTTTGTGTTGGCCTCCATCAAATTATTTTAGGGGAAAGTTTCCACAAGTGCATCTGCTAAAATGCGCAGAGAGTTGGTTTATGTTTAATTCCTCTTTTTGGTTGTATGGTATATCTGCATTTTCAAATTCCAAATTTTGAAATTCTTATTATTATCCTCCAAATGATAAATTTATTGGATCTGATACTCTGTCATATTTTATTTTTATGCATCGCTTGAGTATATAAAAGGGGACTAAATTGGGAAAATAAGTGAATATTCAAGTCCCAGCGGATACAATGTTTATTTTATTTTATTTTTTTAAATTATTTAAATAAATCGTGCATTTTGAAATTTACCGGTTTTAGTTTCAAAATTAAGGAACATTAAAAGAAATCGATCCTAAATTTGTTTGACTGAAAACTGTCATCATTACTAGTTTTGACAGAGTTTGACCGTTGGGCTGATATATGAATATATGATACTTGTTAGGGTGGCGTTTCAGAAACTGTGAAACCCATTTATCACAACTTGAGTGTTTTCTTATTTTTAGGGTTAGCATTGAGGCTTAACAACTAGCAAGTAAATGGTAAAGGGTCAAGAAACATGCCTCCACAGTCCTCAGGTAACAAACTCTTACTCTCTCCAACTTGTTCTAAATTTTAATTGACATTTTTCGGAATTGTTTAGTTTTTTTTCCCAGTTTTGCGTACTGATTTCTTCTTGTTTATGTTTCTATATACATAAATATAATATTTCCCTAAGAAGTTAATAATGAAAAGACTCCAAAGTATTAGTTTTCACTTTCAGAATATATTTTTTACAAGTTTGATATCGTTTAAAAAATTTCCTCTTTTATCCTAATAATATATAGGTGGCTTTTACGGAAAGAAGAGAATGGGAATGAGTGGAGTAGGGAAAAAAATTAGGTATGTTTTTTTTTTTTTTTTTTTTGTGATATTTCATACTTGTTTCATTAGATGCTGACATTAATTATTAATTGCTTTATCATTAGATACTGACATTAATTATTAATTGTAACATTAATTATTAATTGCACTGTCTAGATGTGTCATTTTTGATAGTATAAGTATCTTTCTTTCAGATGTTCTATTATAATGTTCTAATCAAAATGTGTAATTCAATATAATTTTGTAGGACTGAGATGCTGTTACAAGAAAGCTCCGATATATCAACTCATCTTCACTTTGCAATTGGAGAAGTAATGAGGTAATTCAATTTTGTGTTTACTCTAAATTATTATATCTTATCTAATTAATAATAAAATATAAATTTTTTTTTATATATTTTGTAGATTGTTCTGCATAGTCCTTTTCTGAAGGCGAAGTACATTCATGTTGACTTTTATACTTCATCTTTGAAGAAGTCTGAGAAAAAGAAGGAGAAAGATAAAGACAAAAAAAAAAAAATGATGATGCGTGGTTATTGTTTTTTTATAAATAGGAATTAATGCAAATGGTGTTTTGTAAATATTTTTTTATTGACACGTTGATTTTATGAAATCAAATTCTATTTTAGTCCAACAAATTTTTTACAGCGCAAAGGCAATATGCTAGTACATATATAAATGAGGAGAAAAGGCTGAGCCAACTTTTGGATAAGCTTGACAACTGACCTCTGTTCGTTGCAATAAGGCTATTGAATTATGATATGACCAAATTGCCCTATCTCTGAACATTATTCTAAATGGGGAAATACTGCATTCACAATTTGAAGATTTTGTGCTGCAATTGTAAGGATAAATGAGTCATTTGTCTTGAAGGATCTTTCTGAAATTCAGTGATCTGGCAGAGCACTTGAAGCTACAAAAATGTCGCAATGCCCCTTGTTGGGCTTCTTAGTGCATATATGCTTATTATAGAAAGAAACAAACCTGAGAGACAACATGAATTTTGGAAGAGTCTTTAAACAAATAGATAGAATTGACATTGGCTTAACATTAGGAACCACTCAATTTTATAAAAAAAGTGTTTCAGCAAAATTAAATTGACTATAATGACAGTGCATCATGAGAACCTTTAACCTTTTTGACATTAAACACTGTTAACATGACTTAAGTAAGAACATAGACCAACAATCACTTTATAACAATCACTTTATAGCTCGTGAGAAGATATGGGTTGTTAAATCACTTTTGCATGAGACGGATCACTAATGATGCACTGATGATTTGAAATAAGCAAGCTACTAAATATATTGCTTGCAACCTAATATTTCATTAGAGAACCAAAAATAGAGGTAGTGTTGTAATTTTGCTCAAGATTTAGTGATAAGGAAAAAGCTTGTTACCTCCTCACAATTGCCTGATTAACAACAATTTCTACTTTATTTGTTTTTATGATTTTTTTTAAAAAAAAATTTCTTTAGTGATTTAATCAATATTATACTACGGATGTTGTCACACCTGTGAACTCGATCAGACGACCCCCCACTAGGTTTTGATGTCACCAGCTATTGTTCCGTGTATCGCGACGGGATCGACGCATGTCGAGTTTTGTTTGGAAATAAGGGCCGGAAGATGTGTTCTTAGAGTCACCACCTAGCATTTAGTTTAGTGTGCTAGGTCACCTAAAACGTAAAAATTTGAGTATATAGGCCATTTTGAAATGTATGACTATCATTTGGTCTTTCGAAAAATAAATTAATGGTTTGGTTATGGTTGGGGAATGTGTTAGGCACTTGACAACATCCGTATCGAATACGGTTACCTAATTTTTAATATGCTTTCTATTTCAAAGATGATTGTGTTTGTGAAAGGGGGATCTAACATATTTTTTAAAAAAGAAGAAGGATAAAAGAAGAGGGGAGTTAGGGTGGAATGCGATCGAACTCAAGGTTGCCTGAGCTGTCTACGTATCCTGTTTGTGAGAATTAGGTCGAACGTAGTTCCAATAACCTAAGTGTTAAGGGACGTTGGGAAAGATGGAATGTATGAAGTGGATGACATGGAGGAAATGGATGAAAAATGGGTTATGGGACAGAATCCAGGGCTACTCAGATTGCCTTATGTGTCCCGATTGAGGGAATCAGGTCAATTGTAGTTCGGGTCAAGGGTGCAATGGGTTTAAGGTCTTTGTGACCATTTATGAAGTCGAGCCAAGGGACTCGGATGAGTTTAAGGTCCTTGTTAGACTGCTCTTGATCTTCAACGAGCCGTGAATGACTCAATTGAATGCCCTGGGTTTAAGGTCCCCTAGCGACTGTTCTTGAAGTCGAGTCAAGAGACTTTGATGGGTTTAAGGTCCTCATCAGACCATTCTTGATCTTCAATGAGCCGTAGATGTCTCAATTGAACGCCCCGGGTTAAGGTCCCCTGTTGACCATTAATTGATCTTCAATGAGTTGTGGATGACTCAATTGAACGCCCTGGGTTTAAAGTCCCTTGATGACCGTTAATTGATCTTCAATTAGCCATGGATGACTCAATTGAACGCCCCGTGTTTAAGGTCCTCTAACGATTGCAAATTGAATTTGAATCGAGTCAAAGGACTCGGAGATGTAATTGCAATGGGTTTAAGGTCCCCAAATACCATGAATTGAGCTTGAGATGAGTCAATGGACTCGAAATAAAATGTAACTTCAAGAAAAGTTCAATGTATGAGAACTATCCTAAGGGAAATACCTAGGGATAGGAAGTGTACTTAGCATATCTAAGGCTTATAGTGTAACACTGTAACATGTATTTGAAAGCATGTATGGTAAATTGATCCTGTAAAGAAAGCATGCATTGAAGACATGTATTGAGAATTGTACATGTAAGGAAGCATGTATTGATCTTGGAAATTGAACATGTAAAGAAAACATGTGTTGAAAGTATGTATTGAACATGTAAGTATGTGTCACGACCCGACTTCCAAAACCCCGTGGGAGGGTAAGGGAAATGGGAGTGAGTTAGACATTTCTTCAATACTTCACTATTACACCCAATGGTCCATTCATACTCATTAAAATCGTGGAAGTTTCACCATACATATGCAACATATATTTGTACGTAAAAGTTCATGACTAACCTTAACGGGCCCTACCTTACATGATAAATCCAAAAGGAATTCATATAACTATACCATACAACACCTACCCATTATGATTAATTGAATGTGAATTACGATTCAACGTAATTCAAATTACGTTTCAGCGCACATTTAATCGTAATGTGAATTACGATTCAGTGTAATTCGAATTACGATTCAGCGCAGTTATGATTCAACGCACATCCATCGTAATCATACTGGTTTTGGGCCCTCATTTCTTTAATTTTACAATTCTTTTTAATTCAGGTTACGATTCAATGTAATTGAGGTTACGCAGAATTGTAATGTATATTACGATTCATCGTAGGTCCTGGGCAGAAAATTTTACAGAAATCCTAATTGTCCAATTACATTAATCTTGTCCATTTTTAACAAACATTCACACTTATGATTCAAACCTAAATTTAATCACATCCACAACATATATAAAAAATAATAAATCATAACATTTCTTTATAAATGGATCTTTGTCCGAAATTATACATATTGAGTCAAAAATCCCATTTCATCCATTTATTTCTGAAGCATCTCAAAATGCCAAACATGACTCATACATGTAAAGACCAAGTGCACAAGTTTGTCCATCTATAATTACAACATGTTTTAAAAGTACCAACATAGAACGTACAAGCATGACATATATATATCAAAAACTCTAAATTTGCTTCACTTGGACAACTCTAGGCCTCGTCTCTTGCCGATGCTTTATCTAAAATGTTTTTGGGAGAAAGGAAAGAGGTGAACAAATCGAGTAGCTTAGTAGGAATGTCCCGACCCACCTAGACATTAACCCAACACAAACCTACATGAAATGCAACATGACATCCCTATAGCTACTTGGCATACTCAAAAGCTACATAGCATATTCAATGTTCATATTCACTGCATATCAACATTTCATCCTGCTTATTCAATGAAAAACATATAAGCATTCCAACATTTATAATCAATGGTCAAACTCTGATAACTCAAGTATGATTGGTCAACTCTGAGTGTCATACGAGCATATGGACAAACTTCGATTCTTAGGCATTAACCTAGGTATGATTGGACAACTCCGACGGTCATACCAAGTAGATAATTTTCCACTTTATTAATATGATTGACCAAACTCTGAATGTCATGCACCTAAGGACAACTCTGATACATAAATAATTTACAATTCTATACATGTGCATTAATCAACATAACTTCACAACTAACATGTTTACCATGCATACTTCACATTGTAACTATGTCACACTACTATGCTAACACATGCTCAACATACATATCATGATGCATATAATTTTCATACATAGGGCTTCACCAAGAACATTTTCACCGAATTTCTTCCTTTGGTGCATTTTCTCAAACACTTGGCATTCAAAATGCATAAATGTTATCTCATAGCTCAAAAATGATATTAGTGAAACTCATGCATCCCCAATTAACACATATACACAATTTCATCATATAACATATATGAGAATAAATATTAGCATGCTTAAACAAGAAGAAAAGATATTAAATAAACATACTTAACCTTCCTAAGTCACCCTAGCATGCTAAACCACCAAAATCACCATCAAAACCTATGGAATCAATGAAAGGAAGGAGAAGACACCCCTACCTCAAAATTCAAGCCTTTCCAAGCAAAACCCTTGAAATCCTCAAGCTTCAAATTTACCCAAATCAAAATTTGTTTGGATCAAAATGGAGTCCTTGCTGCGTAAAACAAGTTGTTCTTCACCGGCATTTTCCAAATCTAAGCCTATGGCCTCCAAAATGAAGAGAGAAGCTAGAAGAGATAAAGAGGAGAGAGAAGGAGTCGCAACTGACTGTTCTTGGTCTAAAATAATGACTGAAATATCTGGGCTTTGATATTATATGTCCCACGACGTGAAATGACCAAAATACCCCTATGTCACTTAATGTACGTTCCCGATCTCTATTTTCGATTTCGAAAGTAGCTACGATTTCAAAATCAAGTGATTTTAGAGACCAAGAAATGATATGAAAGATAATGCATGGTCCTATTATAGAGATGAGGTTTAATCATGTTATTCATAAATAACTTTGACAATATAATCCTAGCTCTCACCAACTTATATCTACCCCATTTCTTTCACTTTGGCATTTGTCTTTAAATCTTGGGATAACACTTTCTTTTTCATTGGAATTCTTTCTTTGACAATGTCCTCTTTATGACTTCATCCTCATTATGAATGCTTTCTTGAATAAACATCATTACTTCAAAAGCAATCACTCAAATTGGGAATCAGTACAAAACATCATTAATGATTTGTTATCATCAAAATTACAAGATTGCCCTTAGGTTGAAACCTTTGGGTCAACAATCTCCCCCTTTTTGATGATGACAAAACATTGATGTGTTCTAAGCAAGTATGGAGTTGCATTTTTAAAATGCTCCCCCTATCAATATGCGTATTTTGAACACAATATCTAAGATATGAAAAGTTCAGCACATTCTTTAAAAAAAATTATACTTCTCATAGAAAGTGTAATTTGAGCTTATAAAGTATGTTTTTCAAATGATATTCAAGATAAATATGTTAATCATGATATGTATGGAGATAGTTAATCTCCTCCTATCAATATGCTCTCATTCCAAAGGAATAAACATCACATAATGGCAATGTTACATAGGTGTAAATTGTATAAGTGCACAACTCAACCAATAGTTCATCAATCAACCAACAATCCATCAAGTATATCCCATCCTCCTTTATGCATAAACAATCATAAGTTACATCATTGAATTCTCATAGCATTCATAATGCACCACATGTATGCATTAATCATCATACTATCATTATTGAAATCACAAGCATAGGCATAAGATGATCAAGATATAGTAAGTCAAGATATTATCAAAGCATTTGGCAATTCATTCATCATAAAAGAAATTTGCATTTAGGCATAGATGATATCCCAAAAAAAATATCCAAAACAAAACCATATGCAAATATCATATCCCAAACAATAGTACCCCTACATTTTTAACTACTAGCAATTGCCAACTACCAACTACCCTAGAACATCCCAAAATACCAAAATACTTCTCCCCCTTTGTCTTCATAAAAAAAGGGTGAGATGCCATCATCAATGGTTATGAGGACCGGGAGGGGTTTGAGGTTGAGTTCGGAGAGCTTTGAGATCGTCGTGGATAGTAAGAAGCTGCGTCCCCATAAGTTCCACCTCATCCTCATAGGCAATTTGGAATTGCTCAAAATCAGCTCTCAAGTTATCGACCTTCTCTTCGGTGCGCCAAGCAATTGTGAGTAGGGGTGGCAACGGGGCGGGTATGGGGCGGGTTCACCTAAACCCTACTCCGCCCCGTTAACAAAATACATATACCATACCCGTTAAAAACCCGACACGGGTTATTAGTAGTCCTACCATACCCGCCCTGCTAGAACAATCACTGCCCCGCCTCGCCCCAACCCGCCCCGCTAACATGTTTTTTTTATGGTTGAGTTGTTAAAATAATATGTTGCTGGAAAGAATCGAACCTTAGCCTTTGAACACACACTTCAACATTAGTTTAACACTCCTACCACCACTCCATCATTGCCTTTTGTTTATATAAGACGCAACAATAATATTTATCTATAATACTGAAAGTTTGAGCCATCTATTAAAATAAGTTTAAAACATTAATTAAATTACAATAATATTATCTCTCTTATTTTGAATATAACAAACAAACATTATAAACTATATTATGAACTAAATCAATAACACAATTTTCACTATCTTGAAATCAAATAAAAACATTAATCTCACTCAAATAATAGAGCATCGATAATAAACATTAAGTACATTAAGAATACATCTCATTGAATTAGCATATTTTTTAGATCATCGTCAATATCTCTCGACATTAATACACTATTAACATTCTAATATATATTAATGTTGAAGTATTATTGACAAAAAATAAATGAGTTGTATAACTTATATTAATTTAACTAATATGTTATACTATATATCTCGGGACACTAAAAAAAAAATTAATTTTATAAAATTAGATATTCAGATTAAATGGTTTAAACTTATCAATTAATTTAATTGAGTTTTTAGAAACATGACTAACTAATTAAAATTTGAGAAAATATAAGAAAATGGTTTAACTTATATTACTTGTAATTGTTATATGTTATACTATATATCTTGGGACACTAAAGAAAAACTTAATATCATAAAACTAGATGTTCAAAATAAATGGTTTAAACTCATCAATTAATTTGACTTTTTAGACACTTGACTAATTAATCAGAATTTGACAAAATAGAAGTAAATGGTCTAACTAATATTACTTATAACTATTATATGTTATATTATATATCTCGGGATACTAAAGAAGAAAATGGTATAACTGTGTGTGGAGAATATATATGATATATGTGTTTTTTAATTGTAAATTTTTCTTTATATGCCCATATGTTGAGTTAGGTGTGTGACACCTAGTATGAAAAGTGAGAATGACTATTACGAAAGAAAGTAATGTCCTCTATTGGATTGGTTCTGGAAAATGCGAGTATAAAGTCTCACTATGTTGTATAAATGTCCACATAGAATTTTTATGGGAGACATTGAGTGTTGGTCCATCTATAGGTGTATGTGGTGTGAACATGATGCCGAACCCTAATGAGATATTAGATGTATCATATCTAAATTGTAAGATATATATATAGTAAGTGAATTTTATTGATTTCTCGAAGACCATTTGGCATAAGTAATGATTCATTTATAAATTGCAAGTCCATGTCTTTATTTAAAAAATTAGTAATTATTTTTTTACTAAATCAATGAATAGTAATAGATTTAAGAATGAAATAAATGAACATTTATACTATAAATAACATATTATAACATAAAATTAACAAAAAAATAATACATGTCAAAACAAATAATGTGAAAATATGGTAGAAGAACTCTACCCATATATGTTTACATATTTTTAACATTCTAAAACAAATATACAATATTAAACATTATATTTTATACATTTGAAAATAAATTAATAAATATTAACACTAAAGTATTATTTAAAAAAAAAAGCTTATACTAGTATTTTTGTATTGATTAGCTTTCCAAAATAAATTAAGTAAATATAGTTACTTATTAACATAATATTAATAATATTAACATAAATAACATGTTGGCATTATGGTTGAAGGCTTAACATTGAAAATTTTTGGAGAAGGTTCAATACTTTGTCGCAACAATTATATTTTTATATATATCTTAGAGGGGTTGCTAATCGGGGTGGGGCGGGGCGGGTACCCGTCGGGTATGACTATAAACTCATACCCGCCCCTAACCCGAGTCGGATTTTTTTTTTAAAACCCATACCCGCCCCTACTCCTATTAGGGTCATACTAAATCTCCTCCATTAGGGGCGGGGCGGGGCGGAAACCCGTCGGGTCGAGTAAAATTGCCACCCCTAATTGTGAGGTGTTCGTCAAATAGACTTCTTAATTGTCAGAAAAGGTACAGTCGCTATCACTGGAAGAAGACATTTTTCAGAAGAAAAAAGAGATGAAAGTGAACAGACGAAAGCTAACCTAAAGAGGCAAATCGACACCAAGAAAGTCAAGGAAGACGAATCTGAAAAAGCAAATCAAGCAGTCGTAGAATATTTGTGGCTAAAAAATGAGAAATATGATCACAAAATACAGAAAGGAAACGTAAAGAAAGAAACTTACGTGCTCTACGCCATCGTTAGCAGCCAGCATTAAATGACGATCATCAATGCAAACAAAGAAATCATGATAGAACCCAATCGAATTCCCTCCATTATGGCAATCTTCATAACTGAAGGGAATTGGGGGCAGTGTGTAGGGGCTAAATTATCACCCGGTCCAATGGACTGAACTGGTACAGAAAACGGACCAGGCCCACGTCGGCTTAAGCCCATGTATCAGCTTATCAAGGGCCCAGTCGCCCTTCCCCAAGGCTGAAAAGCCCAAATCAAAAGTAGACTTATAACTCAAAAAGGAATCCAAATTACTTGAGAGAAAAGTTAGCTATCAACAAGAAAATTCAAGTCCTAAAAGGATTCGAATTCCCATTTGTATAAATGTTCATGAAATTATCAACGAAGAGGATCTTTGAATCCATCTCCTACAATATCTCTTCTCTCTTTCTAGGAGTATTCTGTTTCTTATTCTTGGGTGTGTGCATTAAGTTGTTTGACAATTATCAGTTGAACAATTTTCTGTATCTATAGTGGGCAATTCAATTGATGGTTTTTCTCAGATGCTATTGACTCATATGGTTCGTGATGCATATGTGTTGTTGAGACCACATTCTCCATTCAAAGATGGACAGGTGTGGGCAGTTATGAGCACAGGTGTGTTTTCTTGTGGCAAATGATTGTATGTTGCAATGTATACAACAATCAAGAGAAAAGCTTATGGCAGTTGCTTGTCGGCTTTGTCCTATTAGTGCACTGTCCTAACAGTTGAGGATGTCAACTGCAAATATAGATGCATCAAATTCGGATTGGTTCCTTGTCCTAGTAGTTTGGGAATGTAAACTGCAGACATGTGTGGTTTTCTTCCATTAGTTAGCAACCTTAGGCAGTTAGGGTTGTCAATTGTTATTTTATATAATGTATAGATACATGCTAGGCACTGAGTGGGAGAAACTGCCTTGTTCATGGGTGGCTTGTGATTGGTTCAGTTACCTTAGTGGTTAGGTTGTTACCACACTAGTGTATTATAGGGTAGTTGTAAGTATGCATTTTGGTAGAGTGCCTATATATCTACAATGCTAGTGCTAGGATGGCATGAGAATGGGTGTTGTGTTATGCATCCAAGTGCGCCTGAGCCTTAATGCGAATTTCCTTATAAGCTTTAAGTTAATAAAGCTTTAAAGGGTTGGGACTTTGGTCCTATAAACTCTGCTGTGTGCTTTATACTTATGTTGTGTATATGTTAGGCTGAGACTTGGTGGGCCCAATTTCCATTACAGCAGCAAAAATTTTGGTGCTCAATTGACCCTGTAGAAATTGGTATCTGAGCTTGGTTTGACAATGGCTGGCAGAAATACAAGGGAGATAGTTTCTCGATTGGAGGATTTCATTTGTGCTCCTCCGTCTGATTCTGCAGTAAGTCTTTCTATTCAGGCTAAACAATTGGTTTCTGAGATTCAGACTATTAAGACAGAAGTTGCAGACTTGTTTTCTAAAATGCAATCAATGAAGACTACTGTTGATGAATTCATGACTGTCACTCAAGAATGAATTACGGGTATTTTGGAGGGACACTGTATCCCTTACAGATGTCTTCAAGGCAAAGTTAAAGGATGTGGAAAATGAAGTGACTCTGGTTAAGATAGTACTCCTGGTGAAGCCCCGGCGTCCAAGATCAAAGTGTCAGATCCAAAGTCCTTCGATATTTCAAGGCTGCTCGTATCCCAAATTTTGAGAAGCTAACTATGACAAGCTTGTATTTGTTCGGTGATGCAAAATTGTGGTGGCGCACATGGACTGAAGATGATGATGCTGCTGGAAGAACTCGAATTGAAATGTAGGAGATTTTGAAGAAAGAATTGAAAGACCAATTCCTTCCTTGCAATACAACGTGGATTGCAAGGGAATCCCTTAAAAAGTTAAAGCACACTACCACCATTCGTGATTCTGTTAAGGAGTTCAGTTCTTTGATGCTTGATATCAGGAGCATGTCAGAAGGGGACAAGTGATTCAATTTTTTGTGTAGTTTACAGCCTTGGGCTCAGGCAGAATTGTGTAGGCAATGTGTGAGTGACCTTCCTATTACAATGACGGTGGAAAATTGTATTGTGGACTTCAAGATGGTGGGTTCTACATCTACTAACGACAGGAAGAAGTCCAATAGTGGGAAGAAGGATGGGAAAAGTTTGCCTTCTAAGTATGGTGACATGATGAAAGACGACAATAAGAAGGAAAATAACTTCAACAAGTCCAAAGTAGATAGCAACAAGGCAGACACTAGTGTTGCGAAGACTAATGCAAGTTGTTTCCTCTATAATGGACCCAATCGTGTTAGAGACTATCCCAAGAGAGAAAAGTTAAGTGCTATTGTCGTTGAGAAGTTAAAAGGTGGAGGTGATTCAAACTAGGACAATACAACCCGAGTCAACCCTTTACAGCTATTGAATGTTCTTGCAGTAGCATAGATGAAGGGCTTGATATATGTTTGGGTGATGATAAATGACCAGGCGGTTCTGGCTATGGTGGACACGGGTGCCACTCATAATTTCTTTGCTTAGTGGGAAGTAGATAATTATGGTTTGAAGTTGGCTCAAAATTCCAGTAGGATTAAAGCTGTGAATTCAGAAGCCAAACCTGTTCAAGGTGTGGCTACTACTACTTTGAAGATTGGTAGTTGGTATGGCCAATGCAGTTTCATGGTTGTGCCTTTAGATGACTTTGATGTGATACTCGAAAATGAATTTCTTTGTAAAGGCCAAGGTATCGCTTATGCCACACTTGGGTGCAATATTCTTTGCGAATGAAGGTACTACTTGTTTTGTTCCTTCCATTACTTCGGTATAGATCAATAAAGGGAAGCGAAAACAAGATGTTGAAATAATTTCTGCTCTGCAAGTGAAGGTAGGGTTGAAGAGAGGGGAGTGTACCTACTTAGCGGCCTTGATTGAGATCAAGTCGAATCAGTTTGTTGAAGTTCTACATTTTGTTGCTAAAGTTCTAGATGAATTTACAGATGTGATGCCTGCAGGACTTCCCAAACAAGTCCCTCATCGACTTGTTGTGGATCATATGATTGAGTTGGAGCCTAGTGCAACACCTCCTGCTCAAGCCCTTTACTAGATGGCACTTTCTAAACTTGCTGAACTGGGCAAATAATTAGATAAGCTACTGGATTTTGGTTATATCTAGCTATCCAAGGCATCGTATGGCACTCTAGTGTTGTTCCAGCGTAAACAAGACGGCTCGATGCGGATGTGTGTGGACTATAGGGCTCTGAACAAGGTGACCACACTGCTATTCTATATAATTAATAGATACGTGCTAGATAGTGAGTGGGAGAAACTTCCTTGTGCATGAGTGGCTTGTGATTGGTTCAATTACCTTAGTGGTTGGGTTGTAACCACACTAGTGTATCATGGGACAGTTGTAAGCATGCGTTTGTAGACAATTTTGTTAGAGTGCCTATATATATGTAATGCTAGGGTTGGGAAGGCATGAGAGTGTATGTTGTGTTATGCATGCAAGTGTGCCTGAATCTTAGTGCGAATTTCCTTATAAGCTTTAAGTTAATAAAGTTTTTAAAGGTTGAAACTTTGGTCCTGTAAACTCTAGTGTGTGCTTTATACTTGTGTTGTGTGTGTTAGGTTGAGACTTGGTGGCCTCAAGTGCCATTACAGCTACAAAATTTCGGTGCTAAATTGTCCATGTACCAATAAGGATAACATATCTCTCCTCCAAAGTGTTTAAATAAATAATTGACACGTTAGTCTATAGTAATACCAATTGGGATATTTTTATCATTTTCTAATATTATTTTGCCATGTCACATGTAAGAAGGAGGCATCTTTCGGGAGTGGAGGCAAGTTTATCCAAATTCGTGGTCCTGGTACACCATCACCACTCCGACCTGATGCATTTTGTCGCTCATCTGGCATCTCAACTGTTTAAAGAATTGACTGATAGACCGAATCAGCCATTCACTCAGTGCTGGTGTGATTTACCATTCTTGTGATTAGTTGGCCTGAACCGAATCAACTTAATACAATTATGTTTTTGATAATTAAGATCAAATAACCAGCACACACCTAACGAGATACCTTTTTTTCCCCGATAAATAAGCTTTGAATTAAAGAAAGATACAGTACAAAAGAAAAGGCCAGGCCCAAATAAGCCGTTGGGGGCAAAGATCAAAGGAGAGAAGATGAGAGAGGCCGCTAAGGCTGATTAGGAGTAGCATGACCAAGAACAGAGCTTGGGAGCTCCTGCAGCAACAATAATTCTAGAAGTCAAGAAACTTGGAGAGAAATAATACCACTATATTTTTTCCGAATTAATTTCCAAGTGATCTAAACTATATATATATATATATATATATATATATATATATAGATATATTTCAGAAAGGCTTTTTGCCTATTACATTACCATGAGGGTCATAGTTGCAGGTGATCAAAGTTTCTCCACTTGTACATATAATTTTGGCACAACCAACTCTTAAACTTTGCCTCCAAACCATCTTAGTGTAATGCAGGCAATCTCTGTTGCACAAGTGTTAGTATGATAGTTGTAGTAGCTCTTCTCAGCAGCCCATGCAGCAACTTACCTGGTTTCCAATCTTTCCCACTACCCCAGAAGAGGTTGTCACCATAGTCGCAGTTGGAATGGATCAGAGTGCAGTCTCCTTGCCGTTGGTGGGCCCACCGGCTAGAGAAACCTTCCAGCTTCTCACTCCATTGAAGGGGAGGGAGTCCAAGCTTTGCTCTTATTTTGTTATGGGGATGTAAATATTGTTGAATTATGTTATTGGGAGTACTACTTAACAAATATTGTCTGGTGGGAGAGTTCATGGGCTGAGTCTGAGTTCTGGTAGTAGTTGATGAGATTGAGATCACAAGTAAATCTATTGATCTATGTAGAAGATTACTCACACTATGTTGTTTATATATACATATATGTGTTGTATATATTAAGTATATACATGTATCTGTATGCAACTAGGAATCATGTGATCACATGTTTTTCTGATCAAATTGAGGTGGATATAACATGTTGATGAACGTGAAGGAGAGGGTTGTTTGGCTTGATAACTTCCAAAACAGTTTCCAATCATTGGCCATGTGAGCAACGAACCTTTCAGACTTTCGGTTACTTATATATATTATTCTATATCATTTTCCTTTTTGTTAATTAGAGTGAGAATTAATTTAACTATAAGCACAAAGCTTCCATTTACATAGTACGAATGGTTGCAGATTCAAATGAACGTACATGACTTTTGAAAATAAATATAACTATTCTAGAATATGCGCGATTTTTAAAAAACAAATGAGACTGTCTGAAAAAGATCAAATAATTTAAATTTAATCTAAAGAGTCTATAAATTTTTAACGTTCAAAATAATGCGTTAAAACATAAAGTAATAGTTCTTAGGACTGGCGTAAGTCAATGTTACACTGTTCACATGGTCACACTAGCAGGAGAGTAGTATAATAACTAATATATAATAAAATTTTAAATTATGATAAGTTTTAGTATAGAAATTAAAAATTAATAATTATCTCACTCAACAGATGTACGGTATAATTTTCTCTATGTTTAAAAATCTCTCTCTAAATTCGATGGTGAGATTGAGTTCTTTTTTTAAAATCCACTTTTTAAAATAATATTATTCAATAATATTAACTTGCTTCAAATAAGTTGCAACATGCATATTCAACTTTTTCATTCTTTCACATGCACACTAAATCTCTGAAGGCACCTCATTCAATCTCCATTTGTCAATGCTATGTGTATGTAGATTTTGTATATAACAAGAAGCGAGCAAGCCACAAAAGCAAGATTAGAGGACTAATTTGCAACTCAAATCAGAGCCGAATCAAAAATTTTATTTCTCTTTAGAATAATAATTGAAAACTTTTACTAGTGTTACAGTTTAAAGTATTGGAGGAAACTAAAAATCAATTGAAGAGTGTGAGAATAAAAATATGAAATTGGTCATGTTTGGACAGATTAATCTACTCCAATACAAAAAGCACGAATAACAATATTTACTCAAAAAGAAATTGTACTCCTTCTATTTGGTTAATTTTCTTAATAAATATGTGAAAAAATATCCGTATCTGCTGTAAGTAAACTTGTAATAGTCATCATCTCGTACTAAAGTTAACCAAGTAAATATAATAAAATAATATCATATCTCTCTCAAAAATACGTAATAAAGTATTTCGCCGAAAGTTACCAAATCTAATAAAATAATATTATTACTCTTTTTAATACTACACAAACCAAATATAATAATATTATAACTCTTCACAATCCTAAACAAACCTATATAATAATATTATAACCCTTTCCAAAGAAAAGATAAAATTGTTTCAAATAGTTAAAATAATATTATAAATAAATAGTAAATTTTATATTTTTACTTTTATAAATTTTCACTCTAATATGAATTGTGTTGAATATAAAAAATTTATATAAACTCTCTTTAACTCTCTTTAAAAATATATTTTGAAACTTTAAATTGAATTTTAAAAAGGCAAATTAAAACATCAAATTCAATTATTTAATTTTAAAAATCCTATAAAAAATGTGCAT
Organism: Cornus controversa; assembly: GCA_026545225.1. NCBI lineage: Eukaryota > Viridiplantae > Streptophyta > Magnoliopsida > Cornales > Cornaceae > Cornus > Cornus controversa. The sequence continues at coordinate 8,556,325 of CM048849.1, read as the reverse complement.
TTGGTTACTTGCTTACATTCAGCCTAGCCAACCATGCATGTTGTTAGACTATTGTGTTATTATCAATGACGAGTGAGGTACAAAACTTCAAATTTTTATTTCTATATAAGTTTGACAATCATAAATCATCGCTATATATATATATAGTAAATAATTTGAATTTATATAAACATCGATCAACACCAATAATTCAATAATTAATATAACAATTTAGATTTTCAACGCAATCAATCCAATATTTCAGTGCAATTCATTCATGAATAATTTACACTCTAGTACCATTTAATTCACAAAAAAAATTATATTTCAATTTTTTGAACGTATTCAATTCATTTATGGGTTTGAAAAAGGTAAAATTAAAGATTACAAGTTTTATTTCAATCAAAATAAAGATATCTCAAATTCAATTAGTCAATTTTAGAAAATTCTTTAATAAATGTTCATTTCTTTATTTTTACAATGAGCCAAATTGTACAAGGTTTTTGATCTTTGTGTTAGGAGTATTCAATAATTTATAAGCACAACAATATAAATATATTGAGAAAGACCATATTTGGAAACTAACATCACATTCCAAAAAATGAATTACACCCTAATAGCTACATTATGTGAACCATAGTTTGTAACTAACTTAAATTATTTAAATCAGCACTTTCACATTCCTAATAAATTTTAAAATAAAATGTTATTTCAATCAAAATAAAGAAACATCAAATTCAATTAGTCAAATTTAGAAAATTCTTTAATGAATGTGCATTTCATTATTTTCTTACATTTGGCCTAACAATACTTGTGTTGATTTTCATTTTAATAACTTCTATTTCAATTTGAAAGTTTAAATAAATTAAAAAAAATTGAGAGAAAAAAATATGGTGAATTGTGAACTAAATGAATAATTTTTAACTATTTGCTTTTATAAATTCTCTCCCTAATATTTTTTTTTGAAATTTCCCTCTCTAATATTATATGTGTGTTTTTGGTTAATTAATATTAAGTGTGTTGAATCTATATAAATTTTAAAAAACTATAAATATTTATATAAACCCTATTTCACTCTTCAAGTCCATATATATAGTAATGTTTTTTATAAAAATATACTTGAAATTAAATCAGGCTTTGAAAAGGCTAATTGATTGCATTGAAATCCAAATTTTTTTGTTTATTTATTGGTGCAGATTTTTTCTTAACTTCAAATTTTGTAGGATTTTTCTTCTTATTTGTAACAACTAGTATAGAGCACATGAAAATCCACGTGATTAAAAATCTCTGGAAATTTGTGAAAAATTTTAATTCAATTTTGTTCTGGGAAGTTTCAAAGCACTCATCATATCCATATCTAAGTACATGAAAAATCCTACATATTTTTAAGTTAAATAATTTTTTACTTCAATTATTAAATAATTGAAGAAATTTTATGAAATTGAAAATTGAATTTTATATCATCAAATTTTTATTGAAATAGATTTGTGAACATTTAAATCATTTGAAGATTTTAAATTTGAAACACTTAATTTATTTTTATAAACCTTTAATGAAATATGATGATTTGTAAATTAAATCAAAAGTAAATTTTTAAATTTTTACTTTTATAAATTATCTCGTTGTAATATATAATTTTTAAAGTTTCTCACCGTAATATTAAAAATCTAAATAAATTTAAATATATAAACTCTTTCTAACTTTCTGAGTTTATATATGATGTTGTTTTATAAGTGTAAAATAACTCGTAAGTGTATGAATCTATTGAAGTATAGATCGTCAAGAACGAGGTCGAACCCAAGAGAATTCTTTGAGAAGAAGAACTAATACAAATTTAAATTAATTTAAAACTAAACTAATTTAAACAAAAGTTGGTTGATTTGAAATAAATTAAACTAACATGCAAATAGAATAACACAATTGAAATCAAATAGAGAAAATAACTAAGGTATTGGATTCCACCACCATTAAATTCATGAAGCTCCTAATATTCATTTATTAATCCCCAAATTTAGAGTAGCAATCAAGAAATCAATCTATTGCTTACTCAAGATTTAACAATAAAGCACTATGAAAAATATATTAAAAAGGCAGATTTTCCTTCGCTCCACTAGTGTAAAATTCTAAACATCTTATGAATCCAATTTAATAAAAAATATAAGATCAAAGATTATCACTTTTAAGAAATACAAATCCAAGCTTAGATTAATTATAATACTTTCTAACTACCACATATATATGATATAGATGGTGAAAGGACTATAAAATAATTAATCACAAGAAGCGAAAATCATAAACATTTAAATCATACACATGAGAATCAATTAATAAACAAAATAACTTCACTTCATTAATGGAGGTTTCCTCCTCAACCCTAGTTGAGGAGTTTAGTTACACATGGTAGAAGAAGATAACAAATAAATAAAAGATATGATGAAATAAAATAAATAAAACTCAGATTGTCTCTGTGTTCTCTATCCTGGCCTCCACTTATTTTTTCTCCAAAACAATCTCCAATTCACCACTTTATACCCAAAAAGAATACATAAAGTCCTAATCCAATTAGGAGATAATTAGAATTTTTTCGCAGCCCTAAATAGGTGAATTTTTCTACTGATGTTTGGCCTAAGTTTTGACCCTGTAAAAGTTCGATTCACAAAATTTATGTGAAATACAAAAGTGTCCAAAATCGAATTTCGTTAAACCTTTATAGAAATAAAGTCGAATTGAAGCTCGAAAATAATACTTTCAAGCCGTTTTCCAAAATGGGATTAAAACTGGATTACGCACAAAATTGGGCTTCAGGCCCGTAATCTCCTTAAACATTTATAATTCTCTTGGACCTCTTCCTTTGACTGATTTGAGTTAAAATATGGAGTTGAATGGATCCATTTGACGTAAGCTTCATATAACCCTCTTGAATGTCTTATCTAAAAGCTCAAAAATCATAATTTTAACTGAAATAATCATTAAGACCCTGAAAAGACAAAAACACAAAAATAGAGTAAAATCACAAATAAACTATCACTAAGAGAATAAAATATGCAAATTAAGAGGCTATAATGCATAACATTCAACGACGATCACACCCCCAAACTTATATATTGCTAGTCCCTTAACAATAGAATAAAATAAAACTAAAACAAAGGAAACTTAACTAAACTACCCAACTCCTCTTTCGTGGAAGAGATGATTACATTTAGCATATGCAGCAAGCCTTTAAACCCCTAGGTTCCCCCTAGTGGATGAGTTATAGTCTCGTGAGGATTTCCAGAAATGTTACCCACAAACATGTGAGTATCGCGGTGCGGAAGCGGTTGCGAAAAGTATTTTAGAACCTAGAGGGGGGGTGAATATGATCATTTGCTCGTTTGCTTAATTTTTAATTAATTCAATTTTAAGTCCAATTAATCAAACAATTAAAGCAAGTAAATAAATAACGTGCAAGTAAAGAAAAGAATGCACCAGATATACGTGGAAACCCAAGGCGGAAAAAACCACGGAGGGAGGCGGCACGCCTCAGGGAACCAATTCACTATAATGAAGCAAAGTACAACAGACTCTGTCTCAGTCTCACCACCCTCTTCACTCTGTCAAGGATCTGATGCGGAACACCTCAGGCTTATGATTATGACAACACGTCCAACCGCTGCAGACTTCCGGCTAACGTCACCACCCTTACAGAAAGGTTGCTGGAATAACCAAAATACTCAGCAAGTATTTTGTTCCCTTCGTAGTGCAATCTGGTCACCTTTCTTCCTCAGCAAGCAAGCAAGCGAAGAACCTTCAATCCATTCTGATCAGCAAATAGATTTGATGCAGTCTCTAAGCAGCTAATCAGAAGTAGAACACCATCCTAAATATCACTCGTGAAGTATGGATGTGTGTTCTTAAAAATAAATAGCCCTAATTATATTGTATATATTTTCTCTCTCTAAAAATATGTTTCAGGCATATATTACTTACTTATTTTGTAGAGAAAATATGAATACATATATATAGGTAAGGAAGTTCTAATTCTACTTCGAAAAGAAGTTGAATACCAAAATAGAACTCTCCTAGAAGTTTCAAACCTAATAGGAATTAGAATTTTTGTCAAAATCTATTTCCTATTTGGAACAGGCTAAGTGGGACCGATGCCAAATAAATAGGACCAGTGGGACTTTTTGAAAACCTGCAGAAACTAAACTACCGAGAAAAGTTGGACCGATCCTAAATATTGGGGACCGGTCCTACTTTGAAAAACCTTAATATTTTCATGAAAACCCTGGTTTTTCAAAATAGGCTCGGAACTAAAAAGTGCAAAGTGTCCTCACCATACTTACCTGTACTATATGGTGTTCTAACTGATTTGTCTGCATCCATGCACTTGAATATCAGCTCGAAGTTGTCGACGATCATTACAAAGAATAATATGAAAATTACAACTCAATCAATCAAGTTTTGATCACCGAAATATGCCAATTACAAATTTATATCTCACAAAACATTCAAAATTTCAATTTAAACATTAATCGAGAAGAAGATTACAATAAATAGTTACAAACTTGCATTCAAGAATAATTTCAAATATCTAAATTTCATAATTAAAAGCAATGGTCCCCACACATAATTCATATCAACATGTCTCAAAATAACCAACTGTAGGTCCCTCGTGAAAAGTGAACTAACAATTATCTCATGTGGCATAACCCAGCTCCAAATATATTAAATCACATGCCCCTTCAACTCACTAGCTCCCCTTATTGAACTCATACTTCCAACCATGGATACATGAATTTTTTATTATTTTTTATTTTTTATTGCTTTATTGGTTGTGCAATGTCTTGGTCTATTAAGCTTTCTGAAAGATCCATGTAACAAGCTTTCAATCAGTGGTTCCCAAACCAGATGGCTTTAGGGCATTAGGTGTTAAGACACCCCGAAGAACCTAATAACTCGAATCAGTCAGGCTACAAATCAAGACAATCAATGCTCATCTTTTCTCACCCCTTCACTTTTGACGTGAACACTCCGTGCTTCCTGAGGCATAGAGGTCCAGTTACTCATAAAAAGGATCAAATTGATTTGCTATTCATCACATAACTTTTTTTTCATCATTTTTTTTCCATTGAAGTCAAGTAAAACACATCATCGGTACTCATTCTCAAGAGATACCAATTACTATCAAGCATATGTAACCCACCAACTCAGAGCTAAAGTTTATACACCACAGGATTATGCTAGTGTGTCTATACATGTGAGTAAAATAAAACCAATCACCCCAAGGCATGTCAATGCAAATCATGATTAAAACCATTAGATTCAAACCATAGATTTCAAAACTTTAAAACATACCCAAGAATTGCAAGTTAAGCACCTACATAAAGTATTAATCCCTTGAATAATGTAAAAACATCCTATCTAAAAAACAAAACAAAAGAAAATAAATAAAAAACTAAGAAAATTAAATAACCAAAAAGTCCTAAAACAAGAAGAATATTAAAAAATTTCTCCCCATATTGCCATAAAACACATCAAAGGTATTGTCTCACCCCCAAACTTAAACTGTACAGTGTCCTCAATGTACACCCAATCGCATCATACAAAAGGGTTATAACGATATTACCATGCACTTGGAGTAGTGGCAAGAAAAAATAGCAAACCAGTAGCATGAAGGCAATGCAAGCACTCTCCCAAACTTGGATGTGACAATTTGTCAAAACAAACCACTATACTCCAACGACCAAGTGAAATAACATGAGTGAAAATAAATATGAAACAGAAAGTAAAAACAAATTATTATTTTTTTTTGAAGAAAAAAGTAAAATTAAATACACAAACTAAAAAAAAAAAAAAAGATTGACACCAACTAAAAATAAAAAGACGTAAGTCCTAGAAATCCTAAAACTAATATTGTACAATGATGACCAAATAGGTCAATCATGATAAAAGGGGCTATAACTCAACCGATACCTTTGCTTTCCACTTTTCAGTGTCTATAAAATGGACTATGATGAACCTAGAGGGGGAGGCGGTGAATAGGTTCTTCTATTTTTCTTCCTAATATTGCTGGTTTGACTGACACATGCAATCACATAATTTTATGGACACACAGATTTATAGAGGAAACCCCAAGGTGGGGAAAAACCTCTTCGAACTGAGCTCCACTATGTCTAGAAGGGTAGTACAGTATTTCTCTCAATCACTCTCTCACTCATCCAACTCACAACATAGTTCGCTCCAGCACTCACCCAGTTCACAGCCTCCCTAGGCTTAAACCACTCTCACCAAATCTCACAACAGCTTTTTTGCTCTCAATCCTAACTTGAGCTTCCCAAAGCCCAAACTATCTCACCTCAATCTCACCGCAATCACTCACACTCCCCCTGTCCAAAGTATCCCTATACTTGGACTATACATAGTGATAGTGGAGTCAGTTCGATGTCCTAAGCAACTGTAAAGACCTTCAAGTCTTGTAAGTTGGTCTTCAAAGAATGATCTTCAAATCTTAAAATATGATATTGGTTTTTAAGGTCCGGTATGACAATGACACGGTCGCTTGTCTTTTTGGGAGATCATGACACTTGAACTTCTTCAATGATAGTCTTAATATTGTTCACACTTGAGTGTAGCTTCAGAGAACTTGTAGAAGCCCGCCTTCAATTTATCACGTTCTTATTTGCTCAATAACTCTCCTTTAATTTGATATTGTCCATCAGGTGCTAAGCTCGTACTGCTTAGAATTTGAACCTGTTCTTATAATTATGCATAACTACAACTCAAGTAGAGATTAGTAACACAAGAGGTTCAAAAGAAAACAATACTATGAGATCAGCATAATTAGCAACAAGGTTCAGCACATTAATATATACAATTCAGGAAAATATATTTCTCAATTCAACACTATTTAATACACAAATCAGCAGTGTTAATTTCTCAAATTAGCATCATTAAATAATCAAAATAACACATTAAATTGTCATGATCGACCTCACTAATATCAAAATCAGCAATTAAGAATTGGCAAATACAACAATTGAAAATTAGCAACTTCATAAACATTCAATACCAATTTTCCAAAATAGATTTTATAGAATCAACAAACACCACAGAAAGTTTCGGAGAACTTTTTCAACATAGAATCAACTAAAGTGGTCATGTATCACTTGCAAGTTGTAAGAACTGATGCATGAGAAATCAATGCAAGAAAACATCTATGAAATTCTAATTCGGATTTTAGATAAATCAGATTTTTCAAAACCAACTCAAGGATTAGATCAAACTTACAAGATTCAGAAAATACAAACACAAAGATTGATCAACTTAGATGTCATGCCACAAGTGAATGAACATAATTAATTCAAAGCAGATTTTAGGCACATAAAATACATAATATGTATTCAGAGTAAGGACACAAATTTCAGAATTTTAGAATTTCAGAATGAACAAAACAACTCATACGAATACAAAAAAAATTCAGATCATGATGAATCATCGGTTAGGCTTGTGTTGGGTGAAAGAGTAGACATTAGAAAGCATGCACCCAAATGTTTGAATTTGAGATGAACAAAAGAGTACCAGCAAATCAACAAGGATGAGAACAGAAATAGAAAGGGGTTTTATATTACTAGAAAAAGACGACGAAGGCTTGAGTCTTTTCGTAGATTGTCGGGGACGAGAAGGGCTTCTCACTCACGATTTATGCCGCCGACGAACAGGGCTGTCATCTCTCTTTCTCTCACTATATCAACGATTCACCTCGTTCTTTCTATATCTCATTCCCTCTATTGCCTTTTCTTTCTTGTTGCTATGAAAAATTGAGGATGTGTATTTCGTTCGGCCGTCTTACCCTCAACTCAACAAGTTGCTATATATATATATAGATATATATATATATATATATCACACAATCAACCAGAAAAGAAACCTAACAATCTAGCTTTCCCAAACTACCCCTCCTCTCATGGTTAATGAAAATACACAATGGGATTTAATTATAAATTTAATACAGCAAAATATATTTAAAGATAAAAAGACACAAATGCCCTTATTGTTACTCAAATTGATTAGAGCCCAATATTAGAGGATGCAACTTGCTTGCCAGTTTTGTTAGAGCAAACTCAATTAATTCATGAAGCAGTACCCAGAATTAGCATTTAAAGTGAAATGACAGCGATGCCCTTACAAATCCTTTTGACATTAAAACTTGGGCAAACATGCTTATGGGCTTCCCAGACCATCAATTTCCCCTTTTTGCCTTTTAATGTAAAAAAAAACTAATTATCATGACTTCTTTCTCGCCTTTGTTTGACTGTGAAAGTCAAAAGGGTAGGAAAATAGAAAGCTAGGGGGAAGGAAAGGTGAGACCTAAGGCAGTGCGAAGAGTCTCAAACCTGGTCGGAGGCAAGGGTTTGGTCATAATATCTACTAATTATGCCTCAGTATTCATATACTCTATGAGAATATTTTCTTTTTGCACATTATTCGTCAAGAAGTGATACTTGATGTCTATGTGTTTGCTTATATTGTGTAAAGTGTGATTCTTGCTAATGGCAATTGCACTTTGATTATCACTGAAAATGGTAGTGGGAGTGGAGAATTCAATGCCTAAATTTATGAGTGTGGTTCTCATCCACAATACTTGAGAGCAAGCTTGTGCAGCTAAAATGTATTCAACTTCTGAGGTGGAGAGAGATACAGAAGCTTGCTTCTTAATAAGCCATGAATCCACATTATTTGCAAACATATAACAACATCTTGAGGTGCTTTTTCTATCAATTTGTGAACTGCCTCAATCGGCATCGGAGAAAGCCACAAGAGACAACACTAAAGAGGGGGTATAATGTAATCCGAGTCTAGTGGTGCCTTTAATATATCTAAGGATCCTTTTAACAGCTTTCAAATGTGAGACTCTAGGATCACTTTGAAATCTTGCAACTAAACCTACTGCAAACATAATATCAGATCTTGATGCGGTAAGGTATAGAAGGTTTCCTACCATGGACCGATAAAGTGTATTGTCAATAGGGTCAGTGGTATACTCTTTGGAAAATTTTGTGGTGACACACATGGGAGTAAACATTGGTTTAGAATCATCCATGTTAAACTTTTTCAAAATTTTGTTTGCATACTTCTCTTGAGATATGAAAATACCTTTAGCATGCTAAATGATTTGAAGTCCTAAGAAGTATTTTAAAGTGCCTAACATGGACATCTCAAACTTAGATTGCATAAGTGGAGCAAATTGTGTAGTTTGACTCGAGTGTGAACCACAAAACATGATATCATCTACATAGATTTACAAAATTAAAAAGTTTGAGTTGGAATGCCTCACATAGAGTGTGTCGTCGACTTTTCATCTTTGGAAACCTTGTTCAATAAGAAAAGAGTGAAGTTTGTCATACCATGCCCTTGGAGCTTGCTTGAGTCCATAGAGCATTTTTTTGAGCTTGAGAACATGTTGAGGATGCTTTGGATCGACAAATCCTTTAGGTTGCTCAATGTATACTTCTTCGGATAGGTCACCATTTAGAAAAGCAGACTTGACATCCATCTGATAGACAATCTCTTGTAGCATGCAAATGAGATGGACTCCAATCAAGCAACTGGAGCAAAAGTCTCATCGTAGTCCAATCTGGTAATTTGAGCAAATCCTTTACAAACTAATCAAGCTTTATTTCTGATAACTGTCCCCTTCTCTTCCATCTTGTTGCGGTAGATCCACTTGGTGCCAATAACATTCTTATTGTTTGGCTTGGGCATGAACATCTAAGTATCATTCTTCTCAATTTGACGTAATTCTTCTTGCATCGCAGTTATCCAATCAGGATCATCTTTTGCTTCAGAGTAATTCTTTGGTTCAATGGAGGATAACATAGTAAAGTGACTATGCTCATCCTCATTTACAAGTGGTAATGCATTTTTCTTAGCTCTTGTGAGAGCCCTTCCTTCATTGTTGTCCAGAATATTTTCTTGTTGGACTTCTTTTTCTAGATTCATATATCAAGGTTCTCTTCTTTCTTCTTCAATAGTGGTGGATGAGCTAGGTTGCTCATTTTCCTTTTCGGCTTCTGAAGGAAGATCTTCTTTTGAGTCTTCCTTTGGTGTGGTGCCTTCTTCATCAATCTTCACATGGGTGGATTCCACCATTTTCTTGGTCCTCAAATTGTAACATCTGTAGGCTTTGGTCCTTATAGAATATCCCAAAAATATTCCTTCATCAGCTCTTGAGTCAAACTTTCTCAGATTATCATAGTTATTGTAGATGAAGCATTTACTTCCAAAGATTTTGAAGTAATGCACTGTTGCAGGCCGCTTGAACCACAAGTCAAAAGGTGTCTTTGTCGAGTTTGATCTCAAAAGAGCTCTGTTGATAATGTAGACGGCTGTGTTTACCTCTTCTGCCCAAAAACTCTTGGATAGATTCTTCTCAAACAGAAGTGTTCTGCCCATTTCTTGTACTATTTTGTTTCTTCTTTCAACTACCCCATTTTTGAGGTATTCTAACTACTGAGAATTCTTTCTTGATTCCCTTTCAATCACAATAGTCACTTAATTCTTTCATGATGAACTCAGTTCCAAAATCAGAGCTAAGTCTCTTAACCCTGCAACTTTTCTCATTTTCAACAAGGTTAACAAACTATTTGAAATGAATTATAGCTTCAGATTTTCTTTCAGAAAATAAATCCAAGTCATTCTACTATAATCATCAATGACAAGCATAAAGTACTTGCAACCACCAATACTTATGGTCCTCATGGGTCTACACAAATCCATATACACAATATCAAGTGGTTTAGAGGTATTTACTTCCTTTGTTTTAAAAGAGATTTTTGTCTACTTACCTTATTGGCAAGCATTGCAAACTTGATTTTCATTCAGAGATAAATTTGGAAGACCTGTAACAGACTTATGCTTGATGAGATTCTTTATGTTCTTGGAATGCACATGCCCTAACCTTTTATGCCAAAGTGTTGAATTTTTCATATTAGTGAAATTGCAAACAGTGTGTGAGGAGTCTTCATGAATAGTGTAGACATTTCCTGGATCTCTACATGCAGCAAAAAAAATTTTACCAGATTGTTTATCAATAACATTGCAGTTTTCTTTGTCAAAATTTACTAAGCTACTAGTGTCACATAATTGACTCACACTCAACAAGTTATGCTTTGACCCCACTACATAGAGCACATTACTTAGCGTAGGCATTTCTTTGGTTTCAGATATTGTACATTTTCCTACAATTTTGCCTTTCTTATTATCTCCAAAAATAACAGAACCACCATCAAAATTTTCAATGTCAACAAATTTGGTTTTATCTCCTGTCATGTGTCTTGAACAACCACTATCAACATACCACTTGGTATTGACATTACAAGATTTCAAAGCAGTGTAGACAAGCATGCTTACAGAGTTCAATTTCTTAGGAATCCAAATCATTTTAGTTTTAATCAACCATTTTGAAGTTACAGAAGCTCTGTGCAAGTGTAAATCTATCTTTCTAACATACATGGGTTTTAGCTTCACATAATTGGGACATGCAATTCTAGCAGATGCATTCTTAATCCTAGATTGATGATAAGCATTATATAGAATTTCATATTTTGGTCTACTAACTGTATCAACAACAGGATATGATGCATATATGATACCATTCATAGCTCTAACAAGGTTGAGTGGGTTTTGTTTGATATCACCTGAGTGGCTTTATCGTCAAAGCCAATACCAATTTTGCCCAATTGCTTTGTAGACTTTTCCCAGATCTCATGCATCTTTTGAGATCTCTCCTTAAGAAACGAACTCAGTTCTAGCTTGCACCTTTTGGTGCTCCAGTTTGATTCTTGAGTCCTGTATTTCGTTAGATAGCACAAAGTAAGTAAAAAAGCACACAATGTAGACAATTTTACCCTTAAGTTCTTCATAAGCAACTCTTTTATCTTTTACAGTTTTGAGTTGACCCTCTTTAATTGCTTCTTTTGTTCACTACACTTCTATGCCAATCTTTCACATTCAGCAAGGACTTCATCAACATTGGGTTCATCTTCACTTTCAGAACTTGAACTTGCCACATCTGATTCTTGTAAGGCCATAAACAAGCATGCCTCTTTATCATTCTCATCAGATGATTCTTGTTCTTGTTCTTCTGTGCTTGAATCTTAACCCGTGTAAAAGGTTTTTTTCTTGCCCTTTCCTTTGTATTACGCGGCACCGAACTTCTTGTGTTTTTGTTTCTTGGGAGCAGTTGGGCAGTTTGCTATGTAGTGAACTTACTTTTCACACCCAAAATAACCTTGTCCTTGCTGTTGCTTTTCTTTTCTCCTCATCTTGAATTATTTGAACTTTCTTGCTATGTAAGTTATTTCATCCTCAGAGTCATCATAATTTGATTCCTTTTCAGTTGGAACCTCCACTTCTTTCACTTTTAGAGCTGACTCCCTCCGTGTTTGAGTAGGAGGTCCAATTCTCATCTCATAAGATGTTAGAGATGACTCCAGCTCATCAACGCTGAGTGTAGAGATGTCTTTGTCTTCTAGAATGGTGACTTTGGGATTGAACCTATCAGTCATAGTGCGCAGTATCTTTTTGCACATCACTTTGTCTTCGATCTGTTCACCCAAAGCCCTCATGTCATTTACAATCTCTTTGACTCTGAAGAAGTAATCCGCTACATTTTCTCTTTCATACATCTTAAGACCATCAAACTTAACTTGGAAGTTAAATTTTATTTTCCTCGATGGTGTTACTTCCTTCATGTGCAATTACCAGAGAATCCCAAATTTCCTTCACAGTTTTGCAATTTTTTTACTTTTGTAAATTCTTGTTTTTGCAATGCTTTGTATAAAGCATTTCTAGCCTTCCCATCGACTAATTTGGTGATCTTGTCAGCTGCTGAGGGGTTAATAGGATCAAGGATGACAATCCCTTCCAATGTAGCATGCCAAACATCATAGGAGATGGAAAGTAAGAAAGCCTCCATCTTGATTCTCCAAGTGTCAAAGTTGATGCCATCAAAAATAGGAGCCTTGTGAGTAGAAATTTCTTCAGCCATACTTAGGATCTATGCTACAGGTGGTTAAACAAAGAAATATAGACTTGTGCTCTGATACCAATTGATGAACATATAGGGGGGATGAATAGGTTTTTCTATTTTTCTTCCTAATATTGTTGGTTTGACTGGTACATGCAATCACATAATTTTATGGACACATAGATTTATAGAGGAAACCCCTAGGTGGGAAAAAACCTCTTCGAACTGAGCTCCACTATGTCTGGAAAGGTAGTACAATATTTTTCTCAATCACTCTCTCACTCACCCAACTCACAACAGTTTTCCTGCTCTCAATCCGAACTTGAGCTTCCCAAAGCACAAACTATCTCACCTCAATCTCACCACAATCACTCACACTCCCCCTATCCAAAGTATCCCTATACTTGGACTATACATAGTGATAGTAGAGTCAGTTCGATGTCTTGATCAGTTGCAAAGATCTTCAAGTCTTGTAAGTTGGTCTTCAAAGACTGATCTTCAAATCTTAAAATATCATATTTGTTTTCAAGGTCCGATATGACAATGACACGGTCACTTGTCTTCTTGTGAGATCATGACACTTGAACTTCTTTAATGATAGTCTTAATATTGTTCACACTTGAGTGTAGCTTCAAAGAACTTGTAGAACCCGCCTTCAATTTATCACATTCTTATTTACTCAATAACTCTCCTTTAATTTGATATTGTCCATCAGGTGCTAAGCTTGTACTGCTTAAAATTTGAACCTGTTCTTATAATTAAGCATAACTGCAACTCAAGTAGAGATTAGTAACACAAGAGGTTCAAAAGAAAACAATACTATGAGATCAGCATAATCAGCAACAAGGTTCAATACATTAACATATACAATTCAGGAAAACAGATTTCTCAATTCAACACTATTTAATACACAAATCAGCAGTGTTAATTTCTCAAATCAGCATCATTAAATAATTAAAACAGCACATTAATTTGTCAAGATCAGCCTCACTAAATATCAAAATCAGCAAGTAAGAATCGGCAAATACAACAATTGATAATTAGCAACTTCATAAACATTCAATACCAATTTTCCAAAATAGATTTTATAGAATCAGCAAACACCACAGAAAGTTTCGGGGAACTGTTTCAACATAGAATCAACTAAAGTGGTCATGTATCACTTGCAAGTAGTAAGAACTGATGCATGAGAAATCAATGCAAGAAAACATCTATGAAATTCTAATTCGAATTTTAAATAAATCAGATTTTTCAAAACCAACTCAAGGATTAGATCAAATTTACAAGATTCAGAAAATACAAACACAAAGATTGATCAACTTAGATGTCATGCCACAAGTGAGTGAACATAATCAATTCAAAGCAGATTTTAGGCACATAAAATACATAATATGTATTCAGAGTATGGACACAAATTTCAGAATTTTAGAATTTCAGAATGAAGAAAACAACTCATACGAATACAAAAAAAATTCAAATCATGATGAATCATCGGGTAGGCCTGTGTTGGGTGAAATAGTAGACATTAAAAAGCATGCACCCAAATGTTTGAATATGAGATGAACAAAAGAGTACCATCAAATCAATGAGGATGAGAATAGAAATAGAAAGGGGTTTTATATTACTAGATAAAGACGATGAAGGCTTGAGTCTTTCCGTAGATTGCCGGGGACAAAAGGGCTTCTAACTCACGGTTTATGCCGGCGGCAAACAGGGCTGTCATCTCTCTTTCTCTCACTATATCAGCGATTCACCTCATTCTTTCTATATCTCATTCCCTTTGTTGCCTTTTCTTTCTTCTTGCTATAAAAAAATTAAGGATGTGTATTTCTTTCGGCCGTCCAACCCTCAGCTCAACAAGTTGCTATATATATATATATATATATATATATATATATATATATACCAACCCAATTGTTACTCTCCTCTACCAACCCTAGCATGATATATATATATATATATATATATATATATATATATATATCACATTATCAGCCAGAAAAGAAACCTAACAATCTAGCTTTCCCAAACTACCCCTCCTCTCATGGTTAATGAAAATACACAATGGGACTAAATTATAAATTTAAATACAGCAAAATATATTTAAAGATAAAAAGACACAAATGCCCTTATTGTTACTCAAATTGATGGGAGCCCAATATTAGAGGATGCAACTTGCCTACTAGTTTTGTCAGAGAAAACTTAAATAATTCATGAAGCAGTACCCAGAATTAGCATTTAAAGTGAAATGATAGCGATGCCCTTACAGATCCTTTTGACAATAAAACTTGGGCAAACATGCTTATGGGCTTCCCAGACCATCAGACTGAATTCAATGAAACATTTACATCCAATAAAGCATTCACATATTGACAAGCACTATCAATATCAAAATCATAGCCAAAATTAATTAGGCTTACCTCTATAGGGTCCTTATAACTAGTAGGAATAAAAGTATTCTGATCTAGACTCTCTATTAAATTTAACTCACAAATATCTTCAAAGGCTGGTGGTTGTCGATTTACGTTAAAAATATTAAGCTCAACTGACATATTTCCAAAACAGAGTTTCACAACACCATTCCTACAGTTGATTAGAGCATTTGAAGTGGCTAGGAATTGACGACCTAAGATGACAAGAATCTGGCTAGTAGGATTAGCTACAGGTTGAGTGTCTAAGACAATAAAGTCTACATGAAAGAAGAATTTATCAACCTGAATGAGCACATCCTCAATAACACCATGAGGTACCTTAACTGAACGATTTGCTAATTGGAGTACCACCTTTGTGGGTTTCAACTCACCAAGACCTAGTTGCTTATAAATAAAGTAAGGTAACAAGTTGACACTCGCACCCAAGTCAAGCAAAGCTTGCTCAATTTTTTTGATCACCTATGGTACATGAAATCATAGGACATCCAGGATCCTTAAATTTAGGTGGAGTGCGATGTTGTATGATTGAGCTAACTTACTCAGTGAGGAAGGTTTTCTTGTGCACATTCAAGTCAAGTTTGACCGTACACAAGTCCTTTAAGAATTTTGCATAAGAGGGGATGATCGGTGTTGAATGTTACTCATTCTCTCTTAGTGATAGTTTATATGTGATTTTACTTTATTTTTGTATGTTCTATCTTTTCAGGACCTTAATGATTATTTCAGTTAAAACCATGATTTGTGAGTTTTTAAAGAAGACATTCAAGAGGGTTATATGAAGCTTAAATCAAATGGATCCATTCAATTCCATATCTTAACTCAAATCAGCCCAAGGAAGTGGTCCAAGAGAATTACAATTGCTTAAGGAGATTACGGGCCTGAATCCCAATTCTGTGTGTAATCGAGTTTTAATCCCGTTTTGGAAAATAGTCCGAAAGTATTATTTTCAAGCATCAATTCGACTTAATTCTCACGGAGGTTAAACAAAATTTGATTCTTAAAACTTTTGTATTCCATATAAATTCCATGAATCGGACTTCTACTGGGTCAAAACTTGGGCCGAACATCAGCAGAAAAATCCACCTGTTTAGGGCTGCGAGAAAATCCTAATTATCTCCTAATTAGATTATGACTTTATCTCCTAATTAGATTAGAACTTTATGCATTCTCTTGGGGTATAAAGTGGTGAATTGGAGGCTATTTTCGGGGAGGAAAACAAGTGGAGGCCAGGGCAGAGAAGACAGTGACAATCCGGGTTTTATCTATTTTATTATGTCTTTTATTATTTTGTTATCTTATTCTTCTACCATGTGTAACTAAACTCCTCAACTATGGTTGAGGAGGAAACCTCCATTAATGAAGTGAAGTTATTTTGTTCATTAATTGATTCCCATGTGTATGATTTAAATGCTTATGATTTTCGCTTCTTGTGATTAATTATTTTATAGTTCTTTCACCATCTATATCATGTATATGTGGTAGTTAGGAAGTATTATAATTAATCTAAGCTTGGGTTTGTATTTCTTAAAAGTGAAAATCTTTGATCTTATGTTTTTAATTAAATTGGATTCATAAGATGGTTAGAATTTTACACTAGTAAAGCGAAGAAAAATCTACCTTTTTAATATATTTTTCATATTGCTTTATTTTTAAATCTTGAGTAAGCAACAGATTGATATGTTGATTATTACTCTAAATTTGGGGATTAATAAATGAATATTAGAGCTTCATGGATTTAATGGTGGTGGAATTTTTAATTGTGTTATTTTATTTGTATGTTAGTTTAATCTCTCTCAAATCAACCAACTTTTGTTTAAACTAGATTAGTTTTAAATTAATTTAAATTTGCATTAGTTTTTCTTGTCAAAAAATTCCCTTGGGTTCCACCTCGTTCTTGCCGATCTATACTTCAATAGATTCGTACACTTGCGAGTTATTTTACACTTTTAAAACAATATCAAGTTTTTGGCGCCATTGTCGGGGAATCGCAAACAAGAAACAAATAAAATTTCGATTGATTTAATTCTTCTACTAGTTACAATTTAGTTTTTTTTCTTTTTTTCTTATTATTATCAAAAAGAAAAAAACTTTTTTCTCATTTTATTTTTTATTAGTTCACTGTTCTAGGTTTTAAAAAAAAAACCATTTCTTTATTATTATAGTTTAGTTTTAGTTTTAGTTTTATTAATTTTATTTTTATTATTATTTCTCTTAGTTTAGTTTTAGTTTTATTTTATTATTAATTTTTTACCTGATACTTCTTGAATTCTATAAGTGGTATTGTTGAAAATTGCTTTTGTTGCATTTTCTTGGGCACTACTTTGGGATCCAGGTAAGTATATTTTTTTCGTTTATTTATATTTTTCTTTTTTTAGATTAGGAAAACATAGATTTTTGTTTTAGATTGATAACTTTTGCATGAGAACTCTAGGATAGAATAACTTAGAAATAACCCTAGGGTCACACTTTCTTCAAATTTATTTTTTATTTATTTTATTTTCTCTATTTTTTTTATAAAAAAAAAAAAGAAGAAAGACCACACACTCACTCACTTTTTATTTTATTTTTATTTTGTGTCTTGTTTATGCATTTTAATTTAGCATTCTTGCATTAAAATTTTAGTAACGGCACAAACCCCCAACAAGATAAGAATTGGATTTCATCACCAGTTCCTTGCCCACCTAGGTTAAAAATCACCTTGCATTTGTCTATCCCGAGCCAAATTTAGTTTAAATTTAAAATCAAGTAAACATTGGCCATAGGAATTCACATAGCTTATAGGACCCTCTTGGACAGAGTTAACTTTTGGTAACTCCAGTGAGCACCGTCCAACTTCATAATGTCTAGGAAAGTTCTGAGGAGATTGGGTTTTAAGTGGGACCATTTGTGACCCCTCCAATCTATCTTAGAAACTTTTCTGGTTGTATTGTTGGTGGGGCTTAACTGGTAATCCTCTAGTTCCTCTAAAAGGGAGTAGAAGTTATCTAACTAGGTAAGAATTATTTTGGAACTAGTTCAGATAATTCTTTAGGAAAATAAAAAATAAAATAGAAATCACTAACCTCGAATTAAATTTTAAAAAACAATAAAAATTGCTTGTTTAATTAGTTGATGTTTTTGTCTGTCATTTTAGGATTCCATTTCTTTTCTTTTTTCTTTTGCATTAGGTCATCTTAAATTACATTATTCTTAGTGATCCATTTCATTGAGTCTTTCTAGTGTATGTTAGGTCATCGATCTCTGAATCCAAAGTTGCTTCCATTAGATCTTGAGATTGAAAGAACCTTTCGAAAGGGTGTGAAAAATTCTAGTGTTAGAGATCCTTCTTTGCCGAAGATGGCAGATCCTGTTGAAACTAAATCCCTTAAGGACTACTACAGTACCATGCAGATTACAAACCCGTCTTGTATTGTGTTACCTGCTACCCAACAGGGATATTTTGAGATACGGGCGGCAGTAATTAATTTACTGCCCATTTTTAGAGGTCTTAGCTCTGATGAACCATACCTCCATGTAAAGGAATTTCTAGAGATTTATTCCACACTACAATTTTAAAATATTTCTGAGGAGTCCATTAAATTGCGGTTATTTCCATTCTCTTTGAAAGAGAAAGCAAAATCTTGGTTATACTCACTGGAACCCGCGTCCGTTAATTCATGGAATAGGTTATGCACCAAATTCCTTACCAAATTCTTTCCCATGCACAAAACTAACTCCCTTCATCAAAATATCATGCCATTTAGTCAAAAAGAGGGTGATAAGTTTTACATGAGTTGGGAGAAATTTAATGGTCTCCTTCTTAAGTGTCCCCATCATAATTTTGCCAAGTGGCAATTAGTTCAATTCTTTTAAGAGGGGTTGTCACCCTATAATCGTCAACTGATTGAGTCACGAGGTGGGGTAGAATTCATGTGTAAAAATGAGGATGAAGCATGGAAATTTCTTGATGCGTTGTCAAAGAACTCTCAATAATGAGAATAGTCATGGAGGGTTGAAAGGAGTGCTCTATCAATGCTCTCAGAACCCAAAAAGGGAGGACTCTATGAGGTCCGAGAGGAGACCGATTTGAGTGCAAGGATAGCTAGTCTAACTAGGAAAGTAGAGGCTATAGAAATGAGTAAAGGAAGTAATTCTTCTGTTCCTGCAGTTAATGAGGTGTGTCAATTATGTGAGTTTTTCTCATACGGCTAAAACTTATCCATCTATTGCATCTTTTCATGAGTGTATAGCCGAACAAGCAATGCTCTCAATTCCTATAAGAAACCATTTGATAGCCCATATTCCGACACATACAATCCTAATTGGAAGAACCACACTAATTTTTCTTGGAGGCAAGACCAACCTCAGAACAACCAAGGGGTGCAACCTATGCAACCCCAAGGGCAACCACAATTTTCATATCCTTCCATGTCCCAAAATGGCCCTCTGTATGTTCCTCCACCTCAACAGAGACCAACTTTGGAGGATACTCTCCAACAGTTCATGCAACAAACCAGTCAGTTAATTTCTAAGTTAGAAACTCAAATAGGTCAATTAGCTACTATTGTAGGAGAGAGGGAGAAGGAAAAGTTTCCTAGTCAGCTTGTGCCTAATCCAAATGGTCAGTTTCATATTAGTGACCAGTCCACTTCTGGTTCACATGAGCAGGTTCAGTCTATCACAACCCTAAGGTCAGGTAGACAAGTTGATAATGGAGTCCAAATGCCTATACATAATGAAGAAATTGAAAAGGATCATGTTCGCAGTTTAGGGAGGGAGGACAAAACTACATCTGAAGTTAAGTCAGAAATTCAAGTCCCTAGTCTTGACCCACCATCTCCAATAAGTCCACCAGTTAAGAACTGTGTTCCTATTGCACCATATCCTCAAAGATTTCAAAAGCCTAAGAAGGAAAATCACTATAATGAGATTATGGAAGTGTTTAAACAAGTCAAAATTAATATTCCATGAGTTGTTCCATCATGTCTTTCTCACCTAGTGAGTGATGAGCTGGAAGGTGGGCCATCCCTGTTGACAGGGCAGCCTTATATGCCATGAGTTGTTATTTCCACGTGTCATCCGTAATTGGGCATTTTTTCTCCGCCACACTTTACCTTAAAAACTCCTTTCAATTTTTGTTGCAAGAATTTGAAAGGGTTTTAACCATAAGAGATTCTTCGATTGGACCGCCTAACGATGTTTGGGTTTCATTCCCCTAGCGACCACCAAAACATCACATCTCCTTAAATGTTCTTCATTTTTTCTTTTTTAAACACTTCTGGTTGCTTCACGGTGTCACTTATTCCGAATAATTCTGATCACTATATGGCTTTCTTCCTCACTTACTCCTTATGGTCAGTGCTCTTCTTCTCTTCTCTATTCATTCTTAGGCATGAATAAGGCAAAAAGGAGTAGAAATCATTGATGAGTTCGGACCAATGGAGACTTACCAGTCCATTGATGAGTTTTTGAATGAGGATGAAGGTGAACCGAGTCTCTCTAAAAATCCTTCAGCTTTATCAAACCCAATTGTTGGCCCTCCTTCAGGCAATTGGTTCTAGAAAATGGGGGATCTTCTGATTCAGACTTGGAAGATGTCGATTGTGTCTTAATTAGGACTCCGGTGAACTTAGGGAAGATTAGGATATACTGTGAGGTCCATGTTGATGTAACCCTTAGGAATTATCCCCTTGATCTTGAATTTCGATCTGGGGAGGGTCTGAAGGAGAATGACATATTTTTCTCAGCTAGACATCTTCCCACTTTTTGATTTCCTCTTCACCCTTCCTACCATTTGGTTCTTAGCCAGATGAACCTTACCCCTCTCCAAGTAAACCCTAACTTCTTTAGAGTGATTTTTAGCGTTCTTGCTCTCAATCATACCCGAGGGCTCAAATTAGGGTTTGACACCTTCTTCTCTGCTATCAAGTCTGTGCCACAAAGAATGAGATGAACCATTACCATTTCTACCCCCAACTGAGCAGGTCGCTATGCATCGATTATCCCACCTCAAAAAAAGGTTGCATCTTGTGGTTGTTGGGGGAAATAGATGGTCTCTTCTTTTGATAAATTTCCTATACCTCAAAAGTTTGGTGGGCTAGGTATCCCTTTGTTTGATTTTCATTCTGATCTTCATTGTAACTGTCATATGCGATGTTCTGCTATTTAATCAAATCCGATCTTGTGTTAGTGCAGTTAGGGATCTTCCTCCTCGTTCAGAGCTAGCAGCTCGCTTGAAGACCCTTAAGGACAAAGTATGGAGCAACACTCCTAAGTCCCCTATCCTTCTTGATTCAGAAATACTAAAAGCTATTTCAAAGAAGGCTTCTGGTACAAAGATGAAGCTCCCAAAAATCACTCGTACAAAAACCAAGAAGCAAACTGAAAAGTAGAACGAGCTCAGTGCCCCACCAACTGAGCTAGAAAAGGAAATTGTTGCCGCTCTATAGAAAAAATATGCTAAGGAGGAGGCTGTGAAGATGTTGAGTAGACTGTACAGACTGCACCTCCTCCCAAGTCCCAGACGACTACTATTTTAGCTACCCCCACTGCCCCAAAGCTTGTGGGAAATCCAGTTGCTGGGACCAACACTTCGGGTTCGGACATAGCTCTTCTATGGTTGAGCCCTGGACCCACCGGAGGGTGAAGGCCAGTGGTATGCCCCTTTCGATCGAGTATTCTGTACTTGAAAATTAGGAGGCTATGAGGGCATTCATGAATGAGATGTGGCCTCCCAAAGATGAGATGATGATGATGGGTATGTCTATGGGGGGTCTGTTGGACACCTGTCCAGACTTGGCTATGAGGGTGAGAGGAAAACACACACACATACATATATATTTCTTTTTTAACACTTTTTTGTGTCTATACAGAACATGTTTGGTGTAATGACAATGTGCAAGCTGGTCGAGCAGGCGACCGTCAAGATGAAGAAAGCTGATGTCCAGGCAAGGAGGGTTGAGGCTGATTTTTGAGCTGCCATACATAAAATAAATAGCAAGAAGTCGAAGTCCAAGGATCTATTAATGGAGAATGAGCAGCTCAAATCCCAGCTGGAGGAGCTTGCCAAGGAGAAGGAAGAGGCTGAGCTGCAAAGGGCTTTGGTCAAGTCTAAAGCTTATGAATCTGAGTTATACGTCTAATCTCTTTAGGACAGATCGCTAAAGTTAGAGAGAGGGGCTAAAGCATTGTTCCACAGACTATCCCATATGGTCCAGATCAGGAACGCTGAGGCCTACTGTCAAGGATTTGAGGATGCAAAGTGCCTGAAAGTGATCGATCCTATCTGGACGGTCCAGTTGATTATGATCGAGAGATGGGTCTGGCTGGACCTCCATATCAAGATCCAAATGAAGGGGATGAGGAGAAAGAGATCTCAGGCATATTTGAAGTTGTTGCTGAGCCTATTGAGGCTAAGGCTCCAGAGGAGCCCTACTCCTTCAGTAGGTGACTCATGAATTTAATTTATTTTCCTATCTTACTCTTCTTTATAAGAGTATTTTTGTAATTTGAAATGAATTTCAATGAAAGATGGTCTTTTTCTTCATAACTGAGTATTTCTACTATCTTTTAAGTTTACCAAGAATTGAGTTTATTCATTTGACAGTTAGGTTCTTAACTATCACCACAATACTCCTAGCAAACATGATTGATATCATTCTATTAGTCAAACCTTAAGTAATTGCCCGATCAATCAAGTCAGAGTGGTCATCCCTTAGCCAGTTTATTCATTTGAGACTCTTGGCTAATCATGCCGAGGTTTTTTTATTCATAATTGGCGTTCGGCTGCCCATGTCGAGTTCCTTTCACTCACATATGGCGTTCAGCTAGTCATGCCTTAGCTAATTTGATTCATTTCAAATCATGCTAAGATCTTTTCGTTCATATATGTCGTTCGGCTAGTCATGCCTTAGCCAATTTAATTCATTTGAGATACTCGGCTGGCCATGCCAAGATCTTTTCATTCATATATGGCGTTCGGCTAGTCTTGCCTTAGCCAATTTGATTGATTTTAGACTCTCAGCTAGCCATGTCGAGATCTTTTCATTCATATATGGCGTTCGGCTAGTCATGCCTTAGCCAATTTGATTTATTTCGGACGCTCAGCTAGCCATGTTGAAATTTTTTCATTCATATATGGCGTTCGACTAGTCATGCCTCAACCAAATTGATTTATTTCGGACACTCGGCTAGCCATACCGAGATCTTTTCATTCATATATGGTGTTCAGCTAGTTATGCCTTAGCCAATTTGATTTATTTCAGACACTTGGCTAGCCAAATCGAGATATTTTCATTCATATATGGCATTCGGCTAGTCATGCCCTAGCCAATTTGATTCATTTGAGGCGCTCGACTAGCCATACCGAGGTATTTTTGTGAAAATCATAAAAATGGGCAAGACAGTGGGATTGCACAGCGGATTTTCGTTGCACAATCCAACTGCCTTTGTGTATTTCAAGCAAAATCCGTTATATAAATTCAAAGGAAGGCTCCCAATAATTCAATGTGGGATTTCGTGAACTTTATTGAACTTTAACGAAAAAAAAAGTATATAGGGGCTCATACATAATACCTTTTCAGGTGCATTGCGTTCTAAGGCTTTTCGATAATGGCTCCATCACCGTTAACCATTCGTAGTCTGTAGGCCCCCTTTCCAATAATTTCAATTACTTCGAATGGGCCTTCCCATTTTGCTGCCAACTTGCTTACATTTAGTTCTTTTGTGTTGTCAGTTACTTCACGCAAGACCCAATCCCCCTGCTCAAACGATTGGGGTTTGACCTTTTTGTTATAAGCTCGACGAAGGTTTTGTTGGTAGGCAGCCAACCTAATCTGCGCCACTTTTCTTTTTTCTTCAAGGAGGTCTAGGTTATGTTCAATCTGTTGGTGGTTCTCTTACTTTTCGAATGCTTCGGTCCTGAGGGTGGGAACTCTGAGCTCGATTGGAACCACAACTTTCATTCCATACGTCATCTTGAAAGGGGTATTCCCCGTTGATAGATGAGGGATGGTTCGGTAAGTCCAGAGTATGTTTGGCAGCTCTTCTAACCACAGGCCATTTCTTTCTTCCAACTTTTTCCTGATACTGGCGAAGATGGTCTTGTTCGTGATCTCGGCTTGCCCGTTTCCTTAGGGGTACGATCTTGAGGAAAGTTTTTGATTTATCTCGTACTTTATGAAGAACCTCTGGATGAATTGATTGTCCAGGTTCTTCCTGTTGTGCATGATTATTGACGCAGGGATGCCAAAGTGACATATAATATTATTCCAAATGAATTTTTCTACCTGCGAATGTGTCACTAAGGCGTATGCCTCTGCGTCTACCCATTTGGTGAAATAGTCCTTTGTGAGAAGGACATTTTTTTTTTAGCTGCGGTCGGCAAGGGGCCCACCATGTCCATCCCCCACTGGGTGAAAGGCCAAGGGCTAGTTATCGGATTTAGGTTTCCAGGTGACTGGTGGAGTAGTTGCACGTGCTTTCGGCATTTCTCGCAACTTCTGGAATATTCTGCTGCGTCATGCACCATGTATGGCCAGAAGTATCCCAAAGTTAGAGCTTTATGAGCTAATGATCTTCCTCCCAAGTGGTTCCCACAAACTCCCTCGTCGATCTCCTTTAGGACTTTTGTTGCTTCTGAGGGTGCTAGGCACCTTAGCAATGGTCCCGAATATAATCTCCTGTAGAGGCGTCCATTAACGATGGAATATTTGGCTACTTTCATCCTCAATTTCTTAGCTTCTTTTTTTGTTTGGATAAGGTCCCGTTCTTCAAATATGCTTCGATCGGATCCATCCATCTTGGCTCTCTCGGGATGACGAATACCTCGAGTGGTTCTACAATGCTCGGCTCATTCAGTTCTTCTATGGAGGACACCCTAGTCAGGGATTCGTCTACATAAGAAGTCGAACAGGCTAATCGATCTGCTACCTCATTCTTCTCGTGGGGAATGTGGCTAAGTTCTACTTCATTAAGTTCTTTCAGATGTTTGGTTACTGCTTCTTGGTAAACATCCATCTTATATTCCTTTGCCTGATATTCTTTATTAACTTGATTCATGATTAGTTGAGAGTTATTGAAGATGGACAATTTCTTTATCGGCAATGATTTTGCCAATTGGAGCCCCTCAAGGACAGCCTCGTATTCTTCCACGTTATTAGAGGTTTCAAAATTAAATTATACTGCATGGTGTAGGATTGTTCCGTCCAGAATTCTGACTTTGATCCCAGCCCCCGATCCTATTTGACCTGATAACCCATCGACATAGATCTCCCACATAAGGTGACTCTCTCCTTCACCCTCTGGTTCGTCATATTCCAACAAGAATTCTGCCAACACTTGTCCCTTTTTGGCCATTCTGGGTTTGAAACGGATGTCATAAGCACTGAGGTCCGTGGCCCACTTCATCAGTCTCCCAGTCATGTTTGGTTTGTTAAGGATTGTCTTGAGCGATAAGGTTGTCGGGACGATTATTAGGTGGGACTTGTGCCACAATTTCTTCTTTGCATGAGCGAGGGCTAAGATTAGCTTTTCTGCTTTTGAATATCTATTTTCTGCATCAGTCATTGTCTTGTTGGAATAATACACTGGTTGTTGCCTCCAATGTTCTTCTCAGACCAATGCGACGCTTGTTGACACCTTCGACACTGCCAGGTTTAGATACAATGTCTCATCGGGCTTTAGAATCGAAAGGACTGGAGTCGTGGTCATATATTCCTTTAACTTCCTCACTGCTTCTGTCTGATCTTTCCCTCATACGTCTTTTCCCTTCTTTCTGATAGTGACGAAGAAAGGTTTGCATCTATCCGAGAGGCGAGATATAAATCGACTAAGTGTAACAATTCGGCGGTTAGGATCTGAACCTACCGGTGAGTTTTCGACTCTGAATTTGGAACAATTTTGACTCCTTTGATGGGCTCATCTCTATTCCAATTTTGTTGACCATATGACTGAGGAATTGTCTCAACGAAACTCCAAATGAGCATTTCATTAGGTTTAACTTTACTCAATGTTCTCTGAGGGTTCCGAATATCTCTTGCAAATGTTATAGGTGATCCTTCCTTCTTTAGCTTTTGACCACTGTGTCATCAATATAGACCTCCACAGTTTCACCGATCTACTTCCTGATAAATGATGTCTTCTCTTCATCTCTCGGGTTCATCGGGATCTGATTTTAGCCCGAATAGCCGTCCAAGAAGGTCAATCGTTCATATCCAGCAGTGGCGTTCACCATCTGATCTATTTTTGGGAGAGGGTAACAATCTTTCATGTATGCTCTATTTAGGTTGGTGAAGTCGATGCATACTCTCCATTTTCCGTTCTTTATTTTTACTACCACTACATTTGAGCACCATTCCGAGTATCTTATTTCTCTGATGAAGCCTGCTTGTAGCAACCGACCGACTTCCTTGGTGATTATTTTGTTTCTCTCTGGGGCGAATCTCCTCTACTTTTGCTTAACAGGGATGCTAGCAGGGTCGACGTTTAAAGAATGTTCTTCCAAATCGGGGTCTATGCCGGGCATATCGAGATGGATCCAAGCAAACACGTCCTTGTTCCTTCTTAGTACGTCGGTCAGCTCATTTCTTTTCTCCTCCTGCAGGAGTGTCTCGATCTCTGTACTATTATTTTCTCCTGGATTTTTGAGTTGGATAACCTAAAGTGGTTCAACAGGTTGAGCTGTGTTTTTAGTGTTCTCTTCCTCGGATGCACCAAGCTTCTGTGGTTGCTATTGAATGCCTGCCCTTGCAATGCCCTCTCCCTTTTTTGGCGTGCGCTTGATCGTCAATGAGTAACGCTCATTTGCTGCTACTTGGTCGCCAAGGAGATCCACTGTTCATCTCCTGTTCGGGGTTAAACACCTCATCACCTAGTGTAGTGTCGATGGCAATCCATGTATTATGTGGATCCACCCCTTCCCATAATAAAGTTGTATGATGAGTGGACATCGGCTATCACGAATTTCTCTCTCAGTGTTCTCTGCGCGGCAGTTATGGAAAGCAATATTGTTCTGATTGGGGCGACTTTATTTCCATCGAACCCCACAAGCTGACCCTTAGCTGGTTTGATTTGATTATTTTCGATCCCTATTTATCTGTAAACTTCAAGTGTCATTATGTTGGCACTTGATCCTACATCAATGAGTACCCTCTTTATCCGACAATTTGCCACTAGTAAACTGATCACTAGCGGATCCTCGTGAGGGAGTTGTACCCTCATTAGGTCCGAATCCCCAAATGCGATCTGAGCTTCGATTCCTCTGTTTTGAACCAAATTGATCTCTCCCATCTTCTGCAGTCTCTTAGCTTAACTGAGGTGGGACCTGCCCATGCATTGATCCTCCCGAGTTGAGTAGCCATGTATGATATTGATTGTTCTGACCAGGTTCAAGTTTTGGTTTCCCCTGTGCTCTGAGGTCTGGTGCCTGCTCTGATAGAGAAGTTCTTTTACCACATATTCGGTCAGCCCTCCCTTGGCTATGATCACCTCCGTTTGTCCCCTCAGATTTTGGCACTCATTGGTGGTGTGCCCGTAATCATGATGGAAAGTGCAATATTTGTTCTTATCTCTAAGTTTAGTTGGAATCTGGATTGGGGGTGGTGTTCGGAATATGCCTCGGCCCTTGTTCTCTTGGTACAACCTAGCTATGGTTTTCTTCTGTCTCTGGTTGCTGATGTATTGAGCGATAAAAAGCTCGCATAGCTTTGTGAAACTAGGGATTGTGCCTAACGGCTGTTGTTTGAACCAAGTTAGAGCGGCTCCTACCAAACAGATAGGAAAAACTTTGCACATGAGGTTTTCGTCTTCCGCATGCAACGTCATTCTCTGCTGTACATGCAAGAGATGATCGACGGGGTCGATCGTTCCGTCAAAAGTGGTAAAGCTTGAAAGCACAAACTTCCTCGAGTTCGGAGATTTTCGTATATCTTCCATGAAAGGAGATTGCACTACCTTGCTAGTCACCTGAGTCGCCAGATCTGCTGGAGTCTGGTTCTTTAGGTCTTTGATATCGGCATTGACCTTCTCTAGTCATTTGGCAATTGCATCGAACTGATAACTCGATCTGATGGCATGAGGCTCCGGTCGATCGGGATTCTGTTCTTCTTCTCGAGCGGAATCGTGCTCCTTGGAGCTTCGTGAAAAAGGCAAGGAATTCTCAGGTTGCTTCCCCGTGCGACTAGCTATCCTCTCCTGGAGTAGATTGTTACGTCAATTGGATTCCTCCAATAGTTCTTGCAGTTCTTGCAGGATGTGCTCATATGACAAGTTTTATTCCATCACTTGGTTGTGAGTAGGTGATTGTTGTCCTACAATAGTTCCGGAACGTAACTGTACTGGCATAAAATTCTTATGCAATTTTTGAGTACATCGTTCCCACAGACGGTGAAAAAGTGTAGGTGCAGAAAAGTTGACTCCGCACTTAGAAGGAATTTCTCTCTGTTTTTCATATTCGAGAAATGATCCCTTTTTTCTTTCATTTTCTCCTTGTAACATAGTTTCGTGATTACATTAATTGTGCCTGCAATTGTTCCACCCTTCTTGGGGATTTGATTGTTCTCGTAAATCTTGCCTTGGTTTTCTGCAGAGAATCAGTGTCCAGATCCGCAATTTGATAGAATATTTGGGCTTTCCATTATGTCTTTCTCGCCTAGTGAGTGATGAGCTGGAGGGTGGGCCATCCCTGCTGACAGGGCAGCCTTGTATGCTATGAGTTGTTATTTCCACGTGTCATCCATAATTGAGCATTGTGAATCTTGGAACCACCTCTCTTGTGTCATTTTTCTTCTATGCATGTCATGTGTCTAATGCAACAACTTTAAATCGTGAATGCAACAATTTTAAATCGATAATACAACTACATAAATGTGTTAAATTATTGATTTAATTGTCTTATAATGTTGCAATACGATTTAATATTTTCAATATTAATATGTTACGTAATTTTTTAAAATTTATTGCATTTTTGTGACATACTGTAGTTGTGTTGCAATATAATGTACTATGTTGCACCATTACACACGATGAGTGTACAAAATTCTCTGAATACAATGGGATCTAGGTTTTGTATCTTGAGAGCCCACTTGTGTGTAGCATATTGTCTTTGTATTGTTTTTGTTTGAGTATATCTCCTAGATTGATCCTCTGATATAGTCCCGTGTAGATAGGCTTTCATAAAATGTGTTGATGGCTATGCTCCAACCATTTCTTCGGATCTGACTAGACCGGCTCAGGATGAAAAACCATTGTACTAAAAGAAAATTAAATTGTTATTGAAATTCTAAAATTATTGAATCAATTTATTTTATAGGGAGATGGTATCAAGTGTTGGAATATTTTGTTACTGCGAGTCAAAATTAGCTCCTCTGATACTAACTTTCTCATTGCAAAAGTACCTTACAGTCTTACTACTAATAGAAGTTTTAAAAGGACAATAGTTGCCTCGGGTCACATAAACAGAGCCTCCTATTTGTAATTGATGTGGACCGATATAAGTGTGACACTAATTTAAAACTTAAAAAAATAATAAAAATGGATCAAACGGGTAGGGTTTTAGGTTTATCCAAAACAAATTATATTTTCTTCACGTCTCAAAGAACGTCATTACACATTCTCTCCCCACAACATAACTTTATAACTACTTTTTCTACCTCCATGTGAAACCTTTCTCTTCCGCTAACCAACCTCCACCACCTCCGTTGCTTGCTGCCGGAGCGCCGCCTCCTTTCCTCCATTACCTGATTCTTGAAGCATGTATGATTAAATATTAAAAGATGTGATTCAATGTGATCAAGTCCTATTCTTAAGAGGCTAAAGACCAATATGAAATGTAAGAATGATATGCACATGGTCTTAAAAACTTGTTTTTGAGAATTTGAGCATCTAGAAAGATATTCAAATAAGCTTTACAAGATTACCTAAATTCTCACCATTTCCTAACTACCCTAAATCTTCTTTGATTGGCATGATTCTTCAAGCTTGTTGTGCCGACTTCATTTCCATAGGATGAATTATTTTGCTCATATCATCTTCAATGATTTATCCTCATTGTGAATGTTATCTTGAATAGATCATTATTCTAAGCAATCACTCAAAGTAAATGTTAGTACTTAACACCATTAATGGTTTGTTATCATCAAAATTACAAGATTGCCCTTTGGTTAAAACCTTTGGGTCAACACTTCTGTTTAAGAATGCCTCCTTACCCTATATTAGAAGCGTCTGTCTCAACGATCTTATCCCAAGAAGGATTAGGAAGAGAAAGATAAGGGAGTTGTTTAGCTCCATCTATTATTATTTTTAATGCTAAAGTATGTTCTTCAAACCAAGGAGGAGGGTCTTTACGAAGCCTGATATAAAGAACTGATGTATCTTGAGAAAGATTTTTATAATAACCTGCAATATAATTCAGACTACCCAAAAATCTTTATAATTGAGTTTTGTCCTTGATTTCATCTAAAAATTTGGATGCGAACTCAATACAGCGATTTATAGAAATAATTTTTCCTTTAAAAATGTTATGTCCCAAAAATCTGACTTCAGGAGAAAAAAGTCTCATTTTGGATGCAGAAACAACTAATCCATTTCTTTTGATAACATCTTTAAAAATTTTAAATGTTTAAAATGTTGATCAATGGATTTAGAAAAAATCAAAATATCGTCAATGTAGACAATAGAAAAAGTTGTAAATGGTTGAAAAATATCATTCATAATATGTTGAAATTCAGATGGTGTATTTTTCAAACCAATAGGCATTACAGTCCATTCATAGTGTCCAAAAGGAACTACGAAAGCTATTTTGTACTGGTCTTGACTGGCAACCTGTATTTTCCAGCATCCTGATTTTAAATCAAATTTTGAGAAGATGGTTGCCGACTGTAATCGATCCAGGAGGTTCTTCTTATTTGGAATAGGATATCTAATCCATCATTAAGAGGCTTGTAATTAATAACAAGTCTCACAACTCCTCTTTCCTGTTCAGCATGTTTATTGACATAGAAAGCAGTACAACTCCATGGGGAGTAACTCTCTTGTATCAAATTTTTCTCTAGTAAATTGTTGATTTCTTTGGCACATAGTATCAAATAGTCACTCTTAATTTAACTGGGACGAGCTTTAGTGGGAATCATCTTTTCATTAAAAGATTATTCATAAGGTAAAGAAACAACATGTTTCTTTTTGTTCCAAAAAGCATTAGGAATCTCACTGCAGATTTTTGCCTGAAATTCTTCAATAATTCCATAAACCTTTTCTTTAAAAGGTTGGGAGTTAATAATATCCTCTATTTTAACAAAAATAATTTCCTTTTAAAGGAGATTAAGCTAGGATTGTTTTATTTTTAGAGGACTCATCATTTGATGTAGTAATTTCTCAATTGGCCTAGAGATAAATGGAAAGGATATCTCTCTACCACGGAGAAAAGTATGAATGCCTGAGGGATCAATTCTTGAGAAAGGCATTAATTTATTCAGAAATGGTGTTCCCAGAATAACTAGTTATACCATGTTTCTGAGAAGGAGAAATGTTGTGGGAAGACAAATACCTTGATTGCAAATACTGACATGGTTAAGTTTGTACTGTATTTGTATCTTGTCTCCACTGGCATTAGAAATGCCTTCAGTAGTTTTTTCAAAATGCTTGTTGGTATAAGACCTTCTTGAATACAATTTAGGTCTGCACCACTATCAACAAGAGCAATTTGACTTTTTAGGACAAACTCCTCATTGATGACAAGGGTAACTTCAATATACCACCTTTGAAATGTAACCTTGCTCAAGGAATTGACTAAATAGTCAGAATCCTTAAGAGGTTCAAGGCCAGAATCTTCCTTTGGTGAAGAAGGGAGGTTAATGGTTAACTGATCTAAATATTGATGGATATGGATCAGTTCCAAATTAGTTTGATTCTGTTGGGACTTGAGATTACTAATTTCAGTCTTAAGGGAATTAACCTCTATTTTCAAATCTTGAAGGGATGTAAGTCTGGAATGAACTATATTCTCCAAATGATTAAGAACATCTTTCATACTATAGTAAGTAGTGGAAAAGTTCTTTGGTTTTTCTATAGATGAAGTTGGATTAAAGCAAACTTCAATTAATTTGATCTTCATTTGAGGATCTTGGATCTGGTCAATTAAGTCCAGAAGATGTTGTTGCTGACTGGTCAAAACATTAAAACAATTCATCTCAACAATGGCTTTCCAATAGTTATTAGAAGGGCCAGAGGAACAATTGCAAGAGGGGTCAAGCAATTGTTTATCTTCTTCTTCAGATGAAGTGGAAGATTGGAGATCGATGAGAATCTGTTCATCTTCTGATTCGTTAGAGGAAAAGTCATCAGACGAACTTGAATTCAGGAAAAGCTTTGAAAGCTTGGCTCTTAGATCTTCTTCTATCTGAAGAGAGTCAATCTTTTTACTAACTTTGCATTTATTGGTATAGTGGCCAAATTTTTCGCATTTATAACACTTGACCTCTTTTTTATCAGTTGGGTCTTTAGATCTTTTCTTGGGCTTAGATCTAAAGGTCCTTCTAGGAGGAGTGTTTTGAGGAATATAACTCTTCTTCTTTTTAGGTTTGGAAAAACCCTTTTTTCTATGGGCCTTATGGGCCTTTCTCTTAGGTGGGTAAGATATTGGGGTTTGGTAGGCGAATTGATCACAAAATTCTCCTACTTCCTATTGTCCAGTAAGACGTTGGGCCTTAAGTTGCTGTTTGAGCTTAATGTCATTACATAAGGCTAAACCCTCTTGAACGACTATTCCAATTAAACTTCCATAAGTATAATTGGAATAAGGGATGGAAAGCCCATTATTCATGTCTTTCAGCTTCTTCCTTATTCTTTCAGCAAAAAAGGTACGAAGACCATCCACAAATTTAGCTTTCCAGTGCTCACTATTTGCATCATATCTTTGAAGAACTTTTGTAAGGAAGACGTCCTTATACTATCTAAAATGGGTAAGGGTAGGACATCTAAGATTCTGAAGAAGTTCCCTACTTCTTTCGCTGTTAACTCCTTCACTCCCAACAAAATACTGAATAATTGTGAGAATAAAAGTATAGACCGCATCAAGTTGTGGTTCTTCCTGCTGGGATTACTCATTTTTCACAATCTTCTGAGCTCTAAGAATTTCTTCTTTTTGAAAATTTGTGAGAACATTATCCCACCATCCTTTGAGCATTCCTGTGAATCCATAAACCACAAATTTTGCGATCTCAGGATCTGAATTACCATTTTGTTTACAAACTATGCTATACATCAAGATCTCATGTATAACTTCATAAACCTGGTATTCCGTTAGTCCATCTATGTTCCATTCATAAATGGTTCTGCCATGGAAAGATTTCTGTGTCCTCAGATAATCTTCTTCATAAAGAATATCTTAGGGAGTAGGCCTAGGATAATAATTCCTAGTTGGAGGAAGATAGGCTTCCTGCATACTATCTTTTTTGAAATAGATTTTTTTCAAACGATCGGTGATATATTGGAAAGAAGATTGAATCTCATTTATCTTGGACTGAGAGAGTTGGTCAGAGTCCTTTTTCTATTTTAAAAGAACATTAATATTTAGGCCTTTTAGCCGGAGGGCTAGCTGGTCTAAAAATTCTGTGTTCTTGGCTTTATTTGAGAGTTTAAAGCCTGAAACTTCTAAAGGAGGCTTGATTGGAGCTCTCTGGAGTGAGGAAGACTCCATTTTAGAAATACTGGTGCTAGGCTGATCTCTTTCTGGGGGAATTGGTTTGGATGATACAGTATCAAGAATCTTTTGAGCTGTATGTTCCAAACAAGTCAATTGCTTACCAACATTGTTGAGGTGGAGATTGGTAAAATTATTCTGTTTGAGAAGAGGATTAAGATCATTTGTGCTGAAAGGGACAGTGTTAGCTGGGTTTGGTTTGGCAAAAGCTACGGCTTCTATTGAAGGTCCCTCTTTCTGGCCAACATTAAGAGCTACTATTGGTGGATAGATAGATTTTATGATCTTATTATCTGTAGTAGTCCATGTTTTCTCATATTTTTTCAGAACATTCAACTGGCTGAGTCCTGGATAATTAAGAAAGACATTGAACTAAGCAACAAATGACAGATGATTTTCTGCATGGTCAAGGTAATGATAATAAGCCACTTTAAAGTCTTGCAACTATTTTTGGTTGAACGCTTTAAAATACCATTTCCTAAATAAATCATTATGGGGATTATTAAATTCCTATGAGATGGCAATTTTATCAATGAGTTTAGTCATCATAAAAATTCTTCTCAGAGTTGGACGGAGAGGTCTTATTCTGTCTTTGATATACTCCATGTGAAATATTTCTTTCTGACAATCTGACTCCATCAAGAGATATATTCTCTGGGATCTCAGCAGCAGTACTGTGTTAATTTGATAGATCAGCTAAGGAATCTTCTGAAATCTAGTGTCTGGTGGATGAAGGGAAGGAAACCCTATAAAGAGGATGAGAAGACCTCATAAATGATGATCTAGACATCATAAGAGGTTTTTTGAAATTCAAAACAACCTCTCCATTAGGAGACTAAACTATTTGTTCAAGGTCCCTATTCATTATGTGTAAGAACCGTGACCATTTTTGGCCGGTTTTCTTATATTTTCATTTATTGTCATATTGATACTTTAAATGATTTTATATGTGTTTTAAAGGTGAAATACATGTTTGGATAACATATCTAAGATTTGGGGAAAATTTTGGAGCGTTTGACAAAAGTTGACTTTTTCGGGTCCGGTCAACCTAGGGTCGCGGGCCCCGTGGACCCAGAAAATCAAAAAGTCTCAGAATGACTTCAAATTTGGAGGGTAACCAAAATAAAATATTTGACGCGCTACGGAATCGATTTCGTGTCAATCGGAGTTACGAAACCCCGAAAATGAGCCCGGAAAGGTTTAGTGAAAAGGTGATGGCATACTTGTAATTATGAGTAGGTCATTTAGGCTATAAATAGCCAAGAGAACTCAGCCATTCTCACTCTCTCCTCCCAGCCGTGTAAGCATCTATACTTATATATATATATATAGCTTCTTCATCTTCTTCCTTTCTTCATGAATTTTGAGGGGCTTTGGGTGAGAGTTTGATTTCGCCGAAGAAGGAAGAAACGATCTATGCGTTGAGAGCTTGAGATTGATCGGTCCAAAATCATTTTTGGAGAAGGTTTATCTTTTGGGTGAGATTTGGGGGATTTCAATTGGAAGCTCTTCCAATTTGAGGTAGGGGGTGTGTGTTGTGTCTTACATTTCAAGTTTAGTTTCATATTTTTAGCATAAAATTGATGTAATTGTGTTATATATGATAAAATGAGGTTTTGTGAATTTATTGTTAGATCTAATAGATGAGATATGTCTTTTAAATTGAAAATGGTTGGTAGATGTCATTGAATGCATGAATTGCTAAATTGTGCAAGTTGATCATATATATTGCATTTATGGAATCTTTGGTGAATTTATTGAAAAGCTTAAATTTGGGAATTGAAAGTATGCTTGTGGCATTGTGAATGGTTGAATAACATGCTAGAATGGATATAGGGCATGTATTGAGTGCAATGCATCCAATGTGCGAATGTATGTGCATGAATGTGAAGTGTTTTGTGTTTGTGATGAATACTCGGGAATGACTCATAAAAAATAGAAGAGGAAAACATCCTCTTTGGGGTTGAAAGTCCTCTACCTTGCGCAAGTGGGTGGTGACCGGACGGGTTAGTAGCCCGAAATAGCCAAAATAATTAAGATATGGGACTACGGTACATATCATGGGTGTGGTGTGCGTGTGAGTTCAATTCCGAGTACTATGTGAATTTGTGTTGAACTATGTGAAGTAATGTGACTTATGTGAAACAAGTGGAATTGTGGATGAATTTGAATGTATCATATGTTATAGATATGATGGTTTGTGAAATGAGACGTGTTGTGAAATTATGGTTGTCAAATGTGTTTGATGAGCATGCCATGAAAATGAACGTATTGCTTTGACTAGAATGCTAGGAAGCATGACACGTAGCTAAATTGTGCATTGATAATTCCTTTATGCAATTATATGAAATGTAGACTTGAGTGGATTGCACAACCTATATCTTTGAGCCGTTGAATTTGCTCATCCCCCTACACTAACATTTTCAGGACGTGACAAGGAAGTGATGGATGGTGAGCATTCATGATATAGACTCGGAGTCTTAGAACTCCTTTTCTTGTTAGTTTTGTATATTTGGCTATCCGTGCCGGCTTGTGGCACGGTAATGAACTAGTTGTAGTCATGGTAGAATTTGTTATATTTTGAACCTTATGCGTGAGTTCTTGTAATGACTATAAACTTGGAAAATCATATGACCGATACGTATCTTTTGGGACAAGCGTATGTGTGGGAGATGTATGGCATTATAGAACTATTTTCCTCTTTAGTTGTGATTTCTTGTATGGTTAATCCTGAGTAAATGGAGCATGAAAAGTATGTATGCATGGGTTGTTGAGTGAAGATGGTGAGAAAAATAGCTGGGATTACATTTCAAATGTGAGAGGCATGTTAAGTGAATATTCTTGATGGCCATTGAGGCATTAGAGTAGCCATTGGGGGGACACATGCCCAAAAGTGTCCATTTTGAGTTCAAGGAGCAAATGAGACATATGCATATGAAAAGAGAATTGTGTTAGCTTCATTTTAATAGGTCATGGGCCTTATTTCGATTTATATTGAGAAAGATATGCATGTTTTGGTGCAAGGTTGGAAATCTGACACGCACCCACTAATTTGTGTATAACTTGAGTTATGGTTGGTATTTTTGGATGATTCAAATTGGGTTAGAAACTAGACATGTTGAGGATGATCCATACCAAATTTCAGGTCAAACGGAGTTACGGATTGTGAGATATTAGCATTTGAAGTCAGGTTGAGGAGTGCTGTCAAAATTTCGGACCTGGTGAAGTTTGAGGTGGCTCAAAGTCCACTTTGAGGCGCCTGAAAAAGTTTGAGGCGGCTCAAAGTCCACTTTGAGGCGCCTGGAAATCTTTGAGACGCCTCAAACTGGAGTTTGAGGCGCCTCAAAGTGCTTTTTTTGTGACTTCAACCCTTCTGGAAGTTCCAGGCGACTCAAACTCAAGTTTGAGGCGCCTCAAAGTCTCAGAAACCTTAAAAATGTAGAATTTTATGATTTTTCATGATTTAAGAGTGGAAATGGAATGCCATGGATGCATGGATCAATGTGGGGCTCATTGGGATGGATAATGATGAGTGTACGCATAGGAAATTACATGCGTATGATTAGTTTCCGCAGTAATTGGGAAATATGAGGGGGTTCATTGGGGTTTAAATGAACGGGTTCACACCCGGGATTCGGGTCAGTCCGGGGGAGTCCCGGCGGTCCGGATTTTGGGGCGTGACAGAATGGTATCAGAGCACTAGGACGAATACCTAGGGGCGACGGGTAATGGATGGGTCACTTGTAGTTTCATGACAGATTAGAACTTTGAGTTTGTTAACCTAGAATCGCGTGTAGACATGACATAGTTAATTAGAGAACTTATGTGCATGTGAATGTGCTTACATGATAATATGTTTAAGTGCTATGTGATAACATGTATTGTATGTTATTTGTTGAGTTGAGAACACGTTTATGTGATTAAATGTGTTTTGTAAAGCACGTTTATAGGTTACGTATACAAATGATAGCATGTGGTTATGTTGTGAAATGGTTGATCATGTTGAACACAAAACATGTGAAAACTTGTTGTGTTGAATCATTTCTTGAATTGATAGAAACATGCCACCTAGGCATCGTGGAGGAGGAGTTGGGGGTGAATGTTTGAAATTGAGTTAATTCCTTTAGATTTAATGGATAAGTGATGGTTTGTATGTTTGAGAGGGATATAGTTAGGTTCTGATTGAACCTTAAGGTGTGAGGACAAGAACGACATGTTGTCGGAGTTGGGCTAGTGAGGAAAAATGGCCCGGCCGGACATTTTTCTTTGATTAGCGTTTCTCTTACAATGTGTTGGATCCAAGTGGTTATAGAGTTAACTCGTTGGGTATTGACGAGTAAGGGACTGAGGTTAAAGTGTTTTGAATACAAAGGAGATTTTTTTTTTTTGCCATGGGGTTAGAGGTGTCAACCTTGGATAGAGCTTTATGTATTGATAGTCCATTTAGGGTGGAGTGACCCTAGAAGCGGAATGTTTGGGTTATATGAAATGAGTTGAAAGTTGTGTGGTAAGTTTTGGATATGATTTTTAACTAGTTCCTTGGAGTGGAAGGATGCAGCGAGACGTGATTCTTTTCTCGGATAATTAGTGATGAAAATTGATTGGTTAATGAGATTGTGAAATCAGTGGGATGTAAGATCCTAGACTTGGTGTTGGATTCCATCGGGTTATAGTCTATGGAACTGGGCATTGTTATGTGGCTTTGCACACTGTTTATGTGGCTTGTTTCGACAAGTGCACAGGATTTATGTGGCTTGCTTTGGCAAGTGCACTATTTATGTGGCTTGTTTAGACAAGTGCACGGGATTTATGTAGTTTCTTTCGGCAATTGCACTGAATTGTAGACTATGCCCAGGATGGTACGCCATTATTATAAATCATTTTTTTTTTCTTTCAATGGTGGATCGTGTGAACATGGTAGTTGGTTTGAAAAGGATTTGGAAACCTTGGGTAGAGCTATTTGTGTTGATACGCCTGTGGGCGGTACAATGATTCTTGACAGAGTGTGTTAGGAATGTGCTATTGAGATAGCCGAGAGGACACTTGAGATTGATTTTATTCTCCTTAATATGAGTAGTTTTGATATCATCCTTGGGATGGATTGATTGTCGGAGTTTTGTGCGACCATTGATTGTTTTAGAAGGAGAGTGACGAGTTGTACGCCCGAGGGCGATTACTTTTGTTTTGAGGGAGATCAGAGTGACTTCTATGCTTCATCATGTTATGGCATTAGCAGTCGTGAGCGACACAGTTTTATCTTGGCTAGTTTATTGGCCGAGGAAGATGAGATGTCGAGAGAGGAATACCCGGTGGTGGTATGTGAGTACTTAGATATCTTTCCGGAGGACTTGACAGATTTGCCTCCTAAGAGAGAAGTAGAGTTCGGGAGTAATCTTATACTCGGTACGGCGCCTATTTCTATGGCACCATATCGGATGGCACCGGTAGAGTTGGTGGAATTAAAACGTAAATTGGATGATTTGAAAGCCAAAGGCTTCATTAGACCAAGTGCACCACCGTGGGGAGCACTGATGTTGTGTGCTAAGAAGAAAGATGGTGCCTTGAGATTGGGCATTGATTATCGAAAGTTGAATCATGTGATAATCAAGAATAGGTATCCATTGCCGAGGATTGATGACCTATTTGATCAATTGAAGGGGGCTCACTACTTCTGAAAAATTAACTTATGGTCGGGTTATTAGCAATTGAGGGTAAAGGATGGGGATATCCACAAAACGGCTTTCCGTACGCGGTATGGACATTATGAATTCTTGGTTATGCCATTCGGTTTGACTAATGCAACGGCGGCATTTATGGACTTGATGAACCGCACATTCCATGAGTACCTTGATACTTTTGTGGTAGTATTTGTGGATGATATACTAGTGTACTCATCTTCAGAGGAGGAGCATGAGTTTCACTTAAGGACAGTTTTACAAATCCTTAGAGAGCACCGATTGTACGCCAAGTATGAGAAGTGTGAGTTTTGGCTCCAAGAGGTGAAATTCCTTGGACATGTTGTTTCAAAAGGTGGAGTTTCAGTTGATCCATCTAAAATTGAGGCCGTGATGAGTTGGGAGAGTCCGAAGAGTGTCTTTGAGATTCGGAGTTTTCTTGGATTGGCGGGCTACTATAGAAGGTTTGTGAAAGACTTCTCTAGTATTGCAGCGCCTATGACACGACTCACTCGTAAGGGTGTGAAGTTTGTGTGGAACGAAGCGTGTGAGTTAGCCTTCCGTGAATTGAAGAAACGGCTAACCACAGCTCCTATTTTGGTGATACCTGAGCGTGGCTTAGGGTATGTGATTTATTGTGATGCTTTGGGGAACGGACTAGGTTGTGTGTTGATGCAATGTGATAGAGTAGTTGCTTACGGGTCTAGACAACTAAAGACTCACGAGCACAACTATCCTACGCATGACCTGGAGTTAGCAGCAGTGATCTTTGCCTTGAAAGGGTGGAGACACTACTTGTATGGTGAGAAATTTGAAGTGTATTCAAATCACAAGAGTCTCAAATACCTTTTCTCTCAAAAGGACTTGAACATGAGACAAAGGCGATGGGTTGAATACAAGGAGAATTATAATTTTGATTTGCAATACCATCCGGGGAAAGCAAACGTGGTGGCAGATGCGTTGAGCAGAAAGTCTCACGGGACTCTAGCTAGCATAGCCATTCGGGAATGGAAGATGATGGAAGATTTCTCGGAGTTGGGTTTGTATTTCAGTGATGAGAGTGAGCCAGCTACGTTGTTTAGCTTGGTGGCTCAACCTATACTTGTGAGCAAGGTGATCGAAGCCCAGAAGAAGGATAGTGAGTTGGAGTCTATTCACTCACAGATTGTTGGTGGTACGACAGTGAGAGATTGGACCTTACATTCCGATGGAGGTCTACGATTCAGAGGGTTGACGGCAGTTCCTTCTGAGTGTCGTGATGATGTACTACGGGAATTTCATCATTCTCGTTTTGCAGTTCACCCTGGTGGGACCAAAATGTACCACATATTGGTGGCGAGGTATGAAGAAGGATGTGGCACAGTTTGTGGCTAGATGTCTTACTTGTCAGCAAGTAAAGGCGGAACACCAAAAGCCAGCTGGGTTGTTGCAACCATTACCAGTGGCAGAATGGAAATGGGAACATATTACCATGGATTTTTGTGACAAGTCTTCCAAGATCAAACAAGGGCAATGATACAGTTTGGGTTGTTGTGGATAGATTGACCAAAATAGCTCACTTTTTGCCTATGAGGCTGAATGATGATGTGAGGAAGCTCAATAAGCAATATGTGGAGCAGATTATGAGATTACATGGGGTTCCAGTGTC
This sequence comes from Cornus controversa, assembly GCA_026545225.1. Taxonomy (NCBI): domain Eukaryota; kingdom Viridiplantae; phylum Streptophyta; class Magnoliopsida; order Cornales; family Cornaceae; genus Cornus; species Cornus controversa. The sequence continues at coordinate 8,514,909 of CM048849.1, read as the reverse complement.
CAATGTGTCAGATAGGGATCCATAGTTTACTTCGAGATTCTGGTAGGGATTTCAGACTGTGTTGGACACCGAGTTGCATTTTAGCACAGCATTCCATCCTCAGACAGACGGACAGTCAGAGCGTACTATCCAGATATTAGAGGACATGCTTCGTGCTTGTATTCTTGATTTTGGTGGTGGTTGGGAGGACCACTTACCACTTGTGGAGTTTGCGTACAACAATAGCTACCAGGCCAGTATCGAGATGGCACCATTTGAGGCATTGTACGGTAGACCTTGTAGATCTCCAGTTTGTTGGACTGAAGTAGGCGAGACCGCAGCCTTAGGTCCAGATATTGTGCATGAGACTACAGAAAAGATTAAGTTGATTAGGCAACGATTGTTGACAGCTTAGAGTCGACAAAAGAGCTATGCCAATCGGAGGCGGAGGCCGTTATCCTTTGAGGTGGGAGACCATGTGTTCCTAAAGGTTTCACCACGAAAAGGATTAATGCGTTTTGGGCGGAGTGGTAAGTTATCACCGAGGTACATTGGACCATTCGAGATTCTTGAATGTGTCGGTGAGGTGGCCTACAGATTGGCTTTACCACCACAGTTGGAAAAGGTTCACAACGTATTTCATGTTTCGATGTTGAGGAAATATGAACCTGATCCATCACATATTCTGAGTTGGGTAGATGTTGAGGTTGATGAGGATATCACCTATGAGGAGAGACCAGTTCAGATTCTTGATGCTAGAGAGCAAGTTCTGAGGGGTAAGACCATTCCGTTGGTCAAGGTTTGTGGCATCACCACAATGTAGAGGAGGCTACCTGGGAGCGAGAGCAGGAAGTTCGTTCTAAGTATCCAGACTTGTTTCCTACAGGTATGACCTGATTTCGGGGACGAAATCCTTTTAAGTTGGGAAGGTTGTAAGAACCGTGACCATTTTTGGCCGGTTTTCTTATATTTTCATTTATTGTCATATTGATACTTTAAATGATTTTATATGTGTTTTAAAGGTGAAATACATGTTTGGATAACATATCTAAGATTTGGGGAAAATTTTGGAGCGTTTGACAAAAGTTGACTTTTTCGGGTCCGGTCAACCTAGGGTCGCGGGCCCCGTGGACCCAGAAAATCAAAAAGTCTCAGAATGACTTCAAATTTGGAGGGTAACCAAAATAAAATATTTGACGCGCTACGGAATCGATTTCGTGTCAATCGGAGTTACGAAACCCCGAAAATGAGCCCGGAAAGGTTTAGTGAAAAGGTGATGGCATACTTGTAATTATGAGTAGGTCATTTAGGCTATAAATAGCCAAGAGAACTCAGCCATTCTCACTCTCTCCTCCCAGCCGTGTAAGCATCTATACTTATATATATATATATAGCTTCTTCATCTTCTTCCTTTCTTCATGAATTTTGAGGGGCTTTGGGTGAGAGTTTGATTTCGCCGAAGAAGGAAGAAACGATCTATGCGTTGAGAGCTTGAGATTGATCGGTCCAAAATCATTTTTGGAGAAGGTTTATCTTTTGGGTGAGATTTGGGGGATTTCAATTGGAAGCTCTTCCAATTTGAGGTAGGGGGTGTGTGTTGTGTCTTACATTTCAAGTTTAGTTTCATATTTTTAGCATAAAATTGATGTAATTGTGTTATATATGATAAAATGAGGTTTTGTGAATTTATTGTTAGATCTAATAGATGAGATATGTCTTTTAAATTGAAAATGGTTGGTAGATGTCATTGAATGCATGAATTGCTAAATTGTGCAAGTTGATCATATATATTGCATTTATGGAATCTTTGGTGAATTTATTGAAAAGCTTAAATTTGGGAATTGAAAGTATGCTTGTGGCATTGTGAATGGTTGAATAACATGCTAGAATGGATATAGGGCATGTATTGAGTGCAATGCATCCAATGTGCGAATGTATGTGCATGAATGTGAAGTGTTTTGTGTTTGTGATGAATACTCGGGAATGACTCATAAAAAATAGAAGAGGAAAACATCCTCTTTGGGGTTGAAAGTCCTCTACCTTGCGCAAGTGGGTGGTGACCGGACGGGTTAGTAGCCCGAAATAGCCAAAATAATTAAGATATGGGACTACGGTACATATCATGGGTGTGGTGTGCGTGTGAGTTCAATTCCGAGTACTATGTGAATTTGTGTTGAACTATGTGAAGTAATGTGACTTATGTGAAACAAGTGGAATTGTGGATGAATTTGAATGTATCATATGTTATAGATATGATGGTTTGTGAAATGAGACGTGTTGTGAAATTATGGTTGTCAAATGTGTTTGATGAGCATGCCATGAAAATGAACGTATTGCTTTGACTAGAATGCTAGGAAGCATGACACGTAGCTAAATTGTGCATTGATAATTCCTTTATGCAATTATATGAAATGTAGACTTGAGTGGATTGCACAACCTATATCTTTGAGCCGTTGAATTTGCTCATCCCCCTACACTAACATTTTCAGGACGTGACAAGGAAGTGATGGATGGTGAGCATTCATGATATAGACTCGGAGTCTTAGAACTCCTTTTCTTGTTAGTTTTGTATATTTGGCTATCCGTGCCGGCTTGTGGCACGGTAATGAACTAGTTGTAGTCATGGTAGAATTTGTTATATTTTGAACCTTATGCGTGAGTTCTTGTAATGACTATAAACTTGGAAAATCATATGACCGATACGTATCTTTTGGGACAAGCGTATGTGTGGGAGATGTATGGCATTATAGAACTATTTTCCTCTTTAGTTGTGATTTCTTGTATGGTTAATCCTGAGTAAATGGAGCATGAAAAGTATGTATGCATGGGTTGTTGAGTGAAGATGGTGAGAAAAATAGCTGGGATTACATTTCAAATGTGAGAGGCATGTTAAGTGAATATTCTTGATGGCCATTGAGGCATTAGAGTAGCCATTGGGGGGACACATGCCCAAAAGTGTCCATTTTGAGTTCAAGGAGCAAATGAGACATATGCATATGAAAAGAGAATTGTGTTAGCTTCATTTTAATAGGTCATGGGCCTTATTTCGATTTATATTGAGAAAGATATGCATGTTTTGGTGCAAGGTTGGAAATCTGACACGCACCCACTAATTTGTGTATAACTTGAGTTATGGTTGGTATTTTTGGATGATTCAAATTGGGTTAGAAACTAGACATGTTGAGGATGATCCATACCAAATTTCAGGTCAAACGGAGTTACGGATTGTGAGATATTAGCATTTGAAGTCAGGTTGAGGAGTGCTGTCAAAATTTCGGACCTGGTGAAGTTTGAGGTGGCTCAAAGTCCACTTTGAGGCGCCTGGAAAAGTTTGAGGCGGCTCAAAGTCCACTTTGAGGCGCCTGGAAATCTTTGAGACGCCTTAAACTGGAGTTTGAGGCGCCTCAAAGTGCTTTTTTTGTGACTTCAACCCTTCTGGAAGTTCCAGGCGACTCAAACTCAAGTTTGAGGCGCCTCAAAGTCTCAGAAACCTTAAAAATGTAGAATTTTATGATTTTTCATGATTTAAGAGTGGAAATGGAATGCCATGGATGCATGGATCAATGTGGGGCTCATTGGGATGGATAATGATGAGTGTACGCATAGGAAATTACATGCGTATGATTAGTTTCCGCAGTAATTGGGAAATATGAGGGGGTTCATTGGGGTTTAAATGAACGGGTTCACACCCGGGATTCGGGTCAGTCCGGGGGAGTCCCGGCGGTCCGGATTTTGGGGCGTGACATTATGGGTTGAAGTGGTACTGCTTTTGGTAAAGTCCACGATTTTGGAATTATATCTCATCCCAAGCTACTTGCCTAGGGGTAACAATATTGGATGTTGCAAGATTTATGTCTATTAACACAGTTTTTCCTGGAGGACTTATGATTTTTGCTTATGAACATAAGGTATGAAGAACCTTATAATAAATTATGTAATCGACCGAAATGGGTTCTGAACCAGGGAGGTAATTATAACCCTTTGTTTGAACTCTTAATGACAAGGATTCAAACAAATTTCTATCTGTCAAAGATAGACTCAAGTTAGGATAGATGTTAAAGTAAACTGGTCCGTAACATAGACTAGTTTCAATAGCACCCATGAGAGATGGTACATAATCCATACATCTTCCATCTCTTAATGTTGCTTGAAGACAAACATTCATTCCTAACAAGGTAAGTGGTCTGAAAGCAATCTGAACCAGACCTATATGAAGGAATTTATAATCCTTCATATACTTCTGTAAGTCTCTAAGTTCTAAAAGCCTTAAAGTCTCATCTTGGTGTTCAAGAGTGATAGACTGTTCAACAGTCTTGACTACCATTCTACTAGCTAAGGTAAACATCCATTTACTGTAGATAGTAGTTGGTTTAACAGGTGGAATTGTCCACTTGTTTAATTGGAGTTGAGTTTCAGCAAACTCCATTAATCCTGTATTTTTTATGGAATTATTAGTTCCATAAGATGAGGAAGCAAGATCTTCCATATTAGTCAGAAATAAATTTATTAATACTTTTATACAGAAAATATAACATATTTAAAACAAATTAAGTAAAATAAATCTATATGAATAGTTCTATGAGAAAGAGAATCCTATTTACTCGTCAGTCAATGGCTTACAAAAGCAACAACAACATCCCCGACAAAAAGATTAAATTGCGTGACTAGGATCTGTAAACAGAACTGTGAGACATAGAAGTATTCATAAAGATTTAAAATAATTAATAAATTTTAAATCAATTATATGAACTATATAAAAGCATTAATAAAATATTTAAGTGATTTAAAATAATTAATAAATTTTAAATCAATTATATGAACTATATAAAAGCATTAATAAAATATTTAAGCTAGCATGGCTTTGATACCAAATGTGTATACAGATGTTAATAAAAGATGCACAATATTAACAAAAGTATAATTAAGGATCGATAACTTGGATACTTACTGAAAACCTCAAACTTATATTATAGAGAAATATTACAAGAGAGAAAAGAAGAGAAAAGGAAAATTACAAGGTACTCTTCAACAAGGGTGAAGATGCCCTTTTATAATAAAATCCTACTGTTCTAGATTTCAAATAAAAATTTGGATTCCAGATGAACCCAAAGTCTTTATTCAGACTACCTAAGAAAAAATTTCTCTTTTGGCCGGAACTTAAAAAAAAGTACTAAATGAAGTAAAAAGAAGGTAAAAAGAGTTAAAATTTATAGTATAAAAAAATTATAGTATAAAACATAGTTATGGTATTATAAAATAAGAGATGATGCATTAACGAGTTTTTAAACTTTTTTATCATTTTATTTAAAAGAAAAAGGAAAGTGGAGTGCACTCTTGTAAAAATAGAGTGCGAATATAGCCTCCTATTTCTCTATATATAAACATCTCTCTAAATTCAATGGTGAGATCAAGTTATTTTTCTTTTTCTTTTTTAATTCTACTTTTTCTATATATTAACTTACTTAAAAGAAGTTGCAACATGCATATTCTAACTTTTTCTTTCTTCACATGCATACTAAATCCATGAATGACAACTCATTCAATACTATGTGTATGAACATTTCTCATTCAATCTCCGTGTATCAATGCTATGCGTATGAACACTTTTGTATATAAGAAGAAGCGAGCCAGCCACAAAAGCAAGATTAGAGGAGTTGCAAATTTGCAACTCAAATTTCATTTTTCTGTAAAATAATAATCAGAAATTTTTGGTAGTGTTGTAGATTATCAATATTACACCACTCCCAATTTATTAACAAATGAAAAAGAGGATTCCGTTGTTAGAGTGTGTTTTACAAATTGATGCAAAAACATAAATTTTATGATTTAGAAAGGAGATAATGATGTAACAAATAAACACCTTGAAAATGTGATAAAATAAATTATATAGTTCTTTATAACAACATTTTAAAAAAAAAATCTAAAAGGTAATAACGATAACAATTATGGCGAAACAGTTGTAATTGAAAATAATTAAAAAAAAAAAACTTCACATATGCTACAAAAGTGTCACTTTTTAGTGGTAGGGATAGAGAGAAACTAGGATATTCATCTAAATTAAGTGGTACATTGACCAAAACAGAATGAAATCCAAGCTCATCGGCAGAGTCATGTAAAGATCTAGAGAAATATAAAAGTTTAACAAATGAAGTAAAGAAGATCATCAATAAAGCTAAACAAAACATGTAGTATGCAAAACTAGATAAAAGAGAGGGTGAAAAAACTATTTATAAATGACAAAAATAAATTAATTAGAGGAATTGATTAAATTAGATATATTAAGGATGTAAATTATAAAATATTGATGAAGTGCAAGGACATATTTGTTAGATGAAAAATTACTTTATGCACAAATGAGTTTGAATGCAAAAGAAAGATTTCTTCAATCGTGGTCAATTTCTTTTAAAGGAGAATCTATGCAAAAAAAAAAATGAAAGATTTCCTCAATCATGGTCAATTTCTTTAAAAGAAAAATGTACTACAGAAAAATTAAAACCACCGTTACCAAAAAATGTTTATACTTTTATTAGGTTTTTTTTCCTTTCTAAATTATTTTGTTGTGAGTTGATGAATCAAACTTTATTTTGCCATATTTTTTGCTAAAGTTCTCATATTTTAGAGTTACAAAATACATTAATTAAAAATCTTATTTCAAATGCCAGAGAATCATGCTATATGTCATCCCTCGAATTTTTGAGACGTGATAAAATAAAATAAAACAAACATATTATCTTATACACTTAATATTACAATTACAAACTCTCTTAATTAATAGTTTCATCTCAATAAAATATTATCTTATATCCACAACCAAAGTCTTTTTTTCTATTACAAAAGATATTATAATTAAAAAAAATCTTCTCTTAAACTCTTTATGACAAAATATGCTTTTAAGTAAATTCTGATAAATTCTTCGTTACTTCAAACTTCAGCCAAACCTAAAATATTTTTGGGGGTAAGCACAACAATCACCCAGTATAACTAAATATACATAAATTTAAGTATAAATAAAATAATAGCGAGAAAATAACTACTATTGTAAATACTACCACAATTCAATATTTTTCGATAAAGCCAAGTCTGAGCATATTTAGTAAACCATTATAACCTCATCATATATACCATACAAATAATTGTTCAATAAATAACTAATGCAAGTATATATCAATTATTAACAAATTAACCATAATATAACCCTCTGACATGTATAACGCACACACACCGCGAATTTTTGGTTATTCTTACGCTGGGTTGCTGAACCCAATTATAGTTCTCGGTTTTTCGACCGAATAGCTTACAACCCTGCCTATTTTCATCCGGTTATACATGTACGAGCACATAAAATCAAATTTAATTTACAGTCATAAACAGAACATAATTCGTGTACCATTTCTCAAACCAAATACTTATATACTGCCAAAATCAGAAGATAGAACTTTTCGCTTCAAAACACTACTCATTTACAAAATTTCACTTGATCAATAATTAATTAACCAACAAATAAAACATCCAAAAACAACAATGAACTTATTTCCTATAACTATAAATTTAGATAATCTTAATTCAGAACAAGTAATTTCAAATTATAAAACTATAACATAACAAAAATGAGTTTACAATCTTAAAGAAAATAAAAATATATTAAATTTACTTTTGTCTACAATCTGGGTTCAATGATTTCATGCAAACAATACACACGTGTATATATATAAACTACTAGTAATACTAATGTAATATATATACCATTATAATTATATACTAAGAACTAAATAAAGTACATATATAAACTAAAGAGACAACGACTTACAAACCGTTTACAATATGTACACCACCCACTGCCATACTAACAAGTTATATATATATACATAGTCCTTTTGTAACTGACGAAAAATGAAAGGTTTGACATTTACTTTAGGTAATAGTCAAATATAAATTTTATATCTGTTAAAAAGTTGTAATGTCTCCTATTAATTGGTACTTTACTCCACATTAACAACACGATAAGTAACAACCCTTACAATAAATAACACTCATCATTGCTAACCCCTTCACATCCCCACATTGTTTTTTTCCACACTCACATATATCTATAGATATCTACACTTTTATATCACTATCTCATAAGACAAATTTGTAACAATATTTTTTTTAAATAAAAAATAAAAATAATTTCATAATAAAAAACAAATTACAGATCATCACACTATATGTCTTCTTGTATCAATTCACAGCCCTCACTATAGGAAAAGTTAGAGTATTTTTAAAGCTAAGGAGGGTAAGACCACTTGGACTTTTTTTTTTTTTTTTTTTTTTGGGGAAAAAGGGTAAACAAGCTTGCTCAGTGAAAAAGTTACCGCTAGCGGTTTGTGTATATGAAATTTGGAGGAAAAGAAATAAATAATCAATTGTAAAACTTGATCTCCTTCTCGTGTTATTCACGTGATCTACCACATTCATATGGAATTAAAGAAATGATGATGATGTGATGAAAGGCACGCTTCTTTTATCAAAGTTGGAGCTAGTACAATTCCATATGTTCATCAAGCATGATGCCAGATCTCCTCACATCTAATGCTCTGTTATTTTTTTGTGCTCTTGCTTCCTTGGGTAGCTCGCAAGCTATCAGATTTGAGTTTATTTTATGATGAGGAAACTTTCATTTTCATTCATACCTCATTTGAAAACTTTTAAAGAACTTACAATGACCATATGCACAAGTAAAGTCTAATTTGCATCGATTAATTAATGATTCTAATATAAGTAAAGGAATAATTGTATTTAATTGAATTATATTATCTTGTATGATGAACAACTTAAAGGCCTATTTATGACACATAATTTTGGAGACTAAGTAAACATATGAGACAAGAAACCTAGGTGGTTTAAGTAAGGAGATAGAAAATCTTAGATGGCTTAGGAAAAGATATAATAGTAAACATATATTCTAACAGCTCCTCTCAAACTCAAGGTGGGTTCTACGAAGTCAACTTGAGTTTGGAGATAAAATCTTGAATGTGGCTCATGAAACTAATCTAGTGATGTTACCAGTCGTGGCTGCAAACACATACAAAGAAATTGCAAAAAAGCGGCTCGGTAGACAAAAGCAGCTCGTTGAAGTGACAAAAAGACCGAAGCGACTCGTTGGAGCGAAAACAAATTTGAAACTCAGACAATGAACAAACCGAAAGTGGCTCAACTGATAGAACAAATAATTGTCAAAATCAGTCGGTAGCACTGAAAAGTGACTTGTTGCAATCGGCGACTTTGACACACAGATGCTAGTGGGAGCTGATGAATTGAACTTGAGCTGAACTACCAGTGGAATGGAGAGCTCCAGGAAGACCCATATGATGGTTGTCGGTGGCTTTGGACAGTGTATTTACTATCTTTCAGGAAGAAGGCAATTTGAATCTCTTCACGAATCCAAGTCGAACAAGATGAATTTCCACGTAGAAAGTCACAGTCAGGATAGTAGCATGAAATGCAGATTTGACCACCTTATTTTATTCGGAATATAGATGAATAATATATCAAATCAAAGCTCTTCGAATTTCCTATCTTTTGGAATTCATATCAGGTTGTTTAGATTAGTAAAAAAGAAGTTATGACCAAAACAATTTTGTTATGCAGAAAAGTACAAACTAGATTTTTCAATCTTCGCGAACACGATTCGAACACCACAAATCTGATTTTCTCGGCTTCCAAACACTCCCAAATCTTCACTCCTATGTCCTTGTATGGAATTCACAAGTAAGAGAAGAGTGGGCTTCAAGTCACCTTTGAATTAGGGTAAATAAGAGAAAGAATTAGAACACAATTCTTACGCCAATTGTGTAACGGCGCTGGTTAGGTGTTAATTTGGCAGAAGCTACTTTCTATAATTGACCGTCGAAGATGACACGGATGGTGTAATCCCCGGTGGTGAGGACGAATAATACATAAAGATCTATTTATAGATACATAATCTTGGAGACTAAGTAAACTTAGGAGACAAGAAACCTAGGTAGTTTAGGGGAGGAGATGGAAAATCCTAAATGTTTTAGGAGAATATATAATAGTAAACATACATTAGAACATATTCGAATATGAAATATGACTGTATTGCTTGCAGTAGCAGAGGATGAAGTTATTGACATCTAAAGAGTAATGAGATGGATGAAAGAAAATGATTACTGAAGTTGGAAAAATGGAGCCATTTGGTTTCTTATAGATCTATTTTTTACCATTAATATAGGTATGCAAATAACCCTCTATGCTATTTATTTTTTGTATTTAACTTCCCTCTACTAAGTTTAGGGGGTAAAACCATCATTATTTAAAATATAAAAAAAAAAACAGATCATGTGGACGCGACCAAATAATCATTAGTTTTGACGGGATATTCATCAATTTTTAACAAACAGATGGAAGAAGTTACTAGCGTTATACCATGATATATTATCACTAATGCTCTGTTTGGTTGGAGGAATGGAAGAATGAATGGAAAGGAGGAGATGAGAGATGGATGAGACATCCTTAGGAAAAAGAATGTGTCTCCCTCACTCTTTGTTTGGTTAAATGGAAGGGATAATAGAAATGATTGATGGAGTGACACCATTTTTTTGTTTAGTTGGAAGGAAGGAGGAGGGAAGGGGAGGTGTCTCCCTCACTTTTTATTTGGTTGAGTGGAAGGAATAAAAGAAAGAATTGATGGAGTGACACCTTCTTTTTTGTTTGGTTGGAAGAAAGGGAATGAGATTTATATACTTTTTATAGCCTCATTATATAAATTTATAAAAAGTAATAAAATTGTAATTATTTAACAATATATATCAAGTTCATAGGAATATCAAATAATTATTTGATATACCTTTATTCAGGTGACTTTGCTTTATATAGCAAGCTGGGTAAAGATACTACTCTCAAAATGGTAAAAAAAATATAAAAATAGCTTCAATAGAATTATATTTTCATGCATAAAATATAACAATTAAATAAACAATAGCTTTACCTCATGAAAGAATTCCACTAGGTTTATCATCAGTAAGCGAAACAATTAAAATTTCAATAGGATAGTAAAGGTAATTTTGTCAATAATGAAGGTTAAAATTGGTATTACATAATTTTAGGACAATTACTCTCTCTTTCCCTCTTCTCTTCCACCCAAATTTGGGCGAATAAAAAATACAAAGGCAAGGAGGGATGCTTCATCCCTCCTTGCTTCCTCTCTCTCTTCCCTTCCTTCCAACCAAACAAGAAAACCTTCATCCATTCCTCTCTCATCCATCCCTCCTTCCAACTAAACATTGCATAAGGCAAGAAGGGACGCTTCATCCCTCCTTGCTTCCTCCCTCTCTTCTCTTTTTTCCAACCAAAAAAGAAAACCTTCATACATCCCTCCTCTCATCCATCCATCCTCAATCTTTCCTTCCAACCAAACATAGCATGACTAATTAAATGTAATGATATGATATGTGCACTAAAGTCTTTCTCATGTTTGAATATGTGTCTCACTTTATAAGACTTTTAGACGGTGTCGGGTGCTTCAAGAACGCATTTATAAGTAGAAAATAATTATTATTTAAGACAATCAACATTTCTTGCAAGCGTGGTGGGATCTCATGTAATACAAATACATTTAAAAGTACGGTAAAATAATCTGACGTCTTCTGAAGTTTAGTCTAATTACACACGGGAGTCATATTTGATATTTATTACACTGTATATCTCTAAATGTTATTATATGTCATTTTTACCCTTAATATTTTAATACTTTTAAATAAATAAAAAATTAATGTGAAATTTCAATCTTGCCATATATATATATATATATATATATATATATATATATATAGTTAATGTCTTAATAGTATTTTTGTCATTTCATTTTTTGAAATTTCATTACAGGAAGGTCGTTGATGACACGCGCTTAACTTTAAGGGAATATAATGTAATAAATGTCAAATATGACTGTAATGTGTAATTAGATCAAATTAACATCAATAAAGATAAACTTATTTTACCCTTAGAAGTAACAACACGGCCCATCCACCATTCAACAGTATTGAAAATAATACGAATACATCTTATAGTGTCTAACTTTGTTTTTACTTTCAATTTTAGATTGTTTACATGATCACCATTACTCAAGCAGCAATGACACTTTATCATGTAATATAATAAAATTATTATAACTCTTAGTATAGACCATGTTAGAGTAAGTCAAAAAGGTTTATATACAATTAGAACTTTGGTGTTAGGATTACAAATATAAAATTATTGTTGGAAAAATAATTCCCTTTTTGTTCCGCACAGCGTAAGCATTTCAGCACATCACAATCATATTAGTATATATGAAAATAACAATCAAACACATCTACGCACAACACAATATTTTATATGGTTCACCCAACTTTCGGGTTACGTCTATGGAGAGAAATATTTTACTACAATTGAGAAGACACGAGGAAAACATGTCTATCGCACGCACTCTTTTACTTTTCCCTTAACATCTCTAGGGATACGTCCATAGATTTTACTCTAATTGAGAAGAAAATATACAAAACGCGAAAAATATGTCTACCACACACACTCTTTTACTCTTTCTCTTAACATCTTCTCTCAGAATAACATCTATTCTACTCAGAGCACTCGCCAACGCCTTACATATTTTCTCTCTCTCTTTCCCTCTTAATTCTACCTTTATTTAAAGAGTCTCTAAAGCCATTCCTTGTTACACAATTATTACAATTACTTGAACTCCAAGGCATGTCTAACAAGAAATTACCAAATAAATTATAACTGTAAAATAGAAACTAAATTATAATGAAAATTTGAGACACGATTCCTAACAATTAGATGGCATAATTTTCTTTTTGTCTAAAAATTGAACTCTACTCGATGGTTAGAGTTCTTTTTTGTTTTTTTAATTTCCACATATTAACTTAACAATTTCCACTTTTTCTGCAGATTAACTTACTTCAAATAAGAGTCTTTTTTTTTTCGGTAGAAAAGGGTAAGTACTTCAAATTTCTTTCAACATGCGGATTCAACTTTTTCTTGACAAGCATGCTAAATTTATGAAGACAGCTCATTCAATCTCCATTTTTCAACACATATGGTCACTTAAATTTTGTATATAATAAGCACCAAGCCATAAAAGCAAGATTATAGTGGTATAACTTGCAACTCAAAATACAAGAGAATCAAAAAAATTCAAAATAATAACGGGTAGATTTTTACTCTTGTATAGATTAAAATATTGGAGGAAACTAAAAATAACTCCTACAAGCTTGATATAAGTGTAACTTGTTAGTGATGACCGCAAAATAAAAAACTTTGATTAAGATAATTATCACAATTCACAGCGTTACCAACCATCAGCTAATGATGTGTTGTTTTCTGTGCTCTTGTTAATTGCATAGCTAGCAGTCTTTTTGAATTCGAGTTTTATTTCATAACTCATTTGGAAACTTTTACCAAACTTAAAATGGGCATAATTTGCATGGACTAATATGAAGTATGACTGTTTTGCTTGCTGTAGTAGAGATGAAGTGATTAACATCTCGGGATGAATGAAATGGATAAAAGAAAATGATTACTCAAGTTGGAGCCTTTATTTACCCTTAGTTTAAAATGTTTATGATATGGTAATGTGTTTTGTTAAAAAATTTCAAGTAAAGAAACTTAATAAAAAAATATTATAACTCTTCCCAACACTAAAGTCCCGTAATTCTTCCGGACACACAAAAAAAAAAAAAGTAATATAATAATATTATAACTCTTTCAGAGATAAAAGAAAATTAATAAAATAATATTTTTTTTATATTTTTACTTTTATAAATTTTCACTATAATCCAAAGTGTGTTAAATCTATATAAATTCTAAAATTTATAAATATTTATTTAAATTCTTTTTATCTCTCTAAATATATATTTATATATATACATTTATTATTTCTAAAATATATTTAAAATTTTAAATTGAGTTTTAGAAAGATGAATTAACTTAGTTGAAAATAGAATTGGAGTTGTTGGAATAGGGAAATATGTTGTTTATTTATGATGTAAATGTCTTGATTTCAAATAAATTTATTTTAAAAAAAATTAACTCAAAAAATAATTTAAGTGATACTCAAATTAAAGCTCTCAGAATTCGCTTTCTAACAGAAATGGTTTCATAAAAAAATTCAATTTGTAGTAAAAGTTGTTGAAGTTTAAGTGAAAGAAACAATATATATATATCTATATATATATATATATATATATACCCAAGTAAAAAATTTAATAAAAAAATATTATAACGCTTTCCAACACTAAAGTATCGTAACTCTCCCAACACAAAGAAAAGTAATATAATAATATTATAACTTTTCAAAGAGAAAAGAAAATTAAAAAAATAATATTATAACTAATATTTTTTAATATTTTTACTTTTACAAATTTTCACTTTAATTCTAAGTGTGTTAAATCTATGTAAATTCTAAAATTTGTAAATATTTATTTAAACTCTTTTTATCTCTCTAAATATATATATACACATATTATTTGTAAAATATATTTAAAAATTTAAATTGAGTTTTAGAATTAAGTTCGTTGAAAATAGAATTGTAGTTGCTGAAATAGGAAAATATGTTTTATGTTTATTAATATTGATTGAAATGAAATTTTGAAAGTTTAAATTAAGTTTTTAAAAGGTGTAGAAACCATATTTTGCCCCACCCCTATTAGGCTAATTTTCGTCATTTAGATTTCATTGAGCCCATTAATAGGTACAATGAAGGAGTTTCAAGACTCCAAATTCACCCCAAAGGTGGAGTTCATCTCTTAACAGTAAAAATCATTCCCACGTTTCGTTTATACATTAATTTGGATCATAATCCATCCAATTGAACATTGCTCATTCACGATTTCTCAAATCTCTATCTCTCCATTACCAAACACTCAAATTAATTATTCTATAGTAAAATTAAGTTCATTTTACCAAAGAAACCCCCAAGTTTCTTTCTCAATTGGAGTACTTCTACCATTGGATCGAATTCAGGGCGTCATAGTCATCCCATCATGGATACAAATTCTCTAACTCTCAATTCTTCATCTTGCCATCATCAAATCATAAAATTGATGATTCTATCATTAAATTTAAGTAATTTTATGTAAAAACCCTAAGAATTTTACTCTGATTAGGTTACTTTTCCCATTGGGTTGAAAAAGGCGCTTCTAAAGCCTTATCTTGATCAATCAGCCGGAATGCCCATTTTCCGGTCCAACACTAAAAGTAACCCGATTAGAGTAAAATTCTGAGGGCTTTATATTAAATGAATTGAATTATCAATTTTATAATTTGATGATGGAAATATGAAGAATTGAGAGTTAGAAAATCTATATCCATCATCGGACGACTCCTGCGACCGAGTTCGATCCAACGGTAAAAGTAGTCCAATCGAGAGGAACTTGAGGGTTTCTAAGTAAAATAAACTATATTTTATCATATAATAATCAATTTGAGTGTTTGGTGGTGGGAAGATAGAGATTTGTCTAATCAGGAATGGTCCCTAAAAGCCCTATTTTCATAATTTCTTAAAATTGGCTCAATTGTGTGTACTAATTTGAAATCAAATAGACTCCAAATTCACCGCAAAGGTGGAGTTCCATCATATCTTAACATTATCAATTCAAAAGGGTCATAATTCCTCATCAAAGTCAATCAACCAATTCAAAACGTTAATTTGGATCATAATCCATCCAATTGAACTATTTGATTTCAAATTAGTCCACCTGATTGAGCCAATTTTGCAAAATCACAAAAATAGGGCATTTAGGTCCACATTGCCCATTTTCGATTTCTCAAATCTCTATCTCCCCATCACCAAATACTCAAATTGATTATTCTATGTTAAAATTAAGTTCATTTTACCAAGAAACCCTCCAAGTTTCCCTCTCAATCGGACTACTTCTATCATTGGATCGAATTCAGGCTGCCATGGTTATCCAATCATGGATACAATTTTTCTAACTCTCAATTCTTCATCTTGCCATAATCAAATCATGAAAATTGGTGATTCTATCATTAAATTTAAGTAATTTTATGTAAAATCCCTCAGAATTTCACTCTAATTAGGTTACTTTCCCTATTGGATTGAAAAAGATGTTTCTGAAGCCTTATCTTGATCGAACCGTCCAAATGCCTTTTTTCCGGTCCAAAACTAAAAGTAATTTAATCAGAGTGAAATTCTTAGGGCTTTTATATTAAATGAATTGAATTTCATGATGGAATTATCAATTTTTATAATTTGATGATGACAATAGGAAAAATTGAGAGTTAGAAAATCTATATCCATGGTCAAAGAACTCCAGCGACCAAATTTAATCCAACGGTAAAAGTAGTCCAATCGAGAGAGAAACTTGAGAGCTTTAGGTAAAATAAACTAATTTTTGTCATTGATCATAAAGATTAGACTAATCGGGAATGGGAATGTGGGTCTTAAAGCTCTATTTTGTGATTTCGCAAAATTGGTTCATTAGATGAGCTATTTTCAAATCATTGGATGAATTATAACCCAAATTAATATTTTAAATCGCTTGATTGACTTTCATGAAAAATTATGACCCTCCGGTGGTTGCCAAAATCAAAATTAGGGTACTAAAATCCCTAATTTAAACTCAATTTGAACTCAATTGTACAATCCAACGGTGAGAATGATTTTTATTGTTAAGATATGATGAAACTCTGCCTTTGGGGTGAATTTGGAGTCTTGAAAATCCTTGAAACTCTAATTCATGAAAATTAGCCTAAACAAGGCGTGGAACAAAATATGGTTTCTACAACTTTCAAAAACTTAATTTAAAACAAGTATATATAATAATATATGATAATTACCAAAAACATATAAATAGTTAGAATTTGTGACAATTACCAAAAACATGCAAATGCTTAAAAATGAATTTTTAATTAAAATAAACTAAAATAAAGTCCTAACAAATATAATTTTGGAGGAAAGAATATACATTATCACATTTATATTGGTTAAAATGAGTTTGAACCATATTACTCAAACACAATTTTTACTCAAAGATACTACTATTGTTTTTTTGAAAATTAATTTTAGATTACCAAACATGTTTTCAAATTTGTGCTTTCAAAATTTCAACAGCATATGACACTACCAAACGTATTCTATTTTTGACAGAAATGACAGTACAACAGGTTTTCATATTTCATCTGTTACAATTTGTTCAAGTTTATTTCTATTCAAATCAGCTGTACATCACTCAAAATGAGCTAAAGCAAGCTGATCCAGTCTTGAGTTTCAACTACTTGTTCAAAACTTTAGAAGTCAGATTTATTTTATTATTATTTTATTAAATTTTTTGAGTGTATAATGGTAAAATTATCTTAAAATATTATTTTAAATCATCATAGAAGAGGTCTGTACAATTATGACAAATCTCAGGAGAGGTCAATACAATTATAGCAAATTTCAAGAGATGTCATTGTATTTTGTACTATTTGAAATATAATGTGATATTATAATGCAAGGGCAAAATTATCCTTTTACTCTTAAAATTTATTCTGGCTACCAAAAAAATTAATTTAGAAAAAGTAAAAAAAATAAAGGTCAAATGATCTCTCCGAGTATAATTTGACCAAAAAGCAAGTTCAGTGAATTTAACCCTCCCGCTCCGGTCCACATGACCAGATAATCAAAAATATATATATACGTAACACTAATCTGTTGGTTTATGTCATGTCTCAGTTTACTCCTCTCTCTTAGTTTGCTCCTTTAATGTCAAAAGGCCTCAATCCAATTTTTAGAATATGTTAAAAAAAACAAAATTTGTAGAATTCTTGGAATTCTTTTAAAAAATGAAAAATTACTGACTTTCCTGAAATTTGGCCTAATTACTCTCATATTAAAGTTTTTGAAAAATTACTCTAACCAAACTAACAATCCCTTAAACAAAATTATATCTAATATACAATTACAAAAATACTCTCAAATTATAATGCTTTTTATGCAAAAATAACCTCAATTTCTAATCATTTGACTGAGATTAACATGTTTTATATATACATTTTTTCCATCAATACCACACCAGCACTACCGCCATCAAGAGTAATTTTGGCATTTTGATTTTTTTACGTTAATTGACTTTAATATAACTAACAGTAGAGGTACCAAGAGTAGAATCAACTAAATCTCATGAGAATTTAACCACTATATTTTAAAATTTTAATCCAAGAATAATTAGGCAAAACCCTCAGGTCAAAGTTATTTACCCTTTAGAAAAAGCTTTGCTAGTCACTATTCACATTGATCTTATTACCCTTGCAACCTGAGCATCAGTTTCTAAGAGGAGATGGCAGTTTGGTACTTTACATGGAAATAGTTACTAAGGGGTATTTCTGTCAATGAAACTCTAACAGATCTTTCACCTTTTCTGGCAGCCTCTAACAACATTTTGCACTATTTTTGAACAGCTAGTATATTTCTTTCTAACAGAAGTTATCTATGCAAATTCAAATGGAAGCCTTTTTGGCTATCAATACTATTAGCGTGTGTTCCGTTATCTGAAATTGGAGCCTTGAAATTGAAATTGATAAAATTAGAGAAAATTTTGTTAATGATTAACAAAATTTTCTTCAATTCCATCAATACTAATTCCAAGGCTCCAATTCCACGCAGCCAAATACAGCCTTAAGGTATTATGATGTAGAGCCAATCCAAGAGAGAAGTGAGTGATATAGAATTGCTTATGCAAAACTCATTCAACCTTTGAGCATAATCCAGATTTCTCTCATCTCTATGTATTGAGCAGCTGAGCTAATATGTTAAAGAGACCTGCAAACAACTGATGCATTCATGAAAGTCCTACAAAAAACTTAAAAGTTCATCTGTTACAGCTTGTTCAAACTTGAAGTTCTATTCAAATCAGCTGTACATCACTCAAAATGAGATAAAGCAAGCTGATCCAATCTTGAGTGTCAACTACTGAAGTTCAAATCTCATCATCTGCTGATTCCTGCACTGTCAAGCTACTCTACTGAATCTGTATTTTTCATACACTCTGCATCAAACTTATTCTACTATATGCTATATTGTAAAACCTTTTCTACACTTGAGCTGAGTTGGGTTTGCTTTGTAAGAAGGGTGTAGTGAACAGGGGAAGGTTCACAACACCGAGTGGTTGAGTGAACTGTGAGAAATATTATTAATGTTGAATTTGGGAGCACCGAATTGGCGCCTTGGAATTGGAATTGTAGAAAATTCAGTTTAAACTTTGAACTAAATTTCCACCAATTCCAAATTCAAGGTGCCGATTCGGTGCTCCCAAACATAACATAAGTGTACACTGTATGGAGTTTGTTGAGTTAGTGGATTGATTAACCTAGACTTAACAGCCCCGTAGATTTTTTCCCAATTTTTCGGATTTTACCACGTATATTTTGAGTTTGTTGAGTTAGTGGATTGATTAACCTAGACTTAACAGCCCCAGTGGATGTTCTCCTAATTTTTGGGGTTTTACCACATATATTTGGTGTCCTAATGTGATTAACCTATATGTGTGAAGAAAGTAACCAAGGAACCAATTCACCCCTCCCCTCTTGGTTCCTTCATAATCTATATTGATAAACAAAAACAAAAATTACTCTAACCAAAGCTTTGCTTTCAGGTCATTTAAAAGAATCATATTGAATTGTGTAGCACTATTCTATATTAATATACAAAAATGAAATATTTTTCAATAAATAGAAAATTTGCACCATATAAATCGAAATTATATGTTGACTAAAGTTTTGAAGTGTTACTACCTTAACTACTTCTGAGCAATCAGGGCTTTCAATTCATTTAAAAGAATCATTTCATATTGTGTAGCACTAATCTATATATTATATACAAAAATGAAAATTTATTATAATTAAAGGAATCTTTCACCTTTACTGCAAAAATATATCCTCAATAAATAGTACACTTGTACCCTATAACTTGAAATTATATGTGGAATAAAGTTTTGAAATTTAACTACCTTAATTAGTAGGTACAGTTATGGAATTGTGCTGTAATTAATAAAGTAATTTAACTTCTTCTACATTGACACACCAGCATATATTTTATGTTTCAGAAAACAAACAAAACTTATTATTGATGAAGATCAGGAAAATGTAAAACAATAATAAGGAATTATATTGTTTCTTGCAAAAAATTTATAAAAATAAAAAAGAAAAAATTACTTGAAAAATAATACAACAGTAATAATAACAGTTATGGCAAGAGCACCCGTACCCAACAGTATTCGTGACAAGTCATAGAAAACCATCCCAACAAGAGCAGCGGTTGACTAAGCCTGAAAGTAAAAAATTAATAAAAAGGAAAAAAAAAAAAAAGTGTATTAAGGGGGAAATTAAAAAATGACAATCTAGTTGAATAAATTAAAACAATAGTGCAGTGCTTGTTGAGATGTATAAAAAGCAGCAGTTCACCTTGTTAGCAATGTTGTTTGAAAGCCAGTCCAGTCCCTCGTACAATCCTTCTCCAGATGTGGCACATGTGCTTTGGATGTACCTACAAGATAACAAAACTAACATACATTAGATACACAGTGAGAGAAAGAGAGAGATGAAGAGAGATGACGAAATTTATCTGAATTACCAGTGGCGCTGCCTGAGAGAATGAAGGCCAAGCTTATCAGTGATCTCAGCAGCATTCATTGCATTTGGAAGATCTTGCTTATTAGCAAACACGAGTAGGACAGCATCCCTTAATTCATCCTGCAAATAGAGAAGGGTATTATCAGCCCAAAGAACAATAATCTATTAAAACTACATACTTTGAGCAAAGTTTCTGTGCTAGAACATTCTTTTACTGGTTTTTGTGAAATGACAATATAAACAGGGAAGAAAAAAAAAAGACTTTGCATCACCTCATTCAACATCCTGTGTAACTCGTCTCTTGCCTCTACAACACGGTCGCGGTCATTGCTGTCAACCACGAAGATAAGTCCTTGTGTATTTTGGAAATAGTGCCTCCATAAAGGTCGAATCTGGAACCCAGTCAAGATAATAGTTAAACACACACACACACATATATAAAAAGGTTGTAAATGAACCAATTAGTAGATTTCTTAAAAAAATGATCAAGGACAAAAAGTAATTTCACCCAACAAAGGATCAATATAAACTGCATAAACAAGTTAGGGTTTATTAAACCAGACCAATTATAAATAATTTAGAAGTATAAAGAACATATGTAACCACAAAATTCCAAGCAAAATTGAAAAAAAGAAAAAACTCTATAGGACAGTTATTAGGCCAGTTCTATTATATGGAGCAGAATGTTGAGCATCGAAAAAAAAAATAAGAACAACACATTCATGTAATTGAAATGAGAATGTTAAAATGGAAGATAAGAGCGACTCAAAGAGATGAGACAAATAATCAACGTGTGAGGGTAAAACTAAGGATGACAACTTATTTTAGTGATAAAATAAGAGAGTAGATTGAGGTAGTATGGTCATATATAACGTATACCCGTAATGCACCGGCAAGAAAAGGAAGGTTTGTTTGCACAAAAGATAAGAGACAAAGAGGCCGAGCAAAACTTAAATGGAATGAAGTAATTAGAAATGATTTATAAAAATTAAATATAATAAGAGACATAACTTGTAATAGAATAAAATGAAGAAAGAAAATTCATGTGACTGAACCCATCCATATGGTATAAAGTAAAGATGCTGAATTGCGGGGAAAAAAAAATGTGGCTAGACTAAGTTTTGCTTATGACTATGGTAACAGGTGAATGACTAGTATCTGATTAGCACCAGAACATCCATCAGCATTCCACAAAATGAACACACGCACCAGGTTGTCATATCCCTGTATGGACCAATCCTAAAGAGTTGAAATATAAATTATTATATAGTACAAATCATTTACAAAAGCAACAGAAGCAAATTTAGTGAATGGAACTTCACCAAGCAACTGTCCAAAAGCAAGACAAAGCCAACTAGTGGAATCAATCAAAGTATTCCATAATGGATACTAAAAGCATATATGGATACTAATCGCACATGTATATACCAGACCACACAACGATTAGAAGAAAATAAGATGCCAAACAGACATCAGTATATTACTAAGAGTGATGCATATATATAAAGAAATAGCAAACTTAGCCTTAAAAAAATATTAACTCCTTGTGAATGGAACTTCACCAAGTAAAACAATGTCCCTATGCAAGACACGTCTAAACCATCAAAGTATTCCCTAACAGATGCTACAGTCACACGTCTAAACCAAAATGCCACAGTAATTAGAAGATAATGTGATGCCAAATGGGCATCCCTAGAACAGTACTTTACCAGGCTCATCCAAAAAAGTCATGTTAATACATATAAGTATATTACTTATTGTGTTAATATGCATCAATGAGAATGTATCAACAGAGTGAAACCACAGATAGTTGAAATGCGGGGTTCTTGTTATGTCGTGCCAAAGGTTAAAAAACTAAATAAAAATAACCAAAATTAACCTGAAATGGAGATGACTAGAAAACAATATAAACATGTAGGCTTGGATGTATTTATATATTAGAACTTTCTTTCTTGATACTGTCTCAATAATTTTATTTTTTTTTTTATAAATAAAAGATTCATTAAAAAGCGCCCACACGGGGGACGCATCCCAAAGAACAACAACATCAAAGACTTAAGCTATTTACAAAAGATAGAAGGGACTCTGAAGAATTACAAAAGTGACCCTCCGACCAAAAGAATAAAGAGCTAAGAATGGAGCATCTAAAGACTTCCCAGGGCTGCTCTTTATCTTCAAAAGATCTCTTGTTCCTCTCATTCCATAAGGCCCACCATAAGCAATGAGGGGCAACCCCCCAAGAATGTCTAGCATCATGCCGCACCTGAGAACCATCCCAAGCTGAAATACAATTCACCACCGATTTAGGCATGATCCATTGCACTCCAAAAATACCGCAAATCAAATCCCATCCCTCCCTAGCTCTCAGTTTCCTCCACCCGTTTACACATGCAACACCAATTCGCCAATATGTGCCCTCTCTTTCCGATGGTCAAAATCTTCCCCATAGATGCTGCCCACACAAAAAGGCCACCTTCAAAGGAGCCCTAGATCGCCAAATACCTTTCCACGGGAAAGAGGGCCCGCGGGAATCAACCAAACTCCGATAAAATGATCAGACCTCGAATCTCCCATGACTCGTGCCAGTCCAGACCAACTAATCGCACCCCGCCCCAGGACAGACCTGTCTGTAAAGGAATGCCAAAAACTCCGTCATTTCCTCTATTTCCCAATCGTTCAGGAGCCTCTCAAACTGAACATCCCAAACCAGTCGTTCGCCATCAAGGTGATAGCACTGAGCGACCATTGCCTGTCTATCTACTGCTATTCTGGCAAGTCTCGGAAAGAAACCCTCCAGCGATCTCTCTTCACACCAATGATCATTCCAGAAACTCACAAATCTTCCATCCCTAACCCTAAATCTAATGTGTTTGGAGAACTCATTCCAGCCCTTCGCAATGCACCTCCATAACCTAACCCCAACTGGAGTTCTCAACGTCAGCGAACACCATCCCCCTCTATCCTCTCCATATTTGAGGCTTATTATCCGCCTCCAAACCCTGTCTCTCTCCGTCCCAAACCGCCAAAGCTACTTTCCCAATAAAGCTTTATTGAAAAGGTTGAGCTTCCGCACCCCTAGCCCTCCACTCTGAATAGGATGACAAATCTACTCCCATCTTTCTAGATGATATTTGGGCTCCTCCCCCAAGCCACCCCATAGAAAATTCCCCTGAAGCCTTCCAACCTCCTTAAAACAGAAATATTTTCTCAAAGCACTAAAATATGCAAATTTAATTTAGATGTCAACTTCTGCTAGACATCACCCTTGAGGGAAAAAGAGAGGAAAAAAACACACTTTTGGGTTGTGATATTCCAATAAATATCAGCCACCACAAGGATTGCCTTCCCTTTTTAACTAGGAAATAAAAAGACTTGAAAAACAAGGTGGCTCATGTAAATCCAGCTTATGATTAGGTTAAGTGCAGTTGGCAGGAGATTAAAACAGCACTAGACTGTACACAAGCACGTTTATTTCAGTCATATTGAACGCTCTGCCTACTTGTCTATGAGAACAATATGCACAATTATTAAAACACTATGAAATATCAGAATTGCAAACCACGAATATTGAGTAAGCCCAGGGCGGAGGCTTGACGTCTGTGAGGTTCATGAAAGAACATTTTAACAAAACAAGAATATCCACCAGTGGTATACCAGATTTCATTTTGCATGATAATATACCTTGAATGACTATAGGATCACATGTGTCCATGTGCTGAAAAAAGCCAGGGTATATAAGACACAACGCGGGTAGCCTTGCCCATAAATTAGTGGGAAGACTGAAATACAAGGTAGCTCAGCTAAAATTTAGCTTATGATTATGTTAAGTACTGAGTGAGAAAATTTAATCAGCAGTGGACCGTCCATAAGCTCGTCCATGTGACCCCTTGCCCATCAGCATATTTGTTCTAGAGGGAAAGCCAAGATATATATAAGCCACAACATGGATAGCCTTACCTCACGAGCTAGAAGGTAGACTGAAAGCCAAAGTGGCCTGGTTAAATCTAGCTTATAATTGTGTTAACTGCATAGAAGAGGACAGTTAATCAAGACTAGACCATCCATAAACACATTCGTTTCACACCTTGTCTGTCTTTGTGTGTGCACACTATAAACCTTGAATATATGACAGCCATAAAGATAAAAGCTTTCCTCATTAGCAAAGAGAACACAAACAGAGCTACATTTTATAACTGAGAAATCTCATTTACAATAATGTACACCATTGATGGAAAGAATTAATAAGCAACATAACATCTACAGAAGCATTCATCATTATCACAGTTACAGTACATGATACAAACGGAAATGTGCAACTGTATATGTACAGTATTCATTGTGAAATAGAAGACATTCCCCATTTTTCTTTTCTTTTTCTTCTTCCTTTTCCCCTTTTTGGGGGTGGGGGTGGGGGGTGGTATTTGGCACTAAACCAGCCATGAGCGAATGTGTCAATAGACAGATACAACCAGCGATGTATTACTGTATACACACAGATTATCATTAAATAAAATGATGTATTAATATGAAATACAAGACATTCTTTGCTTTTCCATTTTTTATTTTATTGTATTTTGGTTGGGGGAGGGGGGGTTATTTGGCATAAACCAGCCATAAGCATATCCTATTTGAGCACCTCTCACAATCCGTATGCAAACAAACAAGAAATAGGGTCACGTACAATTAACTATTAATAATAAAGAAAAAGACAAAACTATTTGCAGCAAAATAATATTGCTTCAATAGAGGAACCAAAATTGCTACTCTTACCTTGTCCTGACCACCAACATCCCATACAGTGAAACTGATGTTCTTGTATTCAACAGTCTCCACATTAAATCCTGCCAAAGAAACATGTGAGTTCTGTACAATAGGGGAAAAAAGGAACATAAATCAACCACAGTATTAAAAGAATTTTTTTTATTATTTATTTATTCTTTCTTTTATGTGTTTATGTGAATTGTTTTGTGAGTGTTTGTTTTAATGTCATTTGGGTTCGAATTCGGTCAATTGAGGGTTCAAGTTTTTCCTCAAGAGTCATTTATATGAGCCCGGGGTTTAGTTTTGAACTTGTGATCAAGAGGGAGGGCTGGTTTGCATTACTTAAAGAGATTAGGGGGCAAGGGGCAATTAAGAGGAGTCTTGGGCCAAAGTGTGATTTTAGAAAGTTGGAAAGAGACAAAAGGAACTGAAAATCCGAATTGGTTCCCATTTCTCTCTCCCTCAGCCGTATCTATCTCTCTCTCTACACTCTGTTTTTTTTCTTCCTTCCTTCTCTCTAGGATATCATCTACAAGACTTGGAATTTGAAGAGGTTGTGTTGAAGAAGTGATAGATCGGATCTAGGGCTTCATTCCTATGGTCTTGGATTTTGATTTGGTTGACATTCATCTTGGGAGTTAGGGCTTCTCTCCATCTTGAGGTATGGGTGTTTAATCTTCACTAGCTTTGGTTGTATGAGTTTTTTATGTGATTTCTATGTTCATAGTATGTTTGCAAGTGTAGGAAGCGAATATTCTGCCCTAGACTGATTTTTTGGTTATGACCTTGGTTCAATTGAATTGATGGCATGAAAATAGTCTTTTAGCTTCCATTTGAAATTGGTTTCATGTAATTTGGCTTTGAAATGGAGTAGATATGAATTTTTGAAATAGGAAGCTAGTTGCTGGAAATTTGTTTTGGAAAACAGAATTAATTCGACCCTTCTTCATTAAAACTGTTTTGATCCACAAGGGATCTCATGAAACCAAAGTAACAACATGAAAATATAGTCTTTTGGCTTCCATGCGGCTTTGGTTTCATGCCATTTCATTTAATATTCTATTTTTGGTGAATTTTTAAAGAAAACATGTTTTCACTGAAAAGCTGATTCGAAAACAGAAATTCGCTACTGTTTTCTTCAAAAACAGACATGATTTGTTATGCTAATTATAAAAGTGAATGGATGATATGAAAATATAGTTTCTTAGCTTTCAATGGGCTTTGGTTTCATGCAATTTTGTTACGGAATGAATTTGATATGAATTTTTGAAGTCGGATTCTTCAGGCTGAAAAGTTCATTTTCTGGACAGAATATTTCTGAACTTTTGTAGTAAAATTGAGTTAAATGGTAAAGGATTTTGCTAAGGTGAATTGATAGTATAGTCTTTAAGCTTTCAATTGGATTTGGAATCATGCAATTTGCTTAAGACATGAATTTTCTGTGAATTTTTTAAGTTGGAGATAACAAGCTGGAAAATCTGTTTTTGGGCAAAAAATTAAGAGCGTTCTTACAAAGTTTGTATATTGATTGTAGTATTTTCACAATTGGAGGTTTTTGAGTTTTCACTCCAAATTGAGGTAGGGGGTGTGTTATGCCTTTAACCTATGATCTCTTTGAGTTTTATAGGCATGGAGTGTGTTGTGCATGTACAATGTGAGTTGTGTGGCTTTAATACATAGATAGTGATGATATTCATTGACAATGATGATTATATGATTTGTTCTTGATGAATCCATATTCTTAGAACCATGTTTAAATGATGCTAGTTGAGTTAATGTGCTCTTGGTGTTTGTTATAATGTCTTCATTATATAAATTGATAAATCCATGATTTTTATAATTCCACAATTGTGAGGTTACATTGAGAAGAATGGCATGATAGTATCTTGGACTATAGGGCATGGATTGTATGGTTAGCATATGTCTATGTGCGCTTGTGACGTGCTAAATATGATTATCAAGGTATATGTGCTACTTTGTGGATTGGTTGTTGATTTTGGAGACACTTGGAATTGAGTTACTATCGAGAGAGGGTATAGCCCTCGGGGTGAAAATCCCCATTTATAGTGACCACTCGGTTTGTTACCGGCAAGTTAGTAGCCCGAAAATAACTATCCTTTTACTGGTGCATACAGTAGGTATGTCCAGGGGTGTGGGTTTATACCGAGTTATCCCATTTGATGATTTCGAATCTTTATTTACAAGTTGGCATCCATGTGTAGTCGTAACTTGGGGTTTATTCCATTTCATCATATTGCATATGTTTACTAGTGGATTGGTTACATCTTGTTTACTTGTATACCATATTACCCTACGGCTCACCCCCATTAATATTAATTTTTTTCAGAAAAGGGCATTACTATGGAGGACTCTACTCACCCCTAGCTTGGTTGTGACCTTGATGAAATTTTTGGACTACTAAATGATAATATAGCATGCCATATGTAATATATTTTTAACTGTGTTATCTGGGACATGCTTTTGGACATTGTATTTTGAGGACATATATTTGGGGTTGATTTGTACCAATTTGTGTTTGATGTAGCTATTGATGAATAGTACTTGGGTTATTGTGGCAATGTGCATAGGTTATTATTATTTTTACTCATGCACTGGGTCTTTAAGATTCGGGGTGTGACAATGTGGTATCAGAGTCAAAGTCCAATCAGAAGTGTGCCAACGCGAACGTTGCCCCCAAGGGGGGTGGATTGTGACGATCTTTGTAAGCGGGCGTGATGTAAGCGGGTGCAAAGTACTAGGCAAGCTACCACACTGGCAGGATACGGGTGTCACGACCCCACATCGCCTCAACAGGTGAAGGTGAAGTGCTATATGGATGTTCATCACTCTTATATGACACAACATGTTTTAAAGTTGGGATGATCATGAACCATCAAACTCCATAGTTAAGCGTGCTTAGCCGGGAAGTCTCTCATTCAAGGGAGCCAAAAGCGGACAATATTGTGTAGGGTAGGGTGGGGTGTTACAAAGAGCCACGTGATATTTTTCTACTAATTAATGGACTCAACAACACATTTTCAAGTTTACAAGAATTAACAACATAACAAAGAAGGAAAAATTGTCATTTATATACCATAGAACATAAAAATGCATACCAATGGTAGGAATAGTGGTGACAATTTCACCCAACTTGAGCTTATACAAAATTGTGGTTTTACCAGCAGCATCAAGACCAACCATAAGAATACGCATTTCTTTTTTAGCAAAGAGGCGACTAAAAAGCTTGGTGAAAGACAGCCCCATCCCTGTATCTGAATATCCAACAATCCAATGTGAAGTCAAAAAATCATTCAACTTCAAGCAAGTCATTTCCAAGCATAATGAACCCAAGACATATGGTAAATTAAATTTAAAAGTGAAATAAGAAAAATCAAACGCTGTTCAGCACATAAAATCACATAGAAGAAGAAGAAAAAAGTTAATCTATGAATGAAAGATTGAAAACATTGTGTTATCTATTTGCAGAATAAAAATGAAAACACTGAATGGGAAATTTTAGAAAACTAAAGTGACCCAACTATTTCTTCAATTTAAACAAAAGGACGTGACAACTAGGGGTGGCAATCCATCCCAACCCAGGGATAATGGATGGGTGTGGTAAGGATTATTTGGAAAAGGGGCATGTCCAGGTTAAAAAAAAAATTGTTGAGCTTGACTCGAGTTTGGGGTGAGGACGGATTCATGAGTCTTCCACCCACCCCACACGAACTATATTGCATACTTAAATATCTACCCTTATTTAAATTCTATATTACATATATAATCTTACATATATATATATAGGGCTTTTGCTTTTACCAACAAATCTCTTTCTCTCACGAGGGATGGCAAAACAGCCCGCTCCGTCAAGTACCCAGCTCAGCCCTGTTTAAAATGGTTATGGAGGCCCATTTAATGGTTTTGGGCAGGGACGGGGGGTTTACTAGTAGAAACTTGCGCGGGTGCGGGGCAGGGAAGGGAAAGGTCATTCTGCCTTGCACCCCGCCCCGTTTATACTATGAAAATACCATTTTGCCCTTATAATTTATATTATATACAAAAATACCCTTTCAATAATGAACATATGATTGTGTGTTTAATTTAGGCTTATTGTTTGAATGGGATTTTGTTGGAAGAATGTTAATGTTTATTTGGTTGATTTGGTACAATTGTGTGAACTTTAGAAGAATGTTTATTTGATTTATTTACTTAAATTTGAGTTTTAAAATCTGAGTAAGAATTTAAACGAGGCATGGCTGGTGGGAACGGGAGCAGCGATGTGGGGAGGGTGGTTGTTTGCTAAACAGTTTTGGACGGGGACGTATGACCTCAGACATTAAAGAAAAGCTTGAATACATGATATTACATAATGTACTCTAAATGAATGGAACATCTCAGACCTAGTATGCATGTTAGTCAATTTTCTGTGATGTTTCAATTTATATAGGAGATGATGAGAAGAGCTGCATCAGGATCCTCTTCCCACAAATACCAAGCCTTGTGCAAAATGACAACCGTTATGCAATAACAAAATCAGGCATATCAACATAACCAAGTTATTAATGAGGAAGATAGTGCAGTGAACACATTAAGGAGTTCAAGAGGCTTAACCCACCTGCTTTCAAGGGTAGCCCAGACCCTTTAGAAGCAGAAAATTGGTTGGCAGAAATTAAGAAGGAACTCGATGTGATGGGGTTAGCAGAGTGGAGGAAAGTATCATTAGCCTCTTACATGTTTCGAGATGAGGCAGACCATTGGTGGGACACAATTTATAACACACGATATTTTCCAAATGACATGGAGGCAGTTTGAGGAAGTGTTCCTGGACAAGTACTTTCCGGAGGCCATACGGAGCCAAAAGAGGGTCGAGTTTATGAACCTAATTCAGAGAGGCATGTCTGTGGCGAAGTATGAAGCAAAGTTTACCGAGTTATCACGATATGCACCCCCGCTTGTGTGTTGTGTCTGACGAGTATTTGAAATCACAAAAGTTCCAAGAGGAATTGAGGCTCAACATTCGAGGACAGTAGGTAGCTTTAAAGCTACAAAATTACTGTGAGGTGGTGGAAAGGGCTTTACTAGTGGAAAGAGACCTCGACTAGGGCCACTAGGCACAAAAGATTCGAGATAGAAGGGGCACAATAGAGGAAGGCAAGGAGTGGAAAATGTTAGCAAGAAACAATGAAATACTTATCCGCAGAAGTAGGGAAATCAAAAGCGGCCTTCTGGACAACTTTACATTCAAGGATGTTGGAGAATATATTATTGGAGTGATTCAAGCCTTGATAGAAGATTGATAGGAGTGATTTATGGGATTGATTTTAGGAATCTTCCATTAATGTATTTTCCATGTTTATCACGTATATTCTTTCACCTCTAAATAAAGGTGGTCATTGTAAGCAAAACTAAAAGAGAATACAATAAAAGTGATGTAGCCCTTTGGGCTTTGTGTGCTGTGGATGTAAGCCGTAGTGGCTAAACCACATTATATTCTTCTATTCCTCTTGTTTAATTTCTCTCTTCACTTTTATTTTATTTTATCAACATGGTATTAGAGCAGGTTATCATACCCTACTCTAAATTCATCTCGGATCAACACGTTTCGGATCTCCGAATCAACTCGACTTGAATCCCCCAAAACTTTGTATTTAGTTTCAAGTTGGACACTTGAATTAAAATCTCCGTGTACCAACTTGAAAGGGGGTGTTGGAGAATATATTATTGGAGTGATTTAAGCCTTGATAGAATATTGATAGGAGTGATTTATGGGATTGATTTTAGGAATCTTCCATTAATGTATTTTTCATGTTTATCACGTATATTCTTTCACCTATAAATAGAGGTGGTCATTGTAAACAAAACTAAGAGAGAATACAATAAAAGTGATGTAACCCTTTGGGCTTTGTGCGCTGTGGATGTAGGTCGTAGTGGCCAAACCACAGCATATTCTTCTTATTTAATTTCTCTCTTCAATTTTATTTTATTTTATTTTATCAACAAAGGACAACAAGTATGTTTCGAATGTGGTCAAAAGGGGCATTTTAAAAGAGATTGTCTAAGGTTGGCAGTTCAGAGGAGACCACATACTCAGCAGCATCAACCTCAACAAATTAACAATGGACCCCAACAACGTGGTGGAAAACCTAGACAAATGATTCAAGGGCGAGTTTAAGCTCTCTCCCAATTGACTGGCCAAGTTGATAACTCGATGATTGAAGGTACTTTTCTTGTTTACAACTCCTGGGCAAGATTTCTTTTTGATCCTGGTACCACTCATTCATTCATCTCACATGCATTTGCTACTATACTGGGCTTGAAAACTGAACCATTGGACTTTGTGTTGTCCGTCGCTACTCCTACAGGTAGTAGCTTGGAGACTTGTAGATTGCTAATCAAGTCATAATATTTGATCTAATCCTTTTTGAGATATCTGGCTATGATGTTATCCTTGGCATGGATTGTTTATCTGCATATCATGCTACAATGGACTGCTATAGGAAGAAAGTGACTTTTTGTACACCAGAAGGGGTGACATTTCACTTCTTTGGTGAAAGAGGTGCCTCACTCCCACCATCACTCCTAAATCCACGATATCTTAAGGGAGGAAGTGGATGGTTCACTTATGGAACCCATACGCGTTGTATAAGATTTTCCTGATGTGTTTCCAAAGGACCTACCTGGATTACCTCCAAAAAGAGAGTTTGATTTTGTCATAAAAATTTTGCCTAGTACAGCTCCCATCTCAATTGCACCTTATCGGGCTCCCGCTGAGCTTCGAGAGTTAAAAGTGCAATTAGAAGAATTACCCCCTTTTAGTTGAAGGTCCCGTAATATTTTAAGGCGTTCTTCTAGTGTTTCGTCATCAAAATGAATGAAAAGCATATCCGTCATCCAAAGGAAGTCCTTTTGATTTTCAGTCATTGGACGTTTCTGCACGTCGTGGTGGAAAAAGATGGATACGTATATTTCTAGACAAACCAGTTACAGTAAGACCTACGAAACCACGTATGGATTCGAGAGTGAGATGCCCAAGAGAAAAGGAACGAGGGGAAGAATCGACGAGGAATCTAGAACATAAAATCATGAATGAAAAAGCGTGACAAGAATTCTCAACTCGAGCGAAGGTAACTAAAGGGATTGGACCTAGAGCAAGGGAAAGAAGACACGCATGTTCGAGTTCTGGTTACGGAGCTAGTGCCAGTGTTGGTATGCGGAAGTGGAATCAGTGAACAAGCGAAAAAATGGAAGGTTTGGCACCCTTGTAGCTTCTTTCTCAAAGTCAAGTTTCGCCAAGGGAAAGGGTTCATCAGACCAAGTACCTCCCCATGGAGTGCTCTTGTCCTCTTTGTAAAGAAGAAAGATGGTTCTCTACGTCAGTGTGTGGATTATCAATAGCTTAACCAAGCTACGATGAAAAATAAGCATTCTTTACCACGTATTGATGACCTATTTGATCAGTTGAAAGGATCTCAATTTTTCTCCAAAATAAATCTCCGGTCAGGATACCAGCAACTGAGGATTAAGGAGACTGACATACCAAAGACCGCTTTTCGTACTCATTATAGTCACTACAAGCTCCTAGCGATGCCCTTTGGCTTAACAAATGCACCTGCTGCATTCATATTTGGATCAATTTGTGGTTGTCCTTACTTATCAAAAACAAAAAACAAAATTGTAGTTGTCTTTGTAGATGATATTCTAATTTACTCTCGGTCAGTGGAGGAGCATGAACAACGCCTGCGCATCGCACTACAGACCTTACGACAACACAAAACTTATGCAAAAAGGAGCAAGTGCGAATTTTGGCTAACGAATGTGAAGTTCTTGGGTCATGTTATTTCTAGAGATGGTGTTTCAATAGGTCCATCAAAGGTTGAGGCCGTTATGAATTGGGAGAAGCCAAGAAATGTTTTCGAGATCCATAGTATTCTTGGGCTTGCTAGTTACTATCGACATTTTATTAAAGGATTCTCATGTTTTGCAGCGCCCATGACTCAATTAACAAAGAAAGGTGTGAAGTTTGAGTGGACCAATGATTGTGAAGAAGCCTTTCTTGAACCAATGAAGAGATTGACTTCTGCTCTTGTATCAGACTGGTTAGTGGAGAGGGGTATGTAGTGTATATTGATGCTTCACTTAATGGCATAGGTTGTGTATTGATGCAACATGGTAGGGTGGTCGCTTATGTTTTCCGACAATTAAAACCTTATGAGCAAAACTACTCCACTCATGATTCGGAGTTAGTTGTTGTCATTCATGCCCTTGAGACTTGACGACACTCCTTGTATGAAGAGATCGGACCATAAGAGTTCAAAGTATATTTTCACACAAGAGCAGTTGAATATAAGGCAACAACAATGGATGGAGTAAATGGAGGATTATGATTTCTCACTCCAATATCATCTTGGCAAGGCAAATGTGGTTGCAAATGCCCTTAGTCGAAAAGCACAAGCTTTTATTTCTAATTGCAATTCGAGAATGGCATATCTTGGAAGCAATTGGGAGTTTTGATCTCCAAGTTGAGGAGCGAGGCAACAGAATCTACTTGTATAACATGGTTATGCAGCCTACTCTACTTCAAAAAGTCATCGAAGCTCAGAAACAAAATTTAGAGTTGAAAACCATTTGCACATTCCCTGGAGGCCCTTGAGTTTGTGCTTGGGTGTGCCAGAGTCCTTGACCCGGACTCGAGCTCTGTGTGGAGCCATATTCCCTTGAGTTGGCCGTGACTTGAGTCAGCCTGTTGAAATAGTGGTGTTAATAATCAGACGATTGTAAGGATGCAAGGGAAGTCCCTCCTTTTAGATTGGCATTGCCTTGATACCAAGGACTTAAGGGTGCCTAATTGGGATGTTGAGATGGAAAGTGATATGTGACAGGTTGATAATGATAGTGTGAATAAAATGTATTGGCATATGAAAAGACATAGGAATTTAAGGTGAATTCCATTGATATTACATGACAGATTACAAAGTAAAATCATCGGAACTAAGTTTCTAGACCACTGGATAGAAGCTGAAATTCTAGACTACTCAAGTAGAATCTAAAGAACAAAGGCCAAAGATACATGAAAGATAAAAATAAAAAAAAAAAGACAATAAGACATGTTTGCTGGTGTTGGACCCCTTTCATGAATAAGTCTTCGCTACTTGTGATAGACTCTTGCTCATGCTTTTTGGTAATGTTGTGTTGAAACAATGACATGATAAGGAGGGGTTTGATTACCTTATTCCTAGGAACTATGAGAGAAGTCTTGTCTACGGGATTCCGAATTCAAACAAGGGCTGGGATGACGAGGCTATCTATGTGTAAGGGGAGTTAGTTTAATTATGGCTGGATCAGAGAGAGGGTCCTAGAGTTCCCCGTTGTTCTGAAGGTAGATTTGATCTTGGTGTAGTGATTGATGTTGTTATGTTTATAAACAACTCCAGAAGCAGTTGAGAATGGTTCAAACAAGTTGACAGCAGTTACTGTCCACTCAACCACATATCCCAAATCAAACATGTTGACAGCAATTATTGTCGATTCCCATCTTTAAAAGCACTTGTTGACAGCAGTTGCATTGCAGATTCCTGTGGTTGATCGGTTATGTGAATGGCGTAATATGGCATGTGTCACATTAGGGTGTAAACAAAAACCATTAAAGAGAGTTTGGTTAGTGATGATGGACATGCGGGTTAGACGCTACACTCAGATGGAGGATTAAGGTTCTTGGGCAGACTTTTTGTTTTAAATGATGAACAGTTAAAGAAAGATATTCTTAGTGAGGCACACCGTTCAAAATTTTCTATCCACCCAGGGAGCACAAAAATGTATCGTGATCTACAACGTCAACTTTGGTGGAATGGTATGAAAAAGGATGTTGCCAATTTCGTTTCCATGTGCCTCACTTGTCAACATATTAAGGTGGAGCACCAAAGACCAGCAGGTTTATTATAGCTTTTACCTGTGGCAGAGTGGAAGGGAAAACATATCACTATGGATTTCATGTCAAGATTGCCAAGAACTTCTTGTAGACACAACTCAATATGGGTGATTGTGGATAGACTTACCAAATCAACATAGTTTCTTGCCGTTCAAACTACTGATTCCTTAGACACACTAAGCAGATTGTGTGTGCAAGAGATGGTGCGTCTTCATGGCATACCTTCTTTTTTCGTGTCAGACCAAGATCCTTGTTTAACTTCACAATTTTGGCAAAGTTCACAACAAGCTTTGGGAACACAATTGAATTTCAGTACTGTTTTCCACCCACAAACTAATGACACCAGCCCAAATGGTATTAGAGCCAATTCCCAGCCAGAAATGGGGGGAACGTGCACAAGCCCACGAGGGTCAGGTTAGCGAGGATGCTAGGTCTCAAGAAGGGGTGATTGTGACGTCCCATGTCGCTTGGAAGGGAGAGGTTGTTGGTACTTATATATGTAAATGTCTTCTAATTGTGCAAACACATTTTAAAAATCGTGAGCACGGAGAGTGTATAAAGTGGACACTATCTACACAGTGGGGCGGGGCATGACTGAAGGGGTCCCCCACCCCACTATCTACACAGTGGGGGGCGGGGCATGACTGAAGGGGTCCCCCACCCCAAACCCAGCCAATTGCCATCCCTATCTCTCACCACTCCCAACCACCTCATTTCCCTCGCCACTCTTATGTTTGCTGACGAGTTCACCATCTTTTCCTTGCTCTTCGTCTGTTTTTCCCTTCATCAATCCTCCCTCCACAAAGTTTGTTGACGCTTAGCAAGTGATAGTCACTGCCATATTATTCGACACAGACGCACCCTTTTCTTCCCTTCTCATCATCAAAACCTGCATCTCTCTTCTAATCAGCCTTATTTTCTCTCTTATTGGTAAGTATTTCATTATGTATCTATATACATATTTATATAGATTTGTTTCTCTCTCTATATATATATATGAATGTGCGAAAGTAGGATTTGTCTCAGTAAATGGGGCTCTATACATGGATGCAGTTGGGATCAGAGCATGCAACCCATAACAGGCATGGGACAAAGTTTACTAAACAGGACAAGTAGTGTTTAGGGTAATCGTCCCACCCCCGCCCTATTGTAGACCTAGTGAGAATATATAAATTGTATAACATTTATATAAGAACCTAATGCCTTGATAATTATTACTATACAAACTTAACTAACAAAAGAGAAAAACCTATCCCAACTAAATTATCCCCGTCATGCCATTTATTACCATCTAAAATCGTATTTTAGTAAGAAAGCAGCATTTAAATCAAAATAAAAATTTGACCAAGAACAAATAAGAACACCAGATGACTTTGGACCATTGGGAATTACACAGTTGCTTTGGAATACTTTCAAAACATTGCTAGAGAATGTTTCCGATCAATAGAGTATATAACACTCACTCATGATGAGCGAAAAATCTACCTGATAATACCCATAATTTTAGATATTTAAAAAAAAAAACACCACACATACAACATTCACATCGTCGGAGTTGTTCCCGCCTCGAAAAAGTTAGGCGTGATTTGTATGATGTAGAGAGAAAAATAAAATACACACCAAATCAAGGAATGAATAAAACAAGTTATATCCCATCCAAGTAAAATCTGATAAAAGATGTCCACATCAACAAGTGAAATGCAACACCAATTATGGTTCAAATTCTTGCGTGATTTCATGTTTTACACCAAAACTTAGTTAAAGCACCTACATGTGTGAAGTCAAAGCATGTTCAAGTCTCTTAAGATTTTCGATCTGAACCTTAATCACATTTTAGAGCACTTTACAAACCAGAAAAAAAAAAATCTTAGATTCAAAATAGAACTGAATGAACAATAAACCTGACTAATAATTTAAATAAAAAAAAAACAAGCGATACCAGGTAGAAATCATATATTGAATCACAAATCAGGTCGAAAATGGGGGATGGGGAAGACGAATACAGATCAGATCTATAGAATATATGTAAAGGCAGAGCTTTGGGTTTCAAAAGCAGTTGTGAATGAGAGAAAAATGCATGTGAACATGGCGATGAAAGAATAGAAGAATGTTTTACTTTATAGAGAAGAACGCAACGCAGTGATCGAAAGAGTAGCTGTCGATTCGTCCACCACCACCAGATGAACCACTGTGCAGATTCGGAAGAGGAAGAGGGGCTATAGTATTCTTTAATCTATATCCATGTACCAATATATGTATATAAAAAATCATGTATAAGCTGTGTCATCAGAAACGGACGTGTATCGTTCGTTACGCTAACTAGTTTGTAAATTAATGGCTACCGTTAAAATAGGCTTTTCTCAAAGTTACACTTTTTTTAAATAAAAAAAAAAAAGTAAAATGCAAAAAAATTTATTAACTTTACTCATTTTTCAAAAGTTCAAAAAAACTCCCTAAATTTTATAAAATAGGCAACAAATGCAACCAAAAATAAAAAATTACAAAACTACCCTTGAATGAAAATTGTCAAATTTCTTTTTTTCTTTTTTCATTTTACTCTAATAATTTTATAGATAATGAATTTTAATGCACCAATAAAAAATATATAAACCACCCATAAACGTAATTTTTGGAGTTAAATGTAATTTTTTAAATTTCACTAAACATATTTTAGATGTGATTTTGATGAATCTTTTTGATATATTTAATTTATAGTTAAATTAAGATTTTACAAAAAAAATGTATATAAAAAGAATAAAAATGCTATTGTTGGAAAATAAAGCAATAAACATATGTAAGTTCAAGAATTAGATGTAACAATTTAGGATTATAATATATATAGTATAGATTCGTTTATTTGTATTTAAAAATAAAAAAAATCTAATTTACTATCAATGTTAACCATTAATTTATTATGAAGTAGAAGAGAAATTTGGTAGAAGACGTGTTTGAATA
Source organism: Cornus controversa (assembly GCA_026545225.1). Classification (NCBI taxonomy): domain Eukaryota; kingdom Viridiplantae; phylum Streptophyta; class Magnoliopsida; order Cornales; family Cornaceae; genus Cornus; species Cornus controversa. The sequence continues at coordinate 8,476,661 of CM048849.1, read as the reverse complement.
CAAATGTAATTCATTGTCAATAGTCATGTAGTTTAGAGAATATTAGTAATTTATTTTTTAATTTATAAATGTGTTAAAATGTATATAAAATATAAAAATATATATGCAATTTTACTTAAATCTTAGGGGCAAATGGTATTTTTGGAATTTTTATTTTTTCATTGATGGAGAGGGGGTCTTTTGCACAAAATCTGATAATTAAATGGTTATTTGCACCCAAATAACAAAAGTTTAAGTGGTTTTTTTGCAAACATGGGTAAAGTGTAGATGGTTTTTTGCATTTTACTGTAAAAAAACATTATTTACCTTGTGCTTGGAGGGGATTGTTGTTCAACTATTTGAAAAAAGCTTTTACTAATTTTTGGGTTAAATACAACCACCCTTGAGGTTTGGCCTAATAATACTCAGATGAAACTTTTCAAAAATCGTGCATTAACTTCTCCTCTGACCGAATCAGCTTACTTTTTGGTGTGATTTTTACCTTAATACCTTCAATATTTTAATGTTAAAAAAAATGCTCCTATGAAATGACCAAATTGCCCACCATTATTTAAAAAAATAAAAACACAAAATGCATACACTTTCATGTATATACACAAACATTGATAATATATATATATATATATATATATATATATATATATATATATTACATTTAAGGTTAGTGTTTGAATTTTTTGCCCAAAAAAAATCATCATCTAACGGTCAAAAATATTTAAAAAATTCATCTGACGGTTCAAAATATCTATGCCTATCTACAATCAGAAATTACTCTCTCTATCTTCAATTAACGGTCACGATTCACTCCCACCTAAATTCAAATTTAAACCTTCCCTTACCTTAATTCAAATTTAAACTTTCACTTACCCTCACTCAATCTCTATATCAGTCTCCCACCCATTCATTTCTTTTATTTCTTTTCTCTCTCCTCTTATCTCTCTCTATTTCATTTCATTATTTTGCTTGGGGTCTTTCTTCTATGTGGATTGGTTGGTTATTTTGCTTGGGTTCTCTCTCTGTTTCATTTCATGAATCATGATAAGGCATGAGAGAGGTTTTTACTCCACTTCCAACTTTTACTCAATGGTTATTTTGCATGTATATTTTGATTTTGCACTTCTTTGAAGTTAATCCATATCATATATCATATAATGGGTCTTAACACTACTTAAACATAAGAATTGTCAAAAGCAGCTGAAGTCATGGCCTGAGATAACTCCTGAAAGCTAATCCGGCCATCGCTGTCAGTGTCGGCCTAGCGGATCATTCCAGTGAGCTCATCCACCGTCAGAGCATGTTCAAGCTTGGCCATGGAATGAGCCAACAGTGCAGCTATAATGTTCCCATTTCCATCTCTGTCAAACATCCTAAACAGTTAATGCAGTTGTTCCTCGGTATGGTGATTTTGTCGAGAGAAGCTCCGCGCGACACTAGTGATAAGTGTACAAAATATGTTATTTTAAATCTCAAAATAAGTCTTTAATTACTCTTTTACTTTATTTAAATATTCTTATCTTTGCATTTTGTGTTTTATAGGGGTTGATTTCCAAATAAGAAGAAAAGCAGCAGAAAAGGCCTAAAAAGGATATATATAGCCAAAGATAAACATCAAAAGAATTGTAGGAGAGATGATATTCTGTGCAATCTACTTCACAAGAGATCTCAAGTTCAAAACTTTGTAAAATACTTTTTTGCACGGCCACGTCTGCAGTCCAGAATTCAAATTAAAGATATGAAGATCAAATATTAGATATTTAAATTCAAAATTTTGTATTTTGAATTTTTGTTTTTGAGTTTTGTATTTCAAATTTTGTATTTTGAATTTTTGTTTTTGAATTTTGTATTTTAAATATTTCCCACCTAAACCATTCCCCTTTAACTCTATAAATAGGGGGTCTTAGGGGATGGTGAAGGGGGTTAGAAATTATAGAAAAATTATAGAAAAAAATAGTGTAATTGTTTTATTGATTCAATGATGAGTAGTAGTTTCATTTCTATTTGTTTGTTTTCTATTAATATGCAAGCGTAAACATCCTTCTCAAGGGAGTGATGAAGCCACCATGGCTGAAGTATAGGTAAGTTGTTTTATTTTCTTGTCTACTTTTTCCTCCCAAGAGCATTCTTCTACTCTTCTATTCTAGATTTTATTTTCTAAAATTAGAGGAATGATTCTTCGTGTTTGCCAAATAATGGTAATTCGAAGAATGCCTACCTCTATTTACCTAGTCAATGTGCATCAGATTAAGTAAAGAAATGTCTCTCTCATATATAATCAAGTCATTCTTTTTTATTCCATATTTTCCTTCATCTTTCTAAGTTCTAATTGGATTGGTGAAGTGTATTGGTTATTGGAGGAAAAACTAGATAAGAATATAAAAAAAAACTTTATTTATATGGATCCATGGTGGTGAATTCTCTTTCCTTGAGATTTGTCCCATCATTTGATCTAAGACATTTAATATTAGTTTTTATTATTAAATAAAAAATCAGAATTTTATTTTTTAAATATTCATTTTTCATCTCAAGAGATTTAGGTTTTGAAGTTTAGACTTGTTACTGATTCTCACTTAAGAGTGGTTCGACCCTGCTTACTGCTATACAGTTTTTAGTAAAGTTTTTGCAGGTTTTATTATTTTTGTATGAAGTGTAGAAAAGTAACGACAAACATCCAATAATCTACACTCGTCAAAGAATTGTAGGAGAGATGGTATTCTGTGCAATCTACTTCACAAGAGGTCTCAAGTTCAAAACTTTGCAAAATACTTTTTTGCACGGCCACGTCTGCAGTCCAGAATTCAAATTAAAGATATGGAGATCAAATATTAGATATTTAAATTCAAAATTTTGTATTTTAAATTTTGTATTTTGTATTTTTGTTTTTGAAATTTGTATTTTAAATTTTTCCCACCTAAACCATTCCCCATTAACTCTATAAATAGGGGGTCTTAGGGGATGGTGAAGGGGGTTAGAAATTATAGAAAAAAATAAAGTGTGGTTGTAAATATATTTTTTTTGTATTCATTTTCTTTTTCTTATAAACACAATTCTCAAGGGAGTGATGAAGCCATTATGATGAAATATAAGTAAGTTATTTTATTTTCTTATTAAATTTTTCCTCCTAAGAGCATTCTTCTACTCTTCTATTCTGGATTTTTATTTTCTAAAATTAGAGGAAGGATTCTTCGTGTTTGCCAAATAATGGTAATTCGAAGAATGACTACCTCTATTTACCTAGTCAATGTGCATCCGATTAAGTAAAGAAATGTCTCTCTTATATATAATCAAGTCATTCTTTTTTATTTCATATTTTCCTTCATCTTTCTAAGTTCTAATTGGATTGGTGAAGTGTATTGATTATTGTAGGAAAAACTAAATAAGAATATTAGAAAATTTATTTATGTGGATTCATGGTGGTGGATTCCCTTCCCTTGAGATTTATTTTATTATTATAGTTTCATTTATTCATTATAATTCCAAAATAAAAAATGTTTTTAAAAAAATAATTTTTATTCCATAAATTAGTGTGTGAATTTGAGCTCATTCAAAATCTCACTTGAGAGTGGTTCGACCCTGCTTACTACTATACAGTTTTCAGTAAAGTTTTTGCAGGTTTTATTATTTTTTGTACGAAGTGTAGAAAAGTAACGACAAACATCCACTATTCTACACTCATCAAGCGCCATAAACTCTGAGAATTTGATGAGGCCATTGTTGTTGGTGTCAGCTTTCTGTATCAGGTTTTTGATTTGATCTGGACTTGATTTTAGGCCCAGTGACCGTAATAGTGATCCCAGCTCAAGCTGTGTGAGGCTGCCGTCATTGTTTCGGTCAAATGATCGAAAATTTTCTTAATGCAGGGCCACCGTTGGAGCAGCCTGTGTTCCATATATAAACAAAATCGAAAGCTAATGCTCAAGCTCAACTGTGAGCCACCACCTTCCACCCAAGACCGGAACACCTACTGTCGGTTACCACGAAAATAGTAGACCCATGAATCACCACTAACCAATCCACTGTCGGTTACCAACCGAAGCCCACAGCTACTTCACCAAAGTTGTCGCCATTCCTTTTATTACACACACAAAAATCACATCTTCAGAAACCACTTTATAATTACAGTATTACTACTCCCTCTCTCCTCTCTCTCATTTTTATTTTTCCCTAACCAAAAAAGTTTTAACCTATATATATAGTATAAAAGAAGTGATTTTTGCTTTGGTTTAACTTGAAATGCTAGAAAATAGCTTACCTGGGGATTTGAAAGGGGTGTGGGTTGTAACAGCGGGAGTGGTGTCAAAAGGCTGCAGAGTCCTTACAACAACATCAGCATCATCACAATGGTATGTATTGTTCACAGTGATGGATTAGACCACCACAATCTCTTTAGCTCCGGAGCTCTTACTATATGTGGAGCCACCACCATCAAACTACCGGTTCAGATGATGGTAATGGACGGTGTTGATTATGACTCATAATCATCTTGAAAGGGGATGATTCACTGCTTTGCGACTTCAAACCTAAGGAAAGGAAGAAGAAGGGCCAAGTTCTGAAGCTATGATCTATATATATATCTATCTATCACCATTGGATTTATCTATCTTTTGGTGTACAAAGGATTTGGGGGTGGCATACATAGAAGTAGGCCCCAGTTAAAGTGGTACGTGGCTGAGAATAACTTATATGAGAGGTCTTAGTTATTTGTTGTAAGCAAATTATAACTGTGCACTCAAAGGAGAGAGAGAGAAAGCCATTAAATTGAACCTGATGTACACATTATCAATGGAGGTGAAGCCAGTTTTGAACTCTTTGATGTATATCATTATTAATTTGAGACTGTCTATGCATCACTCAATCATTTTCTCTCTCCCACGTATGGCTCTATTTCTACATCACTCAATCACTCGATCTCTACATTTACTTTCTCACGCAATCGCCCATGCCACTTTCCTCTCTTTATACATCACTCAACCGATAACACTCTTCCTCCTACCTTGTTTTTTTTTCTTCTTGGAGTCTTCAAGGTGAATCCACTGCAACTCCCGTCCACACCACTTTCATTCTCTCCCTCTCATTTTCTCTCTCTCACACACAAACATGGCGACTGAGGATACACCATCAAGTCCATCCACATCAAGTTGTCGGCACACACCATCTACGGTTACCGCTGAAACTCTTGTGCTTCTGTCGTCCCTCCGGCACACACCACATGCGGTCACCGCTACCGGTGCAACTCTCGTACCGAGGTATGCCAAGCTGCCAGCACACACCAGATACTGCATTTGTTTACTTATTTACAAATAAGATACTACATTTGTTTAGTTATTTGTATCCAGCTGATTTTTAATTCTTTCTTCAGTTCCTCACACATTGTATAGTTACCTCTCTCTTTTGAATTTTCTCACCTTAATTTCTTTGTATTTTTCATCCTTTAATTATAAATATTTTTCATCCTTTAATTATACATTAAGTTATTTTGCTGCAAATCATAAAGAAACTAATACTAAAAAAAGCTAGAAATACTACCAGTAATCGATAGATTCAATACAGAATTTATGAATGGACAGAGGGTAGATTGTTTAAAATGAAAAAGATTAATTGTACAATTTTACACACATTGAGCCTGCCTTAGAAATTTAGGATACAAAGAGAGATGCAAAAAGAACATGGAGTGAGTTTTGGCATAGACATATATGGGTGTGTGTGTATCTATTTTTTTGTGAGACAAAAAAAATTATGACCACAACTGTCATTGAATATTTTTGGTAACTAAGATAAGATTATATATCTTAGTTTTGAGCTCAATAATACTTGTTATAACTCAAATAAGCTAGAGTTGGACAAACACAATGTCTATGTATTCATTTACGATTTGTTCGTTATCAGATATTAAGTTCCAACTTAAGTTGGACATGCCCATATTATCAATCTCACTAATTAGGCAAATAAGTGAAAGAAGCGAAAAATACGTGTGCTAAATCACAATGTTAAATCATGATAGGAATCTATTGCAATAATGTTTAATTTAAATGTGTGTTAGTTATAATTCACTTACACCTTTGACTAGGTTTGAATTTAGGTGAATTTGATAATCAAATACATGAATTTACAAACTTTTGAAATATAATTTTGATTTTGTTTATAAAATTGTTTATGATGTTGATAATAGAGATGTGGTGCCAGATAACCCGTATTGGTCCAAAATGTTTAACTGTCATATCAATGTGGAAGTTTGTGCGAGATTGAGATGCGTAAAATATATTCACAAGTATATTTACAAGGGCCACGATCGCACGATAATGATTTTGGGCAGCGTAGATGAGATTCAGCAATACCTTGATACAATGTACAATGGGGCGGCAAAAGTTGCTTAGCGAATATTTGGCAATCCAATGCACAAAGAATTTCCAAATGTTGTGAGATTAGAACTTCATTTACCTGGCAAGCATCATGTTATTTACAATCAAGTTGATTCAATACATAAGATCATAGATAAGGCTAAGGTTGAACTGTCAACTCTTACCGATTTTTTCGCGTGCTGTGCTGCCAATGAAGATGCACGCGCATTTACTTATCAAGAATTTCTCCAACATTATATATGGTACATTTAAGAAAAGAAGTGGACAAAAAGACAGAGGGGATTTGCAATTGGTATAATGTACTTTGCTAGCCCCAATGAAGATGAGAGATTTTACTTGCGTTTGCTACTTACTGTTGTTAAAGGACCGCAATCCTTTGAATGTTTAAAGACCATCAACAATATCTTACACAAAACATTCAAATCTGCATATGTTGAAAGGGGGCTTCTGGAAGACGAAGAATAATAGGTGCAATGCCTTGAAGAAGCAACAACAATAAAAAAATGGACGCCAGTTGAGGAGTTTGTTCAGTGTTATTTTGACGCACTGCTCTCCTCTACAACCACATGCGTTATGGAATAAATTTCAGTGTACATGTGTGATGATCTACTCGCATAATTTCTAAAGACTTTGTCATTCCCAATCCAATTGAGTCTCAGATCACGGATTATGGTTTGTATCTTCTGAATCAGCTACTAAAGGAATCTAGTAAGAGTTTAACTGACTTTCCACCAATGCCACTGCCGACTGGCAATTGAAGTACAATCGTTGGATATAGACTTATCTGGGAATATCATTAACTTCAAGCCGATGCACAACAATCAGATGTTCAATTTGATGTTGATCGCCTTAATGATGGACAACGTGCTGCTTATAGTGCAATTACTCCTTCAGATCTCAAAAATGACGGGATGACATTTTTCTTAAGTGGAGGTGTTAGAACTAGGAAAAAAAATTTGTAAAATATAATTGCAACAAAATGTCGCAACCTTGGGCTCATTGTTATCACTGTGGCTTCATCTGGTATTGCTCCTCTATTATTGGTTGGGGGTCATACTACACATTCTACGTTCTGCATTCCACTAGATGTGTTGAAAAATTCAGTTTGTGGGTCTACAAAGCAATCGTTGCATGCAGAGTTGTTTAGGGAAGCAAAACTGATAATTTGGGATGAAATTCCTATACAACATAGGTATTATGGGGAAGCTGTTGATCGAACTCTTCAGGATATTTACGATAATGAGAAGCCATTTAAGGGTATTACTGTTGTTCTTGGCGGAGATTTTAGACAGATCTTACAAGTTATACAAAAGGGCACCTGTGAGAAAATTATGGGCGCAACTTTGAGACGCTCTGTACTCTGGAATAAAGTACACATTTTAATTTTGAATTTGAACACGCGTCTGAATAACACAGACACTGCAAATGCGGACTTTTCAAATTTCTTGAAGGAGGTAATATTTCTACAAACATACAAGTTGTTAATAATTTTACTAGCGTGTTGTCTTTTGACATTCCACCTTAACAATTATTATTATTATTTTTAGATTGAATCAAACCCACAAGAATATATAGAACTTCCGCAGACTATACGTGCAGGAATTTAAATGACTTACTATGTGCAGTTTATTCAGAGTTGAGTGTTACGGGTACAGTTACACCTAATTTTTTAAATGAGCGTACAATTCTTTCTGCCCAAAATGATAATGTTAGTACTATCAATAGTGCTGCATTAAATATATTTTCTGAGGAGACGGTTACTTATTTCGCAGTTGACAAAATATTGGAAGATGAGTTAGTAGATTGAACCATTACTAATTGATATCCTAATGAATTTTTAAACTCATTAGATCCTTCAGGGTTACCACCCTTTAAGTTGAATTTGACAGTAGGATACCCGATTATGTTGTTGAGGAACATTGCACCCAAGGATGGCCTATGCAATGGCACACGATTTATGGTTGTCAAGTGTCCATATCGCATAATTGAAGCACAGATTCTGACAGGAGATAAATGTGGTAATTTTGTCTTTATTCCAAGAATATCCTTGACCCCGTCCTCTTTAGAATTGCCCATTAAAATGACAAGATGTCAATTTTCTGTTGAATTGGCCTATGCAATGACCATGAATAAATCTCAAGGACAATTTGTTCAATTTGTTGGGGTTGATTTGCGCACACCGGTATTTATTCATGGGCAACTATATGTTGCACTGTCTAGATGCACCAATTCTGAATGTGTAATTATCCTTCTTCTAGATGGCGAGCTATATTCTACAACAAATATTGTCTACCCAGAAATTCCATTATAGTATTATAATCAAAGTGTGTAATTCAATATAACTTTGTAGGACTGGGATGTTGCTGCAAGAAAGCTCCGATATATCAACTCTTCTTCACTACGCAATTCGGGAAGTAATGAGGTAATTCAATTTTGTGTTTTCTCTAAACTATTATATTTTACCTAATGTTAATAATAAAATATATTTTGTAGATTGTTGTGTGTAGTCATTTTCTGAAGGCGAAGTACATTCATATTGACACAAGGATATTCTTCTCGGTAGTGAAGAAAATTTATGCTTCAACTTTGAAGAAGTAGAGAAGGAGACGCGTGGTCATTGTTTTTTTTTATAAGCAGTAGCTAATGCAAATGGTGTTTTGTAAATATTTGTTTATTGACACGTTAATTATATGAAATCAGCTTCTATTTCAGTCCAATAATTTTTTGTTTTATAATGTTGTAGGCACGGGCAATACACTAGTATATATATATATATTACAATGAAACAATTGAACTCTGTTGATGAATGAAATTCAACGAACACTCAATACATTCTCATCCACTGGTGATCCGTCCCAAGTCATTCTTCCTCACTCCCTGTCTCACCTTCAGACTTGCCCTCTCCATCGCCGAAAGTCGATTCCACTACGGCTTCCACGCACATAACACCACCAACCCAGCCATTTTCGTTAACCCTTACTTGTGACTCACTACAAAATCCAACGACTTTGTCCGAAATAGCACCGCCGTGGGAGGTAGCACTTCGATAGTGAGGATTTGGACTGGGTTTTTTCTGATTGGTGCCTTGGAATGTCTCATCTCATCTTATCCTCTAAAACCCAATGGAATTTGCAGATCCAGTGGTGCCATTTGATTTATCAGGTGGTGTCATTCAATTTGCAGATCCAGCAACTATGATCAATGGAAATTGGGAATAAGATTGGTGCAGATCAGCATGATTGACGAGGTTTAGTAGTTGATAGGTCGATGGTGGCCGGGATGATGTCCATAGATCCGATGTTGTTCTTGTAACGCTATAGTTGATGTCATGGCTGATTCGGTGGTTGTGATGACTTACGAAACCTGTTTGGCGATGGTAGTGACAAAGACAAACAAGTGGTGGTGTCCATGGCAAAATGGAGGTTTGCTATGCACTAGTATATATATATATATATATATATATATATATAGTCTATTTGAAATTGGGGGAGACAATTGTTTTTATTAGGGTTTGGTTTTGAATTTGGTTTAAAATGGCAATTTTGTCCTATTTTATATTTTTGTAAATAAATGTCATTGGACAGGTTAAAAAGTCATTTCACACTAAAGGAGGGCATTTTGGTCAGATCATATATTTTTTTGGAAGGAAGGGTATTAGTAACAAGTTTGGAAACTTTGTGGAAGATATTGTACGATTTTTGAAAAATCTCATCCAGGTGTAATTAGGCCAAACCTCAGGGAAAGGTCATTGTATCCCTTAATTTTTTAGCAACTCTAATATAAGGGCAACGCTGACTTTTCCATTTTTCTTTTTCCACAATATTTTTTACTCCTTTCCAAACACATTTCAACATTGTCCACTATTTTCTCTCCATTCTTTTTTATTTTATTTCCTTTTTTGAGGATGGGATGGATTTAGTAAAAAATTTCAGCTCTCTATACGATACCCAAAATCGATTGAATGTTTACTCTTCAACATTTTATATATATATATATATATATATATATATATATATAATAGCGTATTGCCCGTGCCTACAACACTATAAAACAAAAAATTATTGGACTGAGATAGAAGCTGATTTCATATAATTAACGTGTCAATAAACAAATATTTACAAAACATAAAAAAATATTTACAAAACACTATTTGCATTAGCTACTACTTACAAAAAAAAAAAAAAAAGACCACGCGTCTCCTTCTCTACTTCTTCAAAGTTGAAGCATAAATTTTCTTCACTACCGAGAAGAATATCCTTGCATCAATATGAATGTACTTCTCAAAATATATTTTATTATTAACATTAGGTAAAATATAATAATTTAGAGAAAACACAAAATTGAATTACCTCATTACTTCCCCAATTGCGTAGTGAAGAAGAGTTGATATATCGGAGCTTTCTTGCAGCAATATCCCAGTCTTACAAAGTTATATTGAATTACACACTTTGATTAGAACACTATAATAGAATTTCTGGGTAGACAATATTTGTTGTATAATGCAATTCGCCATCTGGAAGAAGGATACTTATACATTCAGAATTGGTGCATCTAGACAGTGCAACATATAGCTGCCCATGACTAAATACCGGTGTGCGCAAATCAACCCCAACAAATTGAACAGATTGTCCTTGAGATTTATTCATGGTCATTGCATAGGCCAATCCAACAGGATATTGACTTTTTATCATTTTAATAGGCAATTCTGAAGAGGACGGGGTCAAGGATATTCTTGGAATAAAGATAAAATTAACACATTTATCTCCTGTCAGAATTTGTGCTTCAATTACGCGATATGCACACTTGACAACCATCAGTCGTGTGCCATTGTATAAGCCATCCTTGGGTGCAATGTTCCTCAACAACATAATCGGGCATTCTACTGTCAAATTCAGCTTAAAGGGTGGTAACCCTGAAGGATCTAATGAGTTTAAAAATTCATTAGGATATCGATTAGTAATGGTTCGATCTACTAACTGATCTTCCAATATTTTGTCAGCTGCGAAATAAGTAACCGTCTCCCTAAAAAAACATTTAATGCAGCACTATTGATAGTACTAACATCATCATTTCGGGCAGAAAGAATTGTACGCTCATTTAAAAAATTAGGTGTAATTGTACCCGCAACACTCAACTCTAGATAAATTTGCGCATAGTAAGTCATTTAAATTCCTGCACGTATGATTTGCGGAAGTTTTATATTTTCTTGTGGGTTTGATCCAATCTAAAAAAAAAAAATTGTTAAGGTGGAATGTCTAAAAACAACATGCTAGTAAAATTATTAACAACTTTTATGTTTGTAGAAATATTACCTCCGTCAAGAAATTTAAAAAGTCCACAATTGCAGTGTCTGTGTTATTCAGGTACATGTTCAAATTCAAAATTAAAATGTATACTTTATTCCAGAGTACAGAGCGTCTCAAAGTTGCGCCCACAATTTCCTCACGGGTGCCCTTTTGTATAACTGGTAAGATCTGCCTAAAATCTCCTCCAAGAAAAATAGTAATATCCCCAAATGGCTTCTCATTATAGCAAATATCCTGAAAAGTTCGCTCAATAGCTTCCCCACAATACCTATGTTGTATAGGAACTTCATCCCAAATTATCAGTTTTGCTTCCCTAAACAACTCTGCATGCAATGATTGCTTTGTAAACCCACAAACTGAATTTTTCAACACATCTAGTGGAGTGCAGAACGTAGAATGTGTAGTATGACCCCCAACCAATAACAGAGGAGCAATACCAGATGAAACCACAGTGATAACAATGAGCCCAAGGCTGCGACATTTTGTTGCAATTGTATTATACAAAAATGTTTTCCCAGTTCTAGCACCCCCACTTAAGAAAATATCGTCCCGTCATTTTTGAGAACTGAAGAAGTAATTGCACTATAAGTAGCACGTTGTCCATCATTAAGGCGATCAATATCAAATTGAACATCTGATTGTTGTTCATCGGCTTGAAGTTAATGATGTTCCCAAGTAAGTCTGTTTCCAACGATCGTACTTCAGTTGCCAGTTGGTAGTCACATTGGTGGAAAGTCAGTCAAACTCTTACCGGATTCCTTTAGTAGCTGATTCAGAAGATACAAACCATAATCCGTGATCTGAGACTCAATTGGATTACGAATGACAAAGTCTTTAGAAATTATGCGAGCAAGATCATCACACATGTGCACTGAAAATTTATTCCATAACGCATGCGGTTGTAGAGGAGAGCAGTGCATCAAAATAACATTGAACAAACTCCTCAATTGGCGTCCATTTTTTTATTGTTGTTGCTTCTTCAAGGCATTGCACCCATTTTTCATCGTCTTCTAGAAGTCCCCTTTCAAGACATGCAGATTCGAATGTTTTGTGCAAGATATTGTTGATGGTCTTTAAACATTCAAAGGATCGCAGTCCTTTAACAATAGTAAGTAGCAAACGCAAGTAAAATCTCTCACCTTCATTGGGGCTAACAAAGTACATTCTACTAATTGCAAATCCCCTCTGTCTTTTTGTCCACTTCTTTTATTAAATGTGCCATACATAATGTTAGGGGAATTCTTGATAAGTAAATGCGCGTGCATCTTCATTGGCAGCTCAGCACGCGAAAAAATCAGTAAAAGTTGACAATTCAACCTTAGCCTTATCCATGATCTTATGTATTAAATCAGCTTAATTGTAAACAACATGATGCTTGTCAGGTAAATGAAGTTCTAATCTCACAACATTTGGAAATTCTTCATGTATCAGATTGCCAAATATTCGCCAAGCAGCTTCTGTCGGCCCAATGTACCTTGCATCAAGGTATTGCTGAATCTCATCTACGCTGCCCAAAATAATTATCGTGCAATTGTGGCCCTTGTAAATATACTTGTGAATATATTTTACACATCTCAATCCCGCACAAACTCCCACATTGATATGACAGTTCAACATTCTGGACAAATATGGGTTATATGGCACCACATCTCTATTATCAACATCATATCCCTTCACAGAATAAACGCGACCATCATTGCATCGTCAATATAGCGGATATTCATCTTGGTCCATACTTGTTTCTTCTGAAAATTGTTTAGGGTACCTCTTAGTGCATTTACCATTTTTCATACACAATGCGTGCAGATTTTGAGTACCACATAGTCCATGAACCATACAACGCTTGATAGTTTCAAAAAGTGTGGGATCTTCATTTGGATATGGAAATTCAGACGACATAATTTTATCCACCTAAGCACATATCCAAAATTTGCTTCGACCTTCAAGGAATATGAGTAAATGCATGTGCGGCAACCCCCATTTTTGGAATTCAATTATGAAGACATGCCTAACTTTTTTGCCAAACACCTTCTTATTATCTAACTCCATCATCAGAGCATGTCACTTCAATTCAAAAACATGGGCAACTAAATCAGGACGATCAGTGGCATGTTGATGTGGTAATAAAGTTGAAGTATTTTCAGGCCAGTTAGGATTTACAGTTATTGTAAGGAAGATATCTGGATGTTGATTGTACCGAGTAAATGCCATTAAATCTTGAAAGATCTCAAACATATGTCTTGGACTACCTCTGAATGAAGAAGGTAAAACTATTCATTGCCTAACTTGATGTGGTTCAAATCCATCTATAGCAATATTTGCCAGATCCTGGTAAAGTTCATGATGGAGTTTAGGCTAATTTAGCTTGTAGTACGTCAGTCAATTTTGCTCAGTAGCAGCCCAAACATCTACAATGAACTCCTGAAATAATTTCCCGCCTCTTAAAATGGTTGAGTACTCTGAAGAATGTTCAAATAAACGATAAGCATAGAATTGTAACTGGGTAAGTCTATTAGTTGTATGTCTTCCATCTAAGATGTTTCACTGTTTTAACTCAGGTTCCCATCCAAACTCACTGTAAGGGAACAACAAAACATAATGTAAAGGCAAATAAGCTGGGTGACATTCATTAATTCGCATCAATTATTTCCTCTTAAGCGCACAACAATATCTCTAACTCCACTGACTTGAGTTCCATCTCATGGCAATATAACTGCAACCTCATTTGCTGTCGGCAGATTATACCTACGTCGATTTGCTGTTGAAGATGAAGAGTAATGAAGATAGGCATGTATATTTTGGTCTACTGAATTCAATTGCTCTACAATTACAAATGCTTGATGGAATTTATTTGAAAATGCGTTATACTGCAACATATTTTTTTGAATATTTTTGAGAACATCTCTCCTCAGATGCGAATTTATACAACTTCAAATGTCTAAAGCCGCTTCAGGGTCATAAATGTACAATTGAGCATAACTTACTTCCTGTCTTGATTGGGGTAAAAAAGTCTCTGTACGATGTTGCAGTTCTCCATAAATGGTGAATGATGTTGGGCCCTGCCACAAAGAACTTTGTCATCCATTTAAACACCCAGACTCATAAACACACTGGCTGCATTGTATTCCCGAGTATAACGACGAATCGATTTTGATTTATCATCATTACCGTTATATAGTGATGCAAGTTCTTAAGGGGGTGTAAGCAGAGTAGGTAATTGAATCTTTCTTTGCAAACAATATGTCCCAAAAAGAGGATGCACGCAAGATGACTTTTTCAATTTTTCATCCATCCAGTGTAAGCAAAACAAAATTAATGGTAAAAACACACCCCCATTTTTTCCTTTCCCTTGCGTGAAGTGCTGGCCTTGGGATGTTTCTTGGCCGCCTAAAATTATTAAAAAATCATTCAAAAAATAAGTACAAAATAAAAAAAATTAATAAAAATTATAACAAATAAAAAAAATGTAATGAGTGGACTCACCTTCCTAGCTCTAATGATATTGAGCTCACCTTCATCGCGAATAATAATAGAATAATTTTTTTTTTTCAAAAAATAACCTACATATTAAAGTAAGTGAAATCTTAAAAATAAGGTAAGTAAGCTATAGATGTTAAAAAAAAACAAATAATAAATAATAAACTTGCAGTGCACTCAACATCATTATTCGCCTGCATAATATGCAAAATGACAAAGTTTAAAAATTTTGAAAATTGAACATAGAAAATGAGAAGTCTAAAAGGAATCTATAAAAAGTTTTTAAAGAAACTAACTTACATTCCCAAATATAGTAAAGTTATCCACTGGTGTGCTGCTAATAAATGGAGAGGAAAAAGAAAGTCCAAGAAATAAAGTCAATTTATTAAATGAAAAAACAAACTTAAATTTGATATTGTTACTGCTCAATTGAATAATAATAAAAAAAAAGATAGTGAAAGATATAAAGCTATATGTTCAGATTATAAGTATAGATAAATCAATTGAATAAAAAGAGACAGCGAAGACTAATTAAAGGTAGAAGCACCATCCACAACCAATGAAAAATCGAGGATTAGTAAAGATCTAATAATCGGAAGTGTTTCAATTTAAGCTCTATTGATCTCTCGCTCTCTCAATTTTTTTGTTTTAAACAAAAATGTTTTACCCATCACTTTATTATAACATGAAGTGAAGTGCAGTGAAAACTAATTAAAGGTAGAAGCACCATCCACAACCAATGAAAAAAATGGGGATTAATAAAAATCTAATACAAACTACCAACAATATATTTTTATTCTTTTTATATACAAAATATTCACCAAAATCATATCTAAAATATTATTTTTTGCGCATTTTATATTTAAATTATTATATCTAAAATATTATTTTTTGCATATATTATATATATATATATTCTAGCATTATTTGAAGTGTTTGCATTTATGCTATGTTGATCTCCTGCTCAAAAATTTTTTGTCCATTATTTATTATAACATGAAGTGGAGTGCTGGAGTAATTATCCAATAATATTTTTTTTAAGTGGAGGGAGGAGTTCAAATTCCCTCTCTTTTATCTTCATTTTAACATATTGAATAATCTATGTGATAACTAATAAGTAGCAAGGTTCCTACCAATTTGTGATAAAAAAATCCAATTGAAATTGGTATTTTGTTAAATTAGGACGTAGAATGAATTAAATGAAATAAACCAATAATTGCAAATATATAACAAAGTTAGGCCACATAAACCATCAAAAAAATAAAATTAAAAATAAAAACTTTTAATATTAATTAAATAACAAAAATCATAACAGAACACCCATCTCACAAACCCACATAAAATTTTTTATTTTATAGTATTGTAGGCATATGCAATCCAATAATTTTTTGTTTTATGGTGCCATTCTTTAATTCAAGAATGGCGGCAACTTTGGTAAAGTAGTTATGGGCTTCGGCTGCTAACCGGCAGTGGATTGGTTGGTGGTGATTCAATGGGTCTACTATTTTCGTGGTAACCGGTAGTAGATGTTCCGGTCTTGGGTGGAAGGTGGTGGCTCACAGTTGAGCTTGAGCATCAGCTTTTGGTTTTGTTTATATATGGAGCACAGGTTGCTCCAACGATGGCCCTGCATTAAGAAATTTTTCGATCATTTGACCGGAAAAATGACTGCAGCCTCACACAACTCGAGCTGGGATAACTATTACGGTCACTGGGCCTAAAATCGAGTCCAGATCAAATAGAAAACCTGATACAGAAAGCTGACACCAATAGCAATAGCCTCATCAAACTCTCGGAGTTTATGGCGCTAGTGTCGCGGAGAGCTTAGCGGAGGAGCTCACGGGAATGATCCGCGAGGCCGACACCGATGGCGATGGCCGGATTAGCTTTCAGGAGTTATCTCAGGCCATGACTTCAGCTGCTTTTGACAATTCTTATGTTTGAGTAGTGTTAAGACCCATTATATGATATATGATATGGATTGACTTCAAAGAAGTGCAAAAGCAGAATATACATACAAAATAACCGTTGAGTAAAAGCTGGGTGTGGAGTAAAAACCTCTCTCATGCCTTATCATGATTCATGAAATGAAACAGAATATACATGCAAAAACAAAATATACATACATATTAATGAAATGAAACAGAGAGAGAACCCAAGCAAAATCCAACTAAACCACACAGAAGAAAGACCCAAGCAAAATAATGAAATGAAATAGAGAGAGATGAGAGGAGATAGAAAAGAAATAAAAGAAATGAATGGGTGGGAGATTGATATAGAGATAGAGTGAAGGTAGGTGAAAGTTTAAATTTGAATTGAGGTAGGAGAAGGTTTAAATTTGAATTTAGGTGGGAGTGAATCGTGACCGTTGATTGAAGATAGGGAGAGTAATTTTTTATCGTAGATAGGTATAGATATTTTGAACCGTCAGATGAATTTTTTAAGTATTTTTGACCGTTAGATGATGATTTTTTTTTGGGCGGAAAATTCAAGCACTAACCTTAAATGTAATATAGATATAGATATTTTACCTTCCTAAAAAAAATTGATTAATTGTTTACAGAAATTCAATGGAATCCAAATATAGATAAGAAATTAGGTAAAAGATGCATGAGAAGAATTTATCATAAAGAAAAGGGTAAATTACACTGACCTCCCCTGAGGTTCAATCAATATACACTAACCTCCCCTCTTGTTTGTCATATTACACTAACCTCCCTTGAGGTTTGAATACGAGATAACACAAACATCCCTTCTTGTAGTGGTCAACACAGTTAATGACAAAAAATTATGATGTCAGCAATTTATATATTTTAAATTCCAATTCTACCCTTGAAAAACATGTAAAGATGTAATTATCCCTATTAAATCACATGAAAAACTTAAATACCTTTTTTTAATTGAATAAAATTGACAAAATTATCCCTTTCTTCTTCTTATCATTTCAAAAAGCCAAAAATTGATCTTCAGTGAAGGTTGTCGGTAATAATTTTTGGTAGCAAGAGAGAGAAGTGATAAGATTTTTTTTCTCTCTTCTTTTTTCTTTTCATTATCACCCTCTCCCTACTTTCTCTCTTCACTTAATTCAATCAAGAGTTAGGATCTTGAAATTAGAGAGTTTAATTGTGTGGCTTGGCTTTAATGGAACATATATGTGGTTTCAGAAATGGGTTTCGAAGAATTAGGGTTAAATTATTTGAATTCGAAATTCTGGGTTCAATTTATGTAATAAAATTTATGTGGTGGAGGAAAAATACACAGTAGAGGATGACACGTGAAAATAACAGTTAAGAGTACACATAGCAGCCACGTTATGAAGGATGGGCCACCTTATAGGTCATCCATCGCTAGGCGACAAAAGCATAAAGGAAGATCCAAATTCTCCATTTAATTACGGAATCAGACACTGAATTCCTGCAATAAACCACGACAGAATTTCATCAAACATACGAAAAGGATGGAATAATTACAACCAAAATTAATGTACCCACAAAATTATATAAGGAGAGGAAAGTAAATGAGAAGGAGGGTGGTTTCTAAAATAAGAAAAATAAGGAGAGATTTCTTCTAAGTGTGGTGACAATTTTCCTACACCTACACTATGGCGTCGTCTGTGGGAAACGACGTACCCAGAAATTCCTTTAGGAATTTATGCCAATACAACTACATTTTGGAAACATAATAGTACAGCAATCACCCATCCACAACGAGATAATGGAACAAAATATGACACATGAATAGATCCTATAAGAAATGCAAGAACGATTGGAGGAATCTAATTGACTCAACGATCTGCTCTAGGAGAGGATAGCCCAGATCACGGGAAAGTAACTCGAGAATGCCTCACCGGGTAGGGAGAATTCAGAGGAACACGATTCCGCACGGGAATGAGAACGAAGTCCCGACTGATTGGAGAATCACGTTATCAAATCGAACGTCCAGTTCGATGCAATTGCTCAATGACTGGAGAAGGTTGATGCCGACATCAAAGACCTGAAGAACCAAACTCTAGCAGATCTGGCGACTCAGGTGACCAGCAAGGTAGGGCAGACCCCCTTCACAGAAGAAATAAGAAAGTCCCCGAATCTAAGAAAGTTAGCACTCCCAAGTTTCATCACCTTTGATGGGACAACTGATCCTGTCGATCATCTCTTCCACGTACAGTAAAGGATGACCCTATATACGGAAGACGAGAACCTCATGTGCAAAGTTTTTGCAACTAGCCTGGCCGGAGCTACTCTGGCTTTGTTCAAGCAACAGCCATCAAGCACAATCCCCAATTTTACGAAATTGTGTGAGCTTTTCATCACTCAGTACATCGACAACCGGAGACAGAAAAAAACCATCTTTTCCCTTTTCACTATGAGGTAAACGAAAGGTGAGACCTTGAAATCCTTCATGACCAGATTCAATTTAGAAATGTCCCTGATTGATGGTTGTGATCAGGCCGCAGTGGTAGAGGCCTTCAAGGTGGGCCATGATCCCCAGTTCTAAATTCCATTCATCCTTGGTTAGAAGCACCCCCAAGACCATGGGAGATTTGAACGCGAAGGCACAAGGATACCTCAACCTTGAGGAAGACGAAGCGCTGCGTCAGCAGAGATCAGCCCTGATAAGCATCGGTTCCCAATCCAAAGAAAAAGGGCATAAATCGAAGGGCCAGGGCAGGGTCTCTCCTATTCCGTTGAAATCTGAGAAGTAACCCAGATTTGAGGAGAAGAATACCCATTGAAGTGCACTCTGGCCAAACTGTATCAAAGTAACAAGGGTCGAGGCATATTACGGACACCGCCTCCCATCTGGATTCCAACCGAGCTCAGAGATAAGAGAAAGCACTGCGCCTTGCATCAAGATTACGGGCACACCACGAATGAGTGCCAAAATTTGAGGGGACAGACGGAGGCGATCATATCCAAAGGAGGTTTGACTGAATATATGGCGAAGGAACACCCCAATCAGAACGAAGGCTAAACTCCCGAACGCAGAAAAAACCCAAATCTGAACCCAATCAGAACAATCAATACTATACACAATTATGCAACTCAGGAGGATCAGGGCATGACTAAATCCAGCCTCCACCAGGCAAAAAGACTGCAGAAGATGGGAGAGATCAATTCGGTTCAAAATAGAAGAACTAACGCTCAGATCGCATTTGGGGATCCAGACCTAATGAGGGTATAACTCCCTCATGAGGATCCGTTGGTAGTCAGCCTGCTGGTAGTGAACTGCTGGATAAAGAGAGTACTCATTGATGCAGGATCAAGTGCTAACATAATGGCACTTGAGGTTTACAAGCAAATAGGATCAGAAATGATCAAATCAAACAAGCTGAGGGCCCGCTCGTAGTCGATGGAAATAAAGTCACCCCGATTAGAACGATACCATTGTTTGTAACTGTCGCGCAGAGGACACTTAGAGAACAATTTGTGATAGCTGACGTTCATTCATCGTACAACCTCATTATGGGAAGGGGATGGATCCATAGAATGCATGGGGTGCCATTAACCTTACACCGGGTGATGAGGTGCTTAACCCTTAATGGAAAAGGGACAGTGGACCTCCGCGGTGACCAAGTAGTAGCAAAGAGTGCTACTCGCTCACAATCAAGCGCACGCCAAAGAAATGAGAGGGAAATATAAAGACAGACGCCCAATAGCAATCATAGAAGCCAGGCATAATCGAGGAAGAGGACATTGAAAGCATAGCTCAACCCATAGAACCGCCCCAGGTGGTCCAACTTAGAAATCTAGGAGAAAGTAAAAGTACGCAAATCAAGACATTTTCACAGGAGAAGGAAGAAGATGAACTGATCGGCGTACTAAAAAAGAACAGGGATGTATTTGCCTGGAGTTATCTCGACATGCCTGGAATAGACCTTGACATAGTAGAACATTCTCTGAACGTGAACCCCACCAGCATCCCGATTAAGCAAAAACAGAGGAGGTTCGCCCCGGAAAGAAATAGGATAATTACCGAAGAAGTTGATCGTTTGCTTCAGGCGAGTTTCATCAGAGAAGTAAGGTACCCAGAATGGCTTTAGAATGTAGTGGTGGTAAAGAAGAAGAACGAGAAATGGAGAATGTGCACCGACTTCACTAACTTAAATAAAGCATGTCCGAAAGATAGCTACCCTCTTCCAAAAATAGATCAAATGGTAGACGCCACCACTGGATACGAACGACTGACCTTCTTGGACCCCTACTCAGGCTATAATTATATCTTGATGAACCCGAGAGACGAAGAGAAGACATCATTCATCACCGAAGAGGGCACTTACTGCTACAAGGTAAAATGCCCTTTGGACTGAAAAATACGGGGGCAACGTACCAGCGGATGATCAACCGAGTCTTCAAGAACCAGATCGGAGAAACCATGGAAGCCTATATTGGTGACATGGTGGTCAAAAGCATAAGGAGGCAGGATCACCTACAACATCTGTAAGAAATATTTGAAACCCTCAGAAAACATCGAGTAAAGTAAAATCCGATGAAATGCTCGTTCAGAGTTTTGTCAGGACAATTACTCAGCCATATGGTCAGCAAAACTAGAATAGAGATGAGTCTGTCACTGGCATCAGCACTGATCCAAATTGTAGAACAAAAAACTCATAGGGAAGTGCAAGTCCTGACTGGTCGAATTGCTGCTATTAGTCGATTCATATCCCGCCTCTCGGACAGATGCAAACCCTTCTTCGACGCCATCAAAAAGAAGAAAGGGGATATATGGGGAACAGATCAGATAGAAGCATTGAGAAGGTTAAAGGAGTATATGACTTCGACGTCAATCTTTTTGATTCCGAGGCTCGGTGAGACGTTGTTTCTGTACCTAGCAGTGTCAAAGGTATCTACGAGTGCCGCATTGGTCTGAGAAGAGGATCGGAGGCAACAACCAGTGTATTATTCTAGCAAGACAATGACAGACGCAAAAAAATAGATACTTGAAAGCAGAGAAGCTGATCTTGGCCCTCGTACATGCAAAAAAGAAGTTGAGGCACTACTTCGAGTCCCACCCGATAATCGTACCAACAAGCTTGCCACTCAAGACAATCCTTAGGAAACCAGACATGACTGGAAGACTAATGAAGTGGACCATGGACCTCAGGGCTTACGACATCCGTTTCGAGCCCCGAACGGCCAGAAAAGGTCAAGTGTTGGCCAAATTCCTGTTGGAGTATGACGAAACTGAAGACGAAAGGAAGAATCACCTTACATTGGAGATATACGTTGACAGATCGTTAAGTCAAACAGGATCAGGGGCTGGGATTGAGGTTAAGACCTCAGATGGAACTATCCTGCATCATGCGGTAAGATTTGATTTCGAAGCCTCAAATAATGTGGTAGAGTATGAGGCCCTCCTCGTAGGGGTCTGGCTAGCAAAATCACTATAAATAAGGAAATTGATAGTCTATAGCGATTCCCAACTAGTTGTGAATTAAGTCAACGGTGAATACCAGGCAAATGAGGATAAGATGAGTGTCTATCGAGAGGTAGTGTCCGAGAGTGTTCGACGTGCAAAACACAATTAAATATTATGTAATAGTGTCGTCGTTGTTTTCCAGTTCGACAAAAAAGAATTTATAAAACCCTACAAATACTCTACTAAAATTAGTAAAGTGGTGAGTAGGGGTCGAACCCACAGAGACTGCGTTGGTTTCGTTGTTAAGCTGTCAAGACCTTATCTAATTTAATTCAAAAATAATTTGTTTTGTTTATTTTAAATTAAGGTGTTGAAATTAAATGACATAAAATAAAAACATAAATAAATGATAGATAAATTCAAGAGAGAGAAGTCTAGGGTCTTGACTCCACCACTAGCATTATACCACTGTCGATTGAAATTACTTTGGAGAAAATTCTACAATATGCATAAATAAGATTCATGGAATGATGAACATACAATTAAGGTCTAAGCAATAACCTATCTTCGGTTGGCACGAATCGTCTACCTAAATTAGGGTGTAGCACGACTCGTCTTTCCTAGGCATGGCCTATCAAAGTCCTTGTCTCATTCACACATGTTCACAATGAACTCATCAAGAAGATATATACAAACACTCACTAAGCTACAACCTATCTTCAGTTGGCATGAATCGTCTACCTAAACTAGGGTGTAGCATGACTCATCTTCCCTAGGCATGGACTGTCAAAGTTATATGTTCATACATGCAATGAAAATTTGTTGTATAATTATCATTCATCTTTAATCTCTCATGGGAATGATTTGAGTTCAATCAAGATAAAATACCATCTAAGACAAGACAACATTAAATCAAGAATGATTATAAATATTTAAACAACCATAAATGCACATCTATGCAATTGTACTTATTACATAAATGATACAAAATAGTCCTCAAAATTATACAACCATATACATAAAAAGAATAATCCCCAAATATAACTCAATCAACAATGATACTTAGCTAGGGCTTCGTTAAACCCCTAGGAAGAAGTTATCTCCTAATGGCAATTGTTGAAGCCTCCCTTTCCTTTCTGTCCATCATCACGAATCGCCTCCATCTTTTCTCTCTACCTCTGAATAATACCCTAGTTTTCTCCCTTTTCTCTCTTTTATTCAGCGAAAAAAACACAAACGGGATACCTCACCTCCCAAAGTGGCAAATGCGCATAAGAAAATGGCACATGCGCCTCAAAAGTGGCATTTGCGCCCAAAAAGTGGCAGGCGGAGTTTGGGTCATTTTAACAATTGTGTACGGAGTTATGGTCTGAATACCAACACGGGTCCAGGACTTTTTAGGCCTGAATTGGCCCAATCTTCAATGCGAATAGGCCTAACACCATCTGTAGCCCGATTGCACCATTATTAATTAGAATTACCCTTAATCACTTGAAATCCTGAAAAGATTAAAATTATTAATAAAAATATGACATAAATATTACTAAGACACTAATTCATATAATTTTAAGGGCATTGAATATGCAATATTCATTACTTATCAGAGAGTCTGAAAAAATTTGATGAAGTAAGACTTAACCACATTCCATGTGAGAGGAATGAAGTGGCTGCCCATTTAGCCTATTCGGCCTCCTATGTAGACGAATCCTTGACAAGGGTATCCTCCATAGAAAAGTTAAGTGAACCGAGCATTTTCAAACCACTGGAGGTGTTCGTCATCCCAAGAGAGTTGAGCTGGATAGACCCGATTGAGGCGTATCTAAAGAACGGAATCCTTCTAGAACGAAAAGGAGATTCAAAAAAACTGAAGATGAAAGCAGCCAAATACACCATAGTTAATGATCGCCTCTACAGGAGATCGTATTTAGGACTGTTGCTACAATCCTGACACCAACAGAGGCAACCAGAGTCCTGAAGGAAATCCACAAAGGGGTTTGTGAGAACCATTTGGGAGGAAGATCATTAGCTCACAAAGTTCTGACACTGGGATACTTCTGGCTATATATGGCACATGATGCAGCTGAGTATTCCAGGAATTATGATAAATGCCAAAAGCACACCCAACTGTTACACCAACCACAGGGAAACCTGAATCCAATAGCTAGCCCATGGCCTTTCGCCCAATGGGGGATGGACATGGTGGGACCTTTGCCGATCGCAGCACAGAAAAAGAAGTACATCCTCCTAGCCATAGACTATTTCACCAAATGGGTGGAAGCAGAGGTATACGCCACAGTAACTCACTCGTAAGTTAAAAAGTTCATCTAGAACAACATCATATGTTGATTTGGCATCCCTACATCAATAATTATGGACAACGGGAAGAACCTAGACAACCAGTTCATTTAGGGGTTTTTCACAAAGTACGGGATCAACCAAAAACTTTTCTCAAGATCATACCCACAAGGGAATGGGCAGGCTGAGATCACAAACATGATAATCTTTGAGAGCATCAGGAAAAAACTAGAAGAAAGAAAAGGTCGTTGGCTAGAAGAGTTGTCGAACGTACTTTGGGTCAAATAACTGAATGTAGGCAAATTGGCAGCAAAGTGGGAAGGCCCATTCGAGATAATCAAATTTATTGGAAAAGGAGCTTACAAACTACAAAGGGTTCATGACAATGGAGCCATAGTTAAAAAAATTTGGAACGCCATGCACCTGAAAAAGTACTACATGTGAACCCCAGTACACTTTAATTCAATGGAGTTCGTAAAATCCCATAACGAGTTATGTCCAACATCGAATTAATAAAAACCTTCTTTTGAATTGATATAACGAATTCCACCTGCCATACATAAAGGCAGTGGGATTATGTAACGACGCAAAGTCTGCTACGCAATACCACTGTCTTACCCATTTTTGAGTTTTCATAAAAAAAACCTCGACATGACTAGTCGAGCGTCTCAAATGAATGAAATTGGCTAAGGCATGGCTAGTCAAATGCCAGGTGTGAATGAAAAGACCTCGGTATGACTAGCAGAGTGTCTCAAATGAATAAAATTGGCTAAGGCATGGCTTGTCGAACGCCAGGTGTGAATGAAAAGACCTCGACATGATTAGCCAAGCGTCTCTAATGAATGAAATTATCTAAGGCATGGCTAGATGAATGCCAAGTGTGATTGAAAATACCTCAGCTTGACTAGCCGAGCGTCTTAAATAAATAAAATTGGCTAAGGCACGGCTAGCAGAATGCTAGGTGTGAATGAAAAGACCTCGGCATGACTAGCCGAGAAAATTAGCTAAGGCACGGCTAGTCGAACGCCAGGTGTGAATGAAAAGACATTGGCATGACTAGCCGAGCATCTCGAATGAATGAAATTGGCGAAGGCATGGCTAGCCGAACTTCAGGTGTGAATGAAAAGACCTTGGCATGACTAGCTGAGCATCTCGAATGAATGAAATTGGCTAAGGCATGGCTAGCCGAATGCTAGGTATGAATGAAAAGACCTCGACATGACTAGTCGAGTGTCTCAAATGAATGAAATTGGCTAAGGCATGGCTAGTCGAATGCCAGGTATGAATGAAAAGACCTCGGCATAATTAGCCAAGCATCTCGAATGAATAAAAATGGCTAAGGCATGGCTAGCCGAATACCATATATGAATGAAAAGAAGTCATCTTGATGAATGATGAGGTAATCTGGTAAAGGGAATCCTCGTGGGACAATTCAGTAATGGAACCTAATGGAGTGATCCAATAAGGGAGCCCCGGTTAGAATGCAAAGGATACTCCCTAAAAAGGAGTCCTAAGATAAGGTAAACTAGTAATGGAGCCTCAGTTAGGTGGTATTGGATGATCCTGGGTAGCGGAGTCCAATGGATGTGTGAAGAGTATGAGAGAGTTGTGCATATCATGTTCCATTATATATTGCATATGATATGAATGTGATATATGGATATTTGCTTAACATAATTTAATACAAATATATGCTTATGTAATATTCATGAAACTTGTGAAATTATGTTTTAGACATTCCTACTAAATGTGTGGTTGCTCATTCCATGAAGATTAACTCTTTTCAGGAAAAGGAAATGAGGTGGAGGAGTCTCCCTAATGATAAAGTTGGCATGGAGTGGTATCAGTTTCATCTAAAGACTATATGTTACGTTATTTGAACGTATGTCCGGATTGTGGACTATATGCATGTGATAAACATGTAAAGACCATTTATGTTTTGAGAACATGTATTATTTATACTTTATGGTTGTATACATTTAAATATGATTTTAAGTATGTGTTGTTTATGACTTATAATTCTACATATTATAAGCATAGTAGAATGTAGATGTTTTAAATGATGATATTTATTTATATTTATTTTCACATGTATAAACTTGTGAGAATGGTTGTGTTGATGTATTGGTGTTGAAGACGAGGAGCATGCGTGTTAAAAATGGAGATTTGATCAAAAAATGACCAAATTGTGAGATAGCAAAATTCCCAGCAGATGGATTTCGATTGTGCGAAATCATCATTTCGCACGATCAAAATTTTTGATTGTGCGAGAATACCATTTCGCATGTGCAAAAAATTACAGAGTTGCAGAATGTCAAAAATCTTGAGAGTTGAACATTTTCGATGGTCCTTCGATATTATTCCAATTGTGCGAGGATTTTAATCATACAAAAATGAGATTTCAATCATGCGAAATTCAGGTTTCGATTGTACAAAAAGTTACAAGAACTGAGGGTTGGGAAAGGGACTTGTGTAAGCATAATCTCATTAAGAGATGATCATGGTGGGTTTGAATTGACTAGGTATACATGTAAATATAATGATAATGGTATTAAGAAGGCTTCCGCTAATTTTGTTATCACAATTTAGATTGGTTGATCAATGTGACGTATTCGGTTAAGAATGAACGTATTGGTAATGTAAAGAGTTTAGCTATATGTAATGATCTTGGTGATCCGGGTAAGAATCGAGGGTGATAATGATAGCTTGTTATGGCCATCCGGGTGGTAGAGTGATGATCGGACAATCATAACACCTCACTACTCGAAATTCAGGCTTGGACCGAGGGAGTCCTAGCGGTTCAAATTTTGGGGGCGTGACACTAGGGAGTTGGGATTTCCTGAGAAGACTTCTTCTATTATGCATTGTGATAATAAGTCAGCTATTCAACTTGCTTTTGATTCGGTTCTTTATGAGAGGAAAAAGCAGGTTGAGATAGACGTTTATTTTCTTAGAGAGAAAATTTGCCATGGGATCATCACTTCGTCGTTTGTTTCTTCAAGAGAATAGGTTGTAGATGTTCTTACCAAACATGTTAGTCCTTCTCTCCTTTGCACTTCTATTGGCAAGCTTGACTTGGTTGATATTTACGCATCAGCTTAAGGGTGAGTGTTGGAATATCGTCATTTATTTTCTTTATTTTCGCACGTTATTATGCCTTTTTATTTCTTAATTGATGTAATTAACAATTAAGGGTAATTTGGTCCTCCTGGTAATTTTTCTGATTAATATAAATACATGACCTATGTTTGGTATTGACATAGGTTACAATTACACAATTCTAGTCTATTTTACACGATTTTGAATGCCAAACTAGTGCTTTGAAACTGACATGTTATTGCTTTGAAATTGACTTTGTAGTGCTGGAATGCTGGCTCATATGTTATTTTTTTTTTAAGAAAATGAACTCGCATCTCGCTTCAGTTAGGGTGACGCCTTGCCTTGTGCCTTGCGCCTCAGGCTCTAGGAGGCCTTAGCGCCTTAAGCCTTTAACAACTATGAGACTAACTATAGCTACATCCAAGCGTTGTTCTTTCTTTTAGAGAGGAGAAGAAATAAGTTTGTTGGT
Organism: Cornus controversa; assembly: GCA_026545225.1. Classification (NCBI taxonomy): domain Eukaryota; kingdom Viridiplantae; phylum Streptophyta; class Magnoliopsida; order Cornales; family Cornaceae; genus Cornus; species Cornus controversa. Next base: position 8,448,303 of record CM048849.1, on the reverse strand, counting down.
GATTATTTTATTAACTTATGTGGGCTCTCTCTTATAAAGCCAAAGACGCCCCAAGACAAGGCTCACTTTCAACCCGATTCACCGCCTACATGCCCTTACAGCTTGATGATCTTCCTCACAACATAAGGGCTCTACCCAACAGCCCACTTGAGTAATTTGCCATCTACCGTCGCTGTTATCTTAGACAACTATTGAAGTAGAATGTGGTGGAACAAGTGAAAAAGATCCCTGCGATAAAGCTGCTTTGAAAGTTGTTCAATCGCTCTAAGCTAGTTGTTGAAGTGAATTAAGGTCTTTTGATAGTCAACAAGCTTGATGGCCTAACATGCCTTCCCTTTCTGCCAGAGCTTTCTTGGAAGATTCTTTTTTCCTCTTCGGTGAAAGAGGGAAAATGTGTGTAGGAGAAAAAATTCTATATACTCCTCTGCACACGTCTGATTATTTGGGCTACAAGTTATTGAAATTTTGGAAAGTCATAAGTGGGTTGCAAGTTAGAATTTTTAGAAAGTAAATTTTAGAGATTTCTGTTTCCTTTTATATTTACTCTCTCTTAAAGAAAACTCTAAAAGATCTATATATATAGAGGCGAGCAATAGAGGGGAATGAGGGAAGAGATAGAGAGACTGATCTGTGACTAAGGAGCGAAGATGGGAAAGATCAACTACCCATGATTTTCGGTTTGATTGTTATTATTTTACTATTCATGGAATTCCCTAATCTTAGACAACTATTGAAGTAGAATGTGGCGGAACAAGTGAAAAAGATCCCTGCGATAAAGCTGCTTTGAAAGTTGTTCAATCGCTCTAAGCTAGTTGTTGAAGTGAATTAAGGTCTTTTGATAGTCGACAAGCTTGATGGCCTAACATGCCTTCCCTTTCTGCCAAAGCTTGCTTGGAAGATTCTTTTTTCCTCTTCGGTGAAAGAGGGAAAATGTGTGTAGGAGAAAAAATTCTATATACTCCTCTGCACACGTCTGATTATTTGGGCTACAAGTTATTGAAATTTTGGAAAGTCATAAGTGGGTTGCAAGTTAGAATTTTTAGAAAGTAAATTTTAGAGATTTCTGTTTCCTTTTATATTTACTCTCTCTTAAAGAAAACTCTAAAAGATCTATATATATAGAGGCGAGCAATAGAGGGGAATGAGGGAAGAGATAGAGAGACTGATCTGTGACTAAGGAGCGAAGATGGGAAAGATCAACTACCCATGATTTTCGGTTTGATTGTTATTATTTTACTATTCATGGAATTCCCTAATCTTGTAACTCTAGATGTTTTCCAATTGTTAAATTTGTCAGATCTTCATATTTGATGAATAAAAGATTTTTCTCTATCTTTAAATGCATGTTTCAATACATTTAATTTTATGTGCTTAACCATAGACTAAAATTGAATGTATTTTGATTCTAGCATAAAGGTTACTTGTGTCTTACCATGAACTAAAAATCTTCATTGGCATATTTGAGAAAAAGATAATAAATTATGACAATTTATGCCTAACCATAGATGAATAGCAATAATTTATGTATCTTTGTTCAATTAAATATTCATGACTCATGACCAAGATAATAAATATTTAATTGAATCTATGCATAACCAAGGATAGGCAATCTATGAATTAATAAAAAAATATCAATGTATTGGATTTATGGAAATTAAATATGACATTTTATAAATTTACATTTGAAAATAGGACTTATGGTGACTTTGGTACTTATTTTCATTATCTTTTTATTAATTTCATTGTTCTTTCAGCTTAAATCACTTGATTATTTGGTTAAATTAGTTAAATAATAGTTTTAGAAGTAAGTTGCCCTAGTCAATCTTCATGGGAACAATCTCGTAACACACACCATATTCACATATGATTCCTATGCTTGCGAGTTTAATTTAATTTATATTTATCTGAACACAACACAGGAAGAAGAATTCATATATTCATATTATAAAGTCAAGAGATTACTCCCTATTTAAATATAATTTACAGCTAGTACTCTACTCCTACAATTATGGTAACAGATAATAATCTACTAAAAATATAGTAGCAGATCTGATCTACCTAGCTGTACAATATATAACTGCATAGCTGTACATTATACAGCTGTATACAATCTTAGAGATCGTTGACTCTTTCCACACTCCCCCTCAAGCTGGTTCGAAGATATTAGTCATTCCCAGCTTGCTAGTTATTGATTCAAAAGACGTTTTTGGTAATCCTTTCGTGAGAATGTCAGCAAGTTGTTGTTCGGTTGGTACGAAAGGCATACAAATCACACCCCTTTCAAGATTTTCCTTAATAAAATGGCGATCCACCTCAACATGCTTAGTACAGTCGTGCTGAACAAGATTATGAGAGATGTTTATAGCTGCCTTGTTATCACAATACAGTTTCATAGGGCTAGACATAGGAACCTTTAATTCTCTAAGTAGCTTTTTTAACCATAACAGTTCACAAACTCCCTGTGCAACTGCTCTGAATTCAGCCTCAGCGCTACTTCTTGCAACCACAGACTGCTTTTTACTTCTCCAAGTCACTAGATTTCCTCCAACAAATGTACAATACCCAGAAGTTGATCTTCTATCACAAACTGATCCAGCCCAGTCAGCATCAGTGAACGCCTCAACTTGCATATGATTATTCTTCTCAAAGAATAAACCTTTCCCTGTAGTTCTCTTCAAGTACTTAAGAACTCTATAAGCTGCTTCAAAATGTTTCTCATCTGGAGAGTGCATAAATTGACTGATTACACTAACTGCAAATGCAATGTCTGGTCTAGTATGAGAGAGATAAATCAGCTTCCCTACTAATCTTTGATATTGCTCTTTATCTCCAGGGCATCCCTTGGTTTCACTACCGAGTCTGTGATTAGGATCAATAGGTCTCTCAGCAGGTTTACTACCAAGCAAACCGGTTTCCTTTAGTAAGTCAAGGGTATATTTTCTTTGTGAGACAAAAATTCCCTTCTTGAACCTTGCAATTTCCATACCAAGAAAATATCTCAAAGGGCCTAGATCCTTTATCTCAAATTCACCAGCCAAAATTCGCATCAATTTCTCTATCTCAACACTGTCATTACCAGTCATCATTATATCATCAACATACACTATAAGAATAGTGATTTTACCATCTTCAATGTGTTTGAAAAATAGTGTATGATCTGCTTGACTCTGGAGGTATCCATGTTGCTGAATAGACTTGGTAAACCTCTCAAACCATGCCCGTGGTGATTGTTTCAATCCATAGAGGGATCTCTTTAGCTTGCACACCTTATTACTTCCACGTTTCTTCTCAAATCCAAGAGGTAAATCCATGTACACTTCTTCTTCTAACTCCCCATTTAGGAAAGCATTTTTTACGTCAAGTTGGTGGAGAGGCCAATCAAAATTGGTAGCCAAAGACAAAATAACTCTGATTGTATTCATCTTTGCCACTGGTGCAAATGTCTCCTGATAATCAATACCATATGTCAGTGTAAAGCCCTTCACAACCAGCCTTGCCTTATATCTTTTAATAGATCCATCAGCTTTGTACTTGACTGTAAACACCCATTTACATCCCACTGGTTTCTTATCTCTTGGAAGTTTAACCATTTCCCAAGCTTATTCTTTTCCAAGGCCCGTATTTCCTCCAAAACGACTTTCCTCCACTCAGGAACATTTAGAGCCTCCTGTATAGACGTGGGAATTTCTAGACATGACAGATTAGTGGCAAAAGCTTTAAAAGAGGAGGACAGTCTATGAAATGAAACAAACTTGGAAATGGGATGTTGTGTAGAGGTTCTAATTCCTTTTCTAAGAGCAATGGGTAGATCAAGGTCATCTGTTGACTCCAAATTAGACATAGGAATGGGAGAAATGTTACCTGATGAACTTCATTTTGGTTCAGACTCCTGGCCATACTGAGAGATAAGGTCGTTTGCTATTTGAGAATTTGGTTGTCGCCTTGAGTAAACACGGAGCTCAGTTGGTGGAGCAACATGCGGTGACACCCCCTTGGTGTTGTGGTCACTGTTGGTTCAGTTGCGGGCGAAGACAGAGGTGAAGCTGAAGGTTGTAAAGACATGGGTAATGAAACTTCCCAAAATTAACTTATCTTCAAGCATATGATTCTCCCCCTGAAGAGAAGTTGTGAGAAAGAAAGACTGATTTTCAAAAAAGGTGACATCCATAGTAACATAGAATCTGCGAGAGATAGGATCATAACACTTGTAACCTTTCTGAGTTGGGGAGTAACCAAGGAATACACATTTTAAGGCTCGGGGATCGAGTTTGCTTCTGTTTGGATTGTGGTTATGGACAAAGGCAGTGCACCCAAAAATTTTTAGGGGTAACGAGGTAAATAGTCGAACATTGGGAAAGGATTGGGTAAAGACAGAGAGTGGTGTTTGAAACTGAAAAACACGAGTTGGCATGCGATTGATTAAGTAAGAGGCAGTAAGGATAGCCTCTCCCCAATAATGTTTAGGAACTCCAGAAGTAAACATTATAGATCGAGCTACTTCCAATAAGTGTCTATTTTTCCTTTCAGCAATGCCATTTTGTTGAGGAGTGTTAGAACAAGAATACTGATGAACGATTCCATTGTGTAACAGAAAGTTGCCAAGAATGGAATGAAAATACTCTTTGCCATTGTCGGTGCGGAGAATTTGAATTTTTCTTTGAAATTGTGTTAACACCATGGAGTAAAAATTTTGAAATATTTTTTCGGCTTCAGATTTTTCCTTTAACAAAAAAACCCAACAGACACGTGAGTGATCATCAATAAATGTTATAAACCAATGAGCACCCGTAATGGTAAGAGTGCGAGATGGACCCCAAATGTCACTATGTATCATGGAAAAAGGGGAAGACTCTTTATATGATTGTGAAGGAAAAACAGAACGTTTATGTTTAGAAAATTGACAAACTTCACATTGAAACAATGAAAGAGGTTTATTTTTTAATAACAATGGAAACAAAGTCTTTAAATAAGGAAAGCTAGGGTGGCTTAACCTACGGTGCCATAACATTATTTCACTATTAGCAGAAGAGGAAGTGTCACAACTTGTTGTTTGAGCTTGTCCACTCAAGGTAAATTCATCCTCAAAATAGTATAAACCTCCATACTCTTTAGCACTGCCAATCGTCTTCCCCGAATGCAAGTCCTGAAATTCACATTGAGTTGATGAGAATTTAGCAACACAATTTAAATCCTTTGTCAGTTTACTAATGGATATTAAATTGCAAGATAGTTTTGGAACATGGAGAACAGACTGTAAAAACAAATTTTTTGAAAGAGGGATTGATCCTGTTCCTGCAATAGCTGAGAAAGATCCATCAGCAATTTTAATTTTTGAGTTACCAGGACAAGGATTATATGTTGTAAACAAGGTTGACAAGCTGGTCATATGATCGGAGGCACCTGAATTAATGATCCAGGGACTTTTTTTCAACTGAAGCACTAAAAGCAGTCAAAAGATTACCTTGATAAGCGACCGAACAAGAGGAGGTACCAGAATTGGAATTAGAGGAGGACTGACTCAAAAGTCTACACAGGTGATCCATTTGTTCCTTGCTAAATTGGGGAACAGATTCTGAACTCTTTGCTGGTCGTGCACTTCCTGAGTTATCAACACTGGCCTGCATACCCCGATTGTCTCGGTTCTGTGGTCGCATACCTTTCCAGTTGGCTGGTTTACCATGTAGCTGCCAGCAAGTTTCCTTTGTGTGACGAGGGTGATTACAGTGATCACACCATACTCTTTCTCCCTTTTGTATGTTTTTTTGATTGCTAAAAGAGTTATTGTTTGGTCCTTTAGAAACCAAAGCTGAGGTCTCCGGATTTGTTGGGGCAGCAGCCGTTAACATTACTGACCGGCGACTTTATTCCCTCCTAACTTCTGCAAAAGCTTCTCCAATTGATGGCAGTGGTTTCTTTCCAAGTATACGACCTCTTACTTCATCCAAGTCCTTATTCAGACCCATAAGGAACTTGAACACTCAATCTCTCCCCAGGCTTTTTTTTATATTGAGTACTATCCATGGTACAATGCCATTTAAATTCGTTGAACAAATCCAACTCCTGCCATAAGCTTCGTAGCATGCTGTAGTACTTTGTAACATCATGATCTCCTTGTTTAAAATCATATATCTTGGTTTGGATCTCGAACATTTGGGCTAAATCTTCTAGATCAGAAAAAGTCTCCTTTACTCCATCCCAAATATCCTTTGCTGTAGGAAAAACATGTGATTATTTCCTATTTCAGGCTCCATTGAATTGATGAGTAGAGACATTATCATGGAATTCTCCGTATCCCATGTATTGTACGTTGGATCCCCTACATCTGGAGCTTTTGTTTCACCAATTAAGTAGCCGAGTTTTCCTTTCCCTCTAATGAACAACATAATGGACTGAGACCACCTTAGATAATTTTTTCCATTCAGTTTTTGTAGAGACATTTACAGAGACATGTTGTCAGTTGAGGGAATTTGTAAAGGACTAAGACCAGCAGTTACAGGTTTATTGGAGCCACTCGGGGTGCCTGGATTTTTCTCTTCAGCCATTTTCTTCACTTAGGGGTTCTGGACCAGACCTTCAATAAACAGGATAACACCTTTAGAGGCAAGTGCAGCACAAGCTAGGATTCAGGTAAAAAAATAGGGAGATCGTAATGCAGAGATACGCCAAAAAAAGAGACCTGAAAAAACTTTAGGAAGGAGAGAGGCATGGCAAAAGATTAACTAACAATAAATGTTGTAATAATCTGAATGAAAAAAGGGCAATAAGTGCCACGAACAGATTGATCAATGGTCTGGAAAAAAAAAAGGCAATAAGTGCCGAGAACAAAGTAGAAAAAAACTTCAGGATTAAGCAGAAAACAGAAGTTGGTTCCAGTGGAGAACCTGCTCTGATACCATGAACACAACACAGGAAGAAGAATTCATATATTCATATTATAAAGTCAAGAGATTACTCCCTATTTAAATATAATTTACAGCTAGTACTCTACTCCTACAATTATGGTAACAGATAATAATCTACTCCTAAAAATATAGTAACAAATCTGATCTACCTAGCTGTACAATATCTAACTGCATAGCTGTGCATTATACAGTTGTATACAATCTTAGAAATCGTTGACTCTTTCCACATTATCAAATTAGGTTGATTTAAATTTGTATCATAAGAGTAACGATATACAAACTTATTAAATAGGCAACTATACAAACCAAGTAAAACACAACCACGGGACGGAGTTCCGTGATGTCAATATTTTCTTCTCTTTTTTACTCTCATACCCTACCTCCAAAGTCACCTATACTTTGACTTTTTTAAAACTGCCTTTTTTTTTTCTTTGCAACTTTTACGTAAGCAATATCATTTACAGAAATAACAGTACACTTTGACAAATGAATGGAATTGAAATAAAGAGATTTGAGTTTAAGTAAAAAATTGGCTTTTGAAGTAGCATCTGATAGCTAAGGGGATGTTAGATTAGAGGTTTGGGAGGCATAATTTATGACAGTACTTGTGCAACTAGTGCTAGGAAGCATGGACACGCGGTCAAAAAAATCATGTCGGACATTACATGCATCAGGCATGTCCGGACTCGTCAAAATACGTATTTGAATTTTTTTTATTTTTGGACACACTGCGGACACGCCATAGACACGTATCCGACATGCGTGTCGTATCATTAGGGAGATTTAATAAAATTTTAAACAGAATGATAAGTTAAAGTATAAATACAATGACTTCTTTAAAAATTTTAATAAAATATGACGGTCATAACATATAATATTTCAAGTTTTTTATGTTGAAAAAACAACTATTATTATTATTGTGGAGTAGATTCAATTGTGTAATTCTTTAAACGATTGTTTTTATATTTAGATTCAATTTGTGAATTTTTCATTATTAGGTTGATGAAAATAATATTACTCTTAAAATATGGGATCATATATATATATATGAAGATATATTTATTAGTCGTCGTGTCCCCGCTATGTCTCATATCCTAATTTTTTGGGATTAGTCGTGTTGTATTCATGCTTCTTAGGTGATGCATTTGATACGAGGGAATGGAATATCTATTCTACCATTTTGGACCTTTCTTTTGTTTGGTAAAAAAAATTAAAGTTGGTATGACCATTCCATGTCATTCCACTTTTTAACCTATGGAATGACCATTTCATTACCAAGTAATTTTTTTTTATTTTAGAAACCCTCGCGTTCTAACTCCAATTACCTTTGACCTAGGATTTATTGTTCAATTGGTATAACAGTAGAGCATCCTCTTTCTCACACCACCACCGCTGCCGCCACTTCTACCATTGCCTCCATCACCACTGCACCCGCATTCCACCACCGACACCACCACTGCCTGCCACCGCCTTCCTCCATCCCTACCACTACACCACTGCCGTCGTCGACACCTTCCATCATTGCCACTGCCACACCACTACTGCCTTCCACCACCACACTGTCACTTTCCACCACCATCGACACCATCTCCGTTGCTACCAACATTACCACCGCCACCTTCCAGCATTGCCACAACTTCCGCCTTCCACCACCACTATCTTCGCCACCACCGACGCCTTCCATCATCGCTACTTCCATTGATACCGCCGCGGCCTTCCACCACACTGCCACTGGGAGGGATATTTTGAAAAACTTGTTATTTTGTTAGTTTAATTTATTTGTCACTAAGAGTGATATTTTGAAGAATTCAAAATAAAATTCTTTCTATTTTAATTTTTAAGTTCAACCAAACACTAGAATGGTAATGATTATTCCATTTCTGAGTCATTTCATAAATGCAACCAAACAAGAAAATGAGAATGACCTTTCCATTTCTTTATTCATTTTTATTCTCATTCCATTTCCACCTCTTTATTCATTCTTATTCTCATTCCTTTTCCACCTGCATTTTGAAATTCCCGAGTATAAGGCTCTCAAATCAATCTATGCATACTGTCAAAACTTACATCTAAATTTAAGGTATATTCCTTAAATACTTGGACCCCAAATCCATTCATTTTAAATCCTTTTATCCAAATGGAGAACTAAATTCTTGGAAGTCAAACTAGAGAAAAAAAGGCCCAGAGAACTTCCTGTAAAGAAACGGCTTTCGGTAATAGTAGGTAACTTCATATTGTCTGCACTTCGAAGTAAAGCTAAATTCTAGTCTATGCACTTTTCTGGTAGCTTCAAATTTCATACTAGTTTCTACAATGGCAAGTTTGTTCATTTTGTCTTCATTTATATATACATGAACAGAAATCTGTGACAAAAAAATTCTCCAAAAAAGATCGATAGATTAGCACACCCAAAAACCCTGAAGCCCACAATTTGATCCCAATTTATCAATTTTCTCACTTATGTCTCTGAGATCCAAAGGCACCTGTAACAAGAGTCAAATTTGTATTTATAAAAAAACATTAAAATACCTTCTTCTGTTCTCAGTTTCAGAACAAGATGAGAATTATTCAGATGATTTTGACATTGATAAATGGAGCAGTGTGATCCAATAACAGAACATGTACAAGGTTCAGAAAAAGATATAAAGGACATTCCTTCTCACCCAAATAAAAGAGGAGGGATTAAATAAAAATCCAAACAACCTCTTTGACAAGGGCTTCCTATTCTACTGCCACAAATGCTGCCTCCATATGACACCTGAAGGGCCCTCTAGTTGCGCAACCAAATATCCATTACCTCTGAATAAATACAGGCATGGAATGATCAGCTACCTTTGACCCCCTACTGTCCAGACAGTGGTGCTTGCTTTATAGACAATCGCTCTGATAACAAAGGGAATAGAAGGATTAAGAAACATAATTAGGTGGCAGTTTTGATGAAGTATCAACTTGTTTGAAGGGCCAATCTAGAGCCGAAGCAGCAAATACCAATAATAATTGTCTGTAACTGATATATCAGCACAGTTGGTTCACATAAAGGACTATTGGATGTTCTTGGTTCTTGAGGAGAACGAAGTTGCAATCATTTATTCCTGTAGAAGGCAATGCCCCAAATTTGGAACTTTTAACTTTTAACCAGACAAATTAAGGAAGGCAATAGAGAAATTTTGAAATGTTCCTGAAATTTGAAATGCCAAGAAAATCAAAATTACTTTTAACTGAAATAAAAATATCAAGTTCCAAAATTGTGAACAAAGATATATACTATTCAGGACGGCTGAATGGCAGGTTGCAAGCCCAAGCATGTGCACAAATGTCCTGACTGGACCAAAAGTGATTGTTTCATCCGGCTATTGTCAGACTCTAGATTGGCCCATCTTCAAAGGGTAATAATTGGTAGGCCTACATACTTATCAGTTCATAAGTAACAATCATTGTAGTTCCGTACAATGACATATTTAAAAAACGGGGTCCAAACCCTCTATAAAAACCTCTCCATCCATCTTCTTTAAGGAGTGTCTTTGTAGTCTTGATTACTGAAGGTCTTCCAGCTCCATAATCATCCATAACCTTCAATTGAAGTAGAGCCACATACCAAGAAGAAATATATAAAAAAATAATGACATATATTAGAGTTATTCCATAATTGACATATTCAACAAATCACCAGAACAAATAGCATTCTAGAATGACAAAGTTTCTTTCTCCTTATGGCTGCAGTGATGCACAAAAAGAGAAAAAAAATTACCATATTACTTTACCAGTTTACCTGAAGTCGTGTCTTTACAGTGTCTATGGGAGTGGTAAGAACTGAGGAACAAGCACCAGCCACCATTCCTGCTGTAGCCTGAACTGCAACCATTTCTATATGAGACGGTTTCTTTTCCAAATCATCGCTATAGCCCAAGCTCCTAAAGTGAAAAATAAAAAAGAATGAAAATGTAAAATCATGATTAGAAGTTATCAATAACAGAAGTATATGTTAGATTGCCAAAACATTTAGATATACCTCCAAATGATGTGTTGGGCAGAACCATAGGCACCCCACCAGAGTGCACATGCAGGGGATAGAGTCACAGCTGTTAATCCAAAGCCTCTATACATTCCACGAAATCCTTCAGCCTTTATCACTTTACGTACAACATCAAGTGGCCCATTGCAAAATGTAGTGCCTGGAAGCCCTTGTACCATTAACCTCTGGCATATCTGAGAATACACCAGAATTTTGTGGACATCATGAAAGGTATGTCTACACATATTTTTCTAAGACCAGACTGCTCTGTTTGTAATTGAAAAATGGAATTAGATAAACAGGAATGTATGTTGCTGGGAATGATTGCCCATAGAACTGCATATCAAATCACATATGCTTCCAGTGACAGAGTGCCCTGCTGCTAACAAATGGGAGGCTCTATCTCTTGTTAATGGAGAGTTTTTTTTTTTGCTTTAGTTCTTTTCATCTGTAGACATCAGGGAATGAAAACAACTAGAAAACAAAATTAAGAAGTGATCTACATTAGGCTGGATTAGACATCAACTGATCTACAGCGTAATCTATTGAGCTTGATCTTAGCAAAGGACAGATTTTTAACGAAGAGTTTACTACTGACAAATGGGAAACTGTCTCTTGTTAATGGAGAGTTCTTTTTTCTCCCCTTCAGTTCTTTTCGTCAGTGTAGACATCAGGGGATTAAAGCAACTACAAAACAAAAGTGATAATATATCAAGAAGGGTTAGCCGTGGGAGTGTTCTACAGAGTCACCTATTGAGCTTGATCTTAGCGAAGGAGAGATTGAGCAGCACCCATAAAAGCCAAAACCATAATAATGATGTTGGATGAGGACCATAATAATTGCAAAGATAATTCAACTGCTATGCCACAGATTATAGACCAATAATTTCTTACTAAATTTTTTGAAAATATGATTTCCACAAATAAGAATAAAGTCTTTCTTTTTTTTTTTTTTGGGTAAAATACACTGACCTCCCTAAGGTTTGGCCCAATTACACACGGCAACCATGTTTGGCGCTTATTACACCGTGTACCCTTCTGTCCGTTAGTAAACTAACAGAAATCAAATGGAAGTATGAAAAGTCATTTCTCTAAACCAAAAAAATTGTTTTCCTTCTGGATCTCTTATCACCACTGCTAGTCACCGTTGGGTGGTGACGGTAGGGTTGTGGTGGTGGTGGTAGAGAAAGGTGAAGGAGCCTATAACGACAATGAATGGTGCATAGATTGAGAGAGAGATTTGGGGATTTTAGATGAATAGGTTTTCATTGAATAGTTTTATTAAAAATTGAGATTGCAGAGATTTTTCTTTTCAGGAATGAAGGATCTATTAGTATTATGAGATTGCAGAGCTTCTCTGCTCTCCACTGCTTCGCCCATTTTCTCTCTCCAACCAATTGAATACAGAGCATCAACTAAGGCATAGTGTATAATGGTTTTTTTTGTCATTTTACGCCTGAGATTAAGGTAATTATTGTCCTTTCAAACAAGGGAAGGGCCGGCAATTAAGTCTTTTTTGAAAAAATCATTAACGGTTCTAACGGTACGGGGGTCAAGGTAGCACGGTGTAATAAACGCCAAACGCTGCCGTGTGTAATTGGGACAAACCTCAGGGGAGGTCAGTGTATCTTACCCTTTTTTTTCTTCTTTTCAAGACATGAATGAAGGTGATTTCTAAGAATGTCTCTAGGATATTTTCTGAAGCAACAAAACACACTGACAAATACTGATTAATGCAGGAATTTTTATTTGCCCAAAATTTATCTCTTACTGGAAACAGTACAAAATGACTTGCAGTTAAATAATAAGAAGAAAAAAAAAATGTATGTGTCGTGTTTTTACATCAGATGGAGATTGAATTGATCCATCGACTCACATAGCATTGGAAGTTAAAATTTAATCATCTAAAATGGGGCCAGCAAAAGTAGTATCCAGCAACATAGCTGACAGTATGCAGACAGTTACAGGATTTCATGTTAGGAAGCATGGACACGGACACGACACGACACGAATACGGTGATACGGGAAATTCTAAAAAAATAGGACACGGACATGGCGAGGATACGGCTATAAAATAATAATATAATATATTAATATATATTAATTATTCAATAAAAAAAATTACATAACAGAAATACTTTAATTCATCATCAAATAATTAAGAACTAAATAAACTTATAAATAAAAATGGACAAACAGATTAAAGAACCAAACTTATTTAGTCCTCTACATATATTTAGCTTAAATTTTTAATCATAACTTAGTCGCATATAATTTTCTTTCAAAATAATTGAATGTACATCACTGCAACAAAGTGTCCAACACATGTTCGAGAAGTGTCCTAAAAAGAAAAATATCAGAGAAGTGTCCGACACCGATACGGCACCCTCGGTGAAGTGTCTATGCTTTTATAGATTTCATGAAACGAAACTATTTCAAATTTTTTGCTACCATTGATTTTGATGGCTGCATTATTCATAATGGTTCCCTTTTTTTTTTGGGGGGGGGGGGGGGAGGGGATGGCGAATGCAAGAGCCATGAAATCTCGAGTTGGGGGGGGAGGCGCAATGTAAATTTTTTTCAAACCTACCATAAATAATTATGAAAAGTGACCTATATAAGCAAAATTTTCAAAAAAAATTGGGGGGCCATGCAGCGCTCACACCCCCCCCCCCCCCCCCCCCCCCGGCTCGGCCCCTGAGGATAGACTACATGAAACAATATAAAAGAGAAGTAGGAAAAAAAACCACATTAAAGAGAATGGGGCAATTTTATTAAGCATACACACAAAGAAAATGGAAAAAATAATTTACGTACCACATCCAAAGGCACAAAGTATGCACAGGAAATTAAATTTGACAACATGCCTGCCACTCCATTTGCAATGCCAACACGTGTTGCTTCAGGCATATTAAGACCTTCCGTGTATTTCAGCATCGTATCTTTTGATACTTCAAGTGAAGTTAAAGCCAATACCCTGCCTGGCAATGATCCAACAGCAGAAGTTCCAAAGCCTCTAAAAATTCCAGGGACACCATCATTTTTCAGTATATCTCTGGATACAAGTATTCCACGCATATGAGAGAGTCCAGAACCAGCTACTTGCATTCTAGTCTTTACAACAGCTGTTGGATGTAGTAAAGCCGACTGAGCAGTGAAGAGAATAGCACCAATAATATGAAATCTTGTCTTATCCAACCTAAAAGTTGAGGCCCCAATTTGTTACCCAAAAAAAAGTCAGCTCCAGCTTTGGTTTCAAGCACATCAAGAACACTTGGCACTTATAGATATCATGTAGGAAGTGTGTATAATTAAATTCAAAACTCAAATTCAATCCACCATTAAGAAATCACTGAATAGATAGAATGTGTGTGCACGAGCACACGTGTGTTGGTGTTGGAGAGAGAATACTAGAATAGAACAGCTGTGAATTAGGTTTCCTATCCTGACCAAAAATGATCATGATCACATCCTAATTGAAAAGCCCAGCTCTAGGTAAAACTGTACCAAAAATCTACTGAATTATCACCAGCATGTACAATCTGAAAAGTGTGATATGGACAATATGAGTGGAAAAAAATGTTAAAAGCAATCATTCTGATGAAAAACTCCTTAATCCTCACATAGGTCTGAAAGTTACATAGTCCCCACTGGTCAAGACCCACTACACTACAATGAAAATGAAGGTCCTCCTCAACTAGAAGGCCGTTACCCAGTGCAAACAGCCAAAACAGAATTTTGGGAGGTTATAGCTGGGTTAATGCCTAAAATCAGTTATCATATGCACAAAGTGACTGCCTTTTTCTTAACCTCTAGAACTTTGACCATAACACCAAACAATTTCCATTCAGTTGCACGTATAGTGAGACGTGACATGGAACACTTGACAATTGACTTTTTCACTTTATTTCAAGAAGCAAATGAAGGTTTTAGTTTGTGAGTGTACTGTGTTGTATATTCTATGATCTATTTCTAAAAGCAATGAACACTAGTCCAATAATTCTTCCCATATAACTCATTGCTCTAACCTAATTGATTTATAATAGAGACATAAAAGATTCCGATTTCTACCTTCACTTTTTGAGAAGAACAAAGACTCGATGCTAAGCTGAAGTTCAAATAGGAAATACCCTTTTTGAAACTTCTGTGACAATGAAGCTTCTCTAATCATTTGCAAGCACAAGAACAAGGGGAGAATTAGAGTGCTGAAAAGGCACCATAGCTCTCAATACCACTAATAAACACAACTAGGAGCTATGAATAATTTGTGCTCAAATAATGAAGGATGCAACTTTTGGTGCTAAGGCGAGGAATGACTATAACTGAGGTTTTCATTAGTCTGCTTCTGTGAAAATGTTACCGACATCTAGTAACAAGTACACACTTAACAAAAGCCCTTTGCTTAAACACCTTTTCAAAGCTATCACCATGTGTTCTTAAGCGTATTTATGCAAACTTATTTTTGCAAATGACCACGTCAGTATATATACATCTATCTATCATACACAAAAGATTAACAAATATAGAAAACAACCATAACACAGGAGATGAGAAGATATCGTGATTAAAATTTGTCAAATATATTCTATTGGAGTTCAAAACTAATGCAATAGAATGTGTAATATCAAAAATTAAGCATTTTTTTCCCGCCAAGTTTTCAATCACATATGGCATAGTCAAAATTAGATTAAGAAGTTATAACCCAGAGATCAAACACAATATGTCCCAGTGATAAAGCACACGCCATTCGCAACAAATTCAAAACCAAATATAATCTAAAACAATGTTAATCGCAAGCCTCACAAACATATACGTATACATACAATGACACGCAGATATATAAATTTGTGTGTGTGGAGAGAGAAAGACCTGTCCCAGTTGATGTCAGTATCGGCAAGGGCCAATTCCGGAGGAGTTGCAGCCGCGGTTTCTACCGCCATTGATCACCTAGCGCACCAGCTCCACTGGTCCAAGGTCGGTTTTAAGGAACGTATGAGAGAGAGAACAACTGAGAAGGTTCTGGTGTTTGAAATGAGAGGGGATTCCTAGATTTTAAATAAGGAAAAAGAAACACAGAGGCGGCCAGACATTAGGGGCTTTAGCTCACCTTGTGTGGTGGGCCCATAGCCCCACAAAAAAATCCTGTCGTATCCATTGACTGGAACGATCATTTTAGTTTAATATTTTTTTTATGATTCGGTCCAATTTTGTTGATGCAATCTTTTATAGGATTCCGATTTGACATGAGTTTCTTACCGGACAAAAGAGGAGTCAGGATCCTCTTCCCTTGTCGGGTCGTGCCCTACCCGTGCCCTACTGTGAAACGACGTCGTTTTAATGCTTTTGTTACAAAATGTAATTTAATACTGAAACGGAGAAGAAACGGCGTTGAGCTTCCAACAACATCAATGGCCGCTTCCTCGTCTTTCTCCTGTGCGGCAACTCTTATCTGTCTCTCTCCTTCTTCCTCGTGATTTCTGGCCATCATCATCATCTCTCAACTAAGCCCTGTTGTTCTCAGAAGCTTGTTCAAGCTATTGTAGTCTGTTTGCCGCACCACCAACTTGATCAAACCTCTTGTTCAGGTAAAACTATCAATCACTCTCTTTCTATCTATACATTCACAGTTTGAGAGTTTTATATGTTATTGATTCATTGTTGATTTGGTTAGCTGTATTTTCTTTGTTTGTCTCATACTTCCTATTTGTGTTGAGATTTGATTGATTTAGTTTGGTTGGTTGGATTTGGTGTGGATCTCATTTTGTCTACTAGCTGTTTGATAAAATGTCAAACTGAAAATTTTTAAACTGTTTGTGCATAGATTTTGCATTTGTTACAGTTTTGGACATAGAAATTGCTCTTATGATCCTTATACTTGTTTTTCTCATAGAAAAGAGGATGATAGTGGTGTTACTCCTTTTTAAGTGACCTATTTGTTTGATACATTTGACTTCAATTTCTGGTAAATGTTGCTTCCCAATACGGGGGAGGGTTAGTTAGTTATACATGCCTTTGTGCTTTCTTGAACTTCTTACAAAAATCTCCCATCATTCAACTTATTTGATAGTATTGCCTGTGGAGAGTCATTTATAAAAAGTGACACAATGAGCCTCCTAGAATTGGGTTGGATTAACTCCTTGATCACCAAACTAAAGGGCTACTGAAAATCGTTGCTTTGTAGTGCATGATCAGATTGTAATATTACTTTTATCTCATCTCATTTTCTCCATCTTCAAAGTTATCAATATTGAATGCACAAAAATTCCTAAAAGGAAAACATAAAATATTTTAAATATAAAGATGATTGCTTGAACAAAAACTTGAGTATATTTTTGTTAAGTGATTTTTTTTTTTTTTTTCAATTTTAGTATCAAGGCAAGAACATTTCTAATTGATCAGAAAATCAAATCTGAGTCAATAAGTTAATTGTCAACTTCTAAAACATGGTCTTATGCACATAGGGAACTAAATTTATTCCGGATTTGTACAGCATAAATATGCATATTCACACATCCACACATATATGTATTTGTGTATTTTTAATCTCCTAGTTAATAGTATGATTTAATTAAGGTTTATTTTTTACATAAAAAAACAAAAATGGGTGGTTTGGTTGATGGTATAATTTGATTGTGATTAAAGAAGGCCAACAAACTTCATTTGTTTTAACAGTTTTATATTAGATTTTGCATTTGTTACATTTTTGGACATAGAAATTGCTCTTATGATCCTTAGTTTTTCACATACTTAATTGATATATCTATATCTAATATATCTAATATAAGTAAAATGCTCATTTTTTGTAGATTGAAATTAATACTTTGATAGTATGGGACGTACACATGATCTGAAACGAAAACGGCTGACATCTTCGAGTGGTTCTGAAAAATTAGAAAAAAGTTCACATAAACCGGGCAACTACTTTATTATTTTCAAGTATAAATTTATAGCATATTTCTTTGTTGAAATATTATATGCATGAATTGATATTTTTTTGTTAATGTATTTGATTTGATAAGAACCAGATTGCTTATTAGTAACTCTGTTATTTTTGTAAATGATTTAGGAATAAACATAAAAAAAAACCGGTAAAAGTATTGTGGGGCTCAATAAGGACTACTCAAAAGATTGGAAGTCTATGACAGAGAGTGAGAAAAAGCCTTATCAAAATGAATACAAGAAAAAATTGGCGATTTACAATACTAAGGTGAAGAAAAACCCTAAGCAGGACAATAGGGTTAGCTCAATGACAGTCCCCCTTTTCTTTGAAATTATCTCAACTTTCAAAGAAGACAAGATTACTGCTATTGAAGAGATAGGGTTTGGCGAACTCCTACAATTGCAGTGTCGTCATTTAAATCAAAAACTTTGTGAGTACCTAATAGGATAATTTGATCCTCGTAGGTGTGGTTTGACACTTTGTGAGAAATTTGTTGAGATAACTGAGAAAGATGTCAAGTCTATTCTTGGGATACCTAATGGTCACTTAACAATGTTAACCATGAAAGCTGATAAGAGTATGAGCAACTGGGGTTGGGTCAAAGAATGTGGTTTCTTGAAAGGTAATGTTTTGAAAAAATCCAAATTGGGTGAGGTGCTTCGTAATTGGGGTGATCGACCGGTCAACGATGATTTTAAAAGACTTTTGTACTATATGCATGTGGATGCATATTGTCTCCAAACACTGCTCAATCGGTGTCGGAGAAATATCTTGGAATGGTTGATGATGTGAAAAAGATCAACTACTACAACTGGGCAAAATGCGTGCTCAATGATTTGGTAGATGGTGTGGATAAATACATTCATAAAAAACAAAGATGTTGCAATGGTTGTGTTCTTTTCTTAAAGGTATGTACCAGTCTTAAGTGTAATTAAATTTATTTTTAATTTACTAGTGGCATTACTTATGAGTCCCTTCTCAATATACATGTAGTTGTTTTATTTGGTACGTGTTGATCTCCCCAAAACTCCAAAACCGAATTCTTTCAAACACCTTGCAAGTAATTGGAGTGATGCTTTGATTAAGGATCGCCTAAAATATGAGCAATTTCAAGTAAGACAATTCGGACAGGGAAAGGTAACCTCGGCTCATTTATTCCATGCACAAAAAAAAATGTAGACATTTTCTTATTATTTCAAACTGTCAACAGATTATCGAGATACGACGGAGCAAGGAGGACGAGATAAGGGATTTAGCGAGAAGTCCCCACCAGAGCAGTGATAGTGAGGGTGACGGTGACGGTGATGGTGATAATGATGGTGATGTTGAAGTAATTACTTGTGAGAATACGTACATACTATTTCAAATAATTTTTGTTAACTAATATGGTATTGTTCCTACACAGGTTATATTGGAATCCATTGAGAGGGACTTCTTTCATATGGAGCTGGCCTTTCAAGAGCTTGGTGCAATCAGCTCCCGCATGAAAAGAAACATGTCAAAACTTCGCTCAAAATTCAGGAGAGCAAATAAAACAGCTGTCTCTCCACAGGATGATGAATTTTTTAAAAATGAACCCGTGGAGTATAAAGAGATTGAGAGATATAACGAGAAGGACAAATGTTTTAAAATTAACCGAGAGATTGACAATGAGGAAGAGAAAGACAAAGATGAAGAAAATAGGACCAACAAAAAATTGACAATTGGGAGAGGGATTGACAATGACCTTGTGGTAATAGATCTTTCTCACGAAGAAAACTCTCCCGTGAAAAATTGTAGACCGGTGCGCAAGAAAAGACCAAGTCAATACCAAAAATCTCCGTTTTACGTGAAATCGATTAAGAAATGTGGTTTGGATAAAAAATTTAAAAGAGTGTTGAAGTACGCATCAGACCTCGAGTTGCCCGAGTGGTAAGTGTAAATGTTTAAATGTTAATAATGTTCTGGTTCATATAATAATTATCTAATATTAATTATTTTCTATATTTTTAGTGAAATATTGGTGGATATGCATGGCCATCAGTTACAACGCAAAGATATTCAGAAATTATTGAGCAGACAATGGCTTACCTCTTCAGTAAGTTTATTGTTATTTTATGGACTGAATTTATATTAGTAATGCATTTAAATGATATTTTAACATTAAAATTTCAGCATATTGACTTGCTCGCGAATGTGTTGACGATAAAAGATAATGAAAAGAAAATTTTCTTATTTAATTCTAACATTTCGGTAAGTCTCTTGTGTTCTTAAATTAACTCACATTTGAGCATGGAATAGGATTGTTCTAAAAGTTTTGTATGTTTGTAGTTTGCAATTACAAAGGGTCATGGGAAGGATGATACAAAGCGGAGAAATGGTATAATGAAATTATGGGAGGGTGCGGAAAGGGTCTATCATATGAGAAAATATGAAATTTTGGAACGTAGACGAGTATGTATGACATTTTTTTATGATAAATGAAGATGAAAGTTTATAATTATTATATTTATTTCATTCCATGATCACAACAATGTTCCAGTTCTATTTCCCGACTGCAATCAACAAACATTGGGTGCTCTATGTTGTTGATCTTGACAAGAGAACCATGTACTACCTGGACTCCCTACAAAATGAGATTAGAAGACAATACAACTACTTGCAAAAGAAATTCTTGGAATTTTTATTTGATACAAATATAGGAGATTTTCAAAAAGTTGATGTGAAAGTTCCAAATCAATCTGATGGGTATGACTTTTTTCTGCCATTTTACATTACATAGTTATTTCATTGTGACGATCTGTCATTATGTTAAACATTTTAGTTGAGATATTTGTTTTACATTTGTTTTCCCTCTCCGTTATTGAATTTTAGGGATAGTTGCGGAGTGTTTGTGATGAAGTACATGCAAGATTTTATCGGCCAATGGGAGCTCCGGTTTGACACAGTATGTTACTTTTATATCCATTGTGGAATCTTGTGAACATTGTCAAACTTCAAATGTCTAATTATGCTTTGGTTTGGCTGCCTTTGTCCGTAGGTAGAACCACATGAAATGAGATGGAAGCTTGGATTGAACATACTGTTACATGAAGATAACAAATACCTTCAATTTTTTCTGAAGCTTGGTGAAGATAATTTGTAATTAGACTAATGTTGCAACAAATTGGACATAAATAGTTGTTAATTGAATTGTAACTGATGTCACTTTAAGGATGACTTTAATTTTTTGGTGTAACAAGTTTAAGGATGATTGTAGCTTGACCACATGTTTTGGTGTAACTGGTTAAAGGATGTCTGTACTTTAAAGATGAATGATGTTAACTTTAATCGAGTGCAAGTTTTATTGCACATAAATGTTACTTTTCATTTTCAGATTTTTTTATGATTTTAAAAGAATCACATACTTACTTATGGCTCTAATCGAATTGGTGAAATATAGATTTAAGGGTGGTGAAATATTGATTTAAAGGTGGTAAAGTATAGATGAAATGTGGTGACAAAAAATTAACTTATAATATTTTAAGTTTTTTTAGGTATAAGGGTGGTGAAATATAGATTTAAGGGTGGTGAAATTTAGATTTAAAGGTGGTGAAGTAAAGATGAAATGTGGTGACAAAAAATTGACTTAGTTTATTTTAAGTTTTTTTAGGTATAAGGGTGGTGAAATTTAGATTTAAGGGTGGTGAAATATAGATTTAAAGGTGGTGAAGTAAAGATGAAATGTGGTGACAAAAAATTGACTTAGTTTATTTTAATTTTTTTTAGGTATAAGGGTGGTGAAATTTAGATTTAAGGGTGGTGAAAAATTGATTTAAAGGTGGTGAAGTATAGATGAAATGTGGTGACAAAAAATTGACTTAGTTTATTTTAATTTTTTTTAGGTATAAGGGTGGTGAAATATAGATTTAAGGGTGGTGAAATATAGATTTAAAGGTGGTGAAGTATAGATGAAATGTGGTGACAAAAAATTGACTTAGTTTATTTTAATTTTTTTTAGGTATAAGGATGGTGAAATTTAGATTTAAGGGTGGTGAAATATAGATTTAAAGGTGGTGGAGTATAGATGAAATGTGGTGACAAAAAATTGACCTAGTTTATTTTAATTTTTTTTAGGTATAAGGGTGGTGAAATTTAGATTTAAGGGTGGTGAAATATAGATTTAAAGGTGGTGAAGTATAGATGAAATGTGGTGACAAAAAATTGACTTAGTTTATTTTAAGTTTTTTTAGGTATAAGGGTGGTGAAATTTAGATTTAAGGGTGGTGAAATATTGATTTAAAGGTGGTGAAGTAAAGATGAAATGTGGTGACAAAAAATTGACTTAGTTTATTTTAAGTTTTTTTAGGTATAAGGGTGGTGAAATATTGATTTAAAGGTGGTGAAGTATAGATGAAATGTGATGACAAAAAATTAACTTAGTTTATTTAATGTTTTTTTAGGTATAAGGGTGGTGAAATATAGATTTAAGGGTGGTGAAATTTAGATTTAAAAGTGGTGAAGTATAGATGAAATATGGTGACAAAAATTGACTTAGTTTATTTTAATTTTTTTTAGGTATAAGGGTGGTGAAATTTAGATTTAAAGGTGGTGAAGTATAGATTTAAAGGTGGTGAAGTATAGATGAAATGTGGTGACAAAAAATTGACTTAGTTTATTTTAATTTTTTTTAGGTATAAGGGTGGTGAAATTTAGATTTAAGGTTGGTGAAATATAGATTTAAAGGTGGTGAAGTATAGATGAAATGTGGTAACAAAAAATTAACTTATAATATTTTAAGTTTTTTTAGGTATAAAGGTGGTAAATATAAATTTAATGGTGGTGAAATATAGATCTAATACTTTAAAAGTAGTTTTATATTAAATGTGGTGTTAGAAAAAATTAACTTGAATTTTAAATATTTTCAAATTTTGAAGGGTGGTGAAATGTTGATTTAAGTTGGTAAATGTAGGTTTAATGATGGTGAATAGAAGATAATTTTTTATTTTTTTTAATTATGTTAAATTTCATATACGTACTTATGGCTCTAATATTTTAAATTAGTTTTATATTAAATGTGGGGCTAAAAAAATTAACTTTTAAATGTGATGAAATGAAGATAAAAAAATATTTGTAATTTAAAAGAAGTTTAAAAAAAACAGTGTGTATAGCAGCGCTGCACCAAAATATAGCAGCGCTGCAGTGTATGTTATTATATATATAAGCAGTGCTGCTGAAAACTGGGGCAGCGCTGCTAAATATATATATTTTTTCTTTTTCTTAAAACCCTACCTAACTTGAGTAATACTTTCTTATACTTTCTTGCAGCCGTCAGCCGTTTCTTCCCTCGCGTCAATTTAATCTTCATTGGTTCGCAAATATCAGGTAAGCAACTGTGTTCAGCCCTATTTCCCTATTTCTTCTTGAATTACTCAAAAGCTTCTCTAGTTGAAATCCTTTCGGTAGGTAAAGTGTACATTGGTTGGGCAAAACTGCATTTTTTGTTGATGAAAAGAAACTAATCATGGCTTCATATGTTCTATATATATATATATATATATATATATATATATATATATATAACATGTTGTTCACGATGTAGGTCCTTGTGTTGCAAAGTTGCAGTGAGATTGCACTATAAATTCCTTGGACTTTATCAGACTGTAGCTTGTGATACTTTTCTAAAAATTTCATCAGTAGGGTCATCTTTGAATTTGTTACATTCCTATGATACTTGTTTAATGTGACATTTAAATTAAGTAATACATCACAGAATGTACCTGTTATGGGCTCCATGAAAGGAAATGTATAGAAAACTTTTGTACACATTGTTAAACCTTTCCCATTTGTAATTGAATTCCACATAAGGCAGCCAAAAAAAATGATATATATATATATATATATATGTATATACACACACACACACATGTTACAGACACTGTTTCAATGATCTGTTAAGACACTCACTCAAAATTTTCTCATTTGTAATTGAATTCCACATAAGGCAGCCAAAAAAAATGATGTATATATATATATATATATATATATGTATGTATGTATGTATATACACACACACATGTTACAGACACTGCTTCAATGATCTGTTAAAAAAATGTTTCAATGATCTGTTTCAGTGTCATGGAGCTAAAGGCAATCAACAAGAAATAAATGTTGATGGATTTGAATGAATAATTGGTATCTAACTTTAAATATAGTCAAAAAAGCATAAAACAGTGTGTGTTCTTTTATGTTACCTTCTTTTATATTTCCTCTATGACTTTTCAATTAAAATTATTTCTTCAATTTTGATATGAATAAATGGAGGAATTGGTTGGTGAGCCAAAAGATATTGTATAGACATCTTTTGGTTTATTAGGAGGCTGTTCTAGCTCAAGGCTTTGGTGTTCAAACCAATAGTTGGTTTACTTGGAGGACTAACATCTGCTCTTTTTGTATATGCATTGATTTGTTAAACTTTTTACAAATACCCCCTTCCTCCCAACAAAAAATTATTCATGGGGTCTTTCAAAACAGAGCAAAATTGAGCTACAAATTAGAAAGAATAATGATTCTCCTGCCGAATTTCAAATTCGGAGTGTTGTATGAGTGGAGTGGTGAGCCCCCCACCATATGACGACATCATGTGAGAAATAAAAAAATTATAATAATTTTAGATAAATTAAAATTATAAAAATGAGAGAGAGTAATTATTGATTAGTCAAATAATGGATTAGTGTGTAATTAGATCAAACCTCATTAAAAGAAGCAAATGAGAACCAACTGACCTTAAACTCAGCTTAGATCCTACACAAATTCTAGCTGTCATGGGTAAAAACTTCTCAGTCCTTTTGTATCAAGAAAAACAATATTATTTTCACACATGTGCACACACACGCTCAAACACACACACACACATATATATGGAGAGAGGTGACACAGAAAGGGAGACTACTAATGAGTCAATACCTTTGCTTAGGAGTTTTTAAGTTATATAACTTTGGCATAAAAAAATACCCTTCGAGTTTCATTTTGTATAATAAGTTAAAAAAAGAACCTTGAGAAGCTCAACTAAGATATTCAGTTTTTAGAAGCTTGACACTCAGCCTTCTAATGGCCAAAGAAAGTGATCCACATCAAGTCCAAATTGTTATGCGTGCTCTCAAACTTCCTGACAAATATCTTCTCTTTCTCTATTTTTTTTCTTCTTCTATTTCTACTTTTAGTATAATATGAAAAAATAAGTCATATATTTTTTAATGTTTGTTTATGTAGGAAATTGTGACAATGGCCGGTGGAGTTGAATCAAAGAAAAGAAATGCACCACGTGGGGGTCATTTAGATAAAGCAAAGGGCAAACAAGTGGTTGAACCATCTAATCGAAAAAAAAGGAAAGAGTGCATTGTTAGTGCATCCTGTGTTCATGAACGAGGATGCAAAAGCTCGATATCTTGAGAAGATGGTGGCTAGTCGCGTTGAAATGGAGCGTTTCTCCGACCTTGAAGGTTTGGCAATGGTTTCAATGGATTGCATGGAATGGATAAAGTCAAGGGGTTGGACACCCTTGTTCGAACTCCATGTAGAAAAAGTGCCGATCGAGTTTGTAAGGGCATTTTATGCCAATCTACATGATGAAGAATGTGTTGGTCCCGATCCCAGTTTCAAAACATTCATCAATGGAAAAATTGTTGTCATTGATGCCAATGTCATTGCAAAGGCAATTAAGGTCAAAAGAGAAGCAAATGGGCTCATTCTTCCAAATTTAGAGAAAAATGATCGTGGTAGACCAAGTAGGGAAACTGCTATTTCGGTGCTCACTCATGGTAAAGTACAAGTTATAAAGGATTTTGAACCTGCATTTTTGGCAAAGGATTATAAAGTTCTGAACATGATAGTTGGTTACAACCTTGATCCACATGATAATAGCAAGCGAATTTCTAAAGACAGGCAAGCTTTACTATACCACATTGGAAATGGCGATTCTATCGATCTCCCTGCAACTATTGTACGCACAATGATCATAGATGCTACAAAAAAACGAACAGGTTGTGCTTTGCCTTTTGGTGTACTTGTTACAAAGTTGATTGAAAAATATGGTGAGAAAATATCTGAGCATGCGAGCTACTCTAAACCAATGGGGGCTATTAATTTAGAATATTGGCAGAGGTCTAAAGCTGCTCATAGAGCAACTGGCTATGACATGGGTATAGATGATTTGCCGCCACGAGCACGTGAACCTTCTCCACCATTGCCTAACGGCGATGAGGGTAATAAGCCAGTTACACGCTGTGAATTTTACAAGGAAATGAGGCGATTGAGATAGCTGATCGAGAAAAAACACGAAGATTATGACAACCATATTGATGTTCTTAGGACGGAGATTCATGAACAGTTTCGTAATTATCCCAATTCACCTGAATATTATCAAGATCTCAATAGGAAAGAAGATGATGGTGCGAGTCGTGGTGACAGTGGAAGACAGAATGACGTCTAATGTTAACTTTTGTCTTTTGATCTAAATTTTAATATGATGTCTAATGTTAACTTTTGCTTTTGGTGTAAATGTTAACATTATGTCTAATGTATGAGAAGTTACTGCTGATAATGAAATGCTTTTTGATGTACAATTTATTTCTCATTGTTATATATATTACTATCTTTGTTTTCTTTCTCATTGCTATATATATATTACTATATTTTTTAATTCTTGGATTGGTTTCTGCTTGTGCTAGTACTACCAATTGCAATCTCTTTAAGAACATGTTCACTCTCTGTTCAAAATATAACAACAAAAAAGATAGCTACCTACAATGAAAAAAATTAAACAAATGAAGATTAGATTAGCTAGTCTTTAGTACATAACCTATTATATTTCTAAAAAATTACAAACTACTGAACAGAAGTGTAGAAGTCAAAAACTAAGTTTCTAATGTTCTTCCAAAAAAGTGTAGAATAGTATTTGATTGACGTTCTTAGGACAAAATGTGTTTTACAAACATATCTATATATATATATATAGTGGGATCCACTTTTGAAAAAACAAAAAAAAGTGGGTCATACAAAACAACACCATTGTCAGCCTTTGAGGATGAATTAGTTGAAGTTATCTACAACACTGTATCCTTGTTGGCCCATCGCAGACGGCTTCCATAATCAGATTGTACAATAGCTGTGTTATATCCATCATAACCACCACAACTGGTATTATCTGCAAATGCTGATGAACCACCAGAGGCTTGTTGCTGAGGCTGTGTCTGGCTATAGTAATCATAACCTCTCCCCTGAGCAGTCTGCTGGTTTTGTTAACGATAACCAGTGTATTGTGCTTGGTAACCTTGTTGAAGATACCCTCTAAATTGAATTGCTGGATTTCTCTGACGATTCTGCACAAGAGGGGTTCAGACATAAAAACAAAAATAATTAAATAAAAATTATATAGATATTACCATGATTAAATATATAATTAATATGATACAAAAAATATATGTTTACCCAATCATCGCATGGATTTGCTTCATCTCTTTCATTACCGTGATTGGTTGTCTTATTGACCTGATAATAAGTATGTGTGAATTCAATCATTCATTACTTATTTCAAAATACGGGCATTATAGTAACAGATGAAAATAGGCACCAACCTGACAATAAGATGCTTGTGAGCTAATATTCAATTTTGTGGTGGGCTGTGACAAATCATGAGTTATTGTTTCTGCATTTGTTGTTACTCTTTCTCCATTACCCTGATTAAGAAATTAAATAAATCGGTAGTCATCGGACCTTTGGAAGCGAGGGCTTGGGGGTGGACTATGTTGTTGGGAAATATGAAATGCATACTTGCTTTGAATCTCAGCATCCTACAACAAAAAAATATAGGATAAATTAATATAGCATATGTTTTGAACTAATGTAACATAATAGAACGTCACTCACCTTATTCATGACATAGGATTCAACTGGTTGTTTCAAAGACTTCTTTTTGTTTTGTGCGTGGATTTCTTGTGATGATTTGTATCTCTTTTTGCGCCCTCTTGATGTGTCCCTTTTTTTCAAACCCGTTACGGTAATTTCATGGCCACTTTGCTCGTAAGTAACATGAATTTGATGCCCATTACCAACCTTGGACGGATTTTCACCATTATGTTGCACTCGCTTTTCCTTTCTCATATCTTCTAGAAGCTTAAGCAAATGTTGACCATGTACAATGGATAAATTATAAAACTCATCACCCTCTGATGCAAATGAACTAACGCGTGTGAAAAGATGACACATGTCTCTAAAACGTTGTCGTTGCTGCAAACTAGGATCCATTTGCACTTCACGGCCAATGAAATCTAACACTGCCTCATCTTTCGCCCCTCGCGTCCACTATTTTACTATGTATTCCTTAGGTAATTCAATTTTGTGATGCAGCTCTCTAATAACCTTTATCACATGCGAACACAGAAAACCTTCCATTTCAAACTTTCCACAATTACACATCAAATAACCATCTTATCTCTTTCTTACACGTCGTTCTTGACTATGTCCATCAAGTGATGCCACCATGTAAATGAATTCTCCATCCTGCTGGATTGTTTTTTTGTGATAAATTTCAACCATCTTTTCAAATTGTTGTTGAAATTGCTCAAAAATAATTCTAGTGTATCTCTCACTAGTTTGGACTAACATTGTGTTTGAATTTTTTATCTTTGGCAGTTTCGAAGCTAAATTGTACTCTGCTAACAATTCCTTGTACCTTTTGTCTGTGACCATCCTATCAAAGTTTTTAAAAAAATCAGGAATAGTATGGTCAGATTTCAAGTACTTTTTCAATGCGGCATTGAGGCTTTCACTTAATTGAGTGCTCCGTATACCAGCACACCAATGATGTTTTACAAATGCCTTTGCCCATTTGGTTCTGAGACTATATAAAACAGACAACCATTTGTTGCCACGAACACCACACTCGATTAACATAGACTCCCAACACATTTCAAATTCGTCTTCATCCTCATATTGATTCATAAACTCAAATAAAATGTCTTTTATACCAACCGAACCCTTTCTTACATGGCCTAAATGTTTCATAGCATTTTGCATAATATGCCATGTACAGAGGTGATGGTGTGTCCCGGGCATAACCAACGCTAGCCCTTTTGCAATAGCCGCATCTTGATCAGTTACAATTGTTCTCGGATATTTTTGAGACATTGCAGCCAAAAATTTCTGAAACAGCCACACAAATGAGTCTGCCGTCTCATCATACATCAAAGTGGCTCCAAATATAACTGTTTCTCTGTGATGATTCAAACCAACAAAAGCAGCAAACGGTCTATTCGCATTATTTTTATTGTAAGTTGTGTCGAATGTCACAACATCTCCAAAATGACCGTAATCAATAATCATCCGTGCATCCGCCCAAAATATATTGGTTATCATCTTTTGATTGTCCAACTGAACTGCATGAAAGAATGATGGATTGTCCAACAGTTGGGATTGAAAATACTCAAATATGCATCTAGCCTCTCCAAATTGCAAATGCTTTTGTCTCTTCGTTCTTAAATAAATTTTTTGGTCTACTTTTGTAAACCCAATCGCTTCTCTTGCCCCGACTTGTCTTCCCATTAGTTTATATGCAGAACCAATAGGTAGTCCAGAATCAGCTGCCAAATCGACATCAATTGCCTGAGGTACAGAGATATTTCTTTGTGAAGGCATCAAATGAGTGCAATCTTTTCTAATGAATTCATGGTTGTGCACTTCTTCAAACCTATCTAGGAAAAATAGCATTTTTTCCCTTACTAATTTTATATGCATGAAGGCACCACATCCGGTCCTTGTTTTCGCCCTTTCTTCTTTTGTAAGATGGTTCCTTTTGTCTTTTTCTCTATAACCCTCCTTGCAACATACAAATTTGGCAGAAGTAATTTCCCCAGTTTTTTGATTTTTATTCGTATGATCCCTTCTTATACTAAATCCAATTTGGCGTCCGTATGCATTGTAAAAGTCGTATGATTCATTGACCAACTCAAACACCATTCCAACTTTGGATTTATGTTCCCATTCACCCAATGGACTATCCATTGCTTTCAACCACCTTTAACAAGATAATGAAGTGTATTAGAAAGTGCATTTCTTAAGAAATTTATTGATAATTCAAAATATGATATAAAAAATAATATTAAAAGATAGAAAAATATTTATTGGTGGTGAAGAGGTATAGATGAACTGTGGTGAGAATAAATAAATTAAGTTATAATAATACAAATATTTTTAGGTATAAGGGTGGTGAAATGTAGATTTAAGGTTAGTGAAAAATAGATTTAAGGCTGGTGAGGTATAGATGAACTGTGGTGAAAAAAAATTACTTTTAATATTTGAAGTATTTTTAGTTAAATGGGTGGTGAAATGTAGATTTAAGCTTGGTGAAATATGGATTTAAGGGTGGTGAGGTGTAGATGAACTGTGGTGAAAAAAAATTAAGTTTTAATAATACAAATATTTTTAGTGGTGAAATGTAGATTTAAGGTTGGTGAAAAATAGATTTAAGCTTGGTGAAATATAGATTTAAGAGTGGTGAATTTTTTTTTTTAGTTATAATAATACATATATTTTTAGGTATGAGGGTGGTGAAATGTAAATTTAAAATTGGTGAAAAATAGATTTAAGGGTGATGAGATATAATTTTGATGACAAAAGATTTTTTTACTAAATCTATAGACAAAATTTAATTCTTTTAATAAATAAGAATTAAACAATTTTTACAGTATTTATTATCACATATATTTCCACATATTACATTTCAAGATAAAAAAAAATTACAAGATAAAATAAAAGTGTTCAAGGGACAAAATAAATGTTGGTGGAATATAAATTTAAGATTAGTGAAATGTAAATTTAAGGTGGTGAAGAAGAGTTTTAATGTGAAATAACACATTTATTGAACAACAATTTTTATAGCATTTATTATCACAGATATCACATTTATATTTCAAGTTTTAAAAAAATACAAGACAAAATTAACATGTTGAAGGAACAAAATAAACACCATTAAAATAATATTCAAGCCTAAATTACATAATAAATGATTTTATTGACATGTTCATACCTGATGGATGGAGATGATGACAGAGAGAAGAGAAGAAATGAGTTTTGGGCGGGAATAAAGTGAGTTGGTGAATGTATTAAATGGGTTGGTGGTTGGTGAAAAGTGAGAGTATTAATAATATTTATAATGAAGGCTGATAGTATAAAACAATATTTATAACGGAGAAGGAGAAGGAGAAGAAGACGGAAGAAAACAAACAAAGTAAACAAACTCATCAAAACGACGCACAATCCGGGTAAGGCACGGATCCACTAGGGCAGAGGATCCTGCTCCACAAAAGAGATGAAACCAAGGTCGGCACTGACGCGTGTCAACCGGGTATACTTTATCGATCAGTACTTAATTTATATATAATTATTCTGAATTTAATTTTAGCATACATCATTAGTTGACGTCATCTCTTATTTATAGAAATCTAGTGGCATCGTGCATATAATTATTTAAATCACTTATATCAAAATAATAAAAAAAATGTCAAAATGTCATGATCTTTATAACCTACCCAATTTAAAAGGATTTCATCACGAAATCAGGCCATACTTTGAGGAAATAAGTCTGAATACTTAGAACGAACCTCCTGCTCTCGCTCTAAGGTAGTCTCCTCAACATTATGGTGATGCCACAAGACTTTGACTAAATGAATGGTCTTACCCCTCAAGGCTTGCTCTTAAGCGTCAAGAATTTGAACTGGCCTCTCCTCGTAGGTGACATCCTCATCAACCTCAACATCTACCCAACTCAAAACATGAGATAGATCAGGCTCATACTTTCTCAACATCAAAATGTGGAATACATTATGAACCTTTTCCAATTGTGGTGGTAAGACCAATCTATAAGCTACCTCACTGACACACTCTAGGATCTCAAAATGTCAAATATATCTAAGCAATAACTTGCCACTTTACCTAAAACACATCAATTCTTTTGTGGTGAAACCTTAAGAAACACATGGTCTCCCACCTCAAAGGATAATGGTCGTCTCCTCCTATCGGCATAACTCTTTTGTCGACTCTGAGCCGTCAACAACCGTTGTCTAATTAACTTGATCTTTTCAGTAATCTCATGCATAGTGTCTGGTCCTAAGGTTGCTATCTCACCCACCTCAGTTCAACAAACTGGAGATCTACAAGGTCTGCCATACAACGCCTCAAATGATCTCATTTCAATATTGGCCTGGTAACTGTTGTTGTATGTAAACTTCACAAGTGGCAAATGGTCCTTCCAACCACAGCCAAAATCCAAAATCCAAGCACGAAGCATATCCTCTAATATCTGAATGGTACGCTCTGACTGTTCGTTAGTCTGAGGATGAAATGTCGTGCTAAAATGCAACTTCGTGCCTAACACTGTCTAAAAACCCTACCAGAATCTTAAAGTAAATCGTGGATCCCTATCTGACCCAATGGATACCGGAACTCCATGTAACCTTATAATCTATTCCATATATTGCTTACTAAGTCTCTTCACATGATCTGATAACCTTATAGGCAAGAAATGTGCTATCTTGGTCAATTTATCCACAACGACCCAAACCGTGTCATTATCCTTGTTTGACCTTGGAAGTCCCGTGACAAAGTCCATAGTGATGTGTTCTCACTTCCACTAGTAATAGTTGTAATAACCCAACTGGTTTCTGATGTTCTGCCTTCACTTGTTGACAAGTAAGGCACCTCACCACAAACTGTGCTACATCTCTCTTAATGCTCCATTACCAATAATGGTGCTTCAAATTGTGATATATCTTTGTACCACCTCGATGGACTGTAAAATGAGAGTGATGAAAGTCCCGTAGTACATCCTCACGATAGTCAGAAGGAACTACCCCTCTAAACCGTAGACCCCCATCAGAAAGTAAGGTCCAATCCTTTACTACCGAACCACTATCAATCTGTGAGTGAGTGGCCTCTAACTCATGATCCCGTTTGTAGAGACCATGACCAATTTTGGCCGGTTTACCAATTTTTCATACAAATGTTATTCAAATGGATGAAGCTTGAATCTTCGAAAGAATGCATCAATGATCTATACAAGGATTTGATTGATTGAAGTTTTCGGATGGTTCCAATTGCATGAGGACATCGTTGATCAAGTATAAGAGTCACATAGTCCAGGTAAAGTGGTGAGATCACATATATTTAAAACCGGGAGGTTCCGACCTTAAAAATGTTTCATGTTAATCAAAGGAACCATATGATGTTTTCTCACTATAAGGTAATTATTCTGGAGGAAGCAATGATGGACATAGAACCTTTCAAATTACACCATGAATGCTTAGAGACTCTTCATGTTTAAGAATGAGTTCCAAATCATCATAATACTTCTCATTAAGTGCTTTTCCAATCCTCTTTCCAAGTTCACATGTAAATCCATAAAATCCAAAATAACTAAGAATGTATGTAACATACCATCTTGCTCCGAGATTATAAATGTCAATATAAATCTCCTAGAGTTCACTAATTTAGATGTTCTATTATCTATTTATTAATCTTATTTATATATTATATGTTTTATATTATATATATAACTAGAAAAAAATATTTTATATTATATAAATTTCTAATGGTTCCGATTCTTGTACTTGGAACCAGAACCATAATGAACGATTCCTAAAAAATGAAATTAGGTTCCAGTTCCACCGGTTCTTTGTGCTCTCCTATCGCCCATGCACCAATTCAACATATGCAAACCACCTAGGTACTGTTTGGTAGTGGAAGACTTAAAATAAATTCAACCAAAGTCCAAACCGAAATGTTTTTAGCAAGAAGAATATAGGATTGAGTAGCCCAAGCTCGGGTGACGCGTGTGGTATGATGGGTTGAACCCAATACGTTCTCTTCTTTTGGGGTGCCCAAACCTAAATCCAATTTAACTACTTATAAAGTCACACACTTTTTCAAAATATTCCAACGTGGAATACCCACTTTCACCTCTTTTAACTATGATCAAATGGGCTATTTTGGATATAATTTTTCATTCACCCGAAAATAATTTTGAGCAAGTAAATATACTACGTTTATCTCTTCTCGGAGAAGAATGCGTTCCAACATTGTCTTGCCTCAAAATTTTAGTGAAACCTACTCTAATTTTGACTCAAAATAGCTTGGTCAAAGAACAAATTTCCAACACTAACAACCACGAAGAACGATATGCTTTGATGAATAGAAGCTGATTTATTAATAAAAAAATTAAATAAGAAAATTTGTTTTAGAAAGATAGTAGAAAGAATAAAAGACATTTTATCATGCGAGTAAAATGGACAAATCAATTTATATATTTATTTACAAACAATAATAATGAAATAAATAATTACTAATCCTGTCATCTTTTTTTTTTTTTTTAGCCAGATTTTTGAATCAGTGTTAGTTCCTCTCCTTTCTAAGTGAAAGGGAGAGGGTTCCAATCTCTTAATTGGAAGAGTTTATTAAACTCACATGAGTATTATATTTGGATTTGTTTGGGGCATATGACTTGTAGGGTGTTGTTGTCGAAAAAAAAAAAAAAAAAAGAAAGAAAAATCCTTCTTTTATTTCTTTCAATTTTACAAGTAAAGATATATTTTTTGTTTTTCAAATTTACTCTCTGACTTCTAAATTCATCATTTTACTTTCATCCAAAAATAAGAGAAAAGAGAAAAACAAATATTAGTTTCATAAGTTGGAAAAAAATGTATTAATTAAAATATGAGAAAATAACGAGCATTTATCTCTTTCCCTTTTATCCAATTATCCGTAGGCTTCCTCATCATTTTTTTTCTTTCTTCTATCCATATTTTTCATCTCCCCTACCGCACAGTTAATAAACACGTTTCCTTTCCTTTCTTCTAACTCGTATCCAAACGCCCTCCATCGTTGTCCGTACTTCAATAGTTTGAAGTGTCTGCTTGTACCTTAATTTCTTTTTCAGCTTCACTTTCTCAGTTCCGAAGAATCTATTGGTGCCGATGGTGTGGCCGACGCGCCGCTCTTCGCGAGTGAATTTCGCGTCCTCTCCGGCGTTATTGCCGATCAGAGGCACACCGTTGACCACCACCATCTAACTGTACACGCACTCTCTTTCTTTATCTTATGTGAAGATTATGATGGATATGATTCTTCATCTTGAATTTTAATCCATGCATGCTACTAGTAATGTCGATACATTGGGGGTTTTACTCACCTCTCCATAGATTTTTGTTCTGATTTCGCTGTTTAATTTGCATTTTTTCATTTGGAGTTGCATGCAATTTCCTCTCTCTCTCTCTCTCTCTCTATTATGCTGTGGATGTAGATATCTTTGCACATGGTTGGGAAAAGACTGTTGAGTTCAGTTCAGTTGGTCTGTAACTGTGCCCATAATTTTTCCTACACATCTCTACTGCTTCTCTCTCTCTTCTCTACACATACAGACATATGTATTATTAGTCTTGCTTCTTATGGTAGTTATTGAGTATAATTTTTTTCTAGAGTAGTTTTCTTATTACAACACATCAAATTTCTTGGCAACAAATAAACAATTGAATAATGTGGCAAATATTATTCAATGATATGAGGCATTACTGGTCATAACTCACTATGTAATCTCTCTAAGGACACAAATTATATGTCTGTACAAAATAATAACGACCATATATGCAATTATGTAATTCTTTAAATCTTCTCAACAAATATATTATTAGTAGCTTACAGAAGAAAGTAGCTCTCATTGTTAATCTGTCCAATAAATGCCATTATGTAGGGAACGCTATAGCTAGTCTAGAGAAGTGGTCTGAGTTTGTAAGGGGGACCTTTCCCAAAATCAAGTGTTTTGAGTAACTTTTCATTTCATAACAACCTTCAGAAAGTTTGTGTTTGCTGGGAGCATGTCATCAATAATCTTAAGAAACTTGAAACTTTCTACTCCAAGCTCGACCAATAGGGTAGTTGTTGGACAATGTTCGATCGATCAACACTACTCGATTGGTGGAGTAGCTGCTGGTCACCTTTTGGTCAATACACGTGAAGCCTAACCAATTTTGTGGTTATCTTCATATATTTTATTATTATTATTATTATTATTTTTATAAGTAGGTTATCTCATGTATTTGACTTAGTTCAATAAACTTTTGGTGAGTAACCTTTTGTTAAGCCCCAAGTTATATAGCATAATTCTTTAAATTTGAGGCACTGTTATTTGTTTGCCTCTTTATACTTCGTTTCATAATTAACACAGTGACTGCAATTCTTTTTGTCATTGAATGAATTCTTTTGATTTATTTGTCACTATTACTGCAAAAAGCTTTGTGTTACATCTGTATGTTGGGTATTCCACTTCGATGCCACTGATGTAATATACTCAACTTTACAAAGCCTTATGTTTACTTTACTATTTGGTGTTGGTTACATTAATCATGATTTTCCATTTTCCTTTTTCTGGGGCCATACATTCAATTAAGCCACGTGCTACCATGTCTTTCCTTCTTATCTCAACATTCATTTATTCATTGTACACCATGCCACTCCTCCTCATGGTTGTAGTTCGGTTTTCTTTGCACATGGCCAGTTCATCTTAGTCTGTTTTCTCTCATTTCATCCACATTTTATGCTAATTAATTTGGCTGTATCTATTATAATTTTATCCCTTGCACATTCATCTCAACATCCACATTTTACTCCACTCGTTTTATGAGCATAGTTGTTTCTTAGTTGCCTAAAATTTTGTCCATCTATAGATGTTTTAAATAATTTTCCGTTCCGTTTTGTAGTATATCTCAATCACACGACATGCCAAAAGACTACTCCCCCATCCTGCTATAATCCTATGTTGGGGAGCTAATATATTAACAATGTAGCAAGCTATTAACTCAAGAGTCGTGAGCCTCTCCCCGAACATCATGAGACATACCCTATTGAATTTGTAGATGTTTTTTTTACATGTATTGTGTCGATCTTTGGTAGAACTAAATGAGCAATGATTCATGTAGTATTCCTTTCAATATGATTGCATTAAACCTAAAATTTTGAAGAAAGGGAATGCAAGAACTAGATTTTGTCTTTAGCTGAAAGCTTACATTAATTATATTGTTAATTAATGTTAAGATGGATGAGTGGAATGACTAGAAGAGATAGGGTCACTAATGAAAGTGTGAGAGAAAAATTAGGTGTAGCACCCATTAGTGGAAAATTCGAGAGAGTAGACTTAGATGGTTTGGACATATACATCGGAGACCTAGTGATGCGCCGGTAAAACGAGGAAGACTAGTTGCAAGATGGAAAGGAAGACCAAAAATGACATGGGATGAAGTTATTAAAAATGATTTTAAAAAGTTAAATATAGTAGGTGAATTGGCATGTAATAGAAAAGCTTGGAGAGAGAGAACTCATGTGGTCGACCCCATTCATATGGGATTAAGGCAAGGATGATGATGCTAATTGACATTATAAAAACTGTAAGATTGTTTCATCACTCTCGTACTCTTCTCTTATTTTTTAAAGGGAGGGGAATGGGTGCATACAATCAGATATAATAAAAGACAGGGAGACTTTTTTGCCTCAAACATAGTATATTTTGTTGTAATTACGTCACAACCTAGATTTTTTAAATGCTACCACTAGATTTATGAAAGTCACATGGTTCTTTTATTCCATTCATTGACCGATTCCATCATCATTATAATCATTATTATTTGCAGAGATTAAGAAAAAGGTTCTTCCTTTTTATTCTGTGGTAGTCCTCAAAACAAATGTCTCTAGCTTGCTGTTGTTTTTTCCGTGTCAAGATGGTACACATTTTTAGACATTGTCTTGTAAAACAATTGAATATGTTTACTTATTCATTTTCTTTATTTTTTAATTCTATAGTGTGATATAACAGATTATTCAGACAGAAATCATTCGAACTGGAAGGTGAGACTGGAATTATGCCAAAGATTGAGGTTACAGATCTGGATTTGCCCTCTGAGGACATGTGTTCAAGGAATATTGGGGTATGCCTGCGTTTTTACAGATTATTGAATTATTATGTGTCTTATCTCTTGAAATTGCTATATTTTTTTTATGATATTTCGCAATGGCTGACTTATCTCCATCTTAGCTTTTACTACGGCTCCATAGGTTATCTTTCTCTGATTGTTTCCAATTGTTCACCACAATCTAAAAGGTCATAACAGATAACTGTGTGTGAAGCTGCTGCTTCAACAGA
This sequence comes from Cornus controversa, assembly GCA_026545225.1. Classification (NCBI taxonomy): domain Eukaryota; kingdom Viridiplantae; phylum Streptophyta; class Magnoliopsida; order Cornales; family Cornaceae; genus Cornus; species Cornus controversa. Next base: position 8,410,252 of record CM048849.1, on the reverse strand, counting down.
AATTTCTCTTCAAAATATAAGATAAGAATATCTGTTGCGTAAGAAATTTTTTAGTATCTAGAACCTTTCTATAAAGTTTCTCTATGCAAAATAAAATCCTGTGTTGATATTATCATGACGATAAATTTCAGAGTGTTGAATCTGGCACTGATAGATGGTCTGTGGAATGAACTAGGTCTACTGTCCTGTCTAGAGTCTAGAACAATTTCAAACATAACAGCTGAATGGCGTTGGCAATGGGCGCCTGTTTATTTTGCCTCATTCCATGTGGCAACCTTTTGCCCCAAGGATTCATTTGGTCAGAGGTGACCTCTTCTACTTTGACTAGATGTTTCTAGAGAGGACTATAATTTCCTTTGCTCCCATTCAGATAGAAAAATGTTATACCGGTTATACGGTGTGGGCTGGTGCCACTGAAGGCATGGTGCATGTGGCCTGCCTTGAGGTCTGCTATCTTATGGACAATTGGGGTTGGTGTCATCTGGCCTTCAGATGACAACACATTATGCAGCTAAGGAATTCAATATTCTCACTCCAACAAGAAAATACTATTCTTTGGTCAATGCAGGGCATCTTTATTTTTCCTCAACATCTACTTTCTTTCTCACTCTTGAAAATACGAAACACTATCCTTTCAACTAGAACAGAACTGTTAGGAAATGGTGCTCATTTTTTTGTTACATTCTTGCTTGAAGTTGCTGCTTATGTCTTTCAAAGTTGATATGAGCAAGTCATCGTCGTCGTCATCATCATCCTTGCCTTAATCCCATATGAATGGGGTCAGCCACATGGATTCTTTCTCTCTAATCTTTTCTATTACATGCCATTTCACCTACTATAATTAACTTTTTAAAATCATTTTTAATAACCTCATCCCATGTTATTTTTGGTCGCCCTCTCTGCCTCTTACCTTCTATTACAACTAGTCTTCCTTGTTTGACCGACTCATCACTAAGTCTCCAATGTACATGTCCAAACCATCTAAGTCTATTCTCTCGGATTTTCTCACCAATGGGTGCTACCCTATGTTTCCTGGACTCGCCATTGAACTTTGTCGTGTTCGTGTTGACATGACACGGACCCCGACACGAGATATGCGTCGGACACTCTGTTGTATCTACCGGACACGGTTACTTGTGAAGTTTCTTGAGTTGACTGTATTTTCTTTGTAGTTCTCGTCTGAGCAAAAGAAAAACTCAACTCTGGTTCAAAAATGGCTATTTTTTGAGGTTGAAGATGTGTGGCTATTCACGCTCTGGCTTGCATGAGTTTTCCAACGGGTCAAAAAGTGGTTTCACGCGCTTTGCAGATATAACAAATTGACTTGATAAAATTTTTTATGATTGTGATGTTGCCATGTTGCACTATTTATGAGTTGTTTGCCACTCAATTTTGGGAATCTTCTAGGTCCAAGCTACCTTTTCAGCTTCTACAATTTATTATTCAAATTTTAATTGGAATTTGCTGGAACCCACTATCTCGAGAAGTGTAATGAAATTATGGAAGACTTCTTTTTAAATTTGGGAACTGTTTATTGGCAGACTAATTTTTATATTGGGAATGGTGTATCCCTTCAACTTCTAACCTCTTCAATATCTTTAATTCTTTATATACGACACTTAGAAAAGCAAATCTTTTATATGAAAATCAAAAACAGTAGGTATTTTGCATACCATGTCAAGCAGAATAAAATACTAACAAAAGAATGTAATGTATAATTTCATGCAAATTAATCATTTTAATGTCAAAAAGCAAATTGATAGATTAACTCAAAACAACAAAAGAATGCATAAAATAGAGTAGACATAATTATACGTGGATGGACTTGGATTAGTTAATAATTACACATATTTTTCAATTAGTTGGAAATTATGTTTGTCAATATTTTGTATATTAAAGTGTCCAAGTACCCGTGTCCGGTTTTTGGACACTTTTATTCCGTGTCCCTGTGTCCTATAATTTGATAGATAGACAAATCCGACCTCTAGACACACACCCGTGTCCGACACCCATACCCGAGTTCGGGTAACATAGGTGCTACCCCTAATTTTTCTCTCACACTTTCATTAATAACCCTATCTTTTCTAGTCACTCCACTCATCCATCTTAACATTCTCATTTCCGCTACATGAAGGCAATGTTCTTGTTTCTTTTTTAGGGCCCAACACTCCGCTCCATGCAACATAGTTTGTCTAATGACGGTCCTATAAAATTTTCCTTTTTGCCTACGTGTTATTCTCTTATCACATAAAATCCCACTAACTTGTCTCCATTTTGTCCAACATGCTCCAATTCTACTAGTTGTATCACTATCTATCTCTCCATCCTTTTGTATTATCGATCCTAGATAACAAAAGTGGTTGTTTTGAGAAATCTTCTGGTTTTGTAGTGCTATCATTATATTATCGATATTTGAATTTGTATGAAATTTACACTCCATATACTCGGTTTTAGTTCGATTAATTCTCAAACCTTTCGATTCTAATGCATTTCTCCACGTTTCTAGTTTTATTGCTAAGTTTTCTTTGCAGATTTCCAAGAGCACGATATCATCAGCAAACATCATATTGTGCTGTTTGTTAACGATTGTTTTTTAGTTTGTTATGCTTATCTTATGTTGTTTGTTGTTGTTGCCTTCAACTCTTATCGGTTATCATCCCTCACCAAAGATTATTTATCATCACCATACACCATCATCATACTTTTTATTGACTCAAGGACTTATATTTTGGACATTTACTTGGTCAATGTTTCTTTATTTGTGGAATTGTATGAATCTTGAAATCTGGACGTGCATTGTTACATGAAAAAGTTGTCAGTAGTCCTATGTATAATAAACAATTTGTAACATATATTGGGATTTTTTTGTTTTGATAAGTAATGTATACTGGGAATTTTGTTATTTGCTGCTTTGGCAGCTAAAGTTTGGTTAGATATTCACATTGTAAGTTTGTACATTTGATAGGTTCTCATCTACTTCCTTCTTTTTTTCCCATTTCCGAAAATATCTGATTCTAGGACAACGTTGCAAGCTCATCAGGGAGCAATATAAGGTCATCCTTGATAGGGATGGGATTCTCACCATCTCTTGTCGACAAAGCAATTGAAGAAAAGGGTATGTTATGCACAAAAGCAAACTTTATTCAGTTTTATTGGTGTTGGGTGTGGTTGAGTTGGCTAACAATGGTATTATCATGTTGTTCAATGAGAACAAAGAACACCAAGCTTATCGAGCCAAGACTTAGCCATTTGGGGTTCCACTAGATCTTTAGATACACTTTATCTATAAAGTCATTTTACTCTGTTTAATTTGTTTTCTTCCTACTGCTTGATTAGTAAATGTGCCACTAGGTTTTGATAACAAAGATTATTTCCTTCTCTATCTAGGTGAAGACAATGTTGACTTGTTACTGGAGACACTCTTTGAATATTCTGTAAGTGAACATTTCTTGTGTGGTAAAGTGTTGTTTTGTTTTACTTGGTAACTTATCATAAAAATGTTTCTCTCTTTGTTTTAATTTGAGGAAAATATAAGAGCTTTCTCCTTTACTCTCCGATCATTTGATGTTCAATTATTATTCTCTCTATTTATTCAATTATTAAATATAATCAGTTTATTTACTTGGCAAGATGCATAGTATATTAATGGCTCAATCACTTAAGAACGGTAGGCCCAATTTCCTGAAATTTTATATTTTTTCCTTTTGAGCTGTTCTTCTTTACTCTCTTAGTTTGACATAAACATAAGCTGGTACTGAAATTTATTGAGAAAGGCTTTGGATTAAACTACTGTTATTTTCTTTCTTAATAAATGTGGTGAAATTATATTAATGGCATAAAAAGTAGATCCAATCAATACTTCTTGCATTCATATAGATGCTTATTAGTTGTTCAAATCCATACTTCCATACTTCAGCTAATTCAGTAATTTGAGAGTTGTTCATCACATTATGAACAGTTTCTGAATTCTTCACCTGACATGCACTGCCTTTGCCTTGATTTTACATTGTTATTTTCAGAATTCTCTTCTTATCTTGTGGCTTCTAAGGTGTTCACTATATTTATTTATTTCTTTATGATACATTCCAAACCAATTACTAAATATGAAATTGTTCATAACTCAGTGCTTCCTGATTCTCAAGTTTGTTAGTTTGGCAACTCCAGTAAACAAAATCATCTTTTTCCAATTAGCAGCAGTAGTTACCTTTCGCATCAACTGAGATGTATATTGTTGTGAAGCCCTAAGCTGATGCTAAGAGATCCTGCATCCTTTTTTTTAAGTTAGTGGTTTTGCAATCTCTTGTGATCTCATTGGAAATTCCTTCTTTTTTAAACGAAAATAATTCTTTTCTTAAAACTCTCTCTCTCTCTGAGTTCATGATCTTAAAAGTGAAAAGTTGATTTTTGGTGTATAAGCTAAAGGTGGATATCCTGACAGATGATTGGGAACAGAATCTTTTGAGGAGTCAGCTTTTGGATATTGAAACCAAATACCTTTTCTTATTTTTGATTGCTATGGAAAATCCAAATAAACTATCTTCTCCCTGAAAGTGATATTTATACATTTGGGTCCTATCCATCAAACATGGAATGAATTATGATATTCATATTTTATGGCTGAAGCTACAATGTCTAATGAATGTTTTTGATTTTGGAATGAAATAGGCTCTTGGAAATCCAGAGTCAGAATCATCGGATTCTCTAGATGGCTTATTTAGTGAGGCAAAGGATGAATTAGCTGCAGATGGTCATTCAAAAATGGTAATCTGCTGTTATCTTCTTTCTTAATATTATTGGTGCTATTTCTGATATATATATATATATATAATAAAAAAGCTGTGAAGTGGAAATTTTTTTATGATCATTCGAACAAGGTTAGGCATTAGTATACTATTTTTAGCTTCTGTCTGTTGGTTTCTATATATGAACTTAAATTAGGTTTTGAGAAGTGCTTGAAGGTGACCCTATTATACATCATTGACACTTAACTGTTTTCTGCTTTTCTCTAATTCTGCGATACAGGAATACTGAATTCACATTTAAATTTCCGTCCCCTTTGCTCAAAACCTATCCGACTCCCTCTGTGAAGAAAAGAGGAATAAGAACAGTGCTCCATTAATGGAATCTCACTCCATCAGAACAAGGCACTTTGGTTCGCCTACTTTTCAAGTTCTGTCGCTGCTGGCGCGTTGGAGTTGAATCTTCCCACTCTGCATACAAGGGCTCTTCTCAAGAACTCCTTACTTGTTTAACATGAAGCTTGGTCCACCTCAACCTGCCACCTAGCTGTCCTTGCCTTTTTGTCAACAATCTAACCTTTGGTTAGAATCCAATCTCTGCCACCTCACTGTGCAGCCGTTGTTCCTTCGGCGGAGGAACATGACTAGAAAATCTTTAATAAACCTAGTCACCTCCCTTTAGGGTTCTTGTCTGGTGGGACCACATTGCATTTCCCCCCCTGTATTCTCCATGTTGTGAGCTTTTCAGAGAATCCATTCTGTGCACCTTTCCAGATGCATTTAACAAACACTCACCAGCCTGGAGAAGATATTCAGGACCCCTCTGGCACTCATCAGCTCCTTTCTCCTTTCCACAAGTCTGAATCTCCTATCTAGCCATGCATTTTTGTGTGTTTGTTTTCGCTGTATTACAGCAAAATAGTAAATTTGTTTTGTTGAATATTTCTTGTGTCTGATGGCCAGTCACAGAATTGGCACTTAAGCTGAAGCCTGAAAGGTGCCATTTCTAACTTCAGTTTGAGGAACAGACTAGAGCGATAATCCAGGAATTGAAATGCAGCCTTGATTGTTGGAAAATAATAAAAAATGAACTTATTTTTTAGGGATTTCTTATGAGTTTTGAGGTTTTGAATCACTGTATTGAATCCATTATTTTCAAATAGTTACATTTATTTGTTTTCTGCTTCTCACTGTCATCTATTTCAGCTGTTCCATAAAACCAATAGTTTACCCTCTCTGAAATGAAACAGGTTCTTTGTAAACCTTGTTCTGTATCATCAGATTCTCTGGATAACATGTTTGGTGACAACAAGGATACAAGCAACTCCCACAACTTTGCCACAGATTTATGTCCAAAAGAGGTAACCTGCAGATGGTTGTGAATTTCTGACATAGTTGTGCTTTTTCTATTATTATCCTGTACAGTTAGTGGAAGTTTGTATTTGGTTAGTCTGTACAAGTTGGGGGATTATTGCAGTCTGTTTAAGTAGCTATCAGTTGTTTACTCTGGTTGATTTGTTTAGTTTGAATGAAGGATGTTAGCTGCTGCATCAAGGAGACCTAGTACCCTGTCTTGAGATCTGCCTTTTTCACTTGTTTTCTCTCTAACATTCTTTATTGTTTATTTGAGTTAGCATGGCTGAGAAATTGAATATTGAGCCTGCAGGCTTATAGTAATGATGTTTGTGAATTCTCAAATGTGAATATACCAATGCATCAACCTTCGTCTTAGGAAGAAAAAAAAAACCTTTGTCTTTACCTAAGCCATCATAACCTGGTTATCTTCCTTGTACATGAGATATTGGTATACGTCCTTACACCCAGCATTTCCTTGTTTCTTCTACGTTTTTCTTTTAGCTATCCACTTCTTATTGTTCCTTTTGCCCTCCTTTTCTTTTTCTTGATTATATATTATATATATATATATAATAAATATATAGTTGAAGAATTTGGGCTGATTGGAGAAAAATTAGGAGATTCCCTCTTAAGAGGGAAAGTTGACTAATCTCACAATTAAGTGAGATTTTTCTGTAAATTAGGCAGCTCCCAGATTTGGTTCCTAATTTTCTATAAATTACTTATTCTAGATAGTTGACCCACTAATTCCTAGGGTTACCTATTGTATAATTAGTTTCCTTATTTAGTTGTATAACAACATATATATTGCTGTATTTTCTATGAAAATTGAAATGAGAAAGATATTATTCTTCTTCATGGTGTCAGAACGAAGTTATAATTTGTTTCTCTAGTTTTATATTGCTGAGAGAAACCTAGAAAACTCAGCCTTCATTGCTGAGAAGAAAAAATCAGATTTCCAGAAAACCCAGCCTTCATTGCTGGAAAGAAAAAATCAGATTTCATCATGTCTGATACCACAGAAACCACGTCCACCTGTACCCAACCTATCACCACTGGAACAAACTCATCATTGGGTGAGTACCAGAATCTCCAAGCTTACTTCAAATTGAATGGCAACAACTACCTTGAATGGTCACAGGTGGTCAAGACCTTCATCAAAGGGAAGGGAAGACTGAGCCACCTCACTGGACTAGAACCTAGCAAAGATGAACCCACTTTTTCCTCTTGGGATGTGGAGGACTCAATGATCATGTCATGGACTCATGGCTATGGAATTCCATGCAACCCGAGATCAGCAGAACCTGCATGTTTCTTAATACTGCTCAGGAGATCTGGGAGGCAATTCGTCAAACATACTCCAAAGTACAGGATGTCAAACAAACTCCAAAGTACAAGATGTCAAATCTATGAGACAAAGACCAAAATTTCTTCTACCAAGCAAGGTACTCTATCTGTAACTGAGTATTATAGCACTATGAAGGGCTTATGGCTTGAATTAAATCACTATCAGAATTTTAAAATGGAGTGTAGTAAAGATGCTGCCATGTTGCAAAAGTTTATAGAAAGAGAGAGGATTTTTGAATTTCTGGCTGGCCTTAATGTGGAAGTAGATCAAGTAAGAGTCTAGGTTCTTGGAAAGGAGTCCTTGCCCTCTTTAAGGGAAGTCTTCTCAATTATAAGAGGAGAAGAGAGTTGGAGGAATGTGATACTTGACAATTACACACAAGAAGGTTTCGCCCTTGTTGTTTTCAAACCAAATGACAAGAGTTGAACTGTTGTGAACTTAGGAAAGACAGAGGCACAAAAACCAGGCAACAAAGATGGCCTTTGGTGCAATTATTGCAAGAAACCGAGGCATACCAGGGAGACATGTTGGAAAATCCATGGCAAGCCATCATTCTTTGGAAAGGGAAATGATGGGAAAGGAGGTAGACCTGGATAGAAAGGAGGATAAGCACATTTTGCCAATATGGAAGAGAGTCAGCATGAGACCCCTACAACTAATAATCAGGAGATGGGAGGGTTCAATAAGGAAGAGATAGACAAACTCTGGAGTTTTCTCACTTCTTTGAATAAACCGAGTGCCTCATGTTCATTGGCACAGTCAGGTAAGTATCCTTTGGCTCTTAGTGTCTCGAAAAATTGTTTTTCTGGTTCCTGGGTCATAGCCTCAGGTGCCACAGACCATATGACAAATTCATCTCATAGGTTTACCACTTATAGACCTTGTCTAGGAACCCAAAAAATCAAAGTAGGTGATGGAACATTGGCTGCTACTGCTGGTCAAGGAACTATTGCTTTGACCTCTTTTCTGGCTTTTAAAATGTGTTGCATGTGCCAAAGCTTTCTGTTAACCTTTTGTCCATTCATCAAATTACTAAGGACTTGGATTGTTGCATAACTTTCCTTCCACATCACTGTGTGTTTCAGGACAATACTACGGGGAAGACGATTGGGCTTGCTAAGGAAGGAGAGGGGCTCTACTACCTGGAAGCTGAGAGTGGCAATGGTGATCGTGTACCCCTTTCACACCTTTCAGGAAAGGTTTCATCAAATACAACCCAAATTTGGTTGTCATTTTCGTCTTGGACATCCACCTTTTATTCTGTTGAAAAGAATGTTTCCTTCATTGTTTGAAGAGTTGGATATTAATAGTTTTCATTGTGAGGTATGTGAATTAGCCAAACGTCATCGTGTTCCTTTTCCATTAAGTAACAAAAAGTCTTCAAGACCATTTTCTTTGATCCACACAGATGTTAGGGGCCTTCTCGGATTCCTAATATTTCTGGGGCTCGTTGGTTTGTCTCCTTCATTGATGATTATTCTAAGGTCACTTGGGTTTATCTGTTGAAAAATAAATTTGATGTTAGTACTATTTTTCTCATCTTTCACAAAATGATTTGTAATCAATTTAGTGTTCAAATTTAAACCATTTGATCTGATAATGGAAGAGAATATTTTAACCAATCTTGTCGCCTTACTGTCAAAAAGAGTGAATTATTCACCAATCTTTCGTGTACTGATTCCCCCCAAGAAAACGGAGGTGCTGAAAGAAAAAATAGACACCTCTTGGAGATTACCAGAGCCCTTTTATTTCAAAATAATGTTACTAAATCATATTGGGGAGAGGCAGTTTTGATTGCTGCTCATCTTATCAATCGATTGTCATCAAGGGTCCTTGAATACAAAACTCCAGTAAGTGTTCTTACTCAATTCTTTCCAAATTTCGGTGGGATTAGTGGTGTTCCTCCTAAAGTTTTCGGGTGTTTCGCCTTGTCCATATACATGCCCAACATCGCACTAAACTTGACCCTAGAACCCTTAAGCGTGTCTTTGTTGGTTACTCTCCGAACAAAAAGGGTTGTAAATGCTATCACCTAACTTCTAGAAAAATTTTCACCTCCATGGATATAACCTTTATTGAGAACTAATTTTTTTTTTCCAAGCCCTATCTTCAGGGGGAGCCTTTGGAAGAAGATAAGGTTGGGTCCTTCCTTCATGACCTATCCAGCACAAATTTACATGTTGATTTACCTGCCAATTTTAACGAACCATCACCTCCTCTTTTTATTGGAATTGATGCCTTGCCTGAAACCGAACATGAGAAGGTGGGGAATGATCAATCTATGCCACTTAAGGTGTATTCAAGGAGGAAACAACCCGTTTCTGAACTAGAGCTGGTCCAAGAATCAGAACTCGTGGCAAGTAATGAAACTCCACCTTCTCTGGATTCTTTTTTTTTTGGTGACCTAAACATGCCAATAGCTCTTAGAAAAGGCACCAGGAGGTGTACCCAACATCCCATATCCAATGTTATCTCATTTGATAAACTATTACCCACACATAAAGCCTTTCTCACTCAATTAAATTCCATTGAAATACCTAAAACAGTTCAAGAGGCACTAAGAGATAATAATTGGAGGGCAGCCATGAGTGAGGAAATAAGAGCCCTTGAGAAGAACAAAACTTGGAGATTGTTGAACTTCCTAAGGGTAAGAAACCTGTTGGGTGTAAATGGGTGTTTATAGTAAAATATAATGTTGACGGTACTTTGAAGAGATATAAGGCTAGACTAGTGGCGAAGGGCTACACTCAGACTTATGGGATAGATTATCAGGAGACGTTTGCTCTTGTGACAAAAATTAACACTATGCGTGTTTTACTATCTTTGGCTACTAATCTTGATTGGCCTTTGCAGCAGTTTGATGTAAAGAATGTCTTTTTACATGGTGACTTAGAGGAGGAGGTATACATGGAGATGCCACCTGGTCTGGAGGGGAATGCCAGTAATAGTGAAGTGTGCAAGCTCCGAAAAGCACTATATGGCCTTAAACAGTCTCCTAGAGCATGGTTTGGAAGATTTACAAAAGTTATGGTGGAGATGAAATATCGGCAGAGTCAAGGAGATCACACTCTTTTGATCAAGTTCTCAACTTTAAGGAAAGTGACAGTGTTAATTGTCTATGTAGATGATATAATTGTAACCGGAAATGACCTAGAAGAGATAAGTCGACTAAAAGGGCATCTTGTAAAAGAATTTGAAATAAAGGATCTTGGAAAACTCAAGTACTTCCTAGGAATTGAAGTGGCTCACTCGAAAAATGGAATCTTTGTCTCACAACAGAAGTACATTATTGATCTACTCAATGAAACTGGAATGTTAGGATGTAAGCCAGCTGATACTCCTATTGAGCAGAATCACAAGTTAGGAGAAGCAAAGGAAGATGTTGTAGTTGACCGAGGCGTGTATCAAAGGTTGGTGGGAAAACTGATCTATTTATCACACACAAGGCCAGATATAGCCTATGCAGTAAGTGCAGTAAGTCAATTTATGCACTCACTAAAAGAGATACATTTGGCAGCTGTCTATAGGATTCTCTGCTATACGAAGTCAACTCCTGGAAAAGGCATCCTATTTCGAAAGAATGAAAAACTGGAGTTGGAAGCATACACTAATGCTGACTGGGCAAGGTCAGTTATTGATCGTAGGTCAACTTCAGGATATTGTATTTTTTTGGGGGGAAATTTGGGGTGCGTTCACTAACGGAAATATTTTTCGTTTTTCTGTTTCTATCCCCTAAAAAGGTAAAAACAAAAACAAAAAATATGTTTATTAAAATGTTTCTGTTCTCTGTAATGAAAAATGTTTCTCATTTTTGTGAAAAAATGAGGAAACAAAAAAAAGATGTTTCTTCTATTTCTTCACTGTAGCAGAGAAATATTCTTTCCACTGTAGCGGGACCCACTTAATTAAATATTATATAATATTAAACATAACTTTCACTATTCATGATTTTTTGCACAATTGTTTTCTTATTTACATATTATAATCTTTTTTTTGTCTACTTAGCTAAATAATATATAATAAATTAATATAATAATATATAATGTGCATAAATTATCTATATTAAAATAAAAAAACACTTTGAAAATGCTCTTAATTTCATCTTCTTTTAAAAGAAAATCACTTATAAATAATAACTTTTTATAATATACATGTTAGGTATATTATTATCATTTAACTTGTATCATTTTTTTAATTTAATTTTTACATATATATGATATCAATTTTAATTTAATTTAATTTTTACATATATATGATATCAATTTTAATTTAATTTAATTTTTACACATATATGATATCAATTTTAATTTAATTTAATTTAATTTTCATATATATATGATATCATACTTATGGAAGACTAGTTCTGCTTAAAATTTTTTGTATTGTCTAATAATTACAAGTTTAAATATGAAAAAAAGAAAAAAAAATGTGTAACAAATGTTTTACTAAACACTGTTTTTTATTTTTTGTTCTAAAAAATGTGGAACAACAAGTTTAATGAACGTTATTTCTGTTTTCTGTTCCCACTCATAAAAGACAAGAATATATTTCTATTTTTTTTTTGAGTACAAAAACAAAAAACGTTCTCGGTAGTGAACGTACCCCTAGTTACTTGGAGGAGTAAGAAAGAATCCGTGGTGGCTAGATCTAGCGCAGAAGCCGAATTTCGAGCTATGGCACATGGGATTTGTGAGTTGCTCTGGTTAAAGATTATACTCACTGATTTTGGAATCAAGTGGGAAGGAGCAATGAAGTTATATTGTGACAATAAATAAGCCATTAACATAGCCTACAATCCAGTTCAGCATGACCGGACCAAGCATGTAGAAGTGGACGGACATTTTATCAAAGAAAAGCTGGATAGTGGCCTCATTTGTACACCCTATGTCTCAACAGAAGGTCAACTTGCTGATATACTTAACAAGGATCTTGCAAGTCATTCATTTCAAACAATCATGAGCAAGCTAGGAATGGAGAACATTTATTCACCAGCTTGAGGGGAAGTGTTGAAGAATTTGGGTTGATTGGAGAAAAATTAGGAGATTCCCTCTTAAGAGGGAAAGTTGACTAATCTCACAATTAAGTGAGATTTTTCTTAAATTAGGGATTCTATGTAAATTAGGCAGTTCCCAGAGTTGGTCCCTAATTTTTTGTAAATTACTTATTCTAGATAGTTGACCCACTAATTCCTAGGGTTACCTATTGTATAATTACTTTCCTTATTTAGTTGTATAGCAACATATATATTGTTGTATTTTCTATGAATATTGAAATGAGAAAGATATTATTCTTCTTCATATATATATATATGTATTTGTTGAGATCCTATCAGCAGGTATTCCTTCTATTTGGTTAGTGTGCTATGGATGAGAAGATGGCAATTCTGATTAGGAGCCACACACGGGTTAATTACATAGTTTCCAGGCAGGCAATGCACAAACTTATGGAGCTACTTGGTATGGTTGCAACTCTACTATGGTTAGATTAGGTACTGAACTTGTAGAAATTCTTTTGGATATTAATGTTAAGTTTGAAAAGGAGAAGGGGTATCTAATGAGGAACTGTATTGTGTTCCTCGATTTATGTAATTGTAAATCAATCTTATATTACCTTCACAGATAGAGCAGTCAGTTTTTGCATCCACCTCACCTGTCCCGTTGGAAGCCACTTGTTGTATTCTAAGATATTTATAGAGTGCTCTAAGGAAGGGCTGCAGTTTCACACCTCAGAACTGTTTACGGGTTACTAAGGGCATGATTGGCAAATGTTTCTGTTTCTGTTTTGTGCTGCCAAATGCCAGAAAGGAAAACAACAGCAGTGCATATGTTCTGCAAGTGTATTTTTCTTTCCACAATAGTGGAAACAAGTTGTAACAATTGTCTGATTTTCAGAAAGCAAGGAAACAATGCATCCGTTTGTTGCTGCAACAATCTACTGTACAGAATGCATTGTAGCGGAAGGAGGGAACTGTGCACTTTAAACAGTCCCTTCCACTCCAACAAACACCACCAACCTCAAAATATTATAGAAAGAAATAGACAAAAAGGAAAACAGGATATCTGAACAAAAACCTAGCCCTAACCCGTCTTTTTTACTTATCTCTCTCTCTCTTTCTGAAGGGCCATTGCTTTGGCCGGACAGTATATAGATGAGGACTGTTACTCTGACCTTTATTTGACTCAACCTTGCCAAGCACATTCAATTTGTAAAATTAACCCAGCCTTTGATGTCTATGGCAAAAATTGGCACAAGTTAGCGTGCCAGGGAAAATTGAGGTAGAACGGTTTGGATAAGTTGCAACTGTAGATTATCAGATTGGATTGGTTTTTATGTAGAAATTTTTTTTGTCTACATTTTATTGAAATCTAAAGTCAAGAGAATGCATTTCAATTTTTAAAGATTACCATTTCTGTGTGTGTGTTTTTGGTTAATGGGAAACGCGTTTGTTGAATTATATCAATTGTTCAATGGAGAATGCTTACTTTCATGGGAGAGAATGATGATGTTGGTAGTTGGTGCTGTTCTATGATTGGACACCAGATTTGAGAGCTATTGACAATTTGAGGAAGAGATCACACTTAATGGATAATTGTTATTGCATGTGTAAGGTGGAAGAAAAATCATTTGGCCATATTCTTACACATTGTAGTTTTGGTTGGAATCATGGAGCCTCACACTTAATGTATAGTTGGTATTGCATATGTAAGGTGGAAAAGAAATCATTTGGTCATATTCTTGCACACAGTCGTTTTGGCTAGAATCATGGAGCCTTCTTTACTCCTTAGTTGGGATTTAATTCATGCCATGGTTAGTAATGAAATTTTGGGGAGTTGGAGAGAGACACTATAGAATGTAGAGTAAGTTATGAGTGTGATGGAAATTGCTCCTACTTGTGTAGTCGCCCTACAATGTAGGGGGGATGCTTCCTACCTATGCAAACGCATTTTAAAACCATGAGCGTCAAGAGGGTGCAAAGTGGACAATATCTCCATAGTGCAAGGTGAGTCTTGACAGATGGTATCAAAACCAATCTCCAACCAGAATAGGGGAGGAGCATGCACAAGTTTATGGGGTTATGCCAGTGAGGACACTGGTCCCAAGAGGGGTGATTAAAATTATATACATTTTAACTTTCAGTTGTGACTTATCATCTCCCTTCATCGGTTACAAAATCAAATGATCATAATTGTTGGGTTGCATAATTAAATTTATCATTTAATCACCCATGAATAATGAGACTCTTGGATTGCTTGTAACTCATGACTCTTGGGCTTCCGTAATTAAGTCCATTATTTAATCACCCATAAATTATCTTGTAACTCATTACGCTTGGGTTTCTTGATTAAATATAATATATTTAATCGCCCATAAATATAGAGCCTATAAAAGGGCCTAGGATGAGCCCTATACAGAGACAAATTCAGAAGTTGAAACGAGTCTAAAATATAGTGGGTGGAGTTACCAAGTTCGGAGAAATTCAGGTGAAACTCCGATGAAGTTTCCAGCGAAGAAATTGAGAATCCAACGAGATTCTGATGAAGTTCTGGTGGTCAAACTCAAGATTCTGGAGAGGTTCCGGTGGAGATTTGACAACGGAATTTTGGAATTCCGATCAGTTTCTGGTAATGAAATTATGGGAATTAGAGAACTCCCATTCTGGTATTGTTTCCAATTTCAACGGTCAATATACATATTATATATATATATATATATATGTATATATATATATGTATATATGTATATGTATATATATGTATATATATATATGTATATATGTATATGTATATATATATATATATATGTATATATATATATGGGTGTGTGTGTTTGAATATAATTTGTCAAAATTTTATTTTATTTTATTTTGGACGATTGATTGGACGGAGATGAATACATAGGTTCATAGAGGGTGCCACTCTATGGACATTTAGATTGTTGAATCTGACTTACTTGAATCCCGAAAGTAGTGTTGCCAATTTGATATTTCGATTGCACCTAGGAGAGGCTTCAACTATCTTCAAGAAGCGATTATGTGCCTCTAAGCTTGATTTAAAATTCTTTGTAATTTCGTTAATCGAGTTATGATGGGAATATTATTATTTTGATGATCTCCTCTTCCAATTGGATATATTGTCATTTTTGTGATCCTATTCTAACAATTTGAAGATAATATTATTATCTTTGTTAATCTGGTCTAACAATCGTGTCTCGCATTGCTTGGGGGGAGAAGTTGTTGTCACTTATAAGGGGGATGCCTCGTACCTGTGTAGACACGTTTTAAAATCGTGAGTGCTAAGAGGATGCAAAACGGACAATATGTGCATAGTGTGGGGCGGGTCTGGTCTGGTCCAGACAGACTCCTTATATTTTATGCTAATTGGACTTGTGAGCTACTAGATTGGAGTCCCAATAGTAATTTTTGTAAATCAATAAACAGAACTTTGTTGCTAGATCTAATATAGAGATGGAGTTCATAGTGATTTTCAAACTGTCTGTGAGATGTTGCGGGTACAATATATTTTTCATGCAAAGTGATTTCCTTTTAACAAGCCTCGGCAAGGTGTTCTATGGTAACCAAGTTGTTATGCATATTGCTGGTAATTTGACTTTTAGAGACACAAAGGATGATTGCCAATATAAATTATTACACAAGTGGAATTTTGAGCCAATGGAGATTTTAATGAACCTCTATGGCAAATTACTTTCATGATATTTGGTATTGTCCAATTTACAGGTAGTGAATAGTCAGTTGTTACTAGGGCTCCCCAATTGTTTCATGAGTAATTATTGAATATGGTGGCCTTTTTTTTATGCACCTTATCCAAATCTATTATGGTTGTATGCTGAACAAATCCAGCTATACTCGGGGTGTTTGATCCTGGAATGCGACCTTTAAAGTGTACCTGGCCTATGAGGCAATATCGTCTTTCATGGTCCCAACTCATCATGCTAGGTCCTCCGCATGTCAATTGCATTTTCGACTATTTGTTGACGAGGTTGACTATTCCTCTGGCCCTAATAAGTAGAATAGTTGCAAGTAAGAACAACTACAATCTGGACCCCTAATGGTGCAAATTATATTTTATTTTATGTGAAGAGGATCAAATTTGACTTCGAAATGTGCTATTATCAATCTGTTCATGGTAGGCAGTTTTTTATTTGACTACCTAAAGGTCATTGGTCAACTGTAAGTTCTATGCTTCTTTTTTGTTATAGATACAATTTATGTTGATTTCCTTATAGTGGATTATCTATAATATAATAGATGGTTGAAAATATTGTAAGAGGAGAGAAGTGTTGCTTACTCCAAAAAAAAAAAAAAAAAAAAAAAGAAAAAGAGGAAAGTGGTGGAAAAGGAAAGAACAGAAGGATAAAAGGTGTTCGAGAATAATTTTTATTCTTACGGGTAGTTTTAGTCTTTTCGCTTTTGGGGTCAAATATACAGTTCATTCATCTCTCTCTCTACAGAAACAACATGGTATAAGAGCATGAAATCGATCCTCATTGTCGGAGTTAGAAGAGAGTGATTGATGACAATCTTCACTGTTGGAGTCAGAAGAGGTCATGGTTGTTGTTTCGGTGATTGTGATCGGCTTAGTGGTTGTTGAGGTCGTTGTTGCAGCTGTTGGAATCACCGTTGTTGTAGTCGTGATTGTGGGTTATCTTTGTCGTCGTCGAGATCGCACGCAACATCTCAGTTGCAATCGTGGTTCTCTTTGTCGCCTGTTGTGATCGCGAACATCCCAGTTGCGATGTCTTGATCTCTGTCGCCGATTGGTCTTTGTCGCCGCTGGATCTCTTTCGCCTGGTCTCGCTATCGTCGTCGTCTTCTGTGTTTCTCCTCTCGCCGAACCCTGATATCGCCTTGAGGAAGAAAGGGCATGTTTGGTTACTCAGTGCCTATGCTGGTTCTGCAGTTGGGTTATCCCAACTGAGTTTGCCCAGTTCTCCGACCCAACCCAACTGGATCCAACCCAAGTGAAGTATCCGACACGGATTGATCTGTTCTCGATTGGATCTGGAGCATTCGTTTTGACCCGATGCGACTGGATTGCAGTATTTGACCCTTCGACCCTGAACATTTGGAACCAGGTTTTTTGACCCGATCCATCTCAATTGGATCTGACCCATTTGGAGCACCTTGATTTCTAGGTTCTATTTTTGTTTTCTTCCTAGTTAATTGATCAACCGATTTTTTTTTGTTTCTCTTTCACCATTGGAGACCTGATTATTGCTCCAGTGAGCAACCTGTAAGCAATCCAAAACCTTCTTTTGGATAATTGTTTTTAGACATGGCCACCAACTCCAACTTATTCTCTTCCTTTGCCCCATTCACCTCTCCAATGACTTTAGTGAAGCTTAATGGCAAGAATTATATCCTTTGGGCTAAATCCCTGGAATTGTTCCTGAAAGCTAAAGGCCTTGGCACTCATTTGGTTCAGCCGTTCAGGATAAACCCAACGATGCTGATAAAGATTTCAGTTCATGGGAACAACGGGATGCTCAAATCTTCTCTTTAATGTTGAATAGTATTGAACCTAATATCAGTTCCCACTTGCTGAATCTGGACTCTGACAAGGTTATATGCGGGCACTCGAAATATCACACGCATCTATGAGGTGTGCAAACTGTACTTTAGCCTTGAACAAGGTAATTGAACTCTAGAGGAGTATTTCTTGAAGGGTATGTGACTTTGTGAGGAAATAAACTTGGAACCAGTAGGTGTAACGTGAAGTAGGTGGCTTGTATTACTTCGACTTTGAACAACAACCTAGAGCCCTTCAGTCACCCTTTCTCTTTTTTAGTGACACTGTCATCTTGGCCACCCTTCACGTTCTGTTTTGGAGAGTCAAGTCCAAAGCCTTCATGGTATTTGGTCTCTGTCTTGTGAAGCTTGTCAAACCTAGAGTTAATAATCATGTGTCAAGTCCTTTTCAGTTGATTCACTCCGATGTATGGGGCCCCATAAGGCATGTTTCTCATCTAAGAAGCACGGAAATGGATACGGGACACGGATACGACACGACACAGACACGGCAAATCCTAAAAAATTAGGACACGGACACGGCGGGGACACGGCAAATAATAAATATTTATTTTTGTATAAAATTTGATGTCGTACTTTAAATAATTAAAAGTAATATTATTTTTCATCAACCTAACAAAGAAAAAATTCACAAATCATAAATCACAAGTACACAATTGAATCTACTCCACAACAATAATAATTATAAGAGAACGATGTCACAAAGTCATAAAACCAAATCAAAACGAGACATTAGAATAAAAACTAGTCTTATCATTTAAATATCATCATTCTAGCTTACTCCAAATATAAATGCATCATGAGAAAGTCACATGTAAAAGATAGCAGTTGTACAGTAAGAGAAAGAAAAGTAAAAAAGAACAAAGATGAAGAGATGAGATGGGCTATAGTTGAATTGTTAAAACAACATTTCTAGATTTGTGTTTTGCTAGGAAAAAGAAAGAAAGAGGCTAAAAAAGGAGAAAAAAGCAAAAACAATTAGGGTTTTGTTAGAAAAATAATTAGGGATTAGTGAAAAATAAAGTAAGAATCCATGGAAGAGAGAAGATTCATGAAAACAAGAGGAAAAAGAGAAAAAAAAAAATTTGGCGTGTCCAACATGTGTCTGTGCCGTGTCTGAAAAATTCAAGCCGTGTCGGACGAGTGTTCGCGCCGTGTCCATGCCGTGTCCGAGCCGTGTTCGTGCCGTGTTCGAAAATTCAAAAAAATAAAAAAAAATCAGACACGTTTTTTGGGGTGTCCGACACGTGTCGGGGCGTGTCCGACGCGTATCCGTGTCCGACACGGATTCTTTGCCTTCTTAGGCGTGTCCGTGCTTCTTAGTTTCTCATAATGGATTTTTTTATTTTGTGACATTTGTGGATGATTATTTTTGTATGACTTGGTTGTTCTTAATGAAAAATCGTTTTGAATTATTTTACATTTTTCAAACTTTTCATAAAGAAATCAAGACTTAGTTTGGCTGTTCTATTCAAGTTTTGCGTTCTGACAATGCAAAAAGTATACCTCTGATCCTTTTGATAGTTATTTTCGTGCTAAAGGCATCATTCATCAAACTTCCTAATCTTGTACACCACAACAAAACGGTGTGGCTGAGTGTAAAAATCGTCATCTCCTAGAAGTGGCTCGTGCTCTCTTATTTCATATGTATGTCCCTAAACAGTTTTGGAGTGATGCAGTCCTTACCGCTTGTTATCTTATTAACCATATTCCATCCTCTGTCTTGTTCGCAAAATCTCCTCATTTTGTACTATTTCTTGATTTAGCCTTGTTCCCCCTTACTCCTCATGTCTTTAGGTGTGTTATGTACACAATTTTGGCCTTGGCTTTGATAAACTTGACCCTCACGCCACTAAATGTGTGTTTCTTAGCTATTCTCGCACTTGGAAGGGTTATCATTGTTATTGTCTTACTCTTCACCGGTATTTCACTAGTGCTGATGTCTCCTGTTTTGAGTCTGTTTCCTATTTTTTCGATTGTTCTTCTCTGGTTGATTTTTTTTCCCGAACCCTCTTCGCCAGTTATACCTTTTCTATTAGGCTTTGTTTGGATAAATAGGAGAGAAAAGAAAAGAAAGGATAATATTAGTTATGAGAGAAAAGAAAAAAAAAGAAAAAGAGAGGATAACATGTATTCATGTTTGGATAAATTATGAAGGAAAAGAAAGGAAATGATTGCATTCTTGTTTGGAAAAGGTAAAGGAGAGAAAAAAAATGAAACCATTTTAATCAATTAACTATCATGTCCTTTTGTGTTTATATTACAAGATATACCCAAATGTCTTTTAAATTTTGTTCTTTAACATGTTAGGGTTATTTTTGGTATTATGAAAGATTCACTTATTCTTATCATTTCTCTCCAAATCTTCTCACTTTTGGGAGGATGGCATATGAGAGATTTGGAGGGATAAGCTCTCTCTATAAATCACTCCTTATCATTTCTTTTCTCTTACTAATGACAATCCAAACACAAAATACTATCCTTCCCTTTCTTTTCTTTTCTTTTCTTTCCAATTCCATCAATCCAAACGAGCCCTTAGTGGATCCTGCTCCAATACAGGTTTACACATAGAGACCCAAGCTGCCTACTATACTTCCACCCTCTTCTTCGGCGTCTTTGGATACCGCTTCACCTAGTGTGTTAGACTCTTTACCTATTGCTCTGTGTAAAGATACTCGGTCTTGTGTTACTCAACATCCCATTACTAATTTTGTCTCCTCTCATGTTTTATCCCCGTTGTTCTCCTGTTTTTTATCCCAATTGTCTGCCACCCTTGTTCCTCCTTCTGTGTAAGCGGCTCTTTCTGATGAGGTTGGTGACAAGCCATGGAGGCCGAAATGGATGCCCTTCATTGTAATGGGACTTGGGACCTTGTTCCCTTGCCTCCCGGTATTAAACCTATTGGTTGTAAGTGGGTGTACATAGTCAAATATCTTCTCGATAGTTTTATTGAGCGTTCAAAATCTCGTCTTATGGCCAAGGGCTAAACACAGGCCTATGGTGTTGATTATGATGAGACTTTTTCTACTGTTGCCAAGATATCATCTATCCGCATTCTCATTTCTATTGTTGCTAATAATCATTGGCTCTTGTTTCAATTGGATGTGAAAAATGCGTTCTTACATGGCGAGCTAGCTAAAGAGGTCTTTTCGGAGCAACCTCCTGGATTTGTTGCTTAGGGGGGAGTCACGCCATTATGTTTGCCACTTGAAGAAAGCTCTTTGTGGTTTGAAACAGTCACCTTGAGCTTGGTTTGGAAAATTTTCAGAGGTAGCATTAGAATTTGGTCTTCACAGATGCCAGATAGATTATTCGGTATTTCATCAACATACTGAAATAGGTTTCATTTTTCTAGTAGTATATGTGGATGTCATTGTTATAACGGGTGATAACTTTGCGAGAATTGCTAAGTTAAAGGAGTTCCTTCAGTATCAGTTTCATACCAAAGACTTGGGTAAACTCAAATATTTTTTGGGCATTGAAGTTGCTAGATCAAAGAACGGTATAAGTCTATCTCAAAGAAAGTACGTGCTGGACTTATTAACAGGTCTGTTAGGTGATCGTCTAGTTGATGCTCCTATGGATCCAAACACAATTTTTTGTTGATGATGGTGATTTATTTGACGAACCTGACGTCTAGATGGAAAACTATCTATCTCACTATTACTCGACCAGATATCTCTTATGTAGTTAGTGTATTGAGTCAGTTCATGGTAGTTCTGTAGGTGCCACACTGGAATGCTGTCACTCAAATTATGCATTATCTAAAGGGAGCTTCAGGTCTCGGTCTATTGTATAAATCCAATGGGCATCTTAAGGTGGAAGGATTTACAACTGGGCTGGTTCACCTTTAGATAGAAGATCCACCTACCACAGGGTATTGCACCTTTTTAGGAGATAATTTAGTTACTTGAAGAGAAAGAAACAAACAATTGTAGCACGGTCTATTGTTGAAACTGAGTACAGGGCTATGACTGATACTTCTAGTGAGTTGACATGCTTACAACATTTCTTAAAGAACTTGGCCTTGTAGTTCAAACTCCTCTTCCACTGTTTTGTGATAATCGTGCAGCTATCATATTGCCTCTAATCCAGATTTCACAAAAGAACGAAGCATATTGAAGTTGACTGTCACTTCATCCAAGACAAAATCTTGAGTGTAATCATCTCTACTCCATTCGTGAAGTCTGAAGATCAATTGACCGATATGTTCACCAAGGCTCTTAGTTAAAATCGATTGAAGGCTATTTGTTCCAAGCTAGGATTATATGATATATACTCCAACTTGAGGGGAGTAATAGAATTGTTAGGATATTGTTGTAATTAGTTTAACCTCAAAAGGGTATTTTAGTCTTTGACTATCCTTTACTCTCTTGCATACAGTTTACACACCAAGTGGAGAAATAGAATATATAGTTCGTTCATCTCTCTCTCAATCTCTCTCTCTCTCTCTGCAGAAACAACACCTTTTACATGGGTAGTTAGTCTTTTCCCTTATATTTGGTCAGCTCTCTTTAGGGCGTATATTATTCTTGTATTGTATTGTATCTTGTACAAGATTGAACAACATAAAACATTTTTCCCTCTTCTCTCTACTATAATTGTACAAAGATTTGCACAATGGAATGTTGTCTTTAGGGCTGGCTGGAGCGTTAGGCGACTTAGGCGGTCGCCTAAGGCCCCAACCAATAGAATTCATTTATTAGACCTCCAAAAAATTTTATTCCCTTGTATTTAGGCCTCAACAAGTAGAATGTATTAAAGTGGGCCCTTATAATTTAATTCATCTTATTTTCATTGGATAAGTGGCATTGGAAATTGATAAAACTTTCCATCTACTCCTTGATTTTCTCTATTAAACTCCTATTTTTATTTTTTTATAGTTATCTCTTAGGGTGTTTCTCTTATCCTTCTTATCGACATTTTTCTTTTCTCCTCTCCTCCTTTCAGCAAATAGAGTGTATTAATATTGGGACAATAAAAGTTTTTATTCATCTTATATTAAAAAGTGATAAAACTTTTCATCTACTCCTACTTTTTGTAATTTCCTACCTTTTTTTTTAATTAAACTCCTAATTTTTGTCTTTATTTTTTTTTTTATCCTTATCTCTCCTCGTTAGAGGCAGGTTTTTTTTTCTCCTCTCCTCATTATAGATGTCTTCTTCTACCCCCTCATTACAAAGTCTCCATGAACCCATCTTTCTCACTATCTCACTCCATCTTCTATATATATATATATATTATTCTCTTATAGATTTTTTTACTTTAGACTCTTCTATATTTGTTTTCTTAAAGTAGTGATTTTCTATTTGGGTTTAATAACTTAATGGAGAGCTACAAAATAGGAGTAAAAGTGTTGAAGAATTTGTTAGAGCATTGGACAAGATTTTATAACATCAGGTTCTATTGTTCTTTGACTTAATTTATTTTGTAGTTTTATTATTATTGTTATCATAGTAATTGTATATTTAGTTTGTAGCCATTTTTATTTATATTAATGAATATGTCCAATAGAAGATATGAATCACGAAATGAAAAACTTAAAAAAAGAGTAAAAAAGATAAAATAATTCAATATGAAAAAAGAGCTCTTGATAAATTTGTTACAACTAGTAATCAAAATATAACAAAAAAAAAAGAGGTTAAAATTAACAATAAACAACCAAGTTATCTAATTAGTAACTTTGCATTTCAAAGAGTAAGAAAAATGATTCTTAAATAAAAACTGTTAAGTATTATTTGATACTAATATTTTAAACATTAAAAGGCCATTTTTTATTTTTCGCCTAAGGCCTCAAATGTTATTGAGCCGGCCCTGGTTGTCTTTGTTTTATATGGTATCCTGGATTTTGGATGTTTCTTATAGTTGGCATTTTTGTCTATAGTTTGTGACTTTGTGATATTCCCCGTTAGGACCACAGATGACTTATAGACCGAAAAGAAAGCTTTCTTCTGTTTCCGATTATATTGGTGGCCAAAATATAGCTATCTCAAATGGTTTTGCATTACTCTTATTTCATTTATTAGGATTTGATTAGGGGATAATCACTATCATTCTAGAAAGCATAAATACTCCTTTAGGGGGTGTCTTGGCAGTGTCGAACATGGACATACATGGGTCAAGGCTGGACACGTGTCCAACACGACTACGGAGTATCTAGAAGCTTAAATATTTTTCTTTTAATTAGACACGATTGGAACACGACACTTTTAGGACATGACGGGGTAGTTTTGCAATTATTATTATTTGTCTAGAAAAGTGGTGCCTCAATGTAATCTAAAACATATTATGGGTTAATAGAAAAATAATATAAAATTTGTTAGGTTTATGAGTCATATGTTGTAATTCCTACTCAAAACTTGGGTTGTAATATTCACGAGTGGTTTGTCTACAACCACAAAAGATGATGGAGATGAAGATCAGTGAAGAATACGCCGCTAATTTCTAAAGATTCAATCACACATCTAGGTTAAAGGAAAATGAAACCCTAGAGACCATTTATGACACTAGATTTGATTTATAAAGGCTCAAACTATGTTTCAAACATGTTTTTCAAAATTACGGTTTTTGTAGTTTTCTAAAAGAATTCAAATAAATTTTTTAAATTAAGAATTTTCACACCAGTATAGCTCAATTGATAGTTTCCCAGAAAAATTGATTTCAAGTCCAGAATGGCTTGACTTGACTGAAGAACTCTTCTTTGGTGTCAAGGTAATAGCTATGAATAGTCATCGACTCCCGAGAAAGGGTAGAAGAATGGGACCTATTATGGGACATACAATGCATTATAGTCGTATGATTATTACACTTCAAAGCTCGATCCATCGACACATGGACGGTGTCTGTAGACTGATATACTGATATCTCGATCGATCGACGCTAAGCCAAAGTCTCTCAATCGAAAGCTCGATCAATCTACCTCCGTGGAACTTTATTTTTGGAAACTCTCTCAAACCAGAATTCTCAGAATTCTCAAAGGATTCTACTTTCTGTTCTACATGCTCTCATATTGTCTATGAATATGGGGTTAAAATCAGTCTAGGGTATCTCTAATAATCTTGAGCCTCTCTACATTCTAGTTAGACGACTTAAATTTTTAGACAGTCTTGTTTCTCACTCTAGGGTTTCCCATAGATTCTCAACATATGTGATTGAGGGATTCAAAGCAAGGAGCGCATCACAAACTATTTGACGAGCAATTCAACCGAGCAGAAAATTTGATTGAGCATCCATGGAAAAGCAGATTGCATGAGGCATGAGGAGCTGGTCTGTTGATGGATCAACAACTGGAAGGATTGAGCATAAGTCTGAATCAAGAGGGAGTGGGTGATTATAGTTGTAAACCTCCTTCTCTTATAGTGGATTGTTCATGGCTGGATGAGGTTTCATGATTTTTGTCTTTCTAGGATTTTCATGTAAAAAATCTTGTGTCTGGTTTACTTTATTTATTGCTTTATGTATTTCTGTGATTGGTTTAGAGACGCAATCAAACTAATTAACTGAATTTATAGGGACTGTTGGAAGATTTAAATATTTAAGTTACACCCTCTCTAACAACTTAAGCTTTTAGAGTAAATGGTGTTTACATGGTATCAGAGCCAGACATCAGAGCAGGATTTGCTCGGTCCTGGTTCAAACCTCACCATCACCCTGATAATTAAAATTGGCACGTGCTGGACCAAAAAAGAAGGTCGCACGTGAGGGGGCGTGTTGGAAGATTTAAATATTTAAGTTACACCCTCTCTAACAGCTTAAGCTTTTAGAGTAAATGGTGTTTATAGGGACTAATGGTAATTTAAGAAGTAGTTACACATTAATATCCATGAGACTTTTTTACTCTCTCTTGAGGTCTTAACTGTGCACTCTGGCCTATCAGAGCTTTGGGTGACAATTCTCATATTACACAAAAGGGTAGCCCATTGCATGAGGTTCTTGCCATTGCGGGGTTTGAAGAGAGTCAGATGTACGCAACTTTACCTCCACATGTGGAGAGGTTGTTTTTCATTTCAAGCCCATGACCTTCAGGTCATAATGGAGCAACTTTACTGAGGCGCCAAGGCCTGCCTTAAGCCCACAACGATAAACAACAAAAGCCCACAACGATAAACAACAAAAA
This sequence comes from Cornus controversa, assembly GCA_026545225.1. Classification (NCBI taxonomy): domain Eukaryota; kingdom Viridiplantae; phylum Streptophyta; class Magnoliopsida; order Cornales; family Cornaceae; genus Cornus; species Cornus controversa. Next base: position 8,384,147 of record CM048849.1, on the reverse strand, counting down.
CAACACTCATCCTTAAACCCCAAATTAGTGAAGACAATTCATGATATTGTGGATAAAATGAGCAAAACTCAAATTTTTGTCTATATGATAATATATTATGTTATTATTTTATTATCTTATCTTTGCTATGTTCGTTACTTTAGGGACTGAGCCAGGAAGTTTTTTTTTTGGTTTGGGGGGGGAGGGGGCATAATGAACATAATAAATCAATTTTTTTTCCAATTAACATGATAGTTAACGGTGCAACAAGGACAACAAACTGAAAAATAGAAATGCAATATTCAAAAATTATGTCATTTTTGCACAAAAAAAAAAAAAAGCTATAGTAAGGAAAAATTAAAAAATATAGAATATAGACATTATAAAATTGCATTAATAAAATTAACTAAGAAGAAGAAGAAGAGAGAAAAAAAAGTTACAGCACATGCAACATATGTGAGTGCAAGAAGAAGAAATTTTAAGAGGAGATAACAAAAACAAAAGGAGAAGAATAAGAAAATAAAAATGAGAGAACTTTGAAGGAGAAAAAAACAGGGTTTGATTGAAGAAGGGGAATACAAAAATTCTTTGTAGGGAATTAAAAGAAGAAATTTTAGGGGGGGTCATTTTGTAAAATTTAATAAATATATATATATAAAAATAAAAAAAGTTCACCCCCTACCCCCCGAGGTGTTGTATTGTAAATTCTGTATCAATGCTGTTCCCATGTCACATGTCTCTATCTGTGCATCATTGCTGTCATGATAATTACACTTATTAGGCTTTTGAACTTTTAAATTTCCTGAGGCTTAGTTTCCTATTTATGTTTGGCAGGAGCCTGATGTACGTGGAGTTAATGAGGACAAAAAAGCATCCCTGTTGATGATGAATTTCTCTTTGGATGAAATTGAGTTTGCAATTGATAAGCTTGGTAAGTAGAATTTTCTGAAATTTCAGTTCTGTATAATAATATATATTAATACTCATAGATTTCTTTTTATCTTGTGGAATTCTGTTTTCATGCTCTTTCTTATGACCATGGACACTTTCAGAAGTATACAAAGTTGACATTGTGATTGATCAGTCAAAGGGCTGCTATAGCCATGTCGATGTGTGTAAAATTTAGGAGGTTGCTGCATCCAACAATCCATGTCATATGTACACTTAAGTATAACTCTATACTTCTATGTGGAGAGTAGTTTCTGATATCTTAATCAAAACTACATTGTTATTATTTTTTATTTATTTTTTTCTTGTGTTATTAGAAAAAAGACTAAGATGGTTAATATAGGTTTTATTGTTGCTCTAGAAGCTTATCTTGATTCATCATCGATCCTCATCAGCCTTGTGTTTGTCCCATATGGATGGGTTCGGCCACATGAATTCTCTTTTTCCATTCTTTTTTTATTATAAACCATTTCTTACAACATTTAGTTTTTTAAAATTATTTTTATTTACTTCATCCCATGTAAGTTTTGGCCAGCCTCTTTGTCGATTACCTTCTAGGTAAACAACCCTTCCTCTCCTAACTAGTGCATCTTCCGCTCTACGTTTTATATGACCATACCACCTAAGCCTACTTTCTCTAATTTTAACACTAATAGGAGCTACTCCTAGCGTACCCCTTACTCGTTCATTACTAATCCTATCTCTTCTAGTTACTCCTATTATCCATCATGGCATCCTCATTTCTGCTACAGGAATATGTTGTTCTTATTTCTTTTTCAACGGCTAACACTCTGCTCCATATAACATAGCTGGCCTAATAACCATTCTATAGAGTTTTCCTTTTAATTTATTTGAGATTCATTTGTCACGTAGGATGCAACTGCCTTGTCTCCATTTTGTGCCTCATCTTGATTCATACATGTTTAAAATTTGATTATTTTTTAAGTTTCTCTTCTCATGTTGCATTTTTTGCGTATCAGGTGAAGATGCTCCAATAAGCGATTTAGTGGACTTCATCTTTGCTGCTCAGATAGCTGGAAGCTGTGAAAAAGATACAGATGATCCAAATTATGGTGATGAAGAAAGGAAAGAGGTCTTTGATGATTATTTTGTTTACAATTAAGTTGATTGCATTTTTAGGATGCCACATACATATATGCCATAGTTTGGTTAAGCAAGAAAGTAAAAAAAGTAGCAATGGCATTACATAAATACGATGCAGAATAGTACTTCCGATTTCGATTGATGAGCAATGTAAAATATTAATAAGAGCTGATCTAGATGTGACTATGTTGTTGCTTAAGAACATAAAAAATGATTAAATTAGAACAGTTTCTGACAGTGCGGTGGAGTAATGTGCATTGGTGTACTTTTAATCCTGGATATTAAGTGTCAAAATTTTGGCAAAACTGGTTTTCAACTTGCATATGCAACAATTACTTTCAAAGCTTTCATAGATTTGTTATCTAATCCTTTGTTTGGTACCATATGGGTTATGCTCACGTAACTTTACATTTTCAGGATAGTAACACTGAGACCTTGTTTGGGACTATGGACAAGACACTTTGTTTGCTTGAAATGGGTTTCTCTGAGAATGAAATTTCAACAGTCATTGAGAAATATGGTGAGTTATTATTACATTTATTTGAATATCTGATAATGTTGCATTACCCTTAAAACTCTTGGCGAATGGTTTATGTTAATTTTTCTTCAGTTCAAAGGAAATGGAGCATTTTATGTCCAATTATTTTTGCTTTTCTCCTGCTGCGTACTCTCATGAGGGTTGGTGTAGGGGGATTGGCAACTTGCTAAATGGATTTCTTGAGTCTATTGGCCTTTCTGCAAATTGTATCTTGCATGACCATTAAAAGGAGTTTTCTGATTACTAGCTTACTGATAGTCGTTTCTGTTCTTTTTTCCTCTAATGAATTTTACTGTAGGTAGTTGCTTATAACTGTTCTTCAAGAACCTTAATCTCCTCAAAGTTTGTTAAATCGGTCCAGGCACATTTGTAGCGAGTACTAAAAAATGATCCATGCCAGACATGGAATTCATTGAAGAAGAGACAAATCTAAATAATGTAGGGAACTTGTTAGCAGCAATGTAATTCTATGTCATGGTGAACGTCTTTTTACATTTCCTAAGAAGCATGGACACTTTGAAGGGGCCGTGTCCTTGTTGAATATGTTTGATACTGACACTTCTCTTAACTACAAATTTTAAAATTTTAATTTCTGACAGGTGGCCAACATTTCTTGACATTCGGTAACATGAGACTAATGAACTTTGGATTTATATGTGCTTTTCTTTTAGCATGGAAAAAATTAAAAAATGATCCATGCCAGACATGGAATTCATTGAAGAAGAGACAAATCTAAATAATGTAGGGAACTTGTTAGCAGCAATGTAATTCTATGTCATGGTGAACGTCTTTTTACATTTCCTAAGAAGCATGGACACTTTGAAGGGGCCGTGTCCTTGTTGAATATGTTTGATACTGACACTTCTCTTAACTACAAATTTTAAAATTTTAATTTCTGACAGGTGGCCAACATTTCTTGACATTCGGTAAAAAATTATAATTGTAAGGAAATTTAACAGAATTTTATATTAAATTTATAAAAGTTTGTAGTCATATTTAAAAGAAAACAGAAGACATAAAAAAGAACTATTTATGGAGTGGGAATGGGAGTTGGAGAGAAGTTATCAAATTATGTTCATTAACAAATACACATATATGTACATGCACAAAAACATGCATATACATATATATGGTGTTTTTGTTATTATTTTTTCAGTATGACAAGAGTTATTATAATTATATAATTTATAAGTTATAGAATGTCTGATTTTAGTTGTCATGGAGCCATGTTTGCCTTGTGTAATATAATTTCTATACATTCTCAATTCAATAGTCTTTTCCTAACTATACAGGTTAGTTTTAGAGTCAGCTGATATAGTAGGGCTCAAGTTCTTTGATGGTGCAGTGATGAGCAAGACTGGAAACCAAACAGTGAGCATTACAGTTAAAAAGCCTTGCCATTTAGCTACCCTCAATGGTCGTGCTTAGTAATAGGACTTTTGTTGGCAATTTCATGAAACACGGAGTCTATAGTATTGAATTTTTAGTTTTTATTTATGTTTTGAAAGTTAACTTGGATAGTTGAGTTACCTCTGTCCAAGGTTTAAAAGTTAGTTAACTTGGGTAGTTAAGTTACCTCTGTTCAAGGGCGAAATGTAGAATTCAAAGCTTTAAGCAAGGGCGAAAAGGTAAATTTGAAACTCTATTATGCATTCAGCAATTAGGGTTCATATGCATTCATCTATTTCATTATACATGCTAGGGTCTTTAATTTACATGTTTTAATCTTTAAAGACCTGTTTTAGAATTCATGAAACTGTTTTAGAAAGTCAAATCTTAATAGAATTAGGAGTGGAAGTTCGATTAATCGAAGGATCAATTGAAGCTAACTGGACTAGTTTCGATCAATCGAACCTGACTTCAGTTGATTAAAAGTTGCAAAACAACATTTTCTAAATTTGATTCAAACTCTAATAACCCCAGTCTCTTTCAGCCTTCAAGTTCTATAAAAAACCTTATGCTTTTAGAAAACCTTATCCAAGCATATTGTGCATCATTTCTTTTTGTGGAGCAGTTAGAGTGCATCCTAGCAACTTAGTTTCATATATAGACAGCGAGTGTTCATGAGTGTTAGAAACATATTAATCCTAGAGCATTAATGATTTCAGCACCACAAACAAAAAATCGGATGTTCCTAGTCATTGGAGATCAAAGCACAGGGTGAAGAGCCGATTTTGTGAGTGGAGTTGTTGATTGGCAGGAACAAAGCTCGGGTGGAGTCTCTAGCATGAGTCAGAGTCATAGGTAACTAGAGGATTCTAGGGTTAGACTGTTAGTGTAAAACCTCGGATTTTTTTTATTTATTTAAATACGTGATTAATTAATTGTTAAGCATAATTATATAGTAATTGTATGCTTGTGTGTGGGTTTCGGGACTACTTTAAAAGTTCTAAAAATGGTTTTAAAAGTACCTTAGGACCATAGTGGGATGGAACCAAGGTTAGGGTAATTTTTCAGAATTTTTACGAAAAGTTACTATTCATGGTTTGGGTTTTTGGAAAAATAACTACGGATCACTTAAGTGACGTAGGGGTATGAATGAACTTTGAGGGGCTTTAGTGAAGTTCATTGAAATGAGGGAGTGCCATTTTGCGATTAAATGGGAGTAGAAAAGGGTAGAGGAGCAAAACTAAAGAGATGAGGGCTAATGTGTTATTTTGGAAAACTTTTTCTATAAATATCCCAAAATGTTGACTTTGTCATAACTCAAATCAGATTTCTCTCTCTAGAGATCAGCTCTAGAGCTCTTTCTTCTCCCCTCTTTCATCTTTTTGGTTGATCTAAGTTTTGGAGGCTTAGAAGTGTGATTTGGGCCTCGGGACTTTACACAATAGTTGTTCCCCCCGGGATTGCCTGCGTTCTACACCGATTGGAAATTCTTTTCGGCAAATTTTCAAGTGTTTTTGGGCTAGGGCAGATTCTAGGGCTTGGAGCTCTTTTGGTTTTTGAGCTTGAATTCGAGGTAGGGGTGTTCTCTCTGTCTTATCATCGATTCCTTAGAGTTTCGGTTGGGTTTTAGTGGGTTAACATGCTAGAAAAGACTTAAAAAATTCTGTTTTGATTTCTTTCTTTCTTTTTTTGGAATAAGCATGTGTTAAAAGTGGTTTTTATATGTTCTAAGTGAAGTCCTTGAATTATATATGCATTGTATGTGTATATGGTTGATCTTCAATTAAAGTGTGTTAAAAGTATGTGATTCTTGCACTAGAATTATATTTTGAGCATTTATGTCTTATGTGCTTGTTTGAAAATGCATGATATCCATTTAGAATCATGTATGAGTTATTAGGATTGCAGGTGTACTTGTTGCACGTTATGTATTGATCAAAAGCATATAAAGGACAATATCGTCATATTTGTATTTGTATGATTTCTTGTGAAAGGAAGGTTGTTGCATTGTATATGCATGCTTTAATATGAGTAGCTTATGATGTACTTATATTGAATGTGATTTAAGTGGCTTATGATGCACTTATTTGAAACTATGTGTCGTTTGATGATTTTGGGGAAAGGTCGGAATAAAGTAAGATGAGCTCAGTGCTCAGGGGTGCAAGACCTCAACCTTGGCCAAGTGGTTTCTTCTAGACCATCGGGTTAGCAACCCGTAAAGATAGGAAGATAGATATTTAACCCAAGGGTACTTATCTGGTTACTACGAATACTCCCACTCCCTACTCATGGATTGATTTTGAGCTTATTTGACTTTATGTTTCAAGCTTTGTTATGAATTGTGATATTCATGGTTATCATTTAACTTGTACAGTTGTGAAATGCTTTGTATTTACTTATGGTAAATTAAACATGTTGGATATGATATATATATATATTGGAGCATGATTTGCGCACTATATTGTCGATGTTATGAGCATTGAAAATATGTCATGTAGTGTATAGGAATGCTATGACTGCATTTCATGTAGGTTGCATCGAGTCGGTGCATAGGGGGTTTGGATGTCTCTACTGAGCCGTCGTTGCTCACCTTACAGATGTATCACATTTTTCAGGAAAAAGTGATGGAAAGGATGTTGCCTCGGGCCTTCTTTTGGGCTTTGGATGTTTTATGGTATATATATATGCCATGTGTGTGTATTTTGAGAAAAACTATATATTTTGTATGTGGAACGGATGTATTAGCATCTAGGAAGCACGGACACACCTAAAAGGTCGAAGAATCCGTGTTGGACACGTATCGGACACCGACACGCGTCGGACACGCCCCGACACGTGTCGGACACACCAAAATACGTGTCCTAATTTTTTTATTTTTGGACACACCACAGACACGGCATAGACACACCATGGACACGTGTCCGACACGCGTGTCATATCGTTAGAGAGTTTTTAGAAAGTTTTAAAAAGAAAGATAGTTTAAAATGTAAATATGATGACTTCTTTGAATTTTTTTAATAAAATATAGCAGTCATACCATATAATATTTCATTTTTTTTTATAGAAAACAACTATTATTATTATTGTGGAGTAGATTCAATTGTGTAGTTCTTTAAACGATAAATTAATTGTTTTTATAGTTCATTAATTATTATGATTTGTGAATTTTCATTGTTAGGTTGATCTCATATATATAAAAAGATATAATTATTAGTCGCGTGTCCCCGCCGTGTCCGTATCCTAGTTTTTTAGGATCTGCCGTGTCGCTGTATCCGTGCCGTGTCGTATCTGTGTCTCGTATCCGTATCTGTGCTTCTTAGATTAACATTCTAGACATGGGTACTTTTATATTGTTAAGCAGTGGTCCCATTAGTCTTCTCTATGTTGGACAATTGTGTATATCGGGATATGGTTGGACAAGTTACATTTTGATGTGAGTATGTAACTCGGTTATATTTTGGCTTTAATGATATAAATGTGTTTTAAAAGTTGCTTCCGCGGTATTGATACTCTGTTTGGATGAGGGTGGTCTTAAGAGGGGTATTTTAGTAATTTCATCCCATATTCACACCTAATGTCCTATAGCTGTTTCGGTGTTGGAGGTCTGGGTGACAGCTTAGTATCAAAGTTTGTTGGTAGTTGTAAGGTGTTGAGGTTTTATTTAATCACCTCCATTTCCCATGCCCTTCCGGGTGTTGGAATTTTGGGGCGTGATAGTTAGAGTCTGCTTAACCTAGTTGAAAACCCTTATACTAGATCCCATGGTTCTTCCACATTGGGGTTTTTCACGTAGAAAATTGATTTTCATGTGTGTGGATGAATTTTCGCCTTATATTTCTACATTCTACCTATATTTACATGCTTATTGATTAATTGTTAAATTTTAGTTAATTGTTATAATTAAAATTCAAAATTTGATTATTCGTAGTTAGAGTTTAGTAAAAAGTGTTCAGCCCCCTTTAAGTCTAATTGGGCATACTCTAATTATCAGAGCCTAGGGTTATGGTCTTGTTTCCTTATTGTCTTATTTTTCATAAAGCCGGCCCCAAGCCAAAAAAAGGAGGGTTGCGTTATGTAGCTTGATAGTCACAACTTTTCTCAAGACTATATGAGCATGAATTTATATGCAAGATTTGTCAGGTCAGTGTGACATGTCATGTTTGTAGTTTATATCTATAGCCATGCTTATTATGCCATGTCATTGATCCCCCCTACCCCTCCTTTAAGTTCAGAAAAAAATTGCATCATTTTTGTGGATCATGTTGATGAAGCTTCTTCAAATTGTAATCCTTATACCCTTCTGTGACTTGTAATTCCCTTTAAGAAATATTATACAAAAGAAAGTGAAAAAAAAGAACTATTCATGTGTATCAAATGCTTGAACTTTTCATCATTAGGAAATGAAAATACTCTATTTGACCTCATTTTGGTTCTTATCTCTTCTTTAAACAATCTATTAGTAGAAAATTATGAAACCATCAGTTATTAGGTTAGCTTAAGTGGTATCTCCTGCCATCTACAAGGGAGCAGGTCAACTGTGGGTGGCTTACTTAACAAGGCCTTGTCCCAATGATTTAGTCGGCTATACGAATCTTTTGTCATTCTTCTCTATTTGTGGCCATAATTCAGTTAAATCACACTTTATCATATGGTTTACTATCTCAACCTATCTTAATTTTGACTTACCCCTTCCCTTAGCATCACCCTCAATTCAGAACACACCACTCTTCCTTTCAGTTGCAATTGTTGGTTGTCGCTGCAAATGGCAAAATTGTTTTATTCGGTTGTCATTTTCTCTCTAGTGGATGCTACTTCAACCGTTTCATGAAAATAAAAGAGAAAAGGGCTAATAGCCCAGTGCACAAGACTCCCACTGTTGCGAGGTCTGGAAACTTTCTAATTATTACTTGTATGCTGTCTTTCAGGTTCAGAAGTTCCCATCTCAGTGCTTGCTGATTCAATTGTTGACAAAGACAAGGTATTTCTCTTCTTTTAAGATCAATTGTTATGACTTTCATTTTACTAATATTATCACTTAAAGCCTCTTAGAAACCTTAAAATACTTCCAGTAGTGCTCTCCAGTTATTTTCTTCACAGTGGCTGGAAAATAATTCGATTTTATGATGGTCAGAATTCTTAATAAATGTGGATTGTGCTAAGTTGACAGAGTCAGAGTCTTGCAATGTTGAGCCAGCAACCTAGATGCTGATGCCTTAGGTTCTGTGACACTCTTGTTGAAGTTTTGTTTAAGCTCAATGGCCACTGAGAACCTTCCAAAATATTTTTTTGCTTATAAGAGGCCTGGCTTTTTATATCCTGCACTTTCAACGTATTCTCTGCCCAAGTGCTCATGCTGGCTCTTTATTTGACTTAATTTGTGTGCAATGCAACTATGGAGGCTAAAATTTTTTAAGGCTTGGTTATATTTGACGCTAGTTATTATTTTGTCGGATACTTTTTGTTTTTGTGTAGTATTCGTCAATCTCCTTCTGATAGTAGATTTACTGGAGAGTGGTACTTTTTTTTTTTTTGGTTTTGTGCAGTTTTCCTCTACCTCTTTCAGTAATAGTCGATCACACACTGGAAAAGATTGTAGGTCTTTTGGTGGAGGGTTCGGTGATGGTCTAAATCATCATTTCTTTGATGAAATGGATGTAAAAACTGAGGAATATAATCTAGATGATGTTTCTCAGTCTAGGGATACACACTTGGCTGAGAAGTATAAAGGGAAAAGGCCAAAAGAAGAGTACGTTCATGAGTCAACAATTTTGAAAAGGCCAAAAGAAGAGTATGTTTATGAGTCGAGCAGTTTGAAAAGACCAAAAGAAGAGTATGCTGATGAGTCAAGCAGTTTCCTTGGCCCAACATGGCTAAATGCAAGAAAAGGGGATGCTAAATTCAGTAGCTTTAGGATGCCTGCACCTCAGAGGGTGGTCAACCGTAAAGCAGGAAGGCTGGATGGATTCGGATTGTCCCAGCTGTCCAAACCCAAGTCATGCAGGAGTATTGATCAAATGGTAGCTAAACTTCCGTATTTCTTTTATGGAAATGTTATGAATTTATCTCAGGACTGTTGGTTGAAAATATCACAGTTCTTGTATGCCATTGAACCAGAGTTTGTGAATACTCAGTTCTTCTCAGCCTTGAGCAGGAAGGAAGGCTACATACACAATCTTCCTACTGAAAATAGATTTCACATTCTTCCAAAGCCAGCAATGACTATTGAAGAAGCAATACCATATACAAAGAAATGGTGGCCTTCATGGGATACAAGGAAGCAGCTGAGCTGCATCAGTTCTGAGACTAATGGAATTTCGCAACTATGTGATAGACTTGGAAAAATATTAATTGATTCTAAAGGGCTGCTCTCCGTAGAACAGCAGAGAGACCTCCTCCATCAGTGCCGAACGTTGAATCTTCTGTGGGTTGACAATAAGAAACTGGCACCCATTGAGCCAGAACATCTGGAGCACATTCTGGGCTACCCATTGTATCACACTGGAGCTGCTGAGTTTAACCTAACAGAAAGACTTCAATCACTGAAACACTGCTTCCAGACAGACACGTTGGGGTATCATCTCTCTGTGTTGAAGTCTTTATTTCCAGGAGGATTGACAGTGTTATCCATCTATAGTGGAATTGGTGGGGCAGAAGTTACTCTGCACCGGCTTGGCATTCATTTGAAAGCAGTTGTATCTGTGGAGCCTTGCGAAAGAAAGCAGAAGATCCTCAAGCAGTGGTGGCATACTTCTGATCAAGCTGGGGAGTTGGTGCAGATAGAAGACATTCAGAGGCTAGCAAGTAGCAAGCTTGACAGCCTGATTAAGAAGTTTGGTGGTTTTGACTTTATCATTTGTCAGAACCCATACACTTACTCTTCTAAATGTTCTAAAATGGTTATGGATGGTGACAGCCTCACAGGATTAGACTTCTCATTGTTTTATGAGTTTGTTCGTGTATTGCAGCGAGTGAGGAGTATGATGGAGAGAGACAAGTGACATTTTCCAATCATGTTTGTTGCGGTATGTTTGTTTTATAAATTAGTGAAGCATTTAATTCCTGAGTTGAGACTATCACCTTGGCACCAATCACTAATACTACCCTAATACTATCTCTGAATGGATTATGATGTTGGAGACTCCGAGAAAGTCGAGGCACTCGTCGAATTTCATGTATTTTAAACAAGTGTTGTGAGGCTTGTGCCTCAAGTTTTTCTTGAAGTTCCAATATTATTTCCCCCTTAGTACTTGTAAGATCATTATACATGATTTTTCCCACAACTACTAAGGTGGGGAGGGTCTTGCTGAGAGCCTGAAACCCTCATTCTTTTCCTCTGAAACGGTTTCACACTGGGATACCAGTAGTTGCTAAGGCCCGGGGTGATTGTTCATATATATATATATATATATATATATATATATATATGGAGACGTTAGAATGATGAAGGCAAGAGCCCTTCTGCTGCTTTAACTAATGTTTATATATTTGGTAACTTGTAAGGCTTGGAAAATCAGCACCAGTGTTGGTTGATGAAGTGGTCTTCAGTGTCACTATTATTATTCTTCTTGATTCTTGATGAAGTGGAACGGTTGGCTCTATTGTGAGATTATCACCCAGAGTCATCCTTCACACAATGTATGACTCTTGTTAAAAAGCATTCCTCTAATAAAATATAATACAGTAGTTGGTTGGTACACTCTACTCTAGTGTCATTTGTATATGCATATATTATTATTATTATTATTATTATGCACCGATGTTGGTGCATAATAATAATAATAATAATAATAATAATAATGTGTATGTATGTAAAGTGGGTCTACTGCTTTTGGAATAGAAGACAAAACAGTGTTCAGATCTTTTCACGGGGGAGAGAGAGATGGAAGGATGGAAAAGATAAAAAGAAGTTTCTTCTGTTTGGATGAAAGGAAGGAAAGAGAGAGACGAAGCATTTCACATGACCTGTTTTTAAAAAAAAAAAAAAAAAAAAAAAAAAAGCCTCTTTTTCTTGGAAAGTTTTTAAATTAGGTCGGAAGATAGGAGGAGAAGAAATAAAAATACCTAACAAATATGTAATATCAATTTTAACTTTTAATTACTTATAAAATTACTTATTAAATTGTACTGAAATTCTCTCTCTTGTGATAAGGATATATTAGTAAAAATATATAAAAACTCTTATTCTTTTCCATTCCTTTTCTTCCGATAAAACTTAAAAATGTGTCCGTGCGTTCATTTTTTTACTATTTTTTTTATTTAACTAAACAAAAAAAAAAAAAAAATGAAGAATGACATCTTGCATAGACAGAGACGTCTCATTCATCTGTTCCGTTCCTATGTACATGAACACTAACTAATGCCACTTGTCATAGTTGACCGGGACGTCTCATTCATCCGTTACTCTGTATATGAGCAGTAAGTAATGCCACGTGTCATAGTTGGAATCCGCAAAAATAATGCTTTAGTAAGCAGAGGAAGTAGTATTATGGCATGCCATAATTGGTCCTCATAGTCGGTCACCCAATCAGACCCCTAACCCCTACTTTACAAAGAAATTGACCCAACAAAAACAAATGAAAAAGTGTCATATAACCATCCTCACACTCCTAAATATACGAAGGAGGTTGATGGTTCAATTTATTTGGTGTGTTTAGTTGGGTTATGTTTGGTAGGATGAAAAAGAAAAGAAAAGAAAAGAAAGAACAACATTACTGAGGAGAGAAAAGAAAAAAAAAAATAATAGTGTAAAATTTTTATAGTGTTTGATTGATAAGTAAAGAAAAAGATAGTTAATATGTTTGGAGAAAGAAAGGAAATGAAACAATTTAAAAAATTTATCATTATACCCTTTTATATTTAAAAGAACAAATTTTAGTTTTTATTAAAATAAGGGTAAAGTTGATATTAACAAAGTTTTATTAAAAAAAGTAGCATTTCTTTCCCTTTACCTTCATTTATTTCCATTTTTAGAAGGATAACAAAATCTAGTATTTATCTTTAATTTATTCCTCCAAATCATTCTATTTTATTTTCTTTTCATTGAAAATTTCATACCAAACTCAAAATCATATTCCTTCGTCACATTTCCTTTCTTTTCTTTTCTTTCCTGCCAAACTCACCCTTAGTGGCCTAGTGTGTGTGCTTGGTGTTGGGTGAAAGTGTTCCTGCTAATCCCAAAAAACAGAAGAAGAAAAAACAAAAGGAGTCAGTCACATCACATGCATCAACTCTCAACTCCTTTTTTTTGGTAAGTGTATATATATATATATATATATATATATACACACGCATCTAGTCTAGTCTAGTCTTGCAACAAGAAGATGATCAACGAAGGACCCATATCAATAAAGGAAAGATAAAAAAAAGAGAGGCCAGAATTTGGTCAATGCTCGTTGAGGTTGGCAAAAAAAAATAATAATGGAGTAGAAATGAAGTGTGAAGTGTTGTTGTGCTGGACAAAATCATTAGGAGAGCAACCCTTCACAAAAAGAATTACTATACCAACATGGAAAAAGAAAGGGACTCAATTAATAAATAATACCTTTTAATTTATTTAATTAGAGAGATGTAAAATATCTTTCTTTTTATTGATTAGGGCTATCAATAGGGTACCTTCACTAGATGAACAAAGTTTATTGTATTGAGCTCACTACATCGCCCCTACCATTACACACTATTATTCTATTGTTACACAAAAGTATAATAGAAAATTAAAACTCCTTTATAAATTCTTTTGCATTTGCTTTTTCTTTTTCTTTTTCTCTTTTTAATACCATTTCATTATTTTATTTTGGATAACACACTGAAAACACTCATATAATATCGATTTAGTGCATATACTTTTCTTATTAAATTCTTTTAAATTTAAAAAGTGTTCAAATAAAGACCTGATAATACCTCGTGCAAGACCTAAATACTCTTACAGCAACAAAGTCATCTATTCATTAGCTAATTAAACAATTAATATCCTCCAAAGGGCCAAAATGTTTTTTTATTTATGTTATTTGTTTACTTTTTAAAATTGAAAAAACATTTTTCATTAAAAAAAATGAATGAAAAAAGTATTTATAAATTCTAAATTTCTTTTGTGATCACAAATATATCCTATCAAATCTCAATAAAAATAGTAAATTTTGCTTTACTCTTTGTAATTTATAATTATAATTTTACTATATTTCACTTTTAGTTCATTAGTAGTTTTTCTTTTTAAAATTATTTTTAAGTTTAAATGAAATAATGAATACTAAATTATGAATTTAAATTATAAATAATTAATTCAATTCAAATTCAAGTTACACAACCTATTGCACAAAAATTACATTATAACTTTAAAACAAAAAACTCCAAAAAACTATACATATCATAAAATAGCACAAAATATTATTATTTCTTTTCATTTAAAAAATTGACTATTTTTCCCATTTAGAAAAAAAAGACTAATTATTTAATAATTAAAGTTATAAAAAGAAAAAAATATCATGACAATCAAATTTAAACATCTTTAAATAGTTAAATAAGAAAGTGGGTTATAATTACAAAATTTAATATCTATTTTAATATTGTGTCATGTTTGAGAGAGAGATTTGAAGGATGTATTTGGACATTTTTTTATTTAAATTAAAAACTGACCGCCCACATTTTAAAATGTAGGGAATCAAAGTGCAACCTACACATATATTAAGGGTGTTTTCTCGGCTTAACCCTTTTATTTTCATGTAATGATTAGAACTAATTTTATACGTTTTCCATATTTTTATTTTCATGTAATGATTAGGACTAATTTTATACCTTTCCATATTTTGTTTTCATGTAATGATGAGCACTAATTTCATGTGATGATGAGCCATCAGAGTTATGAGAGAATGGAGTGATAGTTCAATGTACTAAGTTGACATGAGGAACTGGGTCGGGCTGTCCAGCAATAATTGAAGAGTATATCTTATTAAAAGAGGTAGGGTTAAGTTCATTAAATTACAGTAGAAATTGTGTGTTGTAACGCATTTTTCATTTTTTAAAAAATAAAAGTGATATTAAAATTTTGACAATCTTTAGATATAATTTAAAAGCTTCATAACGAAGATTTCAGTTTCAAATTTTATTTTTTAGTTCAAGTTTTTATTTCTGATTTTTTTATAAAATACAATAAATAAAAAAATTTCTTGCTCAAAAATATAATATAATACAATAAATTAAAATTTTATAAAAAAAATTTAGAAAATACAATAAATAAAAGATTGGTTACTTAAAAAATATAAATATAACAAAATAAAATACAATAAATAAAAAATATAAATATAAGTAAATAATATAAACAAAATACAATAAATACAAAATTATAAGACAGTAAGAATAAAAATATTTTACAAAATACAAAAAATAAAATATATATATATATATATATATATATATATATATATATATATATATATATATAAAGAAGAAAATACAATAAAATAAGAGCTATATATATAATATAAAAATATAATGTAATAAATACAAAATTATAAGTCAATAAATATAAAAAACTTTTACAAAATATAATAAAAAATATATATATAAATATAAATATATATAATAGATATATATAATGAGATATAAGAAGAAAATACAATAAAATAAGATATGTTGGTTATGTTAATTGTAGAGGCTGAGATATAAGGTGTATTTATATATATAATGGGTCTAACAGCCATAAGGGTATTTTTGGCATTCTAAACTTGGGGTAGGTCACATGTGTAAATAAGGTTAGATTTTGGACTGCAATTTCACGATTTGAGGTTTATTGCAAAGAGAGAAGATATTTCATGGAGTTAAATGTTCAATTGATAGTTCAAGGAGATTTTTTGAGAAAGAGAAGATAGTTTAAGGGAGTTTAATGCACTTAACCCAAAGAGTTATGATAGACAATATGCATTTCTTTTTAGAAATATTGATCACAAAAATTTATTGTAAATCCATTTCATATCACATAACCTATATTTGAAGAATGGACAAAATACTTTATAAATTAGAGTCCTGTCAAATTTTATTTGATTTCATAAATAGAGCTCTTTCATCATTAAACTTGAATTATAGAATTTCAATATTATTGTAAGTGCATAGATCAAATGGTCCTTTCACTACCAGATCCAAGAAAATTTGTCACCACAAAGCATAAATTGTTATTTTTTTAACTATTTATCATAAGACGATTTGAATTACTTCTTTTTGATGAGATTTTTACATTATGTTTTAAAAAAAAATTTGTTAATTAATTTAACTTTTATATGTACATAATTCTGCATTTTGTTTTGTAATTGGTTTTATAAAAAATTCTCAGTAGAAGTGTCACGCTGGTTGAGTAGAAGTGTCTAGTCATATTGCTTGTTCAATAAAAGTACCACAATCATCATTAAAATTAATTAGTGATTAGAAGTCTTCCATCCAAATGTATGGACAATTATACTAAATTATGTGACTATTTAATACAAATTTTTTTAATAAAAAAATTGTGTTAGTAATATTTTTGGATAATTATAGTTGAGGAACCCATTGGTGGAATTATGCATTGTTTTTTGCAACCTGTTCTACATTCATATGAATTTCAAACCTGCAATTCTAACTGATTGGTGTATTTCTATATTATGTTTTGCAATCGGTTTCATGAAATTCTCAGTAAAAGTGACACGCAGGTTCAGTGAAAGTGTTCAGTCATTCAGTAAAAGTGTAGTGTATATTTAGTAAAAGTGTCACAATCACCATTAAAATTAATTAGTAATTAGAAGCCTTCCATCCAAATGCATGGACAATTATACTACATTATGTAATTATTTAATACAAATCAGTTAGTGGAATTATGCATTATTTTTACAACCGGTTCCACATGATTTTCTAGCATGCAATTCTAATCAGTTGGTGTAATTATGCATTATGTTTTGTAATTGGTTTCATAGAAATTTCTCGAGTAAATTATAGTGACACCCCTTGTAGTTTGGACTTATTTCGTACGAATACAAACTTTGCTTATAACTATTGTATAAACCCACTATATATGTGCCGTCTTTTAGCGAGACCCCAAATCGTGTATAGGCAAGTCTGACCACATCTGACACCATAGAAAAAGACTGTTATACCATTTGACCCTTCTTGACTTGCAAAAGATCTTTCCATCAGTTAAAAAATTACGTAAATACCCACATTAAATTAGTATTTTGACCATCACTATTTTTTTTTTTATCTTGATGTATATTTACAATGTATCTAAATGTTTGACTGTTAAGTTATATGGTCAATAATTGACTGTTAGATGATATGAATCTTCACCTGTGCAACTGCTTAGTATTATTCCAATCTAGTGAAAAATAGGTATTTTTTTGAAAAATATTTAAAACATGAGACTTTTTTTAACACACAAGAGACTTCATATATAATCTATCCAAAAAATTGATATATATATGTATATACACAGGACTTTATATATAAATAAATATATATATATAAAATACTATTTACATTTTTATACAATTATGTATCAAGTTTTGATTTCTTCAAGCTTGTACCAGTAATCAAGTCAGTCATTTGTAAGTTAATCTAATTTTGTATTTTTGAAATACAAAATAGTTATATTTTAATATTCAGTTATTTTCATTCAGTTATTTTACATGGAAGGCCAAGCCTCCTACTATAATTACATACTTATGTTTATCTGTTTCATTTTGGTTATCTATTTTATCGCTTTATTATTAACTGCTTTAATTACTTGTGCTCTATATATCTTATTTCTCAGTTAATTCTTCAATTAGTTTTCGCCTTTTCCCCCTTTTGGTATCAAATATATAGATATATATACACATGGCCGTTTGTCAAGTTCTAGAAAGCACGGACACTTCACCGAAGGTGCCGTACCCGTGTTGGATACTCGAACACCGTGTCAGACATTCCTCGGACACGTGTCGGACACTTTGCAGAAGTGTCCTGACATTTTTCTTTTTAGGACACTTCTCGGACACTCCTTGGACACTCCTCGAACACGTGTTGAACACTTCGTAGCAGTGATTTATATTCAAGTATTTTGAAAGAAAATTATATGCGACTAAGTTATGATTAAAAATCTAAGCTAAATATATGTAGAGGACTAAATAAGTCTAGTTCTTTAATTTAGTTGTCTATTTTTTTTTTATAAGTTTGTTTGAATCTTAATTGCTTGATAATGAATTGAAGTATTTTTGTAATGTAGTTTTTTTGTTAAATAATTAATGTATATTAATATATTATATTATTATTTTATAGTCGTATGGTCGCCGTGTCTTATTTTTTTAGAATTTCTCGTATTGCCGTGTCTATATCGTGTCGTACCCATGTCCGTGTCCGTGTCCGTGCTTCCTAGGTCAGGTTCCAAGGGAAGACGAGGAACAAATGTATATGAACATAGATAGAGTTGCAAATGTTGAGAACTCCTCAGATTGTCGACAAATCAAATCCCAAAATGCCAAAATTATTGGAGAGAATGGTAACCAAAGAAGAAGACCCACAAAACTGCGTGCACATTACACACCCCCTTTGTTATCGCACTAAAGATCTCTCTCTACACTATTTTTGAGTCCTTGCCAAGTTTCAGTTCTTATCTTGTGTTAAAACAGGTCAGAATCAGACAAGCCCTAATTCCGAAGTTCGATCCTTTCCTTTCTTTTATTTCTCTCTTAACTGTAATCATCTCTGGAAATTCAATCTTTCTTACAAAAAAGAAATAAAAATTGCACCACCTTTTTGATTTAGTTGTTTCATTACTACAATTGTCTCAATTGCATTTTGGCTTCTTAAATCGAAACGCTAATTTATATTTCCCGAGCTTCGAACATCAAATTCAAAATTCATATCCTCTGATATTCGAAAATAAGGTTCGGTTTGAAAGTGTTTGATAAGAAAGAAAACCATAGATTGAGAGAGATTGATGGAGATTATGTGTAACATCAAAGGATGTAATAATGCGGGGTAAGATGGTCATTAAACGTAACTGATATTTTGGAATAAAAACTAATAAAATATTAGAGGTATATTAGACATTTCACACGTAAAGTAACAATGTTAGGGACAAAAATATCACTTGGGGTCTCTACGATAGTTATAAGCAAGTTTATATCCGTGTGAAATAAGTCCAAACCACATAGGGTGTCACTGTAATTTATTCAAATTTCTTAGTAAAAGTGTCATGTTGGTTTAGTGAAAGTGTTTTGCCATTCAGTAAAAGTGTAACGTCTGTTTAGTAAAAATGTCACACTCACTAGAGTCATCTTCCTCTTCCTCGATAAAGAGAGCATTTGTCGGTCGCGATTATCGCTGTGAGATTGGTTGAGAGCGACCAAGTTAGAGGAAATCGTCTTCTTCCGGGAAGTCTGAGAAAATAGTTCCTTGAGGGAGAGAAAGAAGCTATCGGTCAATGCATTTTCTAGCATGTGAAAGTGTCTCGTATACTTTTTGGTAAATCTATGTGAAAATGTCCCATCATTGAGTAAAAGTGAGTGTCACACTCACCATTTAAGGACATTTTGATAATTGGATATTAGCTCAAAAGGTGAAAAGGTAATTTACACCCAACTCTATACAAGGTCGAAATAGTTATTTTTTTTCTTTTCCAAACATGATTACTATTATTTCTTTTCTTTTCCTTCGTTAATCAACCAAACACAAAGAGAAGTTAACATTATACTCTCTTTCTTTTCCCTTCTAACTAATATTATCATTTCTTTTCTTTTTCATTGTACCAAACATAGTCTAAGTGAAGAGTATAAATTGTCAAATACGTACGCAATTACTTTCTCAAAAGTTATCTTTTTATCCAATACTATTTGAATACGGTTATATTTGTAATTAGAACTCCAAAACTTGTGAAAAACCAAGTTAATATAGTATCAATTTATTAATGCCAAAACAAGATTGACACATAAGTGTTACTAAAAGAGTAATGATATCCATTTCATATCACACAACCTAAAATTTATGAATAGACTAAATACTTTATAAATGAGAGTCCTGTCAAATGTTGTTTGATTGCATGAATAGTGCTCGCTCTTTCATCATTAAACTTGAATCGTAGTAATTCAATATTATTTTAAGTGCATAGATCAAATGGAACCTTTACTACCCAATCCAAGAAATTTTTTCATCACACCACACAGCATATTTCATTTCTCAACTATTTATCATAAGACGATTTAAATTACTTCTTTCTAATATGATTGTTACATTATGTATTTAAAAAGAAAAGGAAATTGATAATGAACTTAATTTTTATGTGTACATACATTATATATAGTATTTCAATCAAGATCTAAAGCATATATATGATTTCCTAACCTTACTAATTACATATACGCGTTTTCAAACATTTTATAATGACAAATCCATCATCCATGGTGTTCTTGTTTGTTTGTTCTTAGACTTCTAGTACTCCACAACATGTTTAATTTGTTAAAGTTAAATGAACGAGAAAATCATTACATGCTCATTAATGATAAGGTACACCGAATGTTTTTTTATTTTATTTTTATTTATTTTTAATTTTTTGTAAAATAAATAATTGTATCGCATACAAATAAGGAGAGTGAAAATACTGTATGAACCAAAAGAAGCTCCTTGGGTACTTCCTTCCAAGTTCCAGGCCAGCTTGTCATGAACTGGCAATCTCTGTGTTTCATGCACTGCACACTTTTTCTTAAGCAGAAAAATAGAGCCATCTCTCTATCTCTCTCTCTAGTTTTTTATTTTTTTTATTTTATATATGTACTGTATTCTACATTGCCTCTACTTCAAATCTACTATCTTTTCTCGATTGGTTTCATGTTAGATAGCTTTTTTAGGTTCAATTTATTGGTATAAACTTTACATTTGTTTTTGTTTTTTTGCTGTTGAGCACTGACAATATAAGTTCCTTTCATTCCCTTTTGACCCGCATTACACTCGCCATCAGATCTACAGTCCCCTTTCCATCTACCCTTTTCAAGTTTATATATTTGGAGGTTTCCTTTCACAACTTTGTGTGTGCATAAACCCTTTGAAGCTTCAGAGCAATCATTCACAATATTGTGGGTAATTGAAGCTTGGTCTTTTCTTTTCTTTTTTGTCTGAGAGTGAACCAGGGATTGAGGTAATGTAATACTACTTACTGCATTTTTTTATTCTGGGTTGTCTTTTATGGCTCAAATCTTTCCTTAGCTATCTGGGTATCACATATTATCATGAATTAATGTTACTAAATGATATACATTTAAATCCCTTCCCAAATTTGAGAAAGAGCAAACTTGTCTAAATTCCCACATTGGAATCTCTGTTGTAATATTACCCTTTGTCAAAGCTACATAAGACACCATGGAAGAAAGCTTTGTACCATTTCGCGGAATCAAGAATGACCTTCGAGGGAGGTTGATGTGCTACAAACAAGACTGGACTGGTGGTGTAAGGGCAGGTTTGAGGTATACTTTTCTTCTGTTATGATAAGACACTAGTGTAGTTGTGAAGTCTAGCAAACAGAATCTCTAAGTGGAACATGTCTGGGTTATATATATATTTATACACTCACACACACACATATGTTTCAATTATGTCTTCCTCTGATGATGTTGAACTTGGTATCATATAAAATTGTTTTTAGGATTTTGGCCCCGACCACATATATATTTTTTGCTTCAGCAATTCCAGTCATATCATTTGGTGAACAATTGGAAAGAAATACAGGTAATGATAACACATTAATATTGGAATTCCAATTCTGTTACTCACTTTCCACTACATTCCTTATGATTTCAAAGTTGGTTGAAAATGGTTGTGCTTATTGATGAATGATCTTTACGCCTTACCTGATATTGGTATTGACAGATGGGTTGATTACGGCGGTCCAAACATTAGCTTCTACTGCATTATGTGGAATTATACACTCTATCATAGGAGGTCAGCCATTGCTGATTCTTGGAGTTGCAGAACCAACTGTGCTTATGTACACATTCATGTACAACTTTGCTAAAGATAGACCAGATTTGGGACCAAAGCTCTTTCTTGCTTGGACTGGATGGTATTATTTCTGTTCTTGTTTGCCAAAGAAGTAGTTTTTGAACTTTGAAATTTCTCCTAACATTTATCACTATGACATTTGATTCTTTTCTTTTCTTTTCCTCCGCTTCCTTTTTTTTTTTTTTTATTTAAATTTGAGTGATTTTATCTTTTATAAGTTAAGTGCTTATAGGACCATTTGGATGGGCAGGGTATGTGTTTGGACTGCAATCTTGCTGTTCCTTCTAGCTGTGCTAGGAGCTTGCTCCATCATTAATAGGTTTACTCGTGTTGCGGGGGAATTGTTTGGCCTACTTATTGCAATGCTCTTCATGCAGCAAGCCATCAAAGTATGAGTTATAACACTAATTTTCTTGTTTCTTTGTCTGCCCTATGTTTAATTGGCGTGGCAAGAAATCTCCAAAAAATTGTTTTTTATTTTTCTGCCAAGTGACTGGAATTTTATGTTGAATTAGGATAGAATCCTTTGATGATTAAATTATTAATGTGTAAAGTAGTAGTTTGTGGTGTTCATAGAATGCATTGGTCGATGTAGGGACTTGTTGATGAGTTCCGCATACCCAAAAGAGAAAATCTAGCATTAACAGAGTTTCAGCCATCATGGAGGTTTGCAAATGGGATGTTCGCGTTAGTTCTCTCATTTGGCCTTCTGCTCACTGCACTAAGAAGCCGAAAGGCAAGATCTTGGCGATATGGGTCTGGTAAGTTTTAGTACATTTTGTACTGACATATGTTCCATATCCAACAGAAAATAGTACAACTAAAAATTCATCTCTGTTCCTCTATTTTGCTAAGATTTATTGTAGTGGTTGAAATTAAGCAATTTTTAACTAGGGAAAAAAAAAATTAAGCAATTTTGTTCTCCAGTCATAAGAAAGCTTCACCTTCCATCAGGATTTGTATGCTATCTTCTCCATCTTCTTCTAAGCAAAACAATAGTTTTTCCTATCTACAACTTCTTTCGCTTATGGTTATGCTAAACAATCTCCACCAAGCCTTACTCTAAATATACAAAAATCATTGTTCGCCATTTTGCTTTATTTGATACCATGTTTTCTTTTAAGTCATACAGATTATCCTTTCTTCCTTCACACAGGTTGGCTTCGAGGCTTCGTAGCAGATTATGGTGTGCCATTGATGGTTCTCATCTGGACAGCTGCTTCTTATATACCTGCTGGAAGTATTCCAAGAGGAATCCCAAGGCGCCTCTTCAGCCCAAATCCATGGTCACTGGGTGCATATGAGAATTGGACAGTCATAAAGGCATGTTTAATGCACATTACTTTTATGTTTATCTTGGTAGAGTAGTAACTTTTTGATACCATACTTCTATATCCTCTCTAAAGAGTATGATGGCTTGTGCTTAAAACTGACAGGATATGCTAGATGTGCCTGTTCTCTACATAATCGGAGCTTTTATTCCAGCAACAATGATTGCGGTACTTTATTATTTTGACCACAGTGTAGCATCTCAACTTGCTCAGCAAAAAGAATTCAACTTGAGAAAGCCATCTTCTTTCCACTACGATTTACTTCTTTTGGGGTTCATGGTATGTAATTCTCCTTTTTCTTCAGCCTTCCTTTTTTGTTATATAATACGTTTTATTTCTGTTACTGAGTGATATGATGCCTGATCTACAGTTGCATTGAACTTGATCTGTAATTAAAATGAAAATTTGTTAATAAATCGCAGGTTATATTGTGTGGTCTCCTTGGAATTCCTCCTTCAAATGGTGTCATTCCACAATCTCCGATGCATACCAAAAGTTTGGCTACCCTTAAGCACCAGGTAGGCAAATGACCCCGTATATAGTGAAAGGCTTCTTGTTTTGATGATGAATATACAGATTGTCAAGCACTAATGGTTAATTTATTGTTCATTTTTTTCTCTAAGTTGCAATCTTACTAGCAACTCAATTAACCCCAATATATATAACTATGTAGTATCTATATGTTTATATAACTATAAGCAGGGTGTAAACTGGATAATGCACTTATATATATATATATATATATATATATATATATATATATACCATTAAAATCCAACTTAGTTACCACTAGAATTCCACTATATACATAACTGTGTATATATACAACTATAATTATAAACTGTATCTTCATGGCTGTCTGTATTCATTCCCTTATCCAATGTTATTCTGTTGAGCAGCTGCTTCGTAATCGACTTGTAGCAACAGCACTCAAATGTATGGGTAAGAATGCAAGTCTGTCACAAGTGTATGGAAACATGCAAGAAGCCTATCAACAGATGCAGACGCCATTGGTTTATCAGGAATCTTCAAGTCGAGTATGATTTTGTATCTTGTTTTATATATTCCATATAACATGGAACTACTGTTGCTTCTTTCATTTATCTCTCACATGATAAATAGTTACTATTTAAGAATTTGTCTTCTAAATGCTCTGATATTGCTGTACTTTGTGAACTTCATAGTAAAAAAAAAAAATAAAAAATAATAATAATCTCAATATAAGGAAATATAATTTTTAATGGAAGGATTTGACTTGCTTGGTATGTCCTCCACCTTGGGGAGCTGGAAGTTCATGCCTCTATGGGGACATGTGTTTGTAAGTTTATTTACCTATTGTAGAAAAGGGCATATGGTTTCTACAAGGACATTCTACATAATTTTGTTGCAATAATTAATTCTAGATTTTTCTCTCATCTGTTTAGTAAGGGGCCAAAGTCACGAGGCTTATGCCATTAGCTTGTCTAAACCTGTTTTCTGGACAGGGACTGAATGAATTGAAAGACTCAACAATTCAATTAGCTTCAAGCATGGGGAATATAGATGCCCCAGTTGATGAGACAGTATTTGATGTTGAGAAGGAGATTGATGACTTACTGCCGGTTGAGGTGAAAGAACAGCGGCTTAGTAACTTGCTCCAAGCTACAATGGTAGGAGGATGTGTTGCAGCCATGCCTTTGCTTAAAATGATCCCAACCTCAGTGCTCTGGGGGTATTTTGCCTATATGGCCATTGAAAGCTTACCAGGAAACCAGTTTTGGGAGCGGATCTTGCTGCTCTTTACATCTCCAAGTAGAAGATATAAGTAAGTCTCATTTTCAATCTATCTTCAGTTTGTTCGTCATTCTTCTCATTAATATGAAGGAAAACTAATTGAAATGCACTTGTTTCTGTTTTCAGAGTATTGGAGGAGTACCATGCCACTTTTGTGGAAACTGTACCTTTCAAGACAATCGCATTTTTTACTCTTTTCCAGACTGCTTACTTGCTTATTTGTTTTGGAATTACATGGATTCCAATTGCTGGAGTTCTTTTTCCTTTGATGATCATGCTTCTGGTTCCTGTGAGACAGTACTTTTTGCCCAAGTTTTTCAAAGGGGCACACCTCCAAGATTTGGATGCCGCAGAGTACGAAGAGTCACCAGCATTACCATTCAACCTAGCAGCTGTAAGTTCCCCCCCTCATCCCGGTCCCTCCAAATGACAAGGCCAACTCATGAATTTTCTCTTTTCCATAACACAATTTATTTCCTTAGTTTGACAAAATTTGAAAAGAAAAATTCTATAAACTATTTTCTATTTATGATGCTTTAATAAGAGCCTGAGGTGTTTTGCAAAGCTTGGCACCAAATTTTGGACTAGAAATATGGAATGCTGTGATTATTAGGAAAATTGTAACAGCTTTTTAAGAGCAAGAAATAATTCAGGGAAACCAAATGATATAACACATGTTCTTGCATTTTTGTATGGAGTTTCTGGAAATTTTTGGAAGTAAAAGAATGTTAGGGATCTACTAGAGACATTTGCACAAAATTGTTGACCTCATAATTGTATAGATGAGTTTGGATTACACATGTTCGATGAAAACTTGAAATCATGACCAACAGCCCTCCAACTGTTTTTTGCTTATATCTTCTGTATCCTTGATGTGCTCTTGGTAGGAGGGTGAGACGGGTTCAAGAGCTTCATTTGCTGATGATAGAGAGATTCTAGATGGGATAATAACCAGAAGCCGTGGTGAGGTAAGACGTATTTGCAGTCCGAAGGTAACAAGTTCCACTGCAACACCAGCCAAAGATTTCATAAGCCAACAGAGCCCGCGATTCTCAGATAAAACGTACAGCCCTCGCTTAAGTGAACTTAGAGCGGATCAAAGTCCTCGGCTTGGTGGAAGAGGACAATTTAGTCCAAGGACAGGTGAAGCAAGACCTTCGAATTTAGGAAAAAGTAGTCAGAAATAGATATGAATCAGCATATGTATTGGCTTGCTGTAAGAAAAGGTGAAGGATAGTGTGATGAATATTATGTAGATAGTCTGCAATAGCTTATCCCTAGCTTCTTTCTTTGACTTGGGCTGCTGCTGTTGTATATATTCTACCCTAATAAACTCCATTAAGGGAAGAATACTTGTAACCATAAGTTATAGCAATAATAATACTGAATCTTTTACCATATTTCGTTTGACTAATCATATGGTTGCAAGACTAAATTGTATGTGACAATTTTGTATCTTTCTGATTGGATTGGAGATTGCTTCCACATTTGAAAATGTTTCTTTTCATAAAGAACATGAAAACATAATCAATGAAAAGCACAAAGAATAAAGAATCAAAGTGGAATAAGGAATAATGCCAGCAACTAACATTTTTATAAAAAGAAAAAGATTGGTATCTGCAAAAAGTTCTCTTCTTACATGTTTTTTTGGCAAGATCCAACTTGCCTTTCTCATCGTTGATTAAGGAGTAGCACAGTTCATTAATGCTACCATTTCTGTAGCGAAATAAAGTTTCTGAAAGTTCGACTTCCACAGAAGAAGCTATATGCACTACTCTTGTTCTCAATGTCATGCTCTCATCATACCATGAAAACATGCATGTACAAACTTCACCAACTTAATATGAATGCCATATAAACAAATGGAGTAATCTTTTCTTTCACCAAAAAAAAGGGTAGGACAAAGAAATTGAACTCTCATAACTAGTACTAGACTACTAGTAGTTAATATTTGTAGAAATTTCTATACAAGTGTAGCTGAATTTTCTGTTTTACTGTCAAGTGAAGACCAATTAAGTAATCAAGAAGACCATTTAAGAAGTAAACACTCAAAGAAAAAGAAATTTTTTTTTTCTAAGAGATTAAACTTATATCTCCATGTTCTGGCCACCAACCAGAGGTTACTAAAAAATGTCCTCAAGTACTAAGATGAGGCTGGATTTAGGTGTAAAAGAGGTTCCTTTTGGCATACTATTATTCCTACTTTATGCCAAATCAACAACTAACCAATGCCGTTACACAACTAGCGTAAGAGTTGTCAAATAATTCTCTCTCTCCTTTACCGTAATTCAAAGGTGATTTGAAGCCCACTTTTCTCTTGCTTGTGGATTCCATACAAGGACATAAGATTGAAGATTTGAGAGTGTTTGAAAGCCAGGAAAATCAGATTCGTGATGTTCAAATTGTGCTCACGAAGATTTAAAAATCTAGTTCGCACTTTTTTGCACAGCATAACTGTTTTGACCATAACTTCTTCGTTACTTATTGAAATGACTTGAAATGAATTCCAGATGATAGGAAATTTGAAGAGCTTCGATATGATATATTATCTGTCTATATTCCGAGTAGAATAAGGTGGTAAAATTTATATTTTTCGACTCGGATTTGTGAAGAGATTCAAATTGTTCTTCCTCAAAAACAGTAGATAGGCTGTTGAAAGCCACCACCAACCATCATCTGGGTCTCTCCGGTGCTCTCCATTCTGCTGGTTGCTCATGCTCAAGGTCCAAAACTGAAGTCCCACTATCGAAAAACCCGAACTCCGTCAAGCAAGTGTCCCCAATAAACTCGTCACCGTCTTCACTGCCACGAGTCTTCTCCGGCTTGTTTCACGAGACATCTCCAACATTGCATACGTCATCACACACCTCTTCTATGATTGACCACAACACATGTAATCACACGTATCTGTGATTAATCACAACACTTGCCTGTGCGTTATGATTCATAATTAACAATTCAATATACAATTTTTCTGTATTTCAAACACCACAAGTTATTTTTGCTTGAAAAAGCATCCATCCATATACCACTTTTGTCATACACTTTGACTCCGGGAAACGACAAAGGAATATGATGTTGTGAAGCAAAATGATGATGTTCATGAATCAAACAATGATCTGATTGTAACACTCGTGAATTTCCATACCCAGTGATGGTCCCATGGAATAATATATAGGATGAATTACAATCTTAGCTTATAGGGTCTTGTTCAAGAATACCACATTCTGGCTGAGGCTCCTCCATGTGGTAATCCACTTTACAGAAGCCTAAAAAAGGGTTGGGTGGTGGCGTTGCCGAGTTGTAGAATGGACAATCTGATGTAAAAAAAAATAAAAAATAAAAAAAAGATATGGATTGCATTTGGAGAAGAAAAGTGAATTGGAAAGAGGGTTGTTGGAATAGAAATGAATCAAAAGCAGCGGCTGTAATTCTTTCACATAACCCGTTTTTAAAGGAGTAGAAAGGGCCCAATGTTGTCATGAATTGCAGGAAAATGCTGAAGTTGAGAGTGTCATTCATAGCAGTTGACTTGGGGGAATTTAGTGGGAACAGTGGTTGTTTGTTTTATCCATCTTGTCATGAGGGTTCTAGGTCCCTTTGCTAATAATTTCAGAATCTTTGTTTGATAGTTGAATTTCATAAAGTTTGAAAAAGAAGAATCAATAGTCAATTAGTCATTTACACACTTCACATTGTTCAACAGAAGAAGGATGAGTGGATTGACATCTACTCAGGTGATCAGTATGTTGGCAGTAAAGTGTGAAACTTGTATCTTATCTTAAATGTGAGCAAGCTCAACGTTGCCACTTAATTTAAGCATACAAGCGTGATCACAATTCACTTCAAATCAAGCTCATAATTAAAGAGAATGACTTTCTTGGATGCCTATTCAGGCTTCATTGATTGACACACCATCTTTCTGATTTTAGTTTACTGGTGAACTGAAACATAACAGATCAAGATCATCCTCTGTGAACAGAAAATAGTTATATTGGAGGCAGGAAACAACATACTAGAAGGGTAGCAAAAACAAGACAAAGGCTTCATTGATTGACACACCATCTTTCTCATTCATGATCACAGAATCCATGAACTACTAACAATCTTTTTTTTTTTTTTGCAAAAAGAAAAATACAGGAGAAATTATCATATTGATGTAGTACATTAACCACCTTCCTTAAATTAAGTTGCTGGATTTATGATCATACATCTCCTAGCTACACCTGCAAAATTCAGAAAACATACAGAATATAAATTTGGAAATACTATTGCCTTCAAAAGATAGCAGTGAGCATCTGCATTTAGCAATTGGTTCCCCAAACCGACCCTTCTCTATCTCTTTTTTTTTTTTTTTTTCTTTTTCTTGTAGGAGTTTCTGAAAAATGTCCTCCAATCCTGGCAGCTAAATATCCACCCAAGGAACGCATTAAGCATACAGCGGCGGAGCCACCGTGTGCCCAGAGGGGGCACATGCCCCACCTTGAAATATATATATATATATATATATATATATATATTACTAGCATATGCATATATATATTTTTTTGTAAATTTCAAAAATGCCCCTCATATTTTTCTGTTACCCCAATATATTAGGTGAAGACCCATGATGGTCATTTGGTCTTGTAATGCGTTAGAAGGTAAAGCAATAGATTTTCTATGCATGTAATACATGCACGTGTATATATGAATACTTGACTTTTCATTGGATTTCAAAAATTCGTAACACCTCCTTTCCAAGTCAAAACGTAATGAAAATGGTACTCAAATGCAAGCTCGGAATTCTCTATTCAAAGAATTTTGTTTCATCGAAAGATTTTATTTGTAGTGGAAGTTGAGACTTAAAGTGAGATGAAGGAAGAAAAATATATATACATTTAATTGCCTTGTGCTTCACTTGTGTGTATTATATACGATGAGAAAGAGTGAAAAAGAGGTTGTCTTGTGTGTAATGCAAACATACATATATTTGTGTATATATTTTCTTAAATTTGTTTTACATTCCTTTTTAAACTTTAAAATTGATTACTCATTGGCAAAATTGAGTATCTCGAAGTCGTCTTTTCAATGAAAATAGTTTCTGGAAACAAATTCTAAGTGCACAGAGTCAGAGTCAGCTATTTATATCTTGAGAAAAACGAATTTCTTTTATTTAAAGAAAAAAAAAGAATTAAACCAAGTTTCAAGAGTGTTGACAATTGAGTTTTGACTTTTAATTTAATTCTTTTTATCACAAACCGGGTTCTAAAATCTGGGGCGTGACAACGTGGTATCATAGCGTAGTTATACCTTCTAATTTCTCAGAAAAAATTCTAAAGATAACAACAACTTATTCTCTCTCTATTCGCGACTTCGTTAAAGCAGCCTCTTCACGATTGTTCTCCAGCCTCCTCTCTGAGTTTGCGAAGGAGAGATAAAGAGAGTAAATCAACCTTCTATAATTTTGTTTCGCTATCACCAACTCACTGCAAGCTTAATTATTCGTTTCTTTCACAAGTAAAATACATTCATTTTTCATAGAATATGGAAACCCTAGATGGATAGATGTAAATCTTTCTTTACATTTACAAAATTTTCAAACTTTGATACTTTAGCTCTCTAAGGATTCTATTTCTAATTTTCTTTCAATAACATCAACTTATTATCTATGATCCTTTAATTCTTTCTAGCAATGAGGTTTGTAGTGGACTGATGGCCATATTATGTTGCCCATGTTTCATGATTATGGTTTTCTATTTCCTCGTTAATAATCATTATCTCAAACAAAGAAACAAGATTAACTAAATTCACTTTTTTGGGTGAATTGAGACACAAGAACTGTTTTTGCATTTTTTAGTTAATTAAGATTGACTAAGCACCATAGTGATTTTGTTGTGTTTTTTCATTTTTTGTTTCCCTTTTGACGTGGCAAATTTATATTTGTCATTTTAGTAGTTTTTTTTTCCCACCAAAATACACTACGCCCGCCCCCCCTCATACTGAAATCCTTGCTCCACCAATGCATAAATGATGAAAAGATCAAGGCCTAATACTTCTTAAATGGTTTGATCCAAGGAGAAATAAGAAGCAAGTGAGTTGAGGGATGATAATTGTCTTGCATTCTCATTTTCTTATGCTCTAAACACTTCTAAAACCCTAACATGAGGGCTGCATCTCACTTCTGAAGTCATTCTCCAACTAAGAATAAGGCCACCAATTATGATTGTTATCCTTCTCCTAATCTTATGTTCTCTATGCTTGAATCTTTCATTGTGTTTGGAATTGTAGAATTTCTTAGGGATTGGATTTGAAATGGGATTTCAGTTGTTTGGAATCGATGGGATTTTAAAATAAATAGGATTGTTTGGCTTAAAGTGTGCCTTCGGGGTAAAGTTTGTTATGCCATAGTTTGTGGGTGTGCTAGGACGTCTAAGTCTGAATTAGTAGACTGAAGCAAATATTTATAGTGCTACAGTCGAAACGACTTGTAGTCTTTCTTTTATTTGACTTCGTGCGACGGTTAAGAGTAGGAATGACCAGACGTTCACTCATTTCAGCAAGGCACTATTGACTTCCTTGAACTATTGTATTTTAGTATTTTCTTGTTTAGATTGAGGGAAAGAAAATGTGGTACATCAAAAATACCTTGCAAGATAAATGTAACATTCATAGCTACTGAATGAGGATCGATTACAGTTTCTTAAATATATTACATGACCTCGGTCCTAACCTCTCTCTAATATAACAAGCCTGAAGGCAAAGCTCTAGTGAT
This sequence comes from Cornus controversa, assembly GCA_026545225.1. Classification (NCBI taxonomy): domain Eukaryota; kingdom Viridiplantae; phylum Streptophyta; class Magnoliopsida; order Cornales; family Cornaceae; genus Cornus; species Cornus controversa. The sequence goes on along the minus strand of CM048849.1, from coordinate 8,352,349 downwards.
TACAACTACAAGCTTAACCATCAACTACTTGGCTACTGAATTGAAGAACAAAAAATAGTAAATACAAACAAAGTAAACCTAAGTTTTGTTGAAAAGTAAGGCAACAAAGGTAAGAAATAAACAAGATAGAGACTTTAGGCTATGATGCTTAGGAGCAAATAACTTTAATGGTTTGTATCCGTTGGGGACAAAGTGTAAGTTTTTTTTGTGTTGGTGCAGGACCTTTGTTCAGACATAAATGAGTTATATTTATAGTTTTAGTTGAATAAGGTTGGTTGTTGGATCATTCTCTATGTGGATGGTCACGATCAATCTTCTCCAAAAGCTGGTACTTGATCATATGGGTGCATGAGATTAGTTGGCAATGATGGGACATCCGATATGCTAGGCCGAAGAGGGTAACTGATGTTTGTCTGACGATGGGACAATTTGGAGTTTTGATTTGCAGCATCGATCGAAGAGGTAGTGCTTTTCTGCTGAAGTGATTGGAACATTCCTAGGATCAGAGCAGTAAATGCACATATTTTCTTTTAATATATCCCTTTCAAAATAGGTCTGAATCAAAACAAGCCTTGGTATTCGTGGATGTCCTTTCTTTTCAATTAAACAACTTCTAGAGACCTACCTCATCGGTCTTCATATTCTAGTGATGCACTTGATCTTTATCCTTGCCCCTAGTTTGCTAGGTGCAGTCGTGAGTACTACATCGGGCTTGTTCATTGGTCGTAGCACCAAATGCCCAATTTGGGTACAAACAGAGATTTCATAGAATTTTAAAGAAAATATCATAATGTTGAGAAATCCAGGAAAAATGGTACAAAATTTTATTTCCTTTCCAATTCTGTTTTACATCCAAACATAAAAAGGTAATTCATTTCATTTCATTTAAATTTTAGTTCATTCTAAACACACAAATGAAATTCCATTTTAATTCCAATCCAATTCCTTTTCCAATTCTAAATTCAAATCCGAAAGAATTTGATTCCAAACAAAGTGTAAAGTGCCCATAGATGAGGGAAGCTTTTGATTTGCACATCAAATGAGGAGTTTTGGTGTTTTGTTATAAACCAAAACAATGAAGAGTTTGGAGTCCTATTACACTTCTCGATCACTTTTAGACCTAAAGAGTTAAGAATTGGCTCTTGGACAATTTGAATCAGAAGTCCTTAAAGTTGTGAAGAGAAATTGTCTAGTACAAACCACATAAACTCAGCAAATGAAATTGCAGAGAGTCCATTCATAGTTGACCACTGGAGTCATGTATGTCCTCTTTTATTATCAATCCAAGCCCACCAACCGAAGTCCATATCAAGATTCACTTAGATAACCAAGTCCCACTTCATAATTGAAAAAAATCAGTAGCTAAGCTTAAGAAACACATTATAATAGAGAATTGATTAAATTCAAAGATCAAATGTTGTCCCACTACAATTGTTCTTCTTTTTCATCTCTCTTCTTCTCCTTAGTTATCTGAGCTGTATTATATTAAAATTACCATACAATATATTATGTATTACATAATCATTAGCTACTGCTTAATCTTATCGAATGCTCTCTGTTAGAAATAAAGAAAGAATTGAATTGATTTAATTGATATTAATGAACAATACATAAAAGCCTATTTATAAGCACATAATCTTGGAGGCTAAGTAAACTTAGGAGACAAGAAATCCTAATCCTAGATGGTTTAGGAAAAGGTGTAAGAAACCTATTAGGAAAAGATATATAATCTATAATAGAAAATATATAATCTAACAGTCCCCCGCAAACTTAAGATGAGTTATATGAAGCCAACTTGAGTTTGGAGATAAAACCTTGAATGTGGCTCGTGAAAACAATCTGGTGATATAACCAACTGTGGCTGCGAATACATACAAAGAAGGTGCAAAATAGTCAGAAAGACCGAAAGCGGCTCGTTGGAGCGAAAACTAATTTAAAAATCAGAAATTGAGCTCATTGAAATCAGTGACTTTGACACACATGTTATGGCTCATGAAAGCAATCTAGTGATGTTACCAACAGTGGCTGTGAAACACATACAAAGAAGTTGCAAAAGAGTAAAGTCATTCAAGTGATGGTAAGACCGAGAACTACTTATTGGAGTGAAAATTGATTTAAAAATCAGAAAAGGGACTCATTGAAATCAGTAACTTTCACACAGATTCTAGTGGGAGATGATGAATTGAACTTGAGCTAGTTTTTCTTTTTATATATATATATATGTATATATATATATATATAAATATAAGGCGGAGGCTATTTTTTTACGATTGACTGTAAGGGATGAAGCAGATGGTGTCATCCCCGACAGTGAGGGTGATCGACAATGAAAACTATCAGGAATTGATAGGCTCTGATACCATGTTAGAAATAAAGTAAGATAATTGTATTGATTGTATTTCGGTCTTACGAGAGGCTGTTAGATTTTTCTTCTTTTATTATCTATATATATATATATCAATTATTTTTTACTATTGACCGTCCAGGATGAAGCAGATGGTGTCATCTTTGACGGTGAGGGCGATCGATAATGAAGACTACCAGAAATTGATATGCTTTGATACCATGCTAGAAATAAAGAAATAATTGAATTGATTTAATTGATATTAATGAACAATACATAAAAGCCTATTTATAGGAACATAATATTGGAGGATAATTAAACTTAGAAGACAAGAAATCCTAATTCTAGATGGTTTAGGAAAAGGTGTAAGAAACCTATTAGGAAAAGATATATAATCTATAATAGGAAATATATAATCTAACACTCTCAATCTCTTTATTAAAAAAAAGAGCCCTTTCTTATGGTATTTTTATTCAAATATTAAGTAGCAATAATAAATAAGATTTAATATATAAATATACACATTATAAATAGTATAAATGATAGTAGATATCATATTGTACATTCTTGCATCATAATTTATCAAATAATAGCACTTGATCCTAAATAGGCCCATTTTGGTCCAATTTTAGTCCATTTCTTAAATTAGAGTTTCGGACCCACATCGATTCTCAACTATTGCCCTTATGGGCTATTAATCTTGATCACTCAACTTATTTGATCTTTGATCAGACACAATCACTATTCGATCAGACCATTTTTACCATTTAATCTAGAAAGCATTACATGAGTTATGTAATCACACTGGAATGTTCTAAAATTGAAAAATGTAGCTTAGAGTTGAGTTAAATCCCCCTAAATTAGATAAATGTATATATTGTACTATATAATATAACCAGATTTTTTAACTTTTCATTATTAAAATCTGGTTATAATTATTCTTCTAAAAATGGGGGATTAGCACACGAGTCAAACTGACCTATTTCAGGAGTTTATTTATTTATGTAATATCCCTAAAATGGTGTAATTTTGGTTAAATTCACTCTCATTGGTCCAAAGTGTCTATAAATACCTCTCTTCCTTTAGAATTTGGGAATTGACACTCATAGCATAACTCAATAGCTAGGTATACCATGTCATTAGTATACTCTTCCAATACAAATCCACCACATCAGCATCTAGTCAACATTGCTTTTTAACTATACAGTTTATACAAATGCCAAATAGTTTTAATGGGGAGTAATTATTCGGTTAGTCAGACAGATCACGTCATTGATATGCCAAGCCAATGAGAATACATTATTTAGTGAAATTGGTCCCATTTACATATCTATAAAGAAAAAAGTGTGAACCAAATCAGCACACTACAAGCACCATCCCAACAACCATATTTAATATAATACATACTTATTATTGTTATCATTATTGTTAGGAATTATGTCTCAAATTCCTATTGTAATTAAGATTCTATTTTAGAGTTATAATTTATTTGATAATTTTTGTTAGGCAAGTCTTGGGCTTCAAATAATTGTAATCCTTGTCCGACAATGAATTGAGTTTGAAGACTTTATAAATAGAGGTGGGGCTGAGAAGAGAAGGTAGAGAAGAAAAGTGTGAATTCAAATAATTGTAATCCTTGTCCAACAAATGATTGAGTTTGAAGACTCTATAAATAGAGGCGAGGCTGAGAAGAGAATGCAGAGAAGAAAAGTGTGAATTCAAATAATTGTAATCCTTGTCCAACAATGAATTGGGTTTGAAGACTCTATAAATAGAGGTGAGGCCGAGAAGAGAAGGTAGAGAAGAAAAGTATAAAAAGAGAGAGAGAGAGAAAGTTGTAAGAGAGTTGAGTTGAACTTGTGTGTGAGAGAAATAAATAGAGTGTGTATTTTTATATTGAAATAAAGATAGTCATTTTTCGCCCGTAAATTAAACAATTTGTTGTGAAAGAACTGTGACCATTTTTGGCTGGTTTTCTTTTTCTTTTTATTTAATTTAAATGCATATAAATGATTATAAATGTGTTTTAAATGTAAAATACATCTTTGGGGACCTTTATATATGTCTAGGGAAGTTTTGAGAGCTTTTGACAAAAGTTGACTTTTTCGGGTCAAGTGGGCCCTGAGTGTGGGTCTCGTGGGGCCGAAAAATTTGAAAGTGTCGGAATGACACAAAATTTGAAGGGTAGTTTAAATAAAATATTTAATGAGCTACAGAATTAATTTCGAGTCCATCAAAGTTACGAAAATTAAAAACGGAGTCTGGGAAGGTTTTGTGAGAGGTTAGTGACATTTTTGAAAATATGACAGCTAGGTCTATAAATAGCAAAGTAGATAATTACTGTATTCATTTCTTAGCAATAAAGTACCTTTTATTTTTCCCTCCTATAAACGAAAAGATAATATGAATTACTAGTCTTCTCATTAGCTACATAGAGAGAGCAAAATATATATATATATATATATATATATATATATATATATATATTTGGCAATATCATCTTCTTCCCTTCTCCATTGATTTTGAGAGGCTTGGGGCAATATTTGGAAGGCGCCGAAGAAGAAGAAATTGGTCTATGCACTGAGGGCTCGAGTTTGATCTATCCATAATCGAATTCAGAGAAAGTTAATTTTTTTTTACGAGAAATTGGAGAAATCAATTGGAAGCTCTTCCAAATTGAGGTACAGATGCCTAACCCATGAAATCTGGGATTTTTGTGAGTATATTGGTTATTGATAACAACCAATTGGTTATGTGGGTAGAATTAGATATTTTTTAAGATTAAAGTATGCTAGATTATACTACTTAATGGATTATTAATGTTATATGATGTAATTACATGTTTATAAATGCCTTTGATGATTATATAAGCATGTTGAGGTTGATTTGTGAACAATTATATGTATTTATGTATAATTGTGAAGGTGAAGTTATGTGATTGATGAAATGTCTTGAAAGCATGTTTAAATGTGAAAGCATATTTAATTGTCAATATAAGTGAGATAAACTATGCAATATGTGAAGCATGCTCATTGTGATAGTATATGATGTTTATTTGGAAAATGTGCAAACATGACAATTGGTATTACATTGCCTCAAATTGTAATTGCATAGTGAACATGAACATGTGGGAATGGGATTCATTCATTGGCTTGGTGAGGGTGGTGAGCTCAATTGGGCTATAAAGTCCTCTTGATGAGTGGTGAGGTAATCCTGTAAAGGGAACCCTCATGGGGTAATCTGGTAAAGGAACCCAATGGAGTGATCTGGTAAGGGAGCTTTATCTAGATGGAGGAGGATACTCCCTAAAATGGAGTCCTAGCCAAGGAGCTTCGGTTAGGGTGGGATTGGGTGATCCATAAAACTGGAGCCTAATGGATTTATGGAGAGGATGGGGGAGTTATGCACATCATCTAACATTATATATTACTTATGATATAGTTGTAATGTATAGATATTTGATAAACGTGATTAAATGCAAATGTATGTTTATGTAGTATTCACAGAATTTGCGAAATTGTGTTTTAGACATTCCTACTGTGCGTGTGGTTGCTCATCCCACAAGTATTAACTCTTTTTAGAAAATGGAAGGGAAGTAATGAAGTCTCCCCAATCGTTAATTAAAGTGGAGTGAAGTTGATTCATTTAAAGACCTTATTATTGCTTTATTTGAATGCATGTCCGGATTGTGGACCATATGCATGTGATGAACATGTAAAGACCATTTATGTTTTGAGAACATGTAATTATTTATGCCTTATGATTGCACACGTTTAAATACGAATTTTGAGCAAGAGTGTAATTTCATGCTTTATATGTAAGTGTTGAGTATAACAAATGGTAGGAGATGAGAATGATGGTTTATAGTTCTATTAATGTCCAATTATGCATGTATGTAAATGTTGGAATGTTTGGATTGAGAAAAGACATGAAATGGACCATGTGTGCATGTTGAATAATGACTGGCCACAAGATTACGATGTATCATTATGGATATTATGATGTATCTCCATATTTTGATGTATCAAAATATATATTATGATGTATCATAAAACTAAGGGAAATGAGAGGTTAAAAATAGTAGACTTCGCAATTTATCTCGCAACATGTGCGATGCATCGAAGTATTTTAATGCATTTCGATGCATCGTAGCCGACGTTATGATGTATCGTAATTATCAGAAGCTTAGTAAAGTTGAGTTGATTTGTAATGATTAAATAGGTGTGTTGGATGTACGTGTAAGGTCCCATAGTGAGAATGATCATTGTATATGATGACATTAATGTATAAATAATGCTTAAGCTGAATTATGAAATGATTAGTTAGATTGTTGATCATTGTGATATATTCGATGAAGGATAGATGTATTGATAATGTAAAGGCTTCCATGACAAGTTATGACCCGACAATTGGGGTGTGACAGTTTGGTATCGAATTATGATATAAAGGTGAGATTGATGTTGAGATAGTTCATGTAATCTAATGAATGGGTTCACTCTCAGAATTCGGGCTTGGACTGGGAGAGTCCCGGTGGTCCAAATTTTGGGGTCTGATAGCTTGGTGTTAGAGTATAGCTTGTTGGTAGAGCTTAACCAGGTTGAATACCTAAGGACAACGTGTAGAGGTCGAACCACATTTTGACTTGAAAAGAATGGATGATAATCGTTCGAGAACTAGTAAAGGTTATATCACGCATAGTTTCATGATTGGTGAGAACCTTTAAGTTTGAAAACTAGAAATGCGTGTAGACATGACATAGTTGATTTGAGAACTTATGTGCATGTGAAATGTGCTTACATGATAACATTATAAGAACTTATGTGATAACATGTGTTATATGTTATGTGTTGATTTGAGAACATGTTTATATAATTAAATGTGTGTTGAAAAGCATGTCTATGTGTTACGTGCGAAAGTGATAACATGTTGTTATGTTGTGCGATAGTCTGATTGTGTTAAGTAAATAACATGATATAATTTATTGTGTTAACCTATATCTTGACGAGATAGAGATATGCCGCCTACATACCGAGGGAGGCCAGTTGGGGGTGAAGTACATGAGGAAAACTATTTGGTTGCTGATATGACCACGACTCTTAGAGACCTCGTTAGGGCTACATTTAATGAGGTACAACACTCGGTAGTGCAATCGGAGGAGATTGAAAGTGAACGGTGATTCAAGTACATCACTCGATTTAAGAAATTGATGTCTCCATGTTTTGAGGGGATATCATCCTTGGGTTGGAATGGTTATCAGAGTTCCATGCTATGATAGATTGTTTTAGAGGGAGAGTGATGATTTGTATGCCCGAGGGCGATTGTTTTTGTTTTGTTGGGGATCAGTGTGATTCCTACACTTCTCAATGCTATAACATTAGTAGTTGGGAGCGACACAATTTTATCTTGGCTAGTCTTTTGGTTGAGGGAGAAGAGATACCGAGAGAGATATATCCGGCAATGGTGTGTGAGTTCTTGGATGCATTTTCGAGAGATTTGGCAAACTTACCCTCCAAGAGAAAGGTAGAGTTTGGCATTGATCTTATGTCCGGTACGATGCCCATTACTATGACACCATATTGGATGGCATCGATAGAGTTAGTGGAATTAAAACGTCAATTAAATGATTTGAAAGCTAAAGGCTTTAGTGGACTAGTGTAGCCTGTTGTGTGCACATCAAATTTATATTTATATTTTACCACTCGCAATAGAGTGAATCCTTGAAGGATATGGTTCTAAGTTGAGGGTGTCGGTCCCACAGAGACTATCTAGGAATAATTTGCTAAAGATCAAAGGTTGCTTCTCGTTTAACTAACAAACAAGTTTTGGGTTGTTTGTTCACTTTACTTTAAAAGCATAAATGATAATTAAATTGACAGAGTTAAAAGAAGATAAAGGACTAGGGTCGAGACTTCAGCACTAGCCTTATAACATGTCAAACTTATAATAAACTAGGAAATTTATGCAAATGTGCACTAAATGGTGCATTTGGCTTGTGGCCCACAATGCTACCATTAAGAGGATACATACACCTTAAAATACTATAGTACATCTTTGATACGTGTAAATTCCCTACCTACCTACTTACCTAATTACCTAATTAACTAAGTGTAGCTAATTTACTATCTCTAAGCATGGACTATGCAAATCTAGCTATGCATGTGAAAATGAAAACTAGTACCAAGCCATCACTTGTAGTCCTTGTGGAACTACAAGTGTTTGAAGATCAAGTGAGGAAATTAAGCATTCTAAGATAATAAGGATAAATTTCAACACATGAACATATGAAATTTGTAACTTATATTTATATAATGCTCAAGGCAAGGTACATATACACAAAAATACATAAAAGTTCCAATTTACTAAAATTAGAACATAGTTACAAGCTAGGGCTTTGTCCAAACCCTAGAGAAGAAGTTAGTTGATCATGGTGGGCCAGAAGCACTACATAGATAGAGGTGAATCCATGCTCAAAACAATCTTCAAAGCCTTACAAAGTCTTCTTTGAAGCTTTCTCTCTCTAGAACTTTACTTTCTCTCTCTAGAATTTTACTAATTGTTTTTTCTTACAAGAATTGTGATATATCTAATTATTACATATTTTCTATCTATATATCTGACTTGAAGCTCAAAAGATCACTGAAATTTTATCCAAGGTATTTTCTAGAAGAAATTAGACAAGTGGTGAAGTGGAGAAAATATCTTCCAAAAATATCTTTTCTGTAGGAATTTTCGATGCATCGAAGTAGGCACTTCAATGCATTGAAGCTTTGATCCATTGAAGCTATAATTTCGATGCATCGAACTTCCTTTACCTTGCAATCCTTCAACTCTTCAACTTCCCGACTCTGGTCTTGACACGCCATTCACTATTCCTTGATGTATCTCTTTAATAAAGTACGATCGGATATAGGAATGTATTCTTGAACTGATAAAGGAGTCGAATTACGCCGAATTCTGAGTTTGAACCTGAAATCATCAAAAACATTAAAACACGTAAAACCTATATAATATGTGCATCTATGGGATTAAAATACATAAGTAAAGGAGCGACATGAAATTGTCATGGAGGGTCTTGGTCTTTGCCTTATAGATTTTTGCGCTTTCGTACGCGTCATTCTGTATTTCCTCCAGTTCATTCAATTAGTGTTTCTGGTTTGAGCCAACCAATTTCATGTTGAAATTGAACTTCTTAATTACCTAGAAGGCTTTCTGCTCAAGTTCAACCGGTAAGTGACATGCCTTACCATACACAAGATGGTACAGTGACATGCTGATCGGGGTTTTATAAGCAGTACGGTATGCCCACAAAGTGTCATTTAAACGTTGTGACCAATCCTTGCAATTGGGGCGCACTATTTTTTCGAGAATGTGCTTAATTTCCCTATTAGATACTTCTAATTGGCCACTCGTTTGAGGGTGGTAAGGTGTAGCAACCTTATGAGTGATGGAGTACTTGAGTAGCAAGGTTCGTAGGAACCGATTGCAAAAAAGTCTTACCGCCGTCACTCATCATGGCATGTGGTGTCCCAAAATGACTAAAGATGTTCGTTTGGATGAACTTGACCACGATTGCTTTGTCATTGGTTCTGGTAGCCAAGGCCTCAACCCATTTAGATACATAATCCACCGCTGCAATTATGAACTCGAAACTAGAGGATTTTGGAAACGGGCCTATAAAGTCAATGCCCCAAACATTGAAGATATCGATGATTAAAATTGGGTTCAAGGGCATCATATCTTTATGATACATAGCACCAAGGTGCAGACATTGCTTGCACGAGTAGCAGAATAAATATGTATCCTGATACATGGTTGGCTAGAAGAAACCGCATTAAAGAATTTTGGAAGCGGTCTTTCGAGCACTGAAATAACCTCCGTATGAGAGTGTATGGCAGAAAGTAAGAATGCTAGGACTCTCTCTCAGGCACAAATCAGTGGATGATTTGGTCGGGGCAATACTTGAAAAGATAAAGATTGTCCCAAAAATACAAACGGACTTGGAAATGGAAATGATCCTTTTCTTGTTTGGACCAATATGATGTGATCTTCCCGGTTGCTAAAAAATTAACCATGCCAGCATACCAAGGAAGTTTCTTGTGAGTGATCTCAAAGAGTTGTTCATCCGGGAAGGACTCGCAAATTGAAATGGGATCCTGATGGCACTCAACAAGAATCTGAGATCAATGATTGGCGGTCACATTCTCGGTACCCTTTTTGTCCTGGATCTCAAAATTAAACTCTTTTAACAAGAGTATCCATCGGATCAGCCGAGATTTTGTATCCTTTTTGGCTAATAAATGCCTATGAGTGGCATGATCTGAGAAGACAATTACTTTGGACCCTAAAAGGTATGATCGGAATTTAGCCAAAGCATAGACTACTGTAAGTAATTCATTTTCTGTTACGGTATAATTCATTTGAGAATCGGAAAGGGATTTGCTTGCGTAGTAAATAACATGAGGTAACTTGTCTACACATTGCCCTAAGACAACACTCATAGTAAAATCGGATGCGTCACATATGATCTCAAATGGGAGAGCCCAATTTGGAAAGAGTACAATTGGAACGGTTGATAGAAGTGTGCGGAGTGTTTCAAAATATTTAAGGCACGCTTCATCAAAGTTGAAAGAAGTGTCTTTCTCAAGAAGTTGACACAAGGGTTGAGATATCTTGCTAAAGTCCTTAATGAAATGACGATAAAAACCCACATGGCCAAGGAATGAATGAATTCCCCTCATCGATGAAGGTGGATGAAGCTTAGATATGAGTTCTACCTTGGCTCTATCAACTTCTATACCTCGTTTGGACACAACATGCCCAAGTACAATTCCCTCTTGAACCATGAAATGACTCTTTTCCCAATTACGAATAAGATTCGTGTCCTTACAACACTTGAGTACAAGGGTAAGATTACGAAGGCATGAATCAAAGGAAGGTCCAAAGACTAAAAAGTCATCTATGAACACTTCAAGGAATTTCTCCACTATGTTCGAAAAAATAGACAACATACACCGTTGAAAAGTCAACGGTGTATTGCATAGCCCAAAGGGCATACTTCTATAAGCAAATGTTCCATATGGACATGTGAAGGTAGTTTTTTCTTGGTCTTACGGGTCTATTGCTACTTGATTATATCCAAAATATCCATCTAAAAAATAATAGAAGCTTTGGCCCACAAACCTCTCTAGGATTTGATCAATGAATGGGAGTGGGAAATGATCCTTCCTAGTAGAGTAGTTTAGTTTCCTATAGTTAATACACACTCGCTAGCCTATGGTGGTGCGTTGAGGAACAAATTCTCATTTTTTATCTAAAAGTACAGTGATGCCTGTAGGGGTGACCACGGATCGGATTTTGCATAATCCGATCCGATCCGCGGATTATGGATTGGAGAAAATCCAATCCGATCCGATCCGGGGCAATCCACCAATCCGATCCGATCCGATTTGTGATTGAACGGATCGGATCGGATCGGATTGACGGATTGGCCTAGTACTCCTATTTGAAATTTTTTTTTCTATTTCAAAATTTTCAAAAAAAAAATTGATCAATAAAGACAACACTTTTTAAATGAACACAATTGTTAAATAAACAAATATAATATATATTGAGTTTTTAAGTTTACCCATGTAAGTATGTAGCATATTATATTATTATACGTATAATTACTAATTATATATATAAATATATTGTCACGGATTGCCACGGATCGGATCGGATTTCTGACCCTTCAATCCGCAATCCGATCCGTGGCTAACGAATTTTAATTTTTTAATTCGCCACCAATCCATTAGCTAACGGATCGGATTGGATTTGTCCGGATTGGATCAGATTGGATCGAATTCACGGATTCGCGGATTTTTTGTGCACCCCTAGATGCCTGATTTCTTTGGCACCACTTGTGTGGGGCTTACCCACTTACTATCTGAGATGGGGTATAAGATACCGGCATCTAGCAGCTTAATAACCTCTTTCATGACTACCTCCTTTATATTAAGGTTTAACCTACGTTGCACTTCTCATGAGGTCTTTGCATCATTTTCTAAATATATGCGGTGCATACAAATGGAAGGGTCAATGCCTTTTAAGTAGGCAACGGTCCACCCTATAGCTCTTTTGTGTTCTTTTAAGATCATTATGAGTGAGCACTCTTGGTCATCAGTTAGATTTGAAGCTATGATGATCGACAAAGTGTCACATGAGCCAAGAAACACATACTTGAGAGTAGACGGTAAAGTCTTGAGCTCAAGCTGTGGAGGAGACACAAGGGATGGAATTGGAGGAGTACTTGAGAGAGTAAGAAGAGGCTCAATAGGTGTCTTCCAAATTGGAAAGTCAATTATGATAGTGGCATCAAGCATTGTATTTACATCTTCAATGGGTTGCTTGATGTTAAAGTCTTCAAAATTAAACTGACTCAGACACACCTCTAGAGGATCTTTAGATAAGATTTGGGAAAGTATCTCTTCCACAAGTTCATCCACACAAAAGCAGTCGCTTTCATCATTGGAGGTGTGGTGGGATGCGTTAAAGATATTTAACCTCATAGTCATATTCACGAAGGAGATGTCCATCACCCCGGTATGGTAATTAATGCAAACATTAGCTGTAGCCAAGAAAGGATGACCTAAAATGATTGGAATATGCCTTGTAGGATCTTGGACAAGTTCGGTATCAAGGAGTACGAAGTCTATTGGAAAACAAAATTTGTCCATTTTGATGAGAACATCTTCAATTATACCACGAGGTTGCTTTACCGAGTGGTCGGCAAGTTGCAACACAATGGTGGTTGGCTTAAGTTCTCCTAGCTCTAATCTTTGATAAACTGAGTAAGGAAGTAAGTTAACACTTGCTCTCAAATCAAGGAGGGCCCTCTCGAATTCTTGGTCACCAATGACACAAGATATTGTCAGGACAACCGGATCCTTAAATTTTGGAGGGGTGTTAAGTTGAAGAATTGAGCTTACTTGCTCAGTTAGAAGGATCTTCTTAGGAACTTGGTTCCTAGATTTACGCTTTTGCGTGCATGAGTCCTTAAGAAATTTAGCATAGGAGGAAATTTTCCTTATAGCATCTAGGAGAGGAAGATTAATTTTAACTTGTTTAAACATTTCAATCATATCATATAATTTTTCTTCTTGCTTCCCAAATTGAGAAAATGGAGCTAGAGGTTCAAATGAAGCTTCTTGATTTGGAATTGATGAAAATTCAGTGTCAATTGCCTTTCCTTTTTCTTTTGAAACATTTGGATTTTTGGAAGAATCATTTGGATTTAAAATGGAAATTTTTGGATTTGGACTAGGAATTTTTGGATTTGCTGAGTGTTCACATTCTTTCTCTCTTTTCTTATCAACTTGGTTCTCTAGAACTCTACCACTCCTTAAAGTAGTAATTGATTAAGCTTGTTCTTGATTAAACTCAAAAGAATTTGAAGCATCGTCAATTACTTGGATACCTTTAGGATTTGCCACCATTTGGCTAGGCAATTTCCCACTCTCTCTCTGATGAAACACATTAACTAGTTGTCCCAATTGAGATTCTATCTTAGCAATGGATTGAGAGTGGGAATTGATTTTTTGAGTATTGATCTCAATATTGCCTAATGGTGCCAAAACTTTATCCTCAAAACTGGGATCTCGACGAGGTGGTTGATTGGGAGTGTAGTAGAAACTTGAATTTAAATTTGATTGATAAGGTTTAGGTTGGAATTGCTTTTGACCTTATTGTCCTTGTGGTCCTTGAGGTCTTTGATATTGACTTTGGTTTCCATATTGAAATTGATTTTAACGTCTCCACCCGGGATTATAGGAATTTTGAAAAGAAGCTTGACTCGGCCTAGAATAGAGTGCTTTCACTTGATCTTGATTATATTTGGATGTTGACTAGCATGAGGACAATCTCTAGTATAATGAGAAGGGCTAGCACAGAATGAACACACATCCTAAGTGGGATGAAGAGTGGGATTCGAAAGATTAGGAGGTGAAGAAGACGAAGATGGAGAAGAAGACTCGGCCAATATAACTTGGTCAAGTTTCTTTTCTAAGGCTTCTATTTTCCTATTGGTTGCTTGCTCCTTGAGTAATTCAAAGATACTTTCAGTTTGAGCATTAAGAGGAGCAACTACCTTACTCTTCCTTTCATTAGAAGAACGATGAGATAAATATTCGCTCAAGTTCTCAAAGAGAATCCACATTTCATCGAGACTTTTTAGAAAGAATGTACCTTCACAACTAGCATCTACCATTTATTTGTGGGGTTCTCCTAAACCATCGTAAAATCCTTGCACCAATTTCCATTTGAGAATAGCATGGTGTGGGCATGACTTCAAAAGGTCCTTCATTCTTTCACATGTTTTATAAAAAGCTTCTTCTTCCCTTTGAGAGAAACTGATGATGGCTCTCCGCACATCATTAGTCTTTCCCATTGGAAAGTATTTCTTTAAAAACTCTCGTTGCATTTTTGTCCAAGAGTTAATGGAATTTTTCTCTAAGGAGTTAAACCATTGTTTAGCTTATTATCCTTAAGTGAGAAGGGGAAAAGACGAAGTCCTAAGTTGTCTTCCGCTTGAGCATTCAATTGTAGAGTCGAACACACTTCTAAGAATTCATCTATATGTTTATAAGGATTTTGGTTAGGAAGCCCGTGAAAACAATTTAGAAGATTAATTATGGAAGGTTTGATTTCGAAATTATTCCTCCCCGTATTCAGAAAACGAATACAAGAAGGAGATGCATAGGTAGATGGAACATAAAAATCTCTAAGAACCTCCCCATCCGGTGGGAGTGGTAAAACAGGATTTTGTTAAACATTTGGGCTATCATTATTTGCCATGGTTTCTCTCATATGTTCTCTAAACAATATAGGATCCCTAGGAACGCTACTATGTTGTCTAAGAGTTCTTTTGAGTTCAAAATCACATGGCAACAAAGATAATGACAACGATCTCCTACCTTGCATGTGAATAAAACAAAATCTAAGCTATATGAAAAAACAAAAATTAAACATTTAAGTGCAAGAAAGTTGGTTACTATACTTACAAAGGATCTGAGCTTAAGTCCCGAAGCTTTGATTATATAAGTACCTAAAATGAAGCACTTAACATATAAGAACAAAAATAATTACAATTAAATAATGTAAAGAATGTGTTAAGTTAAAAATTAAACTAGACTCAATCTTCTATTTTTAATGATTAAAACGTAGTCCTCGACAATGGCGCCAAAAATTGGTGTGGCTTGGTGTGTGCGCATCAAATTTATATTTATATTTTACCACTCGCAATAGAACGAATTCTTGAAGGATAAGGTTCTAAGTTGAGGGTGTCAGTCCCATAGAGACTACGTAGGAATAATTTGCTAAAGATCAAAGGTTGCTTCTCATTTAACTTACAAACAAGTTTTGGGTTGTTTGTTCACTCTACTTTAAAAACATAAATGATAATTAAATTGATGGAGTTGGGAGAAGATAAAGGACTAAGGTCGAGACTTCAACACTAGCCTTATAACATGTCAAACTTATAATAAACTAGGGAGTTTAAGAAAATGTGCACTAAATGGTGCATTTGGCTTGTAGCCCACAATTCTACTGTCAAGAGGATACATGCACCTTAAAATACTATAGTACATCTTTGATACGTGTAAATTCTCTACCTACCTACTTACCTAATTACCTAATTAACTAAGTGTGGCTAATTTATCATCTCTAAGCATAGACTATGCAAATCTAGCTATGCATATGAAAATGAAAACTAGTACCAAGCCATCACTTGTAGTCCTTGTGGATCTACAAGTGTTTGAAGATCGAGTGAGGAAATTAAGTATTCTAAGAAAATAAGGATAAATTTCAACACATGAACATATGAAATTTGTAACTTATGTTTATATAATGCTCAAGGCAAGGTACATATACACAAAAATACATAAAAACCCCAATTTACTAAAATTATAACATAGTTACAAGCTAGGGCTTTGTCCAAACCATAGAGAAGGAGTTAGTTGATCATGGTGGGACAAAAGCACTCCATAGACAGAGGTGAATCCATGCTCAAAACAATCTTCAAGGCCTTACAAAGCCTTCTTTGAAGCTTTCCATCTCTAGAGCTTTACTTTCTCTAGAATTTTACTAATTGTTCTTTCTTACAAGAATTGTGATATATCTAATTATTATATATTTTCTATCTATATATCTGACTTGAGGCTCAAAATATCACTGAAATTTCGTTCAAGACATCTTTTAGAAGAAATTAGACAAGTGGCCAAGTGGAGAAAATATCCAAAAATATCTTTTCTACAAGAATTTTCGATGCATCGAAGTAGGCACTTTGATTCATCGAAGCTTCGATCCATCGAAGCTATAATTTGGATGCATCAAACTTCCTTCACCCTGCAATCCTTCAACTCTTCAGCTTCCCGACTCCAGTCTTGACACGCCATTCACTATTCTTTGATGTATCTCTTCTATGAAGTATGATCGGATATATGAATGCATTCTTGAACTGATAAAGGAGTCGAATTACGCTGAATTCTGAGTTTAACAACCTCCTTAGACATTCAGAATTTTGGTGGCTTGGTTGATGACAATGAAAACACAACCTATCCAATTGGGAAGATCCCGTGGGTAAAGGCATCATTGGTACTACTCGCTCCTGCCGTTGTTCCTAAGAACATAAAACATCATCCCTCTGTCTTTTCTTAGCATGCCCTCACCTGCATTGGACTCACCTGTTGCAGTCCTATCGTAGCACTCATCACTCTTGCAAGCTGTTGTAGGGTTGCAACTACTTCCATAACAACCTATACTCTATCACTGGTTTCTCATGACCCAGATAGTGCTTTCCCATGGTCTTTCCCCGAAGTCATCTTGCTACAAAAGTAACGAGGAGTACTCAAGAACAATTAATATCCTAAAGGACTAATCTGTTCTTGTCATACCTATTATCATACTCACACAGCGTCATGGTATGTCAATTCATAGTTTGCATGTTATAAATGCATAAACAAGTAATCATCCTCACATAAGCAATTTATAGCCTCAAGTCTAAATCCTTATGTTCTAATTTTTAATCTCTACTCGTCGCCCCTAGGTATTCTAACCTAGTGCTCTGATACCATTCTTTCACGGCCCGAAATTCGGACCACCAGGACTCCCATGGGCCGACACCGAATTTCGAGTGTGAACCTGTTCAGTCAACCACGTGAACTATTCCAACACTGATCTCAACCTGATATCAAGCTTTGATACCATGCTATCATGTCCCAATTTTTGACTCCTAGAGAAATGAAGGCGAACAGTAAAGGTTTCACCCGGTTCACGTCCATAAATAGCTTAGTATCTAGAACCTAAATTCTTGTACATTTAGAATTTGAGTGTGATACTTATTCTGTTAAAAAGAGGATACAAAAATACTCTATTTAAAAAAAAATCATACTAAATTTTGATTCAAAACGAATAAGTTATGCCCGATTGAAGTTTGGGCAAATTCGAAACATGCTATGAATAATGACTTCGATGCATCAAAATGATGACTTCAATGCATCGAACAAGTATCAAGCTTTTATCGACCAAAATTCACTCTCGGTACTTTGACATTTTAAAATCCTATAGCTTTTTTGATGGATAAAAAGGGCATTCTGATGCATCAAAGTGACTAGATTCTTCAACTATGCAAATGGTCATTTTTAACATTCTAAGCCTCCTTCTACCAACATAATTGTCACGCCCCGATTCTCATTCTCTAGAAACCAAGGATGACTGGGTCCTCATCTCATCTAATCATCTCACAAATAGCAAACTCAATGCGGAAGCCTTCAACAACATCATTACATTGGCTTGTACACATCAATACCCCTCGCAATGGCACTATACATGTAACTACCAAGTTTTGGAACTCAACTCTGTATGTGAGTGGAATTTAAACTTGAAAGTTACACCATTGGAATGAGTGTCCAAAAAGAATCAATTTCAAAAAAGAATCATTTGATTTGGGTTTGAAACGACCAAGTTATGCTTAATTCAATAACTTGAAAATCTAGAGCAGTAAGGTAGTCTTCTGTCTTGCTCTTCCAGAAATGCCCAAAAACAGACAGTTGACTATCTTTCCCTCCCAGAAAGTGCAAAATGCTGATTTCCAGAAAAATGAGATTTCTAAAGCAGTAAAATGGTCTTCTGTCTCAGAAAGGAAAGTCAACTATCTTGCCTTCCTAGAAAGTGCAAAATCCTGATTTCTAAAAAAAATGAGATTTCTAAAGTAGTAAGACAGTCTTCTATCCTAAAAAGGAAAGTCGACTATCTTGCCTTCCCAGAAAGCTCTAAAAGCTGCTAGACAAAACAGTCAACTTCTTTTGAAGAGAAAGTCGACTATATTCACCTAGGAAATTCTTTTAGTCTCTGTCATCTCAAAACTAACTCTAAAACTCAAACCTAAACATTTCCAATCATTTACAATTGCCATTTCACCATCAAAATAACATTCTAATCATCCACAAATGATCATGCAAGTGCTCCAAATAAAAAAAAAAAAAAAATTCTCTGTCAACCATCCCATAAACCAACTTCATTACATAAATTCATACAAGGTCCAATTCAATTACAAGCTACATATATATATATATATATATATATATATATATATATATATATATATAAAGATGTAGCTACAACATCTACATGATCCAAAACAGCCATAATTGATCTATAAGGGGCATAGTTTGATAAGAATGCACAAATCTAGTCTACAACCATCACTTCCTCAATATCATACATGAGGAGCTAATGGCCCCTCATATATAATGTTCCCTTAAGATTACACATATAATCCAAGTATAAGGATGTGGTTCAGAAATGAGTATATCTTTATAATACACATAATGAAATTCAATACCACATCTTTCCACTCATACACCAAAAGTCACATGTGATCTATATATGATCATTACACTTGAAACTAGAGTATATCAACACAAATCAAATGTAAATATAGCATCATTAACATAGTCCACATGCCACGAACCGGCATGGACATCTATTCACATCTCAAAAGGTCAAAAGTCTAAAAATAGTACTCAACAAGGTCCATTGAGCTATTCATGCTTCATCCTCTATTAGTGCCTTATCTGAAAAGTTTATATAAATAGGGGGTGAACTTATCCTCTCTCGCTCAGTAGGAATGATCCACCCAATTGTACTCTAACTCAGGCGGCCATGCACGGATGCATATGAAATCTTTACAATCTATATGACAAATATTCATGTTTTTTATCCTCAAAACAAACAAGTTTTGGAAGTCATGCGTGATGCTTTACATTTCAAGGTATACATATATATAAACATTAATTTAAACAAGTCACATTTCATATATATAACTCACACCACATAAATCCAAAAATTAATTCAACTGAGGACTTTGCTTATCGCAATCCATAGTAAGGGTCGCTTTGGGACCACATACTCTGCTCACGCTTTTCGGGTTACTAACCCGACGAAAGTGGCATCCGCTTGAACAAGTTTTGGGTCTTGCACCCTAGAGTTTGAAATCCTTATTAATTCTCACACATGCCCCAAAAACCTTATTTTTCACATAATGTACAGTTATCAAATAAATGCACAAAATCCACACAATGCAATGCTTTTATCAAAATAATGCATTTTTTCCTTCTCATCCCAAACTTGTCACAATGCCAATACACTCATATCATGAAAATTATCATGTTTATGCATTTTTCAAGAAAATTATATCTTTCATGCACAATTCTAAATAGAAACTCAGATTTTCAATGCTTCCACCAAATGCGCACAATTTCATCAAAAGCATTCATAGTCTCAACTTCACATATGCAACATATATAAGTCCTAACTAACATATTAGACATATCCATGTGCATAAATCACATTTTCATATATATATATATATATATATATACATATACACAAAACCCTAAACTCAAGAAATCTCAACCTATCTTTCTTGTCACAAATATGTGACCTATAGAATCAAGGTGAAAATGAGTCTAGTACACCTACCTCAAATCCTATGCTTTGAATCCAACTTTGAGAAATCCCAGCTTTCTTAACTTCACAAAATGGAGACTTTGATCGGTTCAAACTGAAGCCCTCAACGCCCTCTATATATTTTCCTTCTTCGGGATCTTACAAATCATACCTCAAGTGACCTATAATCTAGAGAGAAGGGAGAGAGATGAAGTGGGAGAGATAGAGAGAGAGAGAGATCCGTAAAATGAAATATCTTAGACCCTTTTTGATATTTATCTCAACCCTAGGGGCGCAAAATGACCATTTTATCCCCGGGCCACTTAATGTACCTTCCCGACCTCTGAATTAATTCTCAAAAACTCCGTTGGTCTAGAAATCACTCCCTCAACACTCTAAACATTTCATTTAAGCCATTTCCCAAAATAAATATTTTTAAAAATTTTCTGGATTCTCGGACCTTGTTAAGTCGCATCCCGGGCCCCAGTTTGACCAAAAAGTCAAACTTCTTCAAATATTTTGAAAACTTATCAAAACCTTTAAAACACTTTCCAAACATGTTTTCCGCATTCAAAACATGTTAAATATCATTTAAAATATGTTTAAAGGAATAAATGATGAAAAATTAAAAAATTGACCAAAATTAAGCACGGTCTCTACAACCTCCCAACCTTATAGGAATTTCGTCCTCAAAATTAAAATGTACCTCAAGTGATGAACATCTTGGGATACTTTGAGCGGACTTCTTCTTCTCGCTCCCATGTAGCCTTTTTCACCCCATGATGCCTCCACAACACCTTAACCAATGGAATGGTCTTGCCCCGAAGCACTTGCTCTTTAGTGTCTAGAATTTGTATCGACTTCTCTTCGTATGACACGTCCTCCTCCACCCTAAGGTTTGCCCAATTGAGTACATGTGAAGGGTCTGGTTCATACTTCCTCAACATAGACACATGGAAAGTGTTGTGCACACTTGACAATTACAGTGGCAATGCCAGCTATAAGCAACATCTCCTACCCGATCCAAGATCTCAAATGGTCTGATAAATCATGGTGCTAGCTTGCCACTACGACCGAACCTCATCAAACCTCTCCGTGGTGAGACTTTCAAAAGGACGTGATCTCCCACCTCAAACGCAAAAGGTCGCCGTCTTCTATCGTCATAACTTTTCTGACGGCTCTGAGCCATAAGCAATCTCTATCGAATTACCTTAATCTTTTCCGTAGTCTCTTGTACCAAGTCTGGTCCCAAAGAAACTGTATCCCCTACCTCTATCCAATAAATGGGTGACCTACACGGTCTACCATACAAAGCCTCGAATAGAGGCATCTCAATGCTAGCTTGATAGCTATTATTGTATGCAAACTCCACCAAAGGAAGGTGATCCTCCAAACTACCCTGAAGATCATTTACACACACCTGCAACATATCCTCCAAAATCTGTACAGTACGCTCAGACTGACCATCCATTTGAGGATGAAAAGCTGTACTAAAATGAAGGTCCGTATCAAGTGCAGCCTGGAAACTCTGCCAAAATTGAGATATAAATCGCAGGTCTCTATCTGAAATAATAGAAATAGGCATGCCATGAAGTCTAAGGATCTCCCCAATGTACAATCTACTGAGAGTATCCACGTCATCGATCACTTTGATAGGAATAAAGTGAGCCACTTTGGTCAATCTGTCAATGACAACCCAAACTGCATCGTGATCCTTCCTCGACCTTGGAAGTCCTGTCACAAAGTCCATAGTGACATGCTCCCATTTCCACATAGCCACGAGCAATGGCTATAACAACCCCGCTGGTCTCTGATATTTAGCCTTCACTTGTTGACAAGTGAGGCATCTTGCCACAAACTGAGCTACATCCTTTTTCATACCCTTCCACCAATACTGTCGACGTAGGTTATGATACATCTTGGTACCACCTGGATGTACTGCTAGTCTCTAATTGTGAAACTTTTTCAGGATCTCATCCTGACAAACTAAGGGGACAAACATCTTCACTTGGAATTTCATGCTCTCATCTAAATGAACTGTTCATCCTTCCACCATTTTGCCACCCAAAATTCGTGTGCGAATAGCCTCAATCTCATTATCCTTCCTCTGCTCTTTAATTACTTGACCCACTAAGGTTGGTTGAGCAATAAGAGTAAATAACATCGTCGGTCCATCATCCTCACAAAAATGTAATCCTATTTCTGAGATATCTTCTATTATTTTCCACTCCCGTATGGCTAAGCTTGCTAAGTTGCCATGTGACTTCCTGCTCAATGCATCCACTACCACTTTGGCCTTCCCCAGATGATATTGCAAGTCGAAGTCATAGTCTTCTATATATTTCATCCACCTCCGTTGCCTCGTATTCAAATCCTTTTGTGAGAAAAGGTATTTGAGACTTTTGTGATCCGAGAACACTTCAAACTTCTCGCCATAAAAATAATATCTCCACACCTTAAGTGCAAAGATCACAACTACCAATTCCAAGTCGTGTGTTGGGTAATTCTGTTCGTGCATCTTCAACTGCCTTGAACCATACACCACTACTCGTTCAGTTTGCATTAGCACACATCCCAAACCAAATCGTGAAGCATTACAATAAATCGTATACCCCAACCCACTTTCTGGAATGATCAAAATTGGAGCCGAAGTCAACCGACGCTTCAATTCCAAGAATGCATGCTCGCAAACATCATTCCACACAAACTTCACTCCTTTTCGGGTAAGCTTAGTCATTGGTGCTGCTAACCTCGAAAAGTCTTTCACAAACCTCCTATAGTATCTGGCCAATCCCAGTAAACTACGTATCTCAAATATGCTCTTAGGTCTTTCCCAACTCATCACCGCCTCTATCTTGGATGGATCTACGGAAGTCTTCCTTCGGATACAACATGCCCAAGGAATTTCACCTCCGCTAGCCAAAACTCACATTTCTCGTACTTGGCATACAATTGATGTTCTCTTATAAACTGCAACACGATCCTCAAGTGACCTTCGTGATCCTCTTTCGAAGACGAGTACACTAAGATGTCATCAACGAACACTACCACAAACTTGTTCAAGTAAGCATTGAACACTCGATTCATTAAGTCCATGAATGTTGTCAGTGCATTCATCAAATCAAACGGCATCACCAAAAACTCATAGTGTTTGTATCGTGTGAAAAAAGTGATTTTCTGAATGTCCGCCTCTCTAATCCCCAACTGGTAGTAGCCTAATCTCAAGTCTATCTTTGAGAAGCATCTCGAACCCTTAAGTTGGTCAAACAAGTCATCTATCCTTGGCAAATGATACTTATTCTTGATTGTTGCCCGATTCAACTTTCGATAGTCAATGCAAAATCGCAAAGACCCATCCTTCTTCTTAACAAAAAGAACCGGAGCTCCCCAAGGCAAAGTACTAAGACGTACAAATCCCTTATCTAGTAGCTCTTACAATTGGTCCTTTAACTCTTTCAACTCAGCTGGTGCCATTCAGTACGGTGCCATCACAAACTCCAGGAGTAAGATATATCACAAACTCCACTTCCCATTTTGGAGGCAACTGTGTCAAGTCCCCCAAAAATACATCCACAAACTCACACACTACATGAGGAAGCTCTCCAAGTGTCTAATCATCACCATCAACTAGTAGGCTCGCTAAGAAATGTCCAAGCCCTCTCCGATCACTCGAACCATGTGAAGACGACAAGTAGAAGTCATCCCGCTCCCCCATAAAAAATATTCTAATACCCTCTGGTGTATAGAAGGTCACTCTACCTTCATAACAATCAATGTTGGCTCTATAGGTCGATAGCCAATCTATACGCAAGATCACATCAAAACTAGATATCTAAAGAAAGATAAAATCGAACACTAATCGATGTCCTGAAATCTCAATCTCGCAAGATCGGTGATGTGGTGTCAATTCTACTTAACCACTCGCAATAGAACGAGTCCTCGTAGGACAGGGCTTTATAGAGGGTGTCGAACCTCAAGGACTTGCAAGGTTGAATTGTTATGTTACTTAGTCTTTGAATTGATTCTAAAATAATTAGAAAATAATTATTGATGTTTGATCTTGTATTTAATTGAGAAAATTAAAGCTATTTATAAATTTATGTTATGAAATTTAATCAGGAAGAGAAAGTCTTGGGAATTGACTTCACCACTAACCTTCTGACAATGACAATTGTACTAATTTGGGACGTTTAATCTATGCATTTAGAAAAGAATGGCTACAAGACCAATTCAGTTCTATCAAGATGATTCATTCAACATACAATTAAGCATAACTCATCTTCGTTTAGCATGGCCTATACATCTGACTAACTAATGATATGATAACCCATCTTTGCTTAGTACGAATTATCAAAACTCTAAGTTGAACGATCTGTGAAAATTATTGTATAACTCGTCTTAACAAAATCACAGAAATTGAAAAGAACCAACCATAATCATGCAAATTTACATTCATTCTACAAGAACAAGAATCAATAAGCACTGAAATAATCTATTAAAATTCAAACTAACAGCACAGCTATTGTGTAAGTCTTGGTTATACAATCAATGCACAAATTAAATCATTCCCAAATTAATATACAACTAAAACATTGATAGACAGGTTAGGGTTACGTCACTTCCCTAGAATGATGTTTTAGCCGCTCATGATCGGAGGTCCAGGCTTGGACGATGATGAAATCTCCATCTTTTTGCCCGTATCGTCATGAATCGCCTCTGTCTATATCTCAGTATTTTTTCTCTCCAGAATACCTAATTTTCTCCCTTTTCTCCTCTTTTACTTTGTGAGAAAACACACACGGGACACTTGGCCTCTCAAAGTGGCAAGTGTACATAAGAAAAAGGCACTTGTGCCTCAAAAAGTGGCATTTGCGCCCAAAAAGTAACAGCTGTGCAAATAAGGCAGAAAGTTGTTGTAAACGTCTGTTTTAGAAAATTTTTGTGAAATATGAAATTGTATAGAATCAAATTTATTTCAACCAAAAAAAGTTTGGGTCGTTTTGACAATCGTGTATAGAGTTATGGGCTGAATACCTAAATGGGTCCAGAACTTTTTACGCCTGAATTGACCCAATCTTTAATGTGAATAGGCCCGTGCTCCTTTTCTTTATTTAAATTAATTTCTAACCCATTTAGTTTAGATCTTCAATATAAACACATCTTGTGGGTCAAACTCCAGCTTCCTACTAAAATAGCACCGTCTGTAGCCCGCTTGCGTCATTATTAATCAGAATTACCCTTAATCACCCGAAATCATGAAATGATTAAAATTATTAATAAAAATATGAAATAAATATTACTAAGACACTAATTCATATAATTTTAGGGGCATTGAATATGCAACATTCACTGCTTATCACACCCCCAAACTTACATATTGCTAATCCCTTAGCAATACAGAACTAAAAATAAAATAAAACACTAATTACTTCCTCTTTCATGGGAGATCCGGTTGCATTTAGCATATGCAACAAGCCTTTTAAACTCCTAGGTTACCTCTAGTGGACAAGTGAAGTCTCGTGAGGGTTTCCAGAGATGTTACCCACAAACATGCAAAAATTCATGTTTCAAACATTGATCAAGATGAAGACTACAAAATGTAGTTAAAAGACTTGCTTTCAAGAATACCTTCAAATACCTAAAACCCACAATTCAAAAAAATGGTTCTAACTCACAATTTACATCAACACAACTCAAAGAAACTATGTAGAGACCGTGCCCAATTTTGGCCGGTTTTTTAATTTTTGTCATTTATTGCTTTAAATGAATTTTAAATGATATTTAACATGTTTTGGATGCGAGGAACATGTTTAGAAGGTTAGAATATGGTTTTGGGAAGTTTTGGCAACTTTTGGGAGAATTTGACTTTTTGGTCAACGGGAGCCCCGGGATGAGGTTAAGTGGGTCCGGAAAATTTGGGAAATTTTACTTTTGGTTATGAACTAAACAAAATATTTAGAATGTTAAGGAAGTGATTTCGAGTCCAACGGAGTTTTCGGGAATTAATTCCGAGCTCGGGAAGGTACATTAAGTGGCTAGGGGTAAAATGGTCATTTCGCGCCCCTAGGGTTGAGATAAATATCAAAAAGGGTCTGAGACATTTCATCTTACAAATCTCTCTCTCTCTTTCTACGTATCCCACTTCATCTCTCTCCCTTCTCTCTAGAGTTTGAGGGCCTTAAGGTGTGATTTGGAAGATCTTGAAGAAGGAAAGTGTGTAGGGGACATCAAGGGCATCGGTTTGAACCGATCAAAGTCTCCATTTCGTGAAGTTGAGAAAGCTAGGATTTCTCAAAGTTTGATTCAAAGCTTGGGAATTTGAGGTAGGGGTGCTAGACTCATCTTTACTTTGATTCTATAGGTCACATACTTGTGACATGAAAGATAGATTGGGATTTCTTGAGTTTAGGGTCATGTATATGTGTATATGTGTATACTAATGTGATTATGCATGTATAAATGTCTAGCATGTGGGTTAGAACTTATATATGTTGTGTATGTGCAAATGAGACTATGAATGTTCTTAATGGAAAATGTGATCATTTGGTGAAAACATGAAAAATGTGAATTTTTATAGACTTGTGCATGAAAGATATGATTTTCCTTGTTAAATGCATAAGCATGGTGATTTTCATGATATGAGTGTGATGGCATTGTGACAATCTTGAGGGAAAGGAAAATGCATTGATTTGACAAAAGAAAATGCATTCATGGTGTGGAATAAGTGCATTGATGTGATTATGTGCACTATGTGAAAAGCGAGTTTTTGGGGCGTGACAACATTGAGAATTAAGGTGAGGGAATGGTCCCTAGGGTGAAAGACCCAAAACTTGGCCAAGAGGAGGTGCTCCCTTCGGATTAGTAAACCGATAAAGCACAAGCAGAGTTTGGGTGTCGAAGAGACCCTTACTATGGATGGAGTGATAAGCTAGTCCCCATTGAAGTGATTTCCGGATTTAAGTGGCGTGAGTTATATATATATATATATATATATATATATATATATTGTGGCTTGCTCAATTGGATGCATATGTATATATATATGTATGTAAATGCATTGAGATGTGAAGCATCACGCATGATTTGAAAAACGTGTTTGTTTATGGGTTAAAAGCATGTATACTTGTCATATAGACATGTAAGATTTCATATGCATCCATGCATGGCCGCCTGAGTTAGAGTGGGGTTGGGTGGATCATTCCTACTGAGCCGCAGTGTTGCTCACCCCATATTTATATAAACATTTTCAGATAAGGCGCCAATGGAAGACGAAGCATGATTAGCTCTATGGATATGTTGAGCTTATTTTTGGACTTTTGCTCTTTTGAGATGTAGATAAATGTCCATGCCAGCTTGTGGCATGTAGACAATGGTTGTGGTGTTGCCTTTACATTTGTACCTTCTTATATATGTGAAATCCAAATGTAAGTGCCACACTTGTAGGAAAGTAATTTTTGAGAAATGTATGTATAATGGCTTCCTTCATTTGAGACTTGTAGAATGTATGCAAAAAGGGCCATTTGAATTCTTATGTGTATGGTTCCATGGATTATGTATGGATTTGGAATTTAAATGGATGAATGCATTCTTTTGTCTCTTGTATTTTAATTTCGTGGATATGAATGTTTAGAGTTGTGAATTTATGTTGGAATCATGGTTGTAGGATCTCAATGTATAAGTTAGATTGTATGGTTGGGTTAATGAAGATCACCTTTGGAAAAATGAGGATGGTTTGGTTCACTTAAATTTTATGCGCATTGTGAACTTAGGATGAGTTTTCTATGATTATGAAAGATTTGAGATTCAAATGTATAGGTTGATGTGTGAGTATGATTTTATATCAATGGTAGATGATTTATATGAGTTATGAATGATCTAAGGTGGTTTGGTTGAGATTTGGGTTCAATTTGATCTTATATGGGTGTTTGGAAAAATCTGGGCAGTGCATTTCGATTAATCGAAATGCCCATTTCGATTAATCGAGATGCCCATCTCGATTGATCGAAATGGTGGCGAATTTTTATGAGTTTTTAAGCTTTATTTCGATCAATCGAAGTCCCAACTTCGATTAATCGAAATATTGCAGGTCCAAGTTACCGAGAGGCTGTTTTCTTCGATTGATGGGGTCAAAATCTCGATTAATCGAGATGGATTTCGATTGATCGAGATCCAATCTCGATTGATCGAGATTACTATTCACAGCAAGGTTCAAAATTTGTCCAAACTTCGTTTCGATGTAATTTCTTCGTTTTAAATCGGAATTGAGTGTGGTTTTTTTTGAAATTGAGTATTTTTGAAAGCTCTATCCAATGGTGTAGGTTTTATAATCAAATTCCATCTGTGTAAAAAGTTGAGGTCCAGAACTTAGTGGTTTATATGTATAGAACCAAAGGTGAAAATCATGTGCAAGGGCCTTTGATGATCTAATGCCACTTAAAGGGTGTGCATATAGAATGCTTCCGCAATAGAAATTATTATAATGAGATTAAGGTATGGGAACTTGAGGTGAAAGTATGGATTCACCCCCGTTTCCTTCGCTCCTAACCGGGTGTCGGAAACTGGGGCGTGACAAACTAACTCTAGCCCCCTCGTGAAAAGTGAACTGACATTCATCAATGTGGTTTAACCCGGCCCTGAGTGAGCAATTACAAATCCCTTCAATTTATTGGATCCCCTTATTGAATTTATCACTCAAAACATGAACACATGCAATTTTATTATTATTATTTTTATTTTTTTTATGGTTGTGCAATGCCCAGGTTTATTAGGCTTTCGAATTGATCCATGTAGCGAGCTTTCAGCCTGTGACTCCCAAACCAAGTAGCTTTAGGGCACTAGGTTTCAAGATACCCTGACGGACCTAATAACTTGAACCAAAACGGCCACGAACCATAGACTAACCAATGAACAATGGTCAGGTTTATTAGGCTTTCGAATTGATCCATGTAACAAGCTTTTAGTCAGTGACTCCCAAACCAAATGGCTTTAGGGCACTAGGTTTCAAGATACCCCGACGGACCTAATGACTTGAACCAAAACGGCCACAAACCACAGGTTAATTTTTTTTTATTTTCTTTTTACAAGTGTAGCATGCTTAAAATGTTTATTCTCAAGGGATACCAACTTATATTCAGCATACATAACTGACAACTCGAAGCCAAGTACGTACCCCACCAACTCTACTAGTTTGCTTGTGAATTGTGAAAAGAACTAGAGTCAACCACTACAAGTCATGTCAATGCAAATATCGACTTAAACCACTGCATTCAAACCATAGTTTCTAAAAATTTTACACATACTCTACAATTGTAAGTCAAGAACCTACATGAAGTATTAAACTCTTGATTGATGTTAAAACAAAACAACCTATAAAAAGAAAACTACCAAACAAGTCCTAAAAATTAATAAAATAAAAAGTTCCCTAAAACATGCTACTACTTCACCTTTATATTTAAAACACATGAAATGTATCGCCTTACCTCCAAACTTGAATGGTACAGTGTCCTCAATGTACATGGAAGAGAAACATAGATGAGAGTCAGAACGATATTACCATAAATAGTGGAGTGGACAGATAGCAAACCAGTAGCTTGAAGTTAACAATGGTGTTCCCCCCCAAACTTGGACGCAACATCCTATCAAAAGACACCACTATACAAGCCAAGTAAAATGAATGGGGCAATAATAAGGAAAATAAAAAAAACTAAAATGCATAAAACAAGCAGCTAATATTTTTTTTCCCATTCATTCTCTGAACTGGTGGTTCCCAATTTTTCAAGATGTATATGTGAGAAAATATTGATTATCCAAACACTCTAACGTATAGAGTACAAAGGGGTTGCCTTTCCTTAGTAAATCTATACTATGTTGAAGCAATCTCGATAGTATTGGGTATTGAAACTAGACTTTAGTAAACAGAAATCATCAACTTTATCAACCATATGACAAAATATAGAATTGGTACTACATACATAGTCAGAGAATGGAAGGCAAATTTTTTTTTTTTGTTACACCATGAACAAAAACACAAAATCAATAGAACAAAATAAAATAATAAAAAAAAATAATAGAAAAACAAATCCTACTAAACTACCAAAAACACTAAATATCTAACATACATTGGGATACAAAATACCCCCAAGAAGCCAAGTTTAACATCTAGGCTAGACGTAAACTCGAATCTATCCTAGTCCCCTTTTAAATCTGATATACGTCATCTTATTGTCTCCTTATGCTCCTTAAGCACACTTAAAAGCTCATTCTCTTGGTTGCTAGACACATTGGGTGCATTAAAAACTAGAAAACTGTTATTAAATCCTAAGAATGCATATTCGAGTTTATTTGGAAAAGGCTTTAAATCAAATTGAAAGGGTGACTCTAAGGAAGGAATGGAAAGCGTAGTTAGAAGTAAGGGTGCAAACTCTTTAGCTTCTTTCCATGGTGGAGAATCAAAATTGGTGGCATGTAGTAATGAAGTACTTTCACTAATGTGTTGCCCTACATCAAAGCTCTCACAATCAAAATGAGTCAAACAAGTATCTAAAGAGTCTTTAGGCAAGATAGGGGGAACTGATTCCGCAACAGACTCCTCTATGACATATAAAACAAAGCACTCAAGCTCATTAGGGAAATGTGGAGCGGTATTAAAGATATTCAATTTCACTTTCATGTTCCCAAAGGAAATATCCATGCCTCCAGTACGACAATTAATGTTTGCATTAGCCGTGGCTAAGAAAGGACGACCAAGAATCACTGGAATAGATTTCTTTGGGTTAGGGACAAGTTTTATGTCAAGAACAATGAAATCCATAGGAAAATAGAACTTGTCCACCTTAATTATGACATCTTCAATTATACCACGTGATTGCTTCATAGATCGATCAGCAAGTTACAATACAACCGACGTGGGTTGAAGCTCACCCAACCCTGATTGCAAATACACCGAGTAAGGTAACAGATTAACACTAGCTCCTAAGTCAAGGAGTGCTCTATCAAGCTCATGAACACCGATAATACAAGAAATAGTAAGAGCACCTGGATCTTTGAACTTAGGGGGAGTGTTATGCTAAATAATTGAGCTTACTTGCTTGGAGAGAAAGATTTTCTTTGGGACACTGCTCCTTGAATTACACTTTTGAGGGCATAAATCTTTCAAGAACTTTGCATATATTGGAATTTATTTTATAGCATCAAGGAGAGGAAGATTTATTTTTACTTGCTTAAAAACTTCCATCATATCTTGCATTTTCTCCCCTTCTTTCCCAAAAGGTGCCATCTCTTGGAGACGTGTAGGGAATGGAGCTTTGGGATCAAATGTTGTCGCAAAAGTTGGAATAGGTGTAGAATGTGTTTCCTTATTAACTTTAGAATCTAGATTATGACTTTTTCCCACTTTACTTTCAACCTCCCTCTTTTCTTCCACCTTATTATCTATCATTTTCCCACTTCTCAAGGTGGTAACAGCCTGAAGATGCTCATAGTGATGGCCATTGGCTATAGCATCATCAATTGCATATTGCCCTCTAGGATTAGCTACTGCCTGACTTGGCAACTTCTATTCCTCTCTACGGTTCAAAGTATTAGCTAGCTGCCCCATTTGAGCCTCTAACTTGGATAAAGATTGAGAGTGAGAATGAAGTAACTGAGCGTTAGCTTTGAGTAACTGAGTGTGGGCGTCAAGTTTATCTAATGTCGCTAACACTTTATCTTCAAATGCTGAACTCTAAGGTGGAGATTGAGAAGTTTGATGATAATATTGATTCTGAGGCACAAAATTGGAAGAAGGATGAGTAGATTGATGACCAATTGAAAACCTGACCTAGGGACTGGATTGTTTCGGGATGGACTAGCTGCCATGAGTTGATCCACTTTTCTCGATAATTCATCCACTTTGGTGGAGACATCGAGTGATTTGCCTATTTCAAAAATTCTTACGGTCTTGCGAGGACTATTTATTCGAACTCGACTGGCAGAATGGTGCTGTGTAGAATTTTCACTCAGATTCACAAACAATGTCCATGACTCATCCTCATTCTTAAGCTTGAACATACCTTCACAAGATGCATTTACCATTTGCCTATAAGAGTCTATTAGCCCATCATAAAAAAATTGTACAAGCTGCCACTTAGGAATATCATGATGGGGGCATTTCCTAAGCAAATCACCACATCTCTCCCATGTATCATGAAATTGCTCCCCTTTTATTTGGGAGAAATTGGTAATGGATCGCCTCATTTGATTTGTTTTCCCTATTGGAAAGTATTTCTTGAGGAACTCTTGTTACAATTGTGCCCAAGAGGTGATCGTATTAGGTGTTAATGAATTCCACCAGTTTTTAGCTTTATCTTTTAGAGAGAATGGAAAAAGATGTATCCGTAAAGCATCATCAGAAAAATTTGGATTTTAACAGTTGAACAAACTTCTAAAAAGTCATCAAGATGCTTATACGGATCCTCATTATTAAGTACATAGTTTACTACTGTGACATTAGGCAATTGTATGTAGGATGGGGATGTATATTCCCTAGGAGCGAAGTGCTCCTTAAGGGTTCAAGGATTGTTCTCAGCCATATTTTCAGCTCAATCTCAGTCTCAGATGAATGTTCTTCCTCTATGTCTTGGGCCCTAATTT
Organism: Cornus controversa; assembly: GCA_026545225.1. Taxonomy (NCBI): domain Eukaryota; kingdom Viridiplantae; phylum Streptophyta; class Magnoliopsida; order Cornales; family Cornaceae; genus Cornus; species Cornus controversa. The sequence continues at coordinate 8,319,393 of CM048849.1, read as the reverse complement.
CTCCCCTATGTTGATGTAAGGTTCTTTTAAGTTCAGGGTTATATGGGACTATTTGTGTGTCTAGAGACCGACGACCCAACATATACCACAAGTAAGTACTAAGAATTAAATAAATAAATAATACTGAAAGAAATTAAAATAAAATAAAATAAAGAATGATATCAAATTAAAGTAAAGTAATAACTAGAATAAACAAGCACAAGTAATTTGAATATAAAAAGCTCACAGAGAGTTACGATGAATTCCACTCCTTTGTTCACGGTTCATAACCAAAAGCACCTGTACTCGAAAAATAAATAAATAAAGATGAAACGGATCAGAAAAGAATAAAGAAAAATCCTAACTTTAACAATTAAATTAAAACTAATCTTTAAGACTAGGCACCAAAGCCATTTAAGTAAGTCCCCGACAACGGTGCCAAAAATTGATGTGGTGTCAATTCTACTTAACTACTCGCAATAGAACGAGTCCTTGTAGGACAGGGCTATATAGAGGGTGTCGAACCTCAAGGACTTGCAAGGTTGAATTGTTATGTTACTTAGTCTTTGAATTAATTCTAAAATAATTAGAAAATAATTATTGATGTTTGATCTTGTATTTAATTGAGAAAATTAAAGCTATTTATAAATTTATGTTATGAAATTTAATCAGGAAGAGAAAGTCCTGGGAATTGACTTCACCACTAACCTTCTGACAATGACAATTGTACTAATTTGGGACGTTTAATCTATGCATTTAGAAAAGAATGGCTACAAGCCCAATTCAGTTCTATCAAGATGATTCATTCAACATACAATTAAGCATACCTCATCTTCGTTTAGCATGGCCTATACATCTGACTAACTAATGATATGATAACCCATCTTTGCTTAGTACGAATTATCAAAACTCTAAGTTGAACGATCTGTGAAAATTATTGTATAACTCGTCTTAACAAAATCACAGAAATTGAAAAGAACCAACCATAATCATGCAAATTTACATTCATTCTACAAGAACAAGAATCAATAAGCACTGAAATAATCTATTAAAATTCAAACTAACAGCACAGCTATTGTGTAAGTCTTGGTTATACAATCAATGCACAAATTAAATCATTCCCAAATTAATATACAACTAAAACATTGATAGACAGGTTAGGGTTATGTCACTTCCCCAGAATGATGTTTTAGCCGCTCATGATTGGAGGTCCGGGCTTGAACGATGATGAAATCTCCATCTTCTTGCCTGTATCGTCATGAATCGCCTCTATCTATATCTCAGTATTTTTTCTCTCCAGAATACCTAATTTTCTCCCTTTTCTCCCCTTTTACGTTGTGAGAAAACACACATGGGACACTTGGCCTCCCAAAGTGGCAAGTGCGCATAAGAAAAAGGTACCAGCGCCTAAAAAAGTGGCATTTGCGCCCAAAAAGTGGCAGCTGTGCAAATAGGCCAGAAAGTTGTTGTAAACGTCCGTTTTAGGAAATTTTCGTAAAATATGAAATTGTACAGAATTAAATTTTCTTCGACCAATGTTGAGTTTGGATCGTTTCGACAATTTTGTACGGAGTTACGGGCTGAATACCAAAATGGGTCCAGAACTTTTTACGCCCGAATTGACCCAATCTTCAATGTGAATAGGCCCGTGCTCCTTTTCTTCATTTAAATTCATTTTCAACCCATTTCTTCAGTCCATTTAGTTTAGATCTTCAATATAAACACATTTCATGGGTCAAACTCTAGCTTCCTACTAAAATAGCACCATCTATAGCCTGCTTGCGCCATTATTAGTCAGAATTACCCTTAATCACTTGAAATCATGAAAGGGTTAAAATTATTAATAAAAATATGAAATAAATATTAGTAAGACACTAATTCATATAATTTTAAGGGCATTGAATATGCAACATTCACTGCTTATCAATCGGCACACATCACTCAAAACCACTCTACCATTAATTAGCATATCAATGGATAAAATCGAGTCCAAAGTTGACACCTCCAACCCCAAAGTACAAGCAAATGCATATGATATGAATGAATGTGATGCACCTGAATCCACTAAATCCCTAGCCCACGAGCTAGATACAAGAAATATACCTCAGACCACTGACGGTCTTGCTGAGGTCTCTCTTGGAGCAAGAGTAAAGACATGGCCCTGGGTCCTCTGGCCCTACTGCCCTGTACCCTGATATGTAGATTGTAGACTAGGAGCGCCAGACATGGCTCCTTTAGCTGGTGCCCGTGAACTCTGAACTGATGGCACTGTCTGTGGTGGTGGCAATGCCCTAAAGCCTGACTGTGAAGTCGCAGGTGGCGTAGGATGCTGCTGTGAGCTAACACCACTCTGTGTACGCCTCTTTTGTGGGCAATTCTAACTAATGTGCCTCATCTACTGATAATGGAAGCACTTCTTGTCTGTCATAGGAGTAGTCTGCTTCTGAGTGCATTCTGCCACTTTGTGTCCCAGTTTTTGGCAATTATAGCAAAATGCCTTAGGTCATATGGTCCCAGTAGGCATAACCATTGATGGTGTAGATTGGGCTTGTTGTTGCCCTTGGGAGAATGACCCACCATCTTTTCTCTTCTTTCCAGTACGGTTGTCTGAAAGAGACCCCACGTTTCTCTTTTGGTTCCGTGCTTCCCTCTTCTTCCGATAATCAATATCAATTTCCTCAGGCACTAGTGCCCTCTCCACTACCACTGCGTAGCTAGTCAGTCCCAAGACCACCACTTTATCTCTTATAAATGTCCAGAGACCCCTTATGAACTATTTTATCTTCCGCTCCTCCGTTGGTATTATCTCTCTAGCAAAACGAGTCAAGGAAGTGAACTTGGTCTTGTATTCCATTACCGTCATTGATTCTTGTGCCAACTCATAAAATTCCCTTCTTGGATTGTCCTTCACTATCACTGGAAAGTACTTCTCAAAGAAGAGTACCTGAAACATGTCCCAATCCATAGTCTCGATGTCATGGTAGTTTTCGGTGAATTTTCACCAACGACTGCCATCATCTATTAGATAATGAGTGGCCACCTTCACCCTCAAGTCTTCATCTATTTCAAGCACAGTAAGGAGCTTGACAATCTCATCTAGCCAATTTTCTGCCACTATGGGATCGGATCCCCCTGAATAGGTTGGCGGATTGTGCTTCTTGATATGCCCCAATGCCGTTATCGTTCGACTTGGAGGAGCTGCTCTTGGAAGAGCTTGTGTCTCCTCTTGAGTTTCCCTTTGAGTTTCTCTTGCAATTTACCGCATGGTAGTGACCATGTCACGCATGAATTATCCTCCATCTGTGGGAGCTGCTGGTGGTACTTCCCCACGAGCTCTACGTGGTGGCATCTTGCTATATTGATAACAAGAAAACATTTTAACTCCAAGGCATGAATATCTTTGTCCAATTTCATTCATGCACACTTACAACATGTAACCTAATATGTTATATTAACAAATAAGCACATAAAATTTTCCATGTAATATGCACTTAGCCCTAGCTTGCACTCAAAGATTTCAAATCTAGGATCATAGCCACAGGTTCAAAATCCTAAAAATCATCAAGTCCTTTTAGTCCAATATGTGGCTTAACCCTTCCCATTATCCTAAGGTAATCAAACACAGAAAAGCTCTGATACGAAGTTGTTGGTATCAGATACTTGATCTATTCCTCACAATTCCAAATGTGATCTGACCATTACCCGTTGTTCTTAGGTATTTTGACCTAGAGCTTTGATACCAAGTTGTCACGCCCCGACTCCCATTCTCTAGAAACCAATGATGACTGGGTCCTCACCTCACCTAATCATCTCACAAATCTTAAACTCAATGCAAAAGCCTTTAACAACATTATTACATTGGCATGTACACATCAATACCCCTCGTAATGGGACTATACAAATAACTACCAACTTTTGGAACTCAAATCTATATGTGAGTGGAATTTAAACTTGAAACTTACACCATTGGAAGGTGTGTCCAAAAAGAATCAATTTAAAAAAAAAATCATTTGATTTGGGTTTGAAACGACCAAGTTATGTTTAATTCAAGAACTTGAAAATCTAGAGTAGTAAGATAGTCTTCTGTCTTGCCCTTCCAGAAATGACCAAAAACAGACAGTCGACTATCTTTCCCTCCCAGAAAGTACAAAATGCTGATTTCCAGAAAAATAAGATTTCTAGAGCAGTAAAATAGTCTTCTGTCGTAGAAAGAAAAGTCGATTATCTTGCCTTCCCAGAAAGTGCAAAATCCTGTTTTCTAAAAAAATGAGATTTTTAGAGTAGTAAGATAGTCTTCTGTCCCAAAAAAGAAAGTCGACTATCTTGCCTTCCCAGAAAGCTCTAAAAGCTGCTGGACAAAATAGTCAACTTCTTTTGAAGAGAAAGTCGACTATATTCACCTTGGAGATTCTTTTAGTCTCTATCATCTCAAAACTAACTCCAAAACTCAAACCTAAACATTTTCAATCATCTACAATTGCCATTTCATCATCAAAATAACATTCTAATCATCCACAAATGATCATCATGCAAGTGCTCCAAATAAAAAAAAAGGATTGAATCTCTGTCAACCATCCCATAAACCAACTTCATTACATAAATGCATACAAGGTCTAATTCAATTACAAGCTACATATATATATATATAAAAAGATACAACTACAACATCTACATGATCCAAAACAGCCATAATTGATCTATAAAGGGCATAGCTTGATAAGAATGCACAAATCTAGTATCCAACCATCACTTCCTCAATATCATACATGAGGAGCTAATGGCCCCTCATTCATAATGTTCCCTCAAGATTACACATATAATCCAAGTATAAGGATGTGGTTCACAAATGAGTATATCATTATAATACACATAATGAAATTCAATACCAATAAAAGCACTAGAGGAGTGCTAGAGAGGGGAGGCAATGGCTCGATTGGAATTCTCCATAGTGGAGTATTTCAAATGGCATCCACCTCAAGCATATAATTTGCCTTTTCGCTAAGCTCTTCTTCATAAATGGTCTCAGAGTAAAAAAGAGACTTCCAAATCTCCACAGAGTTGTGAGATAGAGAAGATGAAGCAAATTCCTCCACACATTCTTCAATAACATCCATGCAAAAAACATCACTTTGATTTGGAGGATGATGGATATCATTAAAAATATTGAGCCTAATTCTCATGTTGCCAAATGAAATATCCATGATCCCTAACCTATAATTTATGCAAGCATCTACACTGGCTAAGAAAGGTTGACCAAGGATGACTGGAATGTGCCTCCTCGAATTATGAACTGGCTTAGTGTCAAGTACAATGAAATCAACAGAAAAGTAGAACTTGTTCACTTTAATGAGCACATCTTTGACAATCCCTCATGGTTACTTTGTTGATCTATCTGCAAATTGCAACACCATCGAGATAGGCTTCAATTCTCCCAAATTTAGCTATAGGTAGACGGAATATGGCAACAAGTTCACACTTGCACCCAGATCAAGAAGAGCTTTATCAACATAGTGCTCCCTAATGATGCATGAGATATTCAGAGCACCAGGATCTTTATACTTGGGAGGGGTGCAATACTGAATTATCGAGCTCACTTGTTATGGCAGCATTATCTTCTTTGGCACATGACTTTTAGAACGCCTCTTTTGAGTGAACAAGTCCTTCAAAATTTTGGCATGAGGACGAATCTGCTTGATGGCATCAAGGAGTGGCAGATTAATCTTCACTTGTCTAAAAACCTCCATCATGTCATGCAGCTTATCCCCTTGCTTCCCCAACTTGGATGCTTCAAGAAAACGTTGTGGGAAGGGAACCTTTGGCTCAAATAAATTTTCAGCACTTGGACTTGTGATCACATTTTCTTCTTCTTACTTCTCCTCCACTTTGTTATCAATTACTTTCCCACTTCTCAAAATGGTGATGGCTTGAACCTGCTCATGGTGTGGCTTGCTTGAGGAATCCTGCATCCCTCTAAGATTGGTAACTAGTTGACTTAAAGCATTAGCAAGTTGTCCAAACCGAAATTCTAGTTTGGCAATGAACTAAGAATGAGATTGCACCAGTTGAGCTATAGTTTTCACTATTTCAACAATTGAGTCGAGCTTCTCAACTTTAGAGTCTATCTTGTCAAGTCTCACTAAGGCACTTATAACCTTAACTTCAAAAGTAGAATTTCTTTGTGGCATAGGAACTTGCGCTTGATATGGCTGTTGAGGCACATAGTTCCTAGGCCGATATGTTTATTATAGTGCTGCCCCTTGATTGCCATAAGAAAAACCAGGATGATTCCTCCATGTCGGATTGTAAGTATTACCACATGGAGGGCTTATTGGTCTAGTGAATGTAGCTTGGACTTGCTCTTATTGAAGATCAGAAAATTGCTCAACTGACGGACAATTATTCACATTATGCATAGGACTAGAGCAAAAATCACATGGGCCTAGCAATAAAGAATTTGAAACAAAAGGAGCTTGATTGGCAGCCGTAATTGCTGTTACTTTTTGTGCAATTAGATCAATATCGGTTGGCATAGCTTCTTTGACACCAACCTCAAAAATCTCATCAGTCTTCCTTGTAGTGGTAGGTCTGCTTGATCGAGTGAAAGACACATGTTGTAGAGAGTTGTCAATAAGATTTTTGAATAAAGTCCATACCTCTTCTTCACTTTTCAACATAAAGTACCTCTACAGGATGCATCAACCATCTATCTATTAGCTTTTGTCAGCCTTTCATGAAAACTCTGCACTAGTTGCCACTTAGGAACCTGATGATGAGGACACTTCCTAATAAGGTCCTTGAATCTTTCCCATGTCTTATAGAATTGGTCCCCCTTATGTTAGGAGAAACCAGTGAGAGGCACGTCTAAACTAGTTGGTCTTCCTTATCGAAAAATACTTCTTGAGGAACTCATGTTACATTTAAGTCCAAGTCGTGATAGAACCTGCCGGTAGAGAATTGAACCAATACTTTGATTTGTCCTTCAAGGAGAATGGAAAAAGTCTCATCTTGAAAGTATCTTCAGAGAAGTTGTGAATTTTGGTAGTTGTGCATACTTCTATGAATTCATCTAGATGCTTGTAATGGTCTTCTTAAGTCAGGCCAAAATAGGATGGTAGCATCTGAATAATGCTGGACTTGATCTCATAATTCTATGCTGTGACATTAGGCAGTTGAAAACTGGCTGGGGAAGTATAGGTCTCAAGAACATAGTAGTCTTTGAGCAATCTTGACCTTTCCCCAGCAACATTAGGAACAATATTGTTATTCTTTTCTTCAGCCATGTCGTCAATAATCTCTTCTTCCTGCACAATGGTATCACCCGGAATGTTCTTCTATTGTCTAAGAGTACGTTCAGGCTCAAGATCAAGAGGTATCACTGGATCAGCCACAGAACAACGACCTTGCATATATTAACTAGAAGTACCTAAAATTAAAACACAAATAAAATTAAAAACAAAATATAAAAATTTCCTAAACTAAAAATCCAATTAAAATTAATTTTATAAAATCCAAATAATCAAATAGATAGTCCCCAACAACGGCGCCAAAAATTGATTCGTTGGTAAGTGTATCAATTAAATTACCACACTCCAGAATATAACGAATTCCTTTCAGAATAGGGCTATTGAAAGAGATGTCGAACCTCGAGTTGGATATATGGAATTAATTCTAATTAAATTTTAAATAAAAGAATTCTGATTTTTATAACTAAATTAACTAAAGAAGCAATTAAAATAAAGCAAGAGAAACTAAAGAGTGTAGAAAATATGAAATCAATCTAGGGTTATTAACTTCACCACTAACATCACAATCGATGACCAATTGAACTAATTATGGAGAATTATACCATGCATAGGAGGTGTCAGTGGCTACAAGCTTACTTCCATCTGTCAAGAAAATAATATATGATTAAGGTTAAGTCATGGATTATCTTCGAATGGCATGGGCCATCTGCCTAACTACTCTACTCTAGGGTACAACATAGTCCATCTTCTCTAGGCATAATCCATCAAAACTTTTAATGATATATTCAGTGATTACCATTGTGTAATAATTAATCTCATAATCACAGAAAATAAGAGAGATTGTGTTCAATAACAATAATCAAGTATCTAAGACAAGATAGGAAATCATTGAAACTAAATTTGTAAGACTTCTATTGCTCAATTCTATATGAAAAATCCTCTAAATTACACAATCTATGCATGAATACAAAAATCTCCAATAATTAGAACAATCAAACCATTGATGCTTAGTTAGGGCCATAACAAAACCCTATGGGATGAACTAGCCACTCATGGTAGAAGAAGAAGCTTCAACGGTTGAGGAAGAAGGCGTCATCTTCATGGAATACGCGCAAGACTTTGTTCTCCAATGTTTCTCCACTCCAAAGCTCTACAAGTTACTGTTCAAAAGTCTCTCTAAAGTCTCTCCAAGCTCCCCTTCAAATAACCATCCTTCGCCACTTTTAAACCCCTAAGAGAGTACATAAAGTCCTAACCCAATTAGGAGATAATTAAGGTTTTCCCGCAACACTAAACAAGTGGATTTTTCTACTGATGTTCGGCCCAAGTTTTGACCCACTAGAAGTTCAATTCACAGAATTTTTGTGAAATACAAAAGTGCCGAGAATCGAATTTCATTCAAGCCTAATGCAAAAATTAAGTTGATTGATGCTCGGGAATATGAGTTTTGGGCCATTTTCCAAAATGGGATTAAAATTGGATTAAACACAGAATTAGGCATCAGGCCCATAATCTTCTTAAGCAGTTATAATTCTCTTGGACCACTTCCTTGGGCTGATTTGAGTTAAAATATAGAGTTGAATGAATCAATTTGATGTAGGCTTCATATACCCCTCTTGAATGCCATCTTTAAAAACCCAAAATCATGGTTTTAACTGAAATAATCATTAAGGCCCTGAAAATATAGAAAACACTAAAATGAAGTAAAATCACAAAATAATCTATCACTAAGAGAATAAAATACGCAAGTTAAGGGGCTAGAATGCGCAACATTTAACGCCATTCACCCTCATGTCATGCACATCACAAGGAACCTCAATTTTGCATAGAAAAGATTCAAAGGAAGAGGAAAACACTAATCCCACCCCTCTTACAACTCTCATTCATGCAAATATGCATCCTACACCTCACCGTTTCACCCAAAACCCTAGAATTGACAACTAGGCAAGAAGGAGAACCCCTACCTCAAAAATAAAGGTTGTTCAAACACTTTCAAAGATTTTTGGTGATGTTTATCATGCTGAAAGTTGATTTTGTTTGGTTCAAACTGAAGCCCTCGTCGCCTCTATGCACTTTCCTTCTTCGGCGAATCATGAATCCAAGCCGAATGCAGCCGAAATGTAGAAAGAAGGTAGAGGGATGAAGTGGGGAGATTTAGAAGGAGAGTTAGCTATGAGAAATGGCTGAAATATCTCAGCCCTAGAGATTTTTAATATCTGGGGCGCGAAATGACTAAAACGCCCCTGGTCACTCCACGTACCCTTCCGACCTCTATTTTTGATTTCAAAAGTTCCTATGGCCAAGAAATCACTTCCTTAACTCTCTAAACATTTCATCTAAGTGAATCTCAAAAATAAATATTTTCTAGTATTTTTCAAATTTTTGGGCCTACCCGAACCGCATCCCAGGCCCCCATTTTTCCAAAAAGTCTAACTTCTTCAAATATCCCAAAAACGTACCAAAACCCTTATACCACTTCCCAAACATGTTCCCCTCACTCAAAACATGCTTAACATCATTCAAAATGCATTTACGACAATTTATGATGCGAAAAATGCAAACCGGCCAAAATTGGTCAAGGTCTCTACAACCTCCCCTCCTTAAAGGAATTTTATCCTCGAAATTAGAAACATGCCTCAAATAGAAAACAAATCAGGATATTTTGAGAGGAGTTCTTGTTCCCACTCTCACGTAGCCTCCTCGATTCCATGATGCCTAACTAATGGAATAGTCTTGACTTGAAACATCTGCTCCCTAGTATCCAAAATCTGCATCGGTCTTTCCTCGTAAGACACATCCTCCTCCACTTCAAGATCTATCTAGTATAACACATGTGAAGGATCCAGGACATACATTCTCAACATAGAAATGTGAAAATTATTGTGCACACTTAACAATTGCGGTGGCAATGCCAAGCGATACACAACCTCACCCACATGATCCAATATCTGGAATGGACCAATAAATCATGGTGCTAGCTTACCGCTATGCCCAAACCTCATCAATCCTCATCATGGTGAGACCTTAAGGAAGACCTAGTCCCCTACCTCAAATGCTAAAGGCCTTCGCCTTCTGTCAGCATAGCTTTTCTGATGACTCTTAGCCGTAAGCAACTGTTGGCTTATAATCATTATCTTTTTTGTAGTCTCTTGGACTATATCTGGCCCCAATGTCAATGTCTCACTGACCTCTGTCCAACAAACAGGTGACCTGCTGATTCTGTGATAAGTGTATCAATTAAAATTACCATACTTCACAATAGAACGAATTCCTTGCAGAATAAGGCTATCGAAAGGGGTGTCGAACCTCAGGGACTGTGGTCTGACTAAGTTGGATATTCGGAATTAAATCTAATTAGATTTAATGGAAAAGTGTGCTGATTTTTATATCTAAATTATCTAATGAAGCAATTGAACAAAAGCAAGAAAAGCTAAAGAATGTAGAACCACTAACTTCACAATCAATGGCCAATTGAACTAACTATGGGGAATCATATCATGCATAAGTGGTGTTGGTGGTTACAAGCTCACCACCATCTATCAAGAAGATAACATATGATTAAGGCTAAGTCATTGACTATCCTCGATTCACATGAGCCATCTGCCTAACTACTCTACTCTAGGGTGCAGTATGGTCCATCTTCTTTAGGCATACTCCATCAAAGCTTTTAATGATATATTCAGTGATTACCATTGTGTAATAATCGCTTTCATAATCACAGAAAATAAGAGAGATTGAGTTCAATAACAACAACTAAATATCTAAGATAAGATAAGAAATCATTGAAACTGAATTTATAAGACTTTTATAGCTCAATTTTATAAGAAAAATCCTCTAAGTTACACAATCTATGCATGTATACAAAAATCCCTAACAATTAGAACAATCAAACCATTGATGCTTAGTTAGGGCTACATCAAAACCGTAGTGGATGAACTAGCCACTCACGGTAGAAGAAGAAGCTTCAATGGTTGAGGAAAAAGGCATCATCTTCATGAATTACGCGCAAAACTTCGTTCTCCAATAGTTTTCCACTCCAAAGCTCTGCAAAATATGTCTTCAATGGTGTCCAAAAACTCTCTCAAAACAGTCCCTAATTCTCCCTTTTAAACTCCCAAGAGAATACATCAAGTCCTAATCCAATTAGGAATTAATTTGGTTTTCCCGCAGCACTAAACAGGTGAGATTTTCTACTGACATTCGGCCCAAATTTTGACCCGCTAGAAGTCTGATTCATGGAATTTTCGTGAAATACAAAGGTGTCCAGAATCAAATTTCATTCAACTAATGAAAAAATTAAGTCAATTTGAGGCTCAGAAATAAGATTTCTGGTCCGCCTTCCAAAATAGAATTAAAACTATATTAAGCACAGAATTGGGCTTCAGGCCCGTAACCTCCTTCAGAAGTTGTAATTCTCTTGGACCTTTTTCTTGGGCTGATTTGAGTTGAAATATAAAGTTGAATGAATCCAATTGATGTAGGCTTCATCTAACCCTCTTGCATGTAATCTTTAAAAGCCCAAAATCATGGTTTTAACTGAAATAATTATTAAGGCTCTGAAAATACAGAAAATACTAAAACGAAGTAAAATAAAAAAATAATCTATTACTAAGAGAATAAAATACGCAAGTTAAGAGGCTAGAATGCATCACATTCAACGCCGATCACCTGTCGGGTCTGCCGCACAAAGCCTCAAATAGAGTCATCTCTATACTAGCTTGGTAGACATTATTGTATGTGAACTCCACCAATGGAAGGTGATCTTCCCAACTGCCTCAAAAATCAAGTGTACATGCTCTAAGGATATCCTCCAAAATCTGTATGGCACTCGTCTTCTTGGCAGATAACTTCTTTAAAGATGGGTTTCAATAAGTACACACTTAAGGTGTAACTACAACGGTTTATAGAGAAACCACTTTCAATTAATCACGTTCTTATTTGCTTGATAACTTCCCTTCAATTTGATATTCTCCATCAGCTGCTAAGCTAGTATTGCTTAGAATTTCAACCTGTTCTTATAATTAAACATGACTGTAACTCAAGTAGAGATTAGTAACATAAGAGGTTCAAAAATAGTACTGTGAATTCTGCATAATCAACAACAAGGTGCAACACATTAGCATATAAATTAAATAATATAGATTTCTCAATTCAGTACTATTCAATACTCAAATCAGCAACATTAATTTGTCAAAACAACATCATTAAGTCTCAAATCAACATCATTAAATAATGAAAATAGTAACATTAATTTGTCAAGAACAACATTATTAAATCTCAAATCAGCAACATTAATTTGTCAAAACAGCATCATTATTTTTGAAATATGATTCAGCAATATATCAATTTTAAACACCAAAAACTTTTCAACACCTATTAATTTTGAATCATTGAAACTGCAGGTTGATGCATCAGCAACACAAACAAAATTAGTGAACCAAAATAGACGAGATAGATTTTCAACTTCAAGCACACAAACTTGTAGATTTGAGAACATAAAATTGAGACATGTATTTAGCACATGGAAACAAAGGAAACCCAGAATTCATACTCATAGTGATTTAATATTCTCGACTACGAAGTTAGACAAACTTGAGAATGATCCATGATTTATGTTGATTTACTTTTAGTAGAAGCCATTTAAGCTCAATATCAACCATGGTGTGATCAATGGAGATACAGATCTGACTCTCACGATTTGTTTCATTTTAGATGAAGATGAGAAGGACACAGGCTCTGTTGTAGCTTGCGCGTACACACACAAGGCAGAATATCTATGATTTTGGCTGAGGTACTATGGTTGGATCAGTAGCCATGGATGCTACAATAAAAGCTTTGAATCTCTCTATCTCATAATTCTCACAGCCGCAACCCATGAACCCATTTCTCTCTTCTCACCTCTTTTCTTTTTCTCAACACTTTCTCTCTCTGTCATTTTGTTTTTCACATTCCAGATTTTTCTCTGTACCTCACTTTTTTAATTCCATTTCTTTCAAAATTCAGCCACAACATCTCTTGTATAAAACCTATCTCTCTTTTTCAGGCCCCACATCTTAAACACATTTCATATATGCATGTAATATATGCATCACAAGATGCTTTAAATTCAAAAAAAAAACCCTAATGTTAAAAATGTTCCCAAAATGCCTGTAGAGCTCCTTTGCCTTAGCATTAATTTCCAAACCGCCCTTCTTTCAAAAAATGACTATATTGACTACATTGTCCATTTTGTTAATGCATAACACGAAGACAAATAATAGAACAACATTACTTACGGAATCATGGAATTATGGCTAAAAAATGCATTGAATGTGAATAGACACAAATACCCTTGCAGATCTTTTTTGACATTAAAACTTGAGCAAACATGCTCATGGGCTTTTCGGACCATCAATCTCCCCCTTGTGCCTTTTAATGTCAAAAACCACTTAACTTCTTTCTCCCCATTCTTGACAATGAAAGTCAAAAGGGTAGTAGAGTAGAAAGCTAGTGAGGAGGAAGGGTGAGACCCAAGGCAGTGTGGAGAGTCTCAAATCTGGTTAGTCGCAAAGGTTTGGTCATAATATCTGCTATTTGTGCCTCAGTATTGATATACTTGATGAGTATATTGCCTTTTTGCACATTGTCCCTCAGGAAGTGATACTTTATGTCTATGTGTTTGCTTTTATTATGTAAGTATGGTTCTTACTAATAGCAATTGCATTTTTATTATCACAGAAAATGGTAGTAGGAGTAAAAAATTCAATGCCTAGATCTGTGAGTGTTGTTCTCATCCACAATGCTTGAGAGCAAGCTTGTGCAGCTAAAATGTATTCAGCTTCTGAGGTGGAGAGAGACACAGAAGCTTGTTTCTTGCTAATCCATGAAACTACATTATTTACAAACATATAACAACATCCTGAGGTGTTTTTTCTATCAATTTGTGAACTACCCTAATCGGCATCCGAGAAGGCCACAAGAGACAACATTGAAGAGGGGGTATAATGGAATCTGAGTCTAGTGGTGCCTTTAATATATCTAAGGATCTTTTTGACAGCTTTCAAATGTGACACTCTAGGATCACTCTAAAATATAGCCACTAAACTAACTGCAAACATGATGTTAGGTCTTGATGCAGTGAGGTATAGAAGATTTCCTATCATAGACCGGTAAAGTGTATTATCAATAGGGTCAGTGGTACATTCTTTGGACAATTTTGTAGTGACACACATGGGAGTAGACATTGGTTTACAATCATCCATGTTAATTTTTTTTAAAATTTCTTTTGCATACTTCTCTTGAGATATGATTATACCTTTAGCATGTTCAATGATTTGAAGTCCTAAGAAGTATTTCAAAGTGCCTAACATGTATATCTCAAACTTAGATTGCATAAGTGACGCAAATGTAGTGGTTTGACACGAGTGTGAATCACAAAAAATTATATCATCCACATAGATTTACAATTAAAAAGTTTGATTTAGAGTGCCTCACATAGAGTGTGTCATCGACCTTTCCTCTTTGGAAACCTTGTTCAATGAGAAAGAGTGGAGTTTGTCATACCATGCTCGTGGAGCTTGCTTGAGTCTATAGAGAGCTTTTTTGAGCTTGAGAACATGTTGAGGATGCTTTGTATCGACAAATCCTTCAGGTTGCTCAATATATACTTCTTCTGATAGATCACCATTTAGAAAAGCATATTTGACATACATCTGATACACCATTACTCGCTTGTAGCATGCAAAAGGGAGAAGCATTCGGATTGACTCTAATCGAGCAACTGGAGCAAAAGTCTCATCATCCTCTAATCCGGCAATTTGAGCAAATCCTTTACAGACCAGTCGAGCTTTATTTCTAATGATTGTCCCTTCCTCATTCATCTTATTCCGGTAGATCCACTTGGAGCCAATAACATTCTTATTATTTGGCTTGGGCATGAGAATCCAGTTATCATTCTTCTCAATTTGACGTAATTCTTCTTGCATCGTAATTATCCAATCAGGGTCATCTTTTGTTTCGGAGTAATTCTTTGGTTCAATAGAGGATAACATGGCAAAGTATAGAAGGCTTCCTATCATGGACTGGTAGAGTGTATTGTCAATGGGGTCAGTGGTATACTTTTTGGACAATTTTGTGGTGACATACATAGGAGTAGACATTGGTTTAGAAGCATCCATGTTAAATTTTTTCAAAATTTCTTTTGCATAATTCTCTTGAGATATGAATATACCTTTAGCATATTGAATAATTTGAAGTCGTAAGGAGTATTTCAAAGTGCCTAACATGGACATCTCAAACTTAGATTGCATAAGTGCAGCAAATTGTGTGGTTTGACTCAAGTGTGAGCCACAAAACATGATATCATCCACATAAATTTATAAAATTAAAAAGTTTGAGTTGGAATGCCTCACATAGAATGTGTCATCGACTTTTCCTCTTTGGAAACCTTGTTCAATAAGAAGGAGTGAAGTTTGTCATACTATGCCCTTGGAGCTTGCTTGAGTCCATAGAGCCCCTTTCTGAGCTTGAGAACATGTTGAGGATGCTTTGTATTGACAAATCCTTTAGGTTACTCAATGTATACTTCTTTGGATAGGTCATCATTTAGAAAAGCAGACTTGACATCCATCTGATAGACCATTACTCGCTTGTAGCATGTAAAGGAAAGGAGCATTCGGATGGACTCTAATAGAGCAACTAGAGCAAAGGTCTCATTATAGTCTAATCCAGCGATTTGAGCAAATCCTTTACAAACTAATCGAGCTTTATTTCTGATAACTATCCCTTTCTCATCCATCTTGTTGCGGTAGATCCACTTGGAGCCAATAACATTCTTATTGTTTGGCTTGGGAATGAGGATCCAGGTATCATTCTTCTCAATTTGACGTAGTTTTTCTTACAGCGCAGTTATCCAATCAGGGTCATCTTTTGCTTCAGAGTAATTCTTTGGTTCAATGGAGGAAAACATAGCAAAGTGACTATGCTCATCCTCAGCCACAAGTGGTAATGTCTTCTTCTTAGAACTTGTGAGAGCCCTTCTGTCGTTGTTGTCAAAAATATTTTCTTATTGGACTTCTTTTTGTAGATTCAGGTATTGAGGTTCTCTTCTTTCTTCTTCAACAGTAGTGGATGAGATAGGTTGCTCATTCTCCTTTTCGGCTTCTGAAGGAAGATCTTCTTCTGAGTCTTCCTTTGGAGTGGTGCCTTCTTCATCAATCTTCAAATGGATGAATTCCACCATTTTCTTGGTCCTCAAATTCTAACATCTGTAGGCTTTGCCCTTTGTAGAAAATCCCAAAAATATTCCTTCATCAGCTCTTGAGTCAAACTTTCCCAGATTATCATGGTTATTATAGATGAAGCATTTACTTCCAAAGATTTTGAAGTAACGCATAGTTGTAGGCTGCCCGAACCACAAGTCAAAAAGTGTCTTTGTCGAGTTTGATCTCAGAAGAGCTCTGTTGATAATGTAGATTACTGTGTTTACCGCTTCTGCCCAAAAACCCTTGGATAAATTCTTCTCAAATAGAAGTGTTCTGCCCATTTCTTGAACTGTTCTGTTTCTTCTTTCAACTACCACATTTTGTCGAGGTGTTCTAACTACTAAGAATTCTTTCTTGATCCCCTTTGAATCATAATAATCACTGAATTCTTTCATGATGAACTCAGTTCCAAAATCATATCTAAGTCTCTTAACCCTGCAACTTTTCTCATTTTCAACAAGGTTAACAAACTTTTTAAAATGAATAATAGCTTCATATTTTTCTTTCAAAAAATAGATCTAAGTCATTCTACTATAATCATCAATGACAAGCATAAAGTACCTGCTACCACCAATATTTGTGGTCCTCATGGGTCCACACAAATCCATATGCACAATATCAAGTGGTTTAGAGGTATTCACTTCCTTTGTTTTAAGAGAGATTTTTGTTTGCCTACCTTGTTGGCAAGCATTGCATACTTGATTTTCATTCGGAGACAAATTTGGAAGACCTCTAACAGACTTATGCTTGATAAGATTCTTTATGTTCTTGGAATGCACATGCCCTAACCTTTTATGCCAAAGTGTTGAATTTTCCATGTTAGTGAAATTGCAAACAGTGTGTGAGGAGTCTTCATGAATAGTGTAGACATTTTCTAGAGCTCTACATGCAGCAAAAAGAGTTTTACCGGATTGTTTATCAATAACATTGTAATTTTTTTTATCAAAATTTACTAAGCTGCCAGTGTCACGTAATTGACTCACACTCAACAAGTTATGCTTTAACCCCACTACATAGAGCACATCACTTAGCATAGGCATTTCTTTGGCTTCAGGTATTATGTCTTTTCCTACAATTTTGCCTTTTTTATTATCTCCACAAATAACATAACCACCATCAAAATTTTTAATGTTAGCAAATTTTGTCTTATCTCCTATCATGTATCTAGAGCAACCATTATCAACATACCACTTGTAATTGACATTACAAGGTTTCAAAGCAGTATAGACAAGCATGCTTATAAAGTTCAATTTCTTAGGAATCCACATCATTTTAGTTTTGATCAACCCTTTTGAAATTACCACTACAAAAGATTTAGCTTTTAACACAGGCTTTTTACGGCGGGCCCACATAGCCCGTGGTAGAAAGTGACTTTCTACGGCGGGCCCGCATAGCCCGTGGTAGAAAAGATATTTTATACATCGGGCCAAGATTGCCCGTTGTAAAAAATACTTTTTACGACGGGCCTATGTAGCCCGCCGTTGTATGTGACTTTCCACCACGGGCTATAACCGTGATGGAAAGTTTTATTACTACCACGGGCTTTGCCCATGGTGGAAGATCTTATTTATTTTAAAAAATTAATTTAACTTCGTGCGATATTTTTTTTATGGAAATTAAACTTCGAACCGTATACCCAAACACGGTATTACCTTTGATCTCTCTCTCTCCCCCCATTTCTCCAATGGAAAACTCATCTCATTAGAGGGCCTAGAATGGATTCTTGAAAGCCAAGGTTCGAGGTCGATGATTTAGCTCGGCAACCCTCTTCTGATACGGAAGCTTTGGAACCCAAATGTCTAACCTTTGAATCTCAACCAAACCCTAATTTTCTCGTCCCTTCATCCGATCGACGTCGCTCTATAGCTCCACTGAAGCAAGCACACTCTCTATTAACCAAATCCCTAATTTCTCTCCATCAAAGCAACTGAAACCCCCAATTGCTCTCCATCAAAGCAAGCTTTGAGCCTCCTCAGTCTCCAACTCATCTCCTTCACCGGTATTATTCCTTTCTCTTTCATCTCCTTAATGATGTGTGTATCTATGTGAATTTATTAGTGTATTTTAATCTATTAATACAGAGTTTTCACTGCAAACTCTTTGTTATTTTAATTTAATGGAGTATAATCTATAACTATGAATATGTATCATTCGAAAGTGGACCTTCTTGCCTTAGAATTGTTCTGATAGTTTTATTTTCTAGTTCTGGTCAGATTATAGTACTTAAATTGTTTAGTGAATTTTTTTATATCACTACAATTGTTTAGTGCATTTGTAAAAATTGGGACATTTGAAAAGATGAGTTCACTTAGATTCAGTAGCTATTCTTACCACTATTGGTCATTATTGTTAAGTTTTAATTAAACTTCTATGCTATGTTTCAGTTCTTCAAATTCTGAATCGATCAACATCTGATTACTTACTGGGAATTTATCCACAAAAATATGCCTATTCAGGAAGTATGGTACATATCTGATATATAGTTAACTTTAGTACTACTCGACAGAGCCTTTCTCCCTGCTATCTAGAGCTGGTTACACAAATCTATCGAGTGAGCATTCCACCCTCATCTCCTTCAAGACTTGCATTCTTTGGAATAATGAAGGAGGAAACTCTTGCTTCTTTTTATGTTTCCTCAAATCATATCACTCGACCTAAAAATGAGAATATTTTATCAGACAAATCTCTGTAGGTCACACTTAATTCACATTACAAGTTGCCTTGCTCCTGTATTGTCAAAACTGAAAATCCACAATGTGGCATGGAAATCATTCTGATTTCACAAGTAAATAGATCTCGGATAAGGTCAGTAGCCTGTGCACCACAAACAAGGATATGTTGGAAAGTTTTGATTCAATATTAGGGCAATTACTGTGAATCTTTAATTTTGGACACCATATCTAGCCTTTAGATAGTGTTTGGAGGGAGTGTATCTTGGCTGGAACAAGGAAAAATATGAAAAGATAGGTAAAATGGGTTTTTTAAACACCTAGTACCAACTGCCATTACGGTGACGTATCGGCTGAGTCTGTTGGAAAATGATGTTAGTTCCAGGGATATCTGTGTGATAGGATAGCAATGAACTTTGTTATAGTACTGGATTTGTTTGAAAGATCTTGCTTTATTTGTTGATCTGTATTGTGGGCTCTGGCACATTTAGATAAAAAGGTTATAATAATATTAGTAGATGAATGTATATTTGGAACTTGTGTGATAGATTATAGGCAAATATGATGCTGATGTAGTCCATACACAGATCACGAAAGGCAATCTAAAATATGAGAAAATTGTGAAAATCACTTCAATTTCAAGACAGGACCCACTTGGGAACTATTAGAATCAAATTCGAGGTTGTTGTGACTTGTGAGTCAATCTTTTTGTTATTTTATGTTTTCTGAGTCAAGAGTCTTCTAATAATTTTAATAATTACTGGACATAAAATCTAAAAGGCTACAAGAGTCATATTTTTGTCAAGTTATATTGTTTTTTCTTTTATATATACTACATGGAACTTCTCAGTCCTTGAAGCCTTTCATTCTTCTACCTTTGTTTCCTCTTCCTTTGTTTCCTTTTCTTTTTCTAAGCCACACAATTAGCGCTTGAAACCACCCTTTTAGTCTTAGAAAATTCTACTATAATAAGGCCAATCATTATCAATCGAAGTCTCAACCGCAGTAGAAATATAAAACCCAATGTACTTACTGCAGCCCCTTGAATAGCTGTAGAACTATTTGATTTTCTATATATCCGATGGCAACCTTAACCATTTCCCTACCCTATGAACCTTTTCTGTAACAAGTAATGGCCACACCCCTTATATTGCTGCTGTGTAGAAACTCCAGCAACGGTTTTCATGAATTTTTAGCTACTTAAAACCTTCAAAACTGCACTAATTCCCTAAGGCCACCAAAAATGTTCATCCCTATGCAGCACTATAATTAGTTTTACATAATGCTATGCATGTCATTTTGGTAGCAGAGTGTTTGCTACACTACACTCATCCTACAATTGGGACTCAAAACTTTAGGAATGCATTGCAATCCCAATTTCGACAGGGTTGTTGAACACATGCAGCTGAACTTCACTTGAGCTTAATCCAAATTTCTAGTGATTCAAGCTTCAGCATTACAATTCACCCACTATGATGAGAAAACAAAGAACAACCCATTACTTGTCTTAGCTCAACTTGCCTGCAGCCTTAATTTTATCTCATAACATCCATGCTCTTAGGGAAACAAAAGATATTGGTTTTTTTAATTACTGATTTGTACAAAGAAAATGGTAAAAGGCAAAAAAATTTAAATAATAGAGGTAAAGTGGTATCTTCCTCTGTGCAAGAAGGTCTTTTCTGTTATCTCACATCTACCAGCTCGTCCCTTTTTTTTTAGTTTCTTTATTCTCATTTTACATGTTTCCTGAATATTGTTGCTGATTACCACAACTCTTGTTCTTAGGTTCTTTCCAAGAAACGGCGCTATAGAAGTCTATCTATTGGAGTTCTTAATAAAAGCTCTTAAGGTATGAGCTATGTTGCTTTGTGGATACAACAATTGTTATCATACTTTCAACTGCTTGAAATTGATTACTTTCGATAAAAAAATAAGAGGATTAATTATCCTGCATTCATTTGGTAGATAGATAGCTTAATGTAATCTATAGGGTTTATTCGTGGATCTTGCTCCAGAGTTTCCAATCTTCCTTTTTTTTTCTAGTTTTCTTTTTTTTCAAATTTTCTTCAGAGAGACAAGTGCATTACCATTACCTAGTATATATCCCACCTATGCAAGATGCTGGGCGGCTAAGATTGAGGATGGACCCAACCTTTGACATTACTTCACACAAAGTAGTTGTTAATGACTCAAACCTACAACCTCACACTTAGTAGTTGTAATAATATTAGTAGATGAATGTATATTTGGAACTTGTGTGGTAGATTATAGGCTGATATGATGTTGATGCAGTCCATACAAAGATCACGAAAGGCAATCTAAAATATGAAAAAGTTGTGAAAATCACTTCAATTTCAAGACAGGACCCACTTGGGAACTATTAGAATCAAATTTGAGGTTGTTGTGACTTGTGAGTCAATCTTTTTGTTATGTTATGTCTTCTGAGTCAAGAGTCTTCTAATAATTTAAATAATTACTGGACAAAAAATCTAAAAGGCTACAAGAGTCATATTTTGGTCAAGTTATATTGTTGTGTCTTTTATAAATACTACATGGAACTTCTCAGTCTTTGAAGCCTTTGATTCTTCTACCTTTTGTTCCTCTTCCTTTGTTTCCTTTTCTTTTTCTAAGCCACACAATTAGCCCTTGAAACCACCCTTTTAGTCTTAGAAAATTCTACTATAATAAGCCCAATCATTCCTAATCGAAGTCTCAACCGCAGTAGAAACATAAAACCCAATGTACTTACTACAGCCCCTTGAACAACTATAGAACTATTTGATTTTCTATATATCCGATGGCAACCTCAACCATTTCCCTACCTTATGAACCTTTTCTCTAACAAGTAATGACCACACCCCTTATATTGCTGCTGTGTAGAAATTCCAGCAGCCGTTTCCATGAATTTTTAGCTACTTAAAACCTTCAAAACTGCACTAATTCCCTAAGGCCACCAAAAATGTTCATCCTGTGCAGCACTATAATTAGTTTTACATAATGCTGTGCATATCATTTTGGTAGTAGAGTATTTGCTACACTACACTCATCCTACAATTGGGACTCAAAACTTTAGGAATGCATTGCAATTCCAATTTCGACAGGGTTGTTGAACACATGCAGCTGAACTTCACTTAAGATTAATCCAAATTTCTAGTGATTCAAGCTTCAGCATTACAATTCGCCCACTATGATGAGAAAACAAAGAACAACCCATTACTTGTCTTAGCTCAACTTGCTTGCAGCCTTAATTTTATCTCATAACTTCCATGCTCTTAGGGAAACAAAAGATATTGGTTTTCTTAATTACTGATTTGTACAAAGAAAATGGTAAAAGGCAAAAAAATTTAAATAATAGAGGTAAAGTGGTATTTTCCTCTGTGCATGAAGGTCTTTTCTGTTATTTCACATCTACCAGCTCGTCCCTTTATTTTAGTTTCTTTATTCTCATTTTACATGTTTCCTGAATATTGTTGCTGATTACCACAACTCTTGTTCTTAGGTTCTTTCCAAGAAAAGACGCTATAGAAGTCTATCTATTAAAGTTCTTAATAAAAGCTGTTAAGATATGAGCTATGTTGCTTTGTGGATACAACAATTGTTTTCCTCTGTGATTTGTGGCATGTGATTGTATGTAAAATGAAACAGGAAAGTGGGACTGAAAAGCCTATTGTTGCATTTTTTGCTGGGCTCACTGCTCCACCTGGCCGGCACATGGGTCATGCTGGAGGTATTTCACTGCTATTGAAATTTCTTAAATTCATACTGTTAATATTCTTGCATTTACTTTATTATTTGCTGCCAAGTGAACATGACTTATTGTGCTGTCTTAGAATACAATTCGTTGATGCTAAACTCTTTGATGTTCATGTTTCATTCCCTTTTGTAGAATGTTGCTTGTTAGTTCTTTTACCTTTCTCTCTGTTGAATTTGTGCCTCATTGTTTGAGGACTCCTTTAGGAGAGAATCTGTGGAAGACTTATTATAGTTTTGATTTATTTCTGAAGGCAGTTGCTTTCATAAATATATACTGCTCACTGAACATAAATAACCAATAATGAGTAATTTAGTCAACTCATCAAAAATTCATAAATCATCCTTTCAAACAGAAACATAGTGATGACAGTCCGAGCAAAACCCTATAATGTGTGAAGGAATAACTTCAAAATCCCCCTAGGTCAAAGCCCCATTGCTAAAACTAGATCAAAATTAAACAATATTCCTATCAGTTCTCTAAAAAGTATTCAAGAAGTACCAATTCGCTAAATATTTTTAAATGTCCAGACACATTGAATTAAGAATCAGACAAGATCTACATCAATTCATCCAAACCACCAACTCCACCACCATTAAATCAAGGAGTAACAGTATGATGGCTTAGCTTGAACTGATGTTATTTAGCACTAGGATTTACCAATAAAAGGAGCTTTCTTCCAGCTTTTTCTATTAAGGTTGCAGCAAGAAAAGTAACTACAACCTGCAAAAAGTAAGTTTTCATCCAATACCTTCTATAAAAAGAAACCAGGAATTCCAAAGAATTGACAGAGTGAGAGTTGTGACCTGAAGAACTGCATAGATTATTGTTCCAAGGTTGGAATCAAATCCTGGGAAATTACAAATACAATAATAAGAATTACTAATTGTCGAGAAAAAGTGACAAGATCTATATTGAAGGTAAGCCTTCGGGAATATCGAAATACCAAAATTTCTATGAGTTGATAGAGTAAGGAAAGATGTTGTGTGTGGTTTAAATGAAGTCAGTCCTAGGTAGGGCAAAATGGTAAAATATGATTCACATTGATGACCTTAAATAGTTGAGGTAAGGCTTCGTTCAGTTAATTTGAGTTATCAATTTAATGCTCAAAGCTGGTTAACTTAATTTACTCCTAAAAGACGAAAAATAAATCTGCTAATATGAGCTAATGGAGACTATAAACATATGGTCTGAAGTTACAATTATATAGGGTTAACTAGATGCAAAGTGGAGAGAATCAAGAGTTCAGACTTCCAAGGTTTTCTTTCAACCCTCTTCCTCTCATGTGAGGAGTTTTCATCAATCCCCTTGTAGCCTTTTCTGGACAAATCAATCATAATTTCATAAATGTTCTCTTTACCTGCTGATTCAAAAATACTGCTGACGTAAAAGCATATTCCATTTATACCCCCAAATTGTTGAAAGCCCATCAGCCCAACTCCTATCTGGTAACCAAAAGTCATAAATAATGTATAGTTAGACCAGAAATGAAGCTTATTATAAGAATTTATTGACAGATATCTTAAGGGACCAGCTAAGTAGCAAAGGGATCAACTAAGTAGCAAAGAAATATACTTGTAAAATAGTTTTGAGAAATAGAAACAATTACAATGGATGAGCGCAAGTATCTTCTTTGAAACAAATCCAACAAATTAGGCCTCCGACTCATTAAATGCAAGAGCTAAGACAGTTATGACATACACTTATGATGGCCTTTACATGGTAAAGAGGTACTGAAAACCAAAATATCATACCCAGTTCTGAAAACCATAGAATTAAAACAACAATAATCAATGAAGAAAAATAAATAAATTAATTAATTGCAATATGAGGTACTTGGAGCTGTCCTTATGGGTTGTACAGGTTCAACATTCATAAAGTTTCAATATTGAAGATTATAAACTAAAAAAATTTAAAAATAAAAAGTAAAAATAAAAGAGTTACACTAGGGCAGGGCTAGTGACTGCAACTAAAGAACCACAATGTCTCATACCGACCATACCACATCACATTCTCCTTGCAGATTTGAGGAATGGCTGGACAAATGACTATATGCAGATTGAGTATGATACTTAAAAAATAAATAAAAATTCAAAATTTTCTCAAGGAACAAAAAGGGGCAGAACATAAATCCTAAGTGATTGTGAAGGAAGAGATACCCGGAGAGGTAAGCATATTTCGGATGTAGTTTCAATTTGTAAAGACCACAGCCCATGCATACATTCATATAAAAAGTATATACATAGAGAAAGAGAGAAATCATTTTGTTCCAAAAAAAGTAAAAAAAAAAGAGAGGGAAACCAAATCAAGCAAAGGATTATTCAAAGAATCTATTTAGCTTCGGAATTCTCCCAAGTGAGACAAAGGTGATCCACTCCAGATTAAGTGCAAATTCTAGTTCAAATTGAAGGAAAATACCAAAACTGATTCAATTTATCAAAACTTCCTCTAGGATCACAATGACCTCAATAATTTGTGTATGTATTCAAATAAATATAAAGACAATCATGTTATATTGTTATATATTCAATCTGTGATCATTAATCTGCATTTGCAACTTGTATCCTTTTTCTCTCTTGTCTTCAACTTGAAAGTTTTTCCACTCATTACAAAGATAAAAAAAATGTGACAAAACAACCAAAGTCTTTGTACTAGAAATCATATACTCTATCTCTGTCCTAGGGGCTTAGCTAGCCCCCTATAAAGAAAGTCCTCTTGGACAACTTGGGAAGCCCTTGGCTGTCCGGTGCTTCTATAAGACATATTCACATTAATTTGAGGTAACTATACAATGGACCACTCTGCTCAAATGCACAAAGCTAATGCACAAAGTTTGGAACAAAAATTGTCTAAATCCTAGATGTGGCATTTTGTGTGTGTACTATATATATGTGTGTGTGTGTGTATGTATATATTGTGGTAACTCAGAAATATAAATGCATGTGGTTACCCATTAGTCAATGACCTGTGACTAGGGGATGGGGTTGAACCACATGGTAAAAAATTAAAAATGCATTTAGAAAAAACTATAAGTGGGAAAATGAAAACAATGTCCAAGTTATGTTGTGAAATTAAGCCAAATATGTGGTGTGCACTACATGTACACAAAAATCTGATCATTGTTTCAAAATAGATCTTTCATATTGGAATCATTCTTAATATGTGGGCAACACTAGATATACACAAAAATATGATCATTGTTTCAATATAGATATTAGATATTGACATATTTTATTGTAGCTACTTGAAGAAGGGGAGCTCTTGAACAAGCAATTCAGGATTTTGTTCATCCTCAATAATAGAAAGCATTTAAAGCCAAATAGTAGGGAAGTAAATGTCAGCATTCAGCAATTTCAGACACCAAGCCTAAATTTGGACAAAATGGGATTCACCCAATATACATGAAAGGAGCTAGCATAATAGCATTCACCCAGTAATGCATCCCAACCTGGAAAGGCAACAAGTTCAACATAGTTTAAAGTCATATATTGCCACGTGTAATGGTAAAAGCATGGGAAATTTTTAATTGTGCTAGTTTCAATATTTTTCCTTCCTCCAGAATTGTTTACTAAGATCTTGCTGGTATCTTGATTATTGCATATAAATCAATAATCCACATATTTTCTGATCCTAAGAGGTCAAGGCTCAGATAGTTGAATGGCATTAGAGATTAAGATTCTACTATGAAACTATGAAACTATGAACTGATAAATGTAATTAAGTTATCCGCAATTCTTTTAAAAAGTATGTATAGATATTTGTATGGTTGAAAGTTTCCATTAGGACTCTCTTTATCCATGTTGAATGATGCTGAGAAGCTGAAGCCACAAAAGATTATCACATGTTTTTAAGAGAGGGATATTTGAAACAATATTCATTTGTAGTTCTAAGTTCCAGTTGAAACTTTGTTATAGATTTGGCTTTTGATTTAGTTTCCAGTTACATAACTTTTGGTTTGCCAAGTCTAAGGTCTTGGTGACCTGATGTTTAACATCAGCAAAATGCAACTTTGATTTGGGATATTATATATATACATATATATGTATATATATATATATACACACACACTCTCTGTCTTGTTTTCCACTGACATATCATTGTAAGATAATGAGATAGTCTTACGCTTACTCTATCATGTAACATTGGTTGCATTGCTCTGTTTCTCCTAGTGTAGAAACTGTTGAGAAACAGAGCAATGCAACCAATGTTACATGATAGAGTAAGCGTAAGACTATCTCATTATCTTACAATGATATGTCAGTGGAAAACAAGACAGAGAGTGTGTATATATATGTATATATATATATATATATACATATATATACACACTCTCTGTCTTGTTTTCCACTGACATATCATTGTAAGATAATGAGATAGTCTTACGCTTACTCTATCATGTAACATTGGTTGCATTGCTCTGTTTCTCCTAGTGTAGAAACTGTTTGCTTTGCTGCGAGCTTAAAGCGGCCCAACTTTGATTTTGGATGCTCTTATTTTTGACTCTTCACCATTGAAAGCAATGAATCTTTAATTATTGACTTCTTTGGATCAATCATGAAAAGAAGTAGTTTCTTGCCAATTTGAATGTTTCATCTTCTGTGAAAATAATAATAATAATAATAAAAATCATCCAGCCTTGGGATATTTGATCATAAAATATGTAGCACCTATTCTCTTAGAATCTCACATATATATTTTTTTTACCAACATTATGCAATACTAAGTTTATATTGCATCTCTAACTTTAATCAATTTTTCCAATGACAATGACATTAGATCTCATGTCTATGAAAGTATTAATACTCTTTCAAAGCGGAATTCACATAATGTACACAGATAAAACTACTGGAGGGTTTTTATCAAATAATGGAAATCAAGCCATTCAGGGCTCAGAGTTTTAGACTTCCTCTCTTTCTTTCTTGATCATTTGGAGTGTTCTGTTCAAATAGTGAAAACTAAAAAAAATTCAGACTTTTAGACTTTCTTTTTCTTTTATTCTTTTTTTCCCTTATGCTTTAGAGACAAAAGGAAACTTCAAGGAAAATAGTTGCGAGATATTCATTTGGATCTTAGTCTTTTTTAAAACAAAAGATGGAAAAGACAAATTACAAATTTAGAGTTAATTATGAATTGAAACTACATATAATATACATGCATTACATGACATGAACTACTCTTAAACCATTTGTTTAAATATGGAGTATTTTATTAGTGTACTTAGAGTTTAAATTGAATTGATTATTAGAAAAAGTATTGATTTTGATTGAAAATGTTTTATAATGCAGGTTTATTTTAGCCAACTTTTGGACATATATTTTTTTGAAGACTGATCAGATATTTTAGACAGTGACACACTACTGGACAGTGACTAACTTTTGGACAGTATGGATCTTTTTTTGGGTATAGTTGTGTTATGCATTTAAGCAAAGCGTTTCAATTTTTTTAATGTAGTTTTGATATAGCTTAATGTTTTGGTTGAAAGGAATGCTATTGGTAAGCAATCATAATGTTAGTTGTGTTAGTATTGAGACTTTTTTTTTTCTTTGAATAGATATGTCTCAGAACTAGCTCTTTGAATATAAAAGAAGTTTGTGATTAATTTATTTGTTTGTGATTGGTAGGATTAATATTTTGATGCAATTTTACAAATGTAGTACGTAAATCTGTTCAACATTGGTTGCTATTTTTGATGATTATTTGTTGCAAAAGTATTATGCAAAACCTGTTAATACTGATGTTATCAAGACTTGGTGTGAATATAACTTTGGGTGTTGTTCAGTTGTATATTGGTGGAATTGAAGATAGATGATTTTTGTTCTACAGGTGGTTTTGTAAATTTTGTTGTACAGGCATATAATTTTTTTAAACAAATTAATAAACTTTCCACCACGGGCTAAGCCCGTGGTAGAATAAATAATTTCCACCACGGGCTCAGCTCGTGGTAGAATAAATACTTTCTACCACGGGCTCAGCCCGTGGTTAAAAGTTATTATTCTACCACTGGTTGAGCCCGTGGTGGAAAGTATGTTTTTTACCAAGGGCTTCGCCCGTGGTTAAAAGTAATTATTCTACCACGGGCTTTACCCGTAGTAGAAAGTATGATTTCTACCACGGGCTTGAGCCCGTGGTTAAAAGTGTCTGTGGTTAAAAATAACTTTTAACCACGGGCTCAAGCCCGTGGTAGAAATCATACTTTCTACTATGGGTAAAGCCCGTGGTAGAAAAATAACTTTCTACCACGGGCGAAGCCCGTGGTTAAAAGTATGTTTTCTACCACGGGCGAAGCCTGTGGTAGAAAGTCTATGGACAACTACGACACCCGATACCACGGCGGGCTGTGCCCGTGGTAAAAGCCCTTTTTGCCCGCCGTAAAAAGTCTTTTTTCTTGTAGTGTACAAATGCTCTATGCAAGTGTAGATCTGTCTTTCTAACATACATGGGTTTAAACATCACATAATTGGGACATACAATTCTAGAAGATGCATTCTTAATCCTAGATTGATGATAAGCATTATATAGAATTTCATATTTTGGTCTACTAGCTCTATCAACAACAGGATATGATGCATATATATTACCATTTATAGCTCTAACAAAGATTGAGTGGGTTTTGTTTGTTATCACCTGAGTGGCTTTGTCGTCAAAGCCAATACCTGTTTTGCCCAATTGCTTTTTAGACTTTTTTCAAATCTCATGCATCTTTTGAGATCTCTCCTCAAGAAATGAACTCAATTCGTGCTCTAGTTTGATTCTTGAGTCCTGTATTTCATTAGATAGCACAAAGTAAGTGAAATAGCACAGAAGGTAGAAAATTTTACCCTTAAATGCTTCATAAGCAACTCTTTTGTCTTTTGCATCTCGGAGTTGACCCTCTTCAATTGCTTCTTTTGTTCACTACACTTCTGTGCCAACCTTTTACATTCAGCAAGGACTTCATCAATATCAAGTTCTTCTTCACTTTTAGAACTTGAATTTGCCACATCTAATTCTTGTAAGGCTATAAACAAGCATGCCTCCTCATCATTCTCATCAGATGATTCTTGTTGTTCTTCTTTTGTGCTTGAATCCCAACCTGTGTAAAAGGCCTTTTTCTTGCCCTTTCCTTTGTATTGCGAAGCATCGAACTTCTTGTGTTTTTGTTTCTTGGGAGCAGTTGGACAATTGGTTATATAATGACCTTGCTTTCTACACCCAAAATAGCCTTATCCTTATTGTTGCTTTGCTTTTCTCCTCATCTTGAATTTTTTGAAATTTCTTACTATGTACGCCATTTCATCTTCAGAGTCATCAGAATTTGATTCCTTTTCAATTGGAACATCCACTTCTTTAGCTTTTAGAGCTGACTCCCTCCATGCTTGAGTAGGAGGTCCAATTATCATCTCATAAGCTGTGAGTGATGACTCCAGCTCATCAATGCTAAGTCTAGAGATGCCTTTGCCTTCTAGAATGGTGACTTTGGGATTGAACTTATTAGTCATAATGCGCAGTATCTTTTTACACACCACTTTGTCTTCAATCTGTTCACCCAAAGCCCTCATGTCATTTACAATCTCTTTAACTTTGAAAAAGTAATCCGCCACATTTTCTCTTTTATACATCATGATACCCTCGAACTTGACTTGATGAAGTTGAATCTTATTTTTCTTGATGGTGTTGCTTCCTTCATGTGCAGTTACTAGAGAATCCCAAATTTCCTTTGCAATTCTTGACTCTTGTAAATTCTTGTTTTTGCAATGCTTTGTACAAAGCATTTCTAGCCTTCCCATCAACTGATTTAGCAATCTTGCCAGCTACTGAAGGGTTTACAAGATCAAGGATGACTAATGTAGCATGTCAAACGTCATAGGAGATGGAAAGTAAGAAAGCCTCCATCTTAGTCCTCCAAGTGTCAAAGCTGGTGCCGTCAAAAATAGGAGCCTTGTGAGTAAAACTGTCTTCAGCCATACTTAGGATCGTTGCTGCCAGTGGTTAAACCAAAAAATGCAGACTTGTGCTCTGATACCAATTGATGAACCTAAAAAGCGAGGGGGTGAATAGGTTATTCAATTTTTTGTCTTAATATTGCAAGTTTGGCTGGCACATGCAATCACACAATTTGATGGACACAGAGATTTATAGAGGAAACCCAAGGTGGGGAAAAACCTCTTCGAACTGAGCTACATTATGTCTTAAAGGGTAGTACAGTAATTCTCTCAGTCACTCTCTCACTCACCCAACTCACAACATAGTTCGCTCTAGCACTCACCTAGTTCACAGCCTCCCTAGGCCTGAACCACTCTCACCAAATCTCACAACAGTTTTTTCGCTCTCAATACCAACTTGGGCTTCCCAAAGTCCAAGCTATCTCACCTCAATCTGACCACAATCACTCACACTCCCCCTGTCCAAAATATTCCAATACTTAGACTATACATAGTGATAGTGAAGTCAGTTCGATGTCTTGAGCAGCGGTAAGGTCTTCAAAATATGTATGTTGGTCATCAAAACCAGTTTTCAAATCTTCAAGCTCTACAAGTTGGTCTTCAAAGTTCATCTTGATAGTGATATGGTCACTTGACTTCTTGGCAGATAATGAAACTCAAAATTCTTGAAATATAGGTCTTCAATAAGTACACCTTCGAAGGTGTAGCTGCAACGGACTTGTAGATGACACTCTTTCAATCAATCTCAATCTCAGCTTCGTGAAAACCTCTTCATTAGCTTGATATTCTTCTTGGGCAACTATTATTGCTATTCTTGAATTTTGAACCGGTTCTAATGATTTAAACACAACTGCAACTAGGGTAGAAGTTAGTAGCATAAGTAGTTTAAAAGATTGACAACATGTGCATTATTTAATGGACAACAAATTCAACTTTAATAAGACAGCAAATAAACAGCAATTTGAACAACAATTTTCAACATAAAAAAAATCAGCAAAGTGAACAGCAACTTTTAGCCTATATCAGCCTAAAAACTTAGCAATATTTCAGCCCAAAAACTCAGCAATATTTCAACAATTTTCAGAATTTATAAACAGCAATATTTCAGCAACTTTCAGCATTTATAAATAGCAATATTTTAGCAACTTTTAGCACAAATAAGCAACAACATTTTAGCAATAATTGGACAGCAATTTCCAGCATTATAGAC
The DNA here is from genome assembly GCA_026545225.1 of Cornus controversa. Taxonomy (NCBI): domain Eukaryota; kingdom Viridiplantae; phylum Streptophyta; class Magnoliopsida; order Cornales; family Cornaceae; genus Cornus; species Cornus controversa. The sequence continues at coordinate 8,287,376 of CM048849.1, read as the reverse complement.
AGCAACATTTCAGCAATAATTGGACAGCAATTTCCAGCATTATAAACAGCAATATTTCAGCAACTTTCAGAACAAATAAACAATAACATTTTAGCAATAATTGGACAACAATTTCTAGTATTATAGACAGCAACATTTCAGCAATAATTGGACTTACAGACCAGCAAGAATGAGCTAAACATTCAGCATGTATTGAATTTGCAAACCAGCAGGAATTAGCTAAAACTTCAGCATGAATTAAACTTGCAAACCAGCAGGAATTAGCTAAAACTTGAAATCGAAATACTAAACCAAATATTTGGTTTCACTACTTATGAATCAAAAAAACTGAAGCAGATGTTACTGATTTTAGAACGAAGAAAAGATCAAGGATACCTTAACCACCCTCTACACACGCTCAAATTAGGAATCAAACGAGGTTAAAGTTTAGGAGGATTGTAGCATCGATGAAGCTCGGCTGAAGAAAGTTTACTCTCTCTCTCTCTCTCTAAACCATCTCAGCACCTCACTCTCTCCTTATTTCACTTATTTCCTAACTTTCGGCGCCCCTGTATCAACCCATGTATATGCATATATATATGTTCTTGTGACCTAACAACCAGCCCCCTTTCTGTTTATATTTTCATTTCATTTTTTTTATATTCGAAATGATGAGGAAGCCTCATCTTTTGTATCAGCCAAAAAAGTGATACATATGAATCACTTTTACTTTTTGAAATTCACTAATCTTGGCCACACGTTTTCCAAACTATTTGCATGGGCCACATGATTTAAAAACCATATCATATCTTATGAAACCCTAATAGCATTAAATACCAAAGTTACCCCTGCACTTTGTTGCCCTAGAAGCATTCATTTTTTTTAAAAAAATGTCATTGCAATTTAAATCCCCAACATGTCCCTGCAATTAGGTTAGTGCACATAAAATAATAAGAGAATAATTAGATAAATCATGAATACCTATTCTAAAATTATCATTCAAAGTAAAAATGACACTAATGCCCTTTTATATCCTTTTGACATTAAAAATTGGGCAAACATGATCATGGGCTTCCCGGACCATTAATGCCTTCATCAGCTCTTGAGTCAAACTTTCCTAGAGTATCATGGTTGTTGTAGATGAAGCATTTAATTCCAAAGATTTTGAAGTAATGCATAATTGCAGGTCCCCCAAACCACAAGTCAAAAGGTGTCGTTGTCAATTTTGATCTCAGAAGAGCTCTATTGATAATATAGACTGCTGTGTTTACCGCTTCTACCCAAAAACCCTTAGATAGATTATTCTCAAATAGAAGTGTTCTGTCCATTTCTTGAACTGTTCTATTTCTTCTTTCAACTACCCTATTGTTCTAACTGCTGAGAATTCTTTTTGAAATGAATTATAGCTTCAGATTTTTCTTTCAGAAAATAAATCCAAGTAATTCCATTATAATTATCAATGACAAGCATAAAGTACTTGCTACCACCAATACTTGTGGTCCTCATGGGTCCACACAAATCCATATGCACAATATCAAGTGGCTGAGAGGTATTCACTTCCTTTGTTTTAAAAGAAATTTTTGTCTGCTTACCTTGTTGGCAAGCATTGCATACTTGATTTTCATTCAGAGACAAATTTAGAAGACCTCTGACAGACTTATGCTTGATAAGGCTTTTTATGTTCTTGGAATGCACATGCCCTAACCTTTTTTGCCAAAATGTTGAATTTTTCATGTTATTTAAATTGCAAACAGTGTGTTCATGAATAGTGTAGACATTTTCTGGAGCTCTACATGTAGCAAAAGGAGTTTTACCAGATTGCTTATCAATAACATTGCAGTTTTCTTTGTCAAAATTCACTAAGCTACCAGTGTCACATAATTGAGTCACACTCAATAAGTTATGATTTAAACCTACTACATAAAGCACATCACTTAGCATAGGCATTTCGTTGGTTTCAGGTTTTGTGTTTTTTCCTATAATTTTGCCTTTCTTATTATCTCCAAAAATAACTGAACCACCATCAAAATTTTCAATGTTAGCAAATTTGGTCTTATCTCCTGTCATGTGTCTAAAACAACCACTATCAACATATCTCTTGGTATTAACATTACAAGCTTTCAAAGCAGTATAGACAAGCATGCTTATAAAGTTTAATTTCTTAGGAATCCACATCATTTTAGTTTTAATTAACCCTTTTGAAGTTACAAGTGCTCTGTGCATGTGTAAATCTGTCTTTCTAACATACATGGGTTTCAACCTCACAAAAATGGGACATGCAATTCTAGCAGAAGCATTCTTATTCCTAGATTGATGATAAGCATTATATAGAATTTCATATTTTGGTCTACTGGCTATATCAACAACAGGATATAATGCATATATATTACCAATTTCAGGTCTAACAAAAGTTGAGTGGGATTTGTTTGATATCACCTGAGTGGCTTTGTTGTCAAAGCCAATACCAAATTTGCCTAACTGCTTCATACATTTTTCTCAAATCTCATGCATCTTTTGAGATCTCTCCTCAAGAAACGAACTCAGTTCTAGTCTGCACCTTTTAGTGCTCCAATTTGGTTCTTGTGTCCCGTATTTCATTAGATAGCACAAAGTAAGTGAAATAGCACATAAGGTAGACAATTTTACCCTTAAGTGCTTGACAAGCAATTCCATTGATTTCTGTAGCTCTGAGTTGGCCCTTTTCAATAGCTTCTTTTGTTCACTACACTTTTGTGCCAACCTTTCACATTCATCAAGGACTTCATCAACATCAGGTTCTTCTTCACTCTGATCGCCATAGAATGTTACGCATTCTAGCCTTTTAATTTGTATATTTTATTCTCCTAGTGATAGATTATTTTGTGATTTTACTTCGTTTTAGTGTTTTCTGTATTTTCAGGACTTCAATGATTATTTTAGTTAAAACCATGATTTTGGGATTTTAAAGATGACATGCAAGAAGGTTAGTTGAAACATACATCAAATGGATCTACTTGACTCTATATTTCAACTCAAATCAGTCCAAGGAAGTGGTCTAAGAGAATTATAATAGCTTAAGGGTATTACGGGCCTGAAGCCCAATTCTGCACTTAATACAGTTTTAATCCAGTTTTGGAAAATGGCCTAAAAGCCATATTTTTGAGCGTCTATTTGACTAAATTTTCTATTGGGTTGAATGAAATTCAATTCTAGACATTTTTGTATTGCACGAAAATTCCGTGAATCAGACTCCTAGTGGGAAAATGAGAGGCTATTTTGAGGGAGTTTTTGAGGAGAGCATGGATAGATTTTAGAGAATGCTTTTAGCAGAGCTTTGGAGTGGAGAACCATTGGAGAACAAAGTCTTGCGCGTATTCTATAAAGAATAACGCCTTCTTCCTCAACCGTTGAAGCTTTTTCTTCTACCATGAGCGGCTAGTTCATCCACTAGGGTTTTGATGTAGCCCTAACTAAGCATCAATCGTTTGATTATTCTAATTATTGGAGATTTTTGTATTCATGCATAGATTGTGTAATTTAGAGGATTCTTCTGATAGAATTGAGTAATAAAAGTCTTATAAATCCAGTTTCAATGATTTCTTATCTTGTCTTAGATACTTAATTATTGTTATTGAACTTAATCTCTCTTATTTTCTTTGATTATGAGAGTGATTATTACACAATGGTAATCACTGAATATATCATTAAAAGTTGTAATAGATTAGGCCTAGAGAAGATGAACCATATTGCACCCTAGAGTAGAGTAGTTAGGCAGATGGCCCATACCAATCGAAGATAGTCCATGACTTAGCCTTAATAATATGTTATCTTCTTAATGGATGAATGTGAGCTTGTAGCCACCGACACCACTTATGCATGATATAATTTCCCATAGTTATTTTAATTGGCCATTGCTTGTGAAGTTAGTGGTGGAGTCAATAATCCTAGATTTATTTCATATTTTCTACACTCTCTATTTTCTCTTCTTTTATTTTAATTGCTTCTTTAGTTAATTTAGATATAAAAATTGGAATTCTTTTCTATTAAATTTAATTAGAATTAATTTTGGACTTCCAACTCATTCAGACCATAGTCCCTGAGGAATTGACACCCCTTTCAATAGCCCTATTATGCAAGGAATTTGTTCTATTGTGAAGTGTGGTAATTTAATTGACACACTTACCAATGAATCACACTCTCAGAATTTGAACTAGCCACATCTAATTTTTGTAAGGCCATAAACAAACATGCCTCCTCGTCATTCTCATCAGATGATTCTTGTTGTTCTTCTTCTGAGCTTGAATCACAACCTGTATAAAAGGCCTTTTTCTTGCCTTTTCCTTTATATTGAGGATCACCGAACTTCTTGTGTTTTTGTTTCTTGGGAGCAGTTGGACAATTAGCTATGTAGTGACCTTGCTTCCCACACCCAAAACAACTTTGTCCTTGCTGTTGTTTTACTTTTCTCCTCATCTTGAATTTTTTGAACTTTCTTGCTATGTAAGCCATTTCATCTTTGGTGTCATTAGAATTTGATTGCTTTTTAGTTGGGACCTCCACTTCTTTTACTTTTAAAGCTGACTCCATCCGTGTTTGAGTTGGAGGTCCAATTCTTATCTCATCAGCTGTGAGAGATGACTCCAGCTCATCAATATTGAGTCGAGAGATGTCTTTGTCTTCTAGAATAGTGACTTTGGGATTGAACCTATCAGTCATAGTGCGCAGTATCTTTTTGCACACCACTTTGTCTTCAATCTATTCACCCAGAGCCCTCATGCCATTTACAATCTCTTTGACTCTAAAGAAGTAATCCGCCACATTCTCTCTTTCGTACATCTTAAGACCATAGAACTTGACTTGATGAAGTTGAATCTTGTTTTCCTTGATGGTGTTGCTTCAATCATGTGCAGTTACAAGTGAATCCCAAATTTTCTTTGCATTTTTACAATTTTTGACTCTTATAAATTCTTGTTTTTGCAATGCTTTGTACAAAGCATTTCTAGCCTTCCCATCAACTGATTTAGCATTCTTGTCAGCTACTGAAGGGTTTATAGGATCAAGGATGACAACCCCATCTAATGTAGCATGCCAAATGTCATAGAAGATGGAAAGTAAGAAAGCTTCTATGTTAATCCTCCAAGTGTCAAAGCTGGTGCCATCAAAAATAGCAGCTTATGAGTTGAACTATCTTCAGCCATACTTAGGATCGTTGCTGCAGGTGGTTAAACCAAGAAATGCAGACTTGTGCTCTGATACCAATTGATGAACCTAGAAGGGGAGGGGGTGAATAGGTTTTTCAATTTTTCGTTCTAATATTGCAAGTTTGGCTGGCACATGCAATCACACAATTTTGGACACACAGATTTATAGAGGAAAACCCCAGGGTGGGGAGAAAACCTCTTCGAACTGAGCTCCACTATGTCTAAAAGGGTAGTACACTAATTCCCCAATCACACTCTCACTCACCTAACTCACAACATAGTCGCTCCAACACTCAACCCAGTTCACAGCCGCCCTAGGCCTAAGCCACTCTCAACAAATCTCACAACAGCATTTTCGCTCTCAATGCAACCCAGGCTTCCCAAAGCCCAAGCTATCTCATACCAATCTCACAACAATCACTCACACTCCCCCTGTCTAAAGTATCCCAATAATTGGACTATACATAGTGAGAGTGGAGTCAGTTCGATGTGATGAGCAACAACTCTTTAGGCCTTGATTGTAGGTCTTCAAAATCGATCTTCAAATCTTCAAACTTTGATAGTTAGTCTTCAAGGTCCAGCATGATAATGACATGGTCACTAGTCTTCTTGGCAGATCATGACACTTGAACTTCTTCAAAGATGTTGCTTTAATAAGTACACCCTTAAGGTGTAGCTGCAACGGTTTTGTAGAAAAAAAACCTTTTTCAATTAATCACGTTCTTATCTGCTTGATAACTTCCCTTCAATTTGATATTCTCCATGAGCTGCTAAGCTGGTACTGCTTAGAATTTGAACATGTTCTTATAATTAAACATAACTGTAACTCAAATAGAGATTAGTAACACAAGAGGTTCAAAAACAGTACTATGAGTTATGCATAATCATCAACAAGGTTTAGTACATTAGGATATAAATTTAGTAATAAAGATTTCTCAATTCAGCACTATTCAATACTTAAATCAGCAACATTAATTTGTCAAAACAGCATCATTAAGTCTCAAATCAGCATCATTAAATAATCAAAACAACAACATTAATTTGTCAAAACAGCATCATTAAATCTCAAATCAGCATCATTATTTTTGAAATATGATTCAACAATATATCAATTTCAAACACCAAAAACTTTTCAACACCTATCAATTTTGAATCATTGAAACTACAGGTTTGTATATCAACAACACAAACAAAATTAGTGAACCAAAGAGATGAGATAGATTTTCAACTTCAAGCACACAAACTTGTAGATTTGAGAACATAGAATTGAGACATGTATTTAGTACATGGAAACAAAAGAAATCCAAATTCATACTCACAATGATTTAGTTTTCTCAACTACAAAGTTAGACAAACTTGAGAATGATCCACGATTTATGTTGAGCTACTTTCAGTAGAGGCCATTCAAGCTTAATATCAACCATGGTTCGATCAATAGAGATGTAGATCTGACTCTCACGATTTGTTTCATTTTAGATGAAGATGAGAGGACACAGAGGCTCTATTGTATCTTGCGCGCACACACACAAGGTAGAATATCTATGATTTCAGTTGAGGTACTATGGTTGGATCACTAGCCATGGATGCTACAATAAGAGCTTTGAATTTCTCTATCTCACAATCCTCACAGTCGCAACCCATGAACCCATTTCTCTCTTCTCACCTCTTTTATTTTTCTCAAAACTTTCTCTCTCTATCGTTTTTGTTTTTCACCTTCCAGATTCTTCTCTCTACATCACTTTTTTAATTCCATTTCTTTCAAAATTCAGCCACAGCATCTCTTGTATAAAACCTCTCTTTTTTGGGCCCCACATCTTAAACACATTTCATATATGCATGTAATATATGCATCGCAAAATGCTTTAAATTAAATATCTTTTTTCATAATGAAAAAATATGAAACCCTAATGTCAAAAATGTTCCCAAAATGCCTTTAGGGCTCCTTTGCCTTAGCATTAATTTCCAAACTGCCCTTCTTTCCAAAAATGACTAGATTCACTACATTGACCTTGCAATTTCGTTAGTGCATAACACGAAGGCAAGTAATGGAACAACATTACTAACGAAATCATGAAATTATGGCTAGAAAATGCATTAAATGTGAATAGACAGTGATGCCCTTGTGGATCCTTTTTAACATTAAAACTTAGGCAAACGTGTTCATGGACTTCCCGAACCATCAAATACTGTTGTAACCCAGCGGCATCGTAAGTAGCACTCTTCTTCTGTGGGCAATCGCTCACCACATGACCCACCTATCCACACCTATAGCACTTCCTGAAATCCTTCTCGGGTGTAAGTTATAGCTATGGCCATTCTGACTTTTAATGCCCCATCTGCTTACATTGATAACATTTCATCTTGTCCCAAGAGGATTCAGTAGTCATAGAAATTGTAGAGAACGACTGTGTCTATTGTGGTTCTCATGAGAAGGAACTACTTCCCTTGTGTTTCTTCTACAAATTACTCTCTCGATGAGATGCCACACTTCGAGATTGTTCCTCAAGTCTCGTATCATCTGAATATGATTGGCATCCACCTCCATTAATAATGTCTACCTCACTACCTCTGCATAACTAGGCAAGTTCAAGATCATAACCTTAGTCCTTAGCTCAAACTGAAGTCCCTTTACGAATACCCTTGTCTTTGTTTGTTCATTTGCAACCATCTCCGATGTAAATCGAGATAAGGGTGTAAACTTGTTCTTATAGTCCATCAAACTTATTCCTCCCTGAATCAAATGTATGAAATCATCCTATAAGCTTCCTTCACCATGTTCAAAAAATACTTCTCAAGGAACAACCTCTGGAAGGTTTCTTATTCCATATCCCTTGCCTCATAGGTATAAGTCATGGACTTCCATCACAGGTCTGTTGCCCATATTAACTGAATAGGGATCATAAACATTCTTAGATCATCCTCATCTATCCATAGCTCATTGAACGCTTTGGATATCTATTCAAGCCAATCTTCTGCAACCATAGGATCTGATCTCCTATCAAACATAAGAAGGTTCATCTTCTTAAACATTTCTAGAGCTTTCATTGCTCTATTTTCACCTCCTTGTGCCTGCTTTTGTGGCCTTTCATTGGCCGTTCTAGCCAATAACTATATGGCAATAGTCATCTCTCTGATTAATTGTGCCCCATCTATCAATGGTGGTGGAGCAAGATCCACACCTCTACCATGACCTCTTCTTGGTGGCATGATTCTAATAAACATTTTTAGGGAAGATTAATCACATACATATCTCAATTAATCAACTCTACTCACTTCTAAAATCATGTCACTACTCTCAACACAATTTTAAACATAACACATAAGAGTCACTTAAACCCAACCCTTACCCCACGTCCTTAGGCATTTCGACCTAACATCGACATTTGACCCTTAACCTTCATCCTCAAGTATTCAAATTTGGTTAATCTCTGATACCATGTTGTTACGCCCCAATTTTTGATACCCAAATCGATATAAGGAATAGTAATGAACAATCCACCTCTACCATATGTCATCACTGAACATACTCTAATAGCAGGCTATCACACCTCGAATTCCCATACCCCGAATAGTACGAGAACTCAAGGATGAGTCAGTCCACTAAATCCTAATGCACCTTCATTACACAAATCATTGTGAATAATCATCACATACACATTATTACATATACATAATTCTACAACAACTTGTCTCAATGGGTCCCACACAAGACAACACATACATGTCCAAACACAACTTTAGTCTTCAACCTAGCTGTATATTACGATACATCGTAATGGATGTTACAATGCCTCGTAGATGTTCTCTATATTTATACGATCCATCATTATGGGCTTTATGATGTATTGTCAAATTACGATGCATTGTAATTAGGATTACGATGCATTGAAATCCTTCGATTGAGAATTTCACAGAAATCTCTAATTGTTCATATAACCACATATTTGTCTATTTTAAATCATTCTCACCTATCATCATATACATGTATTCTTAAAGCTTAAACATCAACCCCGCAACATCTATAGCATGCATAGACATCGACCAAGTCATAAAAATGACATTCATATATAAACATACTTGAATCATACATAGAGTTCAAATCCGAACTTTGAGGCACGGATGCCTATATACAATATTTCAAAACCTTAAGTCTCATTGTACATTTCTAAGTGCACCGTGTCCATATCCTGGACGTGCATAACACCAAAAATAATCCAAAAGGGAGTTCTCCTAACTCTAAGATCAATTCACAGTTGCTCACCAACAACAACCTCTTTGTCATGCCCTGAAAGTGTTAATGTAAAGGGATGAGAATGTTCAACAGCTCAAAGTAATACATTATGCAATTCACCCAAGTTCATATTTCATATCAACACATAAACATAATATAACATGCATAGCCTAGCTATATCTCATCCTTCCTAGCATTCTAGTCAAAACCAAGACTTTCATATCACATGACATATACATTAAAATACTTGACAACCATAATGTTTACAAACATGCTTCAATGTACACTTTCATCATACCTATAACATATGACACAATGAAATTAGATATAAAATCCACCCAGTTCACATAACTCACATTGTCACACTTAATACTTATATCGCTCTTGGAATTGGAATCACACTCACATACACAATACGGATATGTGCCGAAGCTCCATACCCTATATTCTAGTTATTCTTGGGCTCCTAACCCATCAGTAACCAATCCTGTTGTGCAAGTTTGAGGACTTTCAACCCCAGAGGATATGTTCCCCATCCACTTTGTACGTGAACCATAGCCAAGATACACACTGCGCACATAAAATATGTCACGTTTTGCATGTACATACACAAGTCTCAATGCATTGCACCCATTTCATGCCCTATGTTCATTTCTGGCATGTCATACAAGAAAACATATTGACAAGCACACACATTCAACCCTTTCAACAATTTCCCCATCTATATTATACATTAATCACTTTTCTATCCAATAAAACATATACATATCAAATTTAACTACAATTTCACCTCAAGAGTTTAAGAATTCATATATGACATGAAAACATTTATTTTATGCTTAAAACATGAAATTAAACTTGAAATGGAAGACACAACACATACCCCCTACCCAACAGATATAATCTCAAGTTATTCGTCAAAATCACCAACACCAAAGTTGTCCAAACCTCACTTTGTTTGGTTCCAAACAACGCCCTTGCCATAAAGAACAAGCTTCCCTTTTTCGGCACCTTCCGAATCAAGCCTTAAGGGCTCTGAAATTTAGAGGGAAGGTAGAGAACTTAAGAGGGAAGAGAGAATAGTTATATTCAGACTTTTAGAGAGAGAGAAAATCTATACATATAAGTGTTTTAGATATTTATAATCTCTAGGGTGTAAAATGACTAAAATGCTCTTAGCTCACTTAACATACCTTCTCGACCTTTATTTTTTAATTCGAAAGCAGTTATGGCCTCGAAATCAACTTTATACATCTTCTAATATTCCAATTAGTTTATAATAAAAAATAAAAAATTTTGAAAAAATATTCGGATTCCCGGGCCCACCCGATGACCCAAATTTTCAAAATGAGTCGAATGGCTCACAAAACTCTCCGGACCTCTAAACAAGTTCTCACATATGTAAATTACAATTAAAACATATGAAAATCTATTTATAATCCTATCTCAAAAAAATAAATAAACAAAAGAAAATTTTTCAGATCTCTACATACCTGCTTTTAATGCCCGTGTTCATAGATCTCAATTCAATGGATGAATAAATCATACGTTTAATAATGCTTAATTAAAGAAAAACTATACAAGCATTATCATGAATATCACAATTCAATAGCAGGACTTAAAAACTAAATCACATAAGCTTTGAAATCAAACAAGGGTAGGAGTAGTCGTACATCCACGGGTCAAGGGCTCTTTAAGCTAATTTCCTAAATATTATACTTTAAGGGTAGTTAACTCGAGGGTCTAGACAAAACCAATATTCTACTATACAGGTAGTTAACCCAAGGATCTAGACAAAACCTCCTTGGCCAAGTTCCAGGCTTTGCACCCTAGGGCTCAGGGCCCTTCTTGCTTTTTTGACCTGCTCCCAAAATCAATAATCAATCACATAAGTTCAAGTATGGCAACACATACAATTTTAAAATTATGAAACATTTCCAAGTGTATCATAATCCACTTTATTCCATGCTAAAACATGTTGTCACACCACAATTTCTTACACTCGTTTAAGAGCGAAGGAAATTGGAGTGAAAGATAAAAGTCCAACCAGTCACTCAATTTCTTGTGTGTTTGGAATTTAAAAAATACACTTATTCCATTAGAAAGACGATTCAAAATCACTCAATTTTAAAAAAACTACACTCTATTCCAATTTAAAACAGATGAACAATGCCCGTTTGTAGTTAGGGACAATTTTAACACATGTTGTAAATAGTACCTTCGCTTAATCAAAGAGGCACTTTTGATTAATCAAAGCTACGATTAATCAAAGTTTTATCAAACCTTCAATCAAAACATGCTGGATTTGGAATCCAAATTTACTCAATTTCTCCGATTAATCAAACCCAGGTCTTCGATTAATTGAATTTGGGTTTTTGAATAATCAAAACCCTTCGACAGAAAATCCTATTAATTTTTATATTTCCATTTGGATATCCCATACTTACTCACCATCAAACATATATTCCACATGCATAATCATACATTTTGAACAACTAAAAACACGTGCAAAAGCATTTAAAATCATAAGTAAATCTCTATTACATCATAAACATCGGATCAAGTCTGGAATATACATATAATGTCCAATTCCCTAAAAACAAAACCATTATATCAAGATACTTGTCCAACATTCATATTACAATTTCTCAAAATTGTCAACATGACATATACATACATATATACTCAAAACCCCAAAAATACTATCGAGAACTCCACATAGCTTGCAGAGACTGGGTCTAATTTTGACCCTTTTTTTTATTCATCATAAATGAGTTTTAAGTGACATTATGGATGTTTTAAATGTGGGAACTATGTTTAGGAACTTGTTTAGAGGTTCTGGAAATTTTGGGAGCAATTGGTGAAAATTGAGAATTTTGGGTTGGGTGGGCCCGAGAATTCAAAATTTTTTAAAAAAATATTTATTTTTGGTTTTAGGAAAATGGAGGTCGGGTGGGTACGTTTTAGTCATTTTGTGCCCTAGATATTATAAATATCCATGGGCTGAGATTCCAGCCATTAGATATAGCCAGCTATAACTTTCTTTCTCTCCCTCTTCATCTCTTCTTCATTTTCTTTCTTCATTTTAGAGACTTGGAGCTTAGATTCAGAAATTCCCGAAGAAGGGTAAAGTGTTCTACATGGCAAGAGCTTCGGTTTGAACTGAACAAAAGCTGATTTGGAATAAGTTAGAACTTCGTGATATCTAGGGTTTTGGCTAAAAATTCTTCAAATTAAAGGTAGGGGTGTTCTCTCCTTCCTAACATTGATTCCTTAGGATTCGTTGTGGTTTATAATTGTCTTAGCTTGGTTTAGGGAGGTAAAAAGCTATATCTTTGGGTTCCTTCTTGTATATGCATGCTAAGAGAGTTCTTCATAAGATGTATTTGATGTATGTGAGGCATATTGGTTCTATGCATGTTAAATTTGAGCTTTTGTGTCATTTATATGAAATATATGATATGTGTGATGTATATCGGTGTTATACAAGAGAAATGATGATTTTAGCATGTTAATTATAGCTTAAATATTTTTTTGCACTTGTTGTGTGAGTACCCATGTTGTATGTGTTGAGTTAATAAGCATGAGGTTCATTAGGATTACGTTTGAGCCATGACGTAAGTTATGTCAACCTCGCTCACACCACCAAGGGTCCTCATCAATTGAAATTTGTCAATTGAGAGAGAGTAAATCCAATTTGTCGCCAATTGAAAGCTGTCAATTGGGACGTAAGTCCACTACACCACACGTGTGAATCCAATACCATGGTTCAATCTCCTCAATGACTATTCCACTTACTACCAAGTTCAACATACACTAAGCATACAGACCACACATATTACAATGCATGCAATTTCATCCATAAACATCACCAAATGCATTGATATGCAAAATCATTCATTTGATGCATTTTCTCAAACACATGGCATTCAAAATGCACAATTGATGATAACCTTGGTGGTTTATAAGGTTGATAGATTTCTTAAGTGATACTCCTGGAATTGGTAGAGTTTTAGCATTTAAGCGATGGTTTAGTTTTGTTAATGAATTGTGAATTTGTGTTGAGAGATTTGGCTTATGTGATTCAAAGTGAATGATACATTATTTATTGTGACCATGCATGGTTAAATGATCATTTGACGTTTTTGTTGCATAATGGTACTTTTGATAATATGAGCATTGTAAGCATGCCATGTAGTGTAAGGATATCATAATTGTATATCTGTAGGTTAGTGTTGAGTCAATGCCTAGGTGGGTTGGGGTATTCCTATTGAGCTCATTGATTTGCTTACCCTTCTCCCCCAAACCTTTTTACGGATGAGACACAGATGATGAATGAGACTTGAATGATCAAATAAAGCTCATAGTAGCATTTTGATATTCATTTTTGGATATTATGTATTTGGCTATCCACGTCGGCTTGTGGCATGTTGACTTTGTTAAAGTTGTAGTTATAGTTGAAATATATGTATTATATATAAACAAGGTGGACAACTTATGGATGTTGAGATTATGTTCAATGAGATGAATATTTTGAAACAAATGTATGATTTTGTTTAAGTGTGAAGTATTTAGAATTTCTATCGAATGGAAGTTCGATTAACCAAAGACCCCTCTTCGATTAATCGAACAACTTTGATTAAGTGAACTTTAAATCGAAATTTTTTAAAGGATTGGACTTCAAATTCCTACAGGATTTTGACAGTACTTTGATAGACCATCGATTAATCGACACTTCGATTAATCGAAAGTCCAAGTTCGAATAATTGAAATACCCAGTTCGATTAATCGAAGGCTAGATTTTGATCAATCGAAACTGCAATCCACAACTAGACTGAGGATAGGAATGATGTGTTGGATATGTGTGGGTGACCACGTGTGGGGCCCATTGGGATTAGTTGATGTTGATTTGTAAAAATACACGTATGTGTATGTGATTAAGCTTTTGCTATAATTGAAATTAGAGGTAGTGACATTGAGACGTAATAGACGGTCTCATCCTCGTGATCGGGTTTCGAGCGTGGCAACTTGGTATCCAAATAGGGTATCAAAGTGAGGTTGTTGATATGAGATGATGACATGTGACTAAGTCACCCTCGGCTTTCGGAAGTCGGAAATCGGGGCATGACATAGCCACTTAAATTCATCCATTGCCGATGCCGTATATGAAAAAAATTTGGGGAAGAGGGGTGAGCAAACAACTAGCTTAGTAGGACTGCCCTAACCCACCTAGGTATCGACCCGACACCGACTTACATGATATGAAATCATGATATCACTATTCTACATGACATATTCAGCACTTGCATGTCAACTCAATCTAATGCAATACATATACAAAATGGGTCGACTACGATAGTAATGTAGTGATGGACAACTTCAATAACACTTGTATGATTAGATAACTCCGAAGATCATACATTCCTGGCAATATATTGGTTTTCCCATTGTGATTGGGTAACTCCAAAAATCACATGAATTTGGTTTACTCCAATTTCTAGGCATTAGCCTTGGCATGATTGGATAACTCTGACAGTCATACCTTAGTGGATAATTTACCACTTCCATAATATGGTTGGGCAACTCCGAATTCCATGTATGACTCACTTGGATAAGACTCCGATTTACATATGCACATTAGGTAACATATAACACACAGAAAATTTCTCATGCTCTCCTACATACATCCATGCTTTATATCACTCCTAGCATGCATCATATTCTCACATACCACATGTATACACATATATGTCCATATTCACATATATATGTCATACATATATATACAAAGCCACATATATTAATCATATGCTCACAATATCATATATATATATATAACATGTATAAGCTCACAAACATCATACATTACAAATATGAACTTTGGAATTCATTTCATCACAATAAAAGAGGAAAACATTATACACGCCTATACCACCCTCCCAAGCATGCTCAACTCAACCAAACCCTCTCAAACTCACCAAGAACCTATAAATTAATGATTAAAATTAAAAGAGAAGAAACACCCCTACTTCAAGATTCAAACTTTTTCTAGCAAAACCTTAGAAATCCTTTAAGTTTCACCTTGTCCAACTCTGATTTTTCGGTTCAAAATGTCACCCTTAACACGTAAAACACTTAGTCCTCCTTTGGCAACCTCCAATTCCAAGTTTCAAGCTTCCAAAATGAAGAGAGAATGTGAAGAGATGAAAAGGGAGAGAGAGGGAGAGTTGGCCTACTGTCTCTAGCTTCTCAAATGGTTGAGATCTCAGCTATATAGATATTTATAATATCCTGGGCTGTGAAATAACTAAATGCACCCGATTACTTAACGTACTCTCCCGACCTCTATTTTTGATTTCGAAAGTGGCTATGGCTACGAAATCACTTCCTTAACTATTTTAACATTTTAATTAGTATAAAACCAAAAATTAATATTTTTTTGGCAAATTTTTGGTTTCCCGTGGCCCGGACCCCGTCGACCTGAAAATCTCAAAATGAGCCAAATATCTCAAAAACATTCATGGATCTATAAACAAGTTCCCAAATATGCATTTCATATTTATAACACGTGTAATAAATGGAAATAAAAGAAAACTGGTCAAAATTGGACCTAGTCTCTACACATGTCCTTTTCATACAAATTACAAGGCACTCACAAAATGCAATTTTGTAGAAAAATAACATTCTTATATATAGCTCACATTAACATATGTACCAATTTCAAGCATATATGGCATGTAAACATAATTCACATATATAGCTCACATTAACACATGTACCAATATACTTTCCATCAACAAATTCAACAAGATATTTATATACAACATCAATGCATATTAATATCATCATAATTATCATGTGAAGATTCAATTGATAAGTATAAACATAAGAAAAGACGCAAGACTCACAATTACCACTTTCTAACACTTCTAAATATGCTAAACAATCTGAAATCAATATCTATTTCGAAGCTTTAGTATTAAAAAGCCCCAAATCACCAAATCTTTAAATTATTCCAAATTTTATTTTTGAATCGTGAAAACGTAGATTGTAGCAAGGAGAACAACTTTCTTTTCTTGAACAATTCCCAAATCAAAATCCTAGTTTTGTCCATTTCTTCAATCCTCACCAAATTGAACTTTGAACTGGTCAAATCAAAGAGAATGATGAGGAGAACAATCTTTCATCTTGGAGCAATCTTCAAATCTCACTCTATGCCATCCAAATTCTAGAGAGAAGTTGGGATGGACTTGTAGTGAGAGATAGATGAGAGATATGAGAGAAAATCTAATTTTTGGGGTGAAATAAATGTCATAAGCTTATTTATATTTACAACATTTGCAACTAAGTCCCTCTCTTCCTCTTAATTTGTTCTTTGTTACTATTAACTCTCTACTAATCACATATTAACATTTTCTTCTCCCAACTTATCTTTTAAGCTCCTCAATTATTTATGCACGCCCTTATATAAATTCTCAAGACTCATGAAAGTCTTCCGCATCATCCGACTTGTCACGCCCCAAAACCCGGACCGCCGAGACTTCCCCGGACCGACCCCGAATCCCGAGTGTGAACCCGTTCACTCAACCCCATGAACTATCTCAAGCACACTCGTGCGATAGTATCAAGGTTTAATAGCAAGCTATAATGCCCCGATTTCTAATTCTCGGAGAACCGGAGGTTAAACTGTCTATATAGCCCAATAGACCCTCATTACCCTCATTTACAGCGGAAGCTTAACTAAATTGTTGCATATAAATTCACACAACACTACCTCAACCAATTCCCATGGGCCCTAGATCAAATCATACACCTTAGTGGCAATTTACTTGGCCACACCTTTGAGAATCACTCACTTTCGAGCCTCAAAGCTTTCTGTGCTTGGAATTTAAAATTGAGGCTTACACCATTGGATAGAGAATCCAAAAACACTTGATTTCAAAAAAAGCCACACTCAATTCTGATCTAAAATGAAGAAATTACATCGAAATAAGTTTTAGAAAAAGCTGTGAATAGTAATCTCGATCAATCGAGATTCATCTCGATTAATCGAGATTTTGACCCCATCAATCGAAAAAAACAGCCTCTCGGTACCTTGGACCTGCATTATTTCGATCAATCGAGATGGGGACTTCGATTGATCGAAATTCCCATTCTGGACCTCAAAAACACTCAGATTTCGCAACCATTTCGATCAATCGAAATGGGAGTTTCGATCAATCGAAATGGACATTTCGATTGATCGAAATGCACTTCCCAGCAATTCCAAAACACCTATACAAGATCCATTTGAACTCAAATCTCAACCAAACCACCTTGGATCATTCATAAAACATATAAATCATCCCCCAATGATATAATATCATACTCACACATCAACCTACACATTTGAATCTCAAATCTTGTATAATCATACAAAACTCATCCTAAATTCTCAATGCACATAAAATTCAAGTGCATGAACCATCCTCATTTTCCAAAGATCATATTCATCAACTCATACATACAACCTAACTCACACATCGAAATCCTACAACCGTGATTCCAATATAAATCAACTCTTCAAAACCTTCATATCCAAGAGTTCAAGATATAAAAGACAAAAAGGATACATTCATCCATTTAAGCTCCAAATTCATTTAAAATCCATGAAACCATGCACATAAGGATTCAAATGAATATACAAGTTACATATACCGTGAATGTACCTATAAATCAACATAATCCACATGCCACATGCCGGCATGGATAGCCAAAAACATAGTCCATACATATATCTCAAAAGATCCCCAAAATGCACCAAAATGCTCCAAGTAAGGAAGCAAGCTCTTTTCATCCATTCTCGGCTTCTTACCTGAAAAAAAATGTTTGGGGGAGCGGGGTGAGCAACACTGGGGGCTCAGTAGAGATGCCCCTCCCCTCCTAGGTGCCGACCCGACACCGACCTACATGTCCCTCACTACATGGCATGTAAAATGCTTTCATGCACACGACAACATACAATCCAAGTATGAATGCACTCATTCATATATCATGTTTTTCAATGCATATCAATGCTATAATAAGCCTAGCATACATTCTAACATTCAAAACAACACATGGTCACATATATGTCATAAGGCATGCATATCACTCTCATATGCCTACAAACCACAACCTAGCATATTTTGATCATGCTTTAAGAATGCACACACTTGATATAAAATAACCTAGCATGCATTCAACATTTATATACACACACAACCAACATATAATCATATGATTGCACCCCAAAATACATAATATAGCTAATCATGCTCTCATTTTCCACACTTTGCACATATTCAACCCACACATCATATATTCATCAAGATGGATCTATCTAGCATGCATAATCACAAGGGAAGAGGAAATATAAAAATTCAGCCCTTTGCCCATCTCTCTCACATACAAACTCAACCGAAAACCTCTCCGAACCACCCGCACCCTAGAATCGACAACTAGAAGAGAAGAAACACCCCTACCTCAAGATTGAAGACCTTCCAAGCACTTATCAAAATTTCCAGCAGGTTTCACCTTGCCGAAACACGAGTTTGTTCGGTTCAAACCGAAGCCCTAGCCGTCCTCTACACACTTTCCTTCTTCGGCGAATCACGAATCCAAGCCGAATACACCCGAAATGTAGAGAGAACGTGGAGGGATGAAGTGGGAGAGATTTAGAGAGAGAGAGAGAACCGTAAGAAATGGCTGAGATATCTCAGCCCTAGATATTTATAATATCTAGGGTGCCAAATGACCAAAATGCCCCCAAGTCACTTAACGTACCTTCCCGGGCTCCTTTTTCGATTTCGAAAACTCCTACGACCTCAAAATCGCTTCCTTAACTCATTAAATATTTCGTTACACTCAAAATCAAAAATAATTATTTTTCAGATTTTCGGGCCCACGTGGACCGCATCCCGGGCCCCTGTTTGACCAAAAAGTCAAACTTCTCCAAATTTTTTAAAAACTTCCAAAAATCTCATAACTTGTTTTCAAACATGTTTTCCACTCTCGAAACATCCAAAACATCATTCGAAATGCATATATAGCGAAAATGATGAAATTTTTTGAAAACCGGTCAAATTTGGTTCCGATCTCTACAACCTCCCCACCTTTAAAGAATTTCGTCCACGAAATTAGCATCATACTCTGACTGTCAAGGGTGTTGTCATGAAACCTTAAGTGACCTCCCCTATCTTACTTCTATCACCGAAAATAATCATAACTTGCCGGTATCCAACACGAGGCTTCCATTCTGTAACCCACAAGGTTCTTGATTATCACATCACACTACTTTGCTCCAAATTTCACAAAATATTAAACTATTGGCATATCTCGAAAGATATCCAAATATCTCCAAGACTGTAGTGCCATCATCTACTATAACTAACACAACTGTAAATTATCTCCCAAACCAAGTTTTGGAAGATCAAAACTACAACCAATTTACTTTCCAACCTATCCACTTTCCAATCAGTAAAAATATGCATAGGCATCCCTTTCTAGTAATTCACCCTCCTTGAATCACAATTCTCAAAGTTCTCACACCAGACAATACCATGTTCACGATCCCAACTGACACATTTCATCTGTGATCTGAGGCCAGTGTTTGTTAAGGATTGATAACTCAATCTTGGGCTAGTTCGATCACCTTTCTCCAAAACTCATGAAATCTTTACTCCCGAAGTCTCATAATGAATCCTTGGATCCTTTCAATTTCACTGGTACCACAAGGTACGATTCACAAGTAACAAAAATCTGTGAAAATCCCTATCGTCCACGCCATGATCCAGTCATGTCCCAAAACTAATCAAATCACATATGACAATCGAAACTCAATCTCTCAGGGTCACACCACCCACAATGATACATCCATAGACTAAACTGTCTCTCATGATGAAAATCTCGCATCAGCAAGCGTGCCAATAGACAAAGATACATCTCTATGACAGCAATCACACTCTCAGGTGTGTCAAATGGCTAAACTGCCCCTCAATAAAATCACAATATCCAGGGGTTGTGTCCATAGGCAAAACTGCGTCCATAGTGACAACAACCAATCAACAATAGATGGGCCAATAGACAAAACTGCGTCCCCCACCACTGATGCATCAATAGAAAAAACTGCGTCTAAGTTATGACACCAACCATAATTGTGACAATGGACAAAACTGCGCCCAGAGTCACCACCACTTGTCAATAGACAAAACTGTGTCTAAGTGACAATGCTTGGGTCGATAGACAAAACTGCGTCCATACAACTCCGATCCTCAACTGATGTGCCAATAGACAAAACTGCGTCTAAATGATGACACCACTCATATGCGACAATGGACAAAACTGCGCTCAGAGTCACCACCACTTGTCAATAGACAAAACTGCGCCTAAATGACAAGAATCTCAACTGATGTGCCAATAGACAAAACTGCGTCTAAATGACGACACCACTCATATGCGACAATGGACAAAACTGCGCCCAGAGTCACCACCACTTGTCAATAGACAAAACTGCACCTCAATGACAAGAGTCTCAACAATAGATGGGTTAATAGACAAAACTGCGTCCATATGAGATCGATCCTCCAACTGATGTGTCAGTAGACAAAACTACGTCTCAATGACAGCACCACAATGATCATCCCAAAGTCTGTAGCCTTCCAAGAATATCACATGTCCCCTCGAGTACTCTATCATGTACTAGAACTCATAACCTCAAGAGCGGTTTAAACTAACCTACTCTTGTTATCACAATCTCAATCATACACTCATTTATGAGTAAGAGTTGCCATACTCACAACATTCGAATTTCATTTCCTTATCTACTGATACTCATCGAATCAATTCCATAATCACTTGGACCTGACACATTGTAAGAGAAGTACTAATCGAAGAGAAATGGCTGGCCCGGCCGTTTCTTCCCGCTAGTCCAACCCCGACTACATGCCTTTCTTGTCCCTCACACATTCAAGTCCCCATGAAATCACTACTTAGGGACTTTCTCAAAGTCCTAAGCTCCCACAACTGGAGTTTAACCTAACTCCTACTTCTAAACTATCATTAGCTCACTCAAGCTCAAATATTTGGTATGTCTCAGCAAATCTCCAAAACTAGAATCCCTAGGCGATAATAACACGCCTAATAACCGAACCCCATGTACGGTTCACTTTCACATCCTCTAGAGCACTCGCTCCCTAGAGTCCACAGTCTTTACCTCAAGACCTATCCGGTCTATCTCTACCTTTAGTCTAAGGTAATATCCTCGACTAATCACACCAATCACTCACAGTGATACTTTCCTATAATTGCGATCATCAGTACTCAAAGTCATTCCATCATTATCAACCATGATTTTTTGACTGGAATGCATCTCAGGCATAATCCAAAGTCCCACGTATTGTTACAATCCACATCAATCCCATGCACTTAACATAACAAGCGCACTAACTAGAATAAGGCACATAAATGGTGCATTTACCCAAACAAGTCACATAGTTCAGCCCAGTTTCATAGGCTATCACCCAATGGAATCTAATTCCAAATCTAGGATCTTACATCCTACTAATCGAACAATCTCAAATTTTATCACCACATGTCTATTTCAACGTCATTATCTGCTCAATTTTCAAACCTCTACCTAGGTTTACCAACATCTCAAAATTTGGGACTTCTAAGTAGTGATTACATGTTGCCACCAACCACGTGACACATAATGAAACACTAAAATGCAATGCTCAATCACATGAATAGCATATTCCACATAGCACATAACATATAACATATTAAATCAAATAAACAAATGCAATGCATGATATGACATATGGTGCATATAAACAACCCAATATTCTAGCCCTCGGGCTACAACTAGGAAAAATACCTATGACCACGCACAGTCCCGGAACATTCTCAGCCTAAGCAATCGTGAAGGCAAGACCCAATTTCCTTAGTATACCAACATATACTCATGATATGCAACTTAATATACTTACATAAATCATCATTATAACTCATAAATTGGAGATCACGGATATACCTCAATCACTGTGGATGAGTCCTTTGATACCTGGACTGCTGTCCTGAACCAATAGGAAAGTTCCTCATATTTGCTCACAAAACCTGAGCAAACTGCATTGGCGGGGGTGGCGGTATTGCCACCGAGTCAATCTGACTCACCAAGAACTGATTGGTGCGGTTAAGAGACTCTGTCCTACCCCCTGCACCTTGTCCTTGAGGAAAATTCACTTTCAAGTGACCAGTCTGATGACAGAGGTAACAAATTTGTCCATCTGCTGGTGCCAAATGTATGCTGGGGCACTCAGACCTATAGTGACCCGGCTGTTGACAATGATGACACACTCTCCTTGACCCGCTCGATTGTATAGACATGGAAGTCGTAGGCACTGAATGTGTCATCTGTTGTCCCACTGATCCTTCGGATCGATAAGGACCACTTTTCTGCTTCTTCTTTGACTGACTCTTAGGAGAATCATGCATTTTCTCATCTTGTATCCGATGATTGTCATTATCAAGCTCTTCTGCTATTAGTGCTCTTTCCACCACCATAGTATAGCTTGTCAATCCCAGAATTCCAACCTTATCTCGCAAATAGGGTCAGAGACCTCTTATGAACTGTTTGACCTTCAGCTCTTCCATTGGAATCATCTCTTTTGCAAATCGAGCCAAGGAGGTAAATCTAGTCTCATACTCCATAACTATTATATCCCCTTGAAGAAAATCATAGAACTCTCGCCTCAAGCTATCTTTCACTGTTACTGGAAAATACTTCTCGAAGAATAATGTTTCAAACGTATTCCAATCCATCACCTCAATGTCATGGCAGTTCCCAATAGACTTCCACCAACGTTTGGCCTCACCCTTAAGGTAATGAGTGGCCACTTTCACCTTTAAGTTCTCCTCTACCTCAAGTACGGTAAGGAGTTCAACCATCTCATCTATCCAATTCTCAGCCACCATAAGGTCAACCCCTCCTGTGTAGGATGGCGGATTA
Organism: Cornus controversa; assembly: GCA_026545225.1. Classification (NCBI taxonomy): domain Eukaryota; kingdom Viridiplantae; phylum Streptophyta; class Magnoliopsida; order Cornales; family Cornaceae; genus Cornus; species Cornus controversa. The sequence goes on along the minus strand of CM048849.1, from coordinate 8,263,960 downwards.
TGCTTCCTAACGTGCCCCAATGTCAACATCATCCTACTAGGAGCTGCTCTAGGTCGAGCCTGAGTCTCCTCTTGTGTTTCCCTAGCAATTTGCCGTATGGTTGCAACCATATCATGCACAACTTACTCTCCACTCATAGGGACTGCATCTGCCCTTTCACGAACTCTCCGTTGTGGCATCTTGCTATATTGACAACAAGAAGACACTTAAATCCCAAACCAAATCATTCAAAGCTGTATGTTTATACTAAACATGAAAGCATCAAATCATATTCCATATGACACTACACAAGTTGTATATCCAATACAAATCTCAAGTCAAATATTTCAACTCAACCAACTCTGGGAGTATTATCAAATGAAAAATTAATTTCACGCACCAATGCATTGAACTTTCATGAGGATCATTCACACTGTGTTAATCATTCCACTAAAGTCCAAAGGTAGTCAAACCAATTGTTTAGACAACCTCAAATCACTACATATGTCTAAACCAACACATTGTTCTTGCACTTCATGCACGTACCACATGTAACCTAGCATGTTGTATCAACAATTAAGCACATAAAATTTCCGATAACATAATTTCTAGGATCATAAGTTCAAAGTCATAATCCTATAAATCATCAAATCCTTCCACTCAAAACATGGGTTAACCCTCCACGTTGCCCTCACAACTCCTTACATGATCTAACCATTACCCGTCGTCCCTAGGTATTCTGACCTAGAGCTCTAATATCATTCTGTCACGCCCCAAAACCTGGACCGCCGAGACTTCCCCGGACCGACCCCGAATCTCGAGTGTGAACCCGTTCACTCAACCCCATGAACTATCTCAAGCACACTCGTGCGATAGTATCAAGGTTTAATAGCAAGTTATAATGCCCCGATTTCTAATTCTCGGAGAACCGGAGGTTAAACTGTCTATTTAGCCCAATAGACCCTCATTACCCTCATTTACAGCGGAAGCTTAACTTAATTATTGCATATAAATTCACACAACACTACCTCAACCAATTCCCATGGGCCCTAGATCAAATCATACACCTTAGTGGCAATTTACTTGGCCACACCTTTGAGAATCACTCACTTTCGAGCCTCAAAACTTTCTTTGCTTGGAATTTGAAATTAAATCTTATACCATTGGATAGAAAATCCAAAAATACTTAATTTGAAAAAAAACCACACTCAATTCCGATCTAAAACAAAGAAATTACGTCGAAATGAAGTTTTGGAAAAAGCTGTGAATAGTAATCTCGATCAATCGAGATTGGCATCTCGATCAATCGAGATTCATCTCGATTAATCGAGATTTTGACCCCATCAATTGAAAAAAACAGCCTCTCGGTACCTTGGACCTGCATTATTTCGATCAATCGAGATGGGGACTTCGATTGATCGAAATTACCCCATTCTGGACCTCAAAAACACTCAGATTTCGCAACCATTTCGATCAATCGAAATGGGAGTTTCGATCAATCGAAATGGACATTTCGATTGATCGAAATGCACTTCCCAGCAATTCCAAAACACCTATACAAGATCCATTTGAACTCAAATCTCAACCAAACCACCTTGGATCATTCATAAAACATATAAATCATCCCCCAATGATATAATATCATACTCACACATCAACCTACACATTTGAATCTCAAATCTTGTATAATCATACAAAACTCATCCTAAATTCTTAATGCACATAAAATTCAAGTGCATGAACCATCCTCATTTTCCAAAGATCATATTCATCAACTCATACATACAACCTAACTCACACATCGAAATCCTACAACCGTGATTCCAATATAAATCAACTCTTCAAAACCTTCATATCCAAGAGTTCAAGATACAAAAGACAAAAAGGATACATTCATCCATTTAAGCTCCAAATTCATATAAAATCCATGAAACCATGCACATAAGGATTCAAATGAATATACAAGTTACATATACCGTGAATGTACCTATAAATCAACATAATCCACATGCCACATGCTGGTATGGATAGCCAAAAACATAGTCCATACATATATCTCAAAAGATCCCCAAAATGCACCAAAATGCTCCAAGTAAGGAAGCAAGCTCTTTTCATCCATTCTCGGCTTCTTACCTGAAAAAAAATGTTTGGGGGAGCGGGGTGAGCAACACTGGGGGCTCAGTAGAGATGCCCCTCCCTTCCTAGGTGCCGACCCGACACCCACCTAAATGTCCCTCACTACATGGCATGTAAAATGCTTTCATACACATGACAACATACAATCCAAGTATGAATGCACTCATTCATATATCATGTTTTTCATTGCATATCAATGGTATAATAAGCCTAGCATACATTCTAACATTCAAAACAACACATGGTCACATATATGTCATAAGGCATGCATATCACTCTCATATGCCTACAAACCACAACCTAGCATATTTTGATCTTGTTTCAACAATGCACACACTTGCCATAAAATAACCTAGCATGCATTCAACATTTATACACACACACAACCAACATATAATCATATGATTACACCCCAAAATACACATAACCTACATATGTATATAATACATAATATAGCTAATCATGCTCTTATTTTGCACACTTTGCACATATTCAACCCACACATCATATATTCATCAAGATGGATCTATCTAGCATGCATAATCACAAGGGAAGAGGAAATATAAAAATTCAGCCCCTTGCCCATCTCTCTCACATACAAACTCAACCAAAAACCTCTCCGAACCACCCGCACCCTAGAATCGACAACTAGAAGAGAAGAAACACCCCTACCTCAAGATTAAAGACCTTCCAAGCACTTATCAAAATTTCCAGCAGGTTCCACCTTGCCGAAACACGAGTTTGTTCGGTTCAAACCGAAGCCCTAGCCGTCCTCTACACACTTTCCTTTTTCGGCGAATCACTAATCAAAGCCGAATGCACCCGAAATGTAGAGAGAACGTGGAGGGATGAAGTGGGAGAGATTTAGAGAGAGAGAGAGAACCGTAAGAAATGGCTGAGATATCTCAGCCCTAGATATTTATAATATCTAAGGGGCCAAATGACCAAAATGCCCCCAAGTCACTTAACGTACCTTCCCGGGCTCCTTTTTCGATTTCGAAAACTCCTACGACCTCAAAATCGCTTCCTTAACTCATTAAATATTTCGTTACACTCAAAATCAAAAATAATTATTTTTCAGATTAATCGGGCCCACGTGGACCGCATCCCGGGCCCCTGTTTGACCAAAAAGTCAAACTTCTCCAAATTTTCTGAAAACTTCCAAAAATCTCATAACATGTTTTCAAATATGTTTTCCACTCTTGAAACATCCAAAACATCATTCGAAATGCATATATAGCGAAAATGATGAAATTTTTTGAAAACCGGTCAAATTTGGTTCCGGTCTCTACACGACTCATCCCGATTCCCATATTTGAACCCAAAAATTATGAAAAACTCCCATAACTCACAAAATACATTTTTAAACAAACTTCTCATACTTTACCACAATTAAAACTTAATTAATTACAAATAAAAATTAAAAGAAATTCCAAGGCTTTATAGTAAACCCGTTGATGCACATGTTAGAAAGGGAAGAACAGTTTGCATAGATGGTAAGCGGAGGTGAGACGGCCAAAAATAACATGGATTGAAGTAATTAAGAAAAATTTTAAAATATTAAATATTATAGGAGACATGGTGTATAATAGAATAGAATGCAGAAAGAGAATCTATGTGGCCGACCTCATTCATTTGGGACAAAGGTAAGAAAGATGATGACTATCTATATGAACTTTGAGGTTAAAATATAGACTTTAAAATGTAATATCTATACAATCTTTGATCATAAAATGTGGACAATGACTAGTTTTGTGACATTTTTGCCACAATGTGTCATTTTTACACTCAAAAGTATTAGTCACTTGTTGTGACTAGTCCATAGAAAATGAATTTAACTCTTAACAAATTAAGTCCAAATGATTATTCAAACTAACCATTTTTTATATTTCAGGATCATGAATGCATAATGACAGGGAGATAGGTGATGAATGGTATTGTTGGCACCCAAACTTGGTGCCACTTAGCAACAAAAGATAAGACTATTGTTAAGAGGCTGACAAAGAGGGGCTGACAAAGAGTCCAGCTTGGGAAAAACTCTAAAGGGCTGAGATTTCAGTGGGGTTGTTCCAAATGAATAACTAATACCTTTAAATATTGGATGCAAAGAGTTTGCTATAACCTGGACTCTAAGTAATTCTGCATCCTATGGAAAATCGACAAAGGAAAATAGGGGATTACTGGATATGGTTGGGACTCTTATGAGTTTTGGCTGCATTAGGAAAAGGGGTTGAACATGGACTCTACGTAAGGAAAGACTACATGGGATGACTTTGGGCTGAATATGGACTCTTGCATGAAGAAGTTGATAAAGTGCTAATAATGTATCTCCTTTTATATTTTCGTAATTATCATGTAATTTAGGATTAAATGCAAGTGATGTACTATTATTTTTCTATAAATAAAGGCAAATAACTCTGTATTAAGGGTTCTCACAACCATAATTAACAATTGCATCATGTGCAATCTGTCTTTCTTCCTCAATATTCCCTAGAATATTGATCTATTTCTTACTTGATCTACATCTGTCTCATTTTCTTGCTCTCGACCTCCTCTAATCCATTTGTCAATCTATTTCTCCTTCCATTTCTACCTCCCTCCTTACTATCTTCCTCCTTCTACCTTCCTCGTTCTACGATTCAGTCTTGCAATTCTTTGCACATGGTTAAAAGTCCTCTTAATTGAGGCAAGAAAAGATATATTTATGTTTGATTAAACTGTTTACATTGAACTAACACCACGGCTCTGGCACACCTGTAAGAAATTGACCTACTTGGCTGATTCATTTATAACCAAACATATTTTGACACACCCAATGGGACCTAGAAACTGCTAAAGAATTGAGAATATGTCACCTAGGCTAAGGTCCACGTAGAACTTAGCCACCGTTCATGATGAGCAGGAGGAAGAAGTTCCTCAACTTGTAGGGGATCTTATGACAGGTCCATCAGATTTAGTAGTTTTGATGGATGCCATACATGAAATGTATGTCCATTTTGGTGAAGTCAGTACCTGTTTAGAACGACTGGATGAAAAGATCACCCAAATTGGTGTTCAAATGAATGACAGAATGAACTAATTAGCGAGGCAGTTGACCATCCACGAACAAACAACCATTCAGAGCTCTAACGCCCAAGAGTCTCCTCTCCAACCGAAGGCTCAGCAGGCCGATCAAAAACTAAAAGGGCCAATCCTACCCTCGCCCCATCCTTCTGTGCAAAGTGATGTGGTCGGAACTAAATTATATTGTAAGCTTAATTTTGCCCTTTTTATCAAAATATAATTTAACCACTCGCAAGAGCACGAATCTTTGTAGATAAGGTTCTATATGGAGGGTATCGATCCCACGAGGACTAGTCGCAATTGTCTTACGGGAAGATTAATTCTACTTTAATTCTAAAAACAGATTTTTGGTTTTGTGTTTAAAAACTATTGCATGAATGAAATGACAAGAAAATTAAAGAGTTTAAAGTTGGGAGAGAGAACTAGGGTTGGTTTCCACCACTAGCCATTCACATGTTCATAAGTGTAGCAAGCATGGGATTTATTAATTAAATGCCTAACAATGTCATTAGGCTTGTGACCTCAATGACATATCAAAAGATCAATGTGTGTTAACCTATCATAATCCATCTTCAACAAGCATAGCTCTTCAACCTAACTAACTACCTAATTACTCTACTCTCTAAGTGAACACTACATGCATCCAAACTACCTTGTCTTGGCATGGTCTATACAAATTAACATCACACATTCAATTAAATACCATTATCTAGCCATCATTTGCACTTCTTGTGGAATATGCAAATGTTGTTCATTCAAGTGACAAAATCTACTCTAAGACAAGAATAAATTCCATATCAAATGAATATATAAAAGAGATGAATTTGTGTACATAATCACTAGGCTAAATAATCCACATTTAAGTATAAATCCCAAGAGCTACAAAGATGAACAAGTTTACATGGCTAGGGGTTGAAACCAACACCCTAGTAGAAGAGTTAGTTGCTCATGGTTGCCTTGCACCCTTCCATTGATGAAAAGAATGAAGCTTCTTGGTCTGGTTCAGCTCTTTCTCTTCCTCTCCCGAAGGTCTCTCCTCTTCTTTGATGTTGCTTGAGAGATCTTTGTCAAATGGCCTCCTTTTGTGCTTTATGGCCTCCTTTTTCAACCTTGGGGCCCACCATATATATATATATATATATCACTATATATATATATTGCATTAATAAGGCCCCCAAGAGTCTTGTTCAAGTCAGATAATCCCCCTAAGTCGTGCAAAAAGGGGGATTTTGTTGCAAGTGGGAGAGCAGGTGAGCAAGTGGCCAAGTGGGCTCTGCAGAATTTCGATTGATCGAAATTAAATCTCGATTGATCAAGATTTCGATCAATCGAAATGAGATCTCGATCAATCGAGATTTCGATTAATCGAAATCAACATCTCGATTGATCGAGATGCCTTGGCTGCATTTCCTGATTTCTTCTCTTGATTGCAGAAAGCTTCCAATTTTTGCTCCATTTACTCCAATACCTGCAAAACATCAAAAACACAAAAATACCGTAAACATATCTCGATAAACGCAAAAACGGAACCAACGTATGCAATAAAGAGGGTTCAAATGCATAGAATTGAACACTTATCACAAAGCAACCTACCATCTAGTAGTTCTCAGCATGGTGAGGCTGAGAATCAGCTATCGACCGAGATCACATATAGACAGTTGCCTGAGCAACATCAGGTACACCCTCGAAACAATCCCACAGGCCCAATCGACCTTAAGGACGATCCCCTCTGGGGAAGAAGACAAAAGCCCCCAATCGCACCTGCACACGGGAGGCAGATGGAAAATAATCAACCACTAAGGTGGCCGGAACATGAACAACCAATAAATCCAAATGTTCTCAAAAATCTATTTGATGACATTTATCGAGCCTTAGGATTAAGAAGGACTAATTGACCTACATTTAGGAAACCTTATCCTGAGGAATATAATTTGTTAGAGTATCCTGTTGGATAAAAGATCCCTAACTTTGCTACATCTAGCGAGGAGGGAAATTAGTCAACACTAGAGCACGTCGGCCGCTTCACAATTCAATGTGGAGAGGCTGGTGTGAATTAAAGTTGGAAATTAAGGTTATTTCTCAGTTCTTTAACTGGTATAGCTTTTAATTCTAATTTGAGGCCAAATTCTATAGTAGCTTAGTAGCAAATGGAAGAACTATTTCATACTCAGTTTTATCGCCTAGAACCCAAGGCTACATTGGCTGATTTGTCCAGGCTAAGTCAATTGCTTGGAGAAACAGTTGAAACTTTCATAACCAGGTTTAGAAAGGCCCAACTAAAATGTCGAGTGATCCTCCCTGAAACATAATATGTAAAGTTAGCCTTAAACGGTCTAGACATTGAATATAAGAAGAGGTTCGAGGGTATAAAATTCCATGACATATTCGAGTTGGTCGACAGGGCTACCCGATATGAGTCAATCCTTAATAAGGAAAAAGAGATGAAAATCTTAACAAAGGGGACTTGTTATAAAGATCCCAATTATGAGATGTTCTTGGCAAATATTAATGAGGATCTCGAGGCAAATGTGGCTGAGGTCCACAATAACAAGTCATACATATGTGAAAGTTTAGTCAGAGTCAAATCAGCCAACCCTATTAAAAAGGGGACGGCTGATGTGGGCAAATTTTACTCGTTCGATCTGTCCTTGTCAAATAAAATTTTTGATCAATTATTAGCAGATAAACAGATCATTTTGCCCAAGGGGCATAAAATTCCATCAGCTACAAGCTGAAAATAAAAGAATACTGTAAATGTCATAATTCTTAGACCCATAGCACTAATGATTGTACGGTATTTGGTAATATTGTGCAGAAGGCGATTGATGAAGGCACTCTGAAATTTCTAGATAAACAGATGGAAGCAATGAGGGTTGATAGCAATCTTTTTCTCACAATTGTTGTTAACAACGTGATTGGTCTAGCCCCTAAGGTCGACAACGCACAGGGAGGAATGGTCCACAGTTCACTGCCAGAATCCTCAAGCTATAAGACAATCGAGGAACTGGAGCCTAAACTACAGGAGGCCCAATTGGCTCAAATTGATAAGGGATGCTGTCCAAATTGCAAGGCTCTTGGTAGTGGCAAAAGAATTAGACTCGGGGGGCAAGTTGAGCATAGAAGTGTGCATGAGAGGATTATGTTTCCCCAAGATCGAGCTACTCAGATGATCACCAATCGATATGTCTTTCAAAGAATCCTGCCAAAAGAGGGGGACACAACCCGCAGAGGGAGAGAAGTCTTTGAAAAAATTCCTCCCACCCATCATGACCCACCAAGGTTCAAGAAGGGGTCATTAGGTCGGCCTAAAATGTAGATAAAAAAAGGAAGACATTCACCCAACGCCAAGAATGGTGAAACCACCCATGGTAACCTATAACAGATGGATAAGAGTGGCTCATCCCAAGTTCTTTAAGAACATGATGCCAAATGGAGCCCGTACATGGGCCAATAAGAGAAGAATGTAACGAAACAGAGCCAAGCAAAGAAGGAGACAAGCCAACGACCAAATAGGATGGGTTGACGGTCATAACCAAGAATCGGCAGTGGACTTGCTGGGGATATGTCCTTAACCAATGCTGATGAGGAATCATCCTAAGGGGAAGACCAATCTGATCAAGACCCTACACACACAGCCAAATACTGAATCAAATTTGGAAATTTCCCTAAAAAGGTGGTGTATAGTATGGCGTTCGTGTTGCCAGCTATTTTTGAAGCCAAACTTGATCAGCTATGTGCTGTGACCCATCCTCTTGAGCCTGACATGACCAACACTGTGCAAAAAGATATTCCAGAGATGACATCGATCAATAAGGTGCAGATGTCTAAAGGAAGCTTCATCATAACTGATAAGGTGGTATTCGAAAGACCGCTAATGGCCATGACCCAATAGTTGAGGTCTTTGTATGTCAGAGTATGGGTGGAAGGTTGGCCAGTCAATCGAGTGCTGGTCCACAACGGATCAGTATTCAATGTTATTCCTTCGACGACTATGAAAGTGTTGGGAAAATACCTAGAAGAGGTAATCCCTACAGACATTGTGATCAGCGGGTTTAATGGTGGTTCTACCAACACCAAAGGAATACTTCCTTTAGAAGTCACAGTGGGTAGTTGAACTTCATTTATTGCTTTCTTTATTGTTAAATCAACAATGGCCTATAACTTGTTGCTAGGCTGTGATTGGATTCACCCCAATATATGTATCATATCTTCATTACATCAAATAATGATCCTGTGGGATGGAGACGAAGTCAAGATAGTAGAGGCTGATAACAAGCCTTTTGTCACCAAAGTATATGTTGTCAAGGCTACGCTATATGATGAGGCATGTGCCCCGATCACATTCATTGGTACAGGTCGGCCAACTGCAGCTATAATGAGGAAGGGGTTTGCAACCCCAAAGATAAAGGAACTACTACATCAAGCACAACGGCCGATGATAGAACTCTGTCGACCTGATTCTGATTCAGAAATGAAAATTAATAATGACAGACAAATCTAATATGGAGCTCGAGAGGTGGCAGGCCTACAAGGTTGCATGTCCACATTTGAAAGCGAATCTAGTTAAGAAGAGGATCGCCAAGGCTGAATAATTTTATTATGAACTATCAGCCAACATGGCCGAAGTAACCGAAGTTGATGATGGAAAACTAGATGCAATCCAGCTGGCAGATTTGGAATCAGCACCAGCAAAAATGATGACCTCAAGGTAGAGGTTCAAGATCTTTTACTTGAAATAAATTTGGGAACGTTCGATGACCCTTGGCCCACATATATTAGGGCTCTGTTGGAGCCTAAATATCAGGCTAAGTTGATCAAGTTATTGAGAGAATTTAAGGACTGTTTTGCCTGGGACTACAAAGAAATGCCCGAACTATCAAGAGAACTAGTGGAACACAAGCTACCAATCTGAGAGGGCTACAGACCATATAAGCAGCCACCCAGAAGAATATCCCAGGAGATGGTTTCCAAAGTCAAAGAAGAGATACAAAGTCTTCTGAAGGCAGGCTTTATTCGAATAGCCAAATATGTAGAGTGGATATCCAATGTGGTGCCTGTGATCAAAAGAACAGGAAGCTTAGGGTATGCATCGACTTCAAAAATTTGAACTTGGCCACCCCAAAAGATGAGTATGCCATGCCGATGGCTGATCAGTTAATAGATTCAACTGCCAAGAATGAAGTTTTATCTTTCATGGATGGCCACTCAGGATACAATCTGATGGTCCGGGAAGCCCATGATCATGTCCCAAGTTTTAATGTCAAAAGGATCTAACGGGCAATTTTTTTTACATATATTTGCGGGGTTTAATTTTTCAATGAATTATCTTAGGTTGTTATTTTCTCTTTCATGTATTTGCATTTAAAATTTTTGTCATTAGAGTTTTATGTCTCTTCTAAAATCATTTTAAAATGCATGAAAATAAAGGTTAGTTTGGTAATTACTCCTTTCATAGAGGTCAATTTGAAAGTGGTAGGTAAGGAGCTGATATTTTATGCATTAGGTGCATGTGTTTGTTTTCAGCTGATATGTTATGCTTTGGGTGTGTTTGTTTTCGACTGATATTTTATGCATATATTATATTTATATATTAGCTTGCTACGGTTAGTGAGGTAAGGGGTAGTATAAAAAGAATAGTGTGAGGGCGCAAAAGAAAAAAGATACAGTGTCAAATCGAGTGTGCTCAGAAAAAAACAAAAAATAGAGAAGTTTCATCCATGGTTGCCGATCTGTGGAATTTTTTGTGTGGTTAGAGAGAGAGAGGGGCAAGAGTTAAGTCTAGAATGGCTGGTGGCATCTTCGAATAGAGAAAGTCCCCTTCGCCACTGCTAAGTATCAATCATCATCTTCGGTGACTTCACCTAAACTTACACTACCTCTCTTATCATCACACTGTATCACGCTGAAATCACCTTCGCTGATCATGGTAGCTCCACTTGAATCATCTGTTTGATCATCTCAACTTATGGATCGAAAGTATGTGACCTAAAAATTGCTACTATGAGTATTGTCTCAACATTGATTTGGGTATAATCTTTCTAAACCACTCTTTCACACATCACAAGTGCACATACTTTGTGTTCTTTATTCATGAACTCTCCTATCATCTGAAACAAATTCTATGTATTATGTTCTTAAATTTGAGTATCATTTGAAACATGGATGTGTGTTCTCTACTCTTGAATTTTTTAATCATCCGAATCACACTTCACTGATAATGATCTCTGAGTTGTTACTCTATTGTTTTGTGTTGATGAATACTGAAGTTGTTTCTGTTTTCTAATTCTATACATCACTGAAGTTGTTTCCTAGCTTGCTAAAATAATCGTTGGTTATTGTTCTGAAATATTGCACAGTTGGGGCTAACTAGTTTGTTAAATTGACTTGTTGTTACTGTTGGATATTGAGCCAGTTGCTGGAAATTGCTGAAAATATTTTCAGAAGTTTAAATGCTGATTTTCTGAAATTAAAATTGTTGAAAATATTTCCAGAAGTTTAAATGCTGATTTTCTAAAACGAAAATTGCTGAAATCTTTCTAGAACTTTAAATGCTGATTTTCTGAATTGAAATTACTGAAATGTTGTTGCTAATTTGAGGTCTTTATTCTACTAATTTTTTGGATCAAAATTGTTGAAGTCCTAATGTTCACTTACTAACTTTTGATGCTAAAAATTGTTGATTAAATTACTGAACTTGCTATCCATTAATTAGTACCTTGCTGCCTGTCCTTCAAACTGCTTATGCTACAAATTTCTACCCTAGTTGCAGTTGTGTGTAAATTATTATAACAGATTCAAAATTCAAAAATAACAAGAATATTTGTTCATGAAGAATGTCAAGCTAATGAAGAGTTTTCAAGAAGCTGAGATTAAGATCAATTGAAAGAGTGTCTTCTATAAGTCCGTTGCAAAACTAGACCTTCAAATGTGTATTTTTTTGAAGACCTATCTTTGAAGAAGTTCGAGTGCCATTACCTGCCAAGAAGATCAAGTGCCTTAATGAATATCAAGCTGGACTTTGAAGACTAATTATCGGAGCTTGAAGATTTGAAGACTATCTTTGAAGACCAATATACAAGACTTGAAGATCTTTGCAGCTGCTCAAGACATCAAACTAACTCCACTATCACTATGTATAGTCCGAGTATTGGGATACTTTGGACAGGGGGAGTGTGAGTGATTGTGGTGAGATTGAGGTGAGATAGCTTGGGCTTTAGGAAGCCCAAGTTGGGATTGACAGCAGAAAAGTTGTTGTGAGATTTGGTGAGAGTGGTTTAGGCCTAGGGAGGCTGTGAACTGGGTGAGTGCTAGAGCGAACTATGTTGTGAGTTGGGTAAGCGAGAGGGTGATTGAGAGAATTACTGTAATACCCTTTCAGATATAGCAGAGCTCAGTTCGAAAAGGTTTTTCCCCACCTTGGGGTTTCCTCTATAAATCTGTGTGTCCATCAAATTGTGTGATTGCATGTGACAGCCAAGCTTGCAATTTTAGGAAGAAAGATCAAAGAACCTATTCACCCCCTCCCCTTCTAGGTTCATCACAATCAAATATACATAGCGGAGGCTGATAACGGAAAAATGGCCTTCAAGTGTACAAGCTTAATTAGGACGTTTGAATGGGTGGTCATGCCTTTCGGATTAAAGAACATTAGAGCCACGTACCAAAGGGGTGATGAATGCCATACTCCACGGCATGATAGGCCAATTTATGGAAGTTTATATAGATGATGTGGTAGTAAAGTCATCAGCCAAAAGGCAGCGTCTGGTACATCTTAGGGCCTCTTTCGTGAGAATGCAGGCAAATAAATTGAGGATGAATCCCATCAAATGTGCTTTTGGAGTTTCAGCAAGAAATTTCTTGGATTTTTTGGTACATCAACTTGGCATAGAGGTCGATCAAAACAACACCAAAGTAGTCATGAACGTTATGGCTCCCAGCAACAAAAAATAACTCCAGAGATTCATCGGCCAAGTAAACTTTCTAAGACGATTCATCTCTAACTGTGCTAGAAAGATTCACACTTTTTCCCCAATACTAAAACTAAAGGCTCAGGAGGATTTCATATGGGATGAAAAGCATCAGTGGGCATTCGATAGAATAAAGGAATACCTAGCTAGCCCACCAGTCGTGATGCCTCCACAAAAGAAATGACCGATGAAACTTTATTTATTTGTAGCTAAAGAATCAATCAGAAGTATGTTAGCTCAGGATAATGAAGTAGGCAATGAATAGGCTATCTATTATTTGAGCAAAGTCTTATCCCCGATCGAGTGTAGATACACTTCGATTGAGAAATTATGTTTGGCCTTATACTTTTTTGCTATGAAACTAAGAGTATACATTTTGCCAGTATTGGACTATGTAATCTGTCAAACCAACCTCATCAAGTACATGTTATCGAGACCTTTGATCACAGGCCGAATCGATAAGTGGTCATTGGCCTTAATGGAGTTCAACTTTGTTTATGTCGCTAAGAAGTTAGTCAAAGGGAGGGCATTGGCAGAGTTTTTAGCAGACCATTTATTAACTGATATCAACACGTATGTCTCAGATGAGTTGGAGTTGGTAGCCCTGTTCCTGATGCCTTGGACATTGATGTTTGATGGGTCTAGTACTAGTGACGGCGCAAGAGCTAGAATAATGATTATCTCTCCAAAGGGAAGAAAGATCACATTTTCCTTCTTCTTGGATTTCAAGTGCTCTAACAACCATGCAGAACACGAGGCCATGATCATCAGCCTAGAAATCTTGCTAGAAATGTCAGTTAAGGATGTACACATAATAGGTGATTCAAATTTGGTCCTCAGCTAAATATCCAAGGATTTTCGATGCCTTGCTTGGTAGTTGAGGCTGTTCCAATCATTGGCCCTTCAATTGGTAGGGCAATTCGACTCTATGAAATTGGAATATCGGCCAAGGGAATTCAATAAAGAGGCAAACGATCTAGCTTAGATCGCTTCAGGAGTAAGGGTAACAGAAGGTTTGGCTGAAAGGCTCATCAGGGTATCACGGAGGAACCTTCCTTCAGCTGAAACATAGAATGCAACCATGGCAGATACATTCGCAATTGATATCAATCCATTAGAGGATGATGTTTGGAGGCATCCTTTGGTTGATTTTCTAAAAAACCCAAATTGGCTAGTAGATAGGAGAATTAGAAGGAAGACCATAAGGTATTTATTACTAGCCAAAAGGCTTTACAAGAAAAGTGTGAAAGATGGGCTTTTGCTCCAATGCATCATTAAAACAAAATCCTTGAGAATTATGGCTGAAGTCTATGAAGGAACTTGTGGAGCCCATCAGGCAAGGATAAAAATGCATTGGCTAATAAGAAGGTATGGGTATTATTGGCCAGGAGTTTTAAAGGATTGCATAGAGTATGCTAAAGGCAGAAATGCCTGTCAACTCAGAGATGTTCTGGCAAAGTTTTAGTAATAAGGAGTGCATTTTATAATTAATCCAAAAGGAAGCATTGTTGGGGAACTTGTCAATTACAAAAGTCATAAGAGCACCAAAAGTTTAAAGAAAAAGAAACAATCTTTTTACAAGGCATTAAATTTAGACTTTATGTTCTCCCAAAAAAGCTTGTTCTGTTGCAGGGGAAGTTTAACCAGGACTTTGTTCTTTTGCAACTCTGGCAGCTGGGCCTTTAGGGCAGTGTGCTGAGGAGCCAATTGATTGGTCCTTTCCAGTAGGGTATCAACCTTTGATGTGACATCAGCCCTAGCAACTTTAACTCGGGCAAGCTCCGTTTGAAGGTTTTATATATTCTTATTGCCTAAGCTTTTCATTCAGTTGATCGAGTTTACCAAATTCCGCTGCGAATCCACATGTAGCCTCTGATAGTGGGGCGGATGGAGTCAATTAGGTCTAAACCCCATATGTGGAATGGCCATGGGGTGCTAATGGGATGGAGTGGGGTGGCTGGAGTATGGATGAGATTGTTGTGGAGTTGACATGCTTGGCAGTGTTGTACATGTTTTTGAGCATCGACCTCCATGGTAGCCAGTAGTAGCCCAAATGAAGGAGATGTGAGAACAATTTTCATCCTCCTTGATGCTCGATGGCATGGGCTATTTGCAAGGCTTCTTGTGCTTCATCTAAATTGAGGCAATGAAGAGAGGTACCATTAAGGACTTTTCGATAGAGTGTTTACTCTTTGAGAAAGAAGCGATGATCTCACTTTTTTAGGTGTACAACGAGGGCTTGGTCATCTGGTAGAGTGCCTGTGGTGAGATATGTCCTGTATGGTTTATGCCAATTGTGTTCTTCAAGAAAAGTGCTTTTATGGGGTCTAGCGTGGCTTGGCAGTTGGAGTAGTGTTGTTGAAGTTTGTTGGCTTCTTTAGCCATGTCGGGCCAATAGTATCCTTGGCGTTGGAGCCTTCTGTATAAGGTGATGTTGGTCGAACAATGCTGTTGATGTACTTTCTGGAGCAGGACGCGAGCTTCCTTTGGGCTTATGCAACAGGCCAAAGCACCACAGGGAAGCTTGGAGTATAGTATGCCTCGTAGGATGTGATAGTGTTGTAGTTGAGTAATGGGGATAGTGCCTTAAAAAGTTATAAGTTGTGTAACAATAGGGGTGTGCCAGTCAGCTTGTTCGGGCTCGTCATTGAGAAGTTCTAACATGTATATTGGGCAATGGCGTTGTACTACCTCGGTGGTTGTTTGGTCCTTGTCCATAAAAATTTTAGAAGCTAAAGTTACGAGGGCATCTGGATAATGGTTATCGGATCAGGGGACATGGGCGATGCATATAGCTTTGAATTTAGCAAAAATCTTTTGAATGATGGCTCAATACGCGGCGAGGGTAGGTTCACGGATGACATAATTGCTAGATGCACAATCTAGAATCTCCGTGAATACAGAGGCACAAGATCCCTCGCTCGAGGGGTGTGAGGAGGCCGAGGATGAGAGCTTCATATTCAGCCTCGTTGTTCGAGCAGCGAAAGTTGAGCTTAAAGGTGGCGGTGCTTTGTGTTATGGATGAAGTGAGAACAATGCCTATGCTGTCGCCTGTAGTGGTGGATGAGCCATTGAAGGCTAAGTGCCATTCATCGTTTACTGCTTCGACGGTGGTAACTTGTAAGTCGTCGAGCGACGAGGTGTCAGAAATGGGCTCGTGCTAGCTTACAGGGAATTAAGCCAAGAGATCCACTAGGGCCTGGCTTTTGATTGCACGTGGGATGTAGCAGGTGATATCCAGCTCAGCCAGGGAGAGGAGCCATCGGATTGCTTTGCCTAAGATCATGGGTTTGGATAACAAGTGACGATAGGGGTTGTATTTTGTAATGAGGCGGACCAAGTGGGCGAGGAAGTAATGTCACGTCCCAATTCCTGACTCCTGGAAACCGAAGGTGAATCCATCCATTTAAACCCTAATAAACCGTTTTACCCTTTACTTACCATGGAAGATTAATCACATATATACGCACGTATATGTATATATATGTAAATCTATATATATAACTCAACATCAACTAATCCCCATGGGCCTCAACCATACAACACTTCAAGTGATTCCATCACACAAGTGTGGGCACATAACTCCTTCTAAGATTCTAACCTATGTCTGAAAATGAAACCATTGGAATGAGGGTTCAAAAAAATTCGATTTTAAACGAAGAAGATATGCCCATTCGAAGTTGGTGTAATTTGGTCAATGTTTGCTATAAAAGTGCTCGAGCGCAATCATGGTAGAAGCTAATTTTTGTGTCTTTTACAAGGTCGATCGAGCGCTATTAATACAGAAGCTAAAATTCTACAACTTGTACTTAGCCAATTTTCAACCTGACTTTAAATTCTAATATCTCACAATCTGTTAGTCCGTTTGACTTGAAAATTGGCATGGATCATCCTCAACATGTCTAGTTTCCAACCCAATATGAATCATCTAAAAAACTGACTCACAACCCAGATTACACACAAATCAATGGCCATAGACCATATTATGAACCCCTACACTAAAACATGCATATCTTACTCAATTTAAATCCAAATAAGGCCCATAACCTATCAAATTGAAGCTAACACAATTCTCCTTATATATATAAAAATTCCATTCATACCTTGAATTCAACATAGACACTTTTGGGCATGTGTCCCCCCTTAATGGCCATTTTAGTGCCTTAAATTTCCATCTAAGAGCATTCATACATTCCACATAATTAACCTTTAAATCATACACATGCTTGGACATAATCCATCAACATGACCATTCTTACAAGTTAAACATGTAGAAATAAATAATAGAACCAAAATTTTACTATGTAAACGAAAGGAGTTCAATCTTAAACATAAGTTCCATATCTTGTCCTCAATTGGTTTTAAGTGCCAAATATAACTCATACATATATAATCCGAATTACAAGTTCGATAAATGCCCTAACATAGCGTATGAAAGTATAACATAAATGATGACGATAAAATATAAATTTGATCTCTTAGGCTCCTCAAGCTCCATCCATGACCGGTGCCTTATCTGTAAAAATGATTGGGGAAGGGGGGTGAGCACAACAGCGGCTCAGTAGAGATACCCAAACTAACCTATGCATCGACTCGACACGACCTACATGAATGTAAGTATGACATCCCTATAGTATATGACATATTTCAATGCATATGCTCAAAAGGATTTCAATTCAAAGCTTAAATGAAAAACATGTTCAACATTACTCACTCTCAAGGAAAATACCACACAACATCAATATGATTATCACAATTCAACAATAACACTTAAGCACCAAACCACATTAGTTTCGAAATCATACACGTGTGGGAGTTATTGTAGAATCACCGGATAATTGCTAAATAAGTCAATTATCCATAATATCTATCTTGACAGGTGATCAACCCAAGGGTCTAGAAGGAACCAAATTTGACTTTACGGGTTACTAACCTGATGGTCTAGAGTAACCACCTTGGCCAAGTTTGGGGATTTGCACCCTAGGGATGTAAGCCCTCATTACTTTCTGACCTCCTCCCAAAATGAAAAACCAATCACATAGGTTCAAGTATGGCAACACATACAATTTTAAGCGCATTATAAGTCACTTAAATTTCATGCTACAACATGTAATCCCATGCATTAATTCCATAATTTGAATACATCATAGTCACTTAATTAACATGCTAAACACATGCAATTTCATGTACTTAACAATACAACATTGAAGGAGATAATCATGTTCATGCCTATTATCAAACACATAACATGCATTATGCACAACATGGTCTGTATACTGTAAATCATGTTATAAGGCAACATTCCTCCACAATTAACACCACTTAAACATATAAACACAATTCAATACACATGAGTTCAACAATATCATCAATTATCATCGATTGACCCAATTAGAAGTGCAAGACTCACATTCTAATAATCCTAAACATGTTAAACAATACGACTCACATCAATTCCTAAGGAATCGATGATAAGATGGAGAGAATACTCCTATCTCAATTCCAAGCTAAAATCTCTCAAAAATCCAAATTTGTCCGAAGATGATTTTGATTAGACCAATCTCGAGCCCTCAACACGTAGACCATTTCTCTCTTCTTCAACTTCCTCTAATTCTCACTTTAAGTCCCTCAAAATTGATGATGAAGGAAGAAGATGATATATATATATATAGATAGATAGATAGGAGAGCCTCTCACAACTGATGGAAGAAGAGAATGAATATATCTAACTTTGCTATTTATAACAATATGACTTACTCTTATTCACAAAAATGCCATCACATTTTTCCTAAACCTTCTCGGGCTCATTTTTGGAGTTTCGTAATTTCGATTGACACGAAATCGATTCCGTCGTGCGTAAAATATTTTATTTAAGCTACTCTCTAAATTTGAAGTCATTCCAACAATTTTGAATTTTATGGGTCAACGGGGCCTGTATGCCCGGGTCAACTGAACCCAAAAAAGTCAATTTTTGTTAAATGCTCCAAAAATTTTCTCAAACCTTAAATAAGTTATCTAAACATGTATTTTACATTTAAAACACATAAATAATCATTTAAAGCATTAATAAAAAATAAATGAATTTAAAGAAAAATCGATCAAAAGTGGTCACAGTCCTTATAAGTAATGTTTGTATTTCTAAGCTACAAATATGAGGGAGAGGAAGTGATGCTAAATATGCGAGTATCAAGTTTCAACATCCCAAATGAGGCGGTTGATGTAATAGATGGGTCTTTCTTGTCGTTCGATCTCTTGAGCGAGAAGAGCTCTTATTGACCGTTCGGTCAAGGTGATGTAGAGCAGAAAGGGTAAGCGGTTCTGAGGTGGATACATCATTTATGGGGAGGTGAGGGCTGCTTTGATAGTCTCGAAGGTAGTCTGATGGGCGGAGGTCTAGTAAAATTTTGGATTTCTTTTGGGCAAAGTATTGAAGGCATATGTTGCTTCTACGAGGGCTTGTAAAAAATGGCAAATATGGGATATTTTACCAAGAAAACTTTTGAGCTGTTTATGGGTTGTTGGTGCAGGCATTTCAAGCACAGCATGTACTTTAGTAGGGTCGAGTTCAATGCCATGTTTATGGATGGTGAAGCCTAGAATTTGTCGTGTTTGACGCTGAATGCACATTTGAGGGGATTCATGCGAAGGTTGTACTGCCTGCAACATTCAAACACTTGGCAAAGGTCGTTGATGTGGTCAGGCTCCTACTTGGATTTGACCACCAGATCGTCAATATAATCTTCCACAGTATGGTGCAGGAGATCATGAAATATGGTAGTCATGGCTTATTGGTATGTAGCGCCAATATTTTTGAGGTTGAAAGGCATGACAGTGTAATGGAAGTTTCCAAACGGGGTTCGGAATGCAGTTTTCAGGGCATCATTTTCTACCATTCTAATTTGGTTGTAGCCATTGTAACCGTCCATGAACGAGAATATAGTGTGTCCGGCTGTTGTGTTCACCAGGGTATCGATGTTAGGTAATGGGAAGTCATCATTGGGACATGCTTTGTTTAGATCACGAAAGTCAACACAAACATGAATTTGGCCATTCTTCTTTTTGACTAGGATAATATTGGCGAGCCATGTGGGATGCACAATGGGTTGGATGAAGTTGGCTTGTAGTAACTTTTCTATTTCTGCCTTGATCTACAGTCCGAGCTCAGGGTGGAATATTCGTGGTGCTTGCTTAATTGGGTGAGCATTGGGTAGAACATTGAGGTGATGGGCTACCATATGGGGGTCGAGTCCAGACATTTCCTCATATGTCCATGCGAAGATGTTAAAAAATTCTTTTAATAAAGATATGAGTGGTTGTTGTAGGGGGTTAGACATAGTGAAAGCTATGTAAGTGATTCGAGGGGGGTCCCCGAGTGAGGCAAGGTTAATTTCTCGGAGGTTTGGAAAATTAGGCCGATTGAGGCTGTTTCCAAGATGGGGCTTAGAAATTGAGTTGGATGATTCTGAGCCCGGGCACAATCATAAGAGGTATATTATTCGACCACTTGGAAGTTTGACTCTCTTACATTCACATGTGGTTGGCTTGAAGGAGATATGTGCGGTTTGTGTGGTTGGGGAGGATGGTAGATGTCCCGTTGTATCTCAGGCCAAGTGGGAAGAGGGGTGCTGAGGAGGGTAGCCTGGTGAGGTTCACCAGTGTTATCCAGGTCATCAAAGAAAAGGGCATCTGTGAAATGTGCTTCATACTTTGTGAAGGGCTTATTTGAATTGGGAACTGTTATAACTTTATTACCGATGATGCCCTTGAAACATTGGCGGTATGTTAAAGGTACGATTCCAAAATGGTGCATCTATGCCCGACCTATGAGTAGGTGATAGGAGGTTTCGGCATCGATGACGTGGAACTTGGTGGGGGCCTAGAACTTGTGAATTGCCAAGTCGACATTGACATGGCCAAATGTCTTTCGCATATCCTTACTGAAACCTGCAATATCGATCGGGGTTGGGATCAATCATTCGAGGGCGATGTTCGCTTGCTAAAAAACAAAGAGTGGCATGATATTAATGGAGGATCCATTATCTAGAAAGGCGTGCTTAAATTCACTACCGTTGATAGTAGCAGTAACGTAAAGATGTCAATTTTGAGGGGATGGCACCTGTTTGTCTACCTCTGTAAATGAGATTGTTTTGAAATTTTTTTTGTAATTTGAAGGGCAGGTGGATGTTACGGCGATGATGGATTTGTAAGGTTCGACTACCTCGTACTCAATCGTTAGTGCCGGGAAGTGGGTTTTATCGAGCTCGTCGTAACATGAGATGGTTGCGGTGGCGCATTGATGGCGTGGATAAGGATGGCGCTGGACATCTTTTAGGGCAGTGAGTTTGAGGTGTCCTCTAGTTACATTGCTGTGAAACAGACGTCAGAGTGCTCGGCAGTCCCCTGTTGGGCGTGAGACTGACTGGTGATATTTGTAAAATTTAAGGTGTGTGCATTCCTCCTCTGTTAGTGGTTCACAGGGTATCGGGAGGACGATATGACCAACCTCTACCCATTTGTTAAGAGCATTGAGAACTTCTTCCAATGGTATGGGAAAATATGGGGCTTCAGTTCCGCAAAGGCTTATGTTTGTGGGTTCTTCTGCTCGTCGTTTCTTTGGTTTTTCCTAAGTTGAGGTTGGTGGATGCCACCGAGCTGATGCTTTGGGGTTTTTCGCTTTCGGAGGAAGTGGGAGATTTTTGACCAAATTACGAACGTGGACAATGAGTTCGCCAAAGCTTTCGAAGCGAAGGTTAATGAGATGGATTCTATATTGTTGGGCCATTCCCTGAATGCATATGTCGACTAGGCCTTTTTCATCATTATTTTTGAAGCATTCCATGGCGCGATCTTGGAATTGATGGATGAACTTGAGGTGTTCTTCATTGTTAGCTTGGGTTTCTTTAGTTAGGGATAGTGTGGTGACACGCTCCTCTGTGCAGGAGAACTTGGTGTGGAATTTAGTTGAGAGTTGGTCCCAAGTGCTAATAGATTCAAGTTCGAGGCTAATATACCACCGGTATGCCAGATTTGTGAAGGATTTGGAGAACTCATGTAGGCACAGGGAATGCTCGTGACTGTATTGCCTAAGTGCTTCAATGAAATGAACAACATGCTCACGAGGGTTACCTTTTTGCCATTGAATTTTGTAAACATGGGGCCAAGATAGCCAGGTGGGTATGGGGTTTAAGCGAGACTACGAGGGTATGGTGGCTCGGGTTCGAGATCTAAAGCTCGAGCAACAGAAGGTGGTTTATGGTTGAGGAGATGACGTATTTCGGTGCGTGTGATGTATTCTGGGGCAGATTGAGGATTAAACGGTGGTTGAATTGCGGGTTTGGGTGTCTGCTGGGGGTTTGGTGGGAGGTGAGTGAAATACTGGTAGGGGTAGGGGATTGGGTGTATTTGGAACGATAAGTGGAGACTAGCTTGAAGAGCTTGGATGAGGAGTATTTGTTGTTTAGGTTGGTAAGGCTCGAAGGGCTACTAAGATTTTTTTTGAGTAGACTCGAGAGAGTAAATCTGAGCTAATAATTGGAGTTGGGTGGTTTAGATTATTTTGTTGGGTTGATATCTGGGATTAAGGCAGTTGGGGCGGCTGACAGCCGTGAGTGAGTGGTGGCATGGGGCACTTTCACCTTGAGAGGAGTGAGCTGAATTGGCTTGCGGTGATGCTATGTTGGGTGGCGGTTCGTTAGGTGGTATGACATCTGGTAATGAATTCTCTTGTTCCATCATCTTGTATTGATACACCAATGGAGTCGCCAAATTGTAGGGGTTCTTTTAATAAAGAGATACTATATGAATAAATGGGGTATGCAATACAACTGTGATGGACTACTGAGAAAGTTTGTGTATGAGGGAGGAGAAATGCAGCTAATTGATTGAGCCTTTGTGCAGGTAGGTCCTCCCATTTCTTTTGCTAGAGTCCCCCATTTATAGCACCAGTTATTCCCAATTATTCGTAGGTTATACCCACTGGATTCAAACTGGGTTAACCCTTAGCTTAGGGTATAAGGCACTTAGGTTATGATGCCCTAGATGCCTAAGTGGTTAAATCCCTTAACTTGCTCTGTGGCTGAAGCACAACGGCAGTGGTTGAGAGTATTAATGACCCTTATCAGAGCATTAATAGTGACAATACGGGTCTCAGTGTTGTAGGGTGTTTTCACTACTCTATCAACTAGGTCTATTTGGAAAGTTATGCTTCCTTTATTTGTCATCCTCCAAACCAAATTCCCTCAAAGCATACTATTAGAAATTTTGGTCGCATCCGGACAAAGGATTCCTACCAAGATTCTCTTGTCGCGCGATGGGGTTAGACAATGCCCTAAAGGTGTGTTCGATGCCTATCTGACCCGATCAATACAATTCGTACTGTTAATTAGTCCTTGAAGTATGTTTGAGGCTTACTTGGCCTGGCGTGTTTGTTAGGGCTTTGAATGGTGCTCGAAGTGTGTTCGAGATTTGTTTGGCCTGACATGTTTGTTAGGGCTTTGAATGGTGCTCGAAGTGTGTTCGAGACTTTGCTTGGCCTGACATGTTTGTCAGGGCTTTGAATGGTGCTCGAAGTGTACGTGTTCGATGTTTGTCAGGGCTTTGAATGGTGCTCGGTGCTCGAAGTGTGTTCGAGACTTTGCTTGGCCTGACATGTTTGTCACGGCTTTGAATGGTGCTCGAAGTGTGTTTGAGGCTTTGCTTGGCCTTACATGTTTGTCTGAGCGCTTTGCTTGGCCTGACATGTTTGTCTGAGCTTTGAATGGTGCTCGAAGTATGTTCGAGGCTTGTTTGGCCTAACATGTTTGTCAAGGCTTTGAATGGTGCTCGAAGTGTGTTCGAGGTTTGTTTGGCCTGACATGTTTGTTGGAGCTTTGAATGATGCTCGAAGTGTGCTTGAGGCCTGACATGTTTGTCAGGGCTTTGAATGGTGCTTGAAGTGTGTTTGAGGACACTTTGGGATTTGCCATTTGGACGGGTGACGTGGTTGCCACGTTGGATATTTTGACTTTTCAATTTTGCTATATGACTCAAAATACTTGGCACATACATCAACCAAATACGATAAAAGTTTAACCCCATCCTTTTATTTTCTTTCATTAGTAATGTTATACTTTATTTTCTTTTCCATTCTACCAAACATAGGCTTAGGATTCACAATTAAATTTTTTCAATTTTATCGAGAACACCCTACTGAGTTGACTCCAAACCCATTTAATACGGACTCCATTTATAAAATTTGGATCCACATAACCCGACCCGTTATACCCGAGTAGCAGCCCCTGTAAACATCTGCAAATGACCGGGACAGAGCTTAGAACAACACCGTCTTTCAATTCGCTTCCCGTATAAATCGTCCTTTGTTTTCTTCCATGTTGACATTTCTTTCGAAACCGGCCACTTTTGTATGTTTCGAAAAAACCTAAAACGACCGTATCGGAATCAGTTTTCTTTCTACCTCGGTGCTCTTCGATCGCTGTTGTTGAACGTCGATCATTTAGCTACACAATGATCGGACGCCAAGGAGTTTCTAATAACAGCACATAAGGATCGGTTAGGTTCAATTCATCATCATGTTCGAAGCACACGTAAGGGCTTCAATTCCTATATTTTGAATTCATTTTATAATGTATCGTTCAATTTGAATTGGATAGGTTTATGAAGAAATTAATTTCAGTAAAAATTGCACAATTTTTGTTTTGCCTAATCAATCTTGATTACTGGAATTGTTTAGTAGTTATATTGTGTTTCTTTCAAATTTGCGATTTTATTTTGAGTTTTAGTATTATATGTAGCGACATTTGCTAGTGTTAGTGCCAAGAACAAAGTTAATGATGTTTCTAATGCTTCAACAAAGGGAAGGATATTTTGTGAAAAAATTTGAGTGAAAGTGGAAGTGTTCTGATATAGTTTGTCGGCTAAAAATAATTGAATACTTGATTAGAACTCCGGTGAGCATCTTTTGATTTCTGATCAAAGTCAAACTGGGATACAGGATCAGAAGCTATAGTTCTCTTAGTCCATTTTTATGTTGCTTAACTAACCAACAAGGAGAACTATGAGTATTGCATTAGAGGTTAAAGCTGTTATTGATTGTTATGGATGGTAAGATTATTAAACAGTGAAGCATCAGATGGAAGTTTTTTTTCTTGTCAATTTCTAACATACGGTGTATTTTGCAAGTGACCCGGGCATGATGAGAAGTACTTTTTTTTTTGCTATCTTGGGTTCACCATGTTGCCAAAGCCTATATTTTTTGCTTGGTTTGAGGGTTGCTGACCATCAAATGAGTTATATCTAGTTCGGATAGGAATGAAAAATGTAAAAATGATATGAAACAACAATTTTAGGAAAAACAGTTAGAAAGTTGAAAATAATGAATAATGTTTCCTAAGATTTACTTTATGTGTTTTGGATTAAAAATTGTCCTTAATAATGTTAAAAAAATTGGAAGGCAAATAATTTATTCAAAATATCAGCTAAAAGAAAATTAAGACAGTTTTGCATACACAAACATAGAGAAAAAATAATTGAACAAACATGAAAACCCACATTACGTAATCATTTCAGCTGAAAAATTATGGTAGATTGTAATGAGTTTAATGACCATTACGCAAGGCTCTAATTAGGTTAGAGCAAGAGCGGTAAATTAGATCTAGAGGGGCGGTGGATAGGTCTTATGAATATTTATTTCAAATTTTAATTACTTGCTAATTTTTGTTGATCGTGATTTAATTTTTAGTTTGTTCCAAATTCTTTTAAGAAAATATTTAATCACACAACCACATAAACCATAAAGATAAATGGAGTAGAGACACAATAATTTTTTCGTGAAAAACCCTAACTAGGAAAAAACCACTGGCCTAGTCAAGTCATAAACAATTCACTAAATAAAAAAAAAATTACAATTACGTTGACAATTCACGCACCCCATAACCTCTAGTTATCTTGTTACCTTTTGACGCAGATCATAGTCAAACTCACACTTAGAGTCTTTAGACTTTCCTCCTCTTGCGATTTGCTTCTCCATAGTTGTTCGAATATTTTGTTTAGTATTGTAATCGGTTAAGTTGTGAGAGAGTTGAGTTGAGAGAGAGAGAGAGAGAGAAGTCAGTAAGAGGGCCACGAGTGAGAGTATTCCTTTTTAGAAGTGTGTGTGGAATACCTCTTAGTAATCCATTGAGATTTTAATTCTCATATTTTTTGAATAGAAAAGTTAGTCGTTCTTCTCCCGTGGACGTAGGCAATTTGCCGAACTACGTAAATCTTGTCTTATTTGTATGTATTCTTTCCATCTTATTTTTCTTTGTTGCCATTGCATATTTGTTGTGTGAGATCTTGGGAAGATTAATTCCTAATATTTCGATCGATCGAGGCATCAATAGACACCTATTGTAAATCATCGATCAAGGCTTACTGGAGTTCAAAGAAAATTTTTAGATTGAATTTCGAACGATCCACCTATCAATCAAAGTCTTGTGGAGCGTCCTTCAATCGATCAACCTATTGATCGACGTTCATTGTTTTTCAACAGAAACTTAGTTTTAAAACCTGTTGAAAGATCATATTTAAAAGAACCAATTTATCAAAAACAAGTTTAATTAAGAGTTGTGAGTCTCACCAAGATCAAAACTAGGTCATTTATACCCACGATATGTGATTGAACATGCTGATTGTGCACCATGTTTTTCACTAATCTTGTTTGCATCGTCTTAGAAGGTTGTATCATGCTCATGCCAATTTGACACATCACACATTACAACTACGGTTTTGAGTAAGAAATTGTCAGCACATGACTCATATACGTAACAATTCAAAGAGTTTAATACAGACTGAAGTAGGAGGAATGATAAATGAATGATAAATGAATAACCTTGGAAAACCAGAAAAGACAAAAATTTCAATCTGTCTCTTTGGCTTTTATTTTTGTAGGCTATATATATATATATATTTCTTTTATTAATCAGACATTTTTATAAAGGACTGATTTAAATTACAGAATTAATAGACAAAGGAACTTTTCGTTTCAGTGTTGATGAAACTGAGAAAGTAAATAATGAGACAGATTTGCTTAGAATACTTGTAGCGAAAGGCTTAGAACATCAATAATTCAATGTTTCATGAAATTAGTAATCACAAATTACTAAATTCTAGTGTCTAATAAAAGAAAAGAAATAAAAGAATTGAAAATTAAGATCTTTCTTAGGAGAGAGAAAAGGAAAAGAATTTTTGTGATTGGCGTATCTTTGAAAGATTGATAGGGAACTTCTATAAAACAATTATTAGATAAGTCATTCTTTATGGGAGTCTTGGGAGAAAATGTTGGGCAACTAAAATATAACATATTTACATAATCACAATGACACCTTCTTCTCTTTAAAATATAGCATATTCACATAATCACAATGTGGAGATGGATGTGCTACAAAACAAGAATGGATAAAATTAGAAATGAACACATTCGTGAGATGACTGAGGTAAAACCTCAATTTAACTCAATGATGCCTTTTTCCCAACTTTTTCAGGTTAGCTCCATGAATTATATTTTTTCATTTTGCTCTAGCTAAGGCCATAGCCTTAATTACACCGCATCTTAACATATTTTTCTTTACTAACTATACCCATGTTAATCTTAATCTTTCCTTGCCATACAATTATCCTCAATGTGGATCATGTCACTTTTACTAACTGGTGCGCTTAGTAAAATGAAGAAATCAATAAACATGGTTTGGGCATGTGTAATGAAGACTACTAAGTGCACCATTTAGGAAAAAAGATAGTCTAGATTGCAAGATTGGTAGAGTTTGTAAGGAATGATATGGTAGCATCTAGTGTGACTAAAGCTATGACATTAGACAGAGCAGTTTGGAAACATAAAGATTCGACAAAAGTAGAACCTATGGTGTAGGAGTAGTATGACAATGGTAGCAATGGTGGTTGGGTGAGGTGTTGACGACAGTGATAAAAGTGTGGCGAGGGCTGCAACGATGGTTGTGCTAGTGATTAGTGTTCTAGACAGCCATGTTCATTCTTATATTCATGTTTCTTTCTTTTTGGAAGCATCGAATTCAGGAATTTGATTCCTTGTCTTTTGAGATTATTTTAAGAGACATGGAAATAATATGATCTTATTTGATAAAATAATAGAAACAGAAAAGCTCTATAAAACGTTTTTCTCATATTTTTTGTTTTCTTGTTCCTAAAATAAAGAACACAAGAAACAATCAGGCCTTCTATTAATTATGCATTATGTATCTTTTCAAGCTTTTGGGAGCAGTTTGAAATAAGAAACTTCTTTGGCATGTTTCTCTCTTCTAATGATAACGCGGACATGTTAAATGATTGATATAAGTTGATGAATACATTATTGTTCTGGCATATCTTTTTCATATGATAAAAATGGTCAGAACTCAGATCATATATTAGGATTTGGTGTTAATGTGTTTAAGAGAATCCACTCCAAATTGTGTTGAATTTGTTAAATTAAATGCCTATAGTAAGTTAGTACTATTTGATCTTTCAGTAGTTGACATTGTTGGAACCATCTTACGCATCTCCTTTCCTTTGATTAGATCCAGTTCTGTTCTTTTAAGACAATTGATTTGGAGACCATTCTGTATGCATCCTTTGTCATGGGTTTGTGTTGATATCTGCAGTACAATTAGTTTACTATAAAAAGTTACATATGTGTACTGCTTTTTTTTTTGGTTGAATAGTATGTGAAAAGTTTGTTCAATTAATAGCCCTAAAATTACATGTATAAAAGCAGCTAAGACATTTAGTTGACTGTAGGTTTTGCATTTGCTTCGAAGATATTTGGGTGAATATGTACATGGTCTTTCAGCAGAGGCTTTAAGAATCAGTGTTTGGAAAGGTGAGTTTATTTGATGAGTTTACTTTGGTTTACTGTAATCCATTTTTCTTTATCTCTATGAGCTTAAGACATTCTAAAGAATTATTTCCTGTGGTGACAATCTATGTCTTCATAAAGCGGAATGTATCGGCCAAAAATATTTTGTCATTTGACTTGGTGATGTTAAACATTTTAAATGGCAGGTGCCTTTTAAAATTTTTAGCTGGAGTGCAGGATTAGAGGCACTTTATTCAAGTTTAGGTTTCTTATCTGAGGAGAAGGATTTATTTAAACTTCAAACTCAAAATTTGTGACTTGGGTTATCAGTTTCTTATCTGGTTATCAGTTTTCCAGTCATGATTGCTCGTTAAATTGTACATGATTGCTTGTTAAATTGATTATAAATTAGTACATGATTGCTCGATAAATTGACTATTAGAATTAAGTTTATAGATTATAGACTCTCTGATAGAATAGTGATCTGATACCACTTGATGTAGAATAGAATAGTGTATTGATACAGAACCTCAAATAATTGTTGTAGAAGAAGAAAGCAGGGACAAGAAGTCAGAAAATGAGATGAGTTTAGGAGGGTATGAGAAAATGGATGAAGGGGATAGGAAACAGATTAAAGAGATAGATCAGACAGATAGAAGGATTAGAAGAACAAGAATTGGGAAAAAGAAGAACAGATTGAGGGATTTATGAAATTCACAATTATCTCAATGTTAAAGTCATTTTGGTGAACAATGAGAGGCTCTGCAATCGGATGTACCCATTGAAATAAAAGATGCTAGAGTTGATTAACTTCCACCAATGGCAGATCTCTAAGGCCACGATGAAATCTCTCATGATGGAAGACGAGTGGTGGAGGTTGCGGCGTATGAGGGTAAGGAAGAGGAACAAGGGGAAGTCGATGCAGCTGCAAATCAGGCCACATGCTGAACGTAGATGAAGGAGTGGGATCCACACGCCAAGGAAGCGTGGGAAGAAGAGAGCAGGAGTGGTGACACGTGGCACAAATGTTAGGGGTGTTTGTAAGAATTGTGGGGGCAGCTTGAATGCATTCTCAAGTTGAAATGAGATGGTCACATGACAGGAAGAAGATTGTTAATGGGAATGTGGGCCTTGGGGTTAGTGGGCCAACAGGTGGAGTGTCAGCCCAATCCAGATACCCAAATTGAGTTCTATTGGGCTGGCCCAATCTCACGCTGGTTTGGGCTCACAATTCTGGTAAAGAAAAAACAATTTGAAGTGTGGCCAAAGGTCGGCTGCGAAACGTGATGCTAGACGTGGCGGGCTTCCTCGATGATAGTCTAATGGTCGAAATGGGAATCTTAGGTAATGATCTTGGGCTGAAAAGCAAAAATGTCCCATGGGGGAGTCAAGGCCTGGCATTCAACAGCCCAATACCAAGTTCCAGCCTAGTGTCAAGGTAAGTGTGCCCTCTCAGCTAAAACAACATTTTTCTTCTACTCCTTTTCATTTGGGAAATCTGGAAGAGGGAGGGGGGCAGTATGGTGGAGATTAACAATGAAAATGGAAGGGGTGGTAAAGGGCTAGTAATGGAGCTTAGCGAGCAGAAAGTTACGATGGTAGATGCCGGAAAAGTGATGGAAGCAGAAGACAGGATTTAAATTCTTTACGTGAAATTCATGTGGAGAGGAAAGATTAGCAGAACGATGGGACTATTATGGTGTGTGTGGGAAAAGGAATGCAACTCTGATTGGAGAAGGATAGTGCAATAATGCTATTGGCAGATTTGGAAATGCATCATAGGGACATGAAGCGGTTCGGGTAGGAACTGGGGAGGAGCACCATAGAGAGGGGTATTGACCAAAGGTCAGATGATGGTTACAATACACCCTTGGAATGGCGGTTAGACAAACCTGTGGTTAGACAAAGCTGTTGATGATGTCAAGAAAGTGGGAGGTTTAGGTAGTATGTTTGCAGGAATCTAAATTGGCCTCTACATCGGTGGAGATTATTCAGAGTTTATGGAAGGTAGATATATTGTTTGGGTGGCTCTTGATGCGGATGGGATTTGATTCTGTTTGATAAGTGTTGCCTTTCAAAAGCGAAGGTGGAGATGGGGAGATTCACGCCTTTGTGCTTGTTTTTGTTTGAAGATGGGTCGAAGTTGTTGTTTTTTGAGTGTAATGGCCCAACTGAGGACATCCAGAGGGGCCTTCTATTGGAGGAACTGGGGAGTATTTGTCGGAGATGGCCCTTTCCTTGGTGCATAGAGGGGATTTTAACATAGTTTTATTTCTGCATGAGAGATCCTCAGAGGATAGATGGATATCTGCTATGAAGGATTTCTTGGAGTCCATTGATGGCTATCAGCCTTTGGAAGGCATTCTATTCACTTGGTCCAGTGGTTGGGAGAATCCAATTCTTTCCAAATTAGATAGATTCATGGTTTTTGGAGAGTTGGAAGAGAGATTGCCATATATGACCTAAGTGGCTATGGCTAGGCCTTCAGATCATATTCCTATGTTATTGGATAGTGCTGGGCTGCGGTGGGGAAGTCTTTTTTTAGGTTTAAGAATATGTGGCTTAAAGTTAAAGCATTCTGGAGCCAGAGTCCGGAATTGGTGGAGGGTTATAGGGTGCAAGGGAGTCCTAACTTTATATTGGTTCACTAACTCAGGCTTTTGAGGATTGACGTCAAGAAATGGAATCGGGAGATTTTTAGTAACTTGGAATGGCAAGAAAATCGTTTGATGGCTGAAATTTCAGATTTGGACTGCGTAGAAGGCGATGGTTGCGTAGGTGATGGGGAAAGGTGTAGAAGGGAGGAGTGTAAAGTGGAGCTTGGGGACATTGCCAAGATGGAAGAAGTATTTTAAAGGCTTAGATCTGGAGCTTTGTGGCTTAAGGAGGGGATAGAAACACAAATTCTTCCATGGCTTAGCGAATGCGCACATAGAAGGAGCAACCATATCGGTTGAATTCGTATTGATGGAGAGGAGTTGACAAAAGAAGAGGATATCCAGAGGCGTTTGGTTTCTTATTACTAGGAGCTGTATCTAGAGTCATTCTTGGAGACCCTAGTTGGATGGCATGGATTTCAATGCTATTTTGGACGAAGAGAGGGAATGGTTGGGAAGATCATTCACAGTTGAGGAAGTGTAATTAGCTTTGCGAATATGTGATCATGATAAAGCTTTGTTTACAATAACCATCTCTATTTATAGGTGAAAAAATACAACCACGTCATAAATATGAAAAATATATTGTTGGAGGATTCCTAAAATCAATCCTATGAATCACTCCTATCAATATTCTATCGGGGGCTTAAATAGCTCCATAATGATATTCTCTAACAGACCCCATTCATATGGGACTAAGGCAAGGATGACGGTGACGATGACAAAAATCTCCATCATTCAGCGCATGTTAAACCCATGTCCTCTATAAATGGGTAAAAGAGCTTTTATTGTGCTTTGGAGGAATTCCTTTTTTTTTTTCATTCACATGCGATATACAAAAACATTTAACAATTTGCTTAATAACAAAAGCATTGAAAAACATGGCTAAACGCTTGGAACATTATACATGAAACAAAGCTTAATACTGGTTTTTCTCTTTTATCACGTTTATACCAAGTGCTTTTCATCGAGTTGAAGTTTGACTGACTTGATTTTGGCTTTTAGAGCTTTCTCTTGTGAGTTGTCCAAGCTGTTGCTTATGAGGTGTAGTTGTTCTTATAGAAGACTTGTCGTACCTTTTTATTTTTCTAAATCAAGAACCACTTTTGCTGCAAAAAAAATTTAGTCAGAGTATATTAAGTGGTGTGTATAGCCAATGCTTTCTTAATAATCCATATTAATAAAATCACGTTTTGACATTTCTGAAGAAGTCATATTTAACGAACCTTACATGGGAATGGTAAATGAGGTTCATAATAAGGAACTAGAGGACACACTTAGGAAAATGGGCAAAAATAAGGCCGTTGGATCGCATATCATACCTATAGAGGCTTGGAGACTTTTAGGAAAAGTAGGTATTGAGTGGTTAATAAAGTTGTTTAACAAAATTCTGAGTGAAGAAAGGATATCAAATGAGTGGAGAAAAAGCACAATAATTCCAATTTATAAAAATAAGGGGGATATACAAAATTGTGAAAATTACAGAGGAATTAAATTAATGGGTCATACGATGAAACTATGAAAAAAAATAATTGAGCAAAGATTAACGAAAGAAACGTCAATATCGGATAACCAATTCAGATTTATGCCAGATGGATCTACTATTGAAGCCATATACCTAATAAGACAATTAATATGAGAATATATGAATAAACAGAAAGACGTGCATATGGTTTTCATAGATTTAGAGAAGGCATATGATACAGTGCCAAGGGACATAATTTGGTGGGCCCTACAAAGAAATCAAGTACCTATAAAACTTATAAATCTTATTCAGGATATGTATGGCAAGACATTGACTAGTTAACACCATATGAGGGAAAACTAATGATTTTCCTATTAAAGTAGGACTACGCCAAGGATCGATGCTGAGTCCATATCTATTTGCGATAGTATTAGACGAAATAACAAAAGATATACAAGAAAACGTCCCGTGGTGTATGCTATTTGCTGATGACACGATATTAATAGATACATCTAAGGAAACCTTAACAATAAAATTAGAAATATGGAGAAATGCATTAGAATTAACAGGCTTCAAAATTAGTAAAACTAAGACGAAATATATGGAATGTAAATTTGGGAAAGTATAAAACAATATAAGTATTACAAAATTAAGGCCAAAGAGTTGCTCAAAATAACTACTTCCGTTCAATATTACAAATGAAATACAATACAATAAGAAGAATTGGAGCAGGATGGGCAAAATAGGAGCAAGCTAGTGGTATCCTGTGTGACAAACGAATACCAAATAAACTAAATGGAAAATTATATAGAACGGTTATTAGACCAACAATATTGTATGGAGCGGAGCGTTGGGCATTGAAAAAGATGCAAGTGCAAAGCATTCATGTAGCGGAAATGAGGATGCTAAGGTGGATGATAGGAATAACTAGAAGAGATAAGATAAATAACGAATGTGTGAGGGAAACACTAGGTATAGTGCCTATAGATGATAAAATTCAGGAAATTTGACTTAGGTAGGTGGTATGGACATGATGCTCCGGTTAGAAGAGGAAGAGTTGTTTGCTTAGAAGGTAAAAATCAAATATGCTGACCAAAACTTACGTGGGATGAAGTAATTAAAAATGATTTCAAAAAATTAAGTACAAGAGAAGACATGGTGTATAATAGTAAAGAATGGAAAAAGAGAATTCATGTGGCCAACCCCATTCATATGGGATAAAGGCAAGGATGATGATGACATTTTGACATTTCTCAGTGTCATATTTTATTAAAAGATCTCATAATTTTTTTTTTTTTGAAATTTATCTTATTTGTTAGAAAGGGAACAAAAATGAATTGAGTCAAATTTTTTGGCGATATTGTGCTATGGTTGCGTTTCCCATACTGGTATGATGTGGGTGTGTTTATTTATTTATTTTTTGTTGCGTGTTATCTGACTTGGAGTATCACACTTGTATTGGCTGTTTTTTATTGTCAAATATATGTAAATGCTTTCCTAAGCCGACCCCAAGTTGTTGGGAAAAGGCTTCGTTTGTTGTTGTTATTTGTAAAGGCTTTTCTAACTGGTCCTTCCTTTTCTATAGGTGACGTGGTTCTTAAAGACTTGAAGTTGAAGGCAGAGGCACTAAATGCACTAAAACTTCCCGTCACTGTCAAAGCTGGTTTTGTTGGTAGCATAACATTAAAGGTGCTCTGTACTTTTCAATTTCTTATGGCTGTTGTTGGATCTTCACTCCATATTTCCCACGCACTTGAACTTCTACTGTTATCAGAGTCGTTAATTATGATTGTTTGGGGTGTAAAGGAGTAACCTTTGAGGTATTGTTTGTGAGGCACTTAGGCTTTGAATGCACACGTGATGCATTAATTTTTATTTCTCTCTATTAAGATTTGTTGTCTTTTTATGTTGCATAATTAATAGGGTAAAATACACTCGCGAGGTTTAGTGAAATTACATTAGGCAAAATTTTTGAAAAAAAGATGACAATTGCCATGCCGACCATCAAATATGAGATTGGGCCCCCTTCTCAAAGATTTGATGGAATGGCGTAGCCCAAAAAAGGAAGGTTATAGTACGCGATGCATTCCATTTGTAATTCTGTACGAATCGCGAACGCAAGGCTCTTTGGCGGATTCTTTAGATTTGGATAGAGTCCCCTTTACTTGATATTTGACTTTTCCCCATTAATGATTTACCACTTGCAGATGTAAAAAAAAAAATAGCTTGTGAAATTACTATTATACCCTGATGATTGTAATAATAAAAAGCTGAAAAATCTAGTAATGTAAAATGACATGTTTTCCCACTTCATTTTATTCCCTTCTTCTTTTTCTCCTCTCTACCCACCGCCGCTGTACCTAGCCACTGCCACCTCCTCCACCACCATTGCCACCACCACTACCACCTCTTTTCTCTCTCTAAATTTTTTTCAACCTCCATCCCTTCACCACCACCATCTAAATTAGGGTTTTGGAGGAGGGACAACGAAGATGGGGTGATGCATTGTTGAAGTTGGATGTCTGGACTGAGTGGGCTGGATGTTCAGGTTTCTTCAAACAGAAGAGGAAAGAAGAATTTTGGTTTATGGTTTACCTCTTCATCTATGTTGTATGGCGCTATTTGTGGCCATAGGAGAGAGGTACGGGGGTTATAGAGGAGAGGAGTCCGATGAGAGAATGGATGTGAGAAGGATCCTTATCTCGGTGAAGGAGTGCGGCGAATTCCAACGTGGATCCTGTTAATGATGAGAGATTGTGTTAAAGAGTGTATTTGGTGGAGGAGAGGTTGCCGGAGATTGTGCTGAAGATGGCCAATCTTAATGGTAGAGGAGGGAGCTTCTTGATGGCGGAGGACGAATGGCTGTGAATGCAAAGAGAAGGGGGGGGGGGGGGTGGTTGGGGTGGTGAAGTCAATGAGAAGTTCCAGGTTAATATTCAGGAATGACACATTCCTTTAGTAAGTGTATGTCTTACTTTGCTACATGGCCTTTAAGCAGTTTGTGGAGCTTGCTTGGTCTTCCTATGGTTACCTAATTTTTTTCTGTTACTCCTAATCTCATGTCCTAACTATAAATTTCAAAATCACTTGAAATTTTGCCAAGATAAAAGCTGATTTGTTTTTTGTTAGGGTATGGTTATTTTTGGAAGTTTGAATCTTTAATTTTAATCTGCACAAGATTTTTGATTGTGACTTGGTTTAATATCAGAAAATATGGAAATATGATGCAAATAAAATCTCAGGTTTCTAGTTTTCTAATGGCTTTTAACTTTAATGTTTACATACTAATTCCTTTATTTTCTTTCACTCGTTTTACAATAGGTTCCTTGGAAAAGTCTGGGGAAGGAACCTGTGATTGTGCTCATAGATCGTGTTTTCATTCTTGCGCATTCGGCTACTGATGGAAGGTCTCTCAAGGTAGGAAGTAAATTTATTGGTTTGCTGGGAAATATTACTATTCCACAGCTGGTAAATAATAGCACTTTTCATTATATAGGTCTTGTGATTAGCTTTTTTATTTTATTTTTTATTCTATTTTTATAGGAGGAGGATCGTGAAAAACTTCTTGAAGCCAAACTTCAACAGATTGAGGTGTATTTTTTTTTTCTTTTTTAAATATCTGGTTCTTGTTTCTTTATTAATGCTAAAATATCTACTATAAATAGTTGTGAGATATTTGCTCATGTTTTAATGATAGTTTTGCTTTCCATGTGTAAAAACCTATGTTTTTTTAAATTTTACTATCAGTTACATGGATGGCAAACTTTGTATGTGACGTTGAATTTTGCTTTTGAAATATGAACTTTTTGACGAAAGAAATATTTAGGGAAAATGTTCGTGATGACTCTAATCTCCAAACTTGTGAGTCAAAGGCCTAAGTCTGAGACTTTTGGAGGGTGGCACACTTGTGTGTTTAGTGGAGCTTGTGGAGGGAACAGAATAGGAGATCCTGCAATGGTGAGGAGACTCCTATTGCGGCGCTTAAATTCTCTATTATTAGTTCTCTTTTTTGTTGGGTTCTTGGGAGAAATTGTAAATCTTGGGGGAGATAGTTGATTTTTTGGATATATTGAGAGATTTGGGGTCCTATTTGGTTCTTGTGTTGCTTTTGTGGGATGCATTCTCCGTTTGAATGCTTTCTAATTTTGTCTTACTTATCAATAAAAGAAAATGAGGCATCCCCTCAGGTTGAAGCTTTTGCTTGATTTGCCACTCTGAGTAGGTTGAATACAGGTGAGCTAATTTTGGGAAGAGTCATGAGAAGGCTGTTTCCCGAATATATGCATTATGTGCAGGAGGGATTGGAAGACTTATTGTCCCTTCACTTATAGCATATGGCAAAATTATTTTCTCAGGTTGGGTGGGATGGATTATGGTCGCTGATAATGTTAGTTCTATTAGGGGCATATTGTCCTGAGGCTGTCTTGGCTACATTATGGCTTTTAGATAGACTAGAAAGGTGAAGCATAATTAATATAGCTGATCTCAAATAGTTGAGACAAGGGTTTATTGAGTTGAGTAGACATGAAATGTGATTTTAGATGTCCTGTTATGTGTGTTAAGGTCATTAGGACTTTGGTTCAAATTTGGTTAAAAAATAATATGTAAACATTTTAGTTTTATGCTGTTTATTTTTAGAAGTTAAGTTTAGTTAGCGCTAGATGTTACCTTTTGATCCAAAAGTTTCCTTCTAGTTGATTGTGAGGGAACGGACCGGCTCCCTAGGCTCTAGAGTACGAACAGTTCAACTTAGATTTAAGAGAGGGTAGTGAATAGGTCTTATGGATGTTAACTATCAATTACTGATTTTTCAAATTTTAGTTTCGTTTTGATCAAAGACTAAAGAAAGACACATCACCCAATAATCAATTCGAATTTATGCTTGGGAGATCCACTATGGATGCCATATTCTTGGTAAGACTCCTAATAGGAGAGAGTATAGGAGCAAACAAAAGACTTGCATATGGTTTTCATAGATTTAGAAAAGGCATATGATAGAGTGCCAAGGGGCATAATTTGGTGGGCTCTTCAAAGAAAACAAGTACCTATAAATCTTATAAATCTTATCCAAGACATGTAGAGTGAGACATTGACTAGAGTCAACATTGCATGCGGGGAAACTAGTGACTTTAGGTGGGATTACACCAAGGATCGGTGTTGAGTCTATATCTATTTGCGATAATATTAGACAAAATAACGAAAGATTTTCAAGAAAACATCCCATGGTGTATGTTATTTGCGGATGACATAGTATTAATAGATATTTCTAAGGAAGCATTAGCAAAAAAATTGGAAACATGGAGAAAAGCATTAGAGTCAAGAGGCCTAAGATTAAGTAAAACTAAAATGGAATATGTTAGGTTGGCTCAAATTCCTATTGTGATTAGGTTTCTATTATAGAGTTGTATCTTATTAGATAATTTCTTAGTAGGCAAGTCTTGGTCTCAAGGAAGGAAAGTACTTGTTAGGCAAGTCTTGGGCTTTAAGGAATTGTAATCCTTGTCTACCAAGGAATTGGGTTTTGGGCTCTATAAATAGTTACCTATGTTATAGGTTGAGACAAGTGAGAAGAAAAGAGGCAATACTCTCATTGTATTTGAGAGGGCAACTCTTGCGTAGAGGTGGTACTCTTATTGTTTTTAATAGGGCACTTAGAGAGAGAATTCTTGTTTTGAATTTGTGATTTCCTTTTGAGTGAGATTGGGTGTACAAGGGTTAAGGGTTGAGAGTTGAGTGAACTCTTGATACAATTCTTCAACTTGTACTGTTACAATCTATACTGTGAAATCGGGCTCTTTGTGGATGTAGACTTGTTTAGCCGAACCACGTATAATTCTTGGTGTGTTATTGTAAATTTCTTCGTGCTTGTTTACTTATCATCACATCGTAATATTTGGTGGTTCGTGATTGGAGGCTTGTTTCTCAACACAATATATGGATGTAAATTTGATAAAGTAGAAAATGATGATAATATAAATATTACACTTCAAGACCATATAATTACTTAATAGAACTATTTCCGTTAACTAGGATTGATACTTGGGGAGGTAGATGGTGATGTAGTAAGTAGGATTGGAGCTGGGTGGACAAAATAGAGGTAAGCTAGTAGTATTCTTTGTGACAGACGAATATCAAATAAACTAAAAGAAAATTTCTATAGAATGGTTATTAGGCTGGCAATATTGTACGGAGCGGAGTGTTGGGTGTTGAGAAAGACACAAATACAACGCATTTATGTAGCGAAAATGAGGGTGCTACGATGGATGATAGGAATCACTGGAAGAGAAAAGATAAATAACGAAAGTGTGAGGGGAACATTAGGTATAACACCTATAAATGTGAAAATTAAGGAAAGTAGACTTAGTTGGTACGGTCATATTCAACGCAGGCCCGATGATGCACCTATAAAAAGAGGAAGAGTTACTTGTTTAGAGGGTAAGCAACCAAGTGGCCGACCAAAACTTACGTGGGATGAAGTAATTAAAAACAACTTAAAAATCTAAATTTAAGAGAGGATATGGTGTATAATAGGAAAGAATGGAAAAAGAGAATTCATGTGGCCGACCCCATCTCTATGGGATAAAGGCAAGGATGATGATGAGTTTTGTTTTGATAAGTTGTGATTGAATTTAGTTTATCCACTTATATTAGTCACAATCATTAAGCACATAAATTTGTAAATAAAGAAAAAATAGAGACATCAATTTTTATTTGGACAATCCTAGAAAGGGAAAAACCACATGATTTTTGTCGTCGTCATGAACAATCCACTATAGAGAGGTTTATCCCAGTAGGTATCATACTCGTTAAAATAATCTAATTACCTTGCATCCATTCTAATGCTAGTTTTTCAACCACAGTATTGTTGTTGCCGGTCAACAAACCTGGTTACCTACAATGTATGCACTCCTTGTTGTTTGATAACTCCTTGATCTTCAATCGAACCTTGTTGATTGATTTTATGATGATCTTTAGTCTTCTCGTTGCTTTGATTCACTCAATCACATAGAAAATGGTGATCTATGAAAGCCCTAGATTGATATCCAAAGCTTTCTCTCTCTATGGTTCTCTGGAACACAAACTCCCATAATAATACTGAAGAGTAACTATAACCGAATAATTCTATGGTTCTCGCTACAATGGCCGATCGATTTTTTTGCGATTCCAATAGATAGTGTCCAACAAGGACTCTTGTCAGTGTTAGATAATAATACAATCTCTCTCATCCCAAGGTGTTTAACTCAATGATTGCTCATATCAGTCGATCAGAAAAAACCGATCGGCAAGTTTATCTTTTTCTTATTTTTTTGATAAGTAAAGTATTATAAACAACGCTCAAGAGGGGAGTGCATCCCAAAAAACGACAAGGACCAAATAGGGTCCCTAATCACTCAACATTAAAATCGGAAATTTGTATCAATTAAACATTAAAAATTATAGGTTTTTAAAAAACTTGACTACCAACAACTGGTTGATTTGGCTTGGAGTTTGGCTAATCGAGCTTACTCCAGAAGCCACCCATTGAAGAGTTCAATTGATGAGGTACAAGCTGTTGCTCACTGTCTTTCTTCGATTGATAGGTTTCCTTCCATTTTTCCTTCTAAAACTCTAGGTTGAAAACTGTTAATTAAAATTTTTAATTATTATAAGTTTAGCCTTTTTAGTGTTGAAACCTTGGTCATGGGAAGTCCAACTATCCGAATAAACAACTTAGATTCGTGTGTTTGCTAAGTTCTCCCCTTACCTTATCCTAGAGATGTGATTAGGCTTGATGAATTTTTGGAATGATCTTTGTTGTAGCTCCATCTTTTGTATCTTCAACATCATTTCTTTTTGCCCTTTCTCGGGTTGTAGACATACAGACTCACATACATTTTTTTCAATAAAGTTTTCCATTGGTACTTGCCAACATTTAACTCAATATCCTAATGGATTTTACGATGTCAACACGAGTAAATAGTAAAATTCACCTCTCAGGTTTTAAATTCACCAATTAGGGGTCATTCATATTATTCATCATGCTTAGATTGAATCACATACACAATTTGAATGCATACAAACACTATTTGAGATTGAAAACTAAGTTTAAAGTAAGGGACTTCGGTCGATAGATTGTATCAATTAGACCTCACTATCCTAATTTTGTCGGTCGAACCTATAGGTGGATCATTCAACCCTTGCAGGAAAAGGTTTCTTAACTGATTCTCGACTCTAAAACCCTAATTGTTTATGATTAAAGCCTATAAAAACACAATGAACACTAAAGCTTATAGGATTATTATAATGCGTAGTTTTCTTTCTTTTCATTATCAAACAACCTTGCTTTAGATGGTGAGCAAAACTTGTGAGTTTTGATATACTCTGAGAGATAGACACCAATTAAACAGAACAAAAGACTGGACAGCTAGTAAAAAAGGAATGCAACCAAGGAAGAAGTGGATCGCATGAGGAATGGATTTGTTGATTGACACTAGTAGAGTTTGTGGTTAACATCTAGCGTGAATTTGGGTCAAAGGTAACTTCTGTGGTTTTATGGGTTGAGTCTGTTAACTAGGCTTTAGAGTTTGTTAACTTCTTTTCCATGGAAGGCTATTTGGAGATCAAAAGCCCCCTTAAAGGTGGCTTTCTTTGTATGGACAACTTCTCCTGGGAAGACTCTGACTCAATACAATCTCTGAAGAAGGGGACACGTCGAGGTGAATCGGTGCTATATGTGCAAGAATACAGAATCGGTGGATCATCTTCTTTTGCATTGTCCAGTTGTGAGAGAGGTTTGGACTATGTTTTTAGTGGTCTTTGGCATGTATTGGGTGTCTCCTAGTTCCACTGTAGACATGATATGGAGGCTTGGAGAGGGTGTATAGTGGAGAGTCGAGTCAGGGATGCTTGGAGGGCTACTCCCCTTTGTATTTGGTGGGGATTGTAGCGGGAGAGAAATAGGAGATATTTTGATGGAGAGAAAATTCCTATTTGGTCTCTCAAATATAGTATTATGAGTTCTTTATATTTTTGGGTAAATGGGCAAACCTGTAAATCAATGGGGGATTTTTGGAGTTTATGGATAGTCCAAAATTTGTAGCTGGGCTGTTGTTAGCTACTTATGCTTGTTCTTGGGCGCACTCCCCTTTTGAGCATCT
Organism: Cornus controversa; assembly: GCA_026545225.1. Classification (NCBI taxonomy): domain Eukaryota; kingdom Viridiplantae; phylum Streptophyta; class Magnoliopsida; order Cornales; family Cornaceae; genus Cornus; species Cornus controversa. The sequence goes on along the minus strand of CM048849.1, from coordinate 8,221,712 downwards.
TTAATGAAACTTTTACTTGTCAAAAAAAAACTAGGGTTGCAAAGTATTCTTCATAATGGATTGTTCCTGCGTGGCTTTGGGTGCTATGTTTTTTCTCCTATGTGGTTTTCCATGTAATTTTGTTGTTTATAGTGTGTAAATGCTTTGAATTTACTATTAGCTTTATTTACTGTTATATATTATTATTTTTTATTAGTAAAATTTTATAAAAAGTGCTTAAGAGGGGAGCGCATCCCAAGAGACTACACAAAGCCTGATAAGGCCTCCTATAGCTTTAGACTATCAACGAAATCCACAAATTCCTCCACAGATTTACAATTGTGCCCATTAAACCAAAAGAATAAAGAACTTATAATGGCATATTTAAGAGACCAAACAGAAGATTCCTCGTTCTCGAAAGATCTCTTATTTCTTTCCCTCCACAAGCCCCACCACAAACAAAGGGGTGTGCCCCTCCAAGCAACCCTGGCTCGGCTATCCACTATACACCCTCTCCAAGCCTCTAACATACAAAAACTAGATGCGGAATGCACCCAATTCACACCAAAAGCTATCAAGAACATAGACCATACATCTCTCGTCACTGGACAATGAAGTAAGAGGTGGTTCACTGATTCTTCCGCCGTATTGCACATGCAACACCAGTTCGCTATAATGTGTCGCCTTCTTTTGAGATTATCAAGAGTAAGAATCTTCCCAAAAGCTGCCGTCCAAACAAAAAAGGCCACCTTTAGAGGGGCTTTTGACCTCCAAACTGCCTTCCAAGGAAAAGAAAGGCCCAGAGTCCCTAAAAGGCTCTGGTAAAAAATCTGTACCCCGAATTCCCCTCTTAGCGAATCAACCTAGACCATCTCGTCCAACCCCTCCTCTACGGTCTACCACTGACTGTCTGTAAAGTAAAGCTAAAAAATTACCACATCATTGATCATGGAACTATCTCCGAAACCAAACATCCCAAGTAGTCCTCCCGCTATCAAGTCGATAACAGTTGGCCACCAAGGCATGTTGATTCGTAGCAATCCGAAAAAGCCATGAAATCTACGAGCCAAAGTGGACTCCCCGCACCAGTGATCCTCCCAAAATCTGACCAATCTCCCATTCCCGATTTTGAATCGGATACTCTTCGAGAATTCATCCCATCCCTTTTGGATAAATTTTCAGACACCCACACCACCAGAAAGTCACACCTTTCTGGAAGAGCATCCCCCCTCACCTTCTCCCATTTAACATGCGATGGCTCTTCTACACAATCTAGTCTTCTCTTTACCGAACCTCCAAAGCCATTTCCCTAACAAAGCTTTGTTAGAAAAATGGGATTCCAAATCCCTAAACCTCCCATCCGAACTGGAGAACACACCTTATCCCAATTAACCAAGTGGTATTTGAATTCATCATCCTTGCCACCCCAAAGAATCGGGGCTGTATCATCTTGTTCAGTGGTTAGTCAATCGGTTTTGAATATTTTGGACAAGTCGAAACATTTTATATCTGAAAATTATGTATTCAAGATGGAGCATTTCATCTCTTAAAATTACTTTTGTTTTTGATATATTGCAAAGAAGCTCTATGTGCTTTACCATTCTGCAATGTCCTTCGGTTTGGTCAAAGCCCATATATGAGTTTTCAGATTTATTTTTCCCCTGTTCAGTTGTTTTCTCTTCTAATGGTTCAAAGCCTATATTGAAGGGTTATATCTACTGATTGGATGCTAGATGTTCAAAATGAATTAGTACCAACTTTCCTATCTTTTGCTTCCAAATTTTCCCACTTTTAGGGAGGATCGTTAAAACACTATTCAAGGGGTTAGGGTGTCCTTCTCACTCCGAAATTCCTAATCCTCTCCTTTCCCTCTGTTTACACAACTAACACAAGAAGCTCTCTGTGCTTCTCTTTCCTCTCCTTTCTCGCCAACTCCCTCAATCCAAACGCTGTGCTAGTGAGGAACATTAGTTGCATAATATGCAAGTTTATTCATGCGTCTCTACTTATCATGAGAATTGAAGTTAAAAGAATTGGTAATGTGTGTGTTGATCACCATCTACTCTAAAAGCTTAAGCTGTTAGAGGGGGTGTAACTTAAATATATAAACCCTTCAACACGCCCCTCATGTGTGACCTTCTAAGAAGGTTCAACACGTGGCAATTTTAATTATTAAGGTGATGGTGAGGTTTGAACCAGGATCGAGCAGACACCTGCTCTAATACCTGGCTCTGATACCATTTTGACCATCATCTACTCTAAAAGCTTAAGCTGTTAGAGAGAGTGTAACTTAAATATATAAATCCTTCAACAGTGTGTATATGTGGCATACATATATAAAGCGAATATTTTTAAGTCAACTGTAATACAAGAAAGATTTTTGCGGACCTGAAATTCACCTGAAGCTTTGATATTTAAGATATTTTTCAGATCAATATTTGCATGCTCGATACTCATTCATATAACCACTTTGTCCTCCTCCGTTCAATCCAGTTTGGACACTTACAAGGAGTCCAACTTACATTTATGTAAAATACGCGTAGGTGGGCTAATACACAACCTATTTTTATCATGGGCATCTTAGAAAGTTATTATTTCATTGTTTACCCTCTGCCTTTCTTCCTTGTGCTAACACAAATGATGCAGATGTATTTATCTGCTGTGTCAATTCACACACTCAGACATCATGTGTTATATCTTGAATTTGGGAAAGCTGTCCTTAATGTTGCATGTTGATGTTGAATTGCGGAACTTGTGTCCATCCCCACACTTTTTTTGCTTTCTTTTTGCATGCAGGTTGTTGATTGTTGCAGCTTCAATTCTTGTTTAGAAACAAACACACACACACGCGCGCACACATACTCACATTTGATCAATCTCTTTTACTGGCAATGACTTGCAGGAAGCAGAATCAGCAACCCTTGAAGCAATTTCGAGATCAAAGCTGGGAAGTGTATGGATTTGATTTCTAATACTCTGTCCAGTTTACGCAATAATTGTTTAGTAATTTTAAATTTCATTCATCAAATATAATTGTTTCTTTGTGATTTTATGCCTGTAGTCTTTGTTTTGTTTATCATATATAATTTTGCTTTCTCTTGGTGATACCTTACCCTTGTATGTATTGTTCTCTTGGTGTTAGGTGAATTGATTTGTCGACCTTAGTAATTTGCATGTAACTAAACTAATAAAATGAATTGTGGTTGTCGCATAACACTTTTTTATTTTGGAGAGGAAGACTCTTATTTTACTATTAACTTACATTTGTTTATTGTGTGGTTGATGTGGATGGGATTCTTTGCGTTAAAAAATATTTCAGATTCTGTTTTGATGGTCATTTCGTTGGGATTGTTAGATCATTGTAAGTTAAGGTGTTAGTCATGGCCTTATTAAGGGAGGAATAATGTGGGAGGTAAAGCAACAAGAAAGTGGTATGTGTTCCATTACAATTATCTTGTGTTTAGGGACTCAGGTTATTGAAGTGGTTGTGAGGAGATTGAGATTCAGTGGGCAGAGAAGTGTTTACCTGTTTAAAAGATTGGAAGCTTAATGTGATTTTTTACCAAGCATACGACTCATTTGACCTACTTGTTTTATGTGTGTTTTTCAAATCTGCTATAGGTTGCAAAGTGATTGGGAAAACTGTGAAGAGAATTCTTATGTGGGGATTCTGGGGTCTTATTCAAATTCCAACTAGTAGTTCAAATTCCATCAAGTAGGTTGGAGCCATGTTTTATCTATAATGGAGGTTGGTGGGTTGGGTATCATACTTCTTTGCTTAAGAATCAAGTTTTTGTTAATACCCGAGCTTGGAAAGCTGCATTATGATGTGAAATTGGTACAAGACAACACTGAAAAACTTGGAATTTGTCAACTACAATAAGTGCTGTGGTAGGTAAAGGTTATTGAAAACTTATACCTTCGGGGCTTTAAAAAGCGGAAGTAAGATTTAGGGTTTACTTAAATGTTCCAATTTTCCCTGCCGTCAGTTTTTTCTTTAAGAAAAGGATGGAAATGTAGTCTTGTGTAGTGCACATGACATCTTTTTAGGCTATTACCTTTGTTCCCCTTTTATGACGCTTTTGATTCATTTGTTATGAACCTGATCCATACCCTTTTTTTAATCCAAAATTAAATTGTCAATTTTTTCCTTGTAAGAAAACCAAAAACTCTATCTTACCCTGTCAAAATTCTCTCTTTCCTCTCCTTGTCTATGTGCCCTCTCTCTGCAAATCCCCCCCCCCCCCCCCCCCCCCCCCAACTCTCCAAATGCAAATCACTCGTTATAGAAACCCAGTCCATCCAATACTTGAAATTGAAAAATGGAGAAATTAGCAACAAAACTAAACCTTGTTGAAACTTTCTTCATCTTCTAGTTTGATAGAAGGTAGACAAAATATAAACTTTGACGTGCCTAAACTAGTATTTTGAAGTTATTTCAAAGATGAGCTAGCTAGATCTACAACGTTTAATGAAATAATAGGTTAGAAATAACAAAAGAGTCACCTTCAATTACTGATGGAACCTGATACTCATCCTTGCAGTACAGAATACCAACTAATTGAGCCCTATCTGAAACCCAGTTCATCAATTGACCCACTTGCCATCAAAGTAAAATCCAAGCCATCTGCAAATCTATAGAGCTCCAAAGACCCTAGTGAAGATGTTGCAGAACCACACTTCTCGCTTCCGCCATCATCCTTGTTCTTTCCTTTAGATCTTCTCCGTCTTTGCTCTCAGTTAATTTTCCTCTCCACACCAACTTTTTCCCCCACAACGATAGTGTGATGTTGGCTATAAGCACTTTTTTTTAATCGGTGGTTATTTGGTTGAGATGGTTGTGGTGTTGGTAACCAGAAGAGGTGGTATTTGGTGGTGTTGATGGCGGTAGGTTTCTCGGTTCTATCAGATTGTTGGATATACAGTAAATTTTCAACACACGCACACCGACATATCTATAATTTGGCTTTTACCTTTGGATGTATAAATTTACACGCATATATATTAAGGCTTTGCCTTTTAGACAAGGAATGAAGAAGAAGAATGAATAAAATTGTTCGAGTTATTCTGAAAACGCAGGTCATTAGGGGTCCTTTCATTTTAAAATATTATGGCATGTGGCAAAATTTTATTAGACACACAGATTGTAAAAGAACTAATGAAACGTCATTTAGTTGATGGGTGTTTAGTAATTTTGCATTGCTATTAATGGTGGTGTGACTGTGTGATTTGACTTGCAAACAGTTAACAGTTTAGGGGGTTATTTCATACGTTGTTTTTTTTTGGGTTGGTGGGGGGGGGGGGGGGGGGGGGGGGCGCGGGGGTTCCTATTTACATAGAAGACATTTTGACAAATGTGAAATGACAGCCTATGTAAGGCATTTAACTAGTTATGCTTATTACTAGCAAATAAGTATTACAATAAGCCCTACTCTAAAGCAAATAAAAACAAGAAACAGTCCATTTACAGCAGTAAGGTAGACTACAATCATTCCAAACACTGTTGAAACCTAAATTTCTAAACGAAAATCTGGAAAAAGCTTGAGAAAGGTTATTGATAAAGACTTGTTAGACTTGACTTGATGGCGGATGACTAGTTTGGGATGTTTAGTTTGAGAGATTTCTGCACGATTGGAAAATTGAGGAGATAATAGAGTTCTTGGCCTTACTCTATGGACAAGCCTTTTTCGGGGTGGGGTGCGATGAGCTGATTTGGACTGGCACGAGTCATGGGAGATTTGAGGTCCGGTCATTTTATTGGAGGCTGTTGGACTCTCACAAGCCTTCCTTTCCTTGGAAAGGCATTTGGCACTCTAGAGCTCCTTTGAAGGTGGCTTTCTTTGTGTGGGCAGTGTCCGTGGGGAAGATCTTGACCATTGATAACCTAAGGAAGAGAGGACGCATATTGGCGAATTGGTGTTGCATGTGTAAAGGGGCGGAGGAATCCATGGATCACCTTCTTCTTCATTGCCCTAGAGCTAGAGAGGGATGGGACTTGCTTTGTGTCATTTTTGGAGTGCAGTGGGTCATGCCTAAGTCAGTGGTGAGCTGTATTACAGCTTTGGATGGAGTCTGGGTGCGGCATGAATGCATGATGCTAGACATTCATGGAGGGTTGCTACTCATTGTTTATGGTGGGCTTTATGGAATGAGAGGAACAAGAGATCCTTTGAAGATAAAGAACATCCTTGGAGAGTTTTTAGATACTCGGTTCTTAGCTACTTATACTTTTGGTCGGAGGGATCCTTTTGTAATTCTTTGGAGACCCTGTTGTTTTTTGTGGATAGTTTAAGGCTTTGATTTTGTGTTGTTCCTTGGGATGCGTCCCCTACTTGAGTGCTTTTATTGAAATCTTTACTTATAAAAAAAAAAACAACTTTTAAGCTTCCCATACAACATTAATAACAACTTTTAATATTCCTAAGAAATCTTCAGTTTCCGTTCCATAATTACTACTCAATAAACTTTGACTACACACTTTCCAAAATACTATTCTCTGCATAAATTCCTCCTTTTTGGAAGAAACTTGTCGGGTTAGGTGTTGACCTGCAATTCTTTCTATCTTCATTGCCATCAGGATATGGATACAGTGAAACATTAAATGTAAGATCAATACCTAAGTGCCGAGGCAAATCAGTTTTATACATTTTCTCCAATCTTCTTATTGATTCGGTTGTAAACTATCACCATTTCGCCGCCTTGTAAGCTTTGGATGTGCCTTTCTTGCTTGCATACTCCTTATACTTGGCATTTGTTTCTTCAAGTTTCAGCCTGGGTTGATTGTGCACGCTTTTTGTCTCATCAATCATAGTTTCACCCCTTGCATTGCTTTTCCCAACCTGTGGTATAGGAGCCAAATCAAAAAAATGAGTTGGTTGTCTTCCATATACTATTTTTCAGTGATTCATCCATAGCATCTGTTCCTCTTTGAGTTGTCGGAAGCCCCTATACAATCTATGCTTACATCCTCCCATGGTGCTTTAGGAACAGGTAGTGGTGTATAAAGGCTGTTATTTTGGCCTCTTACTCTGGATTCTTGACATGTTGGGCATCCATCAACAAACTTGTACACATCAGCCTTATTTTTGGCCAGAAAAAGTTATGCTCAATCATGGCATATATCTTGTCCTGTCCAAAATGTTGATGCAAGCTGCCTGCATGCCTCTCTAGAATGATTCTTTCTCATAGAGAACATTTTGGAATGCACAATTGATTGCCCTGAATGAAAAATGAAAATCCTTTATGCAGCACATACGTTCCATGGTTTTGCCAAAGACCAATTGTTCCAGCGGCATAAAGGCCCTAGCTTCCCAAAGGGAGGTCCAGGGTTCGAGCCTTAGTATAGGCTGTGTGTGTGTGTGTGGTTCTACTTGCCTGATCAAAAATAAAAATAAAAATAGGATATAAATCTTTAAAAGATTCAAATCCATCAATTGTTGTAGTCAGAATATTGAGCACTATGGTCGTCTTGCTAAGAGCATCTGCTAATACCAAATTTGTGCTTTAATAAGAACTGTTGGCAGAAAGAAGCCCATTTTGCAGGCCTCTTGTTCAACTTCTTTTGGTTATTTATATGCATAAAGTCTTAATGATTTGAGGACAAAACAAACTAACACTGAATCAAATAATGTTGTCATTGCTTTAATGCTTGAACAATTTCATAAAACTCTTAACTACAAGTGTTGTATCGCCTTGTATCATTCATTTTCTTGCTGTAGAATACTATGGGTCTTCGTTCTTGATATAGAAAAGCTCTAATCCCAAATCCATAAGAATCACATTCTACTTCAATTTTTTTCTCAAAGTCTGGTAAATAGTGGTAATACAAGGATAGGGGGTGAACATAGGTTTTCTTAAATCTGCTGGAAGCTCTCTTCAGCTTACTTTGGCTATTGAGACCTTCCTTTCTTCATACAATGAGTCACCAGAGCAACTATGGTGCTTTCTGCTTGGTGAAACGCCCATAAAAGGAACCTAGACCACGGAACTGCGCACGTTTTTAACTGTTGTTAGTGTTGGGCAGCTTCTAATGGCTGAAACTTCATTTTCATCCACTTTTATTATTTTTGTACTGATCACATATCCTAAAAACAACTAGGATTTAGTAATAAATAAGCACTTTTTCAAGTTAGCATAGAGTTTCTCTCGACGTAGGTTAGCATAGAGTTTCTTCGTAGTTTAATGGAAGCATAGTTATCAAAGGCGCATCTCAGGCTCAAGGCTCCTCAAGGCTTAGTAGTTGTGCCTGGACCAAGGCTAGGCCAGACCCCTTCAATAAGGGGCGCGCCTTTGCATCTTAGGCCCCAAGCGCGACTAACACAAAACAATAAATTTTTTTCCCCTACTTGTTAGCATGTGATGTATTTTTTGTGTTATGGTAGACTCTAACCATGTAATACAGTCCCTAATGGTAGAAATAAAAAGGATTGATCGATATCTTTGATACAATTAGTCAATTTAGGGCTTTATGGAAGTTAATACACAGTGGGACGAGTTCTCCGGCAACTTCTTTCTGCTATTTTCTCTCTTTCTTTTCTTCTTCTTTTTTATTTTTTTTAATTTTTTTTATGAACTCTTAATTTATTTATGTTTTGTAGTTTATTTCTCTAATGCGTATAACAGTTACTAAAGCATAACAGTTGCTGTTAGCTTTATATTATTGGCTACAAATTTTATTTTATTTTCAACTTGCGCCTCGCTTCAGTCAGGCCCGCGCCTCACTTTGCGCCTCAGGCTCCAGGAGACCTTGGCACCTTTGCGTGCCTTGAGCCTTTAACAACTATGAATGGAAGGAATTGCTTTCGGATCATTCTTTGCATCTTTACCTAGGTTTGAACATGTTCCTTTCCTGATTGAACTCTTGTTACTTGAACTTGCTGCCACAAAGAAGTTGCCTACCCCTTCAACTTGATAGCTTCCAATTTCACCATCTTATAATAATCTGAAAGATCAAGTTACCTAGAAATCCTCTCAACTTCGTTTACCGGTCTTGACTTCCTCTGACTTCTCTTCTTCTTTGAAATTTGGAATTTCCACCTTGATTCACGAATCTTGGTCTCGCTCAATGTTACAATGAAGCACCACCTTCCTTGCAAATGGTGAAACTTCATTTGAAAATTCTTTTACAAGTTTCTGATGTCTTTCTACAGCTGGTTGGTTCCTCCAGTTTCCATTTTGATATACATTTATTTGATGTACCCTTTGTTTTCCAGTGGTCAGATTCGGACGACAAATGATTCCAGATTCTTCTAATTTGTGCACAACTGATTAACTTGCTGTTGCAGTTTGTCCAAATCTTCTTTCGTAACCGCATATGCATCATTTACTGCCTGAGACGTGATGTAAATAGAGGCAGCAGTAGAGCCAACTAAAAATAAAAATGCAACACCAATCAATAAGAGGCATCTAGGCTCTTACATGTAACAATAGGTTTCAAATTGTCATGCCAATAATATTCTGAATCTGGACTTTCAGATCTGTTGTGACAGAGAAACGGCGGCAGAATGCTAACTTCACGCTCGAAATGCAGTGGTAGAAGGATTGGACGGCGCCGCGGGGTTGACTCCTTAAACCCTAGCCTCTAATGCTTGAAACCCTAGTTGGGGTGAGAGCAAAGGCTCTAACTCTATAATATGTCTTCAAAAACTGTTGGACACAGACCCGTTCTTTCTTTATATACTACCCTAAAGAAGCCACTTTAGAGTTTCTACAAATAAGCCCAAAAAATATATCCAAACTTTTCTAACACCCCACACATGATTTTTTTATTACAAAAGCATCCCAAATACACCAGAACAACCCAAAACCAGCCCAATAAAAAATTATCCCAGCTGAAATAAAACTCCAAAAACTGAAATTACAAAAATACCCCTAAACTACACTATTTGCAGAAAACACCCCGAAACATCTACTAAACACATAATATACATATTTATACAAAACTCGCATCATTCTCCCACTGTTAGAAAGAACTCACCTCCGTGCGAGTTGCTACTTTTGCATCCTTGCACATCTTGTCATCAATCTTCATAAACTCCTCTTCATTTATCCATGAGTTCTCATAATCGGGCTTTCCTACCCACTTGACAAGGAATTAGATGTAAGTACCAGATCTTGTCTTCATTTCACGCACTTGGATTACCCTTTCAACCTTGTCTTTCTTTTCCATAGGAGGATTTGTTGTCTCACCTTTATCACCGTCAATTTCAGCCCCTAAATCACCATGAAAACTATAGAGATCGGCCACATTGAAAATGGGAGATATGTCTAGGCCTTGTGGGAGTTCCACCTCATAGGCATTTTCACTAAACTTGTGCAAACTTTTGTGCTCTTCAATTTGTGATAAGTGTCCACAGGAAACCTTGCTTTTCGAAGAAAAACCATAACCCAATCTCCAACATGGAACCCTTCGGACCTTCGATGACGATCAACAGCTTCTTTGTAGTGTTGATTCATTTTTATCAACTTCTGTCGGACCTTTTCTTGAACATCCTTTAAGTTTTCAGCATAAGCAATAGCATCGTCACTAACTCGTGGCTGACTCAACACATCCACAAGATCGACAACCTGATTTGGATTCCTTCCATACACCACTTGGAATGGACTCGTCCCAATTGATCTTTTAATGGTGCTATTATAAGCAAATTCAGCTTGTGGAAAGGTCAAATCCCACAGCCGAATGTTGTCCTTAGCAAGGCATCGCAATAAATTGCCCAAGCTGTGATTCACTACCTCCGTTTGGCCATCTGTTTGGGGGTGATATGCGCTGCTGTATTGTAATTTAGCTGACAATAACTTCCACAAAGTCTTCCAAAAATGGCTAAGAAATTTTGTGTCCCGATCGAGTATGATAGACTTCGACAAACCAGTAGTCTGACAACCTCCCGAAAGAAGAGATTCGCCATTTGAGTTGCATCCAGTGTCTTTCTACATGCAATGAAGTGTTCCATCTTGGAAAATCGATCAACAATAACAAAAATAGAATCAACACCCCTTGCCGTCCGTGGCAACCCCAACACAAAATCCATGCTTACATCAATCCATGGAGCTGTAGGAATTGGTAAAGGAGAGTACAAGCTTGTGTTTTGCTGCTGCCCTTTAGAAACCTGGCATGTGCGACACCTATCTACATGCCTATATACATCCCGCCTCATCGTTGGCCAAAAGTATCGGTCCACTACCAAATGCAGTATTTTGTCCCTTCCAAAATGACCTCCAAGGCCCCCTGCATGCAATTCGGCAATCAAAAGCTCTTTTAGAGAACTACCAGGTATACATAATTTTATACCTTTAAACAAGCAACCATCATTAATAACAAATCAGCAAATACTTTGTTGTCTTAGGCTGCATGTTTTTCAAGTATTTTTTGAAAATAAGGGTCCTCCATGTACTGCTCCTTGATCACCTCCAATCCCACAACATTAGTAGTCATGGTTTTCGACAAGTAAACTCTTTTACTCAAAGCATCAACCACTTTATTCTGCAAACCAGCCTTGTGTTTCAGAGAAAAAGTGTACTCCTGTAGAAATGACACCCACCTTGCATGCCTTTGATTTAGTTTCCTTTGGGAATTGAGGAACCACAAGGCTTCATGGTCCGAATGCAAGATAAACTCCCGTTGAATCAAGTAATGGCGCCAAAACTTCAATGCTTGAACAATAGCATAAAACTCAATATCATAAGCAGAATAATTTTGTCGAGCTTCGTTGAGTTTCTCACTAAAGAAAGCAATCAGATGCCCCTCTTGGCTTAGGACACCACCAATTCCAACCTTTGAAGCATCACAATCCACCTCAAAAAATTTGTCAAAGTCTGGTAGTGCAAGTATTGGAGCTTGCATCATCATCTTCTTGATCTTTTGAAAGCTTTCCTCTACTTCTTGACTCCAATTGAATTTTCCCCCCTCGAGACATTCAGTAATTGGAGCCACTATGGTCCTGAAATTCTTAATAAATCTCGTGTAAAAAGTAACTAATCCATGGAAACTTATGATCTCTGTTAAAGTTTTTGGAGTAGGCCAACTTGTAATAGCTTGAACCTTCATTGGATCAACCTACACACCCGTCGCTGAGACAACAAATCCCAAGAACTCCAATCTGTCCACCATAAATCTGCACATTTTCAGGTTTGCATAAAGCTGGTTTTGCTTCAAAAGTCGTAGAACAGCCCTTAAATTTTTAGCATGAGTTTTGTCATCCTTGCTATAAATCAAAATGTCATCTAAGTACACCACCACGAACTTTCTGATGTAAGGTTTCAGTACCTGATTCATGAATCTCATGAAAGTACTAGGAGCATGTGATAGGCTGAATGACATAACCAGTCATTCATAAAGTCCCTCGTTGGTCTTGAATGCCGTTTTCCACTCATCCCCTTCTCGGATTCTTTTTTGGTGATACCCACTCTTCAAATCAATCTTCAAGAAGATCTTGGAACCTGACAGCATATCCAACATATCATCCAATCTTGGTATCAGAAATCTGTATTTTATTGTTATCTTATTTATAGCTCTGCTATCCACACAAATTCTCCAAGTTCCATCCTTCTTCGGTGTAAGCAAAGTGGGCACAACGAATGAATTAAACTAGAATTTGCTGCACACCTTTAGATATTATTTGTGGCAGCACTTGCTCCTTTGCAATAAGAACATAAGCAACTCCACTTGTCTTACTTTCTTCCGTAAAATCATGCATATTTAGAAGTGAAGGTGAGCATCCCTTTCCTTTCTTTTCTATCTCCTCATCTTTTATGGGCTTCAAGACTAGTTTCTTCTTCTTATCACCATCTCTGACATAGAAAGAGTAGGTATTTTTGCTGCCATCATGAATTGTCCCTCGATCATATTGCCAAGGGCGACCAAGTAGAATGTGGCAAGCATCCATTGGTACCACATCACAATACACTGACTCGTAATAATTTCCAACAGAAAAATTCACGAGGCATTGAGAAGATACAATTGCCTCGTTCCCTTCGTTGAACCAAAGGATACGATACGGTTTTGGATGCTTCTTGGTCCTGAGCTTCAACTTGTCCACCATTTCTTGAGAAACCAGATTTTCACTACTACCACTATCAATGATCAAATTGCAAAGTTTTCCCCCTGAAGTATATCGTGTTCTGAAAATGTTTTTACGCAGCCTATCATCTTTGTTGTTAATTGGAGGTGCAAGCATAGATCGCCTGATAACAAGTATTTCGCCCAACACATCTCCTTCAACTCCCTCTTCGTCAACACCATCATGTTCTTGGACTTCTTCCAGCTGGTCTTGACTTTCAAAATTAACAAAGTTCTCCTCAAATCCACACCCCTGATCATCGGCAAAATTAACATTAACATTAACATCAGTCCTTCTCTTTGGACATTCATTAGATTGATGCCCAAGTTCCGAACATCTATAACACTTGATTACTCCTTGCCCTTGCGTGGTATTCCTGTTTTGAACAACTTTGCCACTAGTAGTGTCTGCTTGGCTGTTAGGATCAGTAGGAGCTGCTGTCCGCCCACCACGACTGGCATTACTCGCTTTTCTAGAAGAGCTGTGAGTGAGTTGTGATTCAACTTTTTTTCTTCTTTTTTTATAAGTAAAAATATCATAGAAGAGTGCCCAAAAGGGGGACGCATCCCAAGGAACAACACAAACAAGCAAGGCCTTTACATCAAGACCTTAGGTTATCTACAAAAGACAAAAGGGACTCCGAAGATATACAAAAAGAGCCCACCAACCAAAAAAAATAGGGAACTAAGAACAAAATATCTAAAGACTCCCCAAGGATGTTCTTTATCTTCAAAGGATCTCTTGTTCCTCTCATTCCATAAAGCCCACCATAAGCAATGAGGAGCAACCCTCCATGAATGTCTAATATCATGACGCACCCGAAATCCATACCATGCTAAAATGCAACCCGCCACCGACTTAGGCATGACCCACTGCACGCCAAAAATACCACAAAGCAGGTCCCATCCCTCCCTAGCTCTAGGACAATGAAGGAGAAGGTGGTCAACAGATTCCTCCGCCCTTTTACACATACAACACCAATTCGCCAAAATGTGTCCTCTCTTTCTTAGGTTATCAACGGTCAAGATCTTCCCCATGGACGCAACCCACACAAAGAAAGCCACCTTCAAGGGTGCTCTAGAAGGGTACTGCAGGTTTACTTGGTCTTGTATGGTTAATCGGAGACCATTACCATATCGACTGACCCTTTGGGGTTTGGTTTCAGCAAGACTACTCCTCAATGATAGCTTGTTGCACTCGAGTATATATTCTTTTACAGTCTTTTCTCGTTGCCGCAGATTTTGCACCCTTTGGTACAATGTTTGTTCGTAATCGCGAGGCAAGAATTGAGCTCTGAGCTTCTCTTTCATCTTGTCCCATCTTCTAACCTTTCTTTTTCCCCTTATTTCTCTATCATTTTGGTAGTGCTTCCACCAGGTAGAGGCTGGACCTCTTAGCTTTGCTCCAACAATCTTCATTTTCCTCTCTTCGGGAACTTCTTTGAATTCAAAGTAACTATCGATGCTGTCTACCCAATCAAGAAATTCATCCGGTTCCATTTCTCCATCAAATTCTGGGATATGCACTCGTACACCATACTCTTGGGAATTTTGTAGAGCACGTACAATGCGATCCTCCCACCGCTGAGGTCTTCCATTATGCTGAGCAACTCTTTCACCATTTGAACCTCCCCCATCACTGGAGATGCCACTTCGACCATCCAAAATCTGGTTGTCTTCATTTTCAGATTCTGCAACACGATCAGACCCATGTTCACTTCCATTCCTCCAATTGTTTCTTTGAATAACTAGTTGTGTAAGGTGCTGGATTTGTTCCCTCATCTCTTGCCTCAACTCCTCCAGCATTTCAACAGTAGCATTATTCCTAGCTCTCTGACCACGGTTCACTCTTCCACCTCTTCCAGCCATAATGTATCACAAACCCAACAACCAAGAAACAAAGACACAAGCAACCACCAAGAAAGAACTCGCTCTGATACCTATCTGATGTAAGTAGAGGCAGCAGTAGAGCCAACTAAAAATAAAAATGCAACACCAATCAACAAGAGAGAACTAGGCTCTTACATGTAACAATAGGTTTCAGATTGTCATGCCAATTATATTCTGAATCTGGACTTTCAGATCTGTTGTGACAGAGTAACGGCGGCAGAATGCTAACCTCTCGCGCAAAATGCAGTGGTAGAGGGATTGGATGGCGCCACGGGGTAGACTCGTCAATCCCTAGTCTCCAATGCTTGAAACCCTAGTTGGGGTGAGAGCAAAGGCTCTAACTCTAGAATATGTCTTCGAAAACTGCTGAACACTGACCCTCTCTTTCTTTATATACTACCCTAAAAAAGCCACTTTAGAGTTTTTGCAAATAAGCTCCAAAAGTATATCCGAATTTTTCTAACACCCCACACTAATGATTTTTTTATTACGAAAGCATCCCAAATCCCTAGAACAACCCAAAATTAGCCCAACCAAAAATTAACCCAACTGAACTAAAACACCAAAAACTGAAATTATGAAAATACCCCTAGACTACAGTATTTGTAGGAAACACCCCGAAATATAACACATAATATACATATTTACACACAAAACTCGCTTCAATACGTCTCTGCATTCTCTTGGTTTCCCGCTTGGTTGTTTCCTTGCTCAACCATAGATCCGCAAAAGTCATATATCTGTAGGGAAGGTTCTGGTACGACTTACAGTAACCAGAAGTAAGAACAATCTACTTATAGTAGACTAGAATTACTTTGAACAAAGTCGGAGCCTAGATTTCTAAAGGAAAATCAGGGAAAAGCATGAGAAAAAGTTAATAATTTGATAATATCTCAAAATAAAAATTGATGAAGACTTGTTCTAGCAGCAAAAAAGGCTCTCCTTTTTGTAACACAACTATTAATGACACTTGGACTTTTCTAAACAGACTTTTAAGCTTGCCATGCAACATTAGTAACAACTTTTAACATTCTTGTGATATTTCACTTTCCCATACTATAATTACTACTCAATAAACTTTGACTAGACAATTTTCAAGACACTATTTGCTTCATCAAGAAGCTCAATTTCTTTCCCATTTGACGGGGTAAGGTATATAGAGTTGAGTAAGGTCCGTGATCTAGACCTAGGAGAGAGACAGAGAGGGTCGGGGGGTAACTAAATATAACTACTTTTTGAATCTCAAGTAATATTACTAAAATTTTAGATTCAAATTGAAAACTATATATAAACTACATATTAAATCTTATTTAATCCATCATGCTAATCAAACATCAATAAATTAAAACTGTACATAGAAAACTGTGACCTCGCAAACAGGAAAAAACCACAGGACCTACTTTAGACGAACCAAATCCACTATGAGAAAGAAGTATTACAACCACCCTAACCCAAGAACACCTAGTTACCTCTTGACACAAACTGATGTACCAAGCTCTCCACTTGAGTCTCCACTCAAGTAGTCTGAACGTCAACTGATTCGCTCGTCATGCGATCTGCTTCTCTAGCCAATGATTGATTTGAAATGACCAGTCGTCCTATCCAATCTCAATTTGATCGAACCAAAGTTGGTGTTGAAATAGCTCGTATTAGCTCTACATTATTTTATTTGTCAAAAAATTTAAATAACACTTACCAATTAATGCAAATGATGAATGCTAAAAGAAGAATTTGCACTCATTTTTTTTTTTCAAAAATTCTACAAAAATATGTCTATATATTCTCTGTGTTTTGGGATTTGCCAAGAAAAATAGTGATGTAGAGAAAATGGGTTTTCACAGTGTTTTTAGTAGAAAAGGAACTGCTACTTTGCGCAGTTTGATTGATCAAGAGGCACGTCGATCGATTGGCGTGACTCTAATGGACCTCGATTGATCAAAGTACCCTGCAGTTCTATACTTGGAAAATTTTCAGAAATGGTAGTATCAAAAACACTTTATATGCATATCAAATAGGATTTTTGAAATCAAACCATGAAATCTAAAAACCCTAATGTGTGGATGCATGAACCCTAGTTTTGGTTAGTGCATGAAAGTGTCAATTTACCTTTATACCCTTGTAGAATATTACAACTTTACCTTGGAATGAAGCTTGAGTTTCCATCTTAAATTATGAGCAAGAGGTAACTACCAGACACGAACTAACTTATGAAAAATTCTCACTCAACTACAAATAAAAACAAAAGCATAGACTCAAGTTTTGATTCATGAAATATGCCAAAATAAGTCATATTGACCTTACACATTCTTATACTGATGTATGCACAGTTTTATGGAGTTGCTGTGCTGGTGCTTTTAACTTTATTGCCTGGCATAATTGTTGTGATTAGAGGGGAAAATTGGGGAAAAATAAGAGGAAGAAAGTAAGGAAAAGAAGAAAGAAGGAAGAGAAGAAAAGAATAGAAAGGATATTGAATTTACAAAAGACCTGTCTGATGTCATGTTCTTGTGATATCTTACAAGAACGAGGAAGAGAAAAGGGAAAGAGAAGAAGAGGGAGACGGGGAGACAAATACACAGAAAGAGCATAACCCTTTACTTGTATGCTTCTCACCAGGTTTAGAAGAAGGGGTGAATTTTAATTTTGTCATGGTTCCTAAGCACATTTTCTGTCATTTTGACTTGAATTTAGAAGGACCTCATCCATTATTGTTTCTCGAAGCAATTAGAGCTCGAAGTCATTCACTGGTTTGTGTCTTCCTTCTTTGTATTACCGCAAGGGGATCAATGGATTGATATATTGGATTTCTCATATTTGTTCATTGTACTGTCAATTTGTTTTGTTTCTAGAAGTTATCGCATACTGTTATGTATCTTCTCTGTTTGATGTTCTTTATCTAACCTGTGTTGTACTCAGTTACATAATTATTTGTCTTTCAAGATCCTCTTTGTATAAGAAATTGTTGTAGTTCTGAGTGAATTAATTTGTGTTGAATTTGAAATCTTGCCATTATTTGTAATGAAACTACTTGATAGTCACTCGAGTTGATGACTTAAGTGATGGTTCATTCTTTTGCAGCCACCTGCTGGAAGTTCTTGGCTGGGTTCGCTGATTGCTACAATTATAGGAAATCTTAAGATCTCAATTAGCAATGTTCATGTCAGATATGAGGATTCTGCCAGGTTGGATGGGCGCCATTGGAGCTTTATGGGTTTCTAAACATGAGTTTTTTTTTCTTTTTTCTTTTTGTTTTTTGTTTTTTGTTTTTTCATTTGATTTATGTTCTATTGAAATATTTCTCTTCATTAATGTTTGAGCTCTAAATTCAAGTTATCTTGTTTTGTTGTACTGCTTAATCTTTCTTGCTTGTTTGCTTTCTGGATAATACTGAGGACAGCTCTATGTTTCCCAGCAATCCAGGACATCCGTTTTCTTGCGGTATTACTCTAGCAAAGCTTGCTGCTGTTACGATGGATGAGCAGGGGAATGAAACTTTTGATACCAGTGGTGCTGTTGATAAATTGCGGAAGGTTAGCTTAATCTTCTTTCACTGCTTGGTGATTTTATTAAAATATTCAACAACAGAGCAATTTTTATAATGTTTTCTTTTGGGATTAAGTAAATTAAGAAAGTATGTGATTGTGCATTAAGAAGTTTTATGGGATTTAAAATCTGGTAGAAGTTGCTGAATTTCTGGTGTGTTTGAACTTTAATGTTCCATTTGAATCAAGTATTTAATGCCCAAAAATACGGTTTTCTTTTGGTCTTGTAGGATTTTTGGTGAGGAATGATGATGTTTTTTTTTTAACTCATGCTTTCGAGTTGGGCCTTTTTTTTTCCTTGTTTTTTTTTTTTCTGTTTGTCTTCAAAAGATGGCGAACATCTGCAAAACGTTTGCATACATTGTTCTTTTAATATCTTGAAAATAAATCGCTTTGTTCTCTTATCCAAGTTCTCCACAGCTTTATAAAATCAACTTGTGGCATATTTTTCTTTTCTTTGTTTTTTTTTTTTTTTTTTTTTTTTGAGGGAGGGGGGGTTAAGTGTTCGAGTATGATGTAGATAGGTGATATTAGGTCTGAAAGCCACAAAAAATGGAGTCTTAGGACGTGTTAAACAAAAATACCAATATCCCAAGGGATCTTTTTCACCATTGTGTTGGTTATTTACACTAGATTTCATATTTTTAAGCAGAAGAAAATGCTTTGGCACATGTAAAGATGTGTGAAACAAAAAAAATGCACAACTTGAGTTGGTTGGAAATGTCTGATGAATTTGAGGACAGTGCTAAGTTTAATGAATATTAAACCCAAGATAATCACTGCCCAACTGGACTTTTTCTGATCACATTTCCCAATCTATTAGGGCCAGAAAATTTTTTTAAAAAATAATGATATCATTCATCTGGTTCTGATACTACCAAGACATCAATTTTCAAAATTTTCTTTGCTTTTAGTGGAGGTTATTTGCAAATAAGAAGAATGTAGAGCAAATGCAAATTACAAACACACAAAAAATTATGGGTTAATTGCAACGAACTTCCCTGTACCATAACTTTTTGGCCCTTGAAATAAAGATCTAGCATATCACCACTTTCAATTATCAAGTGTTATTGCAAGATACCCCTTCTCAATCTGCCGTTAGTAACTAGCCGTTAATATTTTCACGTGCGTGTCATGTGATGTAATGTTTGTTTAAAATCCCCATTTTTTCCCTTTTTTGTTGGTACACAAGGATATATATATAAAATCCTGATCATGGTTAAGTGTGTCAATTAAAAATACCACTCGCAATAGCACGAATCCTAGTAAGATAGGATCAAAGTGAGGGTGTCGAACTACAGAGACTGAGTATTACGCTTATATTTGAATTGTAAAATTAATTCTAACTAGATTAATGGAAGTGGATTACTGATTTTTATTTCTAACTTTAATGATTAACTAAGTAAATGCAATTAAAATTGGAAGCAAGAAAATCTAATGAGTGAAGATAAGGCTAAGATGAAACTAGGGTTTTTGACTTCATCACTAACATCACAATCAATGGACAATTAAACCAATTATGGGGAGTTATATCATGCATATGTTTTGGTGGCTACAAGCTCACATTCAATTAACAAGAAAGATTATATATGATCAAGGCTAAGTATGAACTATCTTCAATTAGCATGGATCATCTACCTTTCTATTCTACTCTTGGGTGTAGAATGATCCATCTTCTTTTCGGCATAATTCATCAAAACCTTAATTATATATTCAATTAATACCAATGTGTAATTATCACTCTCATAATCACAGAAAATAAGAGGGATTGAGTTCAATCACAATAATTAAATATCTAAGATAAGATAAGAAATCATTGAAATTGAATATAAACTTTATAGATCAATTCTTAATAGAATCCTCTAAATTACACAATCTATGCATGAATACAAGAATCCCCAATAATTAGAACAATCAAACCATTGGTGCCTAGTTAGGGCTACATCAAAACCCTAGTGGAAAAACTAGCCGCTGATGGTGGAACAAGACATCTCAATGGTGGAAGAAGACATCTCAATGGTTGAAGAAGAAGACATCATCTCCATGGAAGTAGTGCTGCCCCTTTCTTCTCCAATCTTTCTTCTCTTCAACCTTCAGCCAAAGGTCCCCAAAACATCCCCAATTCGCCACTTTTATATGCCAAGAGTAAACTGAAGTTTCCAAACCAAAATGGGGCACTTAGGTTTTCCTGCAGCCCCAATCAGGTGGATTTTTTTGCTGAACTTCGGCCCTGACATAGTAAACGTCCGTTTCATGAAATTTTCATGAAATAGAAAAAGATCCAGAATTGGATTTCATTTAACCCATGAAGAGTTTGGGCCGTTTTGACAGTCGAATAAGAAGTTATGGGCAGGATACAAAACTGAGTCCAGAACTTTCTTTTTTGCAAAATTAGATTTCAGCCCATAACTTTTTTAAGCAATTACACTCCTTTTAGGCTTCTTCGTTGGGCTGTTTTGAATTGAAATATTGACTTGACTTGATCCAATTGATGTTGGCCTCTTTTACCCCCCCTTGAATATCATTTTTAAAAGTCCAAAATTAATTATTTGAGTGAATTTACAATTAAGGATCTGAAAATAAGAAAAACGCTAAAACAAAGTAAAATCACAAATATTCTATTACTAAGATAATAAAATATGCAAGTTAGGAGGCTAGAATGCGTAACATTCAACGCCTATCAAAACCCCAAAAAACAGCATCTTTCCTATCTCTTGCTCTCATCTCTTCTTGGGGTTTCCTCGCTCTTCAACGTCTCTCTCGTACTCTGAATTTGGTTTTTTTTATTTGCATCAACAGACACACTGGGCTTATTAGCTTCTTCAAATCTTGTCTTCATTTTCTGAATTGGGCTTCTTCTATTCCATTAACACACATACTGAGATGAGAATTTTTACCTATTTTATCAAAAACTGACGGCTTTTAAAATATGGACACTATTTCATTTTGCAAAGTACATGTTAGGAATTGTGTCTTAAATTCCTATTGTAATTAGGATTTTATTTTAGAGTTGTAATTTATTTGGTAATTTTTTTGTTAGGCAAGTCTTGGGTTTCAAATAATTGTAATCCTTGTCCAACAAGGAATTGGGTTTTAAGACTATAAATAGAGGTGAGGTTGAGAAGGGAAGGTAGAGAAGAAAAGTGTGGAGAGAGAGAGAATTGTAAGAGAGCTAGTTGAATTTGTGTGAGAGAGAAAGAGTGCAATCTTTATATTGAAATAAAGATACTCGTTCTTCGCCCGTGGATTAAGCGATTTGCTAAACCACGTAAATCTTGTCTTGTTTGTGTCTGTGTTTAGTTTTGATTTATTCCGTTGTTCCGAACCAAGGGGATTAATTCCCAACAAGTGGTATCAGAGCTATGGTGACTACTATTATAGATGTAAAGTACTTGTTCGAAAGGTTTGATGGAAGAAAAAATTTCAGTCTGTGACAAGTTCGGATGCGAGATATACTGATTCAACATCGTATAAAAGAGGCACTGCGCGACAAACCAAAAGAGATGGATGGTGCAAAGTGGGAGAATATCAATTCAAGGGTGATGAGTGCAATTCGATTGGCGTTGCAAATGATGCTGTGTACGATGTGATAAAAGAAGCTTCAGTAGCATGTTATGTGGAAGAAATTGGAGAATCTTTATATGGGAAAGAATCTCACCAACTGACTAGTCTTGACACAAGAGTTGTACTCCTTCCTAGGAAAGGTGTAAGCTTGCAGGAACATCTTGGTGAGTTTAATAAGATTTGTGACTTTTCTAATGTTGATGTTAAGTTTAGTGATGAGGATAAAGTTATTATATTGTTGATATCCATATGCTCTACTCATAAGCATTTATTTAATACTTTGCTTTATGGGAGAGATACAATCACGATGGAACAAGTTAAGAGTGCGTTATTCTTCAATGAAAAATTGAACTGAGAGGATCAACATGATTAGTCTCAAGCTCTTGTTGTACGAGAGAGGAAGAGGTTTGGAGCTCCAGGAATTTTGTACTGAAGCCATTGTTGGAAAGAAGGTGCTATAATTGTGGAGAAAAGGGGCATCTTCAGTGGTCGTGTCCAAAAGGAAAGGAAAATGCGTCTGCTGTTGCTGTGTCTGAGGCTATAAATGAAGAAAGTGATGTTGATGAAGTGTTATCAATCATAGATAATAAGGGAGAAGCAAAAGAGTGGATACTTAGTTCTGCTTGTTCTTTTCACGTGTGTCCTCGTAAAGAGTGGTTTGCTACCTACAAACCTACATGTGGTAAGGTATTTATGGGGAATAATGCTTCTTGTGATGTTATGGGAATTGAAACAATCAAAATCAAGACAACGGATGGTTTAGTAAGAACTCTAATGAATGTACGTCATATTCCAAGTGTTAGAAGGAATGTGATCTCTGTAGTAGCTTTGAATTCGAAGGGTTGTTGGTGTGAAGTGAATAATGGGTTGATGAAGATTAGAAGAGGGCCACGTATCATGCTATTGGAAAGGAAGGTTAATAATCTCTATGTTTTATTGGGGAATACTCTGCTAAGTGGAGCAGTTTCAAAGGCAGAATGAAAGCCTGTTTCTAGATCTACTAGAGTGATGGATGATCAGGAGTGGCAAGGAAAGGGAAAAGTCTTGGCAATTGTACTAGCACCAACTTTCATCCCAGAAGCAAGGAAAGTTCGATTTGGTGATGTGAGAGTAGATTCCAAGTTCGATTATTTGAATTTGGAATTTGCACACGATAGATGAGTGTGATGGAATGACAAAGAACAATAAGAAGGAAGAAGATGTTAGGTTCGAGGTGGAGGGATTTTTTCTGTCAAGGTGGAGCTATGGAGGAGCACATAAAGATCGAATTTGAGCCAAGGTGGAGTTTGTTAGGAATTATCTCATATTCCTATTGTAATTAGGATTCTATTTTAGAACTGTAATTTATTTGGTAATTTTTTATTAGGCAAGTGTTGGGCTTCAAATAATTGTAATCCTTGTCCAACAAGGAATTGGGTTTGAAGAATCTATAAATAGAGGTGAGGTTGAGAAAAGAAGGTAGAGAAGAAAAGTGTGAAGAGAGAGAGAGAGAGAATTGTAAGAGAGTTGAGTTGAATTTGTGTGAGAGAGAAAGAAAGAGAGTGTGTAATTTTTGTATTGAAATAAAGATTGTCATTCTTCGCTCGTGGATTAAGCGATTTGTTGAACCATGTAAATTTCGTCTTGTTTGTGTGTGTGTTTGTTTTTGATTTACTTCCATTGCGCTGAACTAAGGGGATTAATTCCCAGCAGTACATTTTTTTTTCCATTAAGCCAATTCTTAATGATTGTTTGAAGCATTCATTTTGGTATCAATGTGTTTTGGTGCATCATACTTTGTTGACGATATGATTTTTTTATTCACTAATACTTTGTGATATGGAAAACATATTATGGAAAATCTAATGAAATGACAAGAATTCCAATAAAATAAACATTCCTAAGGAAAGTGCCCATCCGTGTTCCATGAACTGGGTCCAACAAACAATATATGCACAAATCTTTATGAATTGCCTTTTATTCTAATTGTGATTTAGGTTTCCATTTATTATCTTTGTAGATAATTTTAGTTTTCCTAGGATTTATATAGAAGTAGTGTTTAATTTAGTGAAAGGTGCTCATCTCTTGAAATGTTGTGACATATTTATAATTAGAAATAATATATTTTCATAAGCTTATAGGCATTTTTATATTATTATTATTATTATTTTCTAAATTAATCATTGGCCTTTACTTGTATTATTATTTTTGAATCAAGCAAAGAAAATACTTCCTTTGCTTGATTCGAAGAAAGCAACAACCTATGGCTTCTATCTTTCTTGATAGATCTTTGTATTAAGTCAGAAGGAAGAAGATACCTCTGATTCCATTGAGTGACCGGGTGTACCTCTTTTTATGAAATGTGGGCTTATGCGTTTTTGGATTACTATTCCACGATATTTGGACTAAAATGCATATATTCTTGATGTAGTCATTGCAACTTGAGAGGCTTGCTGTGTACCATGATTCAAACTGCCTTCCATGGAACTTGGACAAGAAATGGGAGGATCTTAGTCCGAGGGAATGGATTGAGGTATGCTATCATTTTATGGAATTTGTGCCCTTTCCGGGTAATTCCATCACTCGCTCATGGAAAATAATTAGGAATTAATATAAAGTGATGTTGTTCATAACATTCTTATCAGACTTCTAATACTACTTTTTCCATTCTTTCTTCTTTTCTTTTTATATATCTTCTAGATTTTTGAGGATGGTATCCGTGAACCAGCAAATGATAACAAAATGGTGTCTAGATGGGCTCAGAATCGCAACTACTTTGTCTCCCCGATCAATGGTGTCCTTAAATATCACCGTTTGGGAAAGCAGGAAAGAAATAATCCGGAGATTCCATTTGAGACAGCTTCTCTTATCCTTAGTGATGTTTCTTTGACAATTACGGAGGTGCTAAATCTTGCTTTCTTTGAAAATTATAGAGCTATGGAGCAGGCTTTAGTGTATTTTTCCCTTTAATTGTTTTGCCTTGGCAACCAAATGAACTGTATATTTGATTTATCACTCGGTTTTCTTCTCACAGGCTCAATATCATGATTGGATAAGACTTTTTGAGGTAGTTTCAAGATATAAGACATATGTGGACGTTTCCCATTTAAGACCTGTGCTGCCTGTTTCAGAGGCTCCACATTTGTGGTGGCGTTATGCTGCTCAAGCTGGCCTGCAGCAGAAGAAAGTGTGGTATTGTATATGAATTCATTCAATATGGTAGTTGTTTGATGATCATTTGAGTTATAAATTGACGAAAACTGAAATTAGGGACAACTGCTTTTCCATGCTCCCTCCATTTTCAAATATTTGATTTTTCCTTTTTGAGGTTTTCCGTGCAAGTTGGAACTTTTTCTGTTCAACAAATCATCATTAATGTTGCTTTTCTATTGTTCAAACTAACTGTTTATATGCTTACTGATTCAGCTATCGGTTTTCATGGGACCAAATTCAGCATATGTGTCTGCTTCGCCGACGTTATATCCAATTGTATGCCTGTTCATTGCAACAGTTGTCAAATGTTAATAACTCAGAAATTAGAGACATTGAGAAAGATCTTGATCCCAAAGTAATTCTCTTATGGAGGTATGCAGTTCTAGATTTTTCTTGCATTTCTTGATTTGTAATGATATTTTGTGTTTACAATGCGGCGAAGTGCGTCCATTTTGTTCATGCTATATTGTGGTTTAATGCTGTGTTAAACATTATGACAGGGATTAGCTTCTTCTAGTTTGGTTTTCATACTCCTCTTTTTTCTTTCTAGTTATTAGTTTGGCTTTATTGGCATTCCACTCATTTCTGTTTTTTTTCCCTTGCTAATTTATGTTTCGAAAGTTTTAATGGATCATTGATAAACTGAGAGCAAATTACATTGCCATGTTTGGTACTGTGTAATAGATTGACCACTTTAACTTCTTTTCTTTTTTTTTTTTCATTGTTTGTTTAGTTAAAATAAAGTTGGATTATTTATTCCCTTGGAATGGCCATTCCCAACTCAACGCAACTAAATCTAGCCAACTCTTTATCCAACTATTTGGAGTTGATGTTACAAGAATTTTGTTTTGCATTTTTGCAATATAAAAGTAGGATTGGTTAAATGGAGGATAGTTTCCTTTCATTGTCTTCCTCATAGAATATTCGTTTTCTTTTATGAGCTAGGGAATGTGCATTCCATCTTTTCGGAGAATTAGTATTCTATACATAAATATATACATATATATATTTGCTTATATACATTTATATATACAGACATATGTATATATATACTCAACTCAACAGTGCCTTTATCCAAACTACTTGCAGCTCCTTTAAGCGTCAAACCTCTCTCTCTCTCCCTCTTGGCTTCGGTAGTAAACTACTCTTTATGTTCCTGTTCAGATTTTAGACTTACCCTCTTCTGTTGTTTTTCAAAGCTTGCTTTCCCCTGACTATGTCCTTTTCATCTGTGGTTGGAAAAGAAAACACTTCCTTTGCTTGATTTGAAGAAAGCAACAACCTATGGCCTAGAAAGCACGGACACTTCACTGAGGGTGTTGTACCCGTGTTGGATACCCGGACACCGTGTCAGACACTTGGACACTCCTCGGACACATGTTTGACACTTCGTAGTGTTCTAACATATTTATTTTTGGGACACTTCTCGGACACTCCTTGGATACTCTTCGAACACGTGTCGGACACTTTGTAGCAGTGATATATATTCAAGTATTTCGAAAGGAAATTTTATGCGAAAGTAATGATTAAAAATCTAAGGTAAATATATGTAGAGGACTAAATAAGTCTGGTTCTTTAATCTATTTTAATCTATTTGTCTACTTTTGTTTATAAGTTTGTTTGGTTATTTAATTGCTTGACGATGAATTGAAGTATTTCTGTAATATAGTATTTTTTTTGTTGAATAATTAATATATATATTAATACATTATATTATTATTTATAGCCGTATCCTCGCTATGTCTGTGTCCTATTTTTTTAGAATATCTCGTATCGCCTTGTCTATGTCGTACCTGTGTCCCATGTTCGTGTCCGTGCTTCCTAGCTTATGGCTTCTGTCTTTCTAGATAGATCTTTGGATTAAGTCAGAAGGAAGTAGATGCCTCTGATTCCAGAGAGGGATCGGGTGTACCTCTTTCTATGAAATGTGCTTGTGCGTTTTTGGATTACCTACCCTAAACCGACCACACAGTCGCACCTTTTAGAAAATACCGGTGATGGATGAGCCACCTGTTCCTCTTTACATCAACACTTCCAGTCTTAGCAATCATAGCTGTCGTGAACAGAATACAGCTATAGTAATCAACTATTCCTTAATTAGAGTTATATCAAATATTCCTTAATTAGGGACAGAATCATTGCTTTCCATATATTGTTGCTTTCCTTATTTTTGTTCTTTCGATCATTATAAATTCAGATTGTAGTAACTCTTTAAATACAACCGGTTCTTGTTCAAGGGTCGCCCCTCCCTCTTTCTGGGTGCTTTTCAATAAATCTTTACTTTTCAAAAAAAAAAAAAAAAAAACTCTTTAAATACATAATAGAACAACCTATTTCTCTCCTCTCTCTCTAAGATTTCTCTCAACTTAGCCTATATTCTTGACATGGTATTAGAGCATCAAGATTCACGTTGAAGACATAATGTAAGAAACTTCTTCTTTTTTTTTTCTTTAAACTTCTTCTTTTTTTTTTTCTTCTTCCTTTTTTCTTTTTTCAATTTCTTCTTTCTTAGTTTCTATATTCTTTCTCTGGATATTCTGTTTCTCTATTATTTCTTTGGCAGAATGACCTAGAACCCTAGGTCTCCAAAAAAAAAAAAAAATACAGAAAGTTGATCTCTGTAATTCTGGCAGAGATGACTTGAAAAAAAAAAAAAATTTCTTTGTTCTTGATCTCATGTTCAAATTTTTTAGTTCTCTTGCTTGAAACTTGTACTCGGAGTCTCGGATTTTCTCGTCTTAGCTATCATGGCTGACAATACGTACACCATTCCTCTCGATTATATAATCTAGACTCATCTCGAATCTCTTCGTCTTTGATATCATGGATCGTTGTGGTCGCAGTACCAAGAAGTGTACATATTGTGGCCGCACCAACCATTCTACTGATTACTGTTGGGAACTCCATGACAAGCCCACATGGACAAATCAGGCTAAGGTTAAGGGGGAGAACTCTAACACCACAGTTGAGGAACATGTTTTTATTCCCAAGGCAGAGCATGATTCAATTGTCAAGTGCATCAATTTTTCATCCACCTCCACAACCACTTTGTTCGGTTCAGGTAATACTTGTCTTCTTTCCTAATCCAGTACATCTTGGATTATTGATTTAGGGGCCTCCGATCATATGATAGGTAACTTTTTTCTTCCTTCTGATTTTTCGAATACTTCCTCTCTCTCTTTTGTCACGATAACTAACGATACCAATTCTCCAGTCCAGTGAACTGGTACTGTTAGCACACCTAGTCTAACCTTCTCCTCAGTTTTGTACCTACCTCAGTTTCCCTTTAATTTATTATCTGTTCCTAAACTTACTTTTGCCTTAAACTACTCGGTAACGTTTTATCCTAACCACTGTGTCTTTTAGGATCTAAAGACGAAGATGATTATTGGTGGGGGCTTCTCAAGGGATGGTCTCTGCTACTTTCAACTGTCTTGCTCATCTATTCCATCTGCACTCCATACCACGACTTCTCCATATCAGTGGCATTGTCGTCTTGGGCATCCTTCGTTAGACAATCTTCGGCATTTAGTTCCCTCTTTACCTTTTTTTTATAGTTTTAATTGAGAAACTTGTGAGCTTAGTAAGCATCATAGGACTTCTCTTAAGCTTAGGTTTAATGGGCCTTGTTTGCACCCTTTTGAACTATTCACTCCGACGTTTGGGGTCCAACACGAACTATTGGTTTGTCTGGTGCGCATTATTTTGTTTCATTTATTGATGACTATTCTCGTTTAACTTGGTTATATGTGCTTAAAGATAGATCTCAAGTATTTATGCTTTTAGATCCTTTTATGCTGAAATCACTATTCAATTTGATGCCAAGTTACATATTCTTAGGACTGACAATGCTCTTGAATATAAAGAAGGTACCTTTCAGCAATTTCTTGAGTCAAGGGGTATTACCCATCAGACTTCCGGTGTTGATACTCCCCAACAAAACGGAATTGCTGAAAGAAAAAATAGACCAATACTTGCTATTGCCCGTGCTCTAGTGTTCGAAATGAATTTTCCTAAATATTTTTGGGGAGCCCTTCTTTGAGAAAATATTTTGTTTGTGCTAATATAACATTCTTCGAGAATATTCCATATTATTCTAAGGAGGGTAGTCAAGTGAAGGAACCTATGTTTCAGAAAATCGTTCTACCATCTTCGGTTCTTGATACTCCTCCCGCTCCTAGGGTTTATACTGGACGACCTCGAAGGGATACTACTTCTACTCCTCCCACTGCCCTGGACGAACCTCATCTGCCACTTGCCCCAGCGGTTGAACAGGTAAAGCCTTCCTTGCATCCTCCATCATCTTCCTCGGCGCCTACAGATCTAGTTGTTCATCCTTCCGAGTCTGATCCTGATTTTCCCATTGCACTTCGCAAAGGTAGAAGGGTTTGTACTGATCATCCCATATCTCATTTTGTTTCTTATGACCATTTGTCATCTTCTTTTCGAGCTTTCTCTTTATCATTGTTATTTGTTATTATTCCTAAGTCATCCAAGGAAGCTCTTTCCCATCCTGACTGGCAGAAAGTTATGGAAGAGGAAATGCATGCCTTACAATTGAATCATACTTGGGATCTTCTTCCAAAGCCTGCAAGTGCTCATATTGTTGGCTATCGTTGGGTTTTCACATTGAAACAAAATTCCGATGGCACTGTTGATCGTTTAAAGGCTCGTCTTGTTGCTAAGGGACTTAGACCTATGGCATTGACTATACTGAGACTTTCTTACCTGTTGCTAAGCTCAACTCTGTTTGCATAATTATCTGTCTTGATGCCAATCTTAACTGTCCTCTTTATTAACTCGATGTCAAAAATGCTTTTTTTCATAGTGATCTTACTGAGACAGTGTTCATGGCTCAGCCTCCTGGATTTGAGTTCAAGGGGGAGTGTGTTTGTCATCTCAAGATATCTATTTTTGAACTCAAATAGTCACCTCGTGCATGGTTTGATAAGTTTAGCAAGGATGTGGTTGCTCATGGCATGACTAAGAGTCAAGCTGATCATTCAGTTTTCTTTAAAAAGACAATGTGTGGTATTGTAATTTTGGTGGTCTATGTAGATGACATCGTCATTACTAGAGTGACGAGGGGATTCAGACCTTCATTCATCATTTGGGTTTGAATTTTCTCACTAAAGATTTGGGCAAGCTCCGTTATTTTTTTGGTATTGAGGTTGCTAGATCAAAGAAAGAGATTTGTTTATCTCAGAGAAAATATACTCTTGATCTCTTAGGGGATACGAGTTATCTTGGTTCTAAACTTGCAACAACTCCCATGGACACTCATCTGAAGCTATTATCTGATGTTGGTGACTTGGTTGATGATCTAGAGATGTATAGACGTCTTGTAGGCAAGCTGATTTACCTAACCATTCCTCGTCCTGATATTGCCTATGCAGTCAGTGTTGTGAGTCAATTTATAACTAGCCCACGAATTTCTCACATGGACGTGGTTATACGAATTTTGAAGTATCTTAAGGGGGCTCCGGGACGTGGTCTTTTCTATCAGTCGTTTGGACATCTGCGCATCGAAGGTTATACTGATGCTGATTCGGCACGTTCTCCCTCAGACAGACGGTCAATGACTGGTTAGTGTACTTTTATAGGAGACAATCTAGTAACTTGGAAAAGTAAGAAGCAGTCGGTTGTGGCACGTTCCAGTGTTGAAGCTGAGTACCGTGCTATGACTCATACTTCCTGTGAGATAACTTGGTTGAGAACTCTATTACAAGAATTTGGGTTTTCAGTTCAAGTCCCATCTCTTCTCTATTGTGATAACCAGACAGCTATTGACATTGTCAGTAATCTAGTTTTTCATGAGCGAACCAAGCATATTGAGGTTGATTGTTATTTTATTCGTTCTAAGGTGACTTTTAAAGAAATTGTGACTTCGTTTGTATCATTTGGTAATCAGTTAGCAGTTAGTAGATATCTTTACTAAGACACTTCCAAAGCATGCCATTGATTCTATCTGTAGCAAGCTGGGAGTTGTTGACATCTACTCTCCAGCTTGAGAGGGAATGTCGTGAATAGAATACAGTTATAGTCAATCAACTATTCCTTAATTATGGTTATATCAATTATTCCTTAATTAGGGACAGAATCACTCCTTTTTATATACACTACTTTCCATATATTGTTGCTTTCCTTATTTTTGTTCTTTAGATGATTATAAATTCAGATTGTAGTCACTCTTTGAATAGATAATAAAACAGTCTATTTCTCTTCTGTCTCTCTAAGATTTCTCTCTCAACTTAGCCTATATTCTTGACAATAGCTAATGATGTCACGGGCGGGCATTCTTGCATCATTGGGGCTCAGTTTGCAGCCCATCCCCTTTTCAATGTCTGCTTGAGGACCTATGTGAATGTTTTGAAATTGGGATGTTCTCCTTTTGTAACAAGTAGACCCACGATATAGAATAATAGATGTTCCTACTCTTACCCAAAAGTAAGATCTATTCATAGTTGGTTACTCCCCCACGACATGTCTTCTTGTTGAAATCTGAGTTGTGTGTTATACGAACCAGAAGAGAAGAG
Source organism: Cornus controversa (assembly GCA_026545225.1). Classification (NCBI taxonomy): domain Eukaryota; kingdom Viridiplantae; phylum Streptophyta; class Magnoliopsida; order Cornales; family Cornaceae; genus Cornus; species Cornus controversa. Next base: position 8,189,955 of record CM048849.1, on the reverse strand, counting down.
ACCCAAGTTGCGATGAGAGAAAAATTGCAAATCCAAGATCGTCGACTTGCAGGTCGCTTTGATTGTGATCGATTGTGAGAGATGTGGAACTAGCTAGGGTTTGCAAAGAGGTCGAGAGAATTGTGCGATATGGTTGAAATCGAACTTGAAGAGAGATGTAGTCGAAGTCGAAAGCGAACAGAGATGGTTGCAGTTGATGCAAAGAGATGAGAAGAAGTTGTAATTGCTATGCCACAGTTGATTATGTCTGTAGCTTGAGGTTGGACGAGGTTGCGATTGATGTCAACCTGGCTTTGATACCATGATAGATTTTGCAATGGTGGGTTTGCACAGTAAAGTAGAAGAAAGAAGATGAAGCTCTGTATTCAATCGTAAAAGCCACAATACAAAATACATACAAGAGTATTATATGCCCTAAGAAAAGAAAAGGACTAAATTACCCATGAAAAAGGAAAAGGAGTAAACTTCCCATTGAAGTAAAATAAATAAAAAACATATGTACTCTAATAGTTAAAAGTTAAGGGGAACTCAAACTAAATCATTAAGTTCAATGTTCCCCGACAATATATATATATATATTTTTTTTTTTCCTATCCAACCGGTTGGAGAAATTCTCTTTCTCGAACCGGTTGGGGAAGCCTATTGTTTGCCGGTCGCCCTTGTCCAACTGGTTGGAGAATTTCTCCAATTGATTGGGGTACCCTGCTGTCCAAAATTTTCCCCAACCCAATCAACGAACTCATGCACTTACTCAATTCTTTTACACTAATATCAAGTGCCTAATAGTTCAACATAATCTCAAATTGGACAAATACCAATCCATCAATCAAAAGGTTTTTCATATATTGATACAAATGTTGAACACCTACAACATTGTTTTTCTTCACCAACCATGAGTACAAGTAGTTGAATCATTATATATCATGACCAAAAATGGCCAAGAAGAGATGTGTTACACTCAAAAGTAAACAAACTTGCACATATATGACCAAGCTACTCATATAAGGGTTCATCTTTTCTTTCTCCCACCAGTGAACTGCTACAAGTGTTAACTCCGTTCAAAAATATTTCCATGTCTTCGTCATGACTATTCTTATGAACTTTATCTGCAAAATCATAGGAGTGAGCAACACAGCTCAGTAGAGAGATGCTAAACACATTTTTACCAATACCATCAATTAACAATTAGGCATACAAAGCATGACATTTATATAACTCTTTGTACAATCGTGATTCTTCCCTTTTTGGTTGTAACTATCCCATTCTTAGTTTTCTCTTCTGAGTTTCTTGATCAAATTCCTTTTTCTTTTCTTTTTTTTTTTCCGAATAATCTCATTATCTTCTCTCAATTTGTTATAAATCTTCCATTATTGTCTCCCAACATGTTATCACTATTCTGTTATCTTCTCCTTCAGATTTATTATTAGGTTTACCTATACATACTAACATAATTTATTTTTATAGACCGCTATTATGAAAAAAGCACCAAACACTGGAATAGGAATGGTTATTCCTGTGCAATATTTTATCTTTACAACTAACCATTGGAATATTAATGACCTTTCATTGCTGGCTTGCAACATATTTCCTATTTTGTTCTATCGTGCATTTCATGTTTTACTTACTTCCATTCTTTTGTATTGTTAGTATGAGTGGAGTGCAATGATGCTCTATGTACAGTCACTTGTTTGCATCTCAAAAATTAAATTATTTTTCAATTTGATCATTTTGCTCAGTTAGAAACTGAATTGTTCTGGGAATACAATAGAAATGGATAAACAATTTGAAATGCATAAAAAAGCTTGGGGCATATATTAGAAACTAGTTGTGCTGATGGATAAGCTCAAGAAGTGTTTGAGGCTTGCACTTTCATCCATATTAGTGGATATTAATGTAAAATTGGAAAGTAAATGTGAATATGCATTTTCTTTTTTCAACTTAATGCAAAACTACTTAAAATCAATTATAGTTAGGTACAATCAGTTATACACTTATTTATTTATTAAATTCAGACCAAGGCTTCTCTAAAATTACAATTAGAAACTATAATAATTGTTGACTATCATTTATGCATTATGAAGGTGATTATACAATATGGGTCCATATTAATTGAAGTCATGGATAAATTAATAAAACATATTTATGGAGTTACATTGTGGATGATATAGTTTTAAAAAAAATTGACCAGGGGTAAGAAGTATTAAATTAGATGTTATTTGCCGATGATATAGTTTTCACTTGTCTTTTTCTTTTTTCAAATTTCCAGATGAAGTATTGTAACTATTATAAGGGATCAATACGATTAATATTTCAACTAGATGTTTTACTTTTCCCAACTTTTGACATTTGGTAGATGTTGTATGTATCTTTCAGGTTCCTTGCACATGCCAAGGTTGAATCAGTAAAATCGAAGGAAGCAGCCGAACAGAGGATGCGTAACAAAAGAAGCTGGTTTTCTTTTACATGGTCTCTGATAACCTCATTGTCTTTGCCAATTTCTTGCAACTAATCACCTTCTTCTTTAATTGTTTTCTTTTTTGGTTGTCATGTTTAAGTCTTTTTTCTTAACCATAGATGCTGCTTATAGTTATCTACCATTTAGCCTTGCACCTTATTGTAGTTTCCTTTTATCTCAGGCGTTCCTCTGATGATGCCTCTAATGGAGATACTTCTGGGGGATCACAGTCAGTGGAGGAAAGTTTGACTAAAGAAGAATGGCAGGCAATCAATAATTTACTTAGTTACCAGCCTGATGAGGAGTTGGCATTCCAGTCTGGAAAGGACATGCAGAATATGATACAGCGTATGGTTAATGTATCAGTTGGTCAAGCAGCTGCCAGGATCATAAGCATCAATGAGACTGAGATTGTTTGTGGTAGATTTGAGAAACTTCTCGTGTCCACAAAGTTTAAACATCGGAGCACTCACTGTGATGTCACATTGAGATTTTATGGATTGTATGCCCCTGAAGGTTCACTTGCCCAGGTTCATTTTTACATAATTGTCATGATTGCAATGTTTCTGATGGGAAGATTCTTGATTCACTGATAAAATAAGTTGTTTAAATTATGATAGCAACTTGTAGACTGCCGTTACTGCCGTGGGAGACCCGCAACCTTTGCAGTGATGCCCGCGGCAGTCGCAAGGGTCACCTTGCGGGCAAGGGGAAGTGGGCACGGAAGGGTGAGGGGCCACTTTTCATATTCTCACGATCCTTGATGCAGTTGTGTCTTAGTCTCTGTGTTACGACTTCATCTTATCGAGTACCTCAAGGAGAGGAAACCCCCTGTGAATAATAACGTATGGAAATCTTGGTAAACCCAGGATTTTTGCAGCGGTGCGATTAACCTCTTACATGCTAACTAATGCAATCAACTTATGAAAGAGAAAATAATCTGTAAGAAGGGAAAACAGAGAGCTAGATCAAGCTAGAGAATAGCTTAAACACCCATAACTCAATCCCAAAAAAAAGGGAGAGGTAGACAGCTGCAATAGGAGGCTGAATATATTGATAATACCAAGAAAGACTCCTGAATACAATTTGGAACAACCCTTTTATAAGCCACAAGGGATGCCCTAGCAAAGATTCAATGCTAACCCTCCATATAGATATAATCTAAGAGCTAATATTCTGTCCAGCAGAATAAAAGATGCTAAAAATGACAAAACAGCCCTTAAATGGTCACATGACTCACTTAATAGGCACATGACTTACTAAATAGAAGCAAAATGACAAAAATATCCTAGCTAGAGCTTAAGGCAACATTCAACGGAAAATTAAAACAGATTTAAGACTTAAATAAGTGACTTAAATACCATAAAGCTATTAATGCAATCTTAGTCTAGTCTTCTTGCAATGTTCAACTGTTTGAAGATAGTCCTCTTCCACTTGCTCTGCATCACTAACAAATAGTTTGTCCACTTGGGTTGGCACATGGGGGCATGTTCACGTCTCGACCCCTCTCCTTGTAAGCGACTGACACGGGACCATGCTAAGGACGATCTTGTTTCCTGCGATAGTCTAACAAAGATACTTACCGTTGAAGTGTTTTGAAAACATCTCTGGAAACAATGACGGAGTGAGGCATGTGTCATGGGAGTAGCAGCCTGTCGCGCAGAGAAGTTACTTCCCACGGCTATGGTGTGATATCTGGACATACAATGTCATTGCTCAGCATGGGAATAGGAGTTTATGAGGGGGATCTAGGTAGGTGTGGAGGAAATCCCGCTTACAGTCCCTGCGAGGTAGGGGGATCCATGCTCAGCCTGGGGAATGAGAATAGCAGTACTCTGACGTCAAAAGCAACCAAGGCCCCTGTCCTATTCCATTTCTTCTGGCCTTTACTTTCTCTTCCTCATCCCAATATTCTCCTGTCCTTGTCTTATCGAACCGTGAGAGTGAGTCACTCTGACAGTTTACTATTTTCTGCTCCCCTTACGATTTTCAGTCCAGCCCCTTTACATTGTGTTAACCAGCTGGTTTACTTCTGTTGTTACCTAATTCTGTAGAAGTTAACAACTTAGTTACCTTTCTTTTTTCCTTGCTACTTTCCACTTTGCAGTATTTTCATGGAATATGAAAAGCTTTTGTTGTTCAGATTGTTTCTCAATTTGAACTTGGCCAAGTTACATAGTATGATTTTAAGTGTAAATTTATTTAGTTATACAATTTGATTTATTAGTGGGCTTATGTGGTGAATGATATGTCTTGCAGAGTGTCTCTAATGAGCAGAAAGTAAATGCATTAGCCGCTAGTTTTGTACACTCCCCTGTCGGAGAGAATGTGGACTGGAGGCTTTCAGCAACAATTTCTCCCTGTCATGTCACTGTGAGTTGCGATTTATTCTACTATTTTTTAGATAGATTACATCATTTTTGTTTAAAAATATTTTTTATTTTTTGTTTTTTCAACATTATATTCTTAAACTCACTTATGCTTACTGCTTTAAAGTTCGTCAATCAATTAGTTCCCTTTTGGCACCCCTCCCTCAAATTTATGATGCAAGGTAATAATTCTTCTACTTCTCTGGCCTCATAGGTGAGCCTTCCCAGTGACTTTGAGAAGAATGTGGATCACTCTATCATATATTGAAAAATTTTCTGTGTTTTGAAGTTTTGATTAATCAAAAACTTGAACTTCATCAAAATAATTTGTGAAGATCATATTAGTAGTATTGGACTCGTTATTGTGGGATGTATATCACCACCGGTGTTTATTACTTTTAACGAGTGATTTGAAGCTTGGAGTGGTAATCATTTCTACTGGATGGTCATTGTCACAATAATCTTTGGTGGGAAAATTATTGTCAGAATAAACACCATTAATTAGAAATTTAGTAAAGAATTGTCTTCCTTACAATTCTATTGTCCTAAGATGGTGCCATTGTGGGCTTTGCAGCTTCCGCACACTCATTCTTAGATCTAATGATCAAATAATTAGGATAATAAATTGCACACACTAGACAATCTCTGTGGTTCAATAGTATCCTACCTGTGCTCACGAATGAAAGAGATAATGCTTTATGTACTGTATAGTAAAACCTGCGCTCATGAATGAAAGAGATAATGCCTTTTGTACTCTATAGTACAGGGTAGATAAGATGCAACATCAAAACCCACAGGAACTCAAAAAAAATCCCAGATTCCTTCCTCAAAATTTCATGCCTTTGAAACAAATTCTTCTTTCATGCTTGCCTTTGGTCCTGGAACCTTGTAACAAAACCCTTTTTCCATTCCCCCTTTTGTTCTTCACTTCTCTCCTATGTCTCTTTATTTACAATCTGAAGGGCCAACAAAACTACTGTTCTCATAAACCACAGCTAATTAGTTATGTATCTTCTTTTTTTTTCCCAACTTCTAGCCTGAGTCCCTTTTTAGAAAAGAAATAATGATCCTTGTAGAATCCCATCAAGAGCTTTCTTAGAAATATATCTAGTTAGGGCTTGTGAGAATTTGTTTCTAGGGTTGGAGAGGTGGAGAAGAAGAAGAGGAGGAGAAATAAGAGAATGTAATCTGATGGTTGTAGGGTTTCTACACCACCTCTCTTATATATATATATTGAAATAAGATTACAATAATGCCCCAAAGTAGACAAGTAAAACAGTAAATAACTAACAGTAAAACACTCCTAACTCAGTAACTCTAACATATCTAAAAAATGAAACCTAGTTAATAATGGAGTTTGGTACAATCTCCAGCATGTCGTATGTTGTATTGCAAATAACTTGTACTGAGGATGAACCTGTAAGCATTCCAATAGATAGACACCTACACCCTTTCCACCACTGCCAATTTACCTTCGTTTATTTGTCCTGATGCAGTGAAAATTTTTTTGATGTGAACACAGTAATACAGTGCCTTTATAATTCGTAGTGGCGGCAGGGGTCAAGCTTGACTCAACTAGTCTTTTTAATTCTTATTGTTCATATATGGCATATCTTTACTTTTTGATTTCCTTTAAGAGCTGATCGATCCACTCAACTTCACATCTATCATTTGCCTATTATAAGACAGAGACACGAAGAATGGCAATGTCATGAATGCTAAAACTCACTTGGGAGATGGTATTATTCTTAAGTACCTTTGTCTTCACATATATGATCTACCATAAACTGTTGCTTTTCAAATTTAAGAGTAGAGGCTGAGAAAATCGTTAGATGAAAAAGCATACCAAAAGACGTAAATTATGCCACTGGATTTTGGATGTACAGAAAATTTTGATATTCGGAAACAAATATACCATATGCTTTTTAAAGAAGCTCCTAGTCAAACCTATTATAAATTACTTTTTGTTTTGAACAAGGGTGTCATATTATCAGATTGTTATTTTCTTCTCCTTGTTTTGTTATAAGTGTGGATATGGCATGTCCAAATCAGGTGAAAATACTTCTGGGTAATGGTGGAGAATTTTTGAAAATATATTCCCATGCTTCCTTTCTTCTCTCTCATGAGCAAGTCATACAATGGAATAAATGTAGACTTTTTATGATTTTCCTTTCTCTGCTCCTTTTCTTCCCTAACAAGCAGTGTTGTAATGCTTTTCTTAGAATCACTGACATGAATGGAAAGAACCAAATGTGAATGTGTTTTTGTGTCATCAGACAACTTGTTGGTACAGTTTATGCAAACATTGTACGGATTTTGACGTCAGCAGTGTTTGTGACCCTTATTGTCGAGGCAACCTTCTATGCTGTATTAATATTAATTGTTTTGTAGTCTAATACTTGGTTTGTTCTATATATAGATGGTATCTTGTTGTGTTTATTGCAAAATGAGCAAGACATATGGTATGAGAATTGGTGAGAAATGAAAGAGCTACATGCGATTATTCATGTGGCACTTATTTATATTCAATTTTATATTGTTCATAGGCTCATAGCTCGAGACCTTTGATGTTATACTTGATACTTCTCTAATTAGATAACTATGGGGCATCACTATTGACACATTTGAGAGGATTAAACTGGTTTGGAAGATGTGTTTAATGATATAATCTTTGTTACCAGGACTCAAGTTTGTGTTGGGTGCTGATATGTATCCTATCGTCAGACACGTCAAATTGCTAAACCAAAGAACACATGGACACTACTAAATATTCATATTATCTATTTTTTTAATTTTAATTTATATACTAGAATAATTTCTTTATGTTACACTTGTGTTTAATATAGTCACGTGACTCGTTTTGAAACAATAATATGATCAAATTGAATCATTGGATATGTTTTTTTTGGTGCATGTCCATCCAAAAGTGTCGGACCCATATCAAATACTCATGTCCTATTATTGTGTGTTCCACACGGGTACTTCACTATTGAAGAGTCCATGTTACATAGGACGTAATAGAGTAAGATTTATGGAGAGGGCACAACTAACTATCTTCAGTTCGAGACACTTAAAGAATTCCACAAGCCAAACTGCTCTTCACAAGGTAGAACATGAAATCATAGGTTACATCAATTTATCCCTTAGTGTTCAATGTTGTTCAATTACTTTGGTGGTGAACGTTTATGGTAGAATCAGTCTCTACTTTGTATAAGTGAAAACTCTATGGCTTTAGAACTTATATCTCTTATGTTTGCTGTTGTAGTTTATTAATTTTTTGAGAGGCTTGAAAATTTTATTTCCTTTCTTCTCCTTTTTCTCATTACAGTATTTCCCAAATTGTGATAATTTTACTAATATTTTCTTTAATGAAATGATATTGCAGGTTTTGATGGAAAGTTATGCTCGTTATGTAGAATTTGTGAAGAGGAGTAATGCAATTAGCCCTACCATTGCATTGGAGACTGCAACTGCTTTGCAGGTGATGATGTGACTACTTTTGATATTGCAATTTTTTTTATGTTCTTTTGTTAAACAATAATGTTTCTATTCCCCTTGGGGAGTGTGAATATTAGTTTTGGATACACACAATGATCCATAGCCATGCATGTCCTTTTAGCCTGGGAGAAGTTGAACCTGAGGCCTCTTGGTTTGCCCCAAGAGTCTCTGCCTAATCTGGCTGCCTCGTTGGGGTTTTGGTATTGCACTTTACTAATGTGAAACTAACATCTTCTTGTTTAATGCCAACTGCAGAATAAGATTGAAATGGTGACTCGTAAAGCTCAAGAGCAATTCCAAATGGTTTTAGAAGAAAAAAGCAGGTTCATCTTTTTTGACATGTTCATCCTGTTAGATTTTTCTTTCTTGCTCTAATATTACCCTTTTACTGACTCCTATATTGTATCAATCTCCATTGTATGCTTTTAATTATTCTCTCTTTCTGTTCTCCTTCTTATTTCAAGTTTTCTCATCTTATCATGGTCATATTTTCTTTTTTGATCCGAGTCATCACTACCGAGTAATCACTAGAAACAAGTACATGCTCATACTCATCATGAAAGTTTTATCATGTTGAGCTAAGATGGAGACTTTCCATCCTTACTCAAATAGAAAATTCCTCTGACTTAAGTGACAAGCGTGAGAGAGATGCGCATTGTCTTTTGGTTCTTCTTTTTGGCAAGGAATTTGACACCAATCCTCCTCCCCACTTCTCCTCCTCTCTCTATCTCTCTACTCTAAAAGCTTAAGCTGTTAGAGAGGGTGTAACTTTAGTATTTAAATTTTCTAACAATTCTTGCACACCTTGCCGTTATTCAATAAGCATCTTAGATTGGTAAGGAATTCTAATTCACCCAGTTCTCACCTGAAAAATTGTGGATGCATTTTTGCCAAATAATCTTTCTCAAACCTCAGCGTGGTACATATGAAGGTCTGTGGTTTGCTTTCCGAATTTCTATTGTTGCCAACTTGTTCTCCTTTGCTAAGGTCATCGATTGTTTTTTTAAAGCCACCTGAGGCAGTTGAGAGTGTCATTTGACAAGAAATTCTTTCATCCAAGTTGGCCTTAAGTGTTTATTCAATGAAAGCAAAGGAAAAACCTTCTTTGGGGTGCTTGAAAGATGAAATTGTAATGCAGTCAAAGAACTAATTAGCCAATTCCAAATTTTGTTAACAAGTAACCTGTCTATTACAATGCTGTTGCAACTTATAAGAAAAGAAGAACAAAATTAATTCATAACCGTTCAATAACTGTAATCTCAGCCATATATTATTACTTAAATTAAATGAATATTGTAATCCCTAAATTTAATATTGTAATCCCTAAAATTTCTGCTAAATAAATATATTATGAACTGTTATGCAACATAGTAACATGAACAGTACTGCTATAATAACAGTATAGATGCAGTAAGTCTGTTGATGTTATCCTGCTTTCCTTCTTAATCTATCTTTTGGTTTAACATACCTACCTTTATCTTTAACCGAATAATCTCGATTCTGCATTTTTGATATTCTCTCTTATTTTTTGTTTCTCTAAAATATGCTTTACTCTTAGACAAAAAGCTAATAAGTTTACACTAATTATATCTTTTTTATTATTTATATTTGATATCTCAGATTTGCTCTTGACATTGACCTTGATGCTCCAAAAGTTAGAGTTCCTATGAGAATATGTGACTCTTCCAGATGTGATAGCCATTTTCTTTTGGATTTTGGCCATTTTACATTGCGCACCAAGGTATGCTAGTTAATTTCAACCTTAAAATTCGTATTCACATTGCGTTGACTTTGCTTCAAAGTATTTTTATTATTGCAGGAATGTCAGCCTGGTGATCAGGGGCAGGTTCTATATTCTCGTTTTTATATATCAGGAAAAGATATTGCTGCTTTCTTTACAGATTGTGGTTCTGACAGTCAGAACTGCACTCTGGTATCTGCAACTTATAATAGTCAACCTTCCATATCTCCCATGTCGGGTTATGGTGATAAACTCTATTCTCTGGTCGATAGGTGTAGAATGGCAGTAATTATTGACCAGGTATATATTTGGTCTCAAATAATATTATAAATTTGTTTTTACTGTTATCATGAGATATAAATATATCGTAAGCATTTCTATTTTCTTGTCTATTGAAGATCAAAGTACCTCATCCAAGTTATCCGTCCACGCGTGTTTCTGTTCAAGTGCCAAGCCTTAGCATGCACATTTCACCAGCCAGATATCGTAGACTTATGGAATTGTTAAATATATTTCATGGTTCGATGCAAAATAGTGGTCAGCCAGTGGTTGAAATTTCCCAAGCTGAATTTGCCCCTTGGAATCCCCCAGATCTTGCAACTGAGGCTCGTATCCTTGTTTGGAGGGTATGACAAAGAAAACCATCTGCTGCCCAAATCTGCTGATAGAATTTTTTCTTGTATCTGATTCCTCATATATAATATTGATCCAGGGAATTGGCTATTCTGTTGCTGCATGGCAGCCATGTTTTCTTGTGTTATCTGGATTACATCTTTATGTGTTAGAGTCTGAAATGTCTCAGAGTTATCAGCGATGCTCAAGGTTCACCTTTTCTTCCTTCCTTTTTCACCTTTATCCTTTGTTTGTTTCTGCTCAACTGTTAGTGAAATAATACTCTTATATTCTTGGTTTCCACTCTTTAATGAATGGCTGATAATTGAACACACTCTGAATGTTCTAAACTTAGAATTTTAAATGTTGGTTGTGCAGCATGGCTGGTAAACAAGCATTTGAAGTTCCTTCAACAAATGTTGGCGGTTCTTTTTCTTGTATTGCTGTGAGTGTTAGAGGCATGGACTCTCAGAAGGTAAGTTGTTTCAGTTTCGATAGAGAGTTTGTATCACTATATTTCATGGATTAAATAATGAGTGTGGTGGCTAAAACTTATGTGACACATGCTTTCATATATTGAAGGTACTATGAGTTCTTTGCTTCAATTGGTGCAGTAAGTGTGGGTGTTGAATCACATATATATGTTAATTGTTGTTTACAAAGCTATCCATTCATAATCCATTTTTGTATAATTATTATAAAAAAAAATTACTTGGAAAAGGTGGTGCAAATTGAAATGTTATGGGCCCCTTTTCCTACTTGTTTCAAATAAATTTCAATGTCCTCTTTTAGAGGCATAGAAATTAAATTTACTTGTCAATGTGCTAGATATGTGTTCTTCGTTCTTGCTTTTGGTGTGCAACTGGTCCCTTTCTTTTATTTGTGCTTATAATATCTTTCTTTTCCATTTCCATTACCTAGGCTCTGGAATCGTTTAGTACACTTGTTATAGAGTTTGGTGAAGAGGAGGTGAAGGCCACGTGGTTGAGAGCACTCGTACAAGCCACATATCGAGCTTCTGTATGATGTCAAATCATCTATAGTATATTAATCTTTGGATTTTATTCATTTATATTGTGGCTAGGACTTAGAATTTGTATCTTTTCTATTTTGGTGTTATATAGGCTCCTCCTTCTGTTAATATACTTGGAGAATCAAGTACTGCTGCAGCTGACCCTGTTGAGCCTCGTGCCTCTAATTTGAAGGCAGCTGATCTCGTTATGAATGGAGCATTGGTGGAAACAAAGTTATCAATATATGGAAAGGTATATATATGGTCCATATTTTAGTGCATTTATTTTGCCAAAAGTTTCTCCAAGATCTTCATGCTTTGATATTATTCCATTTCAAATTGTTATAGCAGTTCTGATTTCTTATATGACATCCTAATAGCCGGTGTGCTTTTTATTTTATCCATTTTTAATATGAATTTGCAGACTGGAGATGAGGAACATGAGAATTATGAGGAAAAACTGATTCTCGAAGTTCTTGCTGGTGGGGGAAAGGTTAGTCTCACCAATTTTTACTTTCTTCTGACAATTATGCTTTTCTTTCTTTCTATTTTTCCCCACCTACTTAAAGTTAAAATGTTTTCCGGAAGTTAAATATCTGATATTTGGAGTTCAGATTAATGGATATGCATTTGTCACAGTTGTAATATAAACAATCATCTTACCTTTTCTTAGCTGTTTTTGGTAGTGTTGAGTTGGGAGTACGAAACTTAATTGAGAGAAAGTTTCCTGCTATGTTTTTGTAGATCTTATGATTTGAATAATGCTTAATGTGTGATGAATGGCAGCTACTGGCCTTTATCTTGGGAAAGTATTTGTTTGTTCAATGTTATTGATACTGATCTTTTATCTTGGATGAGTATATGTTTTTGTTATACTTAATTTATTCTTACATTGGTGTGGTGGGAAAATCTTGTAACATTTCCTGGACTGACTTCCCTAACTATAAATGGAAATTTGGGAAAATGATATTGTTGTTCAAGACAAAATCTAGTTGATGGACCATAGTAAGGTGAATATTAATGCTCTGTTTGGTTCTTAAACAGGGAGAGGGATTTTTATTTATTTATTTTTTAATATTGGATTCTTTGCCAATGTATTTCAAGAATTTTTCTTTCCTTCACATTCTTTTAGAGAAGCAAATAGAGGGTGAGAAATATTGAGGTATGGTTTGAATTTAATAGCATGTACGATAAGTGTGTCTAAAAATATATATGATTTGTCTCAGTAAAACTAGTATTATATTTGAGGCATTTTTAATGATATTTATTTTCCTGGTAAATGGGATATTTAATGAGGGCGATCCTTGGCGCAACGGTAGGTTGCTTCATTATGACTTGGACGTCATGGGTTTGAAATGGAAACTGCCTTTCTGCATGCAGAGGTAAGGTTGTGTACATCTAACCCTCCCCAAATCCTACAATGGTGGGTGCCTCATGCCCTAGGCTTGCCCTTTAAATGGGATTTTAGCGATTGGCAGTGAATTAAATCCAGAATGTTCATTTCCAAGGCTACTCTTGTTTATGTACATTGTTGCAGGGAGTTGCCTTTAGTAGGTAATTCACACTGCTGAATTTCTGTTATGCTCAACAAACTACAGAGAGCAGTTTGATTTCCAAATTGATATAGGTGTATTTTAGTTTTTTGTTGTAATAGAATGGTGGTAGAGGTGTTGTGTATCTTAAAGAAGGGGGTAGAGTTAGGGTTTCAATTCTTGTTAATGAATATTGCGACCAGATTTTAATGCCTCTTCTATTTTTATTTATGTTTTTACTTGTAAAAGTTGATGAGCCTACTGTATCAACATTATGTAATTCATTGTTTTCATCCTCAAACAATTGTTCTTAGGATACAAATTGTTGTACCTATTACTTGCTGACATTTTTGTATGTCAATATTTAACGTGTGGTATATTGCATTACAGGTACACATTGTTTGCTGTGAAGGTGATCTGACAGTCAAGATGAAACTGCACTCATTGAAAATTAAAGATGAGCTTCAAGGTTCTTTATCATCAGAGCCGCAGTATTTAGCTTGCTCCGTGTTGAAGAATGACGATTTAGACCCTCATGTGAAGGAGGTGTCCTTAGTACGTACAGAGGAGGATGACATTTATAAGGATGCTTTGCCAGATTTCATGTGTTTGACTGATCCAGTCATTTATTCTCAAAACATTGATATGGCTCCCAGTACAGGGGTGGGTGATATTGATGAATGTGCTGGATTTGAGTTTTCTGAAACCTTAGTTCGTGAGAACGATCTTGGAAAAGGAAGAAGTAATCATGGTGATGTATTTTATGAGGCACATGGTAGTGATAACTCGGATTTTGTATCTGTTATGTTTTTCACGAGGAATCCTAGTTCGTCTGATTATGATGGTATAGATACACAGGTACTTGACTTAAAAATCGTTCAATTGATAAAATAATGAAAAGAAGAAGTAACCCATACCGCCTTGTATAGATTTGCTAATTTTATTGATAAACATCTTCTCCAGATGAGCGTTCGCATGTCGAAATTGGAATTCTTTTGCAACAGACCAACTCTTGTTGCTTTAATTGGTTTTGGCTTTGATCTGAGCTCTGCAAATAGTGCGGTAAGTGGTGCAAACGTGAAAAGAACTTCAGATGATGATTCTTTGGTGAGCAAAGACAAGACAGAAGATGGGTGTTCTTTTGTTAAAGGGTTGCTGGGATATGGTAAAGGTCGTGTGGTTTATTATTTAAATATGGACGTCGATAGCGTCTCTGTGTTTCTTAATAAGGAGGATGGTTCTCAGCTTGCAATGTTTGTGCAAGAAAGTTTCTTGTTGGATCTTAAGGTGAGAAGAATCATGTATTTTACTGAAGCTTCTTCTGTTGTTTTCCCCATTCATGTACTAATCGGTTTAAATATTATCCTTTAATTTGGCATTTTCTTGGTAATCTATTTGTTTGTCCTGTCATAAAATGATGTCTGTTGCTGTTGTTAACTTAATAAGGGTGAAAAAGAAGGTTGGGGAATGGAACTTTAGTGAAATGGAAAAGAATCTTTTGTAGTCGTGAAGCCTAGAGTGGCTTCATTTAAATCGAAAGCCAGATTGCTACAGTTATTCTAGAGGACTACATTGCTCAGCAACTAGGAAGCTTTTATCTTTCTTTCTTTCTTTTCACTTTTTTTTGGGTAGTTAGATCACACATAAGCACCAATTATTTTCCCACTGGGGACTTGAACCCTCAACCTTCCACTTGGAAGGAGGACATACGCCTTGGCTAAACCCTTGGTAGTAGCCGTGTTTTATGTTATATTTGTAGAATAAAAGAATTTATAGTATATGATATCTGTCTATGTATTTCAAATAACATGATAGAAATTTTCCATCATAGCCTCCAATATTATTTTTGCCGTCTAAATTTGCTTTGATCTCATCATAGAAGTCTTTGTGTATGCTGATAATAATATATGTTTAACTTCATACTATGGTGTCATTTGTCAATTTATGATATTTGTACCAAATTATCTTTTGTGTGCAATATCAAATTGTCAATAATTGAAATACCATTGATACATAAAATGGGAATGTTGTGGTGAATTGTAAAACTCTTGGAGGTTATGGTACATGGTTTCTGCCTTGAATACTAGAGAAATGTATTTGTGTATATAAGACTGAAACCTTACCTCAACCTTGTTATATTTGTAGACACAATATAGAATCTCAGTCCACTGTTCCCCTTTTTATGACCTTTTTAATCATTTCCCAGACTCCAAATGAAACTTGGTGTGCTAGTTGGCATTGACCTGGGTACCGGTGTTGTCCTTGTTAACTGAGGGTGCTGGGAGGGTAGATTAGATATTGAACAACCTCAGAATATTATTGACTAATAGGGGAGATTGAATTCGAATCTCTTCTTTCTCTTTCAGTTTGAGGAGCAGACAAATAAATACATGGAACCTTTACAATTTCTTTTCGTTTCCCCTTTTGTTTTCTTTTTGCTTTTCTTTACGCGTTTATTTATTTATTTACTGTACTGAGTTATTTTCTTCTTCTTTTGTTAAGGCACGTGAGAGAGGTTTATGACATTCTTTTCTCATGGTAAAAGAAAGAGAGGAAGAGAGAGGCGTTTTACTAATATCTACGCTCTTGACCGTGTCGTGTTGTTGTATACCATGCCTTCCCTTTATTCTCCATATCATCCTTTCCTTATTCCCATACGAATGAGGTCAGCCACATGAATTCTCTCTCCAATATTTTCTATTACGTGCCATTTCCCTTACCAAGTTTAATTTTTTAAAGTCATTTTTAATAACATCATTTCATGTTATTTTTGGTCATACTCTCCATCTCTTACCTTCTATTACAACTAATCTTCCTTGCTTCACCAGCGCATCACTAGGTCTTCGATATATGTGTCCAAACATCTTAATCTACTCTTTTTAATCTTTTTACAAATGGGCACTACACCTAATTTTTCTTTCATACTCTCATTAGGAACATTACCTCTTCTAGTCACTCCAATCATCCACCGTAGTATTCTCATTTCCGCTACATGAAGGCGTTGCTATTGTCCCTTTTTTAGGGCCAACACTCTGCCCCATACAACATAGTTGGTCTCATAATGATCTTATAAAAATTTTCTTTTAGCTTATGTGTTATTCTTTTATCACACAATATCCCACTAGCTTGCCTCCATTTTGTCCAACCTGCATCTATTCTACTAGTTATGTCTCTATCTATCTCTCCATTGTTTTGTATTATTGATCATTCGTACCGAAATTGGTTGTTTTGCATAATCCTTTAGTCTTCAAGTGCTATAATTATATTTTTCATGTTCGAATCTTTAGTAAATTTACACTCCATATACTCGGTTTTAGTTCGACTAATTTTCAATCCTTTCGATTGTAACATATTTTTTTGCATTTCTAGTTTTATTGTTATGTTTTCTGTAAAGGTATCCAATAGAACGATATCATTGGCAAACATCATACACCATGGAATCTTGTTGTGGAAGTATTTTGTTATCTCATCTAAGATTATTGCAAAAAGATATGGGCTTAGCACCGATCCTTGGTGCAATCCTACGTTTACGGAGAATTCACTAGTGTCATCACATGTGGTACGAACTTTAGTTTTCGTATTCATATACATATCTTGGATACTTTTTATAATTTGTAAAGAGACTTGTTTTCTTTGTAGGGCCCACCAAATTATATCTCTTGGAACCCTATCATATGCTTTTTCTAAGTTTATAAAGACCATATGTAAGTTTTGTTGCCTAAGTAGGTATATAGCTTCCATTGTTGATCTTTTTGGCATGAAACCGAATTGGTTATCTGATACTATCTTTGTTCTATGACCCTTTCCCACACTTTCATTGTATGACTTATTAATTTAATTCCTCTATAGTTGCCACAATTTTGTATATCCCCTTTGTTTTTGTAAAGGGGTACTATTGTACTTTCCCTCCATTTGGCATTATACCTTGCTCTAAGATAATGTTAAGCAACTTTGTTATCCACTTAACACCTACATTACCTATTGTTCGCCACACCAATGTAGGAATATATCCCGGGCCTATCACTTTATTACCCCCCATCTTCTTATATATCTACCTCCTTGTAGGTGATTTTATACATCACTCCTCTGTTAACTTCATTTTCTTCTACTTCTTCTCTAGGGTATTCCTCACTTAAAAGATTTGGAAAATAATTCTTCCACTATTTAATACATCACTTTCTTTGACTAATATTGTGTTGTCTATTCTTTGCTAATTTATAAATAGTTTTCTTGCCCTCTTTTGTGCCTAGTTTTTCATATGACATTAAATGAATTTTGTTTGGCTTTGCTTACTATCTTCTTTACTTCACCTCTGAGTTTATTATATGTGTCTAAGTTTTCTTGTAATTTACTTTTTTTGCTATGTTTTAAAGCTTTTCCTCTTTTGTTTAATTAGTTGTTGTACCCAGTGTTGTTAAAGGCATGCGCCTAGGCTCCAGGCGCACACAAGCACAAGGATTGCGCCTGTTGTCAACCCAGGCTCAGCGATGTTCACTAGGTGCGCGCCTGGACTGTGCCTTATACAAGCTAGTCGGGCACGCCTTACTGATATTTCCTTTTTTCTTTTTCCTAATTCAAAAAGGAGGCTTCTGTCTTGTTCAAAAGAAAAGAAGAGAGAAGTCCATTACAATCGCAAGATGTGAACGACGCCAAAACCACACGACACGATGCCAAAATCCCTACGTCAAGAGTTGTAGAGACGATCAGATACACGTCTTCTTCTTCCTCTCTCTTCATCTACTTCTTCTCTTTCTTTTTTTTTTCTTTTTCTGAATGTTATCCTATTGTACTAAATTATTTCCAACTGTTTTTTTTTTTTAACAATTTTTCTTTTTCTTTCTTCTTTTTTGCTATACCTCTCTCTCTCTCTCTCTCTCTCTCTCTCTCTATCTCTCTCGTTGTATTTTTCTCTCTCACTCTTTTTTTTTTTGTTTTTCTTCTCCTTTGGATTTTATCCTCAATTATTTCCGTTGTTTTTTTATAAAAAAAAACAAATTTTCTTTTTTCTATCCCTCTCTCTGTGTCTTCCTTCCATTTCATGCTTTTTTTTTGTGCTTTGCTTCATTTTATAGTTCTTGAATGCCATGGTTGATGGATTTATTTTTTCATATTTGATATGAGTTTTTAAAAATATTGATTATGAGATATGAATTCTTTTATAGTAATTTAACTTTTCAATTGTGCACCTCACTTCACTCAGGCTTGGCCTCGCCTTGCGCCTAGACTCCAAAGGACCTTTAGCGCCTAGAGCCTTTTATAACGCTGGTTGTACTTCCTCATTCCACCGCTATATCTCTTTCTTAATGAACTTCTCTCCTTTAGTTTCGCCCAAAACTTCTTTTGCCTTATTCCTAATGTAATTTGCCATGTTAGACCATAAGTTATTTACATCCTCATTCCAATCCCATTGTGTATCCCTTACTATTTGTTCTTTAATGTGACTGCTTTACAACCCTTTAAATCTTTCCATTTAATGTTCTTATGACATTTTTTTACGTTTTTATACTTAAACCCTTTGATTCATGTCTAAAATTAGTATACAATGTTGGTTTGTGAGACTCTCCCCAGGAATTGCTTTGCAATCTTTACATGAATCCCATTCCCTTCTTCTATACAAGCAAAAATCAATTTGTGTTTTACTCATTCCACTTTTATATGTTATTAGATGCTCTTCTCTTTTTTTAAAGAGAGTGTTGGCTATAGCTAAGTCACAAGCTTTTGCAAAGTCTAAAAGTGTTTCTCCTATCTCATTTTGCTCTCCAAAACCATACCTTCCATGGGTTCATGTATATCCCATCCTATCAACTCGTACATGTCCATTAGAGGCACCGCCTACGAAGATACTCTCATGATTTGGTATAGATTGTTTTAATTCATCTAACGGGTCTCAAAAGAGTTTCTTTGTAGTGTCATCTAATTCTTCTTCAGGAGCGTATGCACTTACTCCATCTGTCTCATATTATTTGTCCACCTTTTCATTTTCGGTTGTCCCAAAATATTTGTCCCAATTCAAAAGTCAATTTACTATATTTTGTAACATTACCAATAAAACCTTCTTGCATTGAATTTATAAAAACAATTAAGACATCACTGTGGGTCCACTATGGGTAAATTTGATAAATCATTCACTACCAATATAATAAAAAAATAGTACAACCCACCATCTTAAAAAGATAGGTTCCCAAAAAGGGACTAATAAAAATGAATCGAGAGAGTATTATATTCAAGATATGTTCATCTAGCACAATTTTAATAGCTATTAATCTATCTCCTTGTCTTCGCACCTCTACAACTTTATCTCTCATGTAGTGATCCACTACTATGCCTACTTCGTTTCGTTGGTTGTCTTTTCCTCCTGAATAGATAAGCTTAAATCCCTCTCCGATTTCTCTAGCTTTTTCACCTTTCCATTTAGTTTCTTGTAATCATATTACGTTCACTTTCCTTCGTTTTAAGGTATCCACTAGTTCATTGCACCTACCGGCTAATGTTCCTATGCTCCATGTTGCCAGCCTAAATTTTTGTGACTTTTTTTTGTGGTATTTCTTATTTGAGTGAGAATTCATCGAAGATTTGACTTACGTTTTACAGTCGGTTGTCTCCCTGACTCTAATCCGCCTTCTTTTCACTTCCAACCTTGGATACTAGCAATGGGAGAGTCAAGATAAAACTAAAAGGTAAATTGTTAGGAAAATACCCAGTAAATTTAAAATATAATAATACTATTAACAAACTAAAAAAATACGTAATACTAATAATATTATTGTTAACAGTGCTCAGATAATATAGCAGATACTATATAAAAGAAAAAAAAAAAAGACAGCTAATAGGCAGCAGACATTATGGCTTGGCAGACAAGTTGCTCTTTTCACAGATTGCAAGTACTTGATACTTTGTGTCAAACGTGACAGGAATATTCTTGATGGAGTGTAAAAGGATCAGGAATCTTTTTACTTGTACTCTTAGACCCTGGACTGCATGAAGCAGTCCATGTTGACCAGAACTTGACAGCATTGTGTTGTTATTATCTTCCTTAGTGGAAGACATAACATTGTGGTTGAATTTTTTTGGCCCATTTCATGTGAATCATGCTAAAGAGATCAGTCATTAAGAAAACATGAATTGTCTATGAATTTGCTGCTTTATGACAGAGATCATATGGCTTGTAAATTTTATATTTGTTTTTTTCTGTTTGACCCATGAATCATGGTTATTACATTTCTATTAAAATTATGATTTTTTCCTTTACTTAGTGTGATCCCCATAATTGCCTATAAATACTTGCCCTTAGTGAGTATTTCTTCCCGCATATCCCCCTTTGAAAATTTTTGGAGTCTCTCAGCAAATTTTCAAGGTATGTTCTTTTATGAACAAAGTTTTAAGTCATGGAAGTGGTTGTAGATGTTGATGCCATTGCGGTGTAACGGCCGTTTCGTAATGGTATCAGAAACAGTGTTCGTGCCATGGCCCAAACATACCCATACAAAATTTTTAACTCCAGATTCTTATTTATATTTAATGAATATTGAATGGTGAATCAATATGAGAAACAACCGATAAATTGCATTTGAACCGTTGTTGACAATACAAACAATTTTCTTATTTTGTAGTAACTTTCTAAAGTTTTCTTTGAGTTTTTGTAATATTCTTTTTTTTTTTCCAAAAATATCCTACAAATTTCAATTAATTTATGATAAGTTGTGAAGTATATAGGTAGAAATTACAAGTTGAAACATAAAAATTAATAGTTTATAATCTATTGATACAATTTTTTTTTTAAATTAATAGAATATAAAATTTCAACATCAAATTATAAAAAAATAGAATATTATAAAAAATCTGAAACTAGCAACAAACAATTCCCATGTAGATCCGTCATCGAATCTATACAATTTATAACACAAAAAAATTGTTATTTAAATGATGGAACTGTAAATCACTTACTCCTTTGAAAATAACTCGAAAATAGTCAAAAACTTGATAGATTGTTAGATTTAGAATTTAGTGCAAGATATATGACATAATATATATATTTGAGTTTTGAACTTTTGATTCAAATAAATAGGGTTTAGGATGAGTAAGTTCGAAGGTGAGCGAGGGTTGTTAAAGAGAGATTGAATGGAAATGGATGGAATAGAAATGGCTATTGGCGCTAAAACAGGTGGTTGGGCATCACTACCATTAGTCATTCGGCCATTACAGATTGAGTCTGGCCGAGTCAGCCTGTGTTCCTGCCAAGTCACCTGTTATTTTCATTTTAAATTAACAGGCTGGGAAGGGAACAACTCCTGCTTATTTCATCCCAGCTCGGTCAGTTCCCTGTATAAGCCGACTCCCTAAACCATGTTTACAGAATAATGTTTTTTTTATGATTGGCAGTTAATTTTTGAATTTTAATTAACATATATAGGTTTCTTCTTTTTGTGGTTTCAAACAAGTGGAATTTGAGATTGTTAGTTTGATTTTAAAACTTGATTGTTTTACTGAGTTTTTTTTTTTTTTTTTAGTTTATGGTATTGTATATCAGTTTGTTCTCTTACATTGCTTCTCATATTTTATATAACCACAGTGCTCATTTTGATATCCATCGTTCCTACCTGCTTCCTAAATTGTAACTATGGTTTATGTATTATGAACTCGCATATTTGTTAGGTGTAGGTAAGTGTCTCGCCAGATTTATCGAATCCCAAAACCTAAATATTCATTTCTTAATTTCTTTTCTTTTATTTTCAATAAATTGGAATGGTATTTTGATGTAATATAAATTGTTCAACATGGACACTTCACTCATTTGAATCAATAATATAACAAAAGGAACATAAGAAGACAGCTTTAGCCGATTTTTATCGTAGTTGAGTAATCGGATATGCTTGATAAATACATGTCCAACTAGGGATGTCAGATACATATCCGATACCAATACCCCAACCTAGGCGTTTTATGTCCAATTGGGTTTTCAACATATATAGAAAAGTCCATCTATCTTAGACTATAAGCTGTATCTTGTATCAATAAGGAATTTGTTAGTTTTAATTTTCATTATGAGCATCATTGTTGTTTATGAGGTTCATCTCACTGTATAGATTTTTTTTTTCCAGTTTAAGGATTGATTATTGATTATTGATTTTTGTGATTTTTTCCTTTTCTCTTTTTAAATGAAATGTTTTGTTCTTTCAGGCTTTTATTCTCATTTTCTGACTTTGTGCTTGTTATTTTTAAGGTTCATCCAAGTTCTATTTCTATTGAAGGCACATTAGGGAATTTCAGGCTGTGTGATATGTCACTTGGAACAGATCACTGCTGGGGTTGGCTTTGTAATCCACGCAATCAGGAGGCTGAATCCCTCATCAAGGTTCATTATTATTTATTTGATTTGAAGATGATATCTCACAAGATTCGTATCTGTTTATTACTTATTCCTTCTTTGTCTGTGTTACCCTTTACTGAGACACTTCTCTCTTTTCATATTAATATATATATTCTGCACAGTTTACATTCAAGTCTTTTAGTGCTGAAGATGATGACTATGAAGGATATGATTATAGCTTGTGTGGTCACCTTTCTGCTGTTCGCATTGTTTTCCTCTATAGGTTTGTTCAGGAGGTAAGTTCAGATGTTACTGTTTGCATTGTTTCTGTAGTCGCAAGCACATGTTAACTATTTCTTAATGTTCATACTCTCTCTCTCTCTCTCCAATAAACTGTCCCTTGTCAGTCCAGCTTTTCAAGGGAATATGCATTTAATGTGTGTGCCCTTTAAATTCCAAAACTAACCTCCAAAATGAAGATTTTCATTGTTAATTTGGGAAAGTTTTGAGAAGTAAAATTTAGGAATGTTCAAATTTTTGTACATTGACTTTTTAAAAAGGGATACTTATTTTGGGACATATTAAGAATAAAAGTATTATTTAAGCTTCCATACTTGCTGTTACTGTTGATTTGTAAGCGGATAAATGTTTTTCCTTTCTTTTATCTAGTTCTATTTTTCAGGCTTGGTGATCTGCTGTTTGTTCTCTGACATCCTTTTTGCCATCAAATTATTTTGATGGTTGTTTGGAATCTCTCACAAAACTAGTGGGAACATGCTCTTGCAGGTTACTGCATACTTTATGGAACTTGCCACCCCACATACAGAAGAAGCAATTAGACTTGTTGATAAAGTTGGCGAATTAGAGTGGTTGATAAACAAATATGAGATAGATGGAGCCTCTGCCTTAAAGCTGGACCTTTCACTGGAAACGCCTATAATAATTGTGCCAAGGAATTCAATGAGCAAAGAGTCCGTACTTCTCCAAACTAATTTCTATCATCCAGTCCTTGAATTAGTCTAAAGTTTGTCACAATAAAAGGATGAAAAAAAATGAGCAGATAAAGTGATATACACAATTTTCTTGATATTGGCAAAATCTAAAGGTGCTACAACATTTGTCATTTGATAAGGGTTGCTGATATTGAACATCTCTCTCTCTCTTTCTGCTTATATTTTGCTTTGTTCCTGATCATGATAACTTGGATCTAACTTTCATGCCCACCCATATACTCTCTGTTCCACATACTATTCATCTTAATTGATTCTTCTTTTCCTTCCACATCCTTTTTTGTGTCAGAGTGCCCTTTTAGTGGTCTACTTTTGTCTTGTGTTCTTAACCGTTCTCATTATCTTCCTTCTCTGGAAGCTTTATTTTATTAGGTAATAAAATATACCTGAGTGTTTAATGCATGTATGTTTAATATCTTCTCTATGGCTCCAACCTGTCTACTGAGTTTGGAGGAATAAAAAAAAAAAAATTATTTGTTTCTTTGTGGACTCAAAATGCTCCTAATATTTGATGATAAGACACTTCTTTTCTGTGTGCTTTTTAGTTATTTCCTTTTTGAGTCTTGGGCAACAAATTTCATAGTGGCTCTAGTGATGCTGATAGCTTTTTCTGGAACGCTCTGCTCATATTTCTGCTTCTTGAGATTTCAGAAGGGGAATGTAGACCTCCTAAATTATGTTACTCTTTTATATGTATTACTAAGATTTTAAAGTATTATATTGGCTGATTTAGTTGTTGAATGTTGATGAACTCTTTATTACTATGATTCTATCATTTTGGCAGTTTCATGCAACTTGATCTGGGCCAGCTACAAGTGAAAAATGAGTTTAGCTGGCATGGATGCCCAGAGAAAGATCCTTCAGCTGTGCATCTTGATGTTCTTGATGCAGAGGTAATTCTTTTTCATTTTAATGCGTTGATTCAGATATGGTTTAAACTTAACTACTTGAATATTTTAAGTCTCTTTGCCAAATTGCAGATTTTGGGGATCAACATGGCTGTAGGAATCAATGGTTGTATAGGTAAACCATTGATAAGGGAAGGGCAAGAAATTCATGTTTATGTGCGGCGCAGTTTAAGGGATGTTTTCCGAAAAGTACCAACTTTTTCTTTAGAAGTGAAGGTAACATTTGTGTTAGATTTTCTCCTTTTCCTTTACCCTTTTTTATCTTTCTTGTTTCTTCTCGTTCAGCTTCTATGGTCAATTTAGCAGTCGTCAAGCAATATGATCTAGGTTGCTGCCTCTTTATAGTTGATTTTGCAGTGTAATATACATATATGTGGAGATTTGGTTTGGGGGGGGTGGGTGGGGGGTGGGGGGGTGGTTTGTTGGTTGTTGGGTTTATCTACTTCCTCGGTGTGGACTCTTATCAATGTTCATTCGTGTAAGCAATTAAAAGAACAATATGCTAAACTGCCGGACACTGTCTCCTTTCTTGGTTGTGTGGTTTTTTTTTCCGTTCTACCTCTAGCTATATCTTGCTCATATTCTCAAAATATACAGTGGACTAATATATGTTTATACCTTCAAAGTAGTTCTGGCTAAACATTTCTGGGAATGTGGCTAAATAATACTTGAAGGCTTGATTCTATGTATATATTTTATAATAATGAATCATTTAAGATGTCAGTGAAATAGTTTGGCAAGTTTAAATCTTTTAGACTAAGTGCTAGAGTTGATTTGGTCAGCAAAATATTTTAGACAGGTTATAATTATCATATAATCTTTTGTGCTTTTGTCTTGAAAATGTAAGAGTTGTCAATGCAACTTGTTATAATTACTATACAAGTAAAGAAAATCTGAGAAGGGGAGACGTCTATAGTATGAATGCGTGAATTTTGATCAGGAAGAAGAGAGAGGAGAAAACAAGTCGTGTATATTCATTTGTACAATATAAAATCGTAAGAATACAAAAATAAATATGCCCTAAAAGTTGACCAACTAAAAAGAAAGAAAAATACAATATTACCCCTAACATGAATAAATTAGAGAATCTCTAACATACATCTCTAACACCCCCTCAAACTCACAATGTGACAGTAGTAAGCCTCGAGAGTTTGCTAAGAAGAAAACGAAAAGGCTCAATAGTATTGGACTTTGTGAAGAAGTCAACTAACTGCATATAAGAAAAAACAAATGGCCAAGAAATAGTGCCAAGCTATAGGTGATGGTGGACAAAGTGACAATCAATCTCGATATACTTGGTACATTCACGAAAGATAGAATTGTGTGCGATAAGAATGGCACTCTTGTTATCATAATACATAGGAGTAGAATGAGAGAGTGAAACACCCAAAACACCAAGATGCCTCCACAACCCAACTGTCTCTGTTGTAGTAGTTGCCATAGCACGATACTCTGGCTCAGTAGAAGAGTGAGAAACAACAGTTTGCTTCTTGCTTTTTTAGGAAATGGGAGTCACCTTGGAAAATACAAAAGCCAATAGCGGACTTGTGATTACACCTATAAACGGATCTGATTCGGATCATATCAGGCCTTATCCGATCCGAACTCGATAAGAGTTATAGCTAATCCGATCCGTAACCCGACAGATTATATATAATTAAATCTATATCTGATTTGTTATTAATCGGATATCCGATCTGATAACCCGATCCGAAAAATAATATAATTTTTTTTAAAAAAAATTAATTTCAAAAGACGTTAGAAAATAATGATTAGGAAAAAAAATAGAAAAGAAAAATAAAATATAAAAAAAAAAGTAGTAGAAAAATAAGTATTTCACTTTTTATTAAAGAAAAATCTATAAAGAAAGACAAAATAGAGAGAGGTAAGAATAAGAAGGAAATAATGATAAAAAAAAATTTAATAGCACGTAAATATTATATGTTATAACATTAGATAATATATTTATGATAAATTATATATTATATTATTTCGGATCGAATCGACCATAATTCATATCTGATTTGTTTAGCTAACGGATTATCGGATTCAAATTGCTAATGAATTATCGGATTGAATGTTCAATCCATATCCTAATTATTGGCTCGGGTTCGGATCGGATTTGGATCAAAATCTGATCCATTGACAGGTCTACTTGTGATTTGTGGAATCACTAGCTAGTCAGAAAAAGCTCGAAGTTTCGAAGTAGAGGTGGAGGTAAAGAATAAACTCAGGTGTAAAGTACCCCAAAGATGGTGCAATATACAAAGAATTGCTGCCTAAGAAGCATGGACACGGACAGGATATGACACAGATACGCCAACACATCAAACTCGAAAAAAGTAGGGCACAAACATGGTATGATACGCCTAATATAAATATAAATTTTCATTTATATATCTATTGAATAAGACAATTATAGAACTATAATTTATTTATAATTTCTATACTAAAGTTACATAAGTTAGAAATTGAAGCTATTCATATACCAAGAAGAATATATTGTATTACTATCATATCTTATCATTATAGTTATATATTTTTTTCATCACATACTTTCACATGTGTTTAATGTCAGTTTTTAAAGAAAAGGAGGTTGGACACTTCGATGTATGTGCATAATATTGTTTCTGAGATTGTCATGTGTTTGTTTGATAAAGATAGGGTGTGGGATGTGTTTGTCATGTGTTTGGAATGTGTTGAAGTGTTCGAGATGTGTCGAGCAAGTGTCCACGATGTGTTGGTCAAGTGATCGAAATAATAAAAATTAATTTTAAATTACAGAGACGAGCATGAAGTTGGAGACGTGTCCAGGAGTGTCCATGAAGTGTTCGTGTCGGACAGGAGTACTGAGAGGAGGAGGGCAATGTTTCATACTTGTTTGGTTAGGAGATTTGACAGAGAAGTGGGAAGCTTAGAAAGGATTGCAAAATGGGCTCAGAAATCCTGGAAAGTGCCTAGCAGCGTGAAGATAACAGTTATGCTGGAAAGTGCCTACCACATACAATCCTCCCTCTGCGACTTATCTCAATCTACTTCTTGGAATGAGGATCGTGCACAACACTACCAATTGAAAAGAAATGAACTAAAAATCCAGAGTCAAACAATTGACTGACAAAAATTAAATTCAAACCATCGGGGATCTCATCCAAACCATCTCATCATTCCCTCCCCCCTCCATCACTTGGCTGTATAACAATGCTAAAAACTCTTCTACCTTTACAAGCTTCCAATAATAGAACTCTCTCGAAACTGTAGTCCCAAGTCGACCTCTCTTTATCTAGTCGGTAACAGTCAGCAATGAAGGCATATCTATCCATAGCAATCCTGAAAATGTGTGGAAACCTGTGAGTCAATGCAATGTCCCCGCACCAGAAATCCATCCAAAACCTGACGTGTCACCCGCTCTTGACCCTAAAGCGAATGTGTTTGGAAAACTAATCCCAACCATTCTTGGTAAGCTACCAAACGCCCACCCCCGAAGAAGAACTCACCTCCCTAGATAAACCACTCTAACACCCTCCCCACTCCTACAAACAATGACCCTCCTCCATAGTCTGTTTCTCTTTCCCCCAAATCTCCAAAATCATTTGCCCAACAAAACCTTGTTGAACAAATCTAACCTCCTAATCCCCAACTCCTCTATCTGAATGGGGCTACACACATTTCCCCAATTCACCAAGTTGTATTTGAACGCATCTCCCATACCACCCCACTGAAAATTCCTCTAAATCCTCTTTCTCTATCTTACAACTAATATAGACACTGAAATATCAGCAAAGGTCTACCATTGGATCCCAAATGGAAGCCCTCCTCTACGAGGCTCCCAACGGCAATTCCAAGTAAGAGATAGGGAAAGAGCCAACCCCACAACTAAGAATATTAGCAAAACGCCGAATCTCCTCTACCACCCCAATTGGAACCAACTCGCTCTTCCCAATGTTGATCTTCAAGCCTGAGACTTCCTAGAAACATGAAGACACATCTCAAGCATCTGAGCTGGTCCTCCATCGACAATTGTGTTATCTGCAAAGAGCAAATGATAAACCACCAAGTGGTACGGATCTCTACCCACCATAAAGCCTCTAATAAAGCCAAGCCCTTCTGCCCTTCTCATTTATTTTTTGAAAGCCTCCATGATAATGATGAACATAAAAGGGGAGAGCGGATCTCCTTGCCGGAAGTCTCAAGAACTAAAGAGTCCGGCTAGACAACCATTCACCAGGACTGGGAACTCAACAGTTGAGATACAATGGTGAATTCATCTCCTCCATCTGTTCCCCAACCCCATCTTAGTAATGGTGCATATAACATAGTTTGATTTTCTCTTCAGGCTTTGTCAATCTAACTTGTGACGTTTCACATTGCCTGGGAGGGGAAGGCGCTAGCACTTATAAGGGGGATGTCTCATGCTTGTGTAGATGCGTTTTGAAAACCATGAGTGGCAAGAGGGCGCAAAGAGGATAATATTTGCACAATGTGTGCAGTCATTACAGATGGTATCGAAGTCAATCCTCAGCCAGAATATGGGGGCACCGTGCACAACCTATTAAGGTCACGTTAGCAAGGATGTTGGATCCCATGGGGGAGGGATTATGACTTCCCACATTGCCTGGGAAGAAGTTGCCGGCACTTATAACCGGGGGGGGGGGGGGGGGGGGGGGGTGGACCTCCTACCTGTGTAGACATGTTTTAAAATCCTGAGCACCAAGAGGGTGCGAAGCGGACAATATTTGCACCGCATGAGGCGGGTCCTGACATAACATGTAACATGGTTTGTTGTAATTCACCGTCCAATACTTTGCAATGTTCAACTTTTTGTACATTGACTTTTCAAAAGGGAGACTTATTTTGGACATCCCGAAAAAGGAAAGACAAACTTATTTTGGAATGGAATACATGGACTTGAGGAGATGAATTGTGTGTGTGTGTGCCTAGGTGTTGGACATTCCTAAATCCCAATTCTTGGAACATAAGAACTTGACTAGAAATGTATCCAAAAGTTGGATATAGATATGTAGACAAATTGTCCACATTTAAATATGTTCTCTCCTATCTAAGAGTGTAATGTAAGATGTTACTGTTTTTTAAGGATATACTTGATTAAAATTTAGATTAAAAAATGTGGTTAAAAATGGATTTTTATCTATCTTAGAAGTAGGAACCCTTCTCTGTTGTCAAATGTAATATTGTTCTTCTATCATCACATGTAGAGGATGGGGTGTTCGAATTGGGTTCTCATGCCCAATGAATATCGTATATGCATTTTGTTTTGTGTTGTGTTGAGATAGTTTCATTGAGGGGAATAAGACAGTCCATGTAACACATTTAAGACCAAATTTGCATCATATATGAATCTTTTGGAATGTAGTATTTTATAAAGTTCTCTTTCTTTTTTTTTTTCAAATTAGAAAATATGTGCTTTACGATTCCCTTTTAAATATATGGCAGAATTTTGGAGGACTTATTTTACTAGTAGGGGCTTGGTTTGTCTGAAATGTTAAAGAAAGTTGACGAACGTTAAATGTTATTGTTCAGGAGCAATGCTAATAATTTGGTTTTATTCGATTGAGATTTTTATATAAACTGAAGGGGAGAAATTATAATTTTATGGAGTCCTAATTTGCTCTCTTTTTTATCTTTATTTGCTAAGCATGTATCAATATTGGATCGAAAGGATTTTTTTATTTTTTATTTTGGGATAGGCACAAGGGATATGATATCAAGGATGATTTTCATTTACCTGAAATTACTATCAACTGTGCTGTTAAGTGTAAATGGAACTAGAATTTTGTTGTGCAAAAAACATTTTGTTCAACCTTGTTAAGTGTGGTTATTCAAATGGGTGGTACTTTGGTGGGCTTGGATAGTCTTATGGTCTTAAGCTTTTGAAATCCATAACTGATATCCAACTGATACTTTTCATAAATGTCTGACACAGCAATGGCCTTAGTTTACTGTGACTTGAAAAAAAATAGCCACCAACGTCATCCTCAATTAGGGGAAATGATAGTAACTTTCTTTGAATTGTTCTCTCTCATCTGGGAAACTGTTACCTTTTTACTGAAGGGAATATGATGATAGGTCCTCCATATGTGGACACTTTATTGTCAAATCTATAATAGTTCCAACATTGTTATCTAAGATAGTGAGATGCAACTACATAATCTATAAAAGTTTTTTCTAATATATATGTCAACCTTCCATTCTGCATCAACATAGACCATCCAAATCTGCTCCACGTCTTCAGTTGCCTGTCATGACTAATTGGTTGAGAATATGAACCATAATACAGTTTGAAGTGGACAGATATATACCAAAATGTTACCTTTTGGACATTTGAGAAATGCTTGCTTGAATTCTGATGTTCTATCTGTTCTGTTTTGTATGTGTAATGATAAAGTCATTTTGCAATGAAGTGGAGTCTCATTTATCTAATTATATTTTAATTGAAAATTTGAAAATTTTATTTTTGGTAAGAAATATAAAATTATATAATTCTCGTGTTTTAAATTTGACTTTTTTTTAATATTAGAATTTTTTTTCTTTTTAAAAATTTGTATACCTCATTTTCAACTTTTTTAGTGGACTGTAATTATTATTCAATTATTCACTTTATTTTTCGAAATAATACAACTATAAGAGTGAGCTGACAATGCTTACTTCATTTATTATATATTATCATATTTCAATCTACTATGTCAATTTTTTTTATCAGGGATAAATTACTTTAAAATGCCTGAGAGGAGGAAAATTTATTTTTTCTTCAAACAGCCTTTGATAAGCTTTTGACATGGTTTCTGTTTTAGCAATTATTTTTCCATATGGATTTTTGTGACTCTTTGGTTGATTCTTTCTATTAATACTCTGAACAGGTGGGATTATTGCATGCCGTAATGTGTGATAAAGAATATAATGTTATTGTCGATTGTTTCTCCATGAATTTATCTGAGCAACCAACAATTCCCCCAAGTTTTCGTGGCAGCAAGTCTGGTTCAAAGGAGACGATGCGGCTACTGGCCGATAAAGTCAACATGAATAGTCAAATATTTTTGTCGCGTACTGTTACTATAATGGCTGTGGAAGTCAACCAAGCTTTAGTAGAGTTGTGCAATGGCATTCACGAGGAGTCACCCTTGGCTCATATTGCTGTAATGTTCCTTTTTTTTTTTCCATACTGAAATTTCAATTATGAAATTATCTTCTTCATGTGATCTGCTTTGGCTCTTGTTCCTTTTTATTTCTGTGCCCAGTTTTAGAATACCCTGGTGTGAACTTATTTTACTTGTTTCTCTGTTGTTGCAGCTAGAAGGTCTTTGGGTTTCATATAGGTTGACTTCATTATCTGAGGCAGACCTTTATGTAACTATTCCCAGATTTTCTATTTTGGATATTCGCTCTAACACAAAACCTGAAATGCGCCTGATGCTTGGATCATGTGCCGATGTTCCTAAACAAGCTTCGACTGGAATTTTTCCCTTTTACTTAAATAAAGGTGGCTTTATGCAAATAGATTCTCAATCTGCACCCAGCATGGATGTACCAAATTCTACTATGCTTGTGATGGACTATAGACGTCGTTTATTATCCCAATCATTTGTTGTGCGGGTACAACAGCCCCGGGTTCTTGTTGTTCCTGATTTCCTTCTGGCTGTTTGTGAGTTTTTTGTGCCAGCTTTGGGAGCAATAACTGGTAGGGAGGAATTGATGGATCCCAAAAATGATCCCATAACTAGAAAAAACAGCATAATACTATCAGCTCCCATTTACAAGCAGACAGAAGATACAGTACACCTGTCTCCGAGTAGACAGCTAGTAGCGGATGCTATAGGGGTTGACGAGTATACATATGATGGTTGTGGAAAGACAATATTTTTAAGTTTAGAAACAGATCTGAAGGAAGTCCCTTTAACTGGATTTCGACCTATCATTATCATTGGACGTGGTAAGAGGTTGCGCTTCGTAAATGTGAAAATTGAGGTATGCATTTCTTATCTAGTTATTTTTTGTCTGGACTCATGTAAGTGGCATCAAAATTTGCTTTTTTGACTTTTTCTCTAGCAGCAACCTATAACAAACGCACAGAGTAAGTAGGATTATGTAAGTGCGAAGGTTGAGAAATTTTGCAACTCAGGGAGACTCGTCTTAAGGTTGAAAAATTTTGCAACTCAAGGAGACTTGTCTTAACTATTCCTTCCTAGCTATATGGTTTTGTCTTCTTAATCAACTCTTTTTAGAAGCATTTCCTGGTTAAATCTAACTCAAACATGATCTCTCTCGCAACCTCGCCTTACGTTCGTTTGTGCTATTTCATTTTTTGCACATTAATTTAAATTTTGTAACTTTTCCACTCTTGTTGATTTATGTCCATATGACGATCTATGTCGGGCAAATTTCCCTCATTTTATCTCAATTGGTACCATTTCTAACTTTCGACTAATGCATTTGTTTGTTCTTGCATAATCTAGTATTATAAATGATCTCTGAAATTGCTTAACATTTCTTTCTTATTAGACACATCTAATCTTCTGCATGATTAATGGAATTTCTACTCAAATTTGGCCTGAATATATGCTAACATGGCATTTAAGAATCTCTTTTTCATTTTTCCATCATGCTCTATTTTCTTATGTGCGTAAATCTTCCCCGTCTAATTCTATGGTTTAGGATCTGTTCTGCTTTTTGTCAAGACGTATATCATATATATTTTTCACTAGCTTCCTGATGAACCTGAAATGATGTTAGGTATTTGGGAAATGTATTCCCTGCTTCTAGGCATCTTACTAAACTGATTTATTTTTCGTTGCTTTTGGGTCGAAGTAATAAAATCTTGTTTTTTCACTTAGGGTGGTAGTATGCTACTATCGGGTCCAAACAAGGATCCTACTAAATAATTGAAAGGGTGAATATTTTTGACCTCCCTTGAGGTTTGCCTTATTATCTCTCAGCTAAAATTTTTTGCAAAATGACTGTGACCTTCCCTGTCAAACTTGAACACCGTCAATTTATTTAACAGAATTTGTGAAACTACCATTTTGGCCTCACTAAAGATTAGTACTATTGTTTTGGATGATGTCATCAAATAAATATTAAATTAGACACTTACCCTTCTCAAATTGAATCTAACTACTTTCTCTCTCTCCCCCCCCCCCCCCCCCCTTTGATTGGTTACGTTATCCAGAGGTGGTCTCTTCTTCGCCATGTGTGGTGGTGCCGTCGTTTGATTTTAGGAGTTGAAAGCTACTTTAGATTTTCTTTTGCTTCTCACAAATACGAGCAGACTGGATATTGGTTTGGGATCACAACACCCTTCAATTGCCATTGATAGTAAAACAAGAAAATTGGATTTTCTAAAGCACACAGATAGATCTCAGAACCTTTCTATTGATAGTATACAGGAAAATTACAAATAGAAAGCAAAAAAAGAAAGGGCCTGTTTTGAGAGTTTTACTTTTAATAGGCACAGACATGGAAGACCACAATACCATCTGAGAAAGGGAAAAATGGATTCCAGGTCTTCCACACCCTCCAACACATGCTTGACTCCGGCGAAAGGATAAACAATATAAGTCTGCCATTATTGGCGG
This sequence comes from Cornus controversa, assembly GCA_026545225.1. Classification (NCBI taxonomy): domain Eukaryota; kingdom Viridiplantae; phylum Streptophyta; class Magnoliopsida; order Cornales; family Cornaceae; genus Cornus; species Cornus controversa. The sequence goes on along the minus strand of CM048849.1, from coordinate 8,155,924 downwards.
TCACATCCAACCAGAAAGTTTCACCGTCATCGAAGGCAAGCTGACAAAGATACCTTTGATCCTGATTCACCGAAGCCATTGCAGATTCAAAACTAGAGGAGAAGATGAAGAAATTTCAAATGAAGATGGTGGTGAATTGACACATCATAAGGAACCTGCCTATTGTTCTTGCTTAGTCTCTCGCCTTGGTTCCTTTGCCTGCTCATCTTCGGCGGGAACCTATTCCAATCTTAGAATAAATAAAGTAAACAATTCCAATAACCTCAGAGTGGTAAATAATGGAAACAATTGGAATAATCTTGGAATCAATGATGCAAATAATTCGAATAATCTAAAAAATGAGGCAAATAAGGGAAAAGATGGAGTCAATTCTCGATTCATATTGAGGTGGTCAAAGCACTGTGGGCTTGGGGTAGTCAAAGGTTATTTGAGTCATTTTACGTCATTTAGGGGTAGTTTTGGTATTTAAAAATCATTCCACCGACTAACACAAGGTTTGACTAATGCTAGGGGTGGCTAGAGATATTTGGACAAATCTAAAGGGAGGTTGACTATTATTTTTCAATAGGTTTTAGCCAAGCGATACTAAGACAAACCTTAGAAATGCCACGACATAGACCACATAGTCCTCCCCGCATCCCCTCCTCCTTATGGTTGGGAGATTACATAACTCTTCATATGTAGAGTACTCGCGCATCTACCAAAACACATACCTCAGTTGTCGGAGAGATATAAAACCTCACCTGAAGGGATTGGTGCACCAAATCATAGTTGGACTCACACATGCACTTCCATACTCCAAATGTCTCCACGCCCCAAACTAGTCTTGACCACCACCAATTCTCAACTGCAATTCACAACTGTTTGTAACGTCCCGCCAACTTGCAAGAGGAGGTTTCGCCATGCAGGCACAATGCGAACGCTGAGCAGGACACTATTTGGCATCTGCATAGCATAAAGAAAGCAAAGTTCTATAGTCTTTTGGAAGTGTTTAGAGAAATGTGGAGTATTCTAGAGAGATATGGAAGATTCTAGAGTCTTCCAGAAGTATCTAGAGAAGTGTGGAGTGTTCTAGAGAGATGTGGAAGATTATAGAATGTTGTAGAACATTCTAGAAGTATAGTGAAGTTTTCAGAGTTATCTCGAAAAGTGTAGAATGTTGTAGAGAGAACTGGAAGGTTCTATAATGTTGGAGAGTATCGTAGATATTTGTAGAAGTTTAGAGAAGAGTCTAGAATAGTAGAAAGTTCTAGAATTGTAGAGAGATTTGTAGAGGTAATTAATATGTAAGCATTTATGAAGACGTTTCTAGAGAGGAATTAGGATGCCTATAAATAGGCAAGGTAGTCATTTGTAAGAATCAAGCTCCAGAAGTGAGAAGCTCCAAGTGTAAGAGTGAGCCTTGTAAACACTTCTTTTGAGTAGTAATACAAGTAGTTTTTCCTCTTACTGACCAAGTGTGAAGTGTGCCCAAGTGTGAGTGAGTGTGCAGGCGAGTGAGGGAGATAGCCACTATCGTACACTAGTGAGTGGCACGAGCGGAGTACATTGGCTAGAGAGAGCGTGGAGTTAGGCTAACTAAGGCTTGTGTGAGGAGCAACAACGTCTTGGTGCTGCACAGGTGTGGCTAGAGTGGTGGAGAAACTCTAGGCCCGTGACATGTTGCTACACAACACCCTCATGTCCTATAGACTGCCTGAACTACAAAATTACTTACTACCGACAAAATTATGGAAAAAAACTAGGGAGAGTATGACATCTAGACACCTACAATTCTACTTGTTTTAGGGTTTCGTGTAATATCAAGGCCTAATTATATATATATAATTCTTACTATTGGATTTTAAGTATTTAAGAGTCACTTTCTTAATAAATTTCACATTTAGTCCACTGAAGTCTCATTTAAGCTCAAGTTCTTAAGGTTAATTTGACTCAATAAGGTAAACGTTAGTTTAATATATTGTATTATAATTTTCTATAATTTTTCCTTAATACTTCTGCAGCACAAACAGAAATATAAGAGAAGTCTTCTTACAACAGTAAGATAGACTAGAATCACTCCAATTAGCGTTGGAGCTAGATTTCTGAAAAAGATTTGGGAAAAGCCTGAAGAATTGTTTATAATTAATATTTTATTTTGATTAAGACGTGTTACATCGGAGAAAAGGGGCTGTCCTATTATAATTAAATCAATAATGACCTTCGATCTTTTCTAGACTGACTTTAGAATCCCCACACAACATTAATAACACCTTTACCATTTTAGGTTATTGACAGGAACCAACTTTTAGATCTCTCTTTTGAAATTTAGTAGTTTTCCAAAACTCGTCTGAAGACAAATCATGAACCAAGAGTGGAACTAATAGGATTTTTACATTGGAACAACAACTCCTATGTCACGCCCCGAAATTTTAATACAAGATCATTTAGTCCAACACTTAAATTCAGTGCATGACTTCAATTCAACTCTCAAATCCATCCACTATAATATTAAATAAAACATATCTCCAATATAAAATATCAACTAATAAAATGTCATCTCTATTACATGCTACCTCATTACATGATCACTGATGCTAAAAAATAAAAATTAAAAATAACAAAAATAATAAAACTAAATGTCTCTAGACCATCACAAGCCACCTCCACGAACTAAGTAGGTCTGTACCTAAAATAAATGTTTGGAAAGAGAGGGATGAACTTGGGAAAGCCCAATAATTAACATTCTAGCTAATCGATAAAAACCCCCATACCTCGGCAATTAATACAATTATATAAAAACATTATCATTAAGCAGTTCAATTAATTAATTAAGTAATAATGAATTTCATTAAAAGAGCATATAGCAACCATAAATAAATGATCAACCATCAATACTTAAATTTCTATACCCTTAACAATTCAATACCATATAACCAACTAGTCACTAGCAATATGCACCCTAAGTGCATGATCAAGACATATCTAAAACTAAACTATCCATCACTTGGGCTTGCTCTGAGGCTCTAAGCTTCAACACCAATGATAATCCTCCCTTTAAGGTCACACACAAATACCAACAATCCATCAAATAAGAGAACGCTAGTCTCTGAATGTTTTACATGGACTCTTCAAAGGCACGTGAAGTACTCGTGTCGCGTCGGACACAATACTTGGACATGAGTATGGGATATGTGTCCCTTTGGTTGGACATGCATCTAAAAAACTTATTCAGTGATTCAATTTTCTTATATTATTGCTTTGAAATGAGTGGAATGCCTATATTAAACACAATATTACCTAAACACTTGATTTTACTCTAGAAATATAATAAAAACAGTAAATAATATGAATCTTTAGAAGTGTCCACGTGTCCTTTGTTTGAGGACTCTACACGTCCAATGCATGGATACATACCCGAACTTGACACACGTACCCGAGTTTATGTAACGTATGTCTCTGAAAACCATAGGTACACTTCTTAACTCAAATCACATTCTTCGTTCTTATGCCTGGGAGAGATCACAACTCAACTCAACACATACCGTAGTGATAGGCCTCATACACAACAATACCTAAATCCCTAGTGATAGTGGGAGAGGATCATAACCTCAATCCAACTATCAATGATGGGAGAAGATCACAACCTCAACCCAAATCACATCTGTGTGCGGAGAGGATCACAAACTCAACCAAAGGGACGCTTACCCAAAACCATTACTTAAGCTCATCAACTCGAATGATTGGTGCACCAATAAATTTTGGACATGTACACAACCTGTCCAACTCCACAATTTTCAACCATCAACTTCAACCCCCCGCCCCACACATACACCCCTACACGCGCGTGCCCTAAAACCTACTCTAATTACTATATTTAATCTATAAGCCTAATGTAATGAGAGTATCATACCTAGAAACATGCAATCCTACCTAATCTAGCTACCTATAAATTTTATGACCTAACTATTTATGAATAATTCACCATACCTAGAAACATCTAATCCTACCTAATCTATCTACCAATAAAAAAAATTGACCTAACTATTTATGAATAATTCATACTCTCAGGTTTAGCACCTAAAAGTGCTACTTTTCGGACTAAATAAATGGCTAATTAATCTCAACCTCACCTAAATCTAATTTTCTATGCATATTTTGACTTAAGCAAATTAATATTATTTAACTACATTTTTTTTCATAATTTTCAGTAATTTATAAATAATTTTCCTAATTTTTATCAATGAAAAATATAAGATAAATATTTTAATATTCTAGATGGACCCAATTGCTGACCCATAAAATCGAACTCAACAAATTACCCAAGTGGGCCAAAACCCCACCCAAAACCCACTTGGGGTGAGTCACACACTTCCTCACTCGCTTGGCCCGAGAGTGGGCGTACGCAAGGCCCACACTCACCATCTTCTTCTTCTTCCCCAAAACATACCCAGAACGTACCAGCTACCATAGCTTGCTGCTCCAGCCCCTTCCAACCTCAAAATCAGACCTTAAACTCCCTATAATCATACCAAAATCATGGTGTTTCAATTCCTAAACACAAAACACATCCAAAACCTTGATTCCCTCACAAAGCAAACATGAATAATTCTTGACCCCAAAACGATATCTCAGCCATGACTACCAATTCCCAACTAACTATTATATGTGTGTGTGTGTGTGTGTGTATATATATATATATATATGCGCTTGTTCTCTGGTGGGAATCCAGTTAGTCTTGTTTTGGGTCTAATCTACCGGATATGGTTACATAAATAATATGTTCATGTATATATCATGTACACTGTACCCAAATATAAATTCATATGCCTATATATATATATATACATATGTATATACATAACCACTATGTGGTTCCAGTAATCAAAGTCAGCAAAATCTTCCCACCACTAGTCAGTTTCATTGCATCCATGTAACAAATCAGTATTCATGCGTAATTACTTAAAATAACACTTTCATGTGATGCATTGAACTTTCTAACATGATTTTTAATCAATTTAACTTATTCAAAATTTACTCTAAAAATGTAACCATGAATTATTTACACATGTTTCACATAAAAATTCTATCCTCACCATTACTACAATCGCATATAATATATTTATATATATATATATTTCATATATACACATCTAGATAATTTTCTTATTTATCAACTAATTAAAATCTTTGTAAATTAGTAGAATATCACTTTCCTATCAATATTGCAAGTTCTCTTGATCTTTAATTCTCTCTCTTAAAGAATTTAGACCGATATGTATTGTATAAAAAAAATGCATCATTTCTAAGCAAATTATTCAAGGAAACTTCCTTTCAAAAATAATGCCTACTGCACCACACACCATTTTATCTTCAGATTTCCTACCTCCTTGTTTTCCAGCCAGCGTAAGTTAGATGTTCCCACAGCGTCAGAATCAAATCTATGATAAATAGATTGGACTGTGACAACTTCTTCAACTTTAGACAAGTTGTTGATTGCTTCCTTATTTCTCCTCTTTCGCCTTACTTGCTTCTTTGTCCTCTCCAATCTCAGATTCATCATCGCCTGATGGAACTTTAGTAGTTACATTGTTTGATTCAATTATCACTTGATTTCTTTTATCCTCGCGTAAATCAACTCCATTATTCACTAAAGAAATTTCTTCTTCAAGTTCTTGAAGAGAGAAAGTTGAATTTTCCTCCAGTGTCTCACCTTCTTCATCTTCCCATCTACTGAGTTAATGATGCCTACAAAATCAACATAATTTCCATTGTCTTCCACAATCAAGTTGTTGAAGCAAGAAAGTTGAATTTGCATTGATAATGTGATTTTTCAAAACTATTGGACACTTGGCAGACTTGTATTTGAACCCCTCATGTGTGTAGTAACAAAATGCAGACTCTTTGGTATGGTTCACCATTTCTGTCCAAGTGTTTTGTGGCTGTTTAACTGATATGGCATCACCTCGTTTTGCACTTTATAACTGCTTATGCTGCTAATTCTTTCTCTAATAGGCTGTTCTGTCCAATTATGACATTGGTATGCATCTACTCGCTGATCCCTTTGTCACCTAATGTCCATATTTAGAGAAGAAATGATTTCAGGTTGTTCGAATATAATTGTCAGTCGAGAAATTTGATGTTGCAGGCTCTGAAAGTCTTCTGTTGTGTCAATCTTGGTTCCTTGCTGAGCCATAGATCCGCAATAATCGCAGATCTAAGAGAAAGCTCCAATACCATTTGCAGTTAACAAAGATAAAACAAAAGTCTTCTTACAACAATAAAATAGACTAGAATAACTGCGATCACCATTTTGCCTACATTTCTGAAGGGAAATCTGCAAATAGCGTGAATAACTGTTGATAAACTGATAATATCTCAGTCATATTGATTATGACTTGTTATAGCAGATAAAAGGGGCTCCCCTTTCATAAAACCATCAATAATGACCTCTAATAATCCCCACACCGCACTATTAACACCTTTACCACTTTCTCAAGTAAACACTTAGTAATTCCAATGTTTATTTATTTCTTAGTACCCCAAAACGATTTTCATTAATTATTAAGTCAAATAAATAATATTGATTTTTTGGATGGACGTAAAAGTGGGCCCAATTGATTGGGCTGCGCGCGAATGGAGTCCCAACTATGACACGACTCGACACTCGAGGAAGCTGCACGACCAGCATGTGCTTGGCCCGCATGTGGACCTTGCACAGCAGGCAGCTCCTGGGGGTTCTTTATTCTTGGTTTCCAGCAACCTGCACTTTCAGAAAGCCTAGCTTTTTCCTTATTTCCCCCTTCAATTTCAACCTTAATTCTATTCTGATTTCAATTCAAAACATGGGGATTTTGTACTATGTTTATTTATATTATAGTGGTATTGATTTTTTTTTAAGCAGTGGTCTATACTAGTCATATCACCACTTTAAAGTTGGGGTTGGAATAGAATCAAAATATATGGATTCATGTTATTTCTTCAAAAAAATTCCAACCAAATTTCATATTTGCTTACGAATAAAATATACTTCTAACTCTATTTTTAATTTAACATCCTCTAATCTTGGGGATACCATTCCTCATTCTAAAACACATTTTTTAAATTAAAAATGGTACTAGATCACATCTTATCCTGACTTTCTTTCCTTTTTTTCTTTTTATTTTATCTGAAGCATTACATTTTTGTCGTGGGTTATAGTTTATTTTTATTCAAGAACTAGTAACACTACTAATAATCACAATCCACTGCTTCCATTTATATTGTTTTGTACATACAACGATATACATGTATATATATGATATGTACACAGATTTGCTTATACATATGCACACATAAATAGATGGATTAGACTGTTTTCTCATATGTATTTTTATATTGTTGTTTATATTTAAATATATATATATCCATGAATATGTCTAAGGTTGTACACGTTTGAATTCAAGGCACACACACCCGCATATACATATATATATACATTTTCAAAATACCCTTATCTACATTGACATGCATTCATAATATATATATATATATATAGATATAGATATAAATTTACACAGTTAACAAGCATGTGCATGGGGCTAAAATGAATTCAATGATCCATGTCGAGTCACGAACTACTGTGAAGAGCAATTCATTTTTGCCCTGTCTAACTAACGGTCTTCTGTGTGCATACTCTTATGTATATGGATATTTTAGTACAACTAAAATAGATTGATGACTAGGACATGCTACATATTATAAAAAGGGTAGTGAAATTTGAATTGATGATCTCTATATCCTACCCTTTGTTTTTCTTCCTTCCTCCTCAGAGTGCAGACATAGTAAATGAAACTCTAATGTTCTGTCAGGACTCAAGACCCCTTTTTATACTACAACTATTTTTATTTTTTATTTCTTATTTTTTGTCTTGGAAAATAACACACCCACGCAATTTACCCCTATGGGGACTTGAACACTCAGCCTTTTGCTTTCTGAAGTTCAGAGATACTAATGGACTACAATGCTTCTTTAATCAGTTGTCATCTTATTATTTATTAACTTAGTTTTTATCTAAGTGTCTTTTACACTTTTACCCTTTAATTAACTATTAAATTACATTATTAATTTAGTGGTCATTACAGGTTATCTGTAACATTGTTCTTTAATTCATTTGTCTTGATGGCTTTAATAATTGTAGTGTCTGTTATAATTTTGACTTCTGATCGTCCCTTTGCACTTTCAGAATGGTTCACTTTTGAGGAAGTACACATACTTGAGTAATGATAGCAGTTACTCAGTCTCCTTAGAAGACAATGTTGAGGTTTTGTTTCTGGAAAATTCTTCTTCAGACAGTGACAGGAAGAGTCCCGACCAGATGGAAGAATTATCACGTAGATCAAATACTTCAGCATATCCTAATGATTCAACTGAGATTCAGAGTTTCACTTTTGAAGCCCAGGTAGGTCTATCTGTCATTGGTTAATTTCGTACATGTAAATCAATTTATATCACATAGACATGTTTTCTCTCTGTTTCTGTCTCTCTCTCTCTTTATATATATATTGTTTCCTTTTCTTTTCGAAGTTTTATTGGTGTTTTAAGGACATGAACATTCCTGCTGACTGTAGTTTTTCTTTTAGTGTATATGTACATACATGCAGTTAGCTACTTGTCCTTTTTTTCCTCCATGAGATCTTTTTGTGTACATGTAGATACATGCTGTTAGCTACATGGAAGACTTTAATCTCTGCCCCTAGCCTTTTTCTTAGGGAATGGTATTTTAAGCGATATTTTTGGGAACCAAAATGATAAAATACCACCAAATCAGAGCATATTTTAATATTTGGATCGTTTATCAAACCGGAGAAGAAGCCAGGCTAATAATAATTGGTTCATCCACCAAGTCAATTGCAATGGAACCATGACATCATAATAGTTAATTAAAACTGCTATAAATATGTGAAAGGTTTCTTAATTTCTGAAGTTAATAGTTTGATGTTTGTATCACAGGAAAAAAGAGCAACTTATTATATATGTACAAAAATGTAATCAGAAAGGCTGAAAGGGACTGGATTTCCTTCAGAGTTTTATTACATATAAACAAGATCAGTTCTCTAAGTTAATACAATAAATTCTTAGCATTATGATCCAAACCATAAATAAAGATGCTATAAATCTGTTGTTTTAACTTCTAAAGTTGAAACAAAAAAAAAAAAAGTTTGACCTCAATAAGATGAAATAATTGTTCAAAACTATTGGGAAAATAAGCCTCCAATCATGTACCACCAAATATTACAATGTGATGATAAGTAAACAAACACGAAGCAATTTGAAATAACACACCAAGAATTATAAGTGGTTTGGCCACGGAAAGCCCAATTTCGCTATATAGATTGTAACAGTTCAAGTTGAAGGATTGTACCAAGAGAACACTCAACTCTCAACCCCTAACCCTTATACACCCAACCTCACAAATTGTAAACAAGAATTCTCTCACTAAGTGCCCTCTCAAAAACAATAAGAGTATTACCTCTACGCAAGAGTTGACCTTTCAAAAACAATAAGAATATTACCTCTTCGCAAGAGTTGTGACCTCTCAATTACAATGAAAGTATTGCCTCTACACAAGAGTTCCCTCATGAGACTACATCTCTCTCAATCTCACCATCCTCAACCCATTACCTAGGTATCTATTTATAGAGTCCAAAATCTAATTCCTTATTGTGCAAGGATTACAATTTCTTGTAGCCAAAAACTTGTCTAACAAGAAATTTCCTAACAGAATACAACTCTAAAATAGAAACCTAATTAGACTAGGAATTTGAGACACAATTCCCAACAAAAAATGTGAAGCCTTTGTCCAACTACTTCGGGTCGACTACATGAATCCTATTTTTCAATTCCGTTCAATTCAAGCCATAGCCTCAATCAAACCACATGTTATCATATATTTCTTTAATAAGTCAACCTATGTTAAATTTTGTCTTCCTTTTCCCTGGCATTACCCTCAATGTGGTAACATGTCACCTTTTCTAATTGATGCATTTAATGGTCTTCTTTAAACATGTCCAAACAATCTTAATTGGCTCTCTTATTTTATTTCCAATTGTTGCTACTTTAACCATTTCTTGAATGTGATCATTTCTAATTCTATCCTTCTTTGTATTGTCGCACATCCATCTTAGGATGTCTATATGTTGTTTCTTAGTTGCCCAACATTTCTCCCATGAAGAATGGCTGATCTAATATTTGATTTATAGAACTACTCTTTTAATAGATGCGCCGATTACTCTATATTCCAAATGCAGTTCTCCAGTTAACCCATCTTGACTTGATTCTCTAATTAACATAATCTCTAGTGTCTCCTTCACTGTGAATAATTGAGCCTAAATAGTAGAAATGTTCACTTTTTAGCATCTATTGATCCTCAATTTTCACTAGTACCCTATTTATTTCTAAAGCTTCCCTTCAAATCTCTAATTTAGCACATAACCCTTCTTTAGTTTCATTAATTAGCACAATATCATCATCAAATAACATAAATCATGGAATCTCATTCTGAATATGTCTCATCAGTTCATCCATCACTAAGGCAAAAAGATATAGGCTTCATACTGACACTTTAAGCCAATAATAATTGAAGATTCACTTATTTCCCAACTCGTCCAAACTAAAGTCACTATTTCATCATACACATCTTTTATCATGCTAACATATCCCTTTGCAACTCTTTTCTTTTCTAAAACCCTCCATATTAGATCCTTAGTACCCTATCATAGGCTTTCCCTAAATCTAAAAATTACCGTATATGAAAATCATTCTTCTTCTCTTTATAGCTATCCATTTATCTCCTCAATAAGTAAGTAGACTCCATTGACTACCCTGGCATAAATCCAAATTGATATTCTGACACTTTAGTTTCGTGCCTTAGTCGTAATTCAATCACTCTCTCAAGGTTTCATAGTATGACTCATTAATTTAATATCACTATAATTAGTGCAATTTTGTGTATCCCATTTATTTTTATATATAGGTATTGCTCATCAAACATTCTCTTTATTATTATTATAGGAGTGGCACCTATTGGGATGAAGTATTAAAAATTATTTTAAGAAGTTAAATATTATAGGAGAGATGGCTTGCAGTAGAAAATAATTAAAAAAGAGAATTTATGTGGCCGATCCAATTCATATGGGATTAAGACAAGGATGATGATGATGATCTCATTAAATAAATTTTGTTAAAACACGTCATCATCCTCTTAACATTTCCAAACCTCAATAGGAATGCCATATGATCATAAAATTTCCTAATTTCGTCCTTCGCAATACATTTACATTTTTAATCTTGCACTCCCTAATCTTACGAAAAAATATGTTCTCTTTATTCTCTCTATGGTTACCATATCCTCGTAAGCCTAAACCTCTAAATTAATTTACATTTAACAATTTCTCAAATAACTTTTGCATCCTAATTTTGTCATCTTTTACTAAAATCCTTAAATCTTCACTCTTGATACATTTAATATGATTAAGATTTCTAGTTTTCCTCTCCCTTAATTTCAACAAGATAATATTTATTCTTCTCCATATCTCTTGTACTTAATTTAGAATAGAGAGCATCAAATGATTTATATTTAGCTTCTCTCATTACTTCTTTAACTTCCTTTTTAGCATCTTTGTATTTTCAAAGGTTTATCTGTCTGGTTTCTCACCAAATATAATATTCTCTTTTTTGTTTATATGATGGTTTGGACTTGTTCATTCCACCACCAATTCAAACAAACTTGGCCCATTGTAGATTGCCTTCTTGCCAGAGTTCGAGTGATGGAGCATAAATGAAGTCCCTCAGCAAGGAAAGGGATCCAAGTTATTACAGTAGAAGCTTAGGGAACCATATAGTGTTAAAGGTCAAATCGTTTATGTTGGCGTCGAACAAAAGGGGGTGTTAAAGGAATTATGAAAAGTTTGATTAAACACAAAACAACTTCCTGTGTGTTCTTAGAAAGAGTGTTTTTACCACCAGGTTCCTTAAAGCGCCTTTTCAGAGCTTGAAGCTCTTTTGCTCTTGCAATCCAAACATTCCAAGAAAACGGCTTTTGAGCTCTAAAATCCCAAAGCGGCTTTTTAAATGTCATTCCAAATAGGGCATAAGAAGAAGTAAACCAATTACAAGAGAAGTGAGGGCATACCCCCACTTAGTACAAAAGAATGGAGTAGCTTTATTTCGAGTGACGAGCAATGGAAAAAAGAAAAAAAAAGAAATACAAGAAGTCACTCGTTCTCCCTAGCTATTTACTGCACCATCTAGCTCCAACAGTGCAGATTTTTCTTCTACCTTTTCTTATCTCTTCTAAAGATTAAAATTGTATCGTGTGCCTTTGTGGTGAGGAATCAAATGATCACCTTCTCTTTTGTGTTTGTCGGTTGTTGGTTATAGGACATTTATAGTTCATTTCGTTTTTCCCCGAGTACAGTTTCGTGGAAGGTGGCTTGTCACGCCCCAAATCCGAAGACTCAGGTTCGTAATAAATAAATAAAATCCTCATGAGATAATTAATTCATCATGACTTTAAATTTAACAAATATCAATCCGGCAATTAATATCATTCTCATATAATGGTACAAAAGTTGAATTTGTACAACATTGTTCTTATATATCAATAAACTAACTTCATTTTATAAACTACAATCATGCATTCACTTCCAACCGAACACTACTTAGCAACTAACCAAGTGGCATACATGAAATACAATATGCAAAGGGAGGTACTACAATGCTAATGCCCAACATCTCCATGGCCCATCATGGCTACTCGTTTGAATTTATATCTGCAACATGGTAAGGTGTCGTCAATTAACATCTAACTATACAAGGCATGACATCTATACAACTCGTCATGAATGAGAAGGATCACAATAGAGAAACATTATATAAGCTAAACTCATTGCAATCATGTTCTCATATCTCATCTAATACCAATGCGTAAATAATTCATGATCCTATACATGATCATCAATAAGCAATGCATATTCAACACCCACATATTTCAGATACCTATAGCGTTTGTAAGTACTAATCAATTTTGTCACTCTCAAACCACAAGTATATCCAACTCGTCTAGTGACCACAATTTTACATTTGTTGTATTATAACAATCTCAACATTCCCAAGTGGTAATAGGATGAGGACCTAAACATGTAATCTTCAAACTTGACTTGTAAAGCTAATTTCCCACTTCCCAAGTCACATGCACCCACACTTTCCACATATCAATATCATGTTTCACATGTACATACACACATTTTCCACGTCACATATCATGATTCACATACAACACACTTTGCACATGTCGAAAATCATATATTTCACATATACACTTTTCGTTTTTCAAATCATATGCCACATGCACACATGTCAGATTCCAAATTGATGTGTTACTCACACATGTTTTTCACATTCCAAAATCGTGTATCACCCACGTTACATTTCCAAATCACAAGTCCATGCATTTCCAACGCTTTACGAGTCACTATCCCAAAGGACGCCGGATCCCTCTAGTTATCTCACGCTTATCGGGTTATGACCCCGCAAGACACGAGTGTACTCCAATTATTTTCCCTAGTCAGGTTTAGGGTTTTGCACCTAAGGCACAGAGCCCTACCTTACTTTATGGACTCAATTCCGGAAACCACACATCAAGAAAATCAATCATGTTCAACACATGTATGCCCTATCCCGAGAGCAATCTACACATGCATGTTATACACTTGGTACATCCCCACACATATGCAACACGCACATTTGGTACATACTTACGCACACATGTATGCAGCATGCTGAATACAATCCCATTATAAGATCCAAGAACAGTCTAAACCAATATATTAATGATTGCTAGATAAGAGGTGGGCCTAGGGCAAGGGGAGCCTTATCTTCCTTAGGAGAGGATTGTGCCAGAGAAACATCAATTATATCAATAGCATCCAACAAGCCTCTTCCAATACACCAAGATCATGTTCACCTAGTATTATTCCCTTTGTCCTAGGTTACATACATTAATTACCTTAATAATCCTACATCATAATTTACACATACCTTTTTCAAGGTCATCACACATGTCCTCAAAACATAATTTAGTTTCACCTTAAAACAATCCATTTCATATCATGGAATTAAGCATAACCAAGAGGATAATCAATCTCACAATGTTTAACGTGTTCTCATCACATCAAGTGCACATTCATTTCACACTTTCCAATAATGACATCAATTATCAACATTGATTCTCACCCATACTTAGTGTTCTTAACCCAAGACTTTTGACAATCAACCTTCCACAAGCCTAATTCAAACATCCAAAACCAAGGCTAAGGAAATTTGGCTATGATATGAGGGATTTGGCAAAGCTCATTTGACTTCAAACTCCATCAATGCATAGAAAATTCCCTTCTGGACATTTTATCAAACACCAACCACACACAACTTCCATATTAACCATCAACCTCATTAACTATATACATAGCCATGAATGCACAATTTCAAGTGTGTCAACACTCTTCAAATTTTGAGGCAAGATCTACCCATTGATCTTTATTAATCATCCTTTCAAACTTTTCTACACATTCTTACAATTCAAGTAAAGTTTTTTCTCCAAACTCATCATATGATTCAACCATAATATGAACTATGACACCAATAGTCACAAGACCATAATCAAATCATGGCATTTTAATTCTTGAATTTCAAATCTCAAGTTCACACTCATCCTTAAAAACTTCAACTTCCCTTAAACCTTTTTCATGAGACTTAAACAATCATTCCACATGAAATGTAATACAAACTTCCTAAGATATTTTAGTCTTCAAATGAAACCAAGTTTTCTGGAAAGAAGACATCAAAACATCCAATTTAAACTCAATTTTCACCCCATTTGGTTTTACAATGAGTGAGATATGATTTTTTGAAGTTGGGGCAGCGTTACATGAGTCAATTCCTGACCACCTCACACTCTAAGCTAATAACTCTCGGTGTGTTTCGAATTTTCAAGTGAAACCAATTTCATTGAAAAGTAGACTTCAAATTATTCAATTTAAAAAAAAAAAAAAACAAACTTCACTCAATTTGGCTTTAAGACGATCAAGTAATGATTCCTCAAAGTTTCAGTCAACATGTGGACTTCCAGATAATCAACTAGGTGTAACAAAATGGGAGTAGTCAACTATATCCCAATATATAGTCAACTGTACCTTGTTTAAATCAGATTTTTCATTCCCAAGAAGGTGTAGTAGACTACCATCAAGAATCCAAGATACTAGTGAACTGTATTATGGCCACTAGTCAACTACATTATAGCTATTAGTCAACTATATCAATGCAACACAAATTTCGCACATACCGAAATCCACTATAATTGACTCTAGTGAAGCTTAAGTCAATTACATCCACATTTTTCGACCAAGATCAATTCCAAAAACCTATTAATTCAATGCATCTTTAATAAAACCCATACGGTAATTTCTCCACCAATTCAAACAACATAATTACCAATTCAATTCTCAAAATTTCTAGGAACCAAATAATTCATCATTTATGCCAAAGTATTTCAAATACTTGAATTTCAAATCACTAATTTTATACATATAGTCAAAATCTTCCATCTCTTAAGCATTTCCATGAAACTAAAAATAGCCCATTCCATATAAATGTAACCCAACTCAATTGAATTAAGAATAAATCAACAAAATCAATTGATGTAAAATCTCACAATTTACCCAATTCATGGTTCCAACACATTCCATCATATACTTTGTATGCATAACTTCAAGAAATAACTCATATCTCTTATTTGGACAAGACACACACCCAAACAATCATAAGAAATATGGGAGTCATGTTTCACCACATAATATCTCAATTCTCTACACGTCTTCCAATGCACAACACATAAATATAACCAACTTGAACAAGAGTTATTAAAACAACATATTAACCTCCATTTTCATGCTTTTATGGAAAAACATATAATTAGATGTTAAGAAAAGTATTAATAAACATATATGGTTAAAGAATCCTACTTCATAATCCAAGCCCTAAGCTCACTCATAAGCTCCGAATTGAAAACCAATTGGTAGAAATGTAGAGGAAGTTGAGGATAACAAACTTCCCTTCTTGAGCATCACCTAAATCCCACTTCTTAGGCCTTCAATCTTAGAGGGAAGCTTTTGGGTAGAAATAGTCTTACACATGTGAGAGGAAGAAAAGAGAAAGAAATGAAATTTTCCTATTTTGCTCTCCTATTTATAATATCTATCTTTCCCTATATTACCTACTTAACCTATACCATTGGTTAAATTGCTCCCTGCTCCAATGTACTATAACCAAATCACTCTTCTAGCCCTCTCCTCCACAATTCTCTCATAAGCAACCCAAATCTCCAAAAATGTATTTCAATTTAATCCTCTGCTAGCCCACCTCTGCACAAGGAGTCCAAAACAATTCTGAGTCCAATACTCGCCCTAGGCCCACACACCCGAATTTAACTGTGTACTAATTATATCCTAATTATACACACTTACACATATTTTTCATAATATACTAGTAAATAGTTAAATAAATTTCAGATCTCTATAAGGCGTCTTTTGCAGTGGTCGCCAACAAAGTCAGAGCAAAAACAATAGCGAGAGGGGTGAAAGAAGTGAAATCCATTTCTTTTTTTTTTTTTCTTTTCAAGTCCGAGTAGGAGGACTTCCAAATCAAAAGCTTCTCTAGTTGGGTTTATCTCGTACACATACCATTCTATCAGAATTAATAATATAATTAATATTTTTCTTCATCACATTAGCTCTCATAATTCTCATTATTTTGTGGATACATATACTAAAAATATATATAATTAGGGTCAGTGAACAATTACCAATAAAATATGGTTTCGGGGTAGATGCAACAAAACTGATAATGCGAAAGATGGTTAGAATTACAAACAACCGATGCTTGTTTTTGGTCAAAAGAAAGATTTTAAACCATGGAAATACTTTGCAAGATAAGTGGATTCAATTAAGGGGCGTTTCTGTTCAACCAAGAGAGAGAGAGAGAGAGAATTTTTCCACTCCTTGTATGCATTATATGTACGAATAAAAGTAAAATAAAATAAGATTACTGTCTGTCTTCAGAATCCAAGATATATTCACCTGTTGTAGAAAGTCAAATGCATACATATTTATCTTTCTCTATATTACACCGTACTGGCCACTATAATTTGGCCCTGCTTGATTTAACAAGAGCTAATGGTTTTGCGCTTTACTTCACTTGCAATCCTAGTAGCATAGCACTCAAATAGTCTTTTCAACATAAGAGCATTTTTAGGGTGCTTCTGCTCATACACTTAAAAATGACATCCATAGTTCAGCCTCTTTCAGTGTTATTGGTTGACTACTGTAACATGGATTACTCAATCTGGTAGGATAATACACACCTAATAATGTGAGTACTCTGGATGTAGTATGAAATTTTCTTTTAGTTGTTGATTTATTTGGTTCTTATTTTTGGCATAACTATTTGGTGAGGCTTTTCTGTAAAATTAAATGGAATTTCATGTATTTCTTTAGTTTCAAGTACTTTTCTGTTTGTGCTCTTACTTGGATTATTCTTCATTATGCAAAGGTTGTTTCTCCCGAGTTCACCTTCTATGACAGCACCAAGTCATCCCTTGATGATTCCTCACATGGTGAAAAGCTTCTCCGTGCAAAAATGGATTTTAGCTTCATGTAAGAGTGGCCCCATTTTGCTTTGAAATTTCGTTTTGGTTTCCGTTCAGTTCTTATTGTTCTTCATATTGCATTTTGAGAAGATTACTGTATGTCTTTCTAGAGGGCAATCTATTAATTTAGTTTAAATCATTTATTTTTTACTTTCAATTGCAATTTATCAGTGTTAAGTCAATCACACACTTACATGAACTTGTAGTAATTCTGAGCATTGTTCTCAGGCATTCTCTTAGTTGTTATTATCTGTTGAAACAATTTTTTTAGCCAAGACACGCCATCATCCCCTAGACTCAGTAGGAATGCCACATGGTCCTAAAACCCTTTTTTGATTTCTTCCTTATTACAATTTTTACCTGCATTCCCTAATCTGTCTTTGACACAAACATTCTATCTACTCCTGCATAAGAGGATAATTGGAAAGGCATCAGTATCTTCCATGCATATCTAAGATGTGGGGATAGAGTCTGCAAGATCATCATTGAAGGAAGAAGTTTAATGAATGTAGTTTTGACAATTCCGCAAAGAAATATATTCAGCAAAGAAATATACACTATTCTTTTGACAAGGACTGGAAATTTATTCAGCAAAGAAATATATGCTATTCTTGACAATTCCGTTTCATGTTAGTTCTTCTGTTAGTCTATTGTTTATTTTTAAATTCTATTTTATGCCTGTTTTTAAAATTTTATCTGGGTTGATATATGGTTTAATAGCCACCTTTCTCTTTCACTTTTTTGTTGCATAAGCGTTTAACGTATATTGAACTTCACTGTGTGTGTTCCGAACAGGTTCGCATCAAAAGAAAATGATACTTGGATTCGAGCCCTTGTTAAGGATCTAACTGTTGAGGCTGGTTCTGGTCTTATGATTCTTGATCCAGTGGATATTTCAGGGGGATATACTTCTGTTAAGGATAAAACAAATATATCTCTGATATCTACTGATATACGTGTCCATCTTTCTCTGAGTGTCATTTCTCTTGTACTTAACCTGCAAACTCAGGCAGCTGCAGCGTTGCAATTTGGAATTGCCAACCCTCTTGCTCCTTGTACCAACTTCGATAGACTTTGGGTTTCCCCAAAAGGTGTGTGATAATTACTGGAGCACTTCGAGGTTTTTTTATATGTTTTTTAAGATTTGGAATGATGTTGTTATTTTAGTCCTCCACTAGCTACTAATATATGTGGTTAAGTTATGTTTGCCTGCACTGTGGGCATACTTTGTAATTATAACAGTTGTTCTAGTTAGTTTGTGTTTTATGAATTAATTATAATGCGCTTTATTATCTGATTGCAGAAAGTGGTTATGGTAACAACCTTACCTTTTGGAGGCCTCAAGCTCCTTCAAATTACGTAATTCTGGGAGATTGCGTGACATCGAGGTATAACTATGTCTAGCTTTTTGAGGGAGATATATGCCCCATTGTATGTGAACATTTCATGTTCAAGCTTTGTATTTTTCCTGTCTGCCTCATACTGTCTTCTACTAGTTATATATCATTTTGTTGGAGCTGTTACCAGTAATGGACTGTAATCATGGGAAATCCCATGAAGCAGAACTGGTTCGGACTTTATTGGTTTTGATGAAATTGATGCTATTCATATTTGATATTTTAAAAATCTCCTTCTTTGTTGTGCCACCCTCAAGAAATACGGATGAGGAACTTGTCAGAAAAACAAACTGGCACTGCCTCCTTATCACAATATAACAGATAGGACACTTCCCCAGCCAAAAAGAGCAATTAAGAGTGGATTTTGGGTTTGATGGTGTTGAGAAGATTAGCCACCAGTAACCGTACTTTTGTAGAAGCACCAGTCAATCGTGGTTTCTCTACTTGCTCTATTTTCAATCAGTATTTATAACTCATTTAAAGTGGGTCCTTGTGATGTGTTTGTCTTAAATATTTTCATACCATACTTGAACTTGCAGTCCTCTTACTTGAGCATTCTATGTAGAACAGTGCTGCAGAAGACCATCTTTTTATGCCTTCTTTTACATTCCCAGCTTTTTATTTTGACTTTTGACATGGGCAAGTTAAGTTGCATGAAGTTATTTCCGCTTCCAGCTCAGTGAGCATGAATATTGGCCATCAAATAGAAAATTTCTTCTACATGTATCACATATCTTTATTTCCCATCCATATTCAAGAAAAATGATCAGAAATGATTTGGGCAACACTTCATTGTTTTACATTAATGCATTTCTGTTTGTCTTATTTGGTTCCATTAACATGAACTGAACATTTATTGCCTCACCTTTGTATTGTGTTTCTCTAGTTTGAAATTTGCTCCCCCTTTCTTTTTTGAGTAGAGTTGGTGGTTTTATCTGAATGTGATATATAGTTGTGTTATGTTTTGTTTTGTTTGTGTTTAATTGTTGGTAATTTTATAACGTGCCTTCAGGCCAAATCCTCCTTCACAAGCAGTCATGGCAGTGAGTAGTACATATGGGCGTGTGAGGAAGCCTCTTGGTTTCAAGCTTTTAGGATTATTTTCTGGTATTCAAGGATTGGGAAGAGGTGAAAGCCATTCTGATATAGATAGTGATTGTTCTCTTTGGATGCCAGTTGCACCACCAGGATACTCAGCACTAGGGTGTGTGGCTCACATAGGAAGCCAACCACCACCAAATCACATTGTTTATTGCATACGTTCTGATCTTGTAACGTCTGCAACATATTCAGAATGCATATTCAGTAGCTCCTCAAATCCTCATTTTACTTCTGGATTTAGTATCTGGCGTTTAGAGAACACCCTTGGGTCATTTCATGCTCATTCTTCAGCCGAATGCCCCCCCAAAGACATTTGTTATGATCTGAATCATCTTTTATTGTGGAATTCAAGTTGGCACTATTCTTCCTCAAAAGAATCTACTTTAGCTTTGACTGCAGAGCATGAATATGTAAATCAACAAGCAAGTAACCAGAACTCAAATTCATCCGGATGGGACATTCTCAAATCAGTTTCAAAAGCAACTAATTGTTACATGTCAACACCAAACTTTGAGAGGATCTGGTGGGACAAGGGTGGTGAACTCCGCCGACCAGTTTCCATATGGCGACCTATACCACGTCCTGGTTATGCTATACTGGGTGACTGCATAATTGAAGGGTTAGGCATTTTCATTTCCATCTTTCTTTGTTTTAATTGTTCATAGTTCTCATGGATCTTTTTATAATTTCTTGTTCATTAAAATGTGGTCTTGTTTCCTATCAGCTTAGAACCACCTGCTCTGGGGATTATTTTTAAGGCTGATAATCCTGAAATCTCTGCGAAGCCTGTGCAATTTACTAAAGTTGCTCATATAATAAGCAAAGGTCTCGATGAAGCTTTCTTCTGGTACCCAATTGCTCCCCCTGGTTATGCTTCTCTAGGATGCATAGTCTCTCGAACAGATGAAGCGCCACACCTGGATTCATTTTGCTGCCCGAGGATGGATCTTGTTAACCAGGCCAGTATTCTTGAGGTGCCCATTTCAAGATCTTCAAGCTCAAAAGCATCTCAGTGCTGGAGCATATGGAAAGTTGAAAATCAGGTCAGCATGACAGTCTCCTGATCTCAAAGGTTTTATGTCATTTTGAACTTCTGATATCCATATTTATACTGTATCAGAATTATTGATCGTCATCCCCTTAATATTTCTTTTATTTAATTTGATCAGATTTGTAGTCTTCTTTTCTTTGGGGTTCTTAACTCACTAAGCTTGTCTGTGTAGGCTGGCACTTTTCTTGCACGCTCTGATCTGAAAAGGCCTTCAAGTCGTTTGGCATTTACTATTGGTGATTCTGTGAAGCCAAAGACACAGGAAAACATAACTGCTGAGATGAAATTAAGTTGTTTCTCTGTGACTGTTCTGGACAGCTTATGCGGGATGGTATGTAGCCAAAGAAAAATGGTTCTCTGGCCTCGATATAGAGATTTTCCTCTTATTATTATTTATTTAATTGTAAATCTGTACCCTTTCAGATGACACCACTTTTTGACACAACAATCACTAATATCAAGCTTGCAACTCATGGCCGGCTGGAGGCGATGAATGCTGTACTGATTTCTTCTATGGCTGCATCAACATTCAACACACGATTAGAAGCATGGGAGCCACTTGTGGAGCCCTTCGATGGAATATTTAAGTAATATATATATTTTTTATTGATAAATCTATCATTTTGTTTGTCAATACCCTTTACAAAATATCATTTTGCTTTTTGAAGGTTTGAAATTTATGATACCAATCTACATCCACCATCAAGACTTGGAAGAAGAGCACGTGTTGCTGCTACCACTGTCCTAAATGTTAATCTCAGTGCGGCAAATCTTGATATATTGGCGGAAACTATGGTTTCATGGAGAAGGCAGAGAGAACTTGAACAGAAAGCAATGAAACTAAATGAGGTCAACATTGGCCTGTGTATTATCTTTATGTTTAACGAGTATTTGAATTAGTCTAGTGTATTTGTTGATGCTGTGTAAGTTTCTTGTTCATTGTCCTTGCAGGAAGCTGATAGTTGTCATGGGCATGGAGAGGATTCAACTCTTTCTGCATTGGATGAAGATGATTTTCAGTCCATGATAATAGAAAATAAACTAGGGTGTGATATTTATCTGAAGAAAGTTGAGCAAAATTCAGATACAGTTGAATTGCTACAGAATGATGGTTGTGCTTCTGTATGGAATCCACCTTTGAGGTATTCCGACAGGTTAAATGTTGCAGATGAATGCAGGGAAGCACGACGTTATGTTGCTGTACAGATATTTGAAGCCAAGGTTGTAATTTGTCAAATTATAGGGACTATTTCATCCTGAATATCAAGTATTATTGTTACTACAACTACTGAGAGAAAGATAACTTTTTCTACTTGTGCAGGGTTTACCTATTATTGATGATGGAAATAGTCATAATTTCTTCTGTGCTTTGCGCCTTGTTGTTGATAGTCAGGAGATAAATCAGCAAAAACTTTTCCCTCAGAGTGCTAGGACCAAATGTGTTAAGCCATTAATTTCCAAAACGAATGAACTGGATGAAGGCATTGCCAAATGGAATGAACTATTCATATTTGAAATTCCTCAGAAGGTAATTTATAATGTAACATTAACCCTGTCGATTTTTGTTGACCACAATCTTTTCTGAAAGCTTAAGGGGATGTAACTTAATTGTTTATATCCTCTAGCATACCCCCTCATGTGTGGCCAGATTTCAGTCTAACAAGTGTATATATCAATTATAATTATCTGAGTGGTGGTGTGGTTTGAACTCATGACGTTGCATGCTTCGATACTAATTTAGTCATCATCTACTCTAGAAGCTTAAGCTGTTAGAGATGGTGTAATTGTAACTTACTTATTTAGTTCTTCTAACAGTCTTAAACTTATTTTACTCTTGTATCCTTAATTAGAAGCAATATATATGAAATTGGTACACAACCATAGTCAGACATATCTTTAATTTCTCAGGAGTATGGTTCCTAAACTGTGATTGCTACGATTTACCGAATAGAATGAGAGTCATATCAAGTTGTAAACAGAATATTCATTCTATATTTTGTTTTAAACATGCATATTGTTTAGTATCTTTCTTGGGAACTACAATGGATTGCAGCCTTGCAGGTGGTTATTTATCTGGTTACTTTGTTTGCTGTTCTGTTTCTTTCATGCAGATGGTTGAGTCACATGTTATTATTGTCTGGGATATCATATAATGTCTAGTATACAGTCCATTCAGATGTCTATTCTATATCTGTATGATTTCCAAGTTTTGAATATTGTACTGCATTTGGACATGTATTGAATTGTTTGACACTGAAATGCTGATGTAGTGTCTAAATTATTCATCTGAAATTTATGCTGAGTTGATTTGAAAAATTTTAAGCATGTTGATGTTGTTTGAATTCTGAATATGAAATTTCCCTAAGTATCTTGAAATTTATGTTTTCAGAAAGTGCTTCGCCCTTACCTTATTTATATGTTCGATATAAAATAAGATATAACTGAATATTCTATATGTGTTCAAGGCTTGATCGGAACCCTGTATCCCACTACTTATTCTTTACTCCACTTCCTTTTTTTTAATTCAAAATTCCGGATTGGAAGATGGCTGCCTTTAGTAAATTACTTTTTAATGTCCTTTGACCCATGGCTTTTTATTACCTTTCATCAACTTCCATACTTTGTCACATTACACATACATAGCAAATTTCATAACATGTTTAAGGGGTTGTCCTTTATTAGTTCATCTGGTAACGTAGCTTTTGTTACTAAAACTTCCTTGTGATCCAAATCTTAATGTTTATGTTTATTAGTTGAAGTTCTATTTTTTGGAGTAGAGGGTCAGGCTCGTTATTCTAAATTTGATGTATTACCAACTTATGCCAATCTGATAAAGCTAAAGATTTAGGACATAGATTCTATGCAATACGGATATGGACATGTCTAGTTCTAAAAAGATAGGATTTGGACATGGCAGTATAATGTAATATTTGTACATACTTTTTTAATTAGTATACCAAGAATCATATAATGTGAAAGATGAATTATACTAAGATCACAAGTTTTATTTTATATATTTCTACTATCCTATGTTATTTTGTCATTACAATTACATTATTGTCCTTTATTAAACGGTGTTCATTTCAAATATACTTTATATGTGATGGCCATATATTGTCAGTTTTTTCTTAAAGAAAGATCAGACACTTTGGGTATACTCATCTTGTTCCCAAAATTATCTGACATGGTGCCTTTTAAGATGTGTTTGTGCTACATAAGGCTTTTGTTGGAGAGTGTTTGGGATGTGTCAGCCAAGTGTATTTTATTCCGAATTACGCACATGTCCAGGAGGTGTAGGACATGTGTCTAAGAATTCCCTTGAAGTGTGAGTGTCTAATGCATGTCTGACCTGGATATGGCACCTCATAGAAGTGCCCGTGCTTCTTAGCTAAAGATTGATCATTTATAATATAGATGAATGAAGAGGTGGAAAGAGAGAGGGAAGAAATTAGAACTGTGGGATTTCTCTCTATCTCATGAATTTATACACAAGTGCTTAAACTGTTCAATTCACAAAATTAGCCTTAATAATGATATGCACTGTCCATCGAAAAAGAAAAGCAAGAAGAGGAAGATAGTGGTGGGAAGATTTAGAGTTGTAGGGTTTCTATCTCATGAATTTTTACACGAATGGCTAAATCAAATTACAAAGCTGCACATAATCATGATATGTATTGTCCTTGTGTAATTTGTCAGTTGGTGTAGAAGGATAATTAATAACTTGAATTGTGATATTATGTTTGTTAATCTTGACTTTGACCATGTGAATTATACTCGTATTTATATTACATGTTATATGAGAAATGGAATGGTTTTTCTTTCTGTAATTTTGTTTCTGGGCTACTATTTGCATTTTATTGATTTCAGATATTTCTATTCGTTGTGTTTGCCACTGAACTTTACATGAAGAAATTTTATTGCTATAGTTCTTTAAGAGCTCCTTGCACGTACCCTTGAACCTGTCTATTTTCTTTATTTCCCCATTTTTTATGACTAAAATCTTGGTACATGAGTTTGAAAAGCAAGCTAAAATACTCGCACCAAAAAGCAAGCAAGTCTAACTTGCCCTGACAAAGATATGCAAATTGAGGATAGAATATATAAGGTCTTTCACCTGCACCCGACATAGAGCCTTCAGAAGTAAAAATTTAAGAATACATATTCTAAATTTAAGGTGTGACCCTCAAAACTTTTTTATTTCGCACTTGATATAGAACAATCGCTAGCAATGCCAACATTGTATATCTTTTATATCTTTTGCCAAATGTGGCCAACCCACCAACCACTACAATTGATATTCTATTTCATATGGGGATTATCATACCACCATACAAGAGGTTATTAGTGTGTATTGTGTTGCATACTTTAGTAAACTCATTTTTGCATGTAAATAGGTGGTGTTTAAATTTTATTCCTATTCCTAACTTTCTAAGGTTACAATTTAATTCTTTGCTTCTGTTTGTTCTAAAGCCATTATCTTTATCTTTTAAGACCAAAACTTACCTCTGGAAGAAATTATGAATCACATTTATGATACTTAAGAATTTCCTTTGTTTATCTTTTCATCAACTGTGTATGGGTTCTCCTTCAATCTGCATGCTGCATTTCATCCCTACAGAATATTTAATCTGTGAACATTACAGGGGCACGCTAAGTTGGAAGTGGAAGTGACAAACCTTGCAGCAAAAGCCGGAAAAGGTATATGGTCTCAGCACTACAACTTCTAAATCAGAATTTATGCAAAGATGTGTAAACATCTATTGATGCGTTCAATGTATTTTAGTTTATTTCTGCCACTTAAGTTGCTGGTACATATGCTATTAATAATTGAAAGGAATAAAAGCACCCATCATTTGAATGGATTAAATCAAATTTCCATCCTTCTCCTTGTGTAGAGAGTACTTTGTTTTTTCCCAACGACTTGATGCGACGTGAACCATCATGAAGTTTATGTCGGTAACAGAATTAGCTGTAATAAGATGTATAATTTATTAATATAATATTGATTTGTTCAACATACCATTGAAAATTTCTCTTGGCACACTTACTTTAAAATTGTGGTTTCCAATTTAGAAATCAATATTAGGTTAATTCCGTATTCTTTGATGATGTGGTGCTTACAAATGGTGTTAACATCTTCTAATATTCTTCGTGCAATTAGATATTATTCTGCAGCAGGATTTAATGATCTTTTCTATGCAAAGCATAATTCCCACTTATTACAAATGATTCTTTATAAAGCAAACCTTTTCATGCATATACTTGTGTTGATCTCAAACTTACTTCTCGGTGATATAGGTGAAGTTGTGGGTGCATCTTCATTTTCTGTTGGACAATGTGCAAATACGTTGAAGAAGGTGGCTTCAGTAAGAATGCTGCATCAATCATCTGATGTTCAAAATATTTTATCATATCCACTAAGGAAAAGGGTTAGTTCATATGATTCACATATATATTTGTGTTTTAGTGCAATTATATTTATACCCTTCATATTTTTTTACATCATATATGCATTTTTTGTTCGGAATTTTATATCTTGTATTAATTTCCCGTTCTTCCCTTCAGGGTCAACTTAACAATGATGAAATGCATTCCAGCCGTTGCCTTCTAGTGTCCACTTCTTATTTTGAAAGGAAAACAATTGCAAACTTTAAAAGTGATGCAGAAAATGGAGCTGATGTTGGTAGAGATGTAGGATTCTGGATGGGTCTTAGCTCAGAGGGCCCATGGGAGAATTTTCGTTCATTCCTTCCTCTGTCAGTGCTTACCATAGCAATGAAAGATGATTTTATTGCTATGGAAGTTGTGACGAAAAATGGAAAAAAACATGCAATTTTCAGGGGTCTGGCTACAGTTGCAAATGATTCAGATGTCAAATTGGATATTTCCCTCTGTCATGCATCAGATGCAAGCAGTCGTAACATTATGGTAGAAGAGATCTTTGAAATTCAACGTTATCATCCCATATCAGGTTGGGTAAACAAGTGGCCTGGCTCTAGTGGTAATAATTTTGGGCAGTGGAGCACTAGGGACTTCTCATATTCATCTAATGTGAGTGTTTTCCAAAGTTATGGTTACAATTGCATGTTTAATTTTATTTAGACTGCCTAACAGAACTTCTTTAATCATTTCCTCTTTCTCCATTTTGAAGGATTTTTTTGAACCTTCCCTCCCCGCTGGATGGACTTGGATATCGAAGTGGTCTGTAGATAAACCTCAGTTTGTTGACAATGATGGATGGATATATGGGCCTGACTATCCTAGTTTGAAATGGCCCCCAACTTCTTTGAAGTCATCCGCAAAATCAGCTCTTGATTCTGTCCGTCGAAGGCGTTGGATTCGTACTAGGCAAAGAGTTATTGAGCAAGGCATAAACAACTCAAACAATGTTGTTGGTACTATAATTCCTGGTTCTTCCACTGTTTTACCCTGGAGGAGTATGGCCAAGGATTCTGACTGCTGTTTACAAGTCCGTCCTTTTGTTAATCATCCTCAGCCCTCGCATTCATGGGGATATCCAGTTGCTGTAGGTTCTGTATATGCCTGCGGAAAGGACCAGTCCTCCATAGATCAAAATTTTTTATCTAGACAAAATACCTTGAAGCAGGGGCATGAAATTCCAGTTTCCTTATTCAAGTTAAATCAACTTGAAAAGAAGGATGTACTTTTTTGTTGTTGTCCTGCTACTGGTAGTAAGCAATTTTGGCTTAGCATCGGCACAGATGCCTCAGCTCTTCACACCGAGCTGAATGCTCCTGTTTATGATTGGAAAATATCCATTAACTCTTCTTTGAAGTTGGAGAATCGACTTCCTTGCCCAGCAGAATTCACCATATGGGAAAAGTTAAAAGAAGGAAATAGTGTTGAGCGACAGTGTGGTATTATCTCATCACAGGGGAGCGTACATATATATTCTGCTGATATCCGGAAACCTATATATCTTAGTTTTGTTGTTCAGGGTGGTTGGCTTTTGGAAAAAGTATGATTTTAAATCTTAATATGCACGTAATTTCTTTGCTGATGAATGTGGATAACTGTTCTTATTTTCAACCTTTTTATGTCTTTCATTATCCTTTTATTCTCAGGACCCTGTTCTGATTTTGGATTCATCATCTAATGACCATGTTTCATCATTTTGGATGGTTCACCAGCAGACTAAAAGGTTCGTAGTTTTCAAAAAAAAAAAAATCTTATATGTTCTGATGTGCACTTGCTTTGTTTACTTGGCATATTACAGGTTACAGGACAAAACATGTGAAACATGAGCATATTAAATTTTGTTTTCCTTTTCCGTACATACTATAATTATTGGCCAAATGGCCATTGAGTATCCTATTTTATTTTTTCTGGAAGACTATGCATATAAGGTGAATGAAACTATCTAAAGTACTATTTTTCTTTGTGTTTTCTTTGTTTTGAGGTATTTTCTAAATCTGAAGGGCTGTCGTTGCAGATTCTGTAGGATTCCTGTGTGATGTATCTTTGTGTCCTTTATGTGAGTCCTGTAGATCTATAAAAGCAATAGCCTGACATCTGCTTCATTCTTAAGTAGTAACACTACCAACACCAATTTTGAGAACTCAGAATTGTGATATTTGATTTTCAAACCCATGAGTCTTATTATAGAGATATTGTTAACAAACTACACAAATCAGGTGGTGTTATTATCAGTTCCTCGACTCTGTAATTCAGTCAAGTACTTGTGGAAAACAGAGGCATGCATCCATTAATCATTTTTTCAGTTGGTTTGGCATAGATTATTCGTTATTGCATAAATTATGCCTTTCGTCTTTAGAGGTTCTTTTAATAAATTTCATGCTACTCGTCACAGGTATCATTAATAACAAATACTTGTATGAAACTCCTTCCCTCCTCCCCCCAATATATGTGTGTGTAAGTGTTTATGTGCTTCGTCTCCCAACTTCAGCAACAGAGTAAAATTAAACTCGAAGCACGTTAATGCTTCATTTGGTAGGAGGGAAGGAAGAGGCGGTGAGGAAGAGAGGAACAATGGAGCATGTCTCCATTTAGTGGTACAAAAATGCTTAGAGAGAAGGGAAGGATGGATGAGTCCAAAACTGGATGGAAGAGAGGAGGGAAGAGAAGGATAACTATCGTGTATAATGTAAAATGACATTAACCCTTCAATGTTTTCCGTGCTTATGGATTCAATTTTTGCTTATGTATTTATTTAAATAATGAGGGTGTATTGGCAAAAAAAAATAAAAAATGAAACCGCTCCTTCATTTCCGTCTTACCAACCAATGAGATGTGTCAACTAATTATCTTCCCTCTCACTCAACCAAACAAAAGGAGTGAAGGATACCTTTCTTTCCCTAGGGATGCCTCATCCATCCTTCGTACTGAATGAAGCATAACTATTTCCTTATGTTTCATCTCATTAAACAAATGATTTATAAATCCATTCTTTAATCCCAATTCTTTTACATGTCCATTAACGAACAATTAAGATAAGGATGGAGGAGAGGGTATGTCAGCTGTCTCCATTATATTTTAATTATGCAATTGCTGTTTGATTCAAGATTTTAGTTAATAACTAATTGCCCAGTGTTAAGTTGGTTCAAATTCCTATTGTGATTAGGTTTATATTACAGAGTTGTATCTTATTAGGTAATTTTTAGTAGGCAAGTCTTGGTGTCAAGGAAGGAAAGTACTTGTTAGGCAAGTCTTGGGTTCTAAGGAATTGTAATCCTTGTCCACCAAGGAATTAGGTTTTGGGCTCTATAAATGGTTACCTATGTTATAGGTTGAGACAAGTGAGAAGAGAAGAGGCAATACTCTCATTGTTTTTGAGAGGACACTTGGAGAGAGAATTCTTGTTTAGAATTTGTGATTTCCTTTTGAGTGAGATTGGGTGTATAAGGGTTAAGGGTTGAGAGTTGAGCATACTCTTGATACAATCTTTCTACTTGTATTATTACAATCTATATAGTGAAATCGGGCTCTCCGTGGACGTAGGCTTGTTTAGCCTAACCACGTATAATTCTTGGTGTGTTCTTGCAAATTTCTTCGTGTTTGTTTACTTATCATCACATCGTAATATTTCATCGTACGTGATTGGGGGCTTGTTTCTCAACAACCAGGTAAAGATGTTTGAGAATAATTCTCCTTTTTTTCTTCTTTTTTCTTTGATTGATGATAATTCTTTCTTTAATAAAGAGAAGATTATATCCCCCAAGCAACAAAGGGATTGGAGTTCCTGACATTTTATGGTTGAGATTTTAAACAAGTATCACCTGGCCCACAAGGCCAGTGGTTCTTGTGAATATATATTTGCTTTTTGGTGGGTGGTTACTCATCATCTCCATGACATCATCTATGCAGGAGATTGCGTGTAAGCATTGAACGCGACATGGGGGGAACCACAGCTGCCCCAAAAAACATTAGGTTTTTTGTTCCATATTGGATTAATAATGACTCCTCCCTGTCTTTGGCATATCAAGTTGTGGAAATTGAACCTCTCGAGAATGCAGATGTAGCAGTTAAATCTGCAAAAACAGCCTTGAAAAATCCTACAAACTCGATGGACAGGAGAAATATTGGCCCGAGAAACATTCAGATACTGGAAGCAATTGAAGACATAAGTCCCACACCTAGCATGCTTTCTCCACAAAATTATATCAGCCGTGGTGGGGTTATGCTATTCTCATCACGAAATGATGCATATCTGTCCCCGCAAGTTGGCATTTCTGTTGCTATTCGAAATTCCAGGAATTATAGTCCTGGGATTTCTCTTCTTGAACTGGAAAAAAAGGTGATATACATACAGTTCCTTATCACCTTCAATATGGCTTTAGAAATTATTTTCCTTTTTTGGGTTTAAATTTTTATCTTAAAATTTGAGCCCTCATGGAAACTTGACTTATCTTCCAGCAACGAGTTGATGTAAAGGCATTCAGTTCAGATGGATCTTATTATAAGCTTTCTGCTTTACTACACATGACATCAGACAGAACAAAGGTATATTTTTCTTATCTTGAAACATAATTTTTGCTTGTAATTAATCATTGCTGACATAATTTTATTTTCCAGCAGTATTTATTATGTAACAGTCCTCAACTTCATCACACCAGCATAAATCAACAACTAGATCACGTCATTTAGTTCATTTTATTTTGACATCGAACAGGGATAATGTATTGGCTCTTTGCCACCTCATAAACTGTAACAGTACGCTATCCTAACATGATTTGCCACACTGTGTTGATACTCCCCCTGAGCAACAAACCTAGGTGGTTGATCCATGAAGACCTCTTCAACTAAGTCGCCATGTAAAAAGCATTCTGAACATCCAACTTAAACAAAGGGCCAATTACGATTATTAGCAAGAAAAATGAGAACTCGAATAGACGAAATTTTGGTAACAGGAGAAAATGTCTCTATCATAATCAACACCATAAATTGTGTCTCCCTTTGCGACAAGGCAAGCCATTAAATGCTCAATAAAACCATCAGGGAGGTATTTGACATGATAAACCCACTTACAAACAATGAGTTTTCTACCAGGAGGCAAGGGAACAAGATCTCATGTCCCATGACGATGAAGGGCATCTATTTCATCTTCCATTGCTTTTCTCCGACCCGGATCAGCAAGAGCATCCAGCATAGTTTTAGGAACAAGGGTAATAGACTAGGAAGCACGGATACTCCGAAAAACTTCCCGTGGCCGTATCAGACACGTAGGCAATAAAGATACGGCCAGAAACCTTATATGAGGTAGATTTTATCTTAAATTGGTTCAAAATTAAGTTTTAAACTTGTTTTTCAAAATTAGGGCTTTGAATTAAAGTTTTCTCAATGATTTTCGAAATTAGGATGAAAACAGCTTGCTTGATCCAAAGGTCGATCAATCAAGGGAACACTAGTATATGCTGCAATAGATTGGGGGATCAATCGACATGTTGCCAGGAAAATTTCTTTTCAAAACTAGTATGCTTTGACCAATGTCTCGTTCAATTGAAGCTTGTCCAAAAGGTGTTGATTGAAGGCTCGGTGGATCGAACCTTGTGAAACACTATTATCAGTAACTCTCTAAAATCGGACTTCTAATAGGATTCAACTTACCATATTACAAGGTTCATCTATATTGGCTATAAATATGGGGTTATAGTCAGTCTAGAGACACTTAATGAGAATTTATATTTTTAGAGAGAGGAAGTATTGGTTCCCAATCCAAGGTTTCTATAGTTCGACCATCATATCTGATTGAGAGACTCAAACAAGATCATTAGAATCTTTAATAAAGAATAATTCAAGCGATTAGAGTTTGAGCAGAAGGATTGATAAACGATAGAGAAGGATTGCATAAAGGACGGAGAAGTAGATAACGGGAGGAGCAGATCTGTTGACAAAGCTTACAACCTGGAGACTCAAGTGGAGAGTTTAGTTTGTCTGTGTCAAGAGGTAATTGCTAACAAGGGAAATCATGGGTGGGAATCGTGTAACCTAGTTGTAAATCTTATTTCTCATTGTAAAGAGTGAGATCGTGTCGGTGGAGGAGGTTGAGGAGATTTACTCTTTTGCCGATATTCTTGGGTGTGGAGTAGAGTCCTTTCCGATTTCTTATTTGGGTTTGTCATTGGGGGCTACATCAAGGAGGGCGCCTATTTGGGACCCTGTTGTGGAGCGGTTCGAGAGGAGGCTTGCTGATTGGAAGAAGTAGTATGTTTCAAAAAGGGATCCGATAACTCTATGAAGAGTACCCTTTCGTCCGACCTTTTTTTTGATACCTTTGACCTTTGTAAGGAGATTGGAGAGGTTGCAATGGAACTTCGTGTGAGGTGGTATGGAGGATGAGTTCAAGTACCACATATGTTCCCACGTCTCATCGAAGGGGGGTTTGAGGTGCGCTCATTCTATCAGTGCCTCCTAGGGATGCCAGGATCTCTCTTCCCTTGGAAGGCCATTTGGAGATCGAAAGTCCCTTGAAGGTGGCTTTCTTCGCCTATACAGTAGCCCTTGGGAGGGTATTGACTCTGGACAATCTTAAAAGGAGACGGCAGATTGTGGTGAATTGGTGTTGTATGTGCAAAAAGCAGGAGTCGGTGTACCACCTCCTTTTGCACTGTTCAATGGTGAGGAACATTTAGTGTCCTCCCGTCTTCGTCTCCAGTCTCCATAGTAGACATGATCGAGACTTGGAGAGGCTATATGGTGGGTAACTGAGCCTGAGATGCTTGGAGGACACTCCCATTTGTTTATAGTGGGGCTTGTGAGGAGAGAGATAGGCAATCCTTCAATTGGGAGGAAACCTCTATTTGGTCTCTCAAATACATCATGTTGAGTTCTTTATTTTATTGGGTAAATGGGAGAAATTCTAAATCTGCCAGGGATTTTGTTGATAGTTTGAGATTACGGATGGCTGTGTTTTGTGTATTTCCTTGGGAGCACTCCCCTCTTGAGTGCCTTCAAGGAAATTTTACTTATCCCCAAAAAAAAATTAAAAAAATAAAAAATAATGAAAAATAAATCTCTATTCTAGTAGTGGATTTTCCATGGCTTGACAAGGTCCCGCTTGTTTAGTGTTTTCCATGGAAAAATCCTATGTCTCTGCTCTAATTATTTTTTGTTTATGTCCTTTGCGTGATTACAATTGAGACATGTAATTAACTAAATTTTAAAAAGTTAGTTTTAAAGGAGTGTTCATAAGACTTATTCATCACCCTTCTCCCTCCCAAGAAATTTATAGGTTTAATTGGACACACACACACACACACCGGTTTTTGGATGTGGCAATTTTGCTCATTTCGCCCAGCACTTCCAAATTGAGAACATCATGAGAGAATCATAGAACAATATATATATATATATATATATATAACCAAAGGAAAAACACCTACGATCTAAAATGTAAGTGGGAAAAATGGAATTTATTTAAGCAGTATTTACAATAAATCTATATTTCATTGGAAATTTTGTTTTTTTATTAATTCAAAAGCTATCTTATTTCGTTAGTGTCCAGTGAATCACTTGATTATCTCTAAGTGACAATGACTAATTGATTTTTATGCAGGTTGTTCATTTTCAACCACACACCTTGTTTGTTAATAGGGTTGGCTGCAGTCTTTGTCTGCAACAGTGTAATAGTCAGTCACTGGAATGGATTCATCCCACTGATCCTCCAAAACATTTTGGATGGCAATCTTCTGCAACAGTTGAATTATTGAAGGTCAGTACAAATTAACTGCCCGTGGAGACCACATGATTCCCTCTAAAATTGGAGATTTAGTGTATTTTCCAGACCTAAGAATTAAGTTTGTCTTATTTTTCAGTTGCGACTGGATGGATACAAATGGAGCACACCATTTAGTGTTGAGACTGAAGGTGTGATGTGTATTTCCTTGAGGAATGAGAGTGGGAACAATCAAATGCATTTGAAGATAGCTGTAAGAAATGGAAGAAAGAGTTCACGCTATGAAGTTATTTTTCGTCCCAGTTCATTTTCAAGTCCTTACAGGTTTACTTGCAGTCCTTAATGTTCTTTTACAAAACTGTTAGTGTTTCTGCCTCTTTGTTTTAATTTTGAAAGACTTAGAATTTTGGAAAGAGATAGCAAATGTGTGCTCAAAATTTTTTAAAACATTGAAAATCTAGAATATATTTATTTTTTTATTCAAGTATTAAATCCTGTTGAAATTTTTCTCAAGTTTTAGAAATTATTTTAGGAATGGGTGTTTTATTAATACTATAAAAATTTAATCAGAAATTGAACTTTCTATTTCTTTTCTTTTCCAATGTTGATTAGCATGTAAAAAGTTTCAGTAAAATGAAATATGTAGTTTCTAAATATAGTTAATTAGAGTTGTAATACCTCTTCTGTAATGTGTGTGTTTATATTCCTGCATTTTTTTTAAAAAGAATCAGTAATTAATTTTCTATTGCAGGATTGAAAACCGTTCTATATTTTTGCCCATACGTTTTCGGCAAGTGGATGGTGCCAGTGATTCATGGCGGTCTCTTCTTCCTAATGCAGCTGCTTCATTTTTATGGGAAGATCTTGGTAGACAACGGTTGCTCGAACTCTTGGTGGATGGGACTGACCCATCTAAATCGGAAAAATACAATATTGATGAGATTTTTGATCATCAGCCCATCTTTGTGTCAGGAGGACCTGCTAGGGCTCTACGTGTTACTATTCTGAAAGAAGAAAAAACTAATGTCATTAAAATCAGTGACTGGATGCCAGAAAATGAACCCCTGGCCTTTATTAATCAAAGCATTCGGTCATCTGTGTCACAAATCTCAGAAAATGATTTTCAAAATCAACAATCATCAAGCTCGAACTCTGAATTTCATGTTATTATTGAGCTTGCTGACCTTGGAATATCCATTATTGATCATTCACCTGAAGAGATATTATATTTGTCGGTGCAGAATCTTCTGCTATCATATTCAACTGGCTTGGACTCTGGAATCAGTAGGTAATTTTTCTTCTGATGAAAATTAATTTGGCTGATGGAACTATTTTCTGGATGAACTCATTACAGGCAGCCATTAGATCTTATTATTCTATATCATATATTTCCGTCTTATGATGCTGATAATGATCCACAAAAACTGATTTTGGAAACTACTTTATCTTGTATAACAGGTTCAAATTAAGAATGCGCGGGATTCAAGTGGACAATCAGTTGCCTTTAACTCCAATGCCAGTTCTCTTCAGGCCACAAAGAATTGGAGAGGAGACTGATTACATCTTGAAATTTTCCATGACGCAGCAATCAAATGGATCATTTGATTTATGTGTCTATCCATATATTGGTTTCCAAGTTAGTTTGTCAAATTACAACTCTTTCCCAGAAAGTTTGCGGCTTATTTATGCTTGTTAATAATTTGTTGATTGCTTCCCATCAGGGTCCCGAAAATTCTGCTTTTCTGATTAACATTCATGAACCTATAATTTGGCGCCTTCATGGGATGATTCAGCAGGTCAACATTTATAGGTTGTGTGATACTCAAACTACTGCTGTTTCAGTTGATCCAATCATTCAAATTAGGTAAACAATAACATTTTAAATTTGTCTTTCTAATTACTGCCTATTTCTGCATTTTCTTTTTTAAACTATACTCAAATAATACTCCTGAATGGCAGTGTTCTGAACATCTCGGAAATTCGATTGAAGGTTTCAATGGCTATGTCACCAAGCCAACGACCAGTTGGTGTACTTGGGTTTTGGTCATCCTTGATGACTGCACTGGGTAACACTGAAAATATGCCAGTAAGCATTTGATCCTTCCCTCTGGTGTACCTACCTTCACTTTGATTCCATTTTATTCCTTGCAAAGATTTTGACTTCAAATTTTTTTGGCTGAGGAAGGAACATCTCCTGAAGATATTAGAATCAATGCTGGAGCATTGGTCCTATCATTAATGAATAATCTACTGTGAATCGCCAACCTAGAAACTTACTTGATCACATGATTGTTAACAACTTAAACTATGATATTATCATTCAACTGTTCATGATATGAGTTGACAACAGCAAAGTTCAATTGATGAGTTCACTGCATTAGCTGACAGTGACCTTTAAGTATGATGCTTTGAGGTGGCATCAATTTATTTGTTCATGACCTTGCATGGGAACCTTAACTAATAACTACTATGCCAATCAATTTAGCTAACCACTTGAGTGGAATTGGGTAGATTACTTACTGCAGAGTCAGTAGTTCTCTGATATCAGTTGCGCTTTAGCACAATATAAGAATTTAAGTAACTCTTCAGAAAATTCAACTCATTATCTTGGGTACCACGTTTTCGGAGAATATGTAGAAAACTGGGATAAATGTGAGTAATTGTTTCATTTTTGTGTTAAACAGGTTCGAGTAAATCAAAGATTTCAGGAAAATGTGTGCATGAGGCAAAGTGTGCTCATAAGCAATGCCATCTCAAATATTAAGAAGGATCTTCTCAGCCAGCCCCTTCAACTGCTCTCAGGTGTTGACATATTGGGCAATGCTAGCAGTGCACTTGGACATATGAGTAAAGGTGTCGCAGCCTTATCAATGGATAAGAAATTCATCCAAAGCCGACAGAGACAGGTGTGTCAAAAAATTTGATATTATATTTTAGTTTTATATGTCAATATAGCCGATTGATCACCCATTCGGTGCTCTATGTTACATGTATTGGGTACATATATCAGGTGTGGGTGTGTGCCCAAGTGTTGGACCTCTCTAAATCCTAAATCTTAGGATATGTGAAATTGGCTTGGAATATGTTCAAAAGGAATATAAGTACACGTCCTGTACATTTAAACAAATGATATGTTATATAATAGTGTAATGTATGATAATAGTGTTCTATGGTACATCCTCAATTAGAATTTAAATTAAATGGGATGTTGTGAAGAAAGGGGTTACCTTTATCTCGGTACTAATAAACCCTTTTTCTTCTACTAAATTTAATTTTATCTTCTCCTATCATCTTCATGTAGAGGATTGGAATTGGGTCATCTGTTAAATACATCCTTTGCCTATACCTTTGTCATGTCGTGTTGTTATGAGGGCCCACAAAAATAGATTGAATTTAATACACCTATTCTATTATATTAAAGGCCTCAACTCTTAAGCGTCCCAAATTCTCTTTTTGTGCATCTCAAAAAGTTAGAAGAATGGATTTTAAATAAAAAATATAGAGAACTGATGTTATTTATATTAATATATAAAGAAATGAAAAAGTCTTCCTTTAGAGTTTTTGTCTTAGGCCTCAACTTGTATTGAGTCGGTCATGAAAGATTCAGAAATTTTGGGGGAAATATGAAACGTGGAACTTTTAGAGAAACTACCAAATCTGGGACCATATTTTCAATCTATGTTACATGGACTCGTCGGCACCGGCCATAGTGTCCATGTCGACACGACATGGATACGGACACGGGATATGGGTCGGACACTTCATCTTTTCTACCGGACACAGCTCATGACGAATACACACAAAACCATGTGTAGGTTGATGCTTGTGAAGTATTAGAAGATTTTTTCGTGTTTTATTTGTTAAATCGACTGCCATTATGGTGTTAGAAAGCTTCCTGTATAAAAAATGGCGGACTGGTTCGAAATCAGCATCTTTGAAAGTTGAAGACGACTTCATCTTTGTGTGTATACGCACTTGTCTTTGCCCAGTTTTGTGTGCCTAACCGAGCATTGTTTCACGCGATGGCTTGACTATTGACCAGCTTTTAATGCCCTGCCTTTAATGATCATAATGGT
The DNA here is from genome assembly GCA_026545225.1 of Cornus controversa. NCBI lineage: Eukaryota > Viridiplantae > Streptophyta > Magnoliopsida > Cornales > Cornaceae > Cornus > Cornus controversa. The sequence goes on along the minus strand of CM048849.1, from coordinate 8,117,427 downwards.
GCCATCTGTCTATTTGAATCTGAAGAGATTGAAAAAGCCTTTTAGTCTAATGGTTTACAGCTGTAAATGGTTTACAGCTGTACTATAACTTTGTTTTTTTTGAAAAGCTAAATGGATTAAATATATATGAAACAAAATATACAGGCATGTGTCTAGCCCAAAGTTGCAGCCCAATAAGCTGTTAGTGGAGAGTTAACAGCTTGTAATACAGTAATAAAATTAATTTTCTTATAAAAAAGTACAGCTGATATATTTACTTTTTATTTTTATTAAAAAATTGATGTCTCAAATATAAAAAAGCTTACAATATTTAGAGAAAGGGTAGGACAGGTACTATATTATTTAAGATAGATGATCTATATTTTCATAATTTTGTATTATTTATGACTGTGTCCACGTGCCCGTGTCTAATTTTTGGACTCTTTTCAGCCGTGTCCACGTATCCAATAATTTGAAAGGTGGACGAGTCTGACCTCTAGACACGCACCCGTGTCCGACACCCATACCTGAGTCTAGGTAACATAGTTTTCAATTATCCATGGACAATAAACAAACTCATGTCTTTATTGGCATTTTCCTCGTCCTTCCAACACATTCCACTTGAGCTATAACTTCTCTTAATCCTGAGGGAGTCATTGTTCTTTTATGGTACATTATCAGATTTTAACCAACCATAACGTTCTTGCTTGTTTTTGCTATTCCAATATTCTCATGAATTTGTTCTTCAATTATACCCATTTTTATCTGTAACATCATCTCTACATCACAATTTTGTACCCAAAAGTGTTGCTTTACTCCCTTGCATTTTTTGTTTGATAGGTAAATTGTCACACCCCGGATTCTGTGACCCAGGCACGGGAGTGGGAAGAAGGGGGAAATAGGGTAATACAAGGTATGAAATGGTTAGATAATGATAAGGGGAAGATTTTTAACATAATGAATAAGTTAGATAAGACAGAACTAAGGTTAGCCGTAACCAATATCACACCACACAGCATAGATCTAAACAGAACACCCACATTCAAAGTTCATTTTCTGTCAGACCGTAGAACCTGACATATTGAAATTTTACAGTGATATTCTATCATGAATCTAGTTTCAAACCCCACTAGAATCACTCAACAATTCAAAGTACAGCTCATGTTATGAGCAAGATGAGGCACTCAGGTCAGAACCTGCACACCTGGGGAAAAACTGACATAACTCATTCAATTTAAATCAAATTCAATTCCTTGATATGTGAAATTAAAGCTAAGACATAAATCTATCATCTAGACAAATTCCATGCTTTATTATGCAAGAGTCAATAATATATAGAACCAAAAGTGGACGAAACTAAATAACTAAACCTATACATGTTATCAAACACCAATTATACACAATCTTCCAAACTAATGCTTAGTTTCTTTTCAATTACACACAAAACCCATCATCAACAAAGAAGCAAGATTATTTACCATTCTTCCATAAATCAAGCTTTCAAGTATACCAACACATACCAAACATGCATCTGTGAATGAAAACACATATATAATTAACAGGGTTGGTGAATCCCTTTCTTGAGAGAGTTATACCCAAATTTCCTAAATTCGAAACTACTCCAAATCTAGATTTGCCAACAGTGGAATGTAGAGCACGACGAGTAGAACAACTTTAACTCTTGTGCATGGCCAAACGTGTGAGAAGAAAGAGAAAAAATCTGATTATGTGGTCTTGTGCATGGCTTTTATACCCTTCAAGCTGTGGAATTACCATCTTACCCTTATAATGCTTTACAATGTCAATTGAAGTCATGGAAACCTCCGAATCCATGAAATAAATGCTCGAATAATATTTATCAAAATTTTAATTATTAAGAGTATCCGGCCATTCGCTTCGGACCCACACATCCCAGCTAAAACCTGGGGTGCGTTCACTAACAGAAAGTGAAACTTCATGGTATTCCAGTGTGTATTGTATCAGATCTATTTGATGTATCATATGAGGAGTGACCGACGAAGATCTTAGATATTGTATCTCAATATCTATCCAATCCAACATGTGATGGATTCAGCTTGTACTTCCTCAGTATGGACACATGAAAAATATCATGTACTCCCCACCAACTGTGGCGGTAAAGTTAAGTGGTATGCCACTTCTTCGATCCTCTCCAAAATCTCAAAGGGTCTTATAAATTGAGGCAATAAATTCCCACTACGACCAAACTGCATCAATCCTTTACATGGAGCAACCTTGAGGAATACATGGTCACTAATCTCAAATGTTAGCGGTCGTCTCTTCTGATTGACATAACTGTTCTAACGACTCTAAACCGTGATCAATTGCTGGCGTATTGTCTTGATCTTCTTTGTAGTCTCTCAAACTAAGTCAGGCCCTAAGGTAGTTGTCTCTCCTACTTCGGTCCAACAAACGAGTAACCTACATGGTCTGTCGTACAATGCCTCAAATGGAGCCATCTCGATACTAGACTGGTTGTTGTTGTTATATGCGAACTCCTCCAACAGAAGATTGTCCTTCCAACTACCCTGAAAGCCCAAGATACAGGCTCGCAACATGTCCTCCAAAATTTGAATATTCCGCTCTAACAGACCAAAAGCTATGCTAAAGAGTGACTGAGTACCAAGAGCTGTCTTAAGACTTTGCCAAAATTGTGCCATAAATCAAGGGTCTCGATCTGATACAATACACACTGGAATACCATGAAGTTTCACTTTCTCCCTAATATACAATATGTTGAGGGTGTCCATAGTATATGTCGTCCGTATAGGGAGAAAATTCGCAAACTTAGTCAATCTGTCAACTACAACCCAAATAGCAATGTGCCCCCTCTGTGACTTGACTTCGGAAGTCCTGTCATGAAATCCATAGTAGTGTGCTCCCACTTCCATTCTGCTACAGGCAATGGCTGTAACAACCCTGCAGGTCTTTGATGCTCGGCATTAACCTGTTGACACGTGAGACACTTGGCCACAAACTGAGCTACATCTCTCTTCATCCCCTTCCACCAAAAATGATGATGCAAGTTATGATACATCTTCGTGTCGGATGTACTATAGTCGAGAGCAATAGAACACTCTAAGAACATTGTCCTGGTAAGACAAGGGCACTGATAATCTGCCTTTGAAGGAATCCTAAATTTGGAAGCAAACAGAGATAAGCAAAAGCCTTCTTACAGCAATAAATTATTCAGGTTTTTAGTATATCGTGGTAAATTGTTTCGGACTCGAGGGCGAGTTTTCTTCAAGGAGGAGTTGATGCAAATGAAGGATGGTGCATTCAAAAGTGTCTTTTTCTGTAATGAAGTCAAAGTTCATCATTGTTTCTATAGGAAGTATTAATTAAGTTTTGAAACTACCAAGTGACAGCTTAGAGAAGTGGTAAAAGTGTTATTAATGTTGTGTGGGATTCTAAAAGTTATTCTAGGAGAAATCAGGAGTCATTAGAAGTATATTATATAAGGGACAACCCTTCTCTGTTGTAACAAGTTTTAATCAATTTAAGTTTGAGATATTATCAGATTATTAACTTCTCTTCAGGCTTTTCCCAATTTTTTCTTTAGAAATCCAGGCTCTAACGGTGATTGTATTAATTCTAGTCCATCTTATTTGCTTCAAGAGGACTTTGTTTTCTTCAACTTTAATATTCCCTCCATCCCATTTAATAGTCCATCTTTCCTTTTTTGGCTTTCTTTAAATACTTGTCTCATAAAAGTCAAAGTAAGATAAATGCATCTTTTCATAAATACCCTTTAAGCTTTAAAAAGCTGTGCAACTTGATAATATATATTAACTTCAAATAGTAACATGAAATTTTCAAATTTAAAATTTGGAATACCGAAAAGGGACTACTAAATTGGGATGAGGGAGTACTATTTTATTTTTTTTGTATTATTATTTATTTCTATTATTATTATTACTCTCCATTACATTAAAGGCCAGTCATAAATTTTAGTGTTTAAATGTTTGTTATTCCTTTTGTGGTCCTGGATTCATTTCTTGCTCTATTTTTTACCAATCCACAATAAGTGTGCTTTTTTAGCTTTATTTTATATTTTGTTTATGTTTGATATCCTATACATTCTCAAATTTGTAAATTACTTGAGGTATATTCCCTAGTATACTTTTTCTTCAATCATTAATCTAAATAGATAGTGCTCTCCAAATTTTATGTTTTTCATGTGGATGGAAGAGGAGCTAAGGCTAGCTTTGATGAATTGTGGGGTGTAGACAATCATCTCAATTATGAACATGAACTTTTTGTACTTGCAAATTTTCAGAAACTCAGTTGTGAAGTAGATTTTCAAGAAAAAAGGAAGGGGGTTTATCAATGTCAATGGACAGGGATCATTATTTGATGCAATGGTAAAAGTTGGGACTGACAAGTGTGAGGTCTCGGGTTCAAGTCTGAGAACTGCCACTTGGTGCAAATAGTGTCAAAAATTAGGTCTATCTAGTCTTCCCCTCCTCCTCTTAAGGTGGATATACACTTGGGTCATACACAAATGTGCAATGGACCTGTTGTCTATGATATATCAAGACTGTTTGACACCATCATAGTTCACTAAAATTGCACTATTTTGTAAATTTCCCTATTCTGCGTATGGTATCTAGAATATCCATTATAACGTGTACTGATATCACTTCTTCTTCTTTCTTTTAGTAACTTATAGTTTGAAACGTTTACACAGATGAAAAACAATGTTAGATGATCCTGGTATACCAGCCCATTTTTAACAAAGAACAGAAGCTTCTTTTAGCATTTTGGGGCTTCAACAGAGGACCCTGAAAGCCCATTAGCTTCTGGATTGTTTTCAGTTCATGGTGATTGGTAGTAGCCTAGTAGGAGCAAACCAGATGTGATTCAATGTTTAATATTGCTCTCTCGTCGATGATGTTTGCCTTCTATGTTATTTATTGATTGATGTACTTACAGTCCTCTTAGATAGTATATAATTGTTATTGTTGTGTGTTTGTGTATGTGCGCTGAAAGGAATATTCATATTTTTTTTATTGCTTACTCTTTTTCATTTTAGGAAAGCAAAAGTGTAGAAGCCTTTGGTGATGTTATCAGAGAGGGAGGTGGAGCACTAGCAAAAGGCCTCTTCAGAGGTGTCACTGGCATTTTAACAAAGCCTCTGGAAGGTGCAAAATCATCTGGTGTAGAGGGTTTTGTTCAGGGTGTTGGAAAAGGAATTATTGGTGCTGCGGCACAACCTGTGAGTGGGGTTCTAGATCTTTTGTCAAAAACTACAGAAGGTGCCAATGCTGTGAGAATGAAGATAACTTCTGCTATCACTTCAGAAGATCAACTCCTCCGCAGGAGGCTGCCCCGAGTAATTGGTGGTGATAATTTACTTAGACCGTATGATGAGAACAAAGCACAGGGCCAGGTACTAATGGTTGGACTTGCTACTATTAGTTGTGTGATACAGGAGTCCTTATGGTTTGGGAAACCTAGGTTTCTAAATGCGAGCTATGATGTGTGTGAGGAAGTAAAACTAGTGCTTATAGTATTATCTGATACCCAACAAATGAAATTGTTTGAGTTATTTAAAAATAAATAAATGTTTGTGTGTGTGTGTGTGTGTGTGTGTGTGTGTGAGAGAGAGAGAGAGAGAGTGGGTGAGTGAAGCATGGCGTAAAAGTTTATTATTTCCATTTTATTCTAGAAATACCCATGATGTTTTACAGTAATAGTTTCTGCATAAATTACAACCAAGGCTTCTCTTTGGAACACGTCATGTAATTTTATTTTCTATTATTATTTTTAAATGGCACAAGTAAATTAAAATTTTGGAAGTTAAACAAAGTGGTAAGAAGAGTAAACTATAGTAATCTTATTATTGTTTGACAGCCCAATAATCCTAAATATCACCCTTTAAAAAAAAATAGTAAATTATAGGCAATTTCTCTTATTGATGCTTTAATGCTGTCATCATGTGACCCAGCAGACTTTCTAGTAGGTTCAAGGACGGAGCTACAGTATGCTTGAGCAGCTGCCCCCACTCAATTCTTTCTTTATTAAGTTGCCCTCAGTATCATTATTTAAAAAAAAAAAATTTTTTTTTTTGGGCCTACATCAACATACTCCTACCTCTTTACTGCTAATGAGCCATTTTTCTTTCCCCTCCTATCAACAAACATAATTGAAGCAACATATTTTCATAACTGAGTGCTCTATTCCTGCTTCTCATAGTCTAGATTGTTCAAGCACTGGTCTCTATATTTTGGCATATCAGATTAACTGTTTTGGCATATTTAGGCTGCTAATATTTTGCATTAAAAGATCTGTACTTTGTGCAGTATCAAATTTGATCTTAAATCTTGATCCAACTCAGCCCTCCTAGTTGCCTGCATATTCGGGCCTGACATTAGGTTCTTAGCAGTCTTTCACCTTACTGAGCAATTGTAGGAGTCATGTATTATGATTGTCGTATGTGTGCAATAACACATTGGTTGAATATTTTAACATAAATAATCATCTAATCTATGTACGTATATTCTATTATTAAGAGTAAACAAAACTAAGACATACCTTTTGTTTCTGTTTTGTTAAAAAATAAATTAGAACTCTATTTCGGAATTATATGGATCAAGTAGTTCTTAAGGTGCCTTCAAATAGATACTTGGCATGAATGACATGTTTGAGAAGTACATGTAATATAATAATGGGCTTGGTAAAACATGGAACTACCAATTTTAATAATTCATAATCTTTTTCCAAACTATGTTACATGAACTCTTCCAAATGAGTAAAGTACCTGCATCAGACACAACACTTGGATATGGACATAGGTACATGCATATATGATCATACAAACACCTAGCAAGCAATTCTAGTAATTCAAGTTTGTTCCATATTTTTATATAAAATCTCTTATTGTATTCTATTTGTTATATGATTGTTGAAATGCCCATATTAAAGACTCCTACCTTGCATAAGAACACCGTTTTATTCTAGAAATTTTGTTTATTCTTAGTGAAATGTCCATATTCAACACCCTTATGTTACATAAGAACTTCATGTTATCCTAGAAAATAAATAGAAAAATATTAATAAATATGAATATTTGGCCATGTTTTCATATATTGGATTTGGGAATTTGATAAATCTGACGCTTAAAACACTCGATATTTATAAGTATAGAAGCAAATACAGGATAAAGACATGACAAGATCCAAACACGGAGATAGAAAAATCCTTCAAAAGTAGGATATGGTTACGGCAAGGACACAAGATGTATGTACATGTATCATATTAATGTAAATATATCGTCGTCGTCATATCTCCTTGCCTTGTTCCCATTTGAATGGGTTGCCCACATGAATTCTCTTTTTCCATTCTTTTCTATTATAAACTATGTCACCTGGTCTATCTAGTTTTTTTAAAATATTTCGTTATTACTCTATCCCATGTTAATTTTGGTCTGTATCTTTAATTTTTTTTCTATTTTAACTAATAATCCTTTTTTATTGGTGCATTTTCTAATCTACGTTGTGTACATCCTTACCATATAATCCTATTCTCTTCTTTTAACACTAATAGATAACTAACGTTGTCTTTCTCTATGTTGATTACTAATCATGTCTCCTCTAGTTTCTCCTATCATTCATCGTTTTATTCTCATTTCCACTGCATGAGTGCATTGCCTTGTCTCTCTAACATGTTGGTCCATTTTAATATTAATGTTGATATATTTATAAACTGAAATACCTATGTATCCATTTATAAATTTAAAAAATAATCATCTGTTATGTTGTACGTACACACATTATAGAAAGCGAAGTATTTGGCCCTTGTTATGTTTTCCTAACAATTGTACTGTAATATTACAATTACTTTTAATGTTCAAGAACTGTTAGACATATGCTACGATATGTTTTGAAATATATCATATATGTTGCAATAGTCTCTGAGAAGTATCAGACTTGAACTTAAAAAAGTATTTTCAAATTATAGAAACATTTAGGAAGTATTGGATACGAATCCGCAAGTATTCAAGGAGTATCAGTATTTGATACAGATACTAATAAATCTCACCATACCCATGGTTCTTAACCCGATACATATGCATTAATTCATGCAGCATAGCTCAGAAGCATATGCAAAAAGAGAGAAAACCATTATATGATTTCATACCTCTGTACAATTATTTTGCCTAAACACAAGTAGACCAGAAGTTGCCTTTTCTCGTCATTTAATTATGTCAATCAACATTCAATATGCAACTCATATATCTACTTGATGTTGTCATCTTGAAGGCAATATTGCACCTGGCACAGTCTGGATCATTTTTTGGCCAGGTTGATCTATTTAAAGTACGTGGGAAGTTTGCCTTATCAGATGCTTATGAAGATCATTTTTTACTCCCTAAAGCAAAAATCCTTATGGTCACTCATCGAAGAGTTATACTGTTGCAAGTAAGTCCGTTCAGTTTGCCTGGCATGCTGTATTCCTATAATTGTGTCCTCCTATCCACCATTTACCAACACTCAAACTGAAATGGTTTTATATTTTTGTCATTTTCAGCAAACCTCCAACATTATTTCTCAGAAGAAGTTCAACCCTGCAAGAGATCCATGTTCAATATTGTGGGATGTACTGTGGGATGACTTGGTAACCATGGAATTGACACATGGAGAGAAAGATAACTCAAATGTGCCTCCTTCGCGGCTTATTCTTTATTTACAAGCTAGATCAACAGAGGCAAAGGATCAATTTCGTGTTATAAAATGCTGCAGTGAATCGAATCAGGCTCTTGAGGTCTATTCTTCAATTGAGCAAACAATGAATACTTATGGCCCTAACAAATCAAAGGTTGGAGTTTCTAATGCACTTATGCTTCAATTCTTTAATTCCTGTATGATACTTTATTGGGCTTCTCAGTATCCACATCAATGCCTCAATTACACTAAGCACATCTTCTTTTTAAAGTATTTGATAAATATGGCTTAGAAATGCTCTACTAAAGACAGAAGGTTTTGTCATGTAATGTACGATTGTTTTGTTTTTGTGTTTATTATTCAGGCAATGCTGAAAAGGAAAGTGACAAAGCCATATTCACCAATTGCTGATGTTGCTAGTGCCGAACTAATTCCAAAAGAAGGGGTTGGCATCTGGTCTCCCCAACAGCTGCCTGCATCAGTTCCTCTAAATTCTACTTTTGGCAGCAGTGGAAATTTATTTAAGTGAAATTTTGATCTTCAGTGAAGATGTGGTCAGTACTTTGTGCTTGTGCGGCATTGTTTCATACTTTCATGTAAAAAGCTTGTTCAGTTAGCAACTGGCAAGATTTTGCCTACATACCTGCAGGTGCAAAAAGGTACGGCATATTGCATTTTCTTTTAATGATATTGCACAAAAAAGTCTAAAATGAGCCTTCACTCCATTAACTACATTAAATTGGTTGGTTATATATATATATATATATATATAAACAGAACAAGAACAAAAATTCATTTTGACCTCTGATGTAACAGAAATTTGCTTATTGCACAGGTGATTCCTTTTCTTATTTTGTAACAATAGAAACATTTGAAATCATAATAGACCATCTATTTTGCTATTATTACGTTTCTATCTACTATAAACATAGAGTATCCTACACAGACAAAAGTTCGCGATTTTTTGACTGATCCACAAAACATGTAAAATGCTTCTTTTGTCTTTCCAAACAGACTCCATGCCTCTAATAGTTTAGAATTTTCTTTTTTAGTTTAGTAATATATTGATTTAATATTCAACATAGCCTTGTTATAATTATCTGGAGTTGGCTACATGAATCTTGTTGAATCATTTTGTTCTTTCTAAGTCATAGCAAATGTTTACGCTGATTGTTGAATTTTGCTTGGTTTTTTTTTTTTCCCCTGAATGGGAGAATTAAAATTAAAGATAAAGCAAACTGTACGAAAGAGCAAGTAGGGGCATACCCCCACTAAAACATCAGTGCTGAAATGATAAAAACCATTTCCAGTGCAAAAAAGGAAATAAAAATACCACACAGATTGTCAAGATAAAAAACTATCATAATAACAGGAGATCTTCAACCGAAAGTCCCAGCAGGGTAACATATTCCATAGTAGCATCATAGCAACTTGAGAAGCAGTTCTAACAGTCCCACCATAGATTCTAGAATTCCTCTTGAAGAACCAAGAGAGGAGGGGTGAATTGGTTCTTAAGAGTGTTTTCTAAACTTAAATACAGAGACTAAAACTTGTTGGGTGGTTTAATTGATCACTAATGAGGAGTATATTGAAATTGAGGAAGTGTTTGATGAAAGTCCTAAGTGAACTGCTGCATGTCACGAACTGTTTGACAAAATGTTTAAACCAAAAACTGAAAGTTCACAAAACCAAGTTTATGAGGTAAAACCCCTAGAATATAGGAAACATCCTCGAGGCTGTTATGCCTAAGTCAAAATCCACTATGAACGGATTAGAGTACAACCAACTCTCACTCCCACCAAACTCATTGTTTTTCCAGTCCCCCCCATCCCTAGCACTTGTCTCACCCACAATGCTTGGACACTTGCACATAAATACATCTCATTACACTCAAAAATTGAAATAATAGAGACTCAAGCACTTAAAATCAGAATTATAACACAAGCAGCTTGAGAAAGATAGCAGCCAAACTTACTGTTGCAGTAGAACCTGCAGACTGAGGTGTTGAATGGTGAACACTTGATGCATCCTCAGTTACAGCTTGATGATGGCTTGGATAGATAGGCTTTGATGGTTTTGACTTGCTCACATCAAGAGAAGACTCAAAGTTGTAATATGAAGACTTGACAGCAGCGTCTGAGTCTTGACAGCAGCACATTCAGTCAGCATACTAAGGTTTGCTAGATGAGATTTTGATGCAGCCTTAGTACTGAGTAATATGGACCTGGACTGAGTCTAGAATGACATTTTAGACATGCCTAACTCAGAAAATGCTCCCAAAACCACTCAATAAGAGTGACAGTAGCTCAAGGCCTTGTTTGCAGCAGAACCTCAAAATCTGCCGCTGGAGCACTGATTTTGCTGCTAGCCTTCAATCTTCTGTATCTTCTTTGTATTCTGGCATTTTGATAATCAATTAACCCTCCTAGAATTCTAAGAACACTAGATACTCTCCAAAAGACGAAGTCTTCAATATGCTCACTCAGGTTTTCAAATTTAGCTCATACAACAATTCTGCAGCTGCTCTCCATATTTATAGAGGGAAATTGCTGATGTAGCCAACGGATAGAATTGACAGCTGGTTTTGTCATGTCATTAATGCCCCTCTCCTAACAACTTCCTATTTTTGGCAAAACTACCCTCCAAATTCGAATTCTGCAAAGGCAATGCTGCGGACAGCTGAGACCTTTTCACAAATGGATTCTTCTGGAATCTAATGACCTGTCAGAGCACCAGTCCTGCACATTTACCAAAATGCCCCTCTCCAAACTAACTTTCCAAAAATGGCATAACTACCCTCTGAAATTAGACTGGCCGTACTTTATGGGACAAAATGCTGCGCAGATAGAAAACAACATATTCATAAAGTGAGCGTGGTGGAAATGTGAATGTTGAGATGGATATGTGGTAAGAATGAAAAGGATAGAATTAGAAATGATCACATTAGTGAGATTGTTGGAGTAGCACCAATTGGAGATAATGAGAAAAAATTGGTTGAGATGGTTTAGACATGTGCAAAGAAGACCTTTATGCATTTAGGAAGAGTGACAGTCCATATTGAGGCTAACATGAGGGGAAGAGGAAGACCAAAGTTAACATTGAGAGAGTTAGTAAAGAAGGATATAATAACATGTGGTTTGACTGAGGCCATAGCCTTAAATAGAGCGGAATGGATACGTAGAATTCATGTCGCCGACCCCTAGTAGTTGGGAAAAAGCTTTGGTGGTGGTGGTGGTGGTTGTTGTTGTTGTTTACCCAACAAAAATGTTCATTATTATCTATTGCCTAGATTAAGTGCTGGAAGGAAAGACTAAAAACAGATCTAATCTTTTGTTTTATTTTTATACAAAGTGGTTGCTTTTTGACTCAAACCCTTGACCTCTCTCTTTTTACCATTGCACCAGGCAATGGTTCTCTTAATTACAATACATAATAAATAGAGTCAATATTTCTGTAGTGTAATTTCAAATTCAAAATTTACAGTCTTTTTCAGTGGCACAAATTCTTTGAAAAGAAATCATGGACATGGTGCAAATGATCATAAATAAATGTGTTTATTTTTTGGGTAAGGTATAAATAAATGTATGTGTATTTAATGAAATGCATACACTTACTCTAGTTTCATTGTATTTTACTCTTCTTTTTTTCAATCAAAATTGTGGCTTACTCTCTTCTACTTATAGAAGTGATCTAATTATGATTTTTGAATCTGGTTACATGGTTACTTATGTCTTGTCATAAGTGGGATTTCTATCCGGTTACAGAAATAACCACCCATCCGTTTCCATTTGAGAAAATATATACAAAAACTGTTAATCTGTTAACTTTTGTGGAATCTAGTACATGTTTAATGATACAACCACAGCTGAAAAACATAGCGGAGATATTTCAAGGTCAACCCTCATACAACATATCTTCAATCCAGATAAATTTAAATTAATATAATTACAATTAGTAGGTGTCTAGATAAAGTTTCTTTACTTCTCAATTTGTTTGAAATAACTTGCAGCAATTAATTTTATATTCCAGGTGTTTGAGACTTCAACTCCAAGCGAGCTGTCCTCTAGAGGAGGTTTCTTTCCATTCAATGGACTTTTGGCATAGTGCCCTGTAAAGATCGGAATCATTCCCATCATACTAGTCAAGAAAAGGATTTGCATCGTCGTAAATATTTATACATAATATGTGTATCTATTTGTAGTTCTGGAAATTTTGCAAAAAACTTGCCTCCTCCTAGTAGTTCCAGGAAACTGTACAGCTTTTGCCATTTGTATATGTCTGCTGTATACTTTGTATATGATTTAAAAACGGCAGTTGTTTGATTATGTATCAGTTGTGGAGATTTCAAGGAATTGATTGAGTATATAAATGAGTTTCTGATCTGTTGATCGATCTTACTTCCTGTACACCTCATTGATAAGGAAACAAATTGCTTTTGTGAAACTCTGTGCCTTCCTTTTCATTTTGATCGGGGCTGTTGAATGCAAAAAGCCTTTGTTTTTCAGTTAGTTTATTCTTCATCCTTGTTGGAGATAAAAAGTTGTAGCCCAAGTAAATGTCATTTCTTTCTTTTTTATTTTTTTTTTCATTTCACATCTTAAGAAGGGGTGCCAAGATGGGTCTAAAATAATTGTCTTTTTTTTTTTTTTGAGGGGGGTTGGGGGGCAAGAAATAAAATAACCTATTAAAAATGTTATTATGGTAGTATTTTCATTATTGTTTAGTATTAGATATAGATGATAGAGAACGGCTCCTTGCCCTTGTACAATATAATATAAAAAAAGAAGAATGTATGGTTGTAAGAAGAGTATTAATTTATCGACAGATATAAGTATCTGAGAATTAGTGGATCTGTAATTCTGACATTTTATTTTTCCAGGACATAATTTCTCCTGAAAATCACAAAATATTATTAAATCATGGTATTGGACAGTCTATTGATATGAACTGAAGGAAACCCATCACTCTTAAATGTAAAAGATGGAATTTAAAAACAGAAAAGATCCCAATTCCAAATCTGATTATGCAAGTGAGTCAATGAAGGAAAAGTTCAAGTTGTGTCTTCTTGATCTGCTTATAAGTATTGTTGAAAAGTTGTGTCTAGCTTTAGAATCTGCAAGAGTCGGTTAAAAAAGAACTCATCTAAATATTTATAAGTAGTGGCGGATTAGTCTTTTATTCAAAAGATTTACTGGACTCCTTTGTTCTAATTATTCACCAACTCTTTCTCTTGCACAAGTATTTCTCTTGCACAAGTATTCTAATCATTTTCTATATTTTTTTTTATTGTTAGATTATATATTTTTAATATACTATCAGAGCCTACCTCTTCACAATTCTCATTGTAACCACCAGAGATGGCTCTATCAGCTTTATTACTGATGGTCATTCAGTCAATCATAGAAAGCAGGTTTCGTCTTATATATACAAGTTTCTATTTTCATCTGCGTTTCACAGCCACCAACTTTATTATCTAACTCTTCTTCAACGACTATGTCATTTCACCGGTTGCCGACTTTGGTGTAAGTTCTTCAGTTAGTTTCACGCAAAGTCTCCAACACTGCACGTTGTCATCACCAGTCCACGGTGAGCCACGAAGAAACTGTCTTCTTAAGACGAGATTGTTATTGTCCATCGATTTGTTCTTTAGGCGAATTGTTCTCCGGAGATTTTTTGGCCCTTTTTTTGGCACATGATGCCATGACACTTTGTTCTCTTGTTTATTTTGGACTTGATCGAATGATTATTGTCGTGGGTTGGGCTGTATCGTTATCATTTTTTGTTTGTCATCTTCACCGAAATGATCTAGATCGTTTGGATTTCATCAAATTGCGCATGCATTCAAGATTTTGCTCCAAATTCAAGTTGGCTTCATATAACTCACCTTGAGTTGCTGAACATAAATTATTATATACCATGGGAATTCCGTGTATTGGGGGAATCCTACCACTAATAAAACCCGATCTTTTATAATTTCTTATACTAATGGGAAATTGAATTTTATCACTAGTGGGATTCCTATATTTAAGGAATCCCCGGGGTATTGTATAATTACACTTTGTTGGGGGCTATTATATTATATATTTACTATTATATTATTTCCTAAACTACATAGGTTTCTTATACCCTCTCATAAACCATCTAGGATTTCTTGTTTCCTAAGTTTACTTAGTCTCCAAGATTATGTGCTTATAAATAGGCCTTTGTGTATTATTCATACAATATCAATTCTATACAATATTTTTCATATATTTCTAACACTTATATTTATATTACAAGATATCATTTTCGATATATATATGTGTGTGTGTGTACATATTACAATAATTATATATGTATGTGTGTATATATATATATAGAGTAATGATCTCTTGCTCACCGGTGAGCAAGAGATCATTTCTGTATATATATATATATATTAGCAAGTCTCTCATGAGAGTTGTCCCCAACTTTTCTTAAAGGGAAAATTTAATGAAAAAATTGCACTTAAGTCCTACTTTTCCGTCTAAAAAACTAGTAAGTCCTATAATTTTGTTTATAGAACCAATAAGTCCTATAATTTTGTTTATAGAACCAATAAGTCCACTTTTGAAACTTTTTTACATTTAAGTTCTAAACCACTCAACATTCCATTCATACCCTTACAAAATTATACTAAAATTTTGCAATTATAATTTGGTAAGCCAAAATTTTTTATTTGAATATTTAAATATGTCTAAATTTTTTCTATTAACAGTTAGATTTTTTTTCATTAATATATTTTTTATTTAATTAGTTTATTTTCAAAAGGATAAAATTTAATTCAAATTGTTTCAATAAAAAAAATTATAATATTTTATTAATTTTGAAAAGAAATTATAATATTTTTTAAATTTTTAAATAAAATTTTTTATTTTTGTATATGAAAAATTATTGTCATAAAATCTATATAAGATTTTTAGAATTGAATTTAATTAAATTATCAAAATAATTGGTCTTTTTATTCAAAAGAATAAAAGATTATTAAAATTATTTCAATAAAAAGAAATTATAATATTTTATTAATTTTTAAATAGAATTTTTAATATTTGTATATGAAAATTTATTGTAGTAAAATCTACAAAAAAAAAAATTTTGGAATTGAATTTTAATTATATTAATTTTAAATCTAATTTGGTAAGAGTATAAGTGGAAAGTTAAGTGGTTTAGAACTTAAATGAAAAAGGTTTCAAAAGTAGGACTTATTGGTCCTATAGAAAAATTAATAAGACTTACTTATTTTTTGTATATAAAAGTAGGACTTAATTGTAATTTTCTCAAATTTAATTTTTGTCTAGTTAGGGAACTAAAACTACAAATACATCAAATACCAAAAACTATTGCAACATTTGTCTAACTTAACAAAAACTAATTACAAAGTTATCAACTTTCATTGTTCATATATACATATTGCCAAAATTACCCCTTAGCACCTTTTATGGTATTACTCGATTCCCCTTCACATGTCAAATTACCAAACTATCCTGCAACACAAAAATTAAAAGTTACCCGTAATAACCCTATTCAAAATGTCAACAATACCCCCAATTTCCTACCATTCAAACATAATTTTTCTAATCTACTCTCTCTATCCAAAACATAACCCTACCATCATTAAACTCCTCGGTCTATCAAGGTTGACTCTCTCTCTTTGCCACCAAAGAAGCATTGTTCTTCTCTGGTGACCTTTGCAAGCTCTGGAGGCCGTGAGTAACGTGAGTACAACAATCTTCTACCATCGCTAAATCTCTCTTTGTGTGATGCAGCCACAAAATTTCTAATTTTCTAGGGTTAACTTTATAATTTTTAGAAACTTTTCATATTTTGAAATTTTCTAATTTTTATGTAATTTTCTTATTTTCAGTAATTTTCTTGTTTTAGTTTTAATTTATATTTGGTAGTTGTTTAATTTATAGCATGGATTGGGGAGGAAGAAACTCTATATAAGGCCATGTAATTGGTAGGGTTTGATAATTTTTGTTGAAAAGATAATTTATAGCAACTTATAGTTTACTTTCAATTCTCCTTTCTCTTGTTTAATTCTTTTATTTCGTTTCAATATTGCTATGACGACGATTTCATACTTTCATCTTGGTATGGCAGCATCATTGGTATCAGAGCTTTGGTTTCGGCTTCTCGACTGCTCAATCATGCCTCCACGACAACCACAGAGAGGAGGAAATCGTAGGACGCACGCTCCAGCTAAACCCTTACCCCAGCAACACGAAGACGAGATAGAATTTTTGCAAAGACAAGTCGAGTTGTTGACTCGTCTATTGGGTCAAGATGGTGTCAACCCATAAGTTAACAACAACCTACCGGTTGATGACAATATGCTGGTGGATGACAATGTGTCAAGCACCGAGGCTACCGCGAAATATCCATTATATGTTTCGCATTGCCATAGATCAGCCAACGAATGGACTGACCGTCGTTGGCCAACAAATATCAAATTTGATATTCTTAAGTTTCATGAAGAGAATGACAATCTTGAAGAAGATTTTGTAAATCCTTTTTGCAGTAACATAGCACCCAAACCAACACCTATTCTATTTGATGAAAGTTGTTGGGATTGTGCCTTCAAGATTAAAATTCCTGAATTTGTAAGAAATCTTAGTAGAGGAAATGGTGCAATCCCAGAGGTTGAGCCAAAATATGATGAGTCCATGGATGAAGAGGACGATGATATCATATATGGTGATGTAGGAGACCTTTTGGTCATGCGAAAGTCACTATTGCTTTCGGAACACGAGGTTGAAGAAGACTGGTTGGGCACTGACATCTTTCACACCATTTGCACTATTGGTGAAAAGGTGTGTAATAAGATTATCGATAGTGGTAGTTGTGAGAATGTGGTGGCAACAACAGCAATGGAGAAAAATGAAGTGCATAACCTTTCATCAACGAGAGATTTGCAAGAATACAAGTCTAACCATTTATTGGTGTTTGAAGATTCGAGCACTAAAACAAGTTTTGTAGCTTGGAAGATATGGTTGATCATGAAGCTTTTGGGTTTATAAAGATGGAAAATAGTGGATTTCACTTTTATGATATGATTTGGGATGAATTCTTGGAGCACACAATAACTGCTAAGCGTTTGTTGGAACAAAAATTAAAGTTGATTGAACTTCTAGTTCATGATACTTGTTCCACCGAGTTATGCGAATCTACCCAAGTTCAAAGGAAATCTAACAAAATCTATGATTATTATGCAAATGAATTCTTTGTTAATATAAGAAGGTTATTATATTTGATTCGAGTTTGGAAAAGAAGAAAGAAGGGATGGAAAACTATGTTCAGATTTTTGATTGATCGTGACAATTTATTTCAAACTCGAAGGCGAGTTCTTTCCAATCCGGAGGTACTGATGCAGCCACAGAATTCCTAATTTCTAGGGTTAACTTTATAATTTTTAGAAACTTTCCATATTTTGAATTTTCCTAATTTTTATGTAATTTTCTTATTTTCAGTAATTTTCTTGTTTTAGTTTTAATTTATATTTGGTAGTTGTCTAATTTATGGCATGGATTGGGGAGGAAGAAACTTTATATAAAGTCATGTAATTGATAGGGTTTGATAATTTTTGTTGAAGAGATAATTTACAGCAATTTATAGTTTGCTTTCAATTCTCCTTTCTCTTGTTTACTTCTTTTATTTCGTTTCAATATTGATGTGACGACGATTTGATCATCTCCTCTTGGTAAGGTAACATCATTGTGTCCAGTTCATCTCTCTCTTTGCCACTGAAGAACTGCCATTCTTCTCCAACGACCTCTGTGAGCTCCGGTGAAGCCATTAATAGTGAGCAACATGAGTACAACAATTTTCTACTTCTCAATTCCTGTCTCAGCCCTAGTACATATCATTCATGGTATCTACTTTTATATTTGCTGAACTTTCTCTCTCTCTCTCTTTGCAATTCTCTCTCTAAGTTTCCTATATCTTTTTATCCATGGGTCTACTTTCATTTCGTGGCAAAAGTAGCTCTACCAACATTTTATTCTTTTGCTAACTAGAAACACAATGTTATCATGTGAAGGGTCAATTAAATTTTTTTCTCTGATCTGGTTTGGCGCGAAAAGTGCTAAAGTCCTTTGGAAAGTGTCAATATTTTTCTATAATTGTGACTGATATGAACAATGGGCCATAGTTGAAAAGGGACAGTGGACCAATAGTTGAATTTAGGGCTGTAAATGAATCGAGTCGAGCTGAGCTTGAGCCTGCTCGGGCTCGGGCTCGTTTGTTTATGAGCTCGCTCGGGCTCGGCTCAGGCTCTTGACAAGCCGAAAAAGCTGAGCTCGGGCTCGTCATTATTTTGAGAAGCTCGGGCTCGGCTCGTTTAATAAAAAATTTCGTTCGGACTCGTGTTCAAGATCGTTTTAGCTTGTTCACGAA
Organism: Cornus controversa; assembly: GCA_026545225.1. Classification (NCBI taxonomy): domain Eukaryota; kingdom Viridiplantae; phylum Streptophyta; class Magnoliopsida; order Cornales; family Cornaceae; genus Cornus; species Cornus controversa. The sequence goes on along the minus strand of CM048849.1, from coordinate 8,098,351 downwards.
CCTAAATGAGCCTACACAAGTCTATGTTCATGAACATATTCATGAGCTTACGAGCCCTAAACGAGCTTTGTTCATGAACATAAACGAGCTCATGTTTACGAGCCTACACGAACCAAGCCCAACATTGTTTGGGCTCGGCTCGTTTATTAAACGAGCCTAAAAACTGAGCTCGAGCTTGGCTCGTTTTTTTAACGAATGAGACAGAACCCGAGTCGAGCCCTTAACGAGCCCGAGCCCGAGCTGCTCAGGAGCAGCTCGATTCATTTGCAGCCCTAGTTGAATTAAAATATTTTTGAGTTGTTTAGATAGTGCTTTGAAAACTTAGCTATAAACATGTCTCTTTGTTTTTGTGTTTTTTTAGTTTCCAAAAGTTACATTAAACCATCCCATAAATTAATCAAATGTTGCTTGTTATTTTCTTTTAATTTTTTTTCTTTTTTTCCTGTTTACATTAAATCAACATTTCCCCTTTCCAATACAGAAATTTAATTAATTTTGATAAGAGTTTGTACGTGCCAGGACCTTTATAACTGTGTATATTTATGTGTGTGTGTGTGTATAATAATATATATAATTATGCACATGTTAATAGTATGTACATGCTAGGACCTTTAAGATGGAGTATGAATCCATATAGAATTTCACGTGGATAGGCATGTGCTTGTATATACTTATATACATAGCATACAGAGCATGAATCGCAAAGGTTGAACCCTTAAATTTTAAGCTAAACATTAGTGAGAAAAAGAGGTGATCTCATTTTCTATAAATGGTTAATGAAAGCCAAACACTAATTTGTGGTCCAATAATTTATTAGATTAGACTGAATTAAACATGGTTAAGGTTGGGTTATATATATATATATATATATATATATATATATATATATATATATACACACTTAAATAATAAGTCAGTACTTATGTTATTTTTCTAGAGTGTGATTACATTAAGTTAATACGTCAAAGAATTGTCAAAGCATATGGTGCACATGTCAATGATAGAAATCTATAATTAAGAATTAAATAATAATAATAACAATAATATATATATATATATATATATAAACATATATTTAAGTATGTAAGTAAGTTTTTTACTTTAAATCTGATAATCAAATTTGAGTATAAAAATTATTGCTCAAAGTAGGATGGAGAGTTTGGGTAAAAAGACTTTGATAGGGAAACAATGATATATTAAAAGAATGTTCAAGAACAATATTGGAACACCATATTTTAATATTGGAACACCAGAGATAATTTGTCATTTTGTGGCAAAATCAAAGTCATCGCATTCAAGAAGTAGATAAGTCACTTGTCGAATTTATCTTTCGTCCAATCCCAGGAACTGTATCACACTAATTCTTAACCCATGTGACCCAAACTCTTTTCCTCACTCTTTAGTCCCTTTATTTTACTTCCAACCATCCAAATTAAATACCCTTTTCAGTATTCAAAGTTTAATTTTTCTTTGTTTCTCTTTTTTTTTTTATAAATATAATGAAAAGGGGGTTGTTTTCCTCTGTACTAGTTGTTATCATCTTTATTTATATAAATTTATAAGCATATTCTTATTCCAATGTATTGTGTGTTTCTTTTTCCTGGATAAAGTCGAATATTGTGAATGTAAGTGTTCGAATATTTAATAAAGGTGTGTTAAGAAAAATACATCAATTATACCATTAACTATGGTGGTATGAGGGTTAGAGGTAAGAATTTTTGAATTATAATAATATAAGATATATTAGGGGTGACCAATTGGTAACATACTTAAGGAAAAGTTTGACATGGATTGAACTGTATCCTTCTTTTTCGCTAAAATGTATATATGTTTGACTAAATTTTGCTAAATCAAACCTGTTACTGTCACTAACCCTCCATTATCTTGATATACAGATGGTGGGTTGGATCTCTACATCGTCCAAATTTGCACTAAAATTGGAGGTATTTCACAGATATAGAGATTCCCATTTGGTGATAGAATTAGGAGCGAAGTCAATATCTTACTTGGTATGTTGATTACTTAATTTTGTTTTGATAGTTGTGAAAGCCTGATTCTTTTTTACATATATGTGTGTGTGTGTGTGTGTATTTATAATAACCAGTTTGTTTTACTCTTTGAGCTGTTGATGTTGATATTTTAAGGTTGTGAGATCTTGGGATATTGTGCTGAGAAAGGTGTTAGAGTTCCCATTTGTTGCACTTTGTGTATGTGAGGTAGTGTTGAAAGAAAGATTTAGGAACTTGGAGAGATTTGTCACACATACAATTACATCTAAAAAGGGAGGTGGTGTGTGATGTCTCCCTATACAATTGACTCCTATGAAAAATGGAAAGAGAGGTTTGCATGATTGTGATCCTATAGAAAGTGTCAAAAAAAATTCAGCACTTGTAATTGATATGAATATTGCGTTGTTGAAATTTATTTCTTACCCTACATGGGTTAGGAATTACCATTTTTTTTCAACAAAACAGTTGTTGAAAAGGGATAATGGACCATAATTGAATTGAAAATTTTTTGGGTTATCTAAATTGTGCTTTGAAAACTGAAATATAAACATGTCTCTTTGTTAAAAAGTCTTATTCACGTGTTTTGTGCTTGTGTCTGTGAGGTGGTGCCACATACAAATACATCTAAAAATGGAGGTGATGTGTGATGTCTCCCTATACAATTGACTCCCATGAAAAATAGAAAAATGGGTTTGCATGATTGTGATCTTGTTTGGCTCTGAAAAATTGTCAAAGTCCTTTGGAGAGTGTCAAAGTCCTTCAAAATCTATAATAACATTGTTTTAAATATTTTATTCTTTATGAATAATCAAGTGTACGTTAGAAAAGTTTCACTTTTAATAAGCTTGTATATGGTTGTTTTAATAATAATAATAAGTTTGCATATGGCAAAGTTGCAACATTTTATAGTATTATGTCAATGCACCTATTGTGTTTGAAATAAAGCTAACTTATATTGTCTCACTATAATAATACAGGTGCGTCAAGCTGTATATATCATCTCTGTAAATGGCAAAACAAAAGAAATCACGAAATAAACGCACTAATACAGTCATTATGATGATCCCAAAGGGAAGGGCGAATGTGATGTGATTAGGATTGATTACATCTATCATTATGTGGACAATTTTAGCTGGAATATTAATCTCATCACCCTTAATGATGTGATAAATAAGTTCTGCACAACCCAACGGAGTTTGTTCTTATCTTGATGTTGACGATGGAAGCGTTGTCATTAAGATCGAGACATTGTATATTAGAACGGACTGGAGTGCCTCTCTTGCACAAAAGACTCATCATGTCTTCATAGTTTGGATGATTTTCATTATTCTTCATGTAAGGCAAAATAAGAGCATTCGAAGGATTTGAAATGTCTAACACCTATTTCAGGTATTACTGTAATCTCCTTCCCGAGCACCTTCGTTTAAAAGGAGAGAGGCGAATATAAAAAATCACAATGATTGGCATAAAAATAGAGAACAAGATCCTCCATTACCTCCCTTTCAAGGACACATTTTTTCCCACTCATTATGCCTAAAGTATCTAATGCATGGAAAGTCCTTCTTCTCTTGCCGAATATCTTCCAAAAAAGATTTTCTCTGAACACAACCTTGCGGTAGAACATTTTTTCAAGTAACTATCAAAGTTTTTATCACTTCTGAAGTGTTCATGTGAATACACAACCTCACTTCCTTGTGTAGTTAAAGTGGAAATGGCATTGCCACTCATGTCGATGCTGGCGGATATTTATGTTGTGCGTTCTTTTTGAGCTTTTTTAGAATTTCCTAATCCTGCCATAAGCAGCACCAAAGTTGGGACAAGAAAAATGGCCAAAAAATTCATGCACATTGGCAATATGTTGGCTTTCCGAATGTGAGTGGACAACTCCGAAAATCACAAGGTTTATAGACAATCTCTAATTTCTAGGCCTTAGCCTTGGTATGATAGGACTACTCCGAGGGTCATACCTTAGTGGTTGATTATGGCACTGTTGTGACACAGTTGGACAACTCTGAAATCCCATACACAATCCACACACACACTTCTCCCATAATTACTCATATATGCATTTTAAACATATATAACACATAGCATACATTTTTCATGCTTCTCCAATACACATTATTGCTATGACTATATCTAGCATGCATTCTTACTACACTAACAACATATAGCCACATCCATGCACAATTATATATGACATTCAACACATTCAACACATTGCACAATTATATGTATGTTCTCAATTTGCACACATTGCATGTATACATTCAACACATTACATATATCATAATATGCATCATTCTAGCATGTAGGAATCATAAAAGAATGAGGAAATCAGAACACCAAAGCCCCTCCCACTACTCTCATACATGCCAACTCAATTTATACCTCTCCAAACCACCCAAAATCCTAAAATCGACAACTAGGAGAGAAAGAACACCCCTATCTCAAATTTGAAGGATTTCAAAGTAATCTCCAAGAATTCTACTGAGGTCATCCTTGCCAAAATCAATGATTGTTCAGTTCAAACTGAAGCCATTGACCCGTGCTACAAGTTGTCCTTCACTGGCAACTCCCGAATCCAAGCCAAAGGCCTCCGAAATGAAGAGAGAAAGAAAAGGGATGAAGTAGAAGAGAAGGGAGAGAGATAGGCGTGTGTTTGGTCTATGGGAAAGTGCAAAGATTCTCCCACGCACTTGATAGATATAATATCTATGTGTAAAATGACCAAAATGCCCCCAAGTCACTTAATGTACCCTCCTGACCTCTGTTTTTAATTTTGAAAATGGCTATGACCTCGAAATCACTTCCTTAACTCTTTAAACATTTCATTTGATCTAAAACCAAAAATAAATATTTTTCAAAAAAATTTCAGATCCTACCCAACCCGCGTCCCGGGCCTCGAAGACCTAAAATTCTCAAATTCTCCTAAATGCTCCCAAAACTTCTCAGAACCTCTGAATAAGTCCAAACATATTTTTCATACTCAAAACATGCTAAACATCATTTAAAATATATTTATGACAATTATGATGAGTAAAATAAAAACCGATCAAAATTGGTCCTAGTCTCTACAACCTCCCCACCTTTAAGGAACTTAGTCCTTCAAATTAGAAACATACCTCAAGTAGTAAACAACTCAGGGTATTTTGAGCGAACTTCTTGTTCTCGCTCCCACGTAGCTTCATTAACTCCATGATGCCTCCAAAGCACTTTAACCAATGGAATGGTCTTGCCCCAGAGTACTTGCTCCCTAGTATTCAAAACATATATTGGTCTCTCCTCGTACAACATGTCCTCCACCTCAAGATCTGTCTAATATAGTACATGTGAAGGATCCGGCTCATACTTTCTCAACATCAAAATGTGAAAAATATTGTGTACACTTGACAATTGCGGTGGCAATGCCAAGCAATATGCAACCTCACCAACACAATCCAATATCTCAAACGAACTGATAAACCGTGGTGCTAGCTTCCTGTTACACCCAAATCTCATTCAACCTCATCGTGGAGAGACTTTTAGAAATACATGGTCCCCCACCTCGAATGTCAAAGGTCGCCTCCTTCTATTGGCATAGTGCTTCTAACAACTTTGAGCCATAAGAAACCGCTGCCTTATCACCTTTATCTTTTCAATAATCTCTCGGAGTATGTTCGGCCCCAAGGCAATAGTCTTCCCGACCTCTGACCAACACACGGGTGATCTACAAAGTCTACCATACAAATCCTCGAATACAGTCATCTCAATACTAGCTTGATACCTATTATTGTATGCAAACTCCACCAATGGAAGATGATCCTCTCAACTACCATGAAAATCAAGCACACATGCTCGAAGCATATCTTTCAAAATTTTTATAGTACGCTCTGACTGACTATCTATCTGAGGATGGAAAGTTGTACTAAAATGGAGTTCTATATCAAGTGCAGCCTGAAAACTCTATCAAAATTGTGACATTAACCTCAGATCTCTATTGGACATAATGGAAACTGGCACCCCATGCAATCTCAAAATTTAATCAATATATAGCCAACTAAGAGTATCCACAACATTTATCACTCGAATCGAAAAGAAATGAGTCACCTTGGTCAACTTGTCCACAATGACCCAAACTACACCGTAACTTTTCATCGATCTTGGTAACCCCGTCACAAAGTCCATAGTGACATGTTCCCATTTCCACATAGCTGCTGGTAATGGTTGTGACAAACCCACTGGTCTTTGGTGCTCGACCTTCACTTGTTGACAAATGAGGCACCTCACTATAAACTGGGCAACGTCCTTTTTCATACCCTTTCACCAATATTGCCTACGTAAATTGTGATACATTTTGGTGCCACTGGGATGCACTGCAAGTCTAGAGCTATGAACCCTCTAAGAACTTCATCCCTGCATGCCAATGGTATAACCATTTTTCCTTTAAACCTCATGCCTCCATCAGAATATACACTTCAATTTTCTACCACTTTGCTACCCAAAATTCGAGTGCGAATACTCTCCATTTCAGTATCATTTCCTTGCTCCTCAACCATCCTACTCACAAGAGTTGGTTGTGCAATGAGTGTGAATAATGTCACTAGTTCACCACCCTCACTAAAGTACAATCCTATTTTTGAGATATCTTCCATCATCTTTCACTCTCGAATAGCAATACTAGCTAAGGTACCATAAGTTTTTCTTCTTAGAGTATCGGCAACCACATTAACTTTGCCTAGGTGATACTGAAGATCAAAATTATAGTATTCCATGTACTCCACCCACCTCCTTTGTCTCATGTTCAAGTCCCTTTGCGTGAAAAGGTACTTCAAGCTATGATGATCAGAGAAAACTTAAAACTATTTATCGTACAAATAATGCTCCCATGACTTCAAAGCAAAGATTACCGCCGCAAACTCCAAGTCATAAGTTGGGTAATTTTGCTCATGTGTCTTCAGCTGTCGGGAACCATATGCAACAACCCTCTCCATTTACATTAGTACACATCCTAATCCATGCTGTGAAGCGGCACAATAGATGACATAACCCAAACCACATTTGGGGATAATCAATATCGGAGCGCTAGTCAATCTACTCTTCAACTCCATAAAAGAATGCTTGTAAGCTTCATTCCACACAAACTTGACTCCTTTACGAGTAAGTTTGGTCATCGGCCCTTCTAACTTCGAAAAGTCCTTTACGAAGTGTTGGTAATAACCCGTCAATCCCAAGAAAATGTGTATTTCAAATACGTTCTTTGTCCTTTCCCGATTCATTACCACTTCAATCTTAGAAGGGTCCACTAAAACTCCTCCTTCCGACACCACGTGTCCTAGGAACTTTACCTCTGTTAGCCAAAATTCACATTTTTTATATTTGACATACAAACAGTGCTCCCCCAAAATCTGTAACATGGTCCTCAAATGGATCTCATACTCCTCCATAGAAGAAGATTACACAAGAATATCATCCACAAATACCACCACAAACCTGTCCAAGTACACACTGAAGACTCGGTTCATTAAGTCCATGAACGCCACCGGTGCGTTCGTCAAACCAAATGGTATCATTAGAAGCTCATAGTAGCTATATCTAGTCAGAAAATTCATCTTCAGAATATCTTCCTCTCTTACCCTCAACTGGTAATACCTCGACCTCAAGTCGATCTTCGAAAAATATGTTGAACCGTTGAGTTGATCAAATAAGTCATTTATCCTTGGAGAAGATACTTGTTCTTAACCGTTGCTTTGTTCAACTTTTAGTAGTCTATGCACAACTGCAAAGATCCGTCATTCTTCTTAGCAAAGAGGACAAGAGCGCCCCAAGGTGATGTACTAGGTCATACAAATCCCTTGTCTAACAACTCTTGTAATTGATCTTTCAACTCCTTCAATTCTGCTGGAACTATACGGTACGGTGCCAAAGAGATAGGCGTGGTACCGGGAGCAAGATCAATGCTAAATATTGCATCCCTTGTCGGAGGTCACTCTATCAAGTCCCCCAAAAATACATCTAGGAAGTCACACACAACCGGTGGAAAGCCACCATGAATCACAACCTCCTCATCCTCGACTAACAAGCTAGCTAGGAAACACCCAATCCCGTTCTGAGCACCGAAACTAAGCAATAATGAAATATAGAAATCATCTCATTCTTCCACAAAATAAAAGCAATCACCCTCAGGTGTGCACACTATCACTCTCCTACAGAGACAATCAATTATGGCTCTAAACATAGAGTTGCGGGGTATATTCACTAGTGGCTAGCTGGGTCTTCTCCTCGAGTGCGACTAGTGGTGCTTAGTTTTGTGGCCTTGGGTGAGGGTTGTTTACACCTTATTGGTGGTTGTTTGGCCGGCAATGGTGATGGTTCGGCTGAGGATAGTTTGGTGATGGATTTGTATGGCTGTTCGGACAGCCTGTTGTGGGTGGCTTTGGTGAGTTACAAATAGTGGTTGTTTGGGTTTTCTCGGCTCTGATGGTTGAGGAGTATAGCCATGGTGGTTCACTTGAAGTGGTGGCTTCGGTGGTAATTTTTCTGGGCTGTTTGGCAGCATGATGAGGGCACGGTGGAGGGCTTACTGTGGAGGACGAAGGCTGGGTATGGAGCCCGGTAGTGGGTTGTTCAAGGGCTATTTGGCTGGGCTCAAAGTGGAGACAGTTTTGGTGGTGATAGCCATAGATGGCATTGAATGGGTTGTGGTTGGTGCTCGACGGTGGTCTGCTCAGTGGTGTTTGGCTGGGCTCACGGCTGGGCTGTATGGCTCACGTTTTGGTGGGTTCATGGCTATGAACTTGGGTCACAGTGAATGAAATGGTGGGTAAAATGATGGTGGAGGCTGGAATGTTTGGTTCACGACAGCAGGTGGTGGTTTTCCAGCGTGGGTGTGGCTAGGTAGTGGCTACGGCTTTGGTGTGTTGGCTGCATTCACATGAAAATGGGTTCATGGCCGTGGGTTTTTCTTGGTGGTTGGGTTTTGGGTCTCTTTGATGGAATAAGTTTGAGGTGCCAATTATGGAGGTTGTGAGGTGTTTCGACCAGAATTGGGCATAAATGAAAAGGGCTGCCATCTTGGATCATAATTGGGTTGGATTTGATTTAGAGATGGGCTGAAATAAAGTTGGGCCTTGAAATTGAAAGTTTGGATTAAGCTAACACATATAATTGAAGTGTTAGCGAATTCTTGGAATTTAATTTAGATGAAGTTGTTGGATCAAGTAAATTGGGCCAAGCATGGAGTTAATAAAAAAGAAAATGGCTCAATGGATTGTTTGAGTGGGTTTTAGCACGGAATTGGACCGGGATCGAACTTAGACCGCTTTGCAGGCACGAGCACAATAAAAGCGGAACCTACGGCAAGTTGATTCTTGCCTCTATCTCCTACGTATATATTTTAATTATGTTGATTAATTTACATATGTTCTTTAATTTGATCATATGTGGTGTATATATATATAGGTCCATATATATATATATATATATGGATATTGTATATACGTGGGATGTGAGGATATATGCGTATATATGTGTGTATATATACATATATGTTGGAAATGAAAGCATGATATTTTTTTAAATACTTGTTTACGTTATGATATGTATATGATGTAGGTGAACCCATGTAAAGCATGCTAAATTATATATGTTTAGTTAAGCATTGCTTTTGTATGCATATATGTCTTTATGCATGGAATTGAATATATATGCGATTATATATTGGTGCAGTAGCAGAAATGCATGCTAATTATGATTATAGCATTGTTGAGCATTTGAAAAGCATGATATATGCTAAGTTTTACATATGTTCTCATTACATATATGGATTGTAGAATATATATATATGGTTATATATGTTGTGACTTGAATACATGCTAGTTGCTTATGGTAAATGCATGCGTTGGGTGATAACATGATTATATCTATGTTAATGTGCATGCATATGTGACTATATGCAGGATGTGACATGTATGTGATTACATGTGAAAATGTGGTTGTGATTACATGTGAAAATGTGGTCATAAAATGCATGCTATATATATATATATATATATATATATATATATATATATATATCTTTTTGGTATTAATAAGCATGGATTAAAGCATGAAAATAATATGTTAAGTACGTATGCATCCACATTGCATATACGGGAGGTTGCGGGAAAATTAACGCAAAAGAGGTGCACGGGACTTCGGAGTGGTCCAACCATGTCACGAGAAGTGGAATAATTATCCACTACATATGGCCCTCAGAGTAGACCTGCCATATTAAGGCTCTATGCCTATAATCGGAGTGTGTCCAACATTAGTGAGCCTCGGAGTTGTCCCCTCACAATTCGGCAAACCAATATATTGCCATCGAAGTATGTCCAGAGTTTGATGACCCCTCAGAGTGGTCCCGATCATAAGGTTGTATCGGAGTTATCCAAGGTCACATGATCCTCGAAGCGAACCAATCATATAGGGTATCGGATGAGGGCCGAGAGTGAGAGCATATGCATGCCTCGATGTTTACATTATGTATCGGATTGTGACCAAGGAAGGTGTAAATACCTTTATGCTTATGTGTTTATCTGTTAAACATGTTATACTATTTAAATGCATCTTCATTGCATTTGAGAATTGCTACTTGTTGAGTAGGAGACGTAGTGATTGATTTACATTGTTTATGTAAATGCTTAGACATATATATTCTTTATACATATTGACATTGGATGTTTATTGCTTGTGAGCATGTTGAAAATGATTTCAAAAAATCATATGTAATAGATTTATATGTTCATATGTGCTAGAATTGTCATATTCATTGTTGGTTCATGTATGCTAGGTGAAGCATGATTTAAATACTGTAATATATTTAAAAGTGTATATTTTTGAGAATATGTGAGGATCGACCTGCTGCAGTATTGATAGTATGGTTCGACATACCTTATTAAACTTTTGAGCTCACCCCCTCCCAGCTTTTGCGAGTATTGCTGATTATTGAGTCAGTTAGGGGATTGATAGTACCGATTGCACAGGTTGTGATTAGATTTCTTAGAATCTGAATTACGTCCAAGATATTAGATATATGTTGTACATTTGGATTAAATGTAACTAGACATTGTATGTCAGGTAATTTATCCCAGTTGTACATTTCATTTGATGTATGTAAATGAGACGGACATTCAAGGTTTTAGACATATTTTTCGATTGTATTATGCATGTTGTAGGAATGTTAGGAGGGACACATGCCCAAAAGTGTCCATTTTGAATCTAAGATGTGAATGTTAGGGGGACACGTGCCCAAAAGTGTCCATTTTGAATGATTTATATTTGAATTGGGACTGTATAATCAGGTTGTGATATTGATAGTAGTATTGTGAGAGATTGATCTCACGGAGTTCACACCCCGGTTCTCGGGAATTGAGGCGTGACATCCCTCCCTAAACCGCGAACACGGTCATTTTCAATTTTCTCATTATGTATAGACATTTGGACTCCATTATCAACTTGTCTACCTAACCTTAGGATTGTGACAGACTGACCTGCTCATATAAACCAGAAGTGGACTGGTCACTAATATGAAACTGGCCATTTGGGTTAGGCACAAGCTGACTAGGAAACTTTCCCTTTCCCTCTCTCCTACAATAGTGGTTAATTGACCTATTTGAGTTTCTAACTTAGAAATCAACTGAATGGTCTGTTACATGAACTATTGGAGAGTATCCTACAAAGTTGGTCTCTATTGTGGTGGGGGAACATATGGAGGGGCATTTTGGGACATGGAAGGATATAAAAATTGTGGTTGCCCTTGGGATTGCATAGGTTGCACCCCTTGGTTGTTCCGAGGTTGGTCTTGCCTCTAAGAAAAATTAGGGTGGTTCCTCCAATTAGGATTGTATGTGTCAGAATAAGAGCTGCCAAATGGTTTCTTATAGAAATTGAGTACATTGGCTTGTTCAGCTATACACTCATCAAAAGTTGCAATGGATGGACAAGTTTGAACCGTATAAGAAGAACTCTCACACAATTGACACACCCCATTAACTGCACAAACAGAGAATTATTTCCTTTACTTATCTCTATAGCCTCCACTTTCTTGGTTAGACTAGCTATCCTTGCACGCAAATTGGTCTCCTCTCGGACCTCGTAGATTCCTCCCTTTTTAGGTTCTGAAAGCATTGATAGAACACTCCTTTCAACCTTCCCTGAGTACTCCCATTGTTGAGAGTTCTCTGACAACGCATCAAGAAATTTCCATGCTTCATCCTCATTTTTAGACATGAATTCTACCCCACCTCGTGACTTAATTAGTTGACGATTATGGGGTGACAACCCCTTGTAAAAGAATTGAACTAATTACCACTTGGCAAAACCATGATGGGGACACTTAAGGAGGAGATCATTCAATTTCTCCCAACACACGTAAAACTCCTCACCCTCTTTTTGAGTAAATTGCATCATATTTTGATGAAGAGAGTTAGTTTTGTATATGGGAAAGAACTTGGTAAGGAATATGGTGCATAACCCATTCCATGAATTAACGGACGCGGATTCCAATAAGTATAACCAAGATTTTGCTTTCTCTTTTTAAGAGAATGGAAATAACCGCAATTTAATTGACTTCTTAGAAATATTTTGAAATTTTAGTGTGGAACAAATCTCTAGAAATTCCTTGCCATGGAGGTATGGGTCATCAAAGCTAAGTCCTCTAAAAGTGGGCAGAAATTAATTACCGTTGCCCGTATCTCAAAATATCCCTATTGGGTAGTAGGTAACACAATGCAAGACGGGTTTGTAATATGCACGGGAGTGTAGTAGTCCTTAGGGATTTAGTTTCAACAAGATCTACCATCTTGGGAAAAGAAGGATCTCTAACACTATAATTTTTCACACCCTTTCGAAAGGTTCTCTTAATCTCAAGATCTAATAGAAACAATTTTGGATTTAGAGATCGACAACCTAACATACACCAGAAAGACTCAATGAAATGCATCGTTAAGAACAATGTAATCTAAGTTGACCTAATGCAAAAGAAACAAAAATGAAATCCTAAAATCACTCACAAAAACACCAACCAAATAAACAAGCAATTTTTAAAATAAAAAAATATTAATTCAAGGGTAGTGATTTCTATTTTAGTTTTTTTTTTTCCTAAAGAATTATCTGGACTAGTTCCAAAATAATTCTTACCTAGTTAGACAGCTTCTACTCCCTTGCAGAGAAACTAAAGGATTACTAGATAAGCCCCACCAACAATACAACTAGGAAAGTTTCTAAGATAGATTAGAGGGGTCACAAACGGTCCCACTTATAACCCAATCTCCTCAGAACTTTCTTAGACATTGTGAAATTGGAAGGTGCTCACTAGAGTTACCAAAAGTTAACTCTGTCCAAGAGGGTCCTATAAGCTATGTGAATTCCTATAGTCAATGTCTACTTCATTTTAAATTTAAACTAAATTTAGCTTAGGATAGACAAATGCAAAGAGATTTTTAACCTAGTTGGGTAAGGAATTGGTGATGAAATCTAATCCTTATCTTGTAAGGGTTCGTGCTCTTACTAAAATTTTAATGCAAGAATAGTAAATTAAAATGCACAAACAAAACACACAATAAAAATAAAAATAAAATAAAAAGTGAGTGAGTGTGTGGTCTTATTTTTTTTTAAATGGAGAAAAAAAAACAAATAAAATAAAAATATATATAAAATAAACTTGAAGAAAGTGTGGCCCTAGGGTTATTTCTAATATATGTTTTCCTAATCTAAGAAAAGAAAAATATAAATAAACGGAAAAAAAATGTACTTACTTGGATTCCAAAGTAGTGGCCAAGAAAATGCGAAAAATGCAATTTTCAACAATACCACCTATATAATTTAAGAAGTATCAGAGACTTAAAAACCGAAAAGAAGGAAAAGAAAAAAAAATTAAAATAACTGCATAAAGAATATAAAACTGGAATTAAACAAACAAGATTTTTTTTAAAACAGTATTTCCTACTGTGAACAGTACCCAATTTAATTGTGTATTAGTAAACCGAATTGGGCTACTTCAATCAACAAGGAATTTCCTTGGGCCAGATAAATGGATTGGATATAGAAGAAAAGAAAAAAAAAAAAGAAGCAAATTAGGGCTGAAATTGGTTTAAAATAAAAGTGCAAAAAAGATTATTTGAGTTAAATGAAAAGTGGGCTAAAAGGCTGGACAAATTTTGAAGATGGGCTGAAGTAAATAAATAACTAGACTATTCCAAAACTAGTCTTGTGTTTTTGGGCTTTTAGATAGGCTAGATTAAAAATAAGAGCAAAAAGAATATAAAAAAAACAAAACTAATCCAAGCAAACAAAACACAACACACACACGCACGCAGTTCATACGGCTCAAAATTAAAGAATTTTTTTTTATATAACAGTGAACTTTTTTATTTTAAAAAAAAAAACGAACTGTGAATAGTGCTAAAACTGTGAGTGAACAGTGCTTTTTTTCAACTTTTCTTTTTGATAATAATAAATAAAACTAAACTATAACTAGTAAAAGAATAAAATCAATCTAAATTTGATTAGTTTCTCGTCATGATTCTCCGGCAAAGGTGCAAAAAACTTGATGTTGTTTTAAAAGTGTAAAATAACTCACAAGTGTACGAATCTATTGAAGTATAAATCGGCAAGAACGAGGTCGAACCCAAGGAAATACTTTGAGAAGAAAAACTAATACAAATTCAAATTAATTTAAACATAATCTAGTTTAAATAAAAGTTAATTGATTTGAGAGAGATTAAACTAACATGCAAATAAAATAAACAATTGAAATCAAATAGAGAAAATAACTAAGGTGTTGGATTCCACCGCCATTAAATCCATGAAATTTCTAATATTCATTTATTAATTCTCAAATTTAGAGTAGCAATCAAAAAATCAATATATTTCTTACTCAAGATTTAACAATAAAGCACTATGAAAAATATATTAAAAAGGTAAATTTTCCTTCGCTTCAATAGTGTAAAATTCTAAGTATTTTATGAATCCAATTTAATGAAAAACATAAGATCAAAAATTATCACTTTTAGATTAATTATAATACTTTCTAACTACCACATATATATGATATAGATAGTGAAACAACTATAAAATAATTAATCACAAGAAGCGAAAATCATAAGCATTTAAATCATACACATGTGAATCAATTAATGAAAAAAATAATTTCACTTCATTAATGGAGGTTTCCTCCTCAACCCTAGTTGACGAGTTTAGTTACACATGGTAGAAGAAGATAACAAATAAATAAAAGACATAATGAAATAAAAGAAATAAATAAAACCTGGATTGTCTCTGTCTTCTCTGCCCTGACCTCCACTTGTTTTTCTCCTCCCAACCCTACTCATCTCTTTCTCTTATATAAAGGTCCACTACGGTGTTCTCCAAGTAAAAGAAAATAGGAAAGTATTTAGGAGAAAATCTGCCAGAATATTTTCTCTGAATTGAAATCCAATTTTGATCTTGAATTAGTGTGATTCACAAAATATTTATGAAATACAAATGTGTTCAAAATTGAATTTCATTCAACCTAAGTGGAAATTGAGTCAATTTGATGCCCGAAAATAAGAGTTTCGGGTCATTTTTCAAAACAGGATTAAAACTGAATTACGCGCAGAATTAGACTTCAGCCCTAAATCTCCTTAAGCAGTTGTAATTCTCTTGGGCTATTTTGAGATAAAATATGGAGTTGAATAGATCCATTTGATGTAGGCTTCATATAACCCTCTTGAATGTCTTCTTTAAAAGCCAAAAAATCATGATTTTAACTAAAATAATCATTAAAGCCCTAAAAATACAGAAAACACAAAAATAAAATAAAATCACAAATAAACTGTAACGACCCAATTTTTTTTTTTATGTAACTAAAGGTTAAGTGAATTTTTTTAAGCATGATTAGTCGCTTAATGACATGCTTAGCGAACTTAAATAATTTTTTTTAAGTTTTCGGTTACGGGTGTGAGACCGGAATTGGTTCGGGTAACCCTAGAAAATTACTATGGACTTTAGAGAGTGTTGTGGGGGTATGGATGAAATTTTAAGGGCATCAATAAAGTTTTTAAGAAAATGAGGAAAGGCTAGTTTGCGAATAAGCGCAAAAGGCCCATAACAAGGAGCAAATAAGGGAAAGGTGGAGGGTTTAGTTGCAAAAGGTGAAATATATGATATATATATATATATATGTAAAAAGAGAAAAAAAATCATATTTTTGGGCTCTCTCTTGACCGGACCTCACTCTCTCTCTCTACAAGTTTTTCTTATCTCCTTCTCTCTAACTTTTGAAGGCCTAGGAGTAAGATTTGAGGAAGGAACCAAGAATTAAAGTTGCTCCCCTCACTTTCCTCTTCGATTTGATCGATGAAAGTTTCCATTAGAGGAGTTTGAAACTTGAAGGATTTGGAGATTTGCTCAACTAAGCTTGAATTTTGAGGTAGTTAGACTCATCCTTACTTTGATCTTATAGGTCACTTTTATGTGACATGAAAGATAAATTCTATTTCTTGAGCCTAGGGTTGTGTATATGTGTATATATGTATATCAATGTGATTTAGGCATGTATAAATGTCTAACATGTTAGTTAGGACTTGTATATGTTGTGTATATGTGAATGTGACTATGAATACTTTCGATGAAAAATGCGTTCATTTGGTGAAAACATGAAAATGTGGGTGTTTATAGATTTATGCATGAAAGATGATTTTCATGTAAAATACATGAGCATGATGATTTTCATGATGTGAGTGTGATGACATTGCGACATTCTTGAAGTGGAAGGAAAATGCATTGATTTGATAAAAATACATTGCATTGTGTTGATTGAGTGCATTGATGTGATTATATGCACTTTGTGAAAAGTGAGATTTTTAGAGCGTGACAACATTGGGAATTAAGATAAGGGGATGACCCCTAAGGTGAAAGACCCAAGACTTGGCTAAGCGGATGGCGCATCCGTCAGAATAGTAAATCGAGAAGCGTAAGCAGAGTTTGGGTGCCGAAGAGACCCTTACTATGGATGTGGAGTGATAAGCTAGTCCCCATTGAAGTGATTTTCAGATTTATGTGGCGTGCATTATATATATGAATTGTGATTTATCCAATTTGATGTATATATATATATATGTGTGTGTGTGTGTGTGTGTGTGTGCATTGAGATGTGAAATATCATGCATGATTGAAAAATGTGTTTATTTATGGGTAAAAAGTATATATATTTGTCATGTAGACATGTAGGGATTTCATATGCACTCATGCATGGCTTATGGGTTAGAGTGGGGTTGGGTGAATCATTCCTACTGAGTCACAGTGGTGCTCACCCCCTATTTATATAAATTTTTCAGATAAGGCCCCAATGGAGGATGAAGCATGAATAACCCTATGGACCTTGCCAGGTTCCATTTTTTGAGTTTTGACCTTTTAAGATGTAAATAGATGTCCATGCCGGTTTGTGGCATGTGGACTATGATGAAGATATTGTATTTAGATTTGAATTATGTTGGCTTATTTGAACTTCATATGTAATCATCATGTGGGGCCTATGTACACTCCTAAGGGTTGAAGATATATGATGTTTGTTAGAACACAATGTCTATGTTTGGGATTCGACATATGCACTCTGGACATAATCCACTTTTCTATGAATGTTTTTATGGTAGTTACTTATATTTATAGAAGGAGGATTGTATGAGTTTCATTTTGATAGGTCACGGATCTTGTTTGGATTTAAATTGAGTAAGATATGCATGTTTTAATGCAAGAGTTGGTAACCTGACCTAAGCCCGTTGATTTGTGTGTAATCTGGGTCATGAGTTAAATTAATAGGTGATTTTAATTGGGTTGGAAAGAAGACATGTTGAGGATGATCTATGCCAAATTTCAAGTCAAATGGACTTATGGTTTGTGACATATTTGAATTTGAAGACAGGTGAAAAAATTGGCCTAGTACAGGTTGCAGAAATTTTGCTTCTGTATTAACAGCGCTCGATTGCCCTTGTAAAAGACCCAGATGCTTAGTCTCGGGAATGAAAGCACTCAATCCCTTTATTTAAAGCGCTCGAGCTCTTTTACAGCATGCATTGACAAAATTCTGCCCAACTTCTAACGGGCATATCTTCTTCATTTCAAATCAAACTTTGATGATTACTTTTTTGAAATTAAGTGTTTTTGAACCCTCTTTCCAATGGTTCCATTTTCAGGCCATGATCAAAAACTTAAAAGGAGTTTCATATCCATTGTTACGGGATAGAACCAATTTGAAGGGTTGTATGGTTGAGGCCCACTAGGAGTAGTTGATGTTGAGTTGTAAATATATATATATATATATATATATATATATATATATGTATATGTGTGTGTGTGTGTGTGTGTGTGTGTATGAATGTGATTAAGCTTCCATAGCAAATAGAGGTTAATATGCAAGCTTGGCATGGTTTAGGCCCTTAACAGTTGGTTGAGGTTGATATATGTATATCCATGTGTATAGATAAATTTAAGCTTCCGAATTTATATGGAATTGTTGTGAGGAGATGATGTGATAACATCGTTCACCCTCGAATTTTGGGAGAACCGAAAATCAGGGCGTAACATAAACTATCACTAAGAGAATAAAATATGCAAATTAAGAGGCTAGAATGCATAACATTCAACACCGATCAATAATAACAATTAGTATATCATGAAATTATATTATATTTTATTATTTATGGATTGTATTCAAGTATTAATTGTTGTTGGTTTTCTAAACATCATCTTTCGTGAAATATTAACCGTAAGCTTAAAGCTCCAATATATTTGTGTAATCCAATCCATGATAACATTAATGAAATATGTAACCGGTTTGAAAACAAATAACAAATACCATTAACCATATAAATGAAGTTTGAAAACTGTAAGGAACAACAATACCATATGCAACCGCTTTCGTATAAATAATAATAACATATGCAACCAGTTGCACTCATTGATACAATGTTCGGAATAACCAACTTTAGTAATGTCATGTAATCCGATCAATACCATACTACTTCAAAGAAATTTCTTACTCTTTCATATTAAAAATGAGATCTCTCTCTCTCTCTTTTTGGTTTGTGCATGTAGAAGGAACAATACATTGTGAATAAAATTGTCAACAACCAACCCAAGAAGGGAGCAGAGTCAAAGTATAATTAAGATTGGACAAATCAACCAACAAGGAAGGCTAAGCTAAGTGAAGCAGTACAAAGCATTCTAATGGCAAAAGTTTAAGTTTAATCTAAACTAAACTACAACAAATAAACTGAACAAAACAATGATTTAGACCCAAAAAAAGTCTGAGAGAAAGAGGCTTTGTGGTACCTTTAAAGATAGATGGTAAATGTCACTGGAAAATAGCTAGAGTTTTCCCTAATTGTGGTTCAAGAAAGAAAATCCAAGTAAGAGAGAGAGAGAGAAGTGTGTGGGGGAACGAGAGACAGGAGATAGAGAGAGAAAGGGCTATATAAACCTTTAATGATAGTTAAAAAGAGAGAGAGAGGTAGATAGAGAGAAATATGAAAAGAGAGAGAGAGAGAGAGAATAAATGGGTTAATTTTGCTTCTCTTTTGATGGGGTATTTTGGTAATTTGATATCAAAGTTAATGAGGGTAAATATGTCTTTTGGTCAAACTTTATTTGATTTGGGACATTTTGGTAATTTTATATGTGGAGGGTATTTATGTAATCTCATAAAAATGTGTTAGGGCATTTTGGACCAAAATAGTACATATTGATGTATTTATAAATACTTTTGTTAAGTTGACAAATGTTGCAATACCTTTTAGTATTTGATGTATTTGTAGTATTGGCTTCCTAAACAAAAATTAAAATTTTCCTTTCTTAAAATTAATTGGTACTAGTTTTGAGTACAAGAGATGATGTACAAATCACATCATCACACTGTTAATTTTTTAAGCAGCCCTATCATAAAATATATATATTTATATAGGGTAGTGCTCAGAAAAAAGATTTGACCGACTTATTAGGTAAAATCTATGTGCCACAAAAAGACAAATTATAGTGATTACTCACATGGCAAGTAAAAGTGGTTCACATTGACGTCTTCAAAAAATCAAAAAAGGTTTTTGCTACAATTTTGTATGTATAAAATTCAAGAATTGTAAAACAAAAACTATAATATTTTGGTGGACATTTGATTCCTGCTTAAAGTTATGGGTTTTTGCTAGAGTTTATCGATTTCATTATCGAAACATTATGATACCCACAAAGGAAAAAAAAAATCTAAAATGGATATGAATGGGTATTTTGCTTTATGTAGTCTATATATATACTGTTGACCTCAAGGTTTCAACCTAAGATTATTTGGGTGATTTTGATGATAACAACCTATTGTAGTATAAATTTAATAAATTTACTTGAGTGTGTAGTTTATAAGGTATCATATTATCTCAAGTATCTTAAAGGTATTGGTTTCAAAAAGAATTACAAGAAGATATATGAAGCCACATGATCATGGAACTCAAATATCAATAATCAAGATCAATGGCGAAGTTGAGGAGAATTCAAGTCATACGATGAAGGAACCTGAGCTTAAAGAATTGAATATCAAAAGACTTGGGTAGGCTAGTCTTGGGTGACTACTAGATTTAATGTAAAGTTATTTTTGAAGTAATTTCATTTGAAAGCTCATCTCCTGACTTAGTGGACTATAGGAATATACATATCATTCATATGATAAGTCCTTAGACCATAAGCGATAGGCGATGAACATCATTTATAACATCATGAGGCCACTACTATAGTTGAGTTAGTTCAAACTATCATAAGCTTTAAAAGAACTCAATTATTAAGTCATAACTAGGACTATGTCTTTCAATTATATCATTTATTGTTCTTAGATACATTAACTTAGGCTTTGAACTTAATTGACTCACTTTATAAAGTCTTGCCATATACAGTTGCTGCTTCGGAGACTTAGCGCAGAAATTTGACTAAGTGTTAGATTTTAGGGGCAAAAACGTAAATATGAGTTTTTAATGAATCTTGATATAAAAAGTTCTAATAATTGTACCCCATGATTTATCATGATTATATGAATTTTCTCAGCCTCAAATGACTTAATTTGGCCATTCATATTGCACGATGAATTTTTATCTCAAAGTTGTGAAAATTCGTTTTGTACTAAAACTGAAAAATCAGATTTTGATTCACTTGATATTTGATTTGAAACTATTTTTATTGAATCCAAATAGGAGATAATTTTTTTAGTTACATTAAATAACTTAAAGTAAATCAAAATATAAAAGTCTGAGAAAATGCCTGAATCTGAAAACAGTTTTGACCTGGGAATTTTCGGTCGCCTGATGAAACCCATTAGCCGACTAGTGGAGGACTTTCGGTTGCCTGATGGAATCCATCAGTCGGTTGGTAAAAGTTGAAATTCATTCCAGTAAGGTGTGCAAAACAGGAGAAGCTTAAACATTATTTCAACTGACCGGAAAGCACCTTTAGCTGACCAAAACAGTGTCATCAGTCGATCGATGAATTCATCAGCCAGCCAATACTGTTAGATTTTGTGTCCAATGGCCAGTTTCTGCACTTAATGTTTCCCAACCACTTCCAAATGGCCAGAATTCATTCTTGGACTATAAATACATTTTCTATATGCATTATACAAGTGAGAGAGACTATCATAACCTTTCATGATCATATATTATTGGTAGATGCTACCTTAGAGATTAAATCTTCATATCATTCATCTATCGGTAGCCACCACTGTTGAACCAAACACTTGCATATCATTCATAATGGCAAAATCCTAGTAAAGAGCTTTCAATTGAGTATTTCATTGCTAACTCTAGGTATATGAGCTATAATTTGTGTATCTATCCATTGAGGAATATTCTCCATTGAGCTATCATTTGTGTCTCTATCCATTGAAGAATATTCTTTATTGTACCTAAACTGTTATTCAACCTATTTGAGAGGAGGACTAAGTGGTGCACTTGGCAAAGAAGCCCAAGTTGTGAGCTTGACAAAGAAGTCTTGGTGAGATTTTCAATGAGCAAGGAAGTTCAAGTCATGAGCTTAGCAATTGTAAATGTTTTCTTTCCATCCTTAAGGGAAACTCGATAGTGGAATTCTCAAGAGGTGCTCTTGAGGCATAGATGTAGGCAAGAGGGGCCGAACCATGTAAAAATTATGGTGTCATTTGGTTTACATTTCTCTATCCTTAAACTACTTTATTTGATAGCATTTCATTTATTTAAATTTTATATGCTTTATATATAAATGCTACAAGCTTATATGCTTTAATTCACATAAAGAAGATGTGATGAATGCTTGGAGTATGTTGGTTGAGTTGTGGAATTAATTAATTTTTGATTGATTGAGTTTTTATTTGATTATCTAATTGTCAATCAATTTGCATACCATGTGTTTGATAAAATGCGCTATCAACATTTTCACACACTACAATCATGATATGTTGCACTTACACGAGCACTTACATTTGTTATTGTATCCATTAAGTGCATAATCATCTTCTAAGATAGATCATTCTCATTCTCACTTGTTGAATACATAAGTTCACCAAGTATTTGACAAAAGTCCATTCAAGCTAATTTTTATCAAAACAAGCTAAACCGAAAAAGTTTCATTATTTGCTTAATGTCCCTATTCACCCCCCCCCTAGATTGAAGGATGAATAAGAATATAAAGTTATGCGATGATATTTTCGGTTAGCTGATGAATTTTTTTGAAGAAATTGAAGGATACCTGAATTGTCCGTTAGAGTTTGTTAAATCACAGATCAAATCCTCTTGAGCTAGTTAATGAATTCATGATATTTGGTAAAAGACCCAAAACTAGAATTATTAGAAAAATTAAGAGATTAGTTATGGAGGGTGGGAATAATACATAAATTAAAAATTAAAAAAAAAGTAATTTCATAGGTGAAGTCATTGTCCTAAGGGAGAGATCATGGGTCGGAGTAGATGAGGTGCAAGAGGACTAATTAAAGCATTGAGGGTTCAACGAACTGGCGTTTCACGGATATATATATATATATATATATATATATATAATATTGGTTGACTGTTAGAATAGGAAAGAAGAAGAAGAACTACCCTTTTTTCGATGATGTCAATATACACACAAATATATATATTTTTTTTCACGTGAACACCACATCATTCGGCTAAAGAAATATGCCAAATTAATCAGTGCAAATATCATTTTACATTTTGATATTAAAATATGCTAGTCAAATGTAACAGCTCAAAAATAGCATTAGTCATAAAAGATATATATAGATGACAAAATCTCTTCTGTTTAAATAACTAAAAAATAGTGAAAAGAAAACAAAGGAAATTATTTTTTATTTTGCGAATAGTAAGAAAAAAAAAAAGGAAATCCCTTGTTTTTTAGCATGTAATTACAAAGTCTTCAATCAAAGATTTAGGCTAATCATCTCCTTTCCTGCCTCATTTTTAAAATAAATACTATTTCTCTTATCCTTTATTTCCTCTCCAATTCCTTCAATCCAAATGAGGTGTTAGAGTTACTGTGGTAAGGAATTGAGATCCTCTTCAATACAACCTTAGAACTTCTAATTCACTCTGAATTTGCAGGAGATCTTAGTGGAGAAGAAGAGGAACCTATTTATAATGATGATGATGATGATGATCAGGTTGAAGAAATTTTCAAATTGCATGCCCAAGATGGGGTGGAGAAGTTTGAGCATCAAGTTGGTGAAGGATCATCATATGAGCGAATTGTGAGTGAAGAAGTTTTTATTTCAGAAAGTTTTGGTGAAGATATTTTGGTGTCGTGTCCTGTAGGTTCTCATGTCAATAAGCAATATGCTTTTGTGGCATGCAAGACTTGTTTCGTTGAGATTGATTTTGGTGCAAAGTTTATTGCTTCTTTTGCTAATTTTTTTGGAGATGATGTCATTCATCTCAAGGCTTAGATTTGAGGATCCAGTTGATGGTTATCTCAATATGTATGTTTACCATTAAATCATCATTCCAGCATGTCCCTTGGGCACAAAATAGCTTGTTTATCCACTTAAAAGTGAAGAAAGATGAATTTCATTATTGCAGGAACAATGCAACTAGTTTGGAATTTTGACATTATTCATAAAGGCCAGTCACATGTTGTATTAAGTGTGGTTGTTGAGAAGTTGAAAAAATAAAGTTCTGTAAATGGTTGAAAAAAAATGGAGCGAGATTTTGTAGCATTAAGATCAAGTCTTCAATGGTATGAAATCTTATTCATACTAATATATGATGAGGATCCAACAACTTGAAGGTGAGTTCTTTCCAACCTGGTAGGACTGATGAAGTCACATAATCCCTAATTTCTTACAGTCCACTTTATAATTTTTAGAAACTTTTCATATTCTGAATTTTTCTAATTTTTATATAATTTTTTTATTTTCAACAATTTTTTTGTTTTAGTTTTAATTTATATTTAGTAGTTGCCTAATCTATGACATAGATTAGTCTTTATGGCATTGATTGGGGAGAAAGAAACTCTGTATAAGGCCGTGTAATTACTAGGGTTTGGCAGTTTTTGTTGAAGAGATAATTTATAGAAACTTATAATTTGCTTTTGAATTCTTGTGGAGATTCGAATTTTTTTTATTATTATTTTTATTTATTGAAAAATGATCATAAATAGATATTCATATGTTTTAAACATATGTGGGGACTCATTATGAGGTCCGGGGAGTTTTTGTAGCCATTTAGCTCATTTTAAGATTTTTGGGTCAGCGGGGCCCAGGACGCGGGTTGGGTGGGTCCAAAAAATTGGATATTTTTTAAGAAATATTATTTTTGGTTTTAGACCAATTGAAATATTAAGAGAGATGTAGAGTTGATTTTGGGACCACAACTGCTTTCGAATTCGAAACGGAGGTCAAGAGGGTACGTTAAGTGACCTACAGGCATTTTGGTTATTTCGCGTCCTAGAGCTTATAAATATCAAAATTCTAAATATTTACTAATTGTTTCAAATCCCAAACAATCGACTCTCTCTCTCTCTCTCTTCTCTTTTGATTTTTCTTCATTCTCTCTTGGATTTGAGGATTCTAGAGTGAGTTTTAGAAGTGTCGGTGAAGGAAAGTTCATTCTACGTGGCGAGGGCATTGATTTGAACCGAATAAAATGAGGTTTGGAGAATTTTGGTAAGGGTGAAATTGAGAGCTTGCTAGATATTTTATCTCTTGAGGAAGAGGGTGTGTTGTGTCTTTAAATACAAGTTTTATTTCATGTTATATGCATAAAATTGATATTTTTATGCTATTTTTGAATATATGAGATTTTATGATGAAATTCTTGATTTAAATTGATGCATATATGTTTTCTTTGATAGAAAATAATAAAATTGTGATTTAGAATACATGAATTGCTATTACATGCTTTATGTGACATATTATATATATGAGGGTATGTTACATGAGTTGGAACCCTAGTTTCAACTTAAAGGTTTTTGCTTAATTTCATTGTGAATTATGTTGAAAATGATTGAATATGCATGTGTCGATATTGTCACGCCCTAGAACCCGGACCGCAGAGTCTCCCCCGGACCGACCCCGAATCCTAAGTGTGAACCCGTTCACTCAACCCCGTGAACCCTTAACCACACTTACACCATAGTATCGAGGTTTGATACCATGCTATAACGCCCCGATTTACGACTCCCGGAAAATTGAAGGTTAAACTGTCTATTTAGGCCAATAGACCCTCATTACCCTCGTTTACCGCAGAAACTTAATTCAATTATTGCATATAATTGCACACAACTCCACCTTAACCAATCCCCATGGGCCCTACATCGAATCATACACCTTAGTGGACATTTACTTGCCCACACTTTCAAGAATCACTCACTTTTCAGCCTTAAAACTTATTGTATTTGAAATCTGAAACTGAGGCCTACACTATTGGATAGAGAATCCAAAAATACTCAATTTCAAAAAAAATCACACTCAATTCTGATCTATAACGAAGAAATTACGTCGAAACGAAATTTTGAAAAATGCTGTGAATAGTAATTTCGATTGTGCAAAATGGCAATCTCGATTGTGCGAAACTGGCTACTCGATTGTGCGAAGATTTCACCATCTCGGGACCTTGAACCTGCAATATTTCGCACGATCGAAATAGGGGTTTTGATTGTGCGAAATTGCCCTTGTCTGGACCCTAAAAATCATCATAAATCATCACCCCTTCGCACAATCGAAATGGGGGTTTCGATTATGCAAAATAGACATTTCTCACGATCGAAATGCACCTCTCGGGACTTCTAACAACCCTATACATGGTCCATATGAAGCCCAATCAACATTCTATCATCCTAGAACCTCTCATACATGGTCCATAACATAAATGAAAGATACAACATCAATTTCATACTCAAAATCATAATCATGATTCAATTATACATCAAAATGAATCATTTTCTTTCTCAACCACAATCCATTTGCTATGAAAGCATCATCAAATGAACTAAATGCTACCATGGGCACTACATAAATTAAACCGTTGTCTTTCCACACCCAACAAGTTTATAATCCAATATATATATCAAAGTTACATTTACCCAAAATATAACTACAACTCAAAAATAAGTCACATGCCACAAGCTGGCATGGATATCCACAAAAATGCACAAAATCTAAAAGATAGCAAAGTGCTACTAGAATTCTACTTGGAGACTCTTGTCCCATCCGTCATCGGCGCTTTATCTGTAAAAGAGTTTATAATAAAGGGGTGAGCACCACTGCGGCTTGGTAGAGATACCCCAACCCTCCTAAGTGTCGACTCGACACCGACCTATATAGAATGTATATGAATACACTACATGCCACATCCACAATCTCACAAACCAATCAACAAATGCAATTAAAGAGGATTGTATATTTCAAGAATCATGTATAATATGTTCAAACATACAAGCATTAAGAAAAGTAAATGCCCTCTCTCTCGGTCCTCATCCGATACCCTACATGATTGGCCCATTCCGAAGACCATGTAACCTTGGACACTTCCGATAACCATCCAATGACTGGGACAACTCTGAAAGGTCATTCTACCATAGCAATATATAGGATTGCCATAGAGTGAGGGGACAACTCCGAGGCTCACAATTCTTGGACATTCTCCGATAACCATCCTATGACCGAGACAACTCCGAGGGATCATTAGTATTGGACATACTCTGATCCTAGGCATTAA
The DNA here is from genome assembly GCA_026545225.1 of Cornus controversa. Taxonomy (NCBI): domain Eukaryota; kingdom Viridiplantae; phylum Streptophyta; class Magnoliopsida; order Cornales; family Cornaceae; genus Cornus; species Cornus controversa. Next base: position 8,071,128 of record CM048849.1, on the reverse strand, counting down.
GCCTTAGTATGGCGGGTTCACTCCGAGGGCCATACATAGTGGATAATTTCACCACATTTCACCACACGGTTGGACCACTCTGAAGCCCCGTGTACCTCATTTGCATCATTTTTCTCGCAACTTCCCACATATGCAATATGAATGCATAAACACATGGCATTTTATTTTCATGCACTACTCATGCTCATTGATACTAAAAGGAAGTAAAAAGAATGTTTCTCATCACCACACACCACATATAGCACATATATGTATAACACATGCATATATCATCTCATATGTATACAACTTCAAAATTAGCATATTTTACTCATGCTACACTCAATGCATAATTTTAGTACATAGAACTAACATGCATTCAACAACCACCTTCTCACATATAATCACATATATGACACTTAGTACACCTTTTTCACATATACACCAAATTGAGCACATAATGCCTATGTATCAATTTCTTACACTCACACACTTCAAACCCACATGCTACCACCAACACAATGGACACAATTGTGAAAATATAGGACTCTAGAGAAGGAGAAAACATAACTTTTCACACCTCTCACCATCCTAAAGCATGTGAAACACAACCTACACCTCTCTTCTTCACCCGAAACCCTAGAATCGACAATTAGAAGAGAAGAAGAACCCCTACCTCGAAAATGAAGGCCTTCCAAGCACTTCACCAAAATTCCAGCGATGTCTACCTTTCTGAATCGTAACTTTGATCGGTTCAAAGGGAAGCCCTAGCCGTCCCCTACGTATCTCCCTCCTTCGGCAAGTCTTGAATCCAAGCCGAATGGGTCCGAAATGTAGAGAGAAGGGAAAGCTATGAAGATAAAGAGTTTTAGAGAGATAAAGAGGTGTGAGATATGGTTGGGAGTCTCAGCCACTGATATTTAAAATATCTAGGGCTTGCAAAAGACCAAAATGCCCCCGGCCACTTAACGTACCCTCCGGGCCTCCGTTTTCGATTCCGAAAACTCCTACGGTCTCGAAATCACTTCCTTAACTCTCTAAAAATTTCATCGAAGCCATTCCCAAAAATAAATATTTTCAAAAAATTTTCTGGATTACCGGGCCCACTTAAGTCGCATCCCGGGCCCCAATTTGACCAAAAAGTCAAACTTGTTCAAATCTCCCAAAAAATTTTCAAAACCCTTAAAACACTTTCCAAACATGTTCCCCACACTCAGAACATGCTATTCACCACTCAAAATGCATTTATGGCAATTATAGTGTGAAAAATGCAAAACCGGCCAAAATTGGTCACGGTTTCTACAGATATAGTTCATTTTATGTTATGATAGAAGTGAATTTAGGACATGAAATGGGTGCATTGCATCAAGGACTTGTGTATGTTTATGCTAAACGTGATATGTTCAATGTGTGTGGGTATGGCTTTGAAAATGACTCACGTATAAAGTAGAGAAGGAATAGATCCTCCAGGGTTGAAAGTCCTCAAAATCTCGCAAGAAGGGTGGTAACATGTCGGTTAGTTGCCCGAGAATAACTATAGATTTGGGGTACGAGGCTTCGGCATGTATCCGAGTTGGTTGTGTGAGTGTGAGCACTATTATGAGGATTTAGTTGAAAGCTTAGGTGACTTTTATGTTGAACTTTGAATTCGAGTTAAATTATTGTCATATGTTATATATATGATGAAATTGTGAGTTGATACATGGAGTAAATTGAGCATTTATGAATTGTGTGAGTGTGAGCACTATTCTGAGGATTTAGTTGAAAGCTTAGGTGACTTTTGTGTTGAACTTTGAATTCGAGTTAAATTATTGTCATATGTTATATATATGATGAAATTGTGAGTTGATACATGGAGTAAATTGAGCATTTATTAATTGTACCATGTGAATGAAAAAAATGTGGCGCTTGATTAGAGTGGTAGGAAGCATGGCACGTAGCTATGTTGTGCAAATTGGTTGAGTTATGTATTATCATGAAATGTGAAACTTGGGTGAATTGCACAACATATATGACCATGAGCCATTGATTTTGCTCACCCCTTACATTAATAATTTCAAGACATGACAAGGAGATAGCCGATGGTAACCAACTTTGAGTTGGATATTGAGGGTGAAAGACACATTTTGGTTGTTTTGTTGTATTTGTACATTCGAGATGTGAACATAGTGCATTTAGTCATGTATGATGAAATTACATTTTTTTGAGAATTGTATATAGGCATACATACCTCAAATGTTAGTTTTTAGACAAGAAAGTTTATGTATAAATCGAGCATGTTTCAATTGAGGAGTTTTTTTATGATTTAGTTGATTTTTATAAATGATATGGTTGTATATAGGCATGTATAGATGTATGCTAGACTTGGTGGATGGTTTGATACACTTAAATAGTGTTTGGGTTGATCTGGGGAGTTTCGGTCACCTGATAAGGACCTATCAACTGGTTGACTGATTTAGGAATTCAATTCCGAGAGCTGAAAATTTTATATTATTTAAGTTTAACAGAGCTAACTGTCAATTAACGACAGAGATACACAAAGTAAAGTCAACAAAACCTCAAGAAAGATTGACCACCATATTTTAAAAACTTTAATTTGAGAATAAGTAGGCAAAACTTCGAGGGAGGTAAGAGTAATTTACCCTTGTGAAAAAATTGCTTTTCTACTAAATTTTCCTTTCGATACAATTAAACCCTTAAAATGTTGAAAAAAAAGAAAAAATTCCTTATAAGTCTTACTTTCAATGGTAAGAACCTAAGTTTTAAAAAAAATTCTTAAGAAAATTAAGTCCTACTTTTAATTAATATCTCCATTTAAGGTTATAATTCCACCCACAATAGTGCCTTTTTTTTTATAGAAATATCATCAATGTTATTCTTATATAAAATATTTCAAAAAAAAAAGTTATACTATCTTGATAAACTTTAAATATATATATGTATGTGCAATAATATAGTCTTAAATTGACATAAAATTACCTTTAATTCTTGAAATTACATATTTGTAAAACATATAAATAGAAAAAACTAAAAAATATTTAAATAATTCATTAATTGTACATAAATACACCTCATTGAAAAAATTTGTAAAACTTTTTAGCTCGTTTTAATATTTATTTTTATTACAATTGGTTGAATTAAATAACTTGTTAAATATTTAAAAAATTGCGGTGGCAATTAAAACTATTGGCTTTTTCATTATTATTTTAAATTGATACTAATTATAAAAATTAGAAGTAAAGGTTATATTTAATATGTTAATTAAAAAAATATTTAAGACATTTATAAGAAAGGACAATGTTAAAAAAAATATTATTAATAGAAATATTTGTTATAAGTAATACTTACTTATCCTAAAAAAAAAAATTTTGGACTTACTCGTCAGTACAATTAAAAAAAATATAGGACTTATAAAGAAATTTTTTTAAAAAATTTCTCTTTTCTAATGGGCTCCACCAATGTGTCCACTGTCGCGTAGTGTAGCATTCATTATTAATCGTCTGCCACGTGGACGTCTGATCGCGTCATTTCCTCTTCCCGCGCAAAATGGAAATGGGCCCAAGTCCATCTCCTTAAGAACTCTGTTGGACTCCAAGAAGAACCCTAGATTATCTCTTTGTGAGTCGGTACAGTTCCATATCATCTTACCTCTCTTCTGAATCGTTCGCTCTCGGACCAGGTTTTATTTTTACTTATCTGTTTTACTATCAATTTTTTTTCTTCTATAAATTTGTTTACCTCGATTGCTGAGAAAATTTAGATTCTGAAACGGAAGTACTGCTATGGAATTTTAAATTTTAGATTAGTTTTCCTAATGTTTCCTCAGCATTTGAACAAAGCCTATTGGATAGCTTATAGAATATCAGATTTTATCATTGTTTTGAATTTATTAAATTTTTTTTTTTTGAGATTAATATTAGACTCAGTTTGGTTGTTGTAAGAGTACAAAATGCAAGAAAATGCTTAATGCTTTGATGATTTGAAAATTGAAGGAAAGTTATGAGCGATGGAGAAGATGTCTTAGGAAGGGAAGGTGTCGTTCTGCTCCTTTTGTTTGGTTGTATAGGTGTAGGATCAAGAGAGTAAGGAGGGAAATGGGTATTTTACAAATTATATATTAATTTTAAAAGTGAACATTTCTGTTGTATAGGATATCCATAATGGAGGAGAAATTGGAGATACATTAATCATAGAATCAAGGCATGATGGGTTAAATTGAGGAGTGCATCTAGCATATTGTGTGATCGGAATATGCCCCTTAGATTGAAAGGAAAATTTTATAAAAGAGCTGTTGAATTGTTGTTCTTCATGGAATAGGTTTAGGCAGCTAAGAAACACCATATGCACAAAGTGTGGTGGAAATACAAATGTTGAGATGAATGTGTGATAAGACGAGAAAGTATAAAACTAAAAATCAATACATTCATGAGATGGTTGAAGTAGCACGAATTGAAGATAAAATGAGAGAGAATCAATTAAGATGGTTTGGACACGTGCCAAGAAATCACAAAGTGCGCAAGAGTGACATGATACACATTGAGGATAATGCTAAGGGAAAAAGAAGGGGAAGACCAAAGATAATGTGGGTAGAATTATTAAAAATTGATATGATAACATGTGGTTTGACTAAGGCTATGTTCATCATTTCTCTCTTTCCTACCCTCTTCTTCTTTCTCTCCTACTGAATGGTGGAAGACCCATCTTTTCCTCTTGCATCCCATTTCATCCCTTACCATTTACTTCATCCCTTTCTTCCCTCTTGCCAAACATACAAAAGTAGATAATTTATTATCATTTTCTTGAGTTATTTTTTCAGAAGAAGCTGATGGAGTTTTAGAATTTTATTTCCTCAGGCTTTATTAAAGATGTTATGAATGGTGCCAGTTTTATTGAGAGTGTGTTTTGTGTCTGTGCACATGTTTATGCATGTTTAACAATATGTCAGGATCAAGTTTGTCAAATATGAGTTTTAGAGTTTTGTTTCCTCAGGCTTTATTAAAGATGTAATGCATGCTGTCAGTTTTATTGAGCACGTGTTTTGTGTCTGTGCACATGTTTAACAATATGTCAGGATCAAGTTTGCCAAATATGGCTGGAGATCACGATTTTAATGATGTTCCTGATACTGAAATGAGCGTCCATGATTTCAGTGATGAAGGCAACAGCAGTGATTCTGATGATGAAATTGGTTTAATTGATTATGATGAAGAGAAAGGTAGGCAGGCTTTTACAAGGTTATTTTGCACTGACGACTTACCTCTTCACTTGATAAAAGATCCTGCTTTCCAAAACTTTGTGCATACCTGTAATCCGCTTGTTCAATTTCCAACTGTTGAGTCTCTTGAAGGAGATTGCTTGGAGTTTTATAAGAAAGAGAAAGTGAAGACTAGACATGTCTTGGAAAATCTGGTTGGACAGATTAGCCTTTCGGTTGAGATATTGAGAAGTCCAGCCAACTATGAATACTTGTGCCTTACAGTACATTTTATTGATGATAATTGGAAACTTAAGAAATGGATTATCAGATTTCATGTTCTTTGGAATCTTGTTCTTCCAGAAGCCATAAAGAAGGCTCTTTCAAGCTGGGGAATTGAGCATAAGATATCCACTATAACCTTGAAAAGTGGCAGTCATAATGATGAAATGGTTGATATGGTTAAAGATCTCATTCAAAATAAGAAGCAGCTCCAACTTAATGGTCAGCTATTTCATGTGTATTGTTGTGCCGACTTAATTACGCTGATGGTGCAGGATGCATTTGGTGAAATATTGGAAATTATTGACAAAGTTTATGCGCTAACTAGTTGCGGAGTATCTTTACCACTGTGGTATCTCACCACCGCAAGGCTAAAGGAGGCTCTAGAATTAAAGTCTGCTGGAAAATTTTCTTCAAAACATGTGCGGAAGAATTATGATATACCATCTGCCAATGAGTGGAAGAAAGTTGAAGGTATTTGTAAACTCGTAGATAGAGTACATAATATAGCAAAGTTGTTATTTGAAACAAAATATCCAACTGCTAGCATCTTTCTTAGTAATCTTCGAGAGCTTCAAGTGAGTTTGACTCAGGAGGCCTCAAATTCAGATAGTCCTATTAGTTCTGTTGTCGAGAAAATGCTTCAGAAGTTGAATAAGTACTGGAAAGATATGTTTTTGGTGTTGGCAGTCGCTGCGGTAATGGATCCACGATGTAAGATGAAGTACATTGAATATTTATCGTCAGAACTCAAAGACGGTGATGATAACTCACAAGTCTCAACTGTTTTGGAAGCCATTCATAGCCTATACAATGATTATGCAACCTTAATTATAGAAAAAGTGGACTCTGAGTGTGATTCAACTTCCGAAACTGAAAAGGAGGTTTCTGATTCTGAAATGGAGGCTCCTCTAACCAAAAAAAGGAAGGAGGACCTTCCTAGCCCTGTTGAGGGAGGATGTAGCAATGCATATGATGTCTCTAGTCATTTGCAAGGCTTCAACTTGTTTGTCCAATCTACCACAGGACCTCCTAAGTCGGATCTAGATTGGTATTTGGAGGAACCTGTCTTACCTTGGTGCCAAGATTTTGACATCCTGAGTTGGTGGAGAGCTGCAAGTCCAAAGTATCCTACACTCTCAAGGATGGCTCGTGATCTTTTGGGGATTCCAATATCTGTTCTTACTTCATCTGATGCATATTATACCGAGGAAAGAAAGGTACGTCTTGTTTCCTTGCGTCAAGGTGTAATAAATGCCTTGAAGTGTGCTCGGAGTTGGCATTGAGAGCACCGATGGACTAGCCATGACGGCTCTGTGAATTTTCTCTCCTTTTGCCTACATACTTCCAGTTCTATCATGAATGAGGTCATGATGTTGACAACTATATCCTACACATTCTGCTAGTTTTTTTTGGTGGAACTCTCAGTGGTTAGCATAGCTACTCTTTTAGCTGCTGCTGTCTAGACCAAGAATCATTCTCTTGTGGTCGACAATGTGGGAAATCAATGTGTTTTTGTTATTGGATAGGCTGCAATTATATGGATGTTGAACTTAAGCTAATAGTTTCTTTAACTGGTGCTTTATTTTGTAATCTTTAAGAGTATCATTAGGCATAGATGCTTTATTTTGTAATCTTAAAGATGATCATTAGGCATATAAGAGCTTGTTAACAAAGAACTCTAGTTTTTGAAATAGATTCTGGATTTTTGCTGTTTTGGTATTTTAATTTTAGTAAAACATTGTGGTGAATAGATCAGATTACCTAAGTGATATCCAATTATTTACCCTCTCTCTCTCTCTCTCTCACACACACACACACAATTATTTGCAACTGGATCATCTTCTAACGGTGTCATAGGGTGCCCAAGTTATGCTGGACCAGGACTTATAGCATATTTATACAGATAACCATTACTACATATAATTTGAGATGCAGAATATCAGTTATTTTTGTTAAAAAGTTATTAGGAATTTTCTATAGCCTAGCACAAATATTTGATGTTGAGCCATGTTGGGTTGATTCTGCCATGGTGGATCTAGACTAGCAGGTGGATGGATCAGAGTAACTCTTGCATGAACCTTTGGTGCAACCAAGCAAGGTTATTTATTTTTTAAAAAAAAAAATCTTTTTGCTTGAGAGCATATAACATTTCAAAAAAAATCAATATGGCTAACACTATAAAAGAAAGGCCATTCACAAAGTAAAAATAATTTGTTGTGTCATTTTAGGGATCATTATTTATAGTGGTAGAAATTCAAATATTGAAGTATGAGAAGGTAGGTTATGGTGTTGACAATTGCGTTAAGAAAATAAATGGCACCAAGGTCTGTGATCTAGTAGTATCTACTTTCTTTTCAAAGTGAAAGGTTGAGCGGTTTGAGTCTTCTCAAGAATTTTGTGGGAGTTCCTTGTTGGAACGAAAAAATAATAATAGAAAGTGGCTTTTTTATTATTCTTAATATCAATATGCAACTCCTTTTAGCAAAGAACACTGCAATTATGTGTGTAAATTGTAATGAAGGATGGCAAACTGTAAGGGGAAATAGGAGGTATGAAAAAGGGATCCGAGGGTGGTTACTTTTTCTCCTTCTGTTTGGTTGAGAAGGAAGAGAGAGAGTATTGGATAGCTTATCCATTATGGAGTACCTTTTACAGATTCAAAAAACATTATCATTTGAAGGAAAGGTATTTATTTATTATTTTTTAATTTTTTATAGAGAAAGAAAGTCAATCCTCCTTTGTACTCACTTTTGAGAGTTGAGAATTTGATGGTTATGGAGAAAATGGATTCATTTGATGGTCATGTATGATTGGATAAGGATTGATTCTTTACCAACAGCTACTTTGTTCTTTTTGATTGTTTGGTAAGCTCCTTTATTTATTTACTCCTCCTCCATAAAGCAAGAAGTAAAGGAAAGACTACTTGTGAGGTAAGCTACTTTGATTAGCTTAAGAAGCCTTGAAGAAATTAATTGGAACCTACATATATGCGACAAAGTTGTTGATTTTGTATTATGTGGTTCAAAGTTGAGACCCTGTATTGGTCTCATGAGTAATTGTGGCACTTATTGAGGTGACTCATGGATTTGTCCATCATGACAACCACACACACACACACACACACACACACACACACACACACACACATATATATATATATATATATATATATATTATGAGTAATAATTTTTTGCTCAACAAGAAATTCATTCACATCAAATACAATTATCGTTAGATGTAATTGCTAATATCAATTACAATTCAATAGTTACTGTGTTTTGTGTAAATGAATTTTTTAATCAGTAGTAAGTAAGGGATCATTACTATATATATATATATTATTTTTAAAAAAAAAAAACATGAGCACTACTAGAAATCCTCCTACTTTTTTTGAGAGAGAGAGAGAGAGAGTCAATCCTCTTTAATTTCCACTCACTTTTGAGAGGAAAGAAATTGATGGTTATCCTCTTCCTCTTCCTTGCACTTCCACAGTTGTATGAAATTAATAGTTGAATTTTTGTATCCCTCCTATTATCTTTTAGTCTTGTTTCCTACTACTATTCCATTCTCTACTAAATGGAATTTAATGCTGGCTGGCTGATTGTCGGCTCTTCATTTTATAAAGTTTTCGTGTGGCTTTTTCTTTTCTTTCCCAAGGAGTACTACTTTTTTTTTTTTTTTAGGTATGAGTGAATGTGCGTTGCATTCAGCATCTTAGTTGCTGTGGCAGCCTTATTGGTGAGTGGTGTATCAATTAAGTAATAAAATATAAATATAAAAAAAAATGCTGATTTTACCATTTCACTAATTTTCTTAGACATTTCACACCTTCTTTCTTTCATTTAAAATGAAATTATAAAAGAATCCTTAATTATTATATTTTTAATATCATAAGTGTTCTTTTCTATTAAAGTTAGAATTCTTTCATTTCAATTTATTGGTCTTCTCTGATATTTATTTTTTTGACAAGTAAAATCACTATATTGAAGAAAAAAATAAATTTTACTTTAGTTCTAATGCATCATTTTAGTTTTGGTGATAGTTTTTTTTTCCTTTATTTTTATTTAGTGCTAAAGTTTCTAACTCATGACAACACAAATTTCTGCTCTACGGATGAAAATGAATTTTTGGAAAAAGAAAATTTTTATTGTTTTGAGTCTTAGCCTTCACAAATTTATATAATATATATAAACACTAGAAATATATTTACACTATATTATATACTAGTTAAGAGTAGTTAATTTAATCACATAATAATATAATTTTTAAAAGTCTATTTTTAAATCAAACAATCTTTCCTTAACTTGTTTCTCGAACTATATAACATAGTTTTTATTTAAGTAAAATTAAACTTTCCTTTTATTTTCAATTCAATCAAACATATCTTCTGGGAAAAAAAATTTTAATTAAAAATATAATTTTTTAGCATAATGAGATAAGTTGTTTTATTTATTGATGTAAAAGTTGTTTCCAACTCAAATTCTTTTTATTCTAATTACGCATAAATGAGTAAATGTAAGTTTTCTATATTAACTAATTTTTAATATGTTAACTGTTAAAAAAGAATGACAATTATAACTTTAAAGAATTAAAAATTTTTTAATATGTTAACTGTTAAAAGAGAATGACAATTATAGCTTTAAAGAATTAAAAATCAAAAATATTCTATAGTACAAAAAAAAATAAAAAAATTGTATGATTGAATAATTGATTGAAAGCTAAGTCAATCCCTCTCCTCTGTGGAGACTGTTCTGCAACAAGTCCTAGTTGGTGTAGACCTTTTCCGACCCTTTTGCTGCTATTATCAACAGCTTCACTAAAATTAGAGGACAGCTTTGGCCCAACTGCCTACCTTTTAGTACAGTAGAAACCATATATATTTATTTAGTTTAAAGCATTTTAATCCTTAAATAAATTAGTTATTTATTTATTTATAATATTGACAACATGATGATGAGATGGTGTATGCATTACTTTGCATGTATCCTAAGGGCATGTTTGAAGAATGTTTTGTTTTTGTTTTTCCTGTTTTGTTTTGATATTGTAAAAACAAAACATGTTTGATATCGCTTGTTGTGTTTTGAATAGTGTCAAAACGTTTCAAAATTTTAGTTCAAAATTGAAAATACCATTTTGATATTTTTATTCTGTTTTGACTACTGGAATAGAAAAAATAAAAATAAAAACTTAAAACACATTTTCCTTTCGAAATGTATTTTTAATTATTATTCAAAATACTTGTAATAAAAACAGTTATTCTCTTAAACAAAAGCAAAAAACGCATCTCAAAAGAGGCGCTGTATAACAAGAATAGTGAGGTGAACCTCATCATAAAATCACTCATATAATTTATTATCAGTTTTGATTGTTTGGTAATTAACTTAGCAGGCAAGTTCCTTTCTTTATTTACTCCTCTTCCTCCATAAAGAATACTAAAAAGGAAAGAATACTTGTGAGGCAAGCTAGTTTGATTAGCTTAAGAAGCCTTAAAGAAATGAAGTTGTGCTTAATATTGTGTTAAGTGGTGGAAATTAAGATGAGACCCACCTGTCTTGATTGATCTTTTATATATATATATATATATATATACACACACACGATGACTAATCTAAGTGTGGCACTAATTTAGATGATTAGTGGATTTGTCCTTCCTTCTATTATGACAACAACATTTAATAGAAAATCCAAAACAGGAAGGTAGGTAGGTTTGTGTTTTGATATTGGAATCAGTAAGTATTTATTTATTTATTTATTATTCTTTTCTTTGTGTTTATGTATTTATTATTCTTAGCATTGTCATTTTACTACATTATAGTAATAATAATAAAGGCACTCTACCAATATCTTCAACCACTCAACTCACATTATTTTTTATAATAAAATTACAAAATTATCTTTATGCTATACAATTTTTTATTCTTATGTTTTTAATACCCTAATTGTCCTTATCCAATAAGGTTAGGATTTTTAGCATCACGATGCAACTCTCTCACGTTCCCTCTCTTTTTTTGCACCAAAATACTTCTCTCTCACATTCTCTCCCCCCACCCCCCTCTCTCTCCAAAAATGAAAGATATAATGTCTAAGTTAGAGAAAGTCATTGATATTGTTAAAACAAGAAATTTCAAAAATTTATAAATCACTCAACCCTAAGGTCCATGGTAATGTGATTTTTTTTTTTGTTCTACTTTATTCTTTATAATATATATTTGAATTGGTTTTGAAAATATTATTTTTATTTGTTGAATCAATTTATCAATATTTATTTTAGAAGTAGAAAAGTTAAGGATTCTATAATGATTAGAGAGTATCGATCAAATATATGTGATTATGATAATAAAAGTTATGTAATTAGATTAAAAAGTATTTGAGTTGGAAGTAAAGAGTATATCAATGAATAAAACCTGTCTTGGTAAAAAAATTAATTGTATTTAAAATCAAAGGAAAATTTAGTTTTATTTAAATAAAAATTATGATGTATAACTTTTTAAGGAAACCAAGGAAGGCTTTTTTATTTTAGAAGGGAACTTTTATAAATTAAGAAATGAAAAGAGAAACATGATTATGTGTAATCCTTTTCCAATTTTAATTATCATAATTTAGCTAACTAGCCTTTGCAGCAAAATTTCAATAAAATAATAATAAAGTAATAGGATGATTTTCTTCGTTCGCTTTTTATTTTTTTCCCTTCCTCACAAATTGATCGTATGTTTCTAATCTTTAATTTGAATTGGTTTATAGAAAAGGTAGGAAAGGAATTGAAAAGAGTCTAGAAAAAGGAAAAGAATATGAAACAATGTAATTGAATTGAAATTTTAATAAAGATAAAAAAAAGAATTGGAATTAAGTAGAAGGGCAACTAGGGTATTAAAAATATAAGAATAAAATATTGTATAGTATAAGACACTTTTGTAATTTTATTACTGTTATAAATATAAGTGAAGTGTCAGAAAATATTAGTAGAGTGTCAATATCAGTTACGATAATAAAATCTTAATTTGTATGTAATATATTTTCAAGTTTGACATTTAGTTCATCCTCTTAATTGTTAGGTTAGCGAAACTCGCATTCCATTAGCTTTAATTTATATCTAAATTAAAAAAAGATTATAATTATTATGCAAGTATTGATATAAAAAAAAATATTTATGTCATTTTCATACACAAACACACATAAATCATTAAGAATGTGAAACAAATGGTTTGCAAAGTCATCATCCTTCAGTTTTCAGTGGAAAGTGCTAGTCGCTTCTCATATTTACTTGGTAAACGTTGCTATCAACATATACATACATATATGGTTCGGAGAGTCATCATCCTTAGTTTTCTTACCAAACTATATATGTATTTATACGTTGATAGCAACTAGCACTTTCCATAGAAAACTGAAGGATGATGACTTTGCAAACCATATATATATATATATATATATATATATATATAGGGGATAAAAAATCTAATCTAATAGTCAAAAATGATAAAAATATTAATCTTGTGATCCAAAATATATATAGGGGATAAAAAATCTAATCTAATAGCCAAAAATGGTAAAAATGTTAATCTTGTAATCCAAAATGTTTTTTTGCTATCTACAATTTAAAATCACTTTATCTAACGATTACGACTACAAATATATAATAATGCTGTAGACACGAATATATACTGGTGTATATATATTTGTGTGTGTATGCCTAAAACTCTGAAAGGAAAGGGAAAAGGGTGTGTCGGTGTGATTATGAAAACTTTGCTGCTCATACCAACCAACTTAACTTTTTTAAAGTTTTCTGTTAAGAGACTTTACTTTGTTATATTTTCACCACTCATGTTTCTCTTTTTTTCTTGATAATATTGTTTATTGTGCCTATTTGAATATAGAAAGCTGCATTTCATGTTTTAAGTATCATGATAGAAGTGGATTTGGATCTCTCTATTAATTTTGTTTCCCTAAGCATCACATCTTCAAGTCACAGTTGTGTAAGTGTTCACTGTGTAATGGTGACATACACAAATAAATTCAAACAAAAGTGATGACATGGCATGTTCATGTTCATGTTCATGACTATTGAATAATACCTTAAAATACTTAAAAAGAAAAATTAATGGAAATACAAATCCAAAGTGCAATGGATATTGTTCCACATCCATTTTATTCCATAGGTGAACCTTAGTTACTCTAATCTTTATCATATATAGTATTTAATTTAATAAGGTATTAATGTAATTTATCCATATAAACCCACACATAATCTAATTAATACTTTATCTCATAATCTAATTAATACTTTATCTCTCTAAATTACTAATGGATGTATTGTGAGATGGAACCAAAGAAAGGGATTTATCTGCACAAAATTTATTTATGAATAATAATTTGAGAAAGAGTAATTATAGGCATAGTGAAAGTTATTACCGAATTGAAAAAATGAGTCACTCTCGTCTTTTAGATTAGTGCAAGTGGGACCCACACTTTCACAATCTAATGGATGAAAATTTCTTAATTATGCGATTCAGATTCAACCACCTAATCATCTTGTTTAATTTTAACACTTACCAATTCAGTTGTAATAGAAATTTGAAATTTGAATTTAACAAAATGATAATGTGGCTGAATTTGATTAACGTTTGCGGAATTCATGAGAGAGATTTGACTCGAGAAAGTCTATGTCCTTAAAATTAATGGAGATGATCCAAAATCCAAAGTGCAATGAATATTGTTTCACATATCCATTTTATCCCATTTATGTAAACCTTATTTATTCTAATCTTTATCATATATAGTATTTAATTTAATAAGGTATTAGTGTAATTTATCCATATAAACCCTCACATAAGGATGTATTGTGAGATGGAACTAAAAAAGGTATTTATTTACATAAGGAAAGTATAAAGTCAACATATTAGTATGTCATTCAAGGAAAAATTTTAAAATTCAACAAATTTATTCATGGACATGGATAATAGTTTGAGAAAATATTCACATAAATTATTGTAAAAATTAGATTTTAATTGTCAAATCTAAATAAAATTACTCTAAAGTAACCACGTAAAAGATGAATAGTTACCAAATTTAAAACTTAAATGTTACCAAGTAACCATTTAATGGTTTATTATTTAAATGTCCTTATAATAAATCATTAAATAACTAACCCCTCTTTATTTATAGTATATAATTAATAACTATACATATATATGCATGGTATGCAAATAAACATGTATATCTAAAAATCTTCCCTTGTAGCAAATAAAAAGATCAAGTTGTTTAAATTTGGTCAAAATTTCCAAACATTAATAAATTCGATGAATTAATAAATAAAAGTATTTAAATTTGTTTCTAAACTTAGGAATTCCATGAATTTGTTTCTAAAAAAAGAATGGGATGTCCAAAAAAAAATTACTTGGGGGCAATTTGGTAAATTAGCTTGTAAGAAACCGACTTAGGAAGAGCCAGCCAACAGCCAACTTTCCTTTTCTAAGTTTGCGTACACATTACGCATCCCAGCCCAACTCCAAGCGGAAAGAAACCTATATAAAAGCCCCATTATTAGAATTTTACTTTCATAAAAGAAACCCTAGATTTCTGAAATTCCCAAATTTCCCAAACTCCATCGAAGAAAATATATATACATATATACATACATATATATAAGATAATAGTAGATTTAGAAGAAGAAGAAGAAGAAGAAGAAGAAAAAGAATCGATCGATTGTATTTGTTGTGTTGTGATGTTAGTGCGTCAGAAGATGGTAGCCGAAGCAGATATTATCTGTCCACAGAACATCTCTGTTCTCGATGTTCAGTACCTTTGCTCCCCTAAAGCGTCGATGGATGAGGACTTGTTCAATTTCTCTACGCCGTTGCCGTCGCCGTCGCCGACTTCGGTCTTCTGCGAGGTTCGCGCTTCCGACTCCATCTCCATCGATATCTCGCGCTCCGAATCGGTACATAACTCGTTCCATTCTTGATTTTTCTGGATTTTGGTAGCTTTTGCTCGATCTTTTTATATATTTTTTTATGTGATGATCTTGTTCTTATATATCTATGTTCTCTATGTTTATGTATAGATTCATGTAGAAGTTAGCACAATTTTCTGCTTTTGTTACTGGTTGAAAATTTTGGTTTCTTCTTGTGTTTTATTTTTTGCCCTTAATTTGCATCAAGAGGGAATCACTTTTTTTTTTGGGATTAATAGAATATATATTACAAAATTATCTGTTTTTTTTTTTTACTCTTTTTAAATTTTTATATGGGTATTACAACAAAAAGCTTTTCTCAAGTAAAAGCTACTTAAATGCTAATGTTACTTTTTTGTGAAGAAACAGATCAAAGCAGACACAATGGCCATTGTAATACTACCTATTTGAAAACCGAATCAGCTGTTAATAACATCAATTCCCTGTGAAACTTTTCGAGCTATTTTATTGGCCTGAACTGAATTGGGGCCTTGTGTAATTCACTTATTATTTTGTGCATTCACTTGTCACGAGAAAAAGAATAAATTGTGATAAGTAGATAAATTTGTAGGAGAAGAGTACACAGAAAATACTCCTAGAAGGTTACATTACCTTCGGGAGAATTAATGAACCTCAACAGTTAATGAAATCACTATGATTTAACATGCTATGGATTTATTATTTCAGTTTTGGGATGTTATCATAATGTATGTTACTTGTTGTAAGTGAACTTCTTTGTGAAGGCACTTCATGTATTTGACTTCATTAGTTCAATTTGAGGGATGAAATAAGAGCTGTTACATTTTGTTGAATTTGCAGTTTATCTGTTTCTTTCTTGTTGGAGCATTTTGTTTTCTAGGTTGAGATCTAGAGATATTTATATACTAGTGTATGCTCGTGCCTACGGCACTATCATGCACTCAAAATCGTGACCGTTAGATAGAGTGATTTTTTAGACCATATATGGACTTGGCCTCACCATCTCTTGTTTCATAGGTTGTGAGCTGCTCAACTACTATTCAGACTACTACGCTTGTCGAGTCTTCCACCAGAAAGTTTGTTCCAAGCATTCGATCAGGCAGCCATGCAGACATTGGATCCCGGAAACTAATGGAAGATGAACACATTCGAATTGATGATCTATGTTCCCACTTGGGCTCTCCCTTCCGGTGCAATCTGCCGAGTGCTTTTTATGCTGTTTTTGATGGACATGGAGGACCTGAAGCCGCAGCTTTTGTCAAGAATAATGCTATCAGATTATTCTTTGAAGATGCCAGTTTGCCACAAACATCTGATATTAATGATGCTTTCTTGGAGGAGTTGGGGAATTCTCATTGCAGAGCGTTTCTCATGGCTGACCAAGCCTTGGCTGATGAATTTAGCATTAGTGAATTTTGTGGAACAACTGCATTGACTGCTCTAGTACTTGGCAGCCACTTATTGATAGCCAATGCCGGGGACTGTCGTGCAGTTCTCTGCAGGAAAGGAGTGGCAGTTCCAATGTCTCAAGATCACAGGCCTTCTTATTTACCAGAACGCAAGAGGGTCGAGGAGCTAGGTGGTGTCATTGAGTATGGTTACCTTAACGGTGAACTTGCAGTCACTCGAGCCCTCGGAGACTGGTACATGAAATCCTTCAATGGGTCTGCATCGCCTCTCATTGCAGAGCCAGATATTCGACACTTCATGTTGACAGAGGAGGATGAGTTCTTGATTATTGGTTGTGATGGGATCTGGGATGTGATGTCAAACCAGGATGCAGTTAGTCTTGTTCGCCGCGAACTGAGGCGGCACGATGACCCACAGCAGTGTGCCAGAGAACTCGTGAATCAAGCAGTACGCCTAGATACAAATGACAATCTCACAGCCATCGTTGTGTGCTTTACTCCCCCGGATTGTCGAGAATCCGCTGCTCCTCAGCGGCCAAGGTTGAGGTGCTTCAGCTTGTCTGAGGAGGCCCGGAATAGATTGAGGAGCTTGCTAAAAGACAATTGAGTGGACACCGAGATTATTTTGTCACTGATAAACAGTGTAAATACGATTATCTACTGATTTGTCTGGTTGGATTAGATTGATTAATCTAATTGTTTTGTGGCAGTTTTGAGAAAGCTGCGATCAGTTTTGTAGGAGTAGAGAGGGTAAGAGCTTGGTTGGGGAGGTGGTCTGATCGTCTATACTCTGTAGCTTGTTATATTTTTGTTTAATGCTAATAATAATTGAGGATTTAACTACAAAGAAAAAACATTAGTACAGTGAAAGGATGCATGGAGAATGGACAGTGATTCTGTTTGCCTTTCGGTAATAAGTTTCACTCTACTATTTTATGCTTTACCTTGTCAACCTCATCCTGATTACCTCCAACAAAGAAACTACTTCTGATGGGTAGTCTGTATGGACACCATTTTTCTGGTATAGAAATGTGTGTGTATATATATATATATCTATATACACACACATATATAAGTATATAACCCACACATACTGAGAATCTACTATAAATATTAGAACCAGAGGAGTTATATGGTACTTAATGTTCACAAGTATTTCTTTGCCAAATTAAATAAAAAATGAAAATAAGAGATCATATCTGGAAATACCCAATACATCATTAAATTAACAGAATATAGCACCTGAGTTTGTAAACTGTATTGGGGTGTCCAATGTACATAATCCAAACAAAATAAAAAATTATGCTCAGGTTTCGAGATCAACGAGTTACAAATATGCTCTAAGGCTGCAAATGAGTCAAAATGTGTGTGGAGAGGCTTGGGCTTGGGCTTGGGCTTGGGCTTGGGCTTGGCTTGTTAAGGGCTCTTTTGTTAATCAAACGAGCCGAGCTCGAGCTTGTTTTTTAAGTTCATTTAAATGAGCCGATCCCGAACTGTATTAGGCTCGGCTCGTGTAAGATCGTGAACATGAGCTCGTTTTAGGCTCGTTTATGTTGGTGAATAAAGCTCATATAGGGTTCGTTTAGGACTTGTAAGCTCATGAACATGTTTATGAACATAGATTTGTGTAGACTCGTTTACGTTCATGAACGAGCTAAAACGATTTTCAACATGAGCTCAAACGATTTTTTTATTAAACTAGTCGAGCTCGATCCGAGTCCGAACTTTTCAAAATAATGACAAGCTCAAGCTTAGTTTTTCGAGCTCGTCACGAGCTCGAGTCGAACCCACAAACAAATGAGCCCGAGCAGGCTCAAGCTCGGCTCAGTTCGGTTCATTTGCATCCCTAAATATGTTATGCTATGATTGTTGATGTATAATTATTTATTCTTTTAATTAGGCCGATGATATTGGTTCTCCACCAATATCTTTTTTCTTATAATGAAATTAAAAAAAAAAAAACCCTTATATATCAAAGGATACTTGCTTCTTATATTTTCAATTCTATATTTGCCTTATTTATTAAAATTTGGACTCTAAGAATTTCAATTCATTATTCTTTCTCAAATTTGCTCTCTCTCTCTCTCTCTCTCTCTGCCACAACAATAGTAGAAGCCATTTCCAATTTTATAGCTTCTCCTGTTGAACAAAATTAGAAGCAAAAGTTAAACAAAATTAAGTTTATAATTGAGACATGAGATGAATCAAAAGATTTTCTTAACACCACACCTCGTATAACCCACAAGTTAAACAACATACACATATACATCTCCGATTCAAACCCATTAAAGAGAAAAAGCTTGCATTGATCCAAAACTTAAGATCTCACACGCCATACTAGAGAGAGGGGGAAGAAGAAAAAAAAGACTGCATTAATGTAAAATTCACATAAAATTCATATTGTCCATAAACTAGGAACAATATAGACCCATTGCTTTATGCAATGTTGGCTATTAAGTTCCTTCAAAAGAGTTGGCTGATAGTCTTGACCTGTTTTCAATATTTTAGCGTTCCAGTGTAGCATGAATTATTATATTATCTACAAAAATAAAAAAAATCCTGGCAAGGATTTATGTCCTTGAGCTTTTTTTAATGGCTTCTAGTATTGTTATCTATGAGAGAGAAGCATGAATTACCTAATTCTGAGAGTCTAATTTTAGAAAAGGAAGACGATATTCGCACTCTCATTTTCTACATTGCACTCCTATCTTAGGAGAAATGTCACTTCTAATCTTTACTTCACATGTAAATGATTAACTTTTTTCAAAATACTAAATTAACCTTTCAGACATCTTTTTTGTCTCTTATCTTTAATATTTTTGGTCTCTTTTGATCGGACAAAAAAAAATACTCGGAAAAAAATAATTCAAAAAAAAAATTCTCTCTTTTCAAAAAAAGTTATTTATGTTAACAAATTATTTCTTTTGACAAGACCAAAATATATATAGATATATATATGTTGAAGAAATTATATCTTTTGTCGTGAGATAAAAACAAAAATCTCTGTTAAATAAATTATTTCTTTTGGTAGGAATTAAAAAGTACCCAAAAAATAGTTATCCATGTTAAATAAATTCTCTCTTGACACGCAAAAAAAAAAGTATATAAAATTTTTTATTCTTGTTGAATAAACTATCTACATTGAGAGTACCAAAAAAAAAAAAATTATTGTTACTGAATAAATTATATCTTTTGATAGGTTCAAAAAAAGAAATTATCTCTATTGAATAAAATATCTCTATTGGAAGATACTAAAAAAAGAAGTTATTTTTGTTGAATAAATTATCTATTTTGAGAAGACAAAAAAAAACTATGAACAAGTTATCTCTTTTGACAAGATTAAAAAAAAAAGTAGTAAAGAAAGTAAAAAAGGTAAAAAAAATTATCTCTTTTGATAAGACCAAAAAAAAAACATAATAAAGAAACTAAAGAAGGTAAAAAAAGAGTTTAACTTTATATTATAAAGGGTAGTTGTGGTATTATAAAATAAAGAATGATGTTATAATTAGTTTAAGGATCTTCTTGTCATTTTCTTTATAAAAAAAAAGGTAAGTGGAGTGTAATTGTAAAAAATGAGAGTACGAATATCGCCTCCCTTTAAAAAATAAGGGCAAATATAAAATTGAAAATATAAGAAATAAGTTTCTTGTGATATATGGGTTCTTTTGTAATTTTATTATAAGAAGAAAAAAGAGGAAAAAGGGATTGGAGCATATAAGGATGGTGGTGGAGCATCAATATCAACTGCTTTTAATTAATATAAAATTAAGATAGGTAGGTTATATTAAATTTATAGGAAAAAGTCCTTGCCCGTAGCCAATACTAAAATTATCTCACAAATATATATATATATATCAGCTCAAACTATCATAAATTAAATTTATAGGAGACAGTCAAAATTTGATCTAAAAAAATGTAAAGGAAATAGAATGTACAACTTTGACCGTCCCCTATAAATTCAATTTATAATATTTTGAATACATTTTTTTTTGTGTGAGAAGATTTTAGTATTCTCTACTTGATGATATATATATTTTTTTTGTATTTTTTTTGTGTTAAAAAATATTTACTTTGAGGGAAAGCTCATGACAAGAGTCATGAAAGTTTCCTCGTAATAGCATTATTCTATATATATTCTGAAGTTAGAAATAAATCTATTAAAAACTGAAATGGATGGAGTTTCTTATCACTCCCTAGAATATCATCTTATTATGTTTTCTCTAATTACTATTAGTAAAAAAAAAGTTATGCAGTTGATCCTTCAACCTCTTGGGGTTATTATTTCTACACAAATTACGTACAATAAGCATACAACGCATGTACAATAAACAATAATATACTCATGCTTGTACCTCCTATTAAAGAATTGGATGTTACTTAGAAATAAACAATTGCATATTGATAACTTTGATTATTAATATTTTTTTATACATAAAGTGGTTATTCTCCAGAGGTGTTGTATTATCTCAGTCATGTAGAAAGTTGGAAAGTCAAACAAAGTTTGGCTAGCGTTGCAACCATTTAATTCTTTGAAAAGTCAAAACTAAACCTTGTTGACCTACCAGGTCACCAAAGCTCTGAAAGTCCCTCTCGAGTGTCATTGAAAGACCTAACAGCAGATCTGACGACATCGTAGATCACCCAAAGCCTCAAGGACACTTGAGCACTACTAAAATCATGCTAGGCCACCTAAGCCTCGAAACCATCTATTGAGCACCACTGAAAGCTCTGACACCATGTTAGACCATTTAAGTCTCGAGATTATCTCTCGAGCACCAATGAAAGCCCTAACACCATGTCAGGACACCTAAGCCTCAAAACCATCTCTCGATCACCACTGAAAGCCCTGACACCATGTCAGGCCATCTAAGTCCTGAGATTATCTCTCGAGCATCAATGAAAGTCCAAACACCACTTAAGGCCACCTAAGCTTGGAAACCATCTCTTGAACACCATTAAAAGCCCTGACACCATGTTAGGCCATCTAAGTTTTGAGATCATCTCTCAAGCATCAATGAAAGCTTTGACACCATGTCAGGCTACCTAAGCTTCAAAACCATTTCTCGAGCACCACTAAAAGCCCTGACACCATGTTAGATCATCTAAGTTTCAAGATCATCTCTTAAGCATCAATGAAAACTATAACACCATGTCAGACCATCTAAACCTCGAAACCATCTCTCGAGCATCAATGAAGGCCCTAACATCACGCCAAGCCATCTAAGCGTCGAGTGAAATATGGTAGGATCTCGCTACACTAATGTAAATTTTCTCTTTAAGATACTTAGAAGGAATTTGTATTGGTGGATGAGAAGTAGAGATAACTTAATGTATCTAACAAGCCCAGTTAATAGGATAGTGAACACATGCCATAACAAAGATACCCTTACAATCACCATTAATGTTCCACTATGAGATTAATACTCTCAATTACCGCTGCTATGGTATAGCCGAATGCATTTAATGCTTGCATAAGCTAACGCATCACAACACTTGAGAACACGAAAACATGAGAGACTTGACTCCTTAAATATTTAGGAAATCATCACCTAAACCTCATAGACATTGGGTAATGCCCAAGAAAAGTCGGACCTCTTGGATAAGACCCAAGAATGCTTGGCATTATAAATACAAAACCTTTAGTAAATACAAAAAACAAGACAACGAGAAAAAGATAAGAAGACTAACATTCCTACCTTCACTATGACTCGTATTAATTAATCTACTTCTTCACCTTCATCTAGATATACTTCTCTAGATCAGTTGTGTAAAATACATTGTTTATTACTTGTTTCATTATTTCTTGACAAATAACTCCATACACTCTTATATTAAACACAAGTACACTTATGTTGTTAGTATCAAATCGATCCCAACTTTTAGAATTGAACAAGTTCGGTAGTGGACCCAAAAATCTTGGTTTTTTTTCTATCTTATAAGTGGAGAATTTGTTTTAAGATCGTCCCTTCTACACCCACCCAATGGCGGAGCCAGACACACATGCTCCCATGAAATAATTTTTTTTTTACTACTATATGCATATTTTTTGTAAATCTCAAAAACATCCCCTCTTAATTTTTTTTTTTACTCCAATAGATTAGTGATGGTAAAGATCCGAGAGGAGTTATTGGTCATTTGGTCTTGTAATGTTTTAAAAGGTAAAGATAGTACCCAATTATGAAAATACAGGAGACATGCAACGAGTTTTCTTTACGTGTAATACAACATGTATATATGAATATTTGATTTTTTTTTTATATTTCAAATTCGTAACACTTCCGTCCTAACTCAAAACACAGTGAAAGTAGTACTCAAATGAAAGCTCTCGAAATTCTCTATTTAATGAATTTCGTTTCATCAAAAGATTTTATTTAGTGTGGGAGTTATGAGACCTGAAGTGAGATAAGGAAGAAAAATATATCTATACATTCACTTGTGTGTTATAGGTTGAGGAAGAGGAAAAATGGGGTGTATTGTGTGTAATGCAAACATACATATTTTTGTGTATATTTTTTCTTAAATTTGTTTTATATACTCTTTTTAAACTTGAAAATTGATAATTAATTGACAAAACTTGAGTCTAAATTAAATATTTCGAAGTCGTCTTTTCAATGAAAATAGTTTTCGGAACAAATTCTAAGTGCACAGATCTTAGTTATTTAAATCTTGAGAAAAATGAATTTCTTTTATTTGAAGGAGAAAAAAGAATTTGACCAAGTTTGGGCGTTGACAATTAAGTTTCGACTTTTAATTTAATTCATCTTATCACACCAAGTTTGGAAATTTTGGGAATGACAACGTGGTATCACATCGTAGTTGTACCTCCTAATTTCTGAAGGAAAAAAACTCCCAAAGTTAACAATAGCTCATTCTCTTTCTATTCTTGACTTCACTCCAGCGGCCTCTTCATGACTGCGCTCCAGCTTTCTCTCTGAGTTTGCGAAGGAGAGATAGAGAGAACAAATCAACCTTTTATAATTCTGTTTCTCTATCACCAACTCAATGTAAACTTGATTATTTGTTTCTTTTGCATTCATTTCTGTTGCAGTAAAATACATTTATTTTTCATAGAATATGAAAATCCTAGATAACTAGATGTAAATCTTTCTTTACATTTAAATTATTTTTAAGCTTTGATACTCTAACTCTCTAAGGATTCTATTTCTAATTTTCTTTCAATAACATCATATTATGTTGCCTGTTCCATTATTTTGGTTTTTCGTTTCTCATTAATAATCATTAACTCTAACAAAAAAAAAAAAAGATTGACTAAATTAAGTAAATTGAGAGTCACGACAAACGGTTTTTGCATTTTTTAGTTCATTAAGATTGTTCTATATTGTGCAAATTTATTAACCTGACAAATAGTTTGGACATAATAGATTAAAGAATACTATACTACTCATTGAAAAATAGTAATTTTGTTATGTTTTTTCATTTTTTGTTACGTAAAAAAATTTATATTTTTCATTATAGTTATTTTTTTTCCACCAAAATACACTAAGCTTGAACAGAACCCTAGCTCCGCCCCTGCACCCACCTACTGAACATGCTTTAAAAAAATTCTCTTGTAAAATGTCCCCCACACAGTTGGTTTTAGCCCCTTTCCCATTAAAATGGATACTACAGGATGAGATGAATTCATTAATAGAACAGTATATGAATCCAAGTTTCACCGTTTTGGGTTAATTTCAGTATTTCACCAACCATGTTACAATCTTGCAAAATTTAGAAATTAGTGACTTAAAAAAATAGTAAATGCCCGTGGACTAATCCAGAGCATGAAGAGTGCCGGGGACAATAAGCGACTGCCTTCTACGATCGTTCTATTAATTGATGAAACTAATAAGAGTAATTAATATATATATATATTTTTTTGTAATAAATGTCTTACTTTTTCATCCAAGAATATGTACTTCTAGTTTTAAGATATTTACGTTAGTATCATCAACAAATAAATAAAAGTACAGTGTTCATAAAGTGATTACTCAATTTTAAAAGAAAAATATATTCTTTAACTAAATTAGGAACCAAGATTCATAAATATTTTTTATATAATAATTAATTACAAATTTTAAAAAATTATATAGGAAATGATTATAATAAGTATATAGATTAATATAAAAATTATTATTAATTTTTTTTTTTTGTTGTTACAATAGCTTTATTTGTTTGTTGATGACACTAGTGTAAATATCTTTAAATTAAAATGACAATTTTTTTGAATGAAAAACTAGATATTTATTTTAAAAAAATATTAATTATTTTGATATTAATTTTCACTAATGAACACAGCAACGATGAAAAGGCAGTCACTCAAATCCTGACCCTCCTTTATGGATCATAGCTACAGGCATAGACTAATCCTCACCATAGCTACAACAGATAGCAGCAAAATTAAGTAATAAATATATAAATAAAATAGCAGATAAAAGATAAAAAAAGAAAAAGAGATATTATTTTATTTTTTTTTGTTTCTTCCTTCATGTTCAGAATTTTCAAAGGCTGCTCAATATTTTGTAGACCAAATACCTAAAACTACTTCAAAGGGTCTGTGTTTGTGTGTGTGTGTGTGTGTGGTGAGTTTGAATCCAAAAAAAAAAAAAAAAAAATGGCAATGGCGAGTTTTGCCAGACGAAAGGCTTCGCTACTTTCTCTCTCTAGGAACCTCTACAATTCCTCCTCCTCCGACGCTCTTCGCTACTCTCCTAATCTAACCTCCTTTTCCAGAGGATTCGCGTCGGGATCTGACGACAACGACGTCGTGGTGATCGGCGGCGGCCCAGGTGGCTACGTCGCCGCCATTAAAGCCGCTCAGCTTGGACTCAAGACTACCTGTATTGAGAAGCGAGGGGCGCTCGGCGGCACGTGTCTCAACGTGGGTTGCATTCCTTCTAAGGTATTCTCAACCCAATCTTCTTCTTCTGTGATGGTTTAGGTTTCTGATATATCTCTCTATGTTATGTTGTTGGTAACTTGTGATCATTTCCAATTTGTTTATTTCTGTTGTTTAATGGATTTGACAGCTGACTGTCAGATCTAATTTTTTTATTTCATGCCTGTTATTGGAGTTATTATATATTGGGTTTATGCATTATTTTGAGTCTTTGATGAATTTGCTGAAAGATAATGGACTTTCAGTTAGTTGAAGCTTATATATGTGTACATATATATGCATACGATTATTCATTTGATAAATTGCGGGTCTGATTGATGGTAATTGATAAGTGAAAATTATGAAGAAAATGTTATATAACTTAGATTGCATTTCATCTATTTCAGCAATTCTAAAGTATTGCAAATAGTTCAAGTAGTTCTGGATTTGTTCATAAGCTTCCTCAATTTATGGGCGTATGCGTGTCTTAACTTAAAAATGATAATACATCCTATTTGTTTTCCTCAAGTTAGTTGGTCCTCGTCTTTGCAACTTACAGTGACTGTGTAGTATTTTCTTATTTTTACATAGAACTTTTGGAAAAGTAAAAGTAGCTTGCAAGAAGACCTCACAAAGATTTGTGAGTTTCTTCCACAAGTCATTTTTCACATATGTACATGCATATACCAATGTCTTGCATATGCACACCTATATGCATATACAATAATTTTATACATGTCCAAATGTTGATGCACGAATATTCACTTTATTAAGTCAATAAGACTTATGTTGCCATATTTCGTGAATCAAAACTAGAGTTTGCAATTTTGGTTTATTTTTAGCTTAGCTAAATTTTTAAAAGTTAGTTGGTGTCAAGGTAGTTACCTCTTGGTCATGGTCGAAGATAAAATTCAAGTTTCAACCGCGGGTAAATGCGTAATCTTCTACACAGAGGGTATAAAGGTAAAAAAACACTTTTATGTGCTCAACAAAATTAGGACTCATGCATTCATTCATTAGGGTTTTAAAATTTCATGTTTTGATTTAGAAGATCTTCTTTGATATGCATATAAAGTGTTTTGGGAATCTACCTTTTCTGTTTTGAACTATAGTGGACTTCAATTGATCGAGGGTACTAGGAGTTATTTCGATCGATCAACATGTTCATCTATTGAATTTGATCGAGCTGTTCGAAAAGCCAGCTTCCTTTTCAGCTACAAACACTAAGTAACCTTATTCTCTACAACACTATTTTGCCTATAAGTATACTATCATAGGGCAAAACATAGACACAAAGAATACATAGAGAGACATATATTTTGAAAGTTTTTGAACAAAGAAGAGTGCATTCATATTTTTCTTTTTAGCATTCATCAATTGCATTAGAATTGGCTGAGTGTTATGCAAGTGTCTTGACTACATCTCTACTGTGAAGCTAAACAATTCAATCACACCGAGATGGAGCTGGATGATTGGTCAGTGAAAATCAAATCACTGGATGAAAAAGAGGATCACTTGATGAGTGGATCTGTTGACAAGTAAATTATGTGTCTGGAGACTCGAGTGGAGAGTTTGGTGGATTAGTTTGTGTCAAGAGGTAACTAGGGGTTCTAGAGTTTGAGAAGCATTAACAAAGTGTAAACTTCTTTCTCATAGTAGATTTGGTTTGCTTGGATTAGGTCCCGTGGTTTTTTCCTAAGAAGCACAGACACTTCTATGAAGTGTTGTGTCTGTGTCCAACGCCGACACTTCATGTCCGTGCCTATAATTTAAAATAATTTTTATTATTTCGGATACTTGACCGACACATCTTAGACACTTGCCCGACACATTTCAGACACTTTAACACATTCCGAACACATGACCAACACATCCTACACCTTTTGTCTTTATAAAATAAGCATATGAGTCATATGACAGTCTTAGAAACAACATTATGCACATACATCAAAGTGTCCAACCTCCTTTTTCTTAAAAAATTGACATTAAACACGTGTAAGTATGTAATGAAAAAAAACATAACTGAAATGATAGGATAGTAATATCATATATAATATAATATATTCTCCTTAAGATAGGATAGTAATATCATATATAATATAATATATTCTCCTTAAGATAGGATAATAACATCATATATAATATAATTCATCCTTCTTGATATTCGAATAACTTCAGAGCCTAGGGTTCCGGTTCTTACACTTAACACACTCAAATACATATCCTCATATATAGTTATATACTCTTTTATATACATGCCTATCAGAGCCTAGGGTTCCGGTTCCTACACTTAACACACTCAAATACATATTCTCATATATGGTTATATACTTGCTTATATACATGCCTATATGCTAACCAATATATACATCCATATGGAATTCCTATATTTGCATCTATATAAAAATATATGGTTGTATAATTTTCTTTCATGCAATTTCTAAGAATTGGCAAGTCATTTTCAGAACTTCAACCAAATATTTGAAAATGGAACTTCAACCAAATACTCAAAAATGAGAAGGATTTATTTATTTATTTTTATGTAACAAATTTACCCAAAAAAAAAAAGTTTTTCTGTAAAACATTTCTTTGGGTTTTGCTTGTGGTTAAATGAAAGTAGCTTGAGACCATCGGAGCTTTATTTCTTTGGTTTCTTCATACTTGTTCTTTTCTCGCCAAACCTAATTCAAAATGATTATAAATCTGATGTGGCATCACTACAATCTAAAATTTTAAATCCAAATCACCATCGACCAACATTTCTCAACATCAGATTAGTGCTATAAGTGAAGAGGGTGCTCAAGAAGAATATCATTTTACTTCAATTAGAAAAGGTGTTGAAAATCAGTGGTCACCCTCTTCACGTATAGCACGAATCTCATGTTGAGAAATGTTGGTCAACCACCTTTGTAGAAAAAAAAGTTGGTCAAGTGTCATTTGGATTTGAAATGTTAAATTATATTGACCCCGCATCAGATTTATGATTATTCTGAAGCAGCTTTGGTTAGAAAAGTGGCACTGCTGAAGGCAATTCAGAAGAAAAGTTGTTAAAATCTGTGGTCAGCCTCTTGATTGGGAAATTTATTTTGGTTTTAAACTGAATTGCATACTTATTATACTTCAAAGAGGTATAAAATACATCTTGACTAATATACATCTCGACTGAGAGTGCATTACTTTACCTGACAGTTCATGCAAAAACTAACTAATGCAGTTGTGTCAGTTTATTAAAATTTAATTTTAAGCTACCACAGAGCAGTGGTCTCTGGTGCAGTTAAACCATGCATTGGTCACTCCACCGCAAAGGTCTTTGATACAAGTATACTCTTTGAATACCTATAGAATCACTTTGTTATCATAAAGTTTGTGATCAGCGAGTGCATTTTATACATTAGTAGCTCTTTATTAATCTGGCTTCAGATTGAACAAGGTCTTGCTGTTTGTTTTGCTAAATGATTTCTAGGAAATAGAGTTTTGTTGATTTCAAGCAGCCTGCTCATCAATATGTACTTGACTTTTCTACCATTACTCCTAGAATTGAGAAACCTGCTCATCAATATGTACGTGACTTTTCTACCATTACTCCTAGAATTGAGAAATCTTTGGGTGTCAGTTAATGATGTCAGCATCATTTTATATAACGTTTGAGTTTCTCTAAGCTTTCTAAGAACTGGCTTAGTTTGGGAGAATACATTAGCTGTTAAGCAAATTCTCTTGGACTTGGCTAGACTTACAAGGGAACTGCACAACATGTGGTCTAATATACTAACTCAAAATGGGTTGAAGTTTTTTTCTTCCCAAATTAATTTAATTTTGTATGAACAGAAAATTAACTTGTCTTAACTAACTGTGTAGCTCTGGAATCAATTTGGCTAACTGTGTTTGGACTGTTTGGAACAAAAAGTTAGCTTGCCTGGTTTTTACTAATATTTGCTTTGCTAGTACTAAAGAAAACCAACTTGAATTTGTTTCTTGGAAGATATTGAAAGCATACTGTTTGGAAGATTCTGAATGGTCTCGGAGGATGCCTATGAAACATATCATGTAGCTGAAATCTTAGCTTTCTATCTGTTTATAGATTAATAGGTTCATATTTCAGGCTACCTAGCTTTTAAACTTACTCTATAGTAATTGATTTCCATATTTCAGGCACTCCTTCATTCATCCCACATGTACCATGAAGCTAAGCATTCATTTGCCAGTCATGGTGTGAAGTTCCCTTCTGTTGAGGTTGATCTACCTGCCATGATGGCCCAAAAAGATAAAGCTGTATCTAACTTAACACGTGGTATCGAAGGTCTCTTCAAGAAAAACAAAGTTAACTATGTTAAAGGCTATGGCAAGTTCACATCCCCTTCCGAAGTATCTGTTGACACCCCCGAAGGTGGGAACACTGTTGTGAAAGGCAAAAATATAATTATTGCCACTGGCTCTGATGTCAAGTCCCTACCTGGGATCACCATTGACGAGAAGAGAATTGTATCATCAACTGGAGCTTTAGCTTTGTCAGAAATCCCAAAGAAACTTGTGGTCATAGGAGCTGGATACATTGGCCTTGAGATGGGCTCTGTATGGGGCCGTCTCGGCTCAGAGGTCACTGTTGTTGAATTTGCACCAGACATCGTTCCAACCATGGATGGTGAAATCCGCAAGCAATTTCAACGTACCCTTGAGAAGCAGAAGATGAAATTCATGCTCAAAACTAAGGTGGTTTCAGTTGACATTTCTGGGGATGGTGTGAAGTTGATCGTCGAACCAGCAGCTGGTGGTGAGCAAAGCACACTCGAAGCTGATGTTGTTCTTGTTTCTGCTGGTAGGACTCCATTTACGGCTGGACTTGGGTTGGATAAGATTGGAGTGGAAATTGATAAGGTTGGTAGGATCTTAGTTAATGAACGATTTGCTACAAATATATCAGGAGTCTTTGCGATTGGAGATGTTATACCTGGGCCAATGTTAGCCCACAAGGCCGAAGAAGATGGGGTTGCATGTGTGGAGTTCATAGCAGGCAAGGAAGGCCATGTGGATTATGATATGGTCCCTGGAGTTGTTTATACCCACCCCGAGGTGGCATCTGTTGGAAAGACCGAGGAGCAAGTGAAGGTGCTTGGGGTTGATTACTGTGTTGGAAAATTTCCTTTCTTAGCAAACAGCAGGGCCAAGGCAATTGATGATGCGGAAGGAGTGGTCAAAATACTAGCTGAGAAGGAGACTGACAAGATATTGGGTGTCCACATCATGGGACCAAATGCTGGGGAGCTCATTCATGAGGCAGTGCTGGCCTTGCAATATGGGGCGTCAAGTGAGGACATTGCACGCACATGCCATGCACATCCAACAATGAGTGAGGCTATTAAGGAGGCTGCCATGGCCACTTATGACAAGCCCATTCACATTTAGAAGTGATGATGTATCTTTGTTATTCTTGTTCTATTGTTTCTTAGAGTTTTGGTACGACTTAGCAAAGGCTTTCTTGAATGTCTCCTTGTTGAATTGCATGTTGATATGCTGAATAACAACAGGAGGAGAGGTGTACCTTGAGTTTATGTGGCCACTACAGTTATGTGCAGTTTACAGCTACTCCAAATGATATTTATTTACGCTGAAACATATGTTGTTTTACTACTTCAATTTAAATAAAAATTGATGTGGATATAACTGATGTTATGAACTCCATTATGGTAAGATGTGGAAGCCAAACTTGATGATGAAAGAGATTAAACAAACAAACAATCAAATTATAGAGGGAACCAAAAAATATGAATGTCATAGATTGATGCTGTGATTGCCCCTGGTTTTAAAGTTCAATCTTGTACAAATCAAGAATGCATTGCTCACCAAAATATTTCCCTGCTAGTGATAAGTTTCACAGGGACCCCAGAGCTTCGAAAGTATAAAAATCTTCACGCCCTTGGCTAATACATCAGATCCCTATGAGCGAGCCTATTCTCTTCAAATACAAAAGCTTCCATTTAATTCTCATTCTCTCTCCCTTCATCATGAAGTACCAAAACTGACTAATTCGCTATCCAGCGATATAATGCTGTCAAGGATCTTCTCGCATATCTGACTTCCTCTTGGCCTGCAAAGCCAGCCGTGCATCCCTCTCCCGCTCGAATTCCCGATAATCTGCTCGCTGCAGGAAATTAACCCTGTCTAGGTACTGATTCGAGCTCTTCTTGTAAGCATCCAACTCATCTTCCAGGCCCTTGTTTTCGTCCTTGAATTCCCCCCAGTCCTTTTTAGTCTTGTCAAGCACACTAAGCTTTTGTTTCTTCTTAATTTGTTCAAGAAAAGCATCAACAGCAGAAGGTGGCCCCACTGAGGCTTTGGCTTTTTCAGATGCCTCTTTCGAATTGGCATCAACAAGCTTCTTTAATTCAATTTCTTCACCTGCAAAGTCCCGAACCTCGGTGATCTGTAGAATAAAAAGAATGAATTGATCATGGTTAACACAGCTTATATGCAAAAGGGATCCACATTGAATCATTTGCCACTTAGTCAAAGTGACAATGACTAAGCAACCCAAATCAAACACCAATCCATTTTCCATATGTGGGTGGGGGAGGGTGGGGGTGAGGGAAGACATACATCCTACGGAAAACCCCGAGGAAGCCCATTAAATGGAAAAAATGTATCAAAAGCAATTACAAGTGCAAGAATGTGCTTACTTCAACTTTTCCCCTGCCTGAAGTAGCAGCCAGAGCAGTAGCATCCTTAACTGCCGAAAGAGCAGCAGCAGCAAGCTTCTTCGCCTCATCACTGGTGCCATTCTGTGCAATACAAGGTTTCTTTTCTGGCACATCTTGCCCAATAGATGCCGTCTTCGGTGGTGCCAAGCCCAGATATGTCATCCAACTCTAAAACAGAAACAGATTAGAGTACAATCCTAGCTAGATGTATACTAAATGTTTAGTTAAAATTAATCATAAAATCCTCACAGCAGAAGTCTTCTGCGAAGAACTCTTGTGTGAAGTCCTATTTACAGTTGAACTAGGCTTGTTTGAAATAGATTTAATAGTCTTCATAGATACTCCCTTATTCATTTGCTGCCATATAGCATCCACCCGAGCTTTCCTTTCTGGTACAATTAAATATACACATTAGCTCCCTCACACCATGTTATAGTCCTTTACTTTTGCATTAAGGGAACAACAAGCAATCATGAGAAAGTATCTTTAAATTTTCCTACCAACATCTTCAGGTTGTGTCTGCGAGCTTGAAATATGAATGTCTTGGACAGACTCAACTGTGATCCCATCATTTTTTACTACATTACCTAAAACACAATGTCCAGTGGTTATCCAAAAGGGAAAGGAAAAAAATCTATGCTCAACGTATTTTTTATTTTTTTTCAAAAGTTTACGCAAACGCACACACCCCACAATATTGCCCCTAGCAGGGTTCGAACAATCAAGAGATCATACCATCTGAGATACAGTATGGTCAATGTAAAGTTCTGTACACATACCAGGTCTACATAAAAAGAATAAAATAAAATAAAGAGCATTTTATACAATAAAAAATCACGAGTGAAACCACATTTACAACGCAGACAAATAGGCAGGGTCTGCAAACATAATAGTTCAGAGATGTATCAACTAGTGAAGTGATAGATAGCAATGACACATAAAAGGAAAAAGGTGACACAAAGGATTCCACTCTAACTGCGCAAGCAAGAGGAACTGAAGTCACCCAACAGTATTACTAGGTTTCACAGCGAGAGTCCATGTAACATAAGCAACACCTAGATGATTTGGCACCCCTGAACAAGAGGATGCCAAATCAACATAAAAATTATAGTAATAAAATATAAAAATAAAAATGAAAATAAAAATAAATAGAATAAAATCCATAAAACTGCGTTAGTTCATACTTATTAATACATGCAAAGGAAATAAATTGATGCATCTTATTACTTAAATTGCAGACTTATTGTATATTAAAAAGAACTCTGTTCTGTTTTGGAGTTCAGTTTTGTTTCTAATTCTTACCTTTTTTTCCTCCCTTTTCATGTTTCCTACAATCTCTCATAGTGATAGTGACTTTGCAACTCGTTTCAATATATAGCACGATAGCAATTTTAATTTAATTTAAACTTTACCAACTTATCCACCACCCTCGTTTATAAGAAACCCAATTTCTGCAGTATTTGGATTTTGGAGTCTCTTTTTCAAAACTATCCATTTTCATCACCAACTATGAACTGGAAGCAGGACCCAACTACACAAAATGTGAGGCCTAAGTAAATCAATTGTAATTGATTGGAAATGAACAGCTCAGAAATGGGGACACTCCAAATCCATTTCTCAAAAACTAATATAAGTGAATGGGTTCCATATGAAAGATGTGTCCCGGGGGGGCGGGCTTTTACATTCAATTCAATTCATTTTTACAAGTTAATGGTGCACCTAATCAAAAGAATGTTTTTTCACATGACTATCATCATCATCATATATATATATATTGAATGATAAGAATCAAACCCTTAATCCACCACCACCAGCCTTTAGATGTCCTGACAGTATTTTTATTTAATGCTGCAACGGCTTGGGCATCAAATTGTATCATGCACTTGAAAAATGCAGTAATTAATGAGACCACCTTGAAATCTATATGATCAAATTTCTGGATTAACAAATTACTCTGAATAATCTCAATTTCTATTAGATTAAAAAATACAGATTGTTAAAATAACTGCCAACAAAATTCCAAATTGAAATGGCAAGTCATTTATGTTGCCGATTCTTCATTCATATATACCGTTTATGTTAAAATAATCAAGTGGTCATTGCTTGTTGTAACGATAGAAGCTCACACTAATAAGTGAGAGAACCCAGAATTAAACAAGGGTAAATTACTGACCTCCCTTAAGCTTTGCAATTTTAACCTTCAGATTAAACTATCACAAAAATCACTCTGACAGGAGTTTCAAAGATAGAAAATCTAACAGTATTACAAATTGACCATTATACCCTCAACTGAAATGCTGATGTAAGAGTTCAATTCTGAAAAGACACAATTACCCCTTGACATTACTTACACGAGTTGAGTATGTCGGCGGCTAACTTATTCTCGCAAAACCTTCACTTTCTCCCTCTTCACTCTACCTATCCACCGCCACTATTCTGACGACCTCCTTCCACATCCATATTTTGATTTTGAGATCATCAAAGAAATGGGAACTAGGACTCCACGAAGGATCATATCAGTACCGACAGTGCGTCAGTGTCCAGGGATATCGAAAATGTGTTGTATCAATCAAGCCATATGATGATACTACATTGTGGAGATGGAAGAATAGCAAATATGTGTTGTGAAGATTGTTAGAATCTACGAACATAACTTCCTTAAGTGTAGAGGGAATGAATAGGGCCCCTAAACTCTCAAAGTATCCACAAAATCCACAACCTTCCCTATAAATTTAGGGTTCCTCCCAAGAACCCAAAAAAACTAGAGAACTGAGAATAGAGAACTTAAGCACCCCTATAGGAGTTTCGTCTCCATCGAAGGATCTACTATTTCTTTCCCTCCATAAGTCCCACCACAAGAACAAAGACAACAATAACATATGTTCTTCAGACTCTAGAGGCCCAACTCAAGAATGCATGTGTATATTTAAATATAATGAAGATCGAGTGTTTGTTTTGGAAAGAGAAACTATGGTTGGGCCTCTAGTGAACCGGTAGCCTCCATTGATTCAGGCAAATTATAATCCACTTTGTGGATTCCAGAGATCCCCATTGATTCCAACTCAGTGTTAGAATTATTGGTTGGAACTTGGAAGTGCATGTGAGAATTGCTTGGCCAACTTGGTGGGCGGCGAAGGTGGTGGTAGAGAGAGAGAGTGGGGGCAATGTTGGTCATGGTGGTGAGAGAAAGAGGGTGGGAAAGGTAGTGGGAGAGAGGAGAGAGAAGAGAGAGAGAGAGAGAGAGAGAGAGGAGGTAGTGGTGGTGGTCTCGCCATGGTGGAGAGAGAGAGAGGGGGGTGGGGTGGGCTACTGTGCTCTGTGAAGCGTATATATGTGCGTGTTCCTATATATATATATTTATATAGCAATATGTATTTAATATATTTAATTTCTAATATTATATTTAATACTTTGAGATATATTTTAAAATATAACATCCAACATTTAATTTTTATTATATAGTTTACAAACTTATAAGTTGGCCCTATAAGGTTAAATTGGTCATTCCATATATTTAGTAAGGGTAACTCAGTAACTTCATTTTTAGGAAGGGTCATTTTGGCCGGACCGTTAATGGATTGGACCTAGTAGTGTTTTTGGCCAAACCTCAGGGGAGGTTGTCCATAGTTTTGACTTAAGTTTAATCTAAGGGTGCAAATAACAAACCTCAGAGGAGATCAGGGTAATTAACCCTATAAACAATAATGTCAAAAGTTATGTTTATCTCCAGTCCACCGTTTTCAGGCAAGACCAACACTGTGTAGTGGGCCTTTTATGTAAAAGGAAGAAAGAAGCCAATTGTATTTCATGCACAACAAATGTGCCATGTTTTTAACTAAATTGCATAAGTACCCATGGAAGTAAAAAACATATCAAAGAGAGTCCCAGTTGCTTATTTCTTTGCTGCCTTGGCATCCCCAAGAAACTGCCTACCTAATACTATTGGGCTACGACAAAAGGCAAGAGGGTTTCTGATCCAATTAGTTAACAATGCACTTCAGTAGCTGGTTCCACTAGGCAAGCAGCAGCTTGACTATAACATAAAACATTTCAATTCCTAAGAAATCTATGGCAAATCATCTCTTCATTTTCTCAGTATACCATCTCTATTTACAAGTTGAGCAAGATGAATTACCCTCATCCATCATCTCTGCCAAAACACCCTCATCCTTCCAAAGTCATGATAACTTACATAACCTTAACATAAACAAGTGTAGTATCTGTATTAACTCTCATAAAGATTTCTTGTTTTCGTATAAAAATAACAACATCAGTGAATATAACCCAAGTAGAATAGATTCTGAGCAAAGAAACATCGAAGGAATCAAAATGCCTACTGAAACCAAATTATTTACAACAGAAGATACTCCAGTGAGCTGATTTGATGGTCAACACTTTGAGGAAAAAAAAAAAAGTTATATATCTCCGTTGGCCTAGATGTCCTTTCATAGATTCTCAAACCTCCAACACACAAAATCTCCCTGCATGCGTTCTTTCTCTCCTCCCCTCAGCCATACATCTCTTTTTTCCTTTTTCTTTTTCTTTTGGCTGTTTTTATTAGGCATTGAACCCCACCTTAGGTGCTGAGTGGTGTCCTCCCCTCCCTAATACCTAATACATAGTTCTGTCTATGAAGCCTAAGGCATTCTGTACATCAAGGGTGGAACTATAGTGGGAATTTTTTTCAAACCCCTTGTTTGTGGGTAAATAAATAACTTAACACATGGCCCCTCCAACCATTGAGCACCTCAATGTTGGCCCCCAAATATAAGCTCATTAATAAGGTAGTCCTTGCTGCAACAAGTCGACACTGCATATATATCTATTATCTATAATTCTATATGAATTCAAGAGAGGAGGAAAAAAAAAAAATAGACACTCGGCACTTGGCAGGCTCATTTGCCAACAGTCTGCGTATTCTTCTCTTTTTTTTTTCCCTTCTCTTATCAATTTTCCCAAATCAGTTTTTTAAGTTGTGTTTTTCTCTGTATTAAGAATATATACTAAGACTTATATTGTAAAGAAAAAACATTATAATTAATTTTAATTACATTATACTAGTACCCCCCACTAAAAAAAAAAAAAGGAAATTGCTGAGTTTGTCACTGCTGTACATCATTTTAGAAATCAAGCATCATTAAGAAAATTTATTTGTAAAGTACTATTGAACCATCACACTAGTTCACTTCTTCAAATTGAAGATTACTCAAATAAAAAATAAAAAATAAATCACAAACATGAATTTTGTGGAACTTATTGGAACCTTATAATTGTTCTTCATCAGGTGAGTGCATCGCAAGACATTACAGGTTCAAGTTGGATATAAAAAGGTACAGAACACAAAATCAAGACTAAGAGTTGAAAAGCTCAAGAAAGAGGACTACATAATGGAATCTAGAATTTCCCCACAAGAATAATATACATAGCTACCTAAAGTCTACAGGAATGCTACTAGACTTGAACACTAGATGGCTAAACATGTAGAAGCAGAACCTCTTTTTTTGTAACACAATGGGAAAAGAAAGCCTTGAATCTTCTCCATAACATAACAAAGTGCCACTAAGGATGTGGGAACAAAGAAGAATTATTACTTTTCTTTCCTTCAACAAGTCCCATCCCAACTGTATGTTTGGGTGCTTTGAGTGTTCTACATATTAATCTACAAAATATAAAACATATGAACCACGGGTCTAGTAATATTAAGTGAACGCAAACATATATATGGAGAGAGATTGGATTTCTGAAAATGTACATACGTGTTTAGATGCACTACAGTTGTATGCTATTCAACTGAGCTGAAGAACATGCTAAATTTTAACCCTTTGTCAAATTAACATAAGAAATATTTGGAAATCAATGTAAATACAAGAATTATACAAACCCTAAGAAAATCAACAGTCGCAATAAGGAAATTCACAAAAAACGTAGTGGCCCCAAAGAATCAATCATATATCAATTCGACACCTATGATTGATACATGTATACACACAGCAAGCCTTACCTGAGGCGTCTAATCCGTTGGTAGAAGAAGCCATTGAAGAAGACATTCATGGATTTAGTTTATATATATATATATAGAGAGAGAGAGAGAGAGAGAGAGATAGAGAGATGGTCGCAAGGCTTGAATGAGTTACGCAGGCAAGTTGGGGGCGCTTTTCATTTTTCAATGTATTCAGACTAGGGTGCAACCTGGGCGGGTTCAACCCGACCCAATCCAATCCTGAGTTGTTATAATAATATTAATTAGAAAATAATAATAATAAATTTTTTCAAAATAATAATAATAAAAATAAAATCTTAACCAAACCGTTGAAGCCTTCCATGTCATCAAGAGGAATTTCAGTCTTCTGGGTTCATTGGGAATGGAAGGCGAACTCAAACTTTTATTAATCTCTCTCTTTCTACCCGATATAAACACGACAAACTCAATTGGGTTGAGCTCAGATTATCCCTTTTAAACATAATTTGGATTCGACCGGGTTAAGACATAACATCACAAGTACCTCACATGAATACACATAACAGTATAACCTACTTCGAAAGAAGTTCCGTGATCATATCGAATACGTATCCGATATGAATACGGCAAGGATGCGTGTCCGATATGGCTAAGAAGTATCCAATTTTTTTAAATTATTTTTTGAATATTGGATACGGCTAGGATACGCTGGGATACAACTAGAATACGCGGGATACGCCAGGATACATTTAGAATACGTCTGGGATACGTTTAGGATACTTTTCGGGACAAATTTGTAATTTTTTGTTCTATAAAATGGAGTTGAGATTGTAATATTAAAAACTTTATAAGTTAGAAAATAAGGATCATTTTATAATAAAATAAAAAATATTTTTAAAACCCTCAAGTAAGTGAGTTATTGTAAAGAATATTAGAAAAAATAGTGGATTTCTAGATTTTAATTTCTTATATTTTGTATAATTACTTTAACTATATTTGTTGTATGGTTGAAGAATAAAACTTAATATTTTATGTATAATATTATATTTTTACTTATTTATTTATTTGACGTATCCTTGCTGTGTCCGTATCCTATTTTTTTGAGATTTTTCGTATTGTCGTATAAGTATCGTGTCGTATCCGTATCCCGTGTCCATTCTTCCTTGGTACGACGGGTATGTTAATTGTTGGGGGTGTAATTACTCTTGAATTAAAAATTTTAAAATATGGTGGTCAACCTTTTTTGAAGATTGATTGAGTTTACTCCGAGCACTCTTGCCATTAATCGATAGTTAGTTCCATTTAAAATCAATTCACATAAAAATTCAAAATGCCAAAACTATCTTCGGTGACGATAGTACTGGTGTGATATTAATGGAGAATATATATATATATATATATATATATATATATAACATGTTAATCTTAGTTAAAAGATTAGAAATTGAAATTATTTTTGCACAAATGTATTATAGCTTGAAGGTAATTTTGTAATTGTATTTTATATGTGATTTTGTTTAACGGATTGTTAGTTTGACAGGAGTGTCAGAATAATTTCACAAAAACTTTAATTTGATAATAATTAAGCCAAATCTCAGAAGAGGTTAGAATAATTTACCCTAATTGTTATCTTAACCCTTTTATCTTGTATGTGAAACTAGTTATGAAATAAGATTTTTGTTGAGTTGAATCTGTAAACATTTCATCTTTTACAAGTGAGG
This sequence comes from Cornus controversa, assembly GCA_026545225.1. NCBI lineage: Eukaryota > Viridiplantae > Streptophyta > Magnoliopsida > Cornales > Cornaceae > Cornus > Cornus controversa. The sequence continues at coordinate 8,031,086 of CM048849.1, read as the reverse complement.
TGACAATACCTAATTTCTTCGTGCAAAACTGTATAGAAGAAGTGTTTAGTTAAGATTGTTTCAATATAGTTTCAAGGCAAATAAACACTCAAAAGAGTTACATAATCAATAACCAACAGTCAATGGTGAGACATTGTAACTTTAATATTTATACCATCTAACACGTCCTCTTGTGTGTGATTTTCTTTCATTTCACCACATGTTTCTTAAAATAGTTTGAACTTGAGTTCATTTGACTATACTATGTTAACTTAAACTTTTATGTCAAATGCTTGTAAAGAGAAACATACTATATGATTTTTTTACTAATAGAATGAGATTTCATCAAAAAAAAATTGACATAAGTTTTAAGTTTTTTTTTATTTTACTATATGAATTATTTTTACAACATACTATGTGATTTTTTTTACTATATGAATTTTCAAATAATTTCATACTATATGATTTTTTTTAGGGTGAAGTGCATAAAACCCTCCCTCTATATAGAAAATGTGCAAGAACCACCCCTGCTATTTGGTATGTATATATAAATTTCTATAATTTTAAAATTCAGAACAAAGTGTCCCCTATTGCAAATTAATGATGTCAGAATTTTTTGAAAACCCAAAAGTGCCATTTTTGACATTTCACATTTTGACTTTTTATTATTATTATTTATTTATAAAGTAAGAGTACTTTAGTCATTTCATTATTCAAATTGAATATTTGTCCTTATTTGCCCAAATTAAAAAATGTAAGGGGGTTTGTGAATAATAGAGAGACTTTACACATTTTCTTTATAGCAGGGGGTGTTATGCACTTTACCTTCTTTTTTCAAATTATTATATAATATGTGAATTTTCATTGTGAAATATACCTACTCGAATTCTTGACTCTCTCATTACCGGTACCCAAGATCGAATGTGAAAAGAAGGAGGGTTATTGTCTGATAGACAACCGACTGCAAAACTTATGCCAAATTTTCTTAATGAATTCTCATTCTATTGGTGATAATTCATGCTGTCGACTCCATTCATATGTAATTAAGGGAAAGATGATGATGATGGTTGTAAAGAGTAACAAACAAAGCCGCCCTTTGTGGACCTTTTATCCAATAGATGCACCATTTTCTTGTCAAGATTTGTTGCACATGTTAACTTTAGAATTACTACAATTCTTCGAGGGAGGTACCAGGTTCACAGTCTGAATTAGTCATACTCACACATGCATAGCTTACATTTTGTAAGTTGTACGTTGAAAACTCAGGAATCCTGGTTCTCGATGATTAGAACACTTCATTTACTTTGTGTGAAATATTTGGAGTTTTCTCCCAATCCTGTGAGAGTTTACTACTATGTTCCTCGTATTTATAATTCTTTAATATGTTTGTGACTAGGGCCGACTCGACATAATTGGAGACCTAAGACAAAAGAAGGATTTGAACACCAAGGAGAATTCATTGAAGTATTGCAAGGTTGCATGGGCCAAAGTTTGCACTCCAAAATCAAGTGGTGGATTTGGCTTCCCTTCATTATCCTCGCTCAACAGAGCAGCTATGACCAAACATATATGGTTTCTGTCCAAGCACCAAAACAACTTATGGCTTAAGTGGATCAATGCTGTCATCTTGAAGGGGAAAAACATTTGGGAGATCAAAATCTCATCCAATTGTTCATGGTCATTAAGAAAACTGCTCCAGTTGAGAGGTCTGACAAGGCCCTTTTTATCTGTTAAAATTGGAAATGGGGAAACAACCTCTCTCTGGTTTGATTCTTGGCTAGAATGTGGTCCTCTTGAAAAAAAAGTTGCTCAGTCTATCACTCTTACCATTGCAATTGGCAGGTACACCAAGGTATGTTCATTAATGAATGAAGATCATTGGTCCATTCTTTCAAATCTACAAAGGATGTTACCTGAACTTAGAAATTCATCAACTCTACCACCAATCAACACAAATCACTCAGACACCTTCCTGTGGCTGAATCTTAAATCCTTTTCTCTTCCGCTAACTTTGGAAACCATCTCCCCTCCACCACCATATTTGAATTGGACACACTTGATATGGACCAACCCCAACATACACAGGCACAACTTCATCTTATGGCTTGCTGCACTTGGCAGACTCTCAACACTTGACAGCCCTTGCATGTCCAAGAAAATTACCCCTAATGCCTGTTGCCTATGCCTTGCAACTGTAGAATCACACAACCATTTGTTCTTCCAATGTAGGTTTAGCTCTGAAATTTGGAACCATTTTCAAACCTTTTTAACTTTCAATGCCTAGCTTCCTCTTGGCCAGACCTCCTCAACTGGGCTTCTCTTAATTGGGATCACTCACTCAAGTTTTTATCACATAGACTTATCATACCTGCATGTGTATACTTCATCTGGAAGGAAAAAAATTCAAAAAATCTACAAGGATAAAGCTTCAACTGCTCTTATCACTATCAATTCCATTGCTGAAATCATCAAGCTAAGGCTCCTAAGTTGCTCCTTCAAAGAATGCAGATCAACAAGAGCCCTAGTAACATCATGGCATCTCCCAAGCTCATCCATCAGACCTCCAAGGAAGCCGCCAGACCATAGGATTAGGAACTCAGCTAGACTAAGTTTCGGCCTAGGCTCTGCTCATCCCTAATTCCTCTATAAATACTTTTCCTCTCAGGATGTTACTCAATTGCTTCTCTGTTGCTTTCTATTTCAAAGTTGTTCTTACTTGTTTTCCTTCTCTACTTTGGATATGCTGTTATGTTCCAAGGAACCTTGTTTGGTTATTTGTTTGTAATCCTTCTTTTTCAATATACTAACTTACATTACCAAAAAAAAAAAAAGGATTCGAACACCACAACCTTCTTTACTATATCACCCACTATTTTTTTCCTTTTATTTTAGGTAGGTTTACATTTACCATTACACCATTGTAAGTCATTCAACTCCAAAGAGTTCCTACTCAAATTACTTATACATCATGTGTCGTTTTACACTCCCACTCATTTTTATCACTCCCTCCACATATTTGCATAAGTTGACACATAGTAATTCTCACTCTTGTCTAGTCAAACATCATTTAAACTAAAAAATAATTATAAACACTATGCACAACAGTTACATAAGCATACAACCAATTAAACTAATACAAATGATAAACTACACCCATCCAAAAAAACCTTCAAACACCAAAATAATGTATCTATATTACACTACTATCAATTTTATTGTTATTATTATTTACATTTTTAAGGATAATGGAAAGTATTTGAAATTATCTCAATAATTAGTATGATAATGAATTTTTTTTTGGTGACAAAATTAAGGTTAAAAAAAAAACATTTTTTTTAAATATTGGTAATTGCAATTTCATGTTTTTGGTGATCATAATGCTATTTTTGTTTCATATCTAGAAACAAAGTTAAATTCGAGAAATTATGTTTTTCAAATTAAATAACTTAGATAGATTCATAACTTAAGTTATTAAGTAATTTTTTTTATATATAATAGAAAAAATATATGAGAGAAGTAACAAAAATAGTCTCCTTGTATTATCAAAAGTTTATAAAATATGTAGTTCAATATATTATTACATTATAATGAGACTCACGTTACAAAATAAAAGTCACTTGAAAAAAGAAGAATACTTCAAAAAATTTTAGAAGAAGGAATAAATTACATAAACTAGTAAAATCTAGATATCTTTTCAGACAATTGATATAGTGAAAAATGTGTACAAATATCTCAAAAGAAGGAAAAAATAGTACGATTAGTAACTCTAGAATAATCTAAAGAAATGAAGGAGATGGGGTGGGTTATAAATACCCCAGATTGCTCATGCAAGTCTTCCAACGTCAATCCATCATTTATTCTAACCAAACATGCAAAGCTTCAATCCACCAAATGCTCTAAGCAAAACCATTTTCGCGGTCAACCATTTTTCAAACGACATCCAAATCTTTAATCCACCAAATACTCTAACTAAGTAGCCGCCCCACCTCTGTTTGTGACTTTTGGAGCTCAAATGACGGAAGCGTGATATGAAAATATACGGGTTGTTATGTATGTCTCATATTGATAATAATACAGAGTTTGTGGTTAATTGTCCTTTCTCTAAAGATCACTATATCCATGATCTAAATGACTAAAGTGTTAAATAAGTCCTTAATCTCTATATCAATAGATGATAATCAACTTAAAATTCTAATACTTTAAAATAAAATGCAGCTGCCTTTTTCCTCAATATAGCAGCGTGGTGTGAACATACTACTCTAGAAAATCAATCTCATGTTCTCTTATTTTATTTTTTTTATAAATTTTACACAATCTAACAATCACACCTCATATAACTAACACCATTACATCTTAACGATGCCAATTTTTCAAGTCAATTAAACAAAATTTGTAATGCGTTGGGTAGGAATTGTTATTATCCTGATAATGTGAAATGTTTAATAAATATAAAGCCGAAACCAATGAATTATGTTTGTCTTATTATTATTTATTTTTTTGGTAAATTATACTTACTTTCCGTAGGTTTATTACACTCGCCTCTCTTGTGTTTTCGCATATTTTACTTACCCCCTCCCAGTGGCAGACGTTAATGTTAATGGTTGTTAACAGAAAAATGTGAAATTGCGCTTATGCCTTTTACATTTACCTCCACTCTAAATTGGGTTTATTACACACGTCTCCTCTGAATTTTAGTATATTACATTTGTCCCCTCTAGTTTGCACGTTTGTAACAAATACCCTATACCATTAATGACACTAGCAGTCAACAATTGTTAATGTTGACATGATCAAATTTGAAGATTTATATGATAAAAATATTCTTCAAATATTTGTAAGAAAATTTTTGTCTTATGCTACTTGTGCGAAAAGACAAATCTAACCCCAACTAAAGAAAATAAATAGATTATTTTCTTCTACATATTCACCTTTCATTTTCTCTTTTTTCTCTCTAAATCTATTGTCAATTTTATATCTATATATCAGTCAATATATCTTTCAATTTTAGTCCTTGTTGGCCTTCGATTATATTGATTATCAATTCAGACATTGATGATGATGATGAACGACAAAACTTCTTTTCGAATGATGAACGATGAAATCTAAGAATTTTGGAGTGCCTCTTTGTTGCAAGTGTTTGATAGACACTTCGAATAAAATGAAATGAGTTTTGGTCATTTGGAACATTTCAGCCTTTGGAATTTATGAAAATCTGTTCGAGGGTCAGGGGTGGCAATTAAGCCTGCCCCGACAGGTTTCTACCCCACCTTGCCCCTATTATATAGGGTTTGAGACACTATCTATAGGGTTAGGGGCGGGGATGGTAAAAATAACTATAACCTAACTCGGGTTCAGGGCGGGGATGGATTTTATGTTACCCTGCCCTGCCCAACCCCGAATACATACATATATATATATATATACACGTATACATACATATATATATATATATATATAATATAATATAATATGTTACTCTAAATTACCATTGTGCCATTATTAATATATATCACATTTCTGTCACTCAAACCCTAATCATTACCCCCAATCACACTGCTTAATATGCTCCCTTCTTCAGGATCCAAACTTCAATAGCCCCAGTCCCCACGTTGATCTCACCACAAAGCTTCTCCTCATTCAAGCCCTCAATCAAAATACAACCTTCTACAGCCTCAATCTCCCTTGTTTCTTTGTGCCCTCAATCACTTTATGCCCTCGCATAATACAACCTTTTACAGCCTCAATCTCCCTTGTTTCTTCGTGGCCTCAATCACAATACATGTAATGGTTTGCTCCACCACATGGTATGATATTATCCGTTTTGGGCCAAGCCGCATGTTTTTGTTCTTGGGTTTTACCCCAAAAGGCCCCATACCATTTGGAGAGAACACACTACATATAAGCACATCCCTTCTCCATACCCAAACGATATGAGATTGAGTACCCTGTAGTCTGCCAGTGTGGTAGCTCACCAAGTGTCTCTCGCACCTGCCCATATCACACCCCCCCGCCCACAAGGGTCACCACAATCCACCCCTCTAGGAGGCCAGACGTCCCCATCGGCACACTTCCGGTTGAGTCCGACTTTGATACCAAACTGTTTCGCCCCTCAAAATTAAATACAAGATCTCTAGTCCTATACTTAAATCTAGTGCATAACTAAAATACAATATCTATAATCAACCATGTTAACATTAAGTGAAATCATCTTCTCTCAACAATTCCATTAAAACTAAATAAATCCAGTAATCAATACTATTTAAATAAAATTCTAGCAACAAAAATCATACTCATTATACAAGTTCTAAATAACAAAACCAACTAAACTAACATAAATAAATAAATGCAAAAGACTAGATGATATCCATTTCCATTGCCACTTCTGTCACAAGTCTCTACCATATGCTTACTCAACGTGTACCTGAAAATATTAAAGGGGTGAGCTCACAAGCTCAGCAAGAGTATCGCTAAACACCATCACTGCTCAGCAAATTGACCTCACCTTATACTCTCATATATAAAGTAACTCACAACAACCAATTATACCATTTCAAAATCAGTTACTCAAATCATTATCAGTTAACATATCAATAATAAAGAATGCACAATCTCATATAAGATGCATTGATCACATATAACCCATCTCAAGTCATTTTATGATTTTTCGCGTGTTACCATCATTAGTTTTCTTAACCATCGGTTATAAGTTAGTTAACTCTATTGATTAACTTGTCTTACATTCCACATATCTCACATGAACCCCAGGCTCCCCTCCAATCAATGGTGTGCATCGCATAGTCCCGGACTACCGAAACCACACATGTTGCTAGGTTATACGTCTACTCACCCAGATGGTCCTAGACCACATTCACATAATAAGGGCACGCTTAACCCTATGGCCATACAAAAAGGATAGTGCACATCCAAATAGGCTGATCCCAGACCATGCCTAACAAGTTCTCATAGGGTTAGTCCCGGACTACCAATTCGTTAATTAAATAATATTCATTATTTACCAATTATGTTGATTTATTAAACATGTGCAACATTAAACAATTTTTAATCAATAATCAACGTATTTCTATATAATTTAATTAACATTCAAGGCATTTAAGATACAACTAGTGAGAGTACAATATACGTGAAGATTCTTTGACATTAAATATAGGTCTCGGTAAAATTTCAAAACCTAACTCTTTATCATTTCTCCGCACTCTCCAATTATTGTGCACTAAAACAAAACTTTTTCGAGTTTTAATTTTGTTAAACTACCTAAAATCACCAATTTTTTTTAGAATTTCAACACACTTCGGTTCATTATACATAAACCTATTATTATGTAATGTTTAATAATTTCTGGAATTTAATTAATGTTTTTTTTCTTTTCTCTTTTCCCTATTTTCAAAAAATAGAATTTAAATATTTATTGAATTTAGGTGGACTCGGATTTGACCCACTGGTTACCTTTTTTCCCATTCCAATATACAGAGAGCACTCCCCTAACACCATTAAATCCTTCAATTCAGTTCAAAAATCAATTCTCATAAGTTAACATATCAAATGTACAAAACATTGCAAAACATAATCTATCTTAAGATTTTTGTATATGTGTGAAGCTTTATAAAGTCACAGAAACAGATTCTTTCTTGCCAAATATAACAACACGTGATCCCAGACATAAGAATCTACACAACTACCATATGTAACCAAATATATTGAAATTTATATATATCTTATATACATATCAAGTCATTCACAATTTACACATATTGATACATATATATGTATGTATACACACACTCACACCATCATGGCAATCAGTACATATATATACCATAGTACATATATACATATGTATACACACACTCACACCATCATAGCAACCCGTACACTGACCTATTCACTTGTTCATAATCCGTAACCCATAACAACGGTTCAACACTAATTAAGGATAACTCCAAAAAGAATTATGGTGCATAGTTACTAAATTCTAGAGAGCTTTCCTAAACCTTACTAGACTAATTTTCCTTAATTAACCATGTTTGCAAGAAGGATTTTCTAACAATCACAATAAATCAAGTTACTAATTTACACAAAAGTACAAAGCAAGATCAACTTGCCTTAATTACAATTCAATCTTTGCCTCTCCTACCAATTGATCCCTCAGTCGCGTCTCTCTATCTCTCTCTCGCTTTACATGAAATCTTGGGGCTTAGTCTATATTGTCTGTATAAAACCCTAGCCTTTTAATTTTTAGAGTCTATTTAGAAGTTATCAGCCTATTAGGATTAGAACCCTATTTAATTCAAATCTCTAATCTTGTAACACAAATATATATATATACCCAGATATTTTACTTATTTACTTCTATATCCCTTTTCTTTTTCTTTTTAAAATTTTTGAGGTGTTACATCCTACCCTCCTAAAAAGAAATTTCGTCCTCGAAATTGGCATACTTTATTCAAAGAGTTGTGGGTACTTCTCCATCATTTCTGACTCTAGCTCCCATGTAGCCTCTCTCTCGTTCTGATGATTCAACTGCACCTTCATTAGAGATATCTCTGTTCACCTTAACCGTTTCACAATACAGTCCACAATGCGAATAGGTGTCTCAACATATGTAGCATCGGAACACAACTCCACCTTGTTATAGTCAATAACCTGAGTCTCATCTCTCAAACATCTCCTCAACATAGAGATATAGAAAACATCATGAACAACTGATAAACTGGAAGGTAGAGCCAATCTATATGTCACTTCCCCAATCCTCTTTGTGATCTCAAAATGTCCAATAAATCAAGGAGCCAACTTTCTATTCTTACCACCAAATCTCATAACTCCCTTCATAGGTGAGACTTTCAAGAACACCAAGTCCCCCATATTAAACTCCAAAGCTTGACGGCGTCGATCTACATAACTTTTCTGTCGACTTTGAGCTGTATGAAGCCGATCTCGAATGATGGTCACCTTCTCTATAGTCTCTCGTACCAACTCTGGCCCCAATAAACTACTATCACCAACCTCAGCCCAATATATAGGTGACGGGCAAGGTCTGCCATAGAGTGCCTTGTATGGTGCCATGCCAATACTAGCTTAATAACTATTGTTATAGGCCAACTCAATCAACGAAATGTGATCCTCCCAACTACCCCAGTCTAACACATAAGCACGAAACATATCCTCCAACACCTGAATGACCTTCTCAGATTGGCCATTGGTCTGAGAATGAAAAGCAGTACTCAAACTCAAAAAGTACCAAAAGCATTTTGAAAAATAGTCCAGAAGTGAGATGTAAAGCGATGATCACGATTTGAAACAATAGACACTGACACTCCATGGAGCTTGATGATTTCCTTGTTGTATACCTCACAACTTCTCCCTAGAGTCAGTAACTCGAATGGGCAAAAAATGAGCTGATTTAGTCAATCGGTCCACTATCATCCACACCATATCATAATTCTATCTCGACCTCGGTAATCCCACGATAAAATCTATCATGATATGGTCCCATTTTCACTCAAGAATACGCAATGGTTGTAGTGGTCCAGCTAGTCTCTGATGCTCAACCTTCACTTGCTAACACGTGAGGCATTTTGACACAAACTCTGCCACATCACGTTTCATGCCTTCCCACCAGAACTGCCTCTTAAGATCATGATACATTTTAATGCCACCTAGATGCACTATGTACCTAGAGTGATCTGCCTCTTCTAAAATATCTCTCTTGAGGTCTGCTAAGTCTGGAACACATAGCCTACCTCAAAATCTCACACCATCTTCTGCTCTACGCGTCCAGTTAACATTACCCTCATCCTCAACAACCACAACTACTCTAGCCTGCAGTCTCTTATCTTGAGTCTGTGCTTGAATAATCTGACTGATCAAGGTCAGTTGTACTGTCAAACTACAAAAAAGAGTGCCCGTACGTACTCTGAGAATTCGGTATAATAGAGAACTTTGCTAATGCCTCTAACATTATCCACTCTTGTATTGCATAAAGGCAACCAGTCCTCTCAGCTTCCGGCTCAATGTATCAACTACCACATTCATCTTCCTAGGGTGATATTGAAGGGTCATATCAAAATCCGTCATCTTCTCCATCCATCTGCATTGTCTCATATTCAGCTCATTTTCAGAGTAAAGATACTTGAGACTTTTGTGATCGGAGAACACTCAAATTTCTCACCATACAAGTAATGCTTCCACACCTTCAGTGCCAAAATCACTGTCGCCAAATCCAATTCATGTGTAGGGTAATTATGCTAATATTGCTTAAGTTGTTTAGAGGCACATGCCACAACCTTACCCTTTTGCATTAGAACATACCCAAGACCCTGATGCGATACATCTGTGTAGATAACAAATTCCTCAGCACTAACAGGAATGGTAAGAACTGGTGTTGAACTCAATCTAGTCTTTAACTCCTCAAATGCCTGTTTGCAACGTGATCCCAAACAAACTTCACATCTTTCCAAATCAAACGAGTCAATGGTGCAGCAATCTTGGAGAAACCCTCAATGAAGCACCTATAATATCTTCCCAGACCCAAGAAGCTACGAATCTCGGTGACAGTAGTAGGCTGTTTCCAACTCAACACAACCTCCACTTTGGCAGAATCCATTGAGACTCCATCCATAAAGATCACATGTCCCAAAAACTTTATATGCTCTTGCCAAAACTCACACTTCTCAAACTTAGCATAGAGCTAATGCTCACGCAAAGTCTGAAGTGTAATGCTCAAATGCTGCTCATGTTCTTCCTTACTTTTGGAATGTATCAGAATGTCATCCACAAATACCACAACAAATTGATCCAAATAGGGTCTAAACACCTGATTCATCAGATCCATAAGAGTTGCTGGAGCGTTAGTCAACCCAAAAGGCATGACTAAGAACTCGTAGAGACCATAACAAGTCCTGAAGGTAGTCTTAAGAATATCCTTCTCCATAATCCTTAACTGATGATAACCAATTCTCAAGCCAATCTTAGAGAACAACTGTGCCCCTCTGAGCTGGTTAAACAAATCATCAATACGCGACAAATGATACTTATTCTTGATCATCATCTTATTCAGTGCACGATAATCGACACACAAGCAGAGTAACCCATCATTTTTCTTGATAAAAAGAATAGGTGCTCCCCAAGGTGATGTACTAGGCCGAATAAATCGACGATCTTAAAAATCTTAGATCTGACTCTTTAATTCTCTCAGCTCAACTAGCGCTATCCTATAGGGTGCCCTAGAGATAGGTGATATGCTAGGAATGAAATCAATGCAAAAATCTACTACCCTCCTAGAAGGCAAACTCGGAATATCCTGGAACATATCAGCATACTCTGAAACAATAGGAATCCGTTCCATAGTCATATGTTGTGCACCCAACTCAATATGGCCAAGAACATAGAGGTACGAGAGTTGATGCTGTCATCCCATATGTTAGGCAAGATGTTGCACCACCTGCAGTGGAAGGTACACTTACTATTTAAGGCAGTATAGCTAGAGTGTTGTTTGATTCAAGTTTTTCATATTCTTTCATTGCCCTGTCATTTGTGAATACACTTGGATTGGAACCCGAACTTATGAATAATGTCTTATTTATTGCCACTCCATTTGATAGCGCAACAACACTTGATATGGTATGTTGTGCTTGCCCTATTAGGATTGGGGTAGTTGGGAGGATCACATTCCGTTGATTGAGTTCGCCTATAACAATAGTTATCAGGCTAGTATTGGCATGGCACCGTATGAGGCACTTTATAATAGACCTTGTCGTTCACCTATATGTTAGGCTGAGATTGGTAATAGTAGTTTATTGAGGCCAAAGTTGGTACAAGAGACTACAAAGAAGGTGACCATCATTCGAGATTGGTTTCGTACAGCTCCAAGTCGACAGAAAAGTTATGTAGATCGACGTCGTCAAGCTTTGGAGTTTAATTTGGGGGACTTGGCGTTCTTGAAAGTCTCACCAATGAAGGGAGTTATGAGATTTGGTGGTAAGAAAGGGAAGTTGGCTCCTCAATTTATTGGACCTTTTGAGATCACAGAAAGGATTGGGGAAGTGGCATATAGATTGGCTCTACCTTCTAGTCTATCAAATGTTCATCATGTCTTCCATGTCTCTATGTTGAGTAGATGTTTGAGGGATGAGACTCAGGCCATTGACTGTAACAAGGTGGAGTTGTGCCCCAATGCTACATATGTTGAGACATTTATTTGTATTGTGGACCGTATAATGAAATGGTTAAGGCGAACAGAGATATCTCTGGTGAAGGTGCAGTGGAATCATCAAAATGAGAGAGAGGCTACATAGGAGCTAGAGTCAGAAATGATGGAGAAGTACCCACAACTTTTCGAATAAGGTTTGCCAATTTCGAGGATAAAATTTTCTTTTAGGATGGTAGGATGTAGGGGTGCACACGGTCCGGATCGGTCCGATTCTGGCCTTTTTTGGAACCAAATCGTGTGGTCCGGTTCCACTAAAAATGGAACCGAACCGAACCGTTTAACCGTATGGAACCAGACCGAATCGAATCACGAAGAACGGGTTTGGTTTGATTCAGTTTCACGGTTCACCAGCCTGTATTAACCTATTTTAAGCCTTAATTTCAAACCTACTACAAACCAATTTGAAGCATCAATTTTAAATCTTTTAAAGCTACTATTCGTCAAGTGTCAACCTAATTAAATCATCATATAATTTATTTAAAGAACTACTAAAAACTAATACAAGAACTACATGATACAGGTACACAACTTCACAACCAATAAGTGAAATCATTTCCTCATAGCTAAGGACCTCAAAAGGTTGTACGTGTCCTATAAGACCCACATATCACTACCCTGTGTTATCAGTTCCTTAATATTTCTTCTATGCTCAAGTTAACAACTGCCATGTAGAATGTAAAGAGGAAACAAAGGTTAAAAAAAAAAGGAACACCAAAAAGAAGTAACATGCATCATAAAGATGTGTGCCTGGAAGCCTGTCTTTTACATTGTTGAGTGGAATAGTGGATGATTAGCTATTTTAAGTTTTAACAGATTGCAGTTATATTATAGTGGATGACTAGCTAATTCTGATAAAATGAATCAACACAGATTGGAGTTATATTATAATTATAATACTATAAGTATATTATAAGTATAATATTTAAATATTAAATATAATATATTTTATATTTATATATATATAAACGGTTTGGTCCGATCCTGAGGGACCTAAAACCGTAGCCGGACCGTTACTACACGGTTCCAAAAAATTGGAACCGTGACCGAACCGGATCGTGAAAAAATTGGACCGAATTGTCCAGTCCGGTTCGGTTTGGATTTCCGGTTTGGACGGATTTTTGTGCACCCTAGTAGGATGTAACACCTCAAAAATTTAAAAAAAAAGGAGGACAAAGAAGTAATAAATAAAAATATCGGATTATATTTATATATAATATAAGTATATATTATATATACTTGGGTTGCAAGGTTATGGATTTAAAATTGTAAATAGAGTCCCAATGTGACTGCAACTATTGGATACTTTATATATAAATAAAAGGCTAGGGTTTTATATTTACGTACGATATAGCCTAAAAACCTCAATTTTTGACGTGAGGCACACAGAGAGAGAGAGAGAGAGAGAGAGAGAGAGAGAGAGAGAGAGAGAGAGAGAGAGAGAGACGTAGTTGAGGGTTTGGCTTGGAGAAGAGGCGAAGATTGAATTGAAGAGTTAGTTAAGGCAAGTTAATCTTGCTTTATGTTTTTATATAAATTAATACCTTGATTTATTAAGTTTATTATGAAATTATTCTAGTATATTATGGTAGTAATTTATTGTGATAGAAAATTAGAATTATGATAGGACAAAATTCTTCGAAACTAATCTGGCATGCTTAGATAATGGACACTACAATTAATGCTTGAATTTGGATTTTGTTTTAAGAAGAACATGTACTGAACTCAGCTGATGCATGTATGCATATATAATTATATATATAATTTGTTTGTACATAGACGAACATGTTGCTGTAAACATGAATGTTAGAATTTGATAGCTTTATTGTCATGATTGGGTGTACGATGTTAGCTCGGTGAATCTGTAATTTTTGATTTCCTGTGTGTTCATCTTTATGTATATATGGAAATATGTGTGTGTATGTGTGTGTGTGTAAGTTGTACTGTACATATAGGTTTGTGGTATAGGTGTGTAGATAAGGTGAGTAGATCATTGGGTATGGTTTATAAATAACATGGGGTTTGATAGAGAAACAGTGGGGTGTGTGTGTATATATACACCAAGCATTGTACCTATGTATTGGTTAGTAAATGTGAGTTTGGTAATATAATTACTCACTTGAACAAGACATAGGAATCATATCACATGGCTTATGGTGTTTGTATATATATATATATAGATATAGATATATAGCGCTGTTCAGTTGTTCCCTGGTGTGTAGGGAGCAACATAAGCGAATTCAATTTCAGTCGTTGGATCTCATCCAATGACTGAAATTGAATACTACCAATTAAACACAAATTCTAGTTTTTTAACTGTACAAAACCACCTAAAAATAATTTTTTGACCATACAAAACCACCTAAAAAGTATTTTAAATAAAAAAAACTTTCCAAAACAGATAAGTAACCGTTTTACTATTTTGGAGAGAGAGAATTTGAAGAGAGAGAAGAAAAATAATCGATTTTATTGTTTTGGAGAGAGAAGACAAAATATATACTGACGAACAAAATTAAACACAGAGCAACGTTCTAAAATATATATATATATATATATATATATATATATATATATATATATACACACACACATTGATAATAAAATTAAACAACAGAGTAACGTTCTCATTCCTTTCTCTCTTTTATTGTTGTACTTGGTAATTTTGTATCACTTCTTTTGATAGCATATAACATTCTTCTCTATTTGATTACTTGTTGATTTCAATCACGTGTTACTACGGCATACGGAGGACCTTCTCATAGAGGTTAGTCTCTTTCTCTCTCAACGCACTATTTTCTCTTACTTTTCTTCTATAGAGATATAAGAATATATCACATGAGTTCATATAACAACAGAAGGTGTTATCCAAAATATCACATGAGTTCATATATATATATATCAAATCAGGTGGGAACAGGGAAGGTAAGCAGGCTTTCAAAGTAGAGAGATCCAATGTTTCTAGCCCTCTTATTTCTCTCTCATCCACACATTTTTTATTGGTGCATGCCTACACAATATACAGGACCTACATATCATCCCATCACCAACACTTGTTCATTTCACATCTAACTTAGTTATCTTCACGAATATTTACCACTTGAAGGACGTGCATGCACCCCTCTCTCTCTCTCTATCATAGTATATATCAAATGACCATATAACCTTATGTAACACACACGTACACACACACACACACACACACACACACACACATATATATATGAACTATAATTTTTTTAATTAGACCCGCATAGTTTTTGTTAACCTCTGAAATAATAAAATGATTAAGATGGTAATACCGAATTAATCTTAAGATTTTTATTTTTAAAAGTCAGGCACTCACAATCGCGTACCTTCCACTTAAAAAGTAAATAAATATATACCACTTGATCTAGTTAAAGTCCTGTCTGTATAAACTAGTTAATTTAATTAATTTTGCTATTCAATACATTTATTAATCATGTTTACCTGCAATACAGGCCTATCAATTAGTAGTGTTAGTGTGTTACAATTGTGTTTGTTCCTATGTGTGTATATATATATATATACACTCAATTATGTTAACCAAACACTATCATTCTTTACTTTGTTCCCAAGTTTGTAGCTGTATTGAGCCTCCGCAAATTACATAATTTTATCAAAAAATTTATTTTATGTATCATTAATATTCCCAGAATCAATACATAGCTTTTTCTTGAAACAACAAATAAAATAATTGATAAATCCCTTTACAGTAATGAAAGAAATCAAGAAAGAATTACTAAAAGAACTCATGTGATATATTCTCTTACTTCTAACTTTCTCTTACTTTTATTTGGTTTATCATTTATGTTATTTGAACTTATTTAATTGCATATTCTTCTTTAGTTATGAACGACGTAGAAGAAGTTGGGATAGAAAAAGAAGAGAAAACATACATTCCTCAAGTTACACATGAGAAGAAACTAAGACAAGGACAGGAGTTCAAATCTTTAGATGATGCTTATGAATTTTATAATAAGTATGCACGAGAAGCAGGTTTCAGTGTGCGAATAGATAAGAGTAAGAAAAAAGAAGGGACCAGTGAAATATATTGGAAACAATATGTTTGTTTTAAAGAAGGTAAAACAGATGAAAGTTACAAAAGGAAAAAAGAGAAAGAAATAGTGATGAATGACAATTTCGTAGGTGGTTCCAAGAAATTAGAACGAAGGTGAGAAAATGTACGTGAAGGCTGCAAAGCAAATTTAATAGTAGTTAAACGTGAAGAAAAATATATAGTCAGCCGTTTCATTGAGGGACATAACCATCCACTTGCAACCCCTAGCAAAGTACACTTATTAAGGTCACATCGCCATGTTTCAGATATAAAGAAAAAATTGACTCAACAATTTGCAACTGTAAATGTGCCCACATATCAACAATTTGATATTTTAGAGACACAAGCAGGAGGAATTCAAAATGTTGGGTGTACAGAAAGAGATCTTAGAAACTATGAGCATGATATGAGGGAAAAGCTCAAGGGTCATGATGCAGATATGTTGCATGAGTGCTTTTTATTAGAACAAGAAAAGAATCTAGCTTTTTTTTTTGAGATTGACACTAATGAAAATAATAGAATCATTCAATGTTTTTTGGGTTGATCCACATGCAAGGAGGGCATACAATTTTTTCAATGATGTGGTTGTGTTTGATACGACATACAATACAAATCATTATAGTATGATATTTGCTCCATTTACAGGAGTCAACCACCATGGAAATACAATCATTTTTGGATGTGCCTTTTTAAGTGATGAGACTACTAACTCATTCATTTGGTTATTTGAGACATGGCTCAAAGCAATGCCAAAGGGTCCGCCAAATGTTATTATCACTAATCAAGACCCGGCAATGACGAAGGCTATATCTCAAACCCTTCCACATACCTTTCACACATTGAGAAATTTTTTAGAAAAGTTAGACTCAATAGTGTTTTGAGATCATTATCATCTTTATAAAGCATCTATATGGAAATCGGAGACAACAGAAGAATTTGAAGAAAGCTGAAAAAATGCGTTGAAAAAAGTGGACAACAAGATAATGATTGGTTGAGAATAATGCATGTATTATGTGATGAGTGGATTCCTGTATATGTTAATAAGTTTTTTTCCGTCGGAATGTCTAGCAGTCAAAGAGCAGAAAGCTCACATTCATTCTTCAAGAAGTATTGTTCAAAAAATAATTCATTAATGAATTTTATTATAAGATTTAACAGAGCTTTAGGACACATAAGACATGAAGAGGTGATTGATGATCATGCTGATGTCAATGAACAACCAAAATTGAGATCTATGGTGCCTATAGAGAAACAAATGATGGGTGTATACACAAAACAAAATTTTCATAAATTTCAAGATGAACTTTATGCTAGTAGTGAATATATATTAACTATTTCAATGGAAGATGAAAATCAATGTTTTTACCAGGCTAAGAAGGTGTTAAATGGAGATTCTGAAGTGCGACGAGTTATGTATGATCAGATGAATGAAGCAGTGACATGCAGTTGTCATTCTTTCGAATTTGAAGGTATCCCATGCAAGCATATTCTAACCTTTTTTAGAATAAAAAAAATAATGTTATTGCCAGAACATTATATAATGAAAAGATGGACAAAGTTTACAAAAGTTGGATGTGTAATAGGTCAAGATGGTGTGGAAATTAAAGATGTTCAAGATAAGTCAGTTATGGTTAGGCGTACCAAATTATTACATCGACTGTGATTGATGAAGCCGTTATCTTCGAAGAAGGGACTGACCTGTTGACAAATACATTGGAAACAGTTTATGAACAACTTAAAGCAATGAATTCAAGTCAAGCTGGTGAAAATAGTGGTTATGAACAAGAGAAGCAACAGGACGTTCCTCAACAAAGAACTTTTAATGATCCCCTCCAAGTTAGAGCAAAAGGATGTGGTAAACGTTTGAAGTCATGGAGAGAGAAAGGAAAGTCAAAACTTAGACGTTGTCATGGTTGTGGCAAAGTTGGACAGTCCCACAATAAAAAAAATTGTCCAAAATTTAGGTAAAATATTTTCTTTTGCAAATTACTATTCCCTTACACTTTATGAAATGAATTTTGACATTCATTATTTTTCCTTTTACAGATCAATCTTAACTAGTGATGAGGATATCTCTTATGAGTCTGAACATACTGATCAAAATGCATGTGATTAAACTATGTCCAAGGTTTGTATTTTATTTAATTTTATTATTATTCCTTTAACATATATTCATTAGTTTGTTTCAAAATAATCATAATTTTCTTTGCTTTACATATATCATTTATGTACATTTGCACAAAACATTCTAATATTATGTTGTTTTTACTTAGGTACGTTAGAGGTGGAGAAAAGATATAGAAGTTGTTGCCTTGGATTTCTTCTTGGAGTTTTATTGGTGAAGCATGTTTAAAATTAAGACAAATAATTATATACATTCATTGTTTATATTTTCTTGCAAACTCTACAATCAAGTTTGGGTTGACTATCAATGCATGAAAGTGCTTAGTATAAACATTTAGCATTTATTTTATAAGTCTTGTTCTTCATTAGAATGTGAGTTTTAAAATTATTAAATACTTAATAAAATTTGTTATAGTTCTTCATTTACTACTTATGTACATATTCAAGGTTTTTTTTTTTCATTTAATGTTCTGACTAGATTGACATTGTTTTAACAACTTGAAATCTTCAGTATTTCAATAGTATTAGGTCGTTAATATATTTCAAAATGTATTGGGAAAAAATATATATAGGATTGTTGAATTGAGTTGGAAATAAATATGTCACGGCTGTCCATGGCATTGGTTTATCATATACTTTATCATTCTCATTATGTGGGATATATGTACCTTTCTCGTATTAGCTTCAAATGGACTTTTAGTACTTTTTTTCTATGGAAGATCGTTGCTAACATTCAAACCAATTAGAATAAGAAAAGAAAGAAAAGAATAAGGACTCTTCTCTAAAAAATAAAAAAAGATTTTTTTTTAATCTTTTTTTTCTATGTAAGAACGTTGCTCTGTTGTTTAATTTTGTCGTCAGTATATATTGTTTTTTCTACTCTCTTTCCAACACAATAACACATGATTGAAACCAACCTATTTATGTGTTTTGGAAAGTTTTTTTTATTTAAAATACTTTTTAGGTGGTTTTGTACGTTCAAAAAACTATTTTTAGGTGGTTTTGTACGGTCAAAAAAACTAGAATTTGTGTTTAATTGGTAGTATTCAATTTCAGTCATTAGATGAGATCCAACGACTGAAATTGAATTCGCGTATGTTGCTCCCTACACACCAGGGACCAACTGAACAGCGCTGTATATATATATATATGAGGGTTTGGAACCTTAAATTTTAGATTGCATCACTTATACTTTTGGTTGAAATCTTTATTATACTAAATTTGGAATGCTTAGAGAAATAAAAGCCCTATGATTAATTTTGAGTTTGGTGACTTGTATGAGTCTGATTTTAATTTAGAGAAAATTAGGAAAAAATAACATTTCAATTTCAAAAATTATGAAAAATTCTAGAATAATAGGTTTTTGCATAATGAACTTAATTGTGTTGAAATTCTGAACTTTATGTAGTTTAACTAAATTAAAGTCCGAAAAAGTAGTGTTTTGGTGCATTTAATTGGAGAGTACGGATAAATGGTAAATAGTTAAGTTCTAAAATTTTGGCAAGACTTATATTTGACGTTAAGGAACCTTCATAAATTTTGTGCTCTCACTGATTGGGTCTTGTACGCCTTGGATAATAATTGAAATGTATATGAACACGTTGATTCTTGATTAAATTTGTTTAATGTTTTATATGTTCATAAATCATCATAATTGGTAATTAATGGATTTATTGAAGTAACGAAGGGGTAGCTTGGGACTAACCCTATGAGGACTTGTTAGGCATGGTCCGGGACCAGCTTATTTAGAGTGCACTATCCTTTTTGTTATGGCCATTAGGTTGAGTGTACCCTTATTATGTAGACGTGGTTCGGGACCATCTAAGTGAGTAGACGTACAAACCTAGCCACATATGTGTTTTCGGTAGTCTGAGACTATGCGATACATACCATCTTGTTGGCTGAGCAAGCCACCTGTTGGAGGGGAGCCTGGGTCTTATGTGAGATATGATATGTGAAATTTAATACAAGTTACAAGAGGGTTAACTAACTTGTGATCGGTAGTTGAGAAAACTAATGATGGTAACACATGAAAAATCATAAAATGATTTGAGATAGATTTTATGTGATCAATGCATCTTATATGAGAGTGTGTATTCTTTATTTCTTTTATATGTTAATTAATGATGATTTGAATAACTGATTTTGAGACAATATAATTGGTTGTTGTGAGTCACTTATATATGCGAATATAAGGTGAGGTAAATTTGATGAGCAGTGATCGTGTTTAATAGTACTCTTGCTGACATTGTGAGCTCACCTCTTTAATATTTTCAGGTACAAGTTGAGTAAGTATATGGTAGAGACCTGTTACGGAGGTGGCAATGGAAATGGATATCATCTAGTCATATTCATTTATTTATTTTTGTTAGTTCAGTTAGTTTTGTTATTGAGAACTCATATAATGAGTATGATTTTAGTTGCTAGAATTTTATTTAAATAGTATCGATTTTTCGATTTATTTAGTTTCAATAGAATTGTTGAACGGAGATGATTTCACTTAATGTTAATATGGTTGATTGTGGATATTTTATTTTAATCATGCACTAGATTTAAATATGGGACTAGAGTTCTTGTATTTAATTTTGAGGGGCGTGACAGTTTGGTATAATTGTAGAGACCTTGGTTGTGTGAAAGAGGTGTGTTTGTCCCCTCTTGTCCCCAAGAGTCTTAAGATCCCACATCGTCTAGGTGTGGAAAGATGATGTGTTATATATATATGGTGTGCTCTCTCAAAATGGTATGATGCCTTTTGGGGTAAAATCCAATAGCAAAACTGTGCATGCTTAGGCTCAAAACGGACAATATCATACCATCAGGTAGAGCGGACTGTTACAAATGACATCAGAGCTAGACCCAGCTAGAAATGTGCTAACGAGGATGTTAGGCCTCCAAGGGAGGTGGATTGTAGAGACTTTGGTTGTGTGGAAGAGGTGTGTTTGTCTCCTCTTGTCTCCAAGGGTCTTACGATCCCACATCGCCTGAGTGTGGAAAGATGATATGCTATATATGTGGTGTACTTTCTCCAAATGGTATGAGGTCTTTTGGGGTAAAATCAAAGAGCAAAACAGTGCGGGCTTCGGCCCAAAGTGGACAATATTATACCATCAGGTGGAGTGGGCTGTTACAAAATTGGACAAGCTACCATACTGGCAGGCTACAAGGTGTTCAATCCCATATCGTCTGGGCAGGCTACAGGGTGCTCGATCCCATATCGTCTAGGTGTGGAGAAGGGAATGTGCTTATATATAGTGTGTTATCTCCAAATGGTATGAGACCTTTTGGGGTAAAACCCAAGAACAAAAACGTGCAAGATTGGCCCAAAGCGGACAATATCATACCATGTGGTAGAGCGAGCTGTTACAAATGGTATCAGAGCTGGACCAGCTGGAAGTGTGCCGACAGTGACATTGGGCCTCCTAGGGGGGTGGATTATGGTGACCCTTGTGGGTGAGCAGGTGTGAGAAACACTAAGCGAGCTACTACACTGGGAGGCTACATGGTACTCAATCCCACATCGCCTGGGTATGGAGAAGGGGATGTACTTATATGTATTGTGTTATCTCCAAATGATATGAGACCTTTTGGGATAAAATCCAAGAACAAAACAGTACGGACTGGGCCCAAAGCGGACAATATCATATCATATGGTCCTAGGGTGTGGATTGTGGTGACCCTTGTGGGTGGGTGGGTGCGAGAGACACTGGGCGAACTACCACACTGGCAGGCTACAGAGTACTCAATCCCACATTACCTGGGTATGGAGAAGGGGATGTGTTTATATGTAGTGTGTTCTCTCAAAATGGTATGATGCCTTTTGGGGTAAAACCTAAGAACAAAACTGTGAGGGCTGGGCCCGAGGCGATGTCCAATCAAAAAAGGAAATTGTTTCTCTCTCTTCTACGATCATAATTCAGATGATGACCTCCTCTCCCATTTTATCAATGACGATATCTCTCATCAGGTTTGTCTATATACACTGTGTATACGGGGTAGAACGGTACATAATTGGAATTGGGAAGGATGTTAGCTATCGAAGATTGGAATTGGAATTGGGAAGGAGGTAGAATGGTACATAATTAGAATTGGGATTGGAATTGGAATTGGGAAGGAGGTAGAATGGTACATAATTAGAATTGGGAAGGATGTTAGCTATCGAGAATTGGAAATGGGAAGGATGTTAGCTATCTTCGATTGGAAATTGGAATTGGGAAGGATGTTAGCTATCGAAGATTGGAATTGGAATAGGGAAGGATGTTAGCTATCGAAGGGTTATGGAAAACCTGCTCCATCCCCACTCCGTTGCCTAAAGAGGGTATAAAATAACAGAAATATTTTCAAGTTACAATTATTTATATAATAATAAGGGCATAAACGTAATTTCACATTTTTCATTAACAAACATTAACGCTTGCCACTGAAAGGGGGTAAGTGTAATATGCCAAAATGCGGGGGAGGCGAGTGTAATAAACCCAATCTAGAGAGAAGATAAATGTAATTTATTCAATTTTTTTTAAAAAAATCATGACCAAAGGTTCGAATGAGATGGTAACAAGAATAGATGCTTTTTAGGATCTCCAATTGCATCCAAGGCTGTAATAAATTTATATCCCCATGCATAAGATTATGGTTCAGAGGGTTAGTCAGTCCAGCTATCATAAAAAAAAGCAATAGCTTTATCTCAAGAAGAATGCCACTAGGTCCATCATCAGTGAGGAAAGCAATAAAAATTTCAGGGAACATAAACCCAATAAATTTTCCATTCAGAGTTGTTGTCCAAAAGCAAGCATTCCATAAAAAAGATTCAAATGTGCCATACACACAGCATACTTCTGCTAAGAGAAAATGAAAATCTGAAAGACAATATATAATGGCATCACCCTTTTTGTTTCAAATATGGACTGTAGTGGGTTTATAGTCAATTACGAGGACTTTATCCAAATTTGCGAGGAACAGATTGGCAAATTCGACATGAGCTGGATGGGAAACATACTCCGCTACCCCTTCCGTGCTCTCAAAGGTAGATTCAAAGACATGAGTGAAACCTTGATGCAAGTTCTCAGTGCTCACATCCTTGCCCCTGTAACAAATGAGAAAATGAAATTTCTATATTCTGCAATTGGTGATATGAATATCAGTCGTTCAACAGCATTTAATATGACCATAACCTCATAAAAGAGTTTCTACAGACTTGTTCTCCATTCAATATGCATATGCTGCAATAAAACTGTTAAAAGTGACAGTAAAGATTGCATTTTTTATGCAGAGCACCCCTAGGCCATATGGTTTAATGTAACTTTTTAAAGCATTGTTGGAGAAGATCAAATAATGGCTTCTTTACTTTCCGGAAGATTTTGGGGAAGGATATATTGATTCCAAAAGCACAAATTCTATATCATTCAGTAAATGTGAAACAACTAGATTATAACAAAATTATGTGGCCACTCCTAACAAAACAGACACCTCTAACAATAATGATAAAAAAAGTGGTAATGCAGTTTCTTTGTGTCTTCATGCAAGGGACATCAACCCTTCAGAACATCATGAGTTGGTCAACTGTTCTTCTCTTCAGGAGATTAATGAAACTGCTTGTACAAGAGATGGCTTGGCAGAGAAGAACTTACTAAAAAATCACCTGCCCTAATGACCTTTAAGGGGATTTCATACCTATATTATTGCGGTATTACCCCAATAACAGAGCACAAATATGCTTACATAGGAGCATGGGTGAAGGGAGAAGGTCGCAGGCAGTGGCCGTAATCCCCCCTCCCCCCACATTGAGAGGGGTAGCTAAGTTGCAACTTTATTACAATGTCCTTTGGAGTTCAACCAAAATCCAGTCTTAATCATGATTTGACTTAGGTAAATAGTAATTTACTCTTATGTTTACTTTTGGATGTAAAGTGTCTAACGATTGGATTTTTGACCTCTTGTTTATAAACTGTTAAACTATCAGCTTATCTTAGGCTCTTAACTTTGGAGTAAGCAGTAGAAGTTTAATCTCACAAGTGACCAGTATCTTAGCGACCAGGTTTTCTAAATATTGACTCATCTTATTTTTGCCTTTTTCTACTTGAGGAATATATAGAACTTGAGAGTGTTTATTGGGAGCATATTTCTTTAGAACTAAATTTATTTATAACTGTAACCGGTTTGTTACGTTCAACTTTGGGTAGCAGCACAACTAAATTGTAAGGACAATTCCAAAGAAAATGTACAGCTATCCTTTTCAAAATTGTCCAAAAATTATAAAATTTCACATAAGAAATCTGAGATTTTCTTTTTGGTCAGTAATCAGAGAACTTTATTCAAAATCAATAAAATCTATCAATTTTGTCAGAAATTACAATTGAAAGTAGAGAATGAAAATTTCTTGAGTTCAAGAAGTGCCAATTTTATATGATCCGCCAAAATGCAACTGTAAATTCAACAATTTAGGCAATTTCTGATCTAAAAGATATTAGAAGAATATATTTTACTAAATTTTCTAATAATTTTATATTTTTATTCCCGCCCATTGAAGAGAAAATCCTCCACCGGCGATTAAGTGAAGCAGAAACTACATCCATTTTGCACCAAATCCTCCACAACCCAAGCTTGTTATACTAGTGATCCAATATATTTACTTATATGCACTCAGGGACATAAAAATGAACTAAAAGTCGAGATAATTCGAGTATCATCTTATAAGGGAGTGTTTACAAGCATATTCAGAATTGAGACAAGGTTTGACAAATAGAAAAAGTATTGAAGATTTGCAATCAAAAGGAAGTTCAGACAGCAGTTTCACAATGTCGCAATAAATTCATATATCTTAGTAACCAACATTATATGAAATAATAACATTATGCATCCCATTTAGTGCCCAATATAGGCCATACTTTGTTTAATTAATTAATTAATTGCTTCTTCGTATAATCAACGTTATCTAGTATCAGATTCACAGATCCAACAATTAACAAAGAAACAGAACTCAATTTCTTCCTGAAAAGGTATTTGCTTTATAAAACTGTTCAACTTGATACACTAGTCGGACAATCAACAATTGATTCTTTCAGAGAGAGTGTCACAGTGTGGCAAAAAATCAAAACCCTACATAGCAAACAGATATATATATATATATATATATATATATATATATATATATATATTGCTTCTTTGTATAATCAACATTATCTAGTATCAGATTCACAAATCCAAGAATCAACACAGAAACAGAACTCAACTTCTTCCTCAAAAGGTATTTGCTTTATAAAACTGTTCAACTTGATACACTAGTCGGACAATCAACAATTGATTCTTTCAGAGAGAGTGTCACGGTGTGGCAAAAAATCAAAACCCTACATAGCAAACAGATTTATAATATATATATATATATAGAGAGAGAGAGAGAGAGAGAGAGAGAGAGAGATGGGGTACCAATTGAAAGCTTTCATGGGTTCGATGAGGGTGACAAGATTGGCATAGCCCTTAATGAGTTGGTCAATCTGGTCCGGTGTGATGCCATCTTTGAACCTGGCCAGTACTATGTGCTTCACAACTCCCTTTGACTCCTCCATCTCTATCTCTCTGTCTCTCTCCCCTATCCTTTTGCCCTCACAAGCGTTTTATATGTCCAATCACACTAGTTTGTGGCTAACTGGTAATGCCTCGTTTGGATGAACAGAATTGGAAGGAAAATAGAAAAAATGGATAAATAGTGATTTTAGAAAAGGGAGGAGAAGGAGAGATTTGGAAGAATAACTTCATCAATCTCTCCTTTGCTATCCTTCTAAATGTGGGCATATTTGGACTATGTTTGATATAATAGAAAAGAAATAAAAGAATAACATTAGTTATGAAATAAACGAAAATAAAAGAAAGGAAATGACCTTTCTATAATGCTTAGTTGATTAATAAGAAAAAAGAAATAAAATGATAATTAACATGTTTGCGAAAGAAAGAAAAGTAAACCATTTAAAAAAATTTACCATTGTAATACCCTTGTATATTTAAAAGACAAATTTTATCTTTTATCAAAATAAAGATAAAGTTGGTATTAACAAAATTTCATTAAAAAATGTTAGTCATTCCTTCCATTTCCTCTCATTTTTTAGAGAATCAGAAAACTTACTACTCATACTTTATGCTATCCATTCATTTCTTTTCCTTTCCTGCCAAAATTTTGTACCAAACACAAAAATACCATATCCCTCCATTACCTTTCTTTTCTTTTCCTTCCATTTCTTTCCAACCAAACTAGGCCTTGGAGAGAAAGGATATTACGAAACTTTCATAATACCAAAAATAGCCTTAATATTATAAAGAAGAAAATGGTATGATTAGGGGTGCACACGGTATCGTGTTCCTTACAGTTCTTGGAGGAACTTGAATTGAAACCAATCACAATGGTTCCTTAATTTTGGAACCGAAACCATTGAATTCAGTTCGATTTCGGTTCTTTATGATTTCGATTCTTTGTGCACCCCAAAAATATATACATACCAATGTTGCTAAAAAATATAATAAATAAAATTTTTCCCTGTTAGAAATATAGGAAAATATTATAGATTGAATTGATATTTAATGAAGAATACATAAAGGCATATTTATATGTACATAATTTTGAAAGCTAAGTAAATTTAGGAGACAAGAAATCCTAGTCCTAGATGGTTTAAGAGAAGGTGTAAGAAACCTATGTGGTTTAGGAAAAGATGTATAATCTAACAACAGATATTATATGAAATATATAATCTAACAGCCCCCGCTAACTCAATGTGAGTTTTATGAAGCCAATTTGAGTTTGGAGACAAAATCTTGAATGCGGCTCGCGAAAAAAATATAGTGATGTTACCAACTGTGGCTATGAACACATACAAAGAAATTGCAAAAAAGTGGCTCGGTAGACAAATGTAGCTCATTGGAGCGACGGGAAGACTGAAAGCAGCTCGTTGGAGCGAAAATTGATTTAAAAATAAAAAAAAATGATTGGTCTCGTTGAAATTATCAACTTTGACACACATATGTTATGGCTCATGAAAGCAATCTGGTGATATTACCAACAGTGGCTGCGAACATATACATAAATTATCTTTAAAAAAAAAAATTACAGTCTAGCTCAAGTTCAACCACAAACATCTTTCGAATATAAATATATAAAATAAAAAATTATTATAGAAGTTGTATTTAACTTTATAAAATGAAAAAAAATTTCACGACTTTAATTGTAACTTATTCTCTTTACTAATTTTGAGCAAGAGGACTATGTGAAAAATTATTTAATATTTTCTTTCATTCACTGAATCCTTTAACAAGCCAGAGCCTTAATATGGATCTGAGTGGCACAGAAAACGTTTTATTGATATGCAATACAGGTGGACCAAGTTTTGTTGAAACAATTTGTTTTTGACCAGTTTATTGTCTTGTGTAGGTAAAATAAATTTTTTATTCATTTTTGCAATAGAAAAAGAAGTAATAATAACCCATCAGTACATACATTTTGAAAAACTTTATAAATATAATAATTTGAAAAAAAATCATATCGCATTTAATAAAAATCAACTTTAATTGATTACATGAATTCTTTAGGAGTATTTAATAGTAACATATATATATATATATATATATATATATATATATATTATTCCAATGGTTCCCAAGAAATTATTGTATAATGATTCAGTTAAAATGAATTTAGAACCAGAACTAGAATCGTACTTAACAGTTTCAAAACTTTGAAATCGGAATCGGATTTGGAATCGAAACTGTAGTGAACGGTTCATTTCATATCAATTACGATTATAATTTTGTTTTATTAGAAGTAATCTAATCCAAAACTAACTTTGAGTGAAAGGTAATATGTCTGTCTTCATTGGCTTATTATCTTTCCCATTCTCTGTATATACACAACAGTGCAAGTTTTTTATCGGTTAAAACTCATTGTTGTAAAAAATCAGTCCAATTTGACAGGATTAAAAACTAATTTTATCAACCCAATTAACCTGAGCCAGGTGATGGCTTGGGTTAGCTCTCCCTAATCCTAAGGTTGAGTTTAATCCGAGTTTGAACAGCATGACTCATAGCTCAAGTTAGACTAGAGTTAACCCTTCATGAATAGCACTTCTATTTACAACTTACAATTACTCCGGAATGTAATTTCTTAACTTTTACTTTTTAGTTGAAATCTGCATAATTTTCATTGTTTTGTCTTATTAACTCTAAGTGATGAGCTTTTTCATTAAAACTTTTTTGGTAAATTACTCTCACTTTTTATGAGGTTTGCTTTAATTACTATCAAATTAAAGTATTAAAAACATACATGATTTTATTAAAACTATTTATTATCCTACAAGCAATTAACAATAAAATTATCAATTTACTCCATCTATACTCTACTTATTCAATCCCTCTCCTCCCTCATCATTTCTCTCTCTCTTCTTCCTCACAACCACTACCGTCATCGCACGTCACAACCACACTACCCAAATACGAACTAACAATGCCTATATATATATATATATATATACATATATATATGTATATATATATACATATATATATGTATATATATATATATATATATACACACACACACACACATGGTGTACACACAAATTTTGAGTCTAGAAATAAGATCAAAATACGTAGACAAATATATCTAATATATTAATTTCAAGAAATATGGGTTACAAATCTCTGTAGATCTTTACAAAAGAAAGACAAATTTCTCTGATTTAATTTCCTTGGTGGTCCAGATTCAAGGGTTGTTGGAGCTTGATCTTGAATTAGATTGAAACTTTGGTGAAGAACGACATGTGGATGATGTACTTGTTGTTATTCTCCTTCAGGGTTTAGATGCTTTGGAGTTTTAAAATTTGAGTGAAGAATCCTGTAGAGTTTCAGCTTTCTCTGAAAGTCTTGTGGTTCTCCCCTTTCCTTTTACCCTCTACCTCTATTTATAGATTTCTTGGAGGGGCAAACTAGTAACTTCTTGTACCCTAGCTAATTATCTTTAATGATAATTATCTTTTGTTATAATTATCCAATTAATATATATATATATATCTTTGATGATATATATTTATACATACATATCAATTATCCTTTGACCTATTTTCCAGTGGATTTGAATTTCTTAGACAATTTGGATCAGTCCGATACCCATTTATTTGTGGTGGGTTTGGACTTTGAATTATCTGACTCATTGGGCCACATTACAAAGTGGGCTAAACTGAAGATAAACCTAAATTATATTTTGGGTCCATCATATAATTTTTTAATGTCTACAAATTGTCCTCACTTCCAGTCTCGTGCTATATCGAACTTGTCACATATCTAAAGCAGGACTTGACGTATTTAATTTTTGTAAAGTTTTTTTTTTGCGAAATTCCAATTGCAAAGAGGATGTTTTCTTTGCCAAGTTGAATTGGAGTCTTGAAAACCTTATTGCAAATGGGACTTTTTTTTCTTGTCCAAGCGAAATTGAAGACTTGAGGATCCTATTGAAATAGAAAGTCAAAGACTCATATGGAGCACGAATTGTGGTGAATGAATGGGATCTTCCTGCTTCCTTTATTAGACCACCGCCAGAGCCACCAGACGGAATCTCAGAGGCTTTAGCTTTAGCTTAGACTTGCCTCCTCAGTTTGCCACCGGATTGTTGTAGATCAATATGGATCAATACTCGAAGCCTTAATGACTCCTTTTGAATTATAGTTTAGCCAGCAACAATGTTAGGAATAGGCCTTAGATTGTACCTGGCTTTACTTATGTTTGGGCCTTCTCAATTGTGAACTCTTCTTGTATGAGTTTAGGCCTGTTGTAAATATTAATACAATTTATACAACTTAACTTTCCAAAAAAAAAAAATGATTAATCCATAGTTATATATATGTAACCTACGCTATTGAGAGAAATTCCACAAACTGCTATTGAAAGAAAATTGAAAGAAACCCACACCTAACAATTGTAAGCTTTCTTTTTCCATTGGAAGAACCCACACCTAGTAACTGTTGCTTTTTTTTTTTTGTTACTTGCTAGTTTTGAACTTGAGATCTCATGAAAAATTATTACAATACCACACCATCTTTCCTGCACTGCTCCATATATTACAAACATTTGGCTGAACTTCGAACATAACACTTTTTTTTTCAGTAACAACTTTGTGTTCTGTGATCACTAGTAACTAATTTTTTTTTCTTTCCAAATTAGCTTTTACTTGTAGGCTCTGCTCGAGTTTTGTATTGCCTTTGGAACAATGTACAAATCTATTGAACTCATTGAGGAAGATAACTTTACGTGAGTCACTCAACTCTTTTCTTGCAAGTTTTAATTTTTTTTTGTCAATTCTTGCAGGTCTCCCTTCATTTTACAGTGAGGGACAACTTTCCAAAATGTTGCCAAATTATCCAATCGTTTCTTTTAGAATATAGAGTTCCCAATACCATTCATTAGTCCCTTCGGGGCCACTTAATTCCATTGGAACACTTTATCGTCCATTCGGGGTCCCTTAGTGCCATTCGAGGTCACCTAGTTCTTTTGAAACATTTTATCGTCCCTTTGGAGTCCCTTAGTTCCTTTGGAACACTTTATCATCCCTTTGGGGTTCTTTAGTGCCATTTGGGGTCACTTAGTTCATTTGGAACACTTTATTGTCCCTTCGGGGTCTCTTAGTTCCGTTGGAACACTTCATCGTCCCTTCGGGGTCACTTAGTGCCTTTCGAGGTCACTTAGTACCTTCGAAACACTTTATCATCTATTCGGTCCCTTAGTTTTGTTGGAACACTTTATCGTCCCTTCGGGGTCCCTTTTTAGACACTTTTTTTTAAGTGTTCAAAATTTTTTATAATTTTTTTTTTGTCCGGTAAACAACCTTTTACTTCTATCAATCATGGTTTTCTTCAAAAGTTTCAAGAAAAACACAGTAACCATTTCAGAACAAGAGAATGATGTCATGGAGAAAAGAACTATACTGAATGTAAGAACCCCACTGGTTGTTTTGCTTCACGAGGCAAATTAACACGGCGCGACGGGTGCTTTCAACAACTTGGCAGCAAGTCAAGTTACCATAGTACGACAAATACCTTTTAACATATTTTGGCGATTAGCTAAGTCGTCACCACAGTGCAGCAGACATCGTCAATATCTTGACGGCAGGCTAAAACATTTTTTTTTGGGTTGACTGAACTTGGAACAATCCTCCAAGATTCTTACATATCCTAAACAGGGATCAAGTCATCACGTAGTTCAAAATATATATATATATATATTTTTTCTTTTTGTGAAGATAGTTTGTACTCGTACCAATGAGTGGTTGTTTTTTTTTTCTTTTATACAAACAATTTATACTTATGTCAAAGAGTGCTTGATTTTTTTCATGAAGACAGTTTATACTCATGCCAATGAGTGTTTTTTTTTCTCGAGACAGTTTAAACTCATGTCAAGGAGTTGATTTTTTTTCACGCAGACAGTTAATACTCGTGTCAAGGAGTGTTTTTTTTTTGTAGATAGTTTATATTCGTGTCGAGGAGTTTTATTTATTTATTTTTTAGACAGTTTATACTCGTGTCAAGGAGTGTCATCAACAGTTTAGGCTCGTATCGGGGAGCACTTAGCTTTGATTATTCTTCAACTCTGCAAGATTTAGAAGATAGTCCAAGCTTATATTGAAAAGTGTGAACCAACTCGACATCAATTTGAGGATTTTCTTCTTACTTTGTTTCTTCATTATACTCTTCTTGTACTTGAGGAGAAACATCTTATTCGAACTCGTCTCCCTACCTAGAAGGAAGAGGTATTTCATTCGTTATGGTACATGTAGGAGGATTGAACCTCACCCAGTATGCTTTCATTCCGCTACGAGATTCGATTCAAATAGCATATTTGGGCTTTGGTCCCCACACTTTTCTTTCCTTCAGTCTTTTGATTTGCACAACTTATTATTTTATTTGGAATTGGTGATGACTTTATTCTTGTTTCTCGCTTTCTTGTTTGAGACCTTCATTTTATTGGTTGTTAGAGATAATTCGAGAAAGTGACTCTTGAGACATCACTCTATCGTGTGTTTCTGGGCAATGATTCTTGCATCATTGCAAAACTATTCTCATCTTGAACTTTTTTTTTTGGCCTCCTTGTGAGAACAATTTTTTGATCTTTTCTACTTGAAGTTGTTTGAGGAGAACTTGAAAAATTACTTTTATAATGATTCTTTGATGCAAATTCTTGCGATTTGTCACTTTGGTTATGTCTTTTCTTATTTTGAGGTTTGAGAAAATGTGTAGGTTTTTTTAAAGGACATGCGTGAATCTTGCCCCCTTGAAGTGTTTCTTGATATAAGTCTTTAGAGACTATACTTGTAACATAAGATGTATCTATTAAATCGTCCGAGTTAGGAAGTATTTTGTCTTCCTCTTCGGATTTAACCCCTTCATCTTTAGATAATTGTCAGACATATTGAAAAAGACAAAAGGTTTTGCACCACGACTTATTATGTTGAGCTCTATATTATAGACACGAGTAACCAGTTCTTCAAATGTATGAGACCTGATTCCTTATAGAATGTAGAGAAGCTTCCAGTGCATGCCTTGCATACACATTTCAACTGCTGAGACTTCAGAAAGACGATCTTTGTAATCAATACTAAGAGCTCACAAGCGATTGATATAATCGACCACAAGCTCGTCCTTTATTTATTTAGTGTTAGTGAGTTCTAACATGCTTACTATTTTGCGAATACTGTAGAAGTGGTTCAGAAACTTTCGCTCTATCTGCTCCCAATAGTCAATACTCCTAGCTTTGAGGTCCGTGTACCAATCAAATGTATTCCCTTTGAGGGAACGAACAAATTGGTTGACTAAGAGGTCCCCTTCGGTGCCAACATTATTGCAAGTCTCCACAAAGTGTACAACATGTTGTTTGGGATTGACTCTTCCATCAAATTGTTGGAACTTTGGTGGTTGATACCCCACTGACATTTTTAAACTATCAATTCTTTTGGTGTAGGATTTTGAGTACATGAAAGTGATTTGAGGAGCGCCGCCATACTGTGCTCGAATTGTGTTTGTTGTTATATCTTGCAATTGTTGGATATATAGCGAAATGACTGGCAAAACACAGTTAGTTTCGTCAACCACATGTCTTGACACAAATGTGTGACGACGATCTTTTGATTGGGTACCTTGTAGGGCTGAATTTGAAGTATTTGCAGCAGTTGTGTTAACTCGTCAGGATTTTGGATTTCAAGCTTACTCATTAGCACGATAATCTGCAAGTCCTTTTCTTCAACAGTTTTTGTGAGGTTTTCAATTGCGCGCGCCATCACTGCAGTTGGTGTTCCACCAAGGTTGTTATAGTTCTTATAGTTGTAATAAAATTCGAATAGGAAAGTCCTTGAGGGCCAACATTCTTTAAAGTGACTGATTATTCTGAAATCTCAAGTAACGACTTCGAGAGTGAACTAACGCTAGAGTTGGCGTCAGAGATGGAGTGGGGTGAATGTGGTGGCACCGACTTTTCTGAAATAACGTTAAAATTCTTTGCCCCTTGAGGACCAATGGTATTAACATGTTTAGTTTTCATATCCATTGGTTTAACAGGATTGATTTTCACCAAATCTTGCTGATTCTTGAGTGAAGCAATTGCTTTGGTCTTGATACGTGTCATAGGACCTGTTGAGGTGTTGCTAGTTCTTGAGGGGTTCTTAGTGTTCTTGCCACTGCTTGCGGCAGCTTTGATGTTAGCCAATGCAACATCGGTGTCTTTTGAGTTTTTCTTGTTTGTAGTCAGAACCTTGGGAGGAGCCATAGACTATGATGAACAGAGTTTTAGATGTATGATATAGGAGATAGAGATGAGAGGTAGAGCGGGTTCCACTGGGCATGCCAGAAATTTGTGCACACAAATTTTGGGTCTAGAAATAAGATCAAAACATGTGGACAAATATATCAAATATATTAATTTCAAGAAATATGGGTTACAAATTGATCGGCGTTGAATGTGACGCATTCAAGTCTCTTAATTTGCATATTTTATTCTCTTAGTGATAGTTTATTTGTGATTTTACTCTATTTTTGTATTTTTTTGTCTTTTCAGGGTCTTAATGATTATTTCAAATAAAATCATGATTTTGGACTTTTAAAGATGATATCCAAGAAGGTTATATGAGTCTAAATCTAATGGATTCATTTAACTCCATATTTCAACTCAAATCAGCTCAAGGAAGAGGTTCAAGAGAATTATAACTGCTTAAGGAGATTACGGGCCTGAAGCCCAATTCTGCGCATAATCCAGTTTTAATCCTGTTTTGAAAAACATCCCAAAAGTCTTATTTTGAACGAAATTCGATTTTAGAGATATTTGTATTTCACGAAAATTTTGTGAATCACACTAATTTAAGGTTAAAATTGGATTTCAATTCAAAAAAAATATTCTGGCAGATTTTCTCCTAAACACTTTCCTATTTTATTTTACTTGGAGAACACCCCAGAAGACCTCTATATAAGAGAAAGAGATGAATAGGGTTGAGGTGAGAAAAAGAAGTGAAGGCCAGTGCAGAGAAGACATAGACAATTTGTGTTTTATTTATTTTATTTCATTATGTCTTTTATTTATTTGTTGTCTTCTTCTTCTACCATGTGTAACTAAACTCCTCAACTAGGGTTAAGGAGAAAACCTCCATTAATGAAGTGAAGTTCTTTTGTTCATTAATTGATTCTCATGCCAATGATTTAAATGTTTATGATTTAAATGCTTATGATTTTCGTTTCTTGTGATTAATTATTTTATAGTTCTTTCACCATCTATATCATGTATATGTGGTAGTTAGAAAATATTATAATTAATCTAAGCTTGGGTTTGTATTTCTTAAAAGTGATAATATTTGATCTTATGTTTTTCATTAAATTGGATTCATAAGATGCTTAGAATTTTACACTAGTGAAGCGAAGAAAAATCTACCTTTTTAATATATTTTTCATAAGTGCTTTATTGTTAAATCTTGAGTAAGCATTAGATTGATTTCTTGATTGCTACTCTAAATTTGGGGATTAATCAATGAATATTAGAAGCTTCATGGATTTAATGGTGGTGGAATCTGATACCTTAGTTATTTTCTCTATTTGATTTCAATAGTGTTATTTTATTTGCATGTTAGTTTAATTTATCTCAAATCAACCAACTTGTGTTTAAACTAGATTAGTTTTAAATTAATTTGAATTTGTGTTAGTTTTTATTCTTAAAGCATTTCCTTGGGTTCGACCTCGTTCTTTCTGATCTATACTTTAATAGATTCGTACACTTACGAGTTATTTTACACTTTTAAAACAACATCACAAATCTCTATAGATCTTTACAAAAGAAAGAAAAAATTCTCTGATTCGATCTCCTTGGTGATCCGGATTCAAGGGCTGTTGGAGCTTGATTTTATATTGGATTGAAACTTTCGTGAAGAACGGTATGTGGATAATGTGCTTGTTGTTCTTCTCCTTCAGGGTTTAGATGTTTTAAAGATTTATATTTTGAGTGAAGAATACTGCAGAGTTTCAGCTTTCTCTGAGAGTCTTTTGGTTCTCCCTTATACTTTTACCCTCTACCTCTATTTATAGACTTCTTGGAGGGGCAAACTAGTAACTTCTTGTACCCTTGATAAGTATCTTTGATGATAATTATCTTTTGTGATAATTATCCAATATATATATATATATATATATATATATAATTATCTTTGACGATAAATATTTATACATATATATCAATTATCCTTTGACTCATTTTCTAGTGGACTTGGACTTCTTAGACAAATTGGATCATTCATTGACCCATTTATTTGTGGTGGGTCTGGACTTTGAATTATCTAACTCATTGGACCACATTCTAAAGTGGGCTAAACTTAAGATAAGCCCAAATTATATTTTGTGTCCATCATATAATTTTTAATGTCTACACATGTCTATATATACTCACATATGTATGCTGTTAGAAATAAACAACTTGAACACCACATAACCACCACGATGTTCTGTTAGAAATTTAACACTAAATTCAAATCTCTCATTGGACATATTAGCACCAACAACCAATTTCATCAATAAAATCAAGAATAGAAAGAACAATCGAGACCCATTTACCCATAACCAAAAGTTGAATGCAATGAAAAAACTCAAATCTTTACAACACAAAATTTCTCTCTTTACATCGATTTGGCTCTTCGATCATTTTCTCGTCTATACAAGTTTGGGTTTGGGTTTGGTTGTCGTGGTGGTGGTAGCATATGGAGATTGTAGAATTCAAATTCGGGTAGGTTTGGGTGTGTTTATATATGTATGTAAACATTTATTATATGATACAATGTATTTATTTAGAATTTTAGAGAGAGAGAGTGGAGATGGTGGTGGTTGATGGAAACGATGGTGAATCAGTGGCAGTGGGGAACGATGGAGTTGCTATCAATAAATTAGGGCTTGAATAGAATTGTGTGGGATAGGAAATATAATGACATGATCAGTCATGGCTGAGAGAGATTAGAGAGAGAGATAGAGTGTGTTACAGGTTACATTTGAGGAAGGAGATGACTAGAAGAGGTGAAAAGAGTAGTGATGGTTGTGGCAGTGATGGTGGTGGTTGGTGAATGGTTGTATATTTAATGAATTTATAAATTTTCAATTCTATATACATATTAATTTAATGAAATTTATATATTGAATGTATAAATTTTTAATTATATATAGTTTTTTTTTTCAAACTTAATTGCTATAAATATTAACTTAATTTACAAAGTTTGTTAATTAGTTATTGAAAACTTTGCACTTAAAAATAAAATTATGTAATTATAAAATTTTACTTTAAAAGCTTGCTTGATAAAAAAAATAATTTCAATTATATATATTATATTAATTAAGTGTGTAAGGGTATTTTGATATGAAATTTTATGATTTAAAAAGGTCATTTCACATGATTAATAAAACTAATTTTGTCACTTTAATTTGCATAAGGTCAAATTTGAAAATTTAAAATTATTATTTAACTAAATTGACGGTCAACTTAATGGTAAGGGTGGTCAGAGTTAAGTCAAACAAACCCTAAGGGAGGTTACTGAAACTTTTTTCACAATTTTAATCTAAGAGTAATAAAGGCAAACCTCAAGGGAGGCCGAAGTAATTTACCTAAGTTTTTTTTTTATGTTGGATTGGACGTATTCTAAAATGAGACTAAGAATGGTTGAAGGATTAATATATTAACGTTACGCCCTCTTTAACAGTTTAACCTTTTAGTATAGATGATTGTTAACATGGTATCAGAGCAATCAAGATCCGGTGTTCAAACTTTATTGTTACCTTGATAATTAAAATTGAAACATTGTCTAGCCACATGTTGGGGGCGTGACAGTTTCAGGAGGTGATGGTTTGAAAAAAAAATGTTTAGAGTGTTACTGTGCCAACCCTTTGGAGCTCCAAAGCCGATTTAGTGTTCCCAAACATAAATTTAATTTATCTATATAATAGAATAAAAATTGCCATATTTGTAACTCCTTGTAGCGCTAATGACTTTCACTTTGTCAAGATCAATATTTTAGGGCGTAGCCACAACATTGCCAAAACAAGTTTGTACACCGGAGCCGGAGGGATAGAGCTGTAGATGTTTTCGAAGAAAATGTTCAATAAATCATGCATACATAAATTAATGCATGCCCAAAACAAATTAATTAATTTTCAAAATAAATCACATACACTTTATATGCTTCACAACTCCCTTTGACTCATCTCTCTCTGCCCTCCTCTCTTTTTGCCTTATAGGTTTTTTATATCTCCAACAACACTAATTATGGCTAGGAGCATTCGGTGTGTAAGAGTCATTCTTACTCTCCACTTTTTAAAAAGTGATAGTCACGTCAGCACAATGACTATATCCACTTTTTAGATAGTCATGCCCATGTATGTAGCTCACTCTCTCGCTATCCACTTTATTATTATTTTATTATTTAATTTATTTATTAAAAAATTAAATGAACCAAGGTTGTCAAAGAGTGGATAGAGTAAAAAAAACAAAAAGCTTGCATGGCAAAGAGCATTCGCTAGCGTAGCAAGTAGGAGAAAACGTGTGAGACTTACCTTTTGGTGAGTCCCACACGAAGAAGACCACTAGAGATATGAGTTGTATCTTGGAGTTGTATTGAATTGGTATCACACATAGGGAGACCATATAACTTTAGAACAGTGCCTAGCATGTCTCTCATTATCCAGATAGTTCTTACCAAACTATTTTATTATTGTCATTTTCCTTTCTTAATTATTTTTTTGTTCATTTTTTATTGTTGGGATTATTTGTAGTGTATAAATTCTATGATTCAATGAGATATCCATGTTTTGTTTAATTCTACATGATTGATATTGTTTTAAATTACAAATGTTAAAGAATGGTCATCCTTATTTTTTACACCTCTTGGAATATACTTTCTTAAAGTTTTACCTCTTAGTTGAAATCTGCTTATTGTTTTGTCTAGTTAGCTCATATTATGATGGAGCTTTCTCGTTAAAGTTTTTTTTGAGAAGTTTTCTTAAGAATTTCCGGGATAAATGTGACACTAGTTCTAATATTTTATAGAAGTAATTATATACTTATGAGTTAGAGTAATGATGGTCCGTCACTTTTGTGAAATATTTTTCTCACTTTATTAAGGACACTAGTGATAAAATTTATGTATAAATAACTAAGGAGCCAAAAAATTAAACAAGAAAAAGAAAAAAAAGTTGCAACATGCATGATTGATTTAACCAATCATGCAACAACTGTGGAGGTATAGTAGTGTGTTGGCACGAAACGAGATCCTCTGCTGTAATGGGTCATGCTGTACCTGTGTGGTAGAGTAAAACGACATTGTTTGGGCTTAGTTTCGAAAAAAAATAGATATGTCATCTTTTGTCATGTAACGAGTGTCTTTCACGGTGTTAACTCAGCGCTGAAATGATTAAAAAATTGCTTCATCTCTCTCCTTCCTGTGACATCCATCTTTCCGTCTCTCTATACAATCATGCTGGCGAAACCCATTTCCAACAAAAACCTCCCATTTCTCTCTCTAATCAGGTGGGTGGATATTCATTTTTTGAAGGAAGAAATCAAGATTGTGTGATTTGTTGACGGGAGAAATCAAAGCACAATTTAACCCTAGTTTCAGGTATCTTTCTTTCTCTGTATTTTTTGGCTAATATTCCTGTATTTTCACACAAAATCTATTTTCCCATACAAATAGTTTAATTTTCCACACAAATAAAAGGATTTTTCACATAAATTATTTAATTTTCAATAGAGGAAACCCTAATTTTCAACACTAATTTTCAACAAAGGAAACACAAATGTGATTGATTTTTCATCATAAATGCTAGTGTTTCCTCTGATACACTCTTTAGGATTGTTATTGTTATTTTTATTTTTTGGAGGGTGGGGGGCTGTTTCTTGGTTTTTTTACAAGTTTGAGTCACTATGTTGATCTTTCTGTAATTCCTGTAATTATTAATTGATTGGTGCTCTCTAGAATCCTGTTTCTAGAATTTTGGAAGGGTTCTTATATTATCTTAAAAGCTCCGTTTATTCTATATTTTCTTTCTTTGTCTACAAATTGTAAGCGATATATCTGCCTTTATATCCTCATTGCTGTAACCGACACTATCTCTTGATTGAATGAAATGATTAAGTAATGCGTGTTGCTGCAAACTTCATTGGAAATGGGGCATGGTTGATTATAAGTTTTTTTCTACACAAAAGTCGGCACTATATTTCACTGGACCCTTGTATAGTTGATTAATTTTATGGTGTTATGTTTCCATTTTATACGCTGATTATTTTCCTTTTCTATGTTTTTCCACGTTAAATCCATGTCCATGTGATTTCGTATTTTTCTTCTCTTGTTTATTTCAATCATGTTTTGGAAATTTTTTTCTTGCTACCTAAGCCTTACAAAAGTGGTCACCGTGAAACCCAAAAGGTCAATTTTGCACTGATCTTGTACTGATGAGTAATGAAAAGATATTTATTCTCCCCATAATGAGATACAAGTAATGTCCAAAATAGTTGATGCAGTTGGTTTGTTTATTTCTTTTTTCTTTACGGTACATGATTTATTTTTATCATTATAATCATCATCTCTTTCCGTCACATGCAAAATTTGGTGAAAAGTTTTACTTTATTCAACTTGGGTTATGTTTCACTTCATAACCTCCATAACTCTAAATGTTTCAAAAATATTTGAAAGAATATACTAATGAATATGGTCATGTTGAACTTTGGATTGGCACAAGGGACTGCAAGAGGAGGGTTCCCCTCAGCGAGGCTTGCTGCATACAAAGTCTGTGATTATTCAGGTTGCCCAGAAGCCAACATTTTGGGGTCCTTTGATGATGCTATTGCTAATGGGGTTGACATCCTTACAGTTTCACTAGGAGGACAAAGTGCATTTGATATGTTCAAAGATGCCATTGCATTTGGTGCTCTTCATGCAATGGAGAAAGGCATACTAACCTTTAATTCTGCCGGTAATTTTGGTCCCCAACTAACATCGGTTACTAGCGTCGCACCATGGTTGCTTAGTGTGGCAGCAAGCTCTACAGATCGCCGGATCATTAGCAGGGTAGTTCTTGGTAACACAACAACATTAGTTGCATGTATAATCAACTCCCTTTTCCTTTTAGCCCATTGCTAGTACTTTTTGAGTTTTTTTTCCTAGTTGGGGGACTCAAACTTTTGCCCACGTCGGGGCGCAAACCCCTCACCTCCTCTTTGAGGATGGGGGAGGTTATATCATTGAATTACGAGTCCTTTGGTTACATTTTCTAATTCATATGCCAGGGCATCTGTTATATGGACAAAAGTGCTTTGCATAGTAGTAAATATCTTATTTCCATTGAGTAACATTTGCTAGAGAGAGCAGCTAATACACTTTTGTAATGTTGTCTGCTGAACCTTAAGTTTTAGACTTGGTTTAATTGTTGTTTATTTATGGTCCTTGGCAGTTCTAAAAGAGGCATTACCAGCCACTCCTTTTTTTCCCTCGTCTGGATAAGTGGAACTCTTTTAATGCCAAAACTGCAGACGAGATGGAGGTATTGTTTCAAGCTCAAGTCTTTAATTTTCTGGTAGCACATATGTTAGATTGAAGTTTTTCTCGTATTGGTTGCAGGTATACCCAACTGAAATGAGAAACAATATTACATTGAACCTACTGTTACAAGACACTAACAAATGTCGGCCCCGTTTGAAGGAAAATGTGTCTACAAGTATTAGTTAGAAAGTCGGAGTTCTAAATAGATCTAGGGTTTGAAATAATTGATTTTTTTGTTTCTAGGTTGTTGTTCAATTGACAAAATGTTATAATTCTATGTAAAATTTTGTGGATGACGGTTGAAGCTTAAATTGTAAACTTCATTTGTTGAATTCTTTGTAATGTTAGAATTATTAAGTGATAAAGAGGCAATTTTCATTAAGTACCTTTCCCACAAATGAGGAAAAATGTTTGTCAATCAATTCAATAGTTGTCCACACACTTAAAACTCACTTTTCACACAATTAAAATGTTTTCCCACACACTTAAGACATATACATTTCAAAGTTTTTTCTTTTCAAGATTTTTAGCAAGATATTTATACACATTTAAAATAAATTTTCACACAGGTAAAACATAACACTTGCTTTTCACATTTGAAAACTCATGTTCACACTAATAAAGTCACTTTTCAAATAATTAAAAGTCATTTTAAGCACAATTAAAGTGTTTTTTCACACACATAAAACATATACATTTCATTATTTTTTTTCTTTTCAAAATTTTAGCAACATTTACATACAATTAAAGT
Organism: Cornus controversa; assembly: GCA_026545225.1. NCBI lineage: Eukaryota > Viridiplantae > Streptophyta > Magnoliopsida > Cornales > Cornaceae > Cornus > Cornus controversa. The sequence continues at coordinate 7,988,866 of CM048849.1, read as the reverse complement.
AAGTATTAAGACACAACACTTGAAGAAGTAAAGGTATTATGAGAACAAAAAATTTCCACACTTCAAGATAGGCTATATTGAAATTTTTATATTAATAAATTATCATTCACAATTTTAAGATAAAATAAAGTGATTGGTACGATAAAAAAAACAAATCAATCTTATTGTATTTGATTTTCACATTTTGAAAATTCATTTCCACACACTTAAAATCACTTTTCACACATTTAAAGTCATTTTTTCACACATTTAAAGTGTTTTTTCACACGCTTAAAACATATACATTTCAATATTTTTTCTTTTAAATTTTTGAACAACATTTACACACACTTAAAGTATATTAAGACATAACACTTGAAAAAATAAGGCTATTATGAAAAGAAAAGTTTCCACACTTGAAGAGTGGAAAGGGAAAAAAACAAGACTATATTGAAAATTTTAAATTAATAAATTATCATTCCTAATTTTAAGATAAAATAAAGTGATGGGTACAATGGAAAAAATAAATTATTCTCATAGTATTTGATATTCACGTTTTGAAGACTCATATCCACACATTTAAAGTCACTTTTCATACAATTAAAGTCACTTATCACACAATTAAAGTGTTTTTCCACACACTTAAAACATATATATTTCAATTTTTTTTCTTTCCAAATTTTTGAGCAACATTTATACACACTTAATGTAAGTTTTCAAACAATTAAAAATAACACTTGATTTTAACATTTTGAAGACTCATATCCACACACTTAAAGTCACTTTTCACACAATTAAAATCAATTTTCGTACAATTAAACTAATTTTCACACACTTTAAACATATACATATACATTTCATTAAATTTTCTTTTCACATTTTTTAGCAACATGTACACACAATTAAATTAAGTATTAAGATATGACACTTGAAGAAGTAAGGGTATTATACACATGTACACCATATTAAGCACATAAGTATATATGCTCTCATTCTCTCACATTTTCATGAATTTGTCCCTCAGATCATGCACACTAGGATATACATAGCTATTGCATACAAGAGACTCAAGAGAAGAAGAAAAACACCTTATCCCACCCCTCTTACATCTCTAAAACATACAATACACACCTTTAGCTCTCACCACTTCACCCCAAACCCTAGAATCGACAAGTAAATGAGAAGGAGAACCCCTACCTTGAAATGAAGGCCTTCCAAGAACTTCACCAAAATCCCAGTGATGTCTACCTTTCTGAAACTCACTTTTATTCGGTTCAATCCGAAGCTTTTGCCATCCCCTACGTATCTCCCTCCTTCGGCAAGTCTTGAATCCAAGCTGAATGGGTCCAAAATGTAGAGAGAAGGTAGGGAGAAGAAGAGGAAAATGTTAGAGAGAGAATGAACCATGTGAAATGGCTGGGATCACTCTCAGCCATGTATTTAAAAGTGCTTTCGGGTGCAAAATGACTTTTTTGCCCTCGAGCCATTTAACGTTCCTTCCTGGGCTCCGTTTTCGATTTTGAAAACTCCTATGACCTCAAAATCACTTCCTCTACGCTCCAAATATTTCATCCAAGTCATTCCCAAAAATAATTATTTCTAAGAATTTTTTAGATTTTCGGGCCCACTTTAAGTCGTATCCCGGGCTCCGGTTTGACCAAAAAGTCAAACTTCTCCAAATCTCTCAAAAATTTTTCAAAACCTTTAAAACACTTCCCAAACATGTTTCCCACATTCAAAACATGTTAAACACCACTCAAAATGTATTTATGGCAATTATGATGCGAAAAATGCAAAATCAGCCAAAATTGATCACGGTCTCTATAATCCGTCTGCGGATGAAAGTTATACTAAAATGGAGATCGGTGTCAAGAGTTGCCTGAAAACTCTGCCAAAACTGTGATGTGAACCATGAGTCTCTATCTGATATAATAGAAACTAGTACTCTATGAAGTCTCAAGATCTGCTCAATGAACAACCGACTCAGAGTATTCACTTTGTTTGTCACCTGAATGAGAAGAAAATGATCCACTTTGGTCAATCTATCAACAATAACCCATATAACATCATGGTCTTCCTCGACTTCGGAAGTCCCGTCATGAAGTCTATGGTAACATGCTTCCTCTTCCACATTGCTACCGGTAACGGTTGTAACAAACCCGCTAATCTTTGATGCTCGGTCTTTACTTGTTGACAAGTAAGGCATTTTGCCACAAATCTAGCAACATCATTCTTCATTCCTTTCCACCAATACTATCGACACAAACTATGGTACATCTTGGTACCACCGGGGTGTACTGCAAGTCTAGAGTGATGAAACTCTCTAAATACACCATCCCTACAAGGTAGTGGTACAACCATCTTCCCGTTGAATCTCAAACCTCTATCGGAATGGACTTTCCAACCCTCTACCATTTTGTCCCTCAAAATTTGAGTGCGAATGGTCTCCATTTCACTGTCTTGCCACTGTTCCTCAATCACTCTACTCATTAGAGTTGGTTAAGCAATAAGTGTGAACAACGTCATTGCCTCCCTATTGTCACTAAAATACAATCCCATTTTTGAGATATCTTCCAACTTCTTCTACTCACGAATAGCAATTCTTGTCAAGCTACCATGTGACTTTCTACTCAAGGCATCGGTTACCACATTAGCCTTCAACTCCATGAATGCATGTTCACAAGCTTCATTCCACACAAACTTTACTTCCTTCCGAGTAAGTCGTGTCATTGGTGCCGCTAATTGTGAGAAATCCCTCACAAAGCGTCGGTAGTACCTGGCTAAGCCCAAGAAACTACGAATTTCAAACATGCTCTTCGGTCTTTCCTAACTCATCATAGCTTTAACCTTCGAAGGATCCCCGGAGACTACTCCTCCCGACACCACGTGTTCGAGAAACTTCACATCTGTTAGCCAACATTCACATTTCTCATACTTGGAATACAATCAATGTTCCCTCAAAAGATGTAATACCATCCTCAAGTGTTCCTCATGCCCCTCCTCTGATGGTGAGCACATTAGGATGTCATCCACGAACACCATGACAAATTTATCCAAGTAAGCACTAAAGACACGATTCCTCAAGTTCATGAAAGTTGCTGGTGCATTCATTAACCTAAATGGCATCACTAGAAACTCATAGTGTCCATATCGAGTACAAAATACGGTCTTCTGTATATCCTCATGCTTTGCCCTTAACTGGTAATATCTCGACCTCAAGTCAATTTTTGAAAAGTATTTCGAACCCTTTAATTGATCAAACAAGTTATTTATCCTTAGTAAGGAATACTTGTTCTTGATCGTTGCTCAGTTTAATTTTTGGTAATCAATACACAATCGTAAAAATCTATCATTCTTCTTAAAGAAGAGTACCAGAGCTCCCCAAGGCGATGTACTCGGTCATACAAATCCCTTGTCTAATAAGTCTTGCAATTGACCTTTCAATTTTATTAATTTCGTTGGTGCTATTCAGTACAGTGCCATAGAGATAGGTGCGGTACTCGGAGTAAGATCAATAGTGAACATTACTTCCCGTTGCGGTGGCAACATGATGAAATCCCCCAGAAATACATCCTCATAATCACAAACTACAAGAGAAAGTTCTCTACATGTCACATCTCCTTCATTGGCTAATAAACTAGCTAAGAAGTAACCCACTCCGTTCTAGCTACCGGAACTATGCAACAAAGACGTGTGGAAGTCATCTCGGTCTCCCACAAAGCAAATACGACCCCCCTCTGGAGTACATACCGTCACATGCCTACGATAACAATCAATAGTGGCTCTAAAGGTAGAAAACCAATCTATACCCAAAATGACATCAAAACTAGCCATGTTTAGAAGAACAAAGTCGAATATTAATTGATGTCCCAAAATCTCGATCTCGCAAGACCAACAAACTTTACCCAGGGTAACTCTGCCCCCAACCAGTGTATCAACTGACAAAATTGTCTATAGTGAAGACACCTCCAAACCTAAAGCAAAAGCAAATGCAATAAATATGAATGAATGAGATGCACCTGAATCAACCAATACCCTAGCCCATGAGATAGAAACCAAAAAGATACCTCGGATAACTGAAGGTCCTGCTGGGGCATCTATCTATGTAAGAGTGAATGCATGAGCCTGTGCTCTCTGACCTGTTAGCAATACCCGGGTGCATAAACTACTGGCTAGATGCACTAGTAGTGGCCCCTCTCACCACTCGTGAACCATGTGTAGACTGAACTGGCTGAGGTGGTGGTAAAGCCCTAGGACTAGACTAACTTGCTGCGAACTGAGCATAATGCTGCTGTGATCCGGTCTTACTCTGTAAGCCTTGTCTCTAGGGACAATCAATCCTGATATGACCAGGCTGGCGACAATAGTAACAAACCCTCTCTCCCTTTAGACCACTATTTGCCTAAGAGCACACTCAGTCCTATAATGACTAGGCTGATGGCACTGATGACACACTACTGTGGATCATAAGGATCTAGTGGGTATGGGCACTGATGGTGTAGAGCGAATCTACTGTCCCTGAGAAAATGAAGTACTACCTTTGTGCCTTTTCCTTGCCTGACTATTAGAAAATAGCCCTGCACTCCGTGTTTGTCCTTTGGAATCCCAGGTCTTCTGGATAACTCGGTCATCCTCTTCAGCAATCAAAGCCCTCTCCACAACCACGACGTAGATTTTTAAATCTAATATCAATACCCGCCTTCTTATGAAAGTCTTAAGCCCTCTCACAAAGTGTTTCGCTTTTATCTCCTCATCTACCACCATCTTTGGGATGAAACAAGCCAAAGAAGTGAACTTTGTCTCGTACTTAATCACACTCATGTCAACTTGGGTGAGGTAGATGAATTTTTGCTTTAACCGATCTTTCACCGGTGTGGGAAAGTACTTCTCGAAAAATAGTCCCTTGAACACTTCTCAATCCATCACCTCAACATTACAAGTGTTCCCAATGAACTTCCACCAACGATCCACCTCTCCCGAGAGGTGGATTGTAGCAATGCTAACCCATAGGTCTTCCTCAATCTTAAGTGCAATCAATAGTTTGAGTGTTTTGTCTATCTAATCCTCCACCTCAAATGGATCGGACCCCCTGCATACTTCGGTGGGCTATACTTGTTATACTCCCTCATAGCAATCATCATACATGTAAAACCCGCTTGAGGCTGCACTTGCACCTCCTTCTCATGTGTTTCCCTTATGATTTGTCTCATGGTCTCAACCATTTATCTCATAAATTGTGCCCCATCAATCGACACTTGTGGAACATTTGCACCTCGCCCTCTTGCACGTCTCGGTGGCATCTCGCTATATAGGTAACAAAAAAACACTTTAGTTACAAAATGTACATAATCAATCAACCTCAACAAGTTTACCAATCATCGTGCTGAGTTATCCCATAATTTACTATAAGATCTCATTTTTAAGTTTCAAACATAATCCTTAGTACATATATGGTCCAACCTTAACCCATCTTCCAAGGTATTCAAACTTGGTTGCTCTCCATTTAACACATGATATGACTATTACCCGTCATCCCTAAATATTCTAACCAAGTACTCTAATACCAAGTTGTCATGTCCCAAAATTTGAGTCATCAGAATCCCCATTCTGAGCCTAAATTTTGAAAGTGAACCCGTTCATTCAACTCCATGAACTATCTTAATAACGATCTCACTATGATATCATGATTTGAATCCAAGCTATCATGCCCCAATTCTTGGGTCATGACTTGTCGCGGAAGCCTTTACAAACTCACATTAAGTCTCCTACATGGAATACTTGGGTTCAACTCTCAATCATCATCATCATAACTCAGCGGAAGCTTAACTTACTCACTATGAGTCCCTAAGTAGGACACATGAATCCTTTCTATTCAATTAGTACATAATGAGATCACATTTAGGTTTTGGTTGGTAGAGTCTACAGTTGCAAACATTCGGTATCTCACCATTTCAGTTGGCTATAGGATGTTTCAGACGGTTGAAACTCTCAAGACCCTGTTTCTCACTATTTTCAAGTCTCAATTTACCCTCCACAATATTCACAACTCAAAAGAATCATTCTATACATTAATTCCTCATTTTACTAATTTATTAACACAACCATTCTCACAAGCTAATGCATGTATAAATGGACAATCGAACGATGATTATACCATACAAAGGAAAATATTTTAACTTGAACATAAATCTCATATTTTGTCCTCATATGGTTTCAATTACCAAACATGACTCATACACCTCAAATCTAATATTTTAATTCGAATCACAAGTTTGAGGCATTGTATGGTAGACCGTGTAGGTTGCCATTTTGTTGGGCTGAGGTGGGGGAGATAGCTGCCTTGGGATCAGATATAGTCCATAAGACTATGGAAAAGATCAAGTTGATTCAACAATGGTTGATTATGGCACAAAGTAGACAGAAGAGTTACACCAATATAAGGAGGAGACCTTTGTCATTTGAGGTGGGGGACCATGTGTTTCTCATGGTTTCTGCATGCAAAGGGTTAGTGCGATTCGGAAAGAATGACAAGTTATCGCCAAGGTTTATTGGACCCTTCGAGATTTTGGAGTGTGTGGGTGAAGTTGCTTATCGGTTAGCATTACCACAGTAATTAGAAAGTGTTCATAATGTCTTTCATGTTTCCATGTTGAGGAAATATGAACTGGATCTGTTACATGTTTTGGGTTGGACAGACATTGAGGTTGAGAAAAATGTGTCATATGAGGAGCGACCGGTGAAAATTCTTGACACTAGAGATCAAGTGGCCTTTTCTGGTCAAGATTTTGTAGAGACACCACAGATTAGAAAAGGCCACTTGAGAGCGAGAGTAAGAAGTTCGCTCCAAGTACCCAGACTTGTTTCTTTCACAAGGTATGTCCGATTTCAGGGACGAAATCTCCTAAGGTTGGGAGGTTGTAGAGATCCGAATTTTTTTTATATTTTTTAATTATTTTCTGGAATAGAATTTTAATTGATTTTCATATGCTTTAAATGTAACTTACATCTATGGGGACTGGATTAGAGCTCTGGATAGTTTTATAAGCTATTCAGCTCGTTTTAAAATTTTGGGTTGTCGGGACCTGGGACGGGGGTCGGGTGGGCTTAAAAATTCAAATATATTTTTAAAAAATATTATTTTTGGTTATAGACCAATTAAAATATTAGGAGAGAAGTATAGTTGATTTTGAGGCCATAGCTTGTTTTGAATTCGAAAACGAAGGTCGGGAAGGTAAGTAAAATTAGTAGGGGCATTTTGGTCATTTTATATCAGTGGGCTTTTAAAAATCTGGGAGAAAGATTTTATAGCCACTTTCTTTCTCTATATCTCCCTTTTACAAGCTCTCCCTTCTCTTTAGAATTCCTCTAACCTAGGCTTGGATTTGGGAAATTTTTTAAACATCATTGTTGTTCACCTTGATGTTCTCTACGAGCTCTATAGATTGAAAATTGGATTCAGAGTGTTTTGGTGTTGTGGAAGGTTTTGTGATCTATTTCTTCTCTCTATATTTTGAAGGCCTTCGGGTTTGATTCGGGATGTGCTGAAGAAGGGAAATGTATTATACGTGTCAAGGGCATCGCTTGGAACCGACAAAGTCAAGTTTGGATAACTTTAACGTTGGTGAAAGTCAGGGATAGCTTGAGACTATAACTGTTGAGGTAAGGGGTGTGTGTTGTGTCTTCTATTTCAAATTAAATTTCATATTGTAAGCATAAAGTAGATGTATTTCATGTTATATATGATTATGTGAAATTTTAGGATGAACATAACTTTAACGTTGGTGAAAGTCAGAGATAGCTTGAGACTATAGTTATTGATGTAGGGGGTGTGTGTTGTGTCTTCTATTTCAAATTAAATTTCATATTATAAGCATAAAGTAGATGTATTTCTTGTTATATATGATTATGTGAAATTTTAGGATGAATTCTTTGTTTTGAATTGATATATGTTTGTTTCCTTGAATTAAAAATGAGTGGTATGTGATAGAAAATGCATGAATTACTAGTGTATGCCATATTTTGAGTATATTACATATGTGGGATTTTGGTGAAATGTTGAAAGCCTAATTTTATGAGTTGAATGCAAGCATGTGTCATTATGAATTCTTGTATGACTTACTAGAAAAAACATATGACATGAATTGGGTGCAATGCATCGAGATGTGTTATCTCGGAAGTGGCTCATGACAAAGTAGACGGGGAGTATATCCTTGGAGGTTGAAAGACCTCGAACTTGCGCAAGAGGGTTGGTTACTAGTGGGCTAGTAGTCCAAAAATAACTAGAATATGGGGTATGGGGCTTCGACACGTATCCGGACTGTGTGTGTTAGTGTGATTACAATTCCGAGAGTGTTTGGAGTCTTAAGTATAATTTTATGATTTACATGACTTCTGTGAATTTTATATCCAATTTAAATTATGTTATATGTTATAGATATGATAAATTGTGCATCAAAGCATGAAATGTGAATATGTGGTGGTCAAGTAAGACTTGATATATATGCCATAAAACGTGAAAGTTTCAGTTTTTGACTAGAATGCAATGAAACATGACACGTAACTAGGCTATGCATGTTATTTTGTGTTTATGAATGGTATTAAATGTGAATTTGAATGAATTGTACAACATGTTATCATTGAGCCATTGAAATTGCTCACCCCCTATATTAACACTTTCAGGTCATGGTAAGGAGGTGGTTGATAGTGAGCAACCATGAGTTGGACTTAGAGTTAGGAGAACTCTACTTTTGAGATATGTATATAGATGTCTATGCCGGCTTGTAGCATGTCGACTTTTTTAGGAATGTTGTAGTTACATTTTGAACCATACGTAACTTATATTTTAATTTGGATCTCGTATGTTTAAACAAAGAGGTTGGCTTATAGATATTGAATATGTGTGTAATGATATGTGCTTTAGGAAATATATGTATTAAATGTATGATTTGGAGTATGTGTGTGGTGACATTATATTTCATTTATGATTGTGATGTTGTGTGGATGATTATAGGTTATTAGAATAAAAATTGTGCTTAAAATGGACCAAGTATATAAAAGTGTGCAGTTGCAGGATTTTCGCATGATCGAAATGCCTTCGATTATGCGAACTTGTAACAAAAATTTCAATGGAAGTTGGTCCAATTCTAGCAGGATCTCGATAGTACTTCGCAAGTACTTCGATTAATCGAGAACTTTGATCGTGCGAAATTAGAATTTCAATTATGCGAAAATAGACTTTTGATTGTGTGAAACTAGGATTTAGGAAGTGCGAAATGTGCAGTCCACAACTATTTTAAGGATAAGAAAGATGTTGGTTATGTGCTTGTGTATGACCAAGTGTGGGCCCATTGAGGCAAGTGTTGTAGAATTGTGGATAGGTAATAATGAGCACATGATAATTTTTTTGCAATGTTGATGTGAGGTGATGATGTGTAACTTAATCACCCTCGATTTTTGGGAGTCAGAAATCGAGGTGTGGCAACTTGGTATTAAAGCATGTTAGAGATGACATGTGGTACGGAATGGACTGTTCACCCCCATTTCCCATATCGACTTGGGTATCAGATATTGAGGCATGACACAATACCTCAAATAGAGGTCTCAACAGGGATGGACCGATCCAAGAATGGGTTGGACCTGTCTAAGGCTTTTGACAGCCCTATTTTGCCTTCTTTTATCTTGTTTTGACCCAAATTTGACTCTGAACTTTCCTTAAACATCAGAATTCGTTTCTTATTACTTTTTAACTTATTTTTCAAGAAAAATTAGGGCTTTATTATCTATACAAACCCTCATATGTTTTCTTTCTAATTAATGCTTTCAAGGAACTTTTCATATATATCAAAGAATATATTCTTAGAGAGAGAAAGCAATTGAGATATTTTTCACCAAAGAATTTTATTCTTCTGTCTATATTTTTTAGAGAACATACACACGGAGTGTTTAAGTTGTCATGTTTTTCTTAATCTGATCAACAAGATCTTCAAAGTTTACATCAAAATATACAGTTTGATTAAAGCAACAGAGGTGGTTCCTTGACACTATTTGTTTTTATCTGAAGAGGAGGAAAAATGATCACTACGAAGAGGACAAAATAATTGAGGAACATTTGTATATTCTTTCAGCTACCCTTCTGAAATGATTGTAACGTTACCCGGGAGTTTGCAGTAGTTGGATGATTACCTTTAGATGCTTTTAGGTTTCATCACCTTAGAAAATTTATAGGCATTTGTTGTCTGGACTAGATTATGGCATTGACATAATCTAGATAGGAACTTCATATTCATCTTATGAGTCTAGATTATGCATTTAACTTTGTAGTTTTAGGTTTATTTTCTTTGAAGTTAAGCAAACCATATTAGGATGAGTATGTTGAACACAAGGAAATTAATGACACATAAATTATATGTGTATGACTTACTATGGTTATAAGTTAAAAATTTTGGTTTTGCTTACTTATTTCATTTAGTAGATAAATCATGATAAGTACTTTTACTAAATTATTTTTACGTCATTGTTTTGGTCAAAGATAATGTTGATTTGATGGAGCATTATCTGTTGGGATTGCATGCCCTTTATAGCACTAATTGGGATGTAATGACATTAGCTTTTCAATAAGAATATGTTGCTCATTAAAAACACTGTTTATATATTATGATGAATGCTATGTATTGATTCGATTCAAGACCTGAATCATAGCGTCTATTGAGTACGCAATGACTTGATTTGTGCATGTTATGGTTATCAAAGTCGGGAGCACAAGTCACTTATATTGTAATAAGTGGGTGAACTCTCTATTGATAAAGAACAGAACATGATCGTCGACAAGTTATTATCAAACTAATTGTAAAGTTGTCATTACACTTACTACTTGTAAGTGTTATGACGAATGTTATCATCAAGTATGAGGGAGTGACGAACTCTAGGCATGGTTGGTTAGCACTTTGATATATGTGGTAGGCCCCAGGGTCTAAAATCCAAATATGTTGGGTGTTGGTTAATCATGTGCTTTGGAACATTCTCTCAAGATTTACATCTATGCTAGCTAATTTATTATGGCTTGATTAGTTTAATCAATGGTAAATCCAAGCGCTTGGTTCAGCTTTAATAAAATGGGTATACACCTTGGCAAAGTGCATATATTTTATTAATGGCTTATCAGGATATAATCAAGTGACTTAATAAATATTCAATTGTTGATTTGAATTGATTGACACTTATACGTCCATATTCAATTGTGCATAGAGGGATAATTTCGTATAATTAACACGAGTGTTGTGTGTTGAGGCAACACATGGTTCAACTATTCTTGAATTGGAGTGCAATCATACTTATATAGTGGAATTAAGTTGTGGTTAATGGATTATTAAAATTTAAGGTCATGGGATGACCGGACCAATTTATAATCCATTGGAGCCAATAAGAGTTTGGCCCCTTAAATAAGATCCTCACTTCTAGCCCACTGGGTCGATTTAAAACCAACTGAATTGTTAAATGTGAATTGATTTAATGTGTTAGGGATATTTGTAATTTAATTACATGCTAAGGACACAAGTGAAATTATATATAAATATATATTGTATATTTTAATATCCTGGTATATTAATATATATATATATATAATTTAAATATATACATAATATCTTTTTTTGTAGAAGAATATATAAGATATGGAGTGTGTATATACTTTCTTTTTATATGGAAAGGAAGACTTGACTTGAGAGAGACTCTCCTATAAATATGTTATGTTTTCTCCCATATCAAGGGTGCATAGAAATCAGTTCACAAATCTAGAGTTCTGCCATAATAATTAGGTTTTTAGATAATCAACCTTAAGGGTCATAGCGGTGATTATTACGGACAATACACCAAGGAGATCGATTGATTCACCAATTGTTGAAGAATAGGGGGTTGAAAAATTATCCCCATAAAGTATCTGATATCTAAATTTCATATTCTCCATGCAATCATATTTGTGTTCAAGAGAACAAAATTTATTGTTTACATAATCTTTCATACATCAAGGGGTTTGATTATTTTCGATGAACCACGCTTCCGCAAAAGAAAAATATCCCTTCCCCATCAAGTGTTATCAGAGCCACCTTGATGTTTATGAAAAATCACGTATTTAATTTTTTTCTTAATATTCATGGGTTCTAAAAGTCATGTTATGCATATGTTTTCATTGGTTATTGATTTTATTAATTGCCATAAATGGTTGATTGTATGGATTCATGGATGAGGGTAAGATTTTTCTTTTTATGATGTAAGGCTTTGGGCCAATTTTATTTCGATGTATTTATATTTTGATGTAAATATTGAAAAACCTTGTAATTGAAGAACCCTAGATTGCGAAGAACACATCTATGGAGGACAGGTGAAGAAAAAGGGAGTAAAGAACACCAAAGGCATGTGAGCATTGGCAGCGACAGTAGCTGCAGCTCACATGGCAACACATTACTCTATGGCAACGTGCACTGCTCTGCGCACAAGTTGTGGGCATGGCAGTGCACACGCACAGCTAGTCGGCATTGCACATAGCATCGTGCACCGCTGCTACAGGCAGTGGTGCGTGCTTGCGTGACTACGATGCACTCAAAGCGTTGCTTTAAGGCAGTGGCTGCGTGCAAGCGAGCCTACACCGCTGTGGCTTACGTGCAACACTGGCTTAGGGCAACGGCTCAATGCACGCGTGCGCACACGCACAGCGCTACCCTAGGACAACGGCTACGTGGTCAGGCACACTAGGCACACCATTGTGGGGTGCGCCGTGCTGCCCTAGGGCAGCATGTGCTCGTGCGGGAACGCTGTGAGTTGCGCAGTGCGGAAGCGATTGCGAAAAGTATTTTAGAACCTAGAGGGGGGGTGAATAGGATCACTTGCTCGTTTGTTTAATTTTTAATTAATTCAATTTTAAGTCCAATTAATCAAACAATTAAAGCAAGCAAATAAATAAAGTGCAAGTAAAGAAAAGAATGCATCAGATATACGTGGAAAACCAAGGCAGAAAAAATCACGGAGGGAGGCAGCACGCCTCAGGAAACCAATTCACTATGATGAAGCAAAGTACAACAGACTCAGTCTCAGTCTCACACCCCTCTTCACTCTGTCAAAGATCTGATGCAGAACACCTCAGACTTATGATTGCGACAACACGTCCAACTACTGTAGACTTTCGGTTAACATCACCACCCTTATAGAAAGGTTGCTGGAAGAACCAAAATACTCAGCAAGTATTTTGTTTCCTTCGTAGTGCAATCTGGTCACCTTTCTTCCTCAGCAAGCAAGCAAGCGAAGAACCTTCAATCCGATGTTTTGATCAGCAAATAGATTTGATGTAGTCTTTGAGCAGCTAATCAGAAGTAGAACACCATCCTAAATATCACTCGTGTAGTATGGATGTGTGTTCTTAAAAATATATAACCCTAATTATATTGTATATACTGTCTCTCTCTAAAAATATTAATTTTTCAGGGCACTTTTTTGTAGAGAAAATATGAATACATATATATAGGCAAGGAAGTCCTAATTCTACTTGGAAAAGAAGTTGAATACCAAAATAGAACTTTCCTAGAAGTTTCAAACCCAATAGGAATCAGAATTTCTGTCAAAATCTATTTCCTATTTGGAACAGGCTAAGTTGGACCGGTGCCAAATAAATAGGACCGGTGGGACTTTTTGAAAACCTTCAGAAACAAAACTGCTGAGAAAAGTTGGACCGGTCCTAAATATTGGGGACTGGTCCTACTTTGAAAAATCTTAAATTTTGCATTTAAACCCTGGTTTTTCAAAATAGGCTCGGAACTAAAAAGTGCAGAGTGTCCTCACCATACTTACCTGTACTATATGGTGTTCTAACTGATTTGTCTACATCCATGCACTTGAATATTAGCTCGTTGTAGTCGATGAACGATACAAAGAATAAATCAAAAATTACAACTCGATCAATCACGTTTTGATCACCAAAATATGCCAATTACAAATATATATCTCACAATCTCCCCCTTTGGCAGTTTCGTGACAAAACCACCTAGATAATGATAACCTAACCCATTGGAAAATTAGATTACAATGTTGCCCAAAAATACATAGAAATAAAAGGTTGATCATTAGAAGTTTCACATGTGTGTTCAAGATTGTTAGAATAAAACCTGTTGTACTTGCACATCCCTTAAATAACACAACCTGTGAAAAGCTTAATAAAGAAATATAATCACAACTCTGTAATACTTAAATCTGTAATGCCCCCCCTTAATCTCCCAAGCAAAAATATCTGATATAAATATATCTCCCCCTTTGTCAAAGAATCTCATGTCATCTCCCCCTTTTTGGAACAAATTGATAAAGTAATATCCAAGAGATTTATATAAACAGATAAATCATGAAGTACATAGAGAGATTAAAACAATAATGAAACAAAAATAATCATCATCACTGATCAAATAAATATCCAAAACATATCAGTTGATGGAATAAACAAAATATAACAAGATCAAGCATCAAACCTAGACAAAATAGAGTTAACTACTCAAAGTCTAGCAAAACATAACTAAGCCTATCATCAAGACCTAATCCTCCTCATCATCATGAGCTCCAAAAACTAGATATCAACCTCTATCAAAAAGATATCGTTGAACATATAACTCCATCTATTAAAATTTGCATCAAAGTCCACAAAAGTATGATTCAAACATAAATATATTATCCATAAGATCAACATGCAACCTAATCAAAGACACCATGAGTATCCAAAAATAACCAAGTCTAAATCATAAACCTAGTAAACAGATAAACTAGTCTGAATCATCAAAACATCAAACCCTTAAAAACTAGTTATCATCAGTGATGTAGGAGAGTGAATGATGTCCATTATCAAAGATGCATTAAGTTCCATAAGGCTCGAATCATTATCCTCTATAGATGATCTTATCAATATTTGTCCTCAAATATTATAAAATAATATCACCTATTTAGATCAAAAACATCAACAATTGAGTTATAACAATTGTATTCACCTCAATGATAATGATAAATACTTTGATTGTGAAAGATAAACATCCAAATAGAAATATGTCATCTAAATCACATAAGGACTCTTAACCAAGGTCTTTCAAATCAACATTCTTTTCACTTTTAAAACACTCCCTTAGCTCTTTTAGACCTAATCACGAAAGTCACAATGAATGGAAGTGTAAACAATGTCATAAGCTTCATTGAAGAATTCTGTTAAACACTTGGAGAGAAAGATTTAAAAAAAAAAAATTAGCACAACTTGTTTGATCAATTACTTCAAAATCAACTCAAATCCTCCAAAGATAATCCCTTCCACCAATTTCAATCCAAAATCAATTACAAATATCAACCAAAATGATGTAGATTATGTAGCACAAGATATGTTGAGGATTTATGCAATTTGAAGAAAAATAGAGTCAAAAATTTCATTGAGTCAATTAATGAAACACCTAGTGTGCATGTCTAGAATTGCCAAATTTCAAAGATATTTGTTTGCACAATATCACCCAAATCAACAAACAAAAAATCAACAATCACCACAATCCTCCAAAAATTCAGTCCCAACCTCTAATAGTCAATAATCACAAGAAATATAGAAGAGGAAGAGAATGTATATGACATGAGTGTGTGTGAGTTTTGGAGTGTAAAGAGATTTAAAGAGATTGAGTGAGAGTGTGTATGCACATGTATAAGGATGCAACTTAAAACATTAAGGCACGTGCGCAAATTTCATCAAAACTGGGCATCCGCTAAGTGTGACCGGTCCTAATTTTTGGGGACCAGTCCAACTTCTCTTGGTTCCTCAGAACCTGCAGAAGTGCGACCGGTGCTCAATAATAGGGACCGGTCCAACTTTGTGAATTATGAAAAATTACACTTTGGACCTCTAATTCACCATATATACCTCATCTCATCTTAATTTAGCAATTAAGCACACAAAGTATGAAAAATAAACACAAAATCAATATGAAACATATTTTTTGGATTTTTGAAAATTTTTCAAGAAGAAAAAAAAATAAAACATGGATAATCTCATGAGAATAATTAAAGCATATTTTTTAGAGAATAACATGAGTTCTAAAATTTTTGAAAAATTTCAAACATTTATAAATGCAGAATTTTAAAACCCATAATTTATCCATAAAATTCATTCTCAAATTTATAATCATGACACAACTTCCAACACACAAATATTTATAAAAATTTAGAAATTCATCTAATAAATCCATGTGTGTGTGTGCAATCCAACTTCATCCAAAATTAATCAAATTCCTTTGATCCAACTTCTAAAACATATTGGATAATTAGCAAATATAACTACTCATAATCAAATATTTTTTTTATTGAATTTCATCATTTTTTTATTTATTTATTTCTAAGACAGTGGCTTTCACTCTTATGGGCAGCTAGCTATTTTTCTCAAAATAACTCTTTAATTTTTTAAAGATATTTCATTGGAGATTTACATTGTAGTGGAAGCTACTAACACATCTCGAAGGTAACCTTTTCCATTTGTCTTAGATATTCAGCAAATTTTCTATTTTCTTTTTCTTTCATGCTGAATAAAAACATAATTTTTTTTTATTCATTTTTTTATTGATCATTTAAGTTTTCAATGCTACTCATACAATATATGCTAATCAACTTCACATTAGTTTTCAATCAATTCTCTCAGAGTTGGACTAGTGCACAAATTGTATGGACTCAGAAGATTTTCCTTTAAAAAGAAATAGATACAACACATTGGTTATCGATGTCAAAATCATAAAATCAAGCACTTCATTCATTGATAAACTAAGTGTCCCAATTATGCATTCACAAATCAAAGTGAAATTAAAAAGAAATATAAAGAATTCACATTATTTCTTAGAAAAATATAATTCTCATAATCTCATATGATTATTACTAAAAATAAACAAAACCTATCCTAACCTAAAAGATATGGTCCAATGGAAAACAAATAATGAATATAAGCTCAGTCCATGACCATCAAAGTCCTAATGACCTAGTTAGGGGGTTTTGCACCCAAAGACCTATTAGGAATGAATCCCATAGTATCAAAAGGCACAAACTTCTCCAAATCTTCCTTTTTCATCCAGATAGTTTTAACATTCAATTTATCAGGAAAGAATTGAGGAGAAACAAAAACATCTTTTTTTTTGTTTGAATTCTTTTTACCTTGAGAATTTTTGGGTTTGTTCCAATAATGTGGTTTTTTAGCATGAACCCTATTCTTAGCAAAAGAATTATGCACATAAAAATCAGAATTAGAATGTCTTCTCTTTTTATAGCAATAGTGTTGACTATGTCCATTCTTACCACAAAAAGTACAATAAAGCACATTGGACACAACATTAGCATGTATAGACTCAACTTGAGACTTCGGTTTGGGTTCAGACACAATTAAATTCTTGGGTTTAACAAAAATAGTTTTTTCCTTAGATGATGACCCAACAAAACCTAATCCAGTTTTATCTCCTATAGGTTTACCAACACTAATCATGCTATCAAGCTTAACCTGCCCAGAAGTAAAAGCAATTAATTTCTCTTATGATTTTTCCAATTCAGGCTTAAGAAAATTAATTCTAGCAATAAGAACATCTTTAGCAGAAATAGCTTGACTTACCTCACTTTTGAGAAACTTGACTTTGCCTTGAAGATTTAGAATTTCAGCTTTACTTTCTTCATTCTTTTTCTTCAAAGTCTCTTTCTCAAAACTTTCTTACTTCAGCTTCTCAGATTTTTTTATTATAAGCTTCCAGCAATTTCTCAAAAAGTTCTGGCAGCTTGCTTTTACATGGTTCTTCTTCAGATTGCTCAACTTCTGAATCGTCAAACCCTACTTGACTGAGAGTGGTGTATATCTCTATTTCACCTACATCAAAAGAAGAATCATTAGCAGTATCACAATTCAATAAAGCAACAAAATCAAGAGAATCATTCTCAACAGAGGAATCACTATCATAGTTAGAAGATTCAGATTCAGAAATAATAGCTTTCATGACTTTCTTGTTTGAACTTTTCTTTGCACTAAAACTATTTTTCTTAGGACTTGGACATTGATTAGATGTATGACCTTTAGCACCACATGTCCAACAAGTAACCTCAATTTCCTTAGAGTCATCTTCTTTCTCTTTCCTTTCCTTACTTTTGGATGATGAGCTTTGATTCCGGAATTTAGAAGAATTTCCTTTTCTCAAATTTTTACCTTTTTCACATTCAATAATCTTTCTAAATTTCCTAGCAAGGAGTGTAACATCATTATCTGAATCATATTCAAACCTTTCAATTTTTTCAACTTCAAATTTTGAAGAATTTGAACAATTTGACAAACTTGAAGACTTCGAAGTCTTTGATGTTTTTAAAGCCAATTTTCTTTTATTTCTGAAGCTTTGAATATTTCATCTCAAAAGTTTGAATTGATCCAACTAACTCAGCCACCTCCATAGAATCTACATCTCTGCTCTCATCTAAGGCTTCCAACTTAGCTTGGAACCTATCAGGCAATGATCTCATGATTTTTCTAATAATCTAAAAAGAAGGAATTTTCTCACCAAGGTTAGCACTACTTTGAACAATATCATTTAGTCTAGAATAAAAATAAAAAAATATCTCATCTTCATCAATTCTAATTGTTTCAAATTTAGTAGCAAATATTTGTAGCTTAGATCTCCTTACCTTGGTGGTACCCTCATGAGTAACCTATAAAATATCCTATGCTTCTTTCGAAGTGGAACAAGTAGAAATTCTAGCAAATTCAGAAGGAACAACAGAATTAAATATAGCATATAAACCCTTGTTGTTGTTATTGGCATCTTCATGTTTAGCATTAGACCATGTTGCTTTATCCTTCTCGACAGTCACAACAGTATCACCATCACCAGTGGTAGTGGTAGGAATTTTATAGCCATTCTCTATAGCCATCCAAACTCTCTCTCCTTGAGATTTTAAAAAGGCTTTCATGCGAGACTTCCAGAAAGAATAATTTGAACCATCAAACAAAAGAGTTTGCTGAATCGATCCACCCTCTTTCATACTAGATTCCATAATGATTTTTGAAAACAAAATAAATTTTGATTTTAAAAATACTTTGCAAGGAACTACTCACAAATTAGAGAACACTGCTCTGATACCAATTGTGAGTTACGCGGTGCGGAAGCGGTTGTGAAAAGTATTTTAGTACCTAGAGGGGGGGTGAATATGATCACTTGCTCGTTTGTTTAATTTTTAATTAATTCAATTTTAAGTCCAATTAATCAAACAATTAAAGCAAGCAAATAAATAAAGTGCAAGTAAAGAAAAGAATGCACCAGATATACGTGAAAACCCAAGGCAGGAAAAATCACGGAGGGAGGCAGCACGCCTCAGGAAACTAATTCACTATGATGAAGCAAAGTACAATAGACTCAGTCTCCGTCTCACACCCCTCTTCACTCTGTCAAAGATCTGATGCAGAACACCTCAGGCTTATGATTGCGACAACACGTCCAACTGCTGTAGACTTTCGGTTAACGTCACCACCCTTACAGAAAGGTTGCTAAAAGAACCAAAATACTCAGCAAGTATTTTGTTCCCTTCGTAGTGCAATCTGGTCACCTTTCTTCCTCTGCAAGCAAGCAAGCGAAGAACCTTCAATCCAATGTTTTGATCAGCAAATAGATTTGATGTAGTCTCTGAGCAGCTAATCAGAAGTATAACACCATCCTAAATATCACTCGTGTAGTATGGATGTGTGTTCTTAAAAATATATAGCCCTAATTATATTGTATATACTCTCTCTCTAAAAATATTAATTTTTTAGGGCACTTTTTTGTAGAGAAAATATGAATACATATATATAGGCAAGGAAGTCCTAATTCTACTTGGAAAAGAAGTTGAATACCAAAATAGAACTTTCCTAGAAGTTTCAAACCGAATAGGAATCAGAATTTCCGTCAAAATCTATTTCCTATTTGGAAAAGGCTAAGTTGGACCGGTGCTAAATAAATAGGACCGGTGGGACTTTTTGAACACCTGCAGAAACTAAACTGCTGAGAAAAGTTGGACCGGTCCTAAATATTGGGGACCGGTCCTACTTTGAAAAATCCTAAATTTTGCATTGAAACCCTGATTTTTTAAAATAGGCTCGGAACTAAAATTGCAGAGTGTCCTCACCATACTTACCTGTACTATATGGTGTTCTAACTGATTTGTCTGCATCCATGCACTTGAATATTAGCTCGTAGTAGTCGATGATCGATACAAAAAATAAATCAAAAATTACAACTCGATCAATCAAGTTTTGATCATCGAAATATGGCAATTACAAATATATATCTCACACACGCATGGTGTGTCACCATGCTATGCGGCACGTGGGTTGTCTTTGGGTGATTCCCATACGTGCCCATCCATGGGTTGTGCGATTCAGGTGTTATGTGCAAAGGGTTCAACCCATATGTGTTTTGGGTTAGGTTTAAAAGATCCAGTTCGATCCAAATTGTTTTTATTCCTTATTCTACTTGTCAGTGGGTTTGGTGATGATTTCTCTAAAGCTAAGGAGCATACCATGGAGGGAGTTGACTGAAAATAGAAGTTTTTATTTCTATTGTATTTCTTTTATAGAAATGTTTCAGCCATGGATTTTGTTCCTTATTTGTTTATGTGTATGTATGTGATTAGATGTATGGATATATAATAAATGTAGTTTTATGAATTGGAACCCATGAATCTAATTATGTACTAATTTGATGATTGAAAGTTTATGAGAAATTATAGACTTTAAAGTTTTCTTAAAAGTAATTGGAGATTTGTTTTGGGAAAGGGTTGAAAGTTAATTTTTTGGTAAAAATCCTCTAATTTTGAAATTGGTGAAGTATAAATTTGCTCATAATAAGGCAAAAGATTCAAATTAATTATCATATGCATACACATTATAAATTGAAAAACCCTTAATGTTTTAAAAATATCAAGTGAGAGAGGGGTCTTACAATACAAAAACCCCACGGCCTTCATTATCATAGTATAATGTTTTATATTAATCCCCCTTTGGGGATAATGTAAACTATTGAACATACAAGATTGATTTCTCAATATTAGTCCACTAGAATATTGTTTCCATCAGAATGGTAATATTTCTTTTGGATAAATATTGAGATCGATAATAGTACACACATGACTTAGAATAATAACATTTGTTTTCTTCGGAATGATAAATGTTATTAGTCTAGTGAGGTCAAAAGAAAATCAGGATTTACTCATAGGGGGCATCTGATGCCTAAGTTGAATAATGGGGCAAGCCCAACTAATTAGTGGGAATAGTAACCCCCATCGGGGTATTACTTTCACGGTAATTAGTATTCTGATTATCATTCTTAATGGTTGAGGGAGCCATTTTGGTTCTTGTATTATTGCATGATATTAATTCATTTTTCTTATATAAATATGTGTTTTTCAGATTCACCATGTCAAATCCCTTCAATCCTCCTGCTTCTATTTTCAAAGATAACAAACTTACTACGTCCGAAGCTACCAAGATGACATGATCTCCAATGAGAATCAAAAATAAAAAAGTTATCTTAGGAAAGAGTTGACTGCCTATAAGAGTGAAAGGTGCCGCCGAATACATATGTGCGAGGAAAGAAAAAAAATTAAAAGTCTATGCACATGTTGATTGTTTAATTTTTCAACAAGTGTAATATTGTTGAAATATTGTCTAACAATCTAAACAATTGACAAAAGAAATATTTGGCTTATGAAAATTTATAGTGATTTAATGCATTTACTAAGTGTGTGAAACTGATAATTAAGCTTTGGTTTAGGTTTGTTGTGCTTATATACTCTTGTGAAGTCACTATTTTCTATTGTTTACATATACAAGTTCTATATGCTTGCTTGTTTCCTCTTTAATTTTTCTTTTGTGTCCTTTGTCAATTTCTAATAAAAAGGGGAGAGATGTGTGATTTTCCAGGAGAGAGTTTTATAACCTTTTATTATTAAGGGGGAGATGAGTTTGTGTGTTTGAGTGGGAGAATTGCATAAGCATTATGCATTACATGAGCATTTTGTATGCATTGGCGTTAGTTGATTATTTTTATTTGTGCTTATGTTTATTTGTTTTTATTAAGTTTTCACGAAGGTATTTTTAAGTGTTGTTTTATAGAGTATCGAGGTTCATCATATTTGTTGAATATCGGTGTGCTTCGTATTTGCCACAAGCTCAAAATCAGAGTGAATATTCAATTTGGCTCAGCTATGTTTTGGTGTTTTTGACAACTTGTAATTTATCTATTCTGCTGCGGGATAGATTTCATATTGTCTAGGATGATTTTGTCACAAAATTGTATTTCTAATTGGCAATATTCGGTGTCAAAACTAATTTTGATCAAGTTGTAATATTTCACTAATATTTTTGTAATCGATCATGGAGTTGAAGACTGAGAGCTTGGAGCGTGTTCTTCATAAATACATTGTCCAAAGCAAGGAATCTGATTGAGTGAAGCATTCAAGTGGCTTCAAGAGAGCATGGACTTCATTGATCATGATTTGAGCATCATTTAGTCCAGGTAAGTTGGTGAGGACAGATAGGTTTTGAAAACTTGGTTTTCGGTGTTGAAATATAAAGTGTTAGAGTTATAATTTCATATTTTTCAAAGTTAGACTGGTTCAAGTCTTTCTCGGATCAATCCAAGAACTCTCAGGACCTCAAATATGATCCCCAACACAGTTGGACCAGTCCATAAGGTCTCAGTACCCCAAATAGAGGTCTCAGCAGGGTTGGACCAACCCAAGAATGGGCTGGACTGATCCAAGGCTTCTGACAGCCCTGTTTTGCTTGCTTTTGTCCTGTTTTGACTCGAATTTGACTCTGAACTTTGTTTAAACATCAGAATTCATTTTCTATTGATTTTTAACTTATTTTTTAAGAAAAATTAAGGCTTTATTATCTATGTAAACCCTCATATGTTTTCTCTCTAATTAATGCTTTCAAGGAACTTCTTATATACATCAAAGAATATATTCTTAGAGAGAGAGCAATTGAGATATTTTTCACCAGAGAATTTTATTCTTTTGTCTATATTTTTTTGAGCACACACACATAGAGTATTTAAGTTGTGATGCTCTTCTCAATTTGATCAACGGGATCTTCGAAGTCTACATCAAGATATACAGTTTGATTAAAGCAGCAAATGTGGTTCTTTGACACTACTTATTTTTATTTGAAGAGGAGGAGAAACGATCACTACAAAGAGGACAAAATATTTGAGGAGTATTTGTGTTCTTTCAGCTACCTTTCTGAAAGGATTATGATGTTAGCTAGAAGTTTGCAGCAATTGGACAAGGGAGTTGCAAGAATAAGCCCGAGGCGTTCCGCATCAAGTTTTTGTCAGAGTGGAATGGGTGCTAGTTCGGGATAGAGTCTGTTGTACTTTGCTTCAAGATAGTGGATTAGTTTCTCTGGAGGCATCTGCCTTAACCCAGTGGTTTTTCCCTTCCTAAGGTTTTCACATAAAAATCATGGTGTCATCTCTAACTTTCCTTACTTGCTTTATTTATTTTTTGATTGGTTTGGATGCTTTATTGTTAATTATTGTAGGTAATTAATCAATCATAAAAATTGGGCAAGAAAACTTATTCACTCCCCTCTAAGTCTAAGGATTAGCATCTTACACTAAATTAACTGAACCATTTATACACTGTGTAACTCACATTAACAACAATATATAAACTTATAAACACAAGCTATAAAAGTAGATGGATTGAATGATTCAAGAAGGATATAAGCAGGGGCGGAGCCGCGGGCCGGAGGGGGGGGGGGGGTTGCAAAAAAATAATTAATTTTAAATAGTATTATAAGATTTATTAAAAATTTCAATTTGACCCCCCCAAATCTTTTTTTAAAACTCCTATATTGATTCCAAATAGAGAATTTGAAAATATAATTAGCCTGTGTCCCCTTGAAAATTAAAAAAAAAAATTGAACTTAGACTTTGTAGCCATACTTTTGAACATCTAAATATTGTGAAATAAAAATTTAAGTTCATTAACATTGTAATCCTTATCACAACAAATCGTTATTTCATTTACATATACACATCTACAATATCTATTATATTAATTCAAAAGAGAAATCCACTAATGTCCCCTCATATTCAATAAAAATGCATGAACCTTTTTTATCAAACTTTTTTGTAAATTGGTGTTTACAAGAAAAACATCTAGAATTATATATCAATCTTCATTTGCTAAATGACAAATTGGAAGGAGGAAAAACAAGTGTTGTGAGATTGTAAACTACAACAATAATCGTATATACTAAAACTTTTAATAGTTATTTACTAACAAATAACAAATTTTATGACTAATTTCTGTACAAGTCACTAAAGAAATAATCTTGTTTTATTAAAACTTGTGAGATTTTGTTTAGTTAAAATCATTATTTTTTTAATCAAATATATCTTTCCGAAGTGGAATCAAATTACTCAGAATCTTTTTCTAAAACTTGAATTTTTGAAAAACTGAAACAATTAATTGTTGAAGGAAAATTGGTTCCCTAAATTTTTTTTTCTTTACCTCTTGACTTTTTATGTAATACCCCGCTCCAACACATGGTATGATATTGTCCGCTTTGGGCCTGAGCCCGCACGGTTTTGCTCTTGGGTTAACCCCAAAAGGCCTCATACCATTTGAAGAGAACATACTACATATAAGCACATCCCCTTTTCCACACCCAGGCGATGTGGGATTGAGCACCCTGTACCCTGTCAGTGTGGTAGCTCAGCCCAGTGTCTGTTTTCGCACCCGCCCACTCACACCCGTCCACAAGGGTTACTACATTTTAGTTGTAACTTATCGTTTCATCTTCTCAAAATTTTCTCTCACGTCAATTTTCTGTCTAATTATTTAAGTTACATTTTTCTCAATTTTGAATTTTTTTTTCCTAAACAATTTTCTCAATATATATACACTATAGCTAATATTTTTAAAAATTATATTACAATTGGTTGCTAATATTTTTAAATTTTAATTACATAATGCAAATTTAGCCCTCCAAGGTAAATTTTCTGTCTCCGCTCCTGATATAAGTTCACCCCAGTCACCCACATAATAGTTATCTAAAAATTCCTTGCATCCCAAAAGTTCCCAAGCTATTATGTTCATAATATAAAATCAAATTAATTAGAACCGTGTATGATATCGGTGAAGGTAGAGCTCACAAAACAAGTTATTAGTGCATGGCTTGATTAGCTAAAATCACATTAAATCTGGGATATCATGCATTGGGTCAGGTAGGATTGGACTCCAGAATGAGACACCACCCTAACTCTACACAATGGTCCCAAATCAATTTTAAAATTAAGTAACTAAAATTATCATTTAATCTAACCACCAGTATACAACTAACTCTTCTCTTATTCCAAAATTAAAAAAATCACTCTCTATTTATAAAAAAAAAAAACACTTTCTACTTATCTTAATTTTGAAAACTTAATATTACCAGTGCATTACCAATTCCTTACCTAAGGAAAAAAAAATTGAATTATGAACAAGTTTATTATGCTACTAATTCGGAAATTAAAAAAAGCACAACTTCGAAATATTTTTTTGGACCAAAGCACAATTTCCGTGGAGTTAATCCTTACCCAACCATGACAACTACCAAAGTTCTATTCTCAAATGGAATTTTCAATTCATTCTTATTACTGGTTGAATTTAATGCATATGATATAACTACGTAGTCTCATATATATGCACATCCATATAAGATAAAAAGGTGTTGATGGACAGGTTTATTATGCTGATATCAATCTGTTCAACAATTCGAATGCAAGGGAGATATTCTTATCTCTCAAACTCGACAAGAGGTTGATGTGGTTGTATAGTAGGTGTCCTCCACTCTCTAGGCCATGAATTAAAAATAATTTTTGATATGTTTGGAGATAATTTTTTATATATTTAGAGATAGAATTTTCAATACTAATTTAAAGTTGTGGTAGAAGATGGAAGAAGGCTAATCGGTGTTCTTGTGTTCATAATTCAATTGTTTCCTTTTATTTTTCATAATTCAAACTAGGCCATTGCCAGAAAACAGTAAAAGGAGCCCGAGGAACCTTGTTATATGTTACTATAATATATTATATGCATTGGGTCTGTAATTGCGTAAGAAATTACAGTAGTTGCTGTGATTACATTAACCATAGCAAAGACAAATTCAACATATATACTACAAGCTCAATGTGCACTCCAAAAATCACTACAACCCATTCTGCAGGTAGAAAATAACATTATGTTTTGCTTCAATGAAATGAATATGTCTGACATACTAAGACATTAATCAACTTTAGATCTGTCATTTATTAAAAATGTAGAAAAATATTACACCAAAAGCTTATTTTTAGAAGTAATCCATAACCTTACATTTAAAGAGCTAGCAAACAAAGATGTAGATATATAAATATTACACCAAAAGCTTATTTTTAGAAGCAACCCATAACCTTACATTTAAACTGGTTGCAGTAGTAGTAGTAGTAATAGACTAATTAATAGTCCTATTATATATAATTGTTATGGCATATGTTAAAGGTCTTAATTTTAATACTAAAATTAAGCTGCAGATGGGACAGTTATGTAGTCATGAACAACATCAGCCTCAGTAATTGCTGAAACCATGGGTTTTGCATCATCCTTTGAGTTGTTGTTGTCGTTGTAATCCAATGACTTGTCATTATATATTTCCCACCAGTTCTCCACCATCATCTTTATCTCTTCTCTCTGCATGTTCTCTTCCTCTCCAGTGAACCTCCACGGCTTTGAACCCTATAAATATATATATATCATATACAAATTAATAATATTAAACAAGTCAAGGGCACTGATTTGATTTGATGCTCCCAAACATAACTTTAATTCATATATATATATATATATATATATAACTCACTGCAGCGCAGTAGTGAACCACTTTCACTTTGTCAAGGTCAATGTTTTCAGGGTGTCGCCACAACAATGCCAAAACAAGGTTGTACACCAGAGGGATAGGGCGGTAGATATCCCTAAAGAACATGTTCAAGAAGTCCTGCATACATTTAATGCATGCCCAAAATAATTAATCAACACACTTTATAAAATTGGTGTGCACATTATATATATATATATATATATATATATATATATATATATAACGTGTAAGCTTGTAAATCATCTACTATATATGATTGGAAATGAATCATGATCAACTTAGAGGATCAATCACTTGAAAATTAAGACCAAAAAAGGTTAGTTTTTGTTTGATATTAATTACCTGCTCAGCAAATGAAGTAGGAACGGTGAGCTTGAGGGTGTCCAAGAGATTATTGTAAGTTGACAAGTTTGGTTCAAAGACGAGCATGCCGGCATTGAAGTAGAGCGGTGGAGGAGGGCCTAACTCCGTGGTCGGCCACTCGACCTTTTCGGGGCATTGTTGACAGTAGCCAATTTTGAATTGAGGAGTCTCACTCCAAGTTTTCTCACAGAAACAATCCATAACACCATACAAGTAACCATCCGGATAGTCAAAGAGGTGATCAATGTTACTAAAAACTTGAATATCTCCATCCAAGTATATCATCTTGCTATACTCCACAAACTGAAAATATATCATACACACTTTAGTAAATAAATCTAACTATTTATATTAAACATTTTTTTTGGGCGGTAAATAAAAAAATTATTACTAATATAATTAAGTAATTAATAGTTCTAGCCACTTTAAGGACATAATCTCGAACTATTAAAGCCTACAATT
This sequence comes from Cornus controversa, assembly GCA_026545225.1. Classification (NCBI taxonomy): domain Eukaryota; kingdom Viridiplantae; phylum Streptophyta; class Magnoliopsida; order Cornales; family Cornaceae; genus Cornus; species Cornus controversa. Next base: position 7,961,112 of record CM048849.1, on the reverse strand, counting down.
TTTTTATTAATATAAACCATTTTTTAACATACCCTTTTCGTTATTTGTTGTAAAAGTTAATAATATATTATTATTGTTATAACAGCAATAGTAGTAGGCACATTAGCAACAAAAATGTTGATAATCCAAGACTTCAAAAAATTATGGATTAATATTGGTAATCCAAGACTTCAAAAAATTATGGATTAATATTGGTAATTATGTATTGTAAAAACACCTTCTAATTAGACTTTCATGTATAAGATCTTTTTGAAAAGAATGAAAAGAAAAAGATTATATATATATATATAATTACCACATGCACACACACTTATATATGAAAAAATGTGTAATTAAATGTGTAATTAATTAACCATGCTCACATGTAATATTTGCAACACACATGCAAGGAATTAATTAAGAAGGATATATATATATATATATATATATATATATATATATATATGTATGTATATACCTCCCAAATACGAAGTTTTGAGTAGTTAATAATGTAATAAGCCATGGCAAATTGCGTTTGATTCTCCGGTGGGTAGATCGGCTGGATCTCCCGGACTATACATCCCTGAGAAATAAGGATGTGGCGGTGTTCCTCCGGCACGTCCGGCAAAACCGCCACCACAAGTGGGTGATCACTTTTCACCTTCCTTAAGCCCTTGGCTAAACCCACAACTCCTTTCACATAATCTCCTTTTCCAGCCAAGAAAGTAACATAAGCCCTTTTGGGCATGGGCATGGTCATGATCACAGTAGTATCATCACTTGACATGCTTGGCTAGAAAAAGGAGAAGGAATTGAATTGATGATGATCGCTCAGTAAGAACAATGCAAGAGGATGAAGATAATATGTATTGTTTATTTCATCCCCCTCTCTTTATATAAACGTTTGGAGTTCATATATTGCCAAAAGTGAGAAGGAATAAAGTAGGAATTTATATATTGTGAGAAATGAATAAATCAAAAGATATTCATTTCTAAAAATTAATTTTGAATATTAATATTCCTTTTTTCTTTTATAATCCTAGATTAATAATGATGGATATATAAATAAATAAATAAATATATATATATATATATATATATATATATATATACCCATTATAATCCTGAATTAAAATATTTATGATTTGGTATATCTAATACAAGAAAAAGGGTGCATGATTCATGTGTCAAATCCCAAATTATTAATACTTTAATTTCAGTTAATTATTGAAAGTCAATTTTCCTTTTAAGGCAAGGCTATATGATTGGTTAATGCATGTGGAGACCCCAAATAGGTACATGTATCTATTTGTCGTGAAATAAAGAGAAGTCAATTCAGTGACATTCGTTTCATGAGATTTATTCTCCAATCACTTATCCAATCATTCACAAGTGATTTTGGACTTCAGACGTGATTATCAACAGATATTCATAATTTAGGGTTTATAAAATGTGTATATATATATATATATATATATATATATATATATATATATATATTGTTAGGCAAAAGATTAAGACAACAATATATGTTGTCTAGTACAACTCATTACTGGAACTTGTGGGGGGTTGATATTTCGGGCTATAAGGATGTTGGAAATTGATTAAGACATAAAGGATAATGGTTCATAAACGTGGCATAATAATAATACGTGTTATTATGTATGGTATTATTGTGCATGATCCTTAAAAATTAACATAACAATTCTCTATAAATTGAGAGGACAGTTTGTATGATGTGCACGATGGTGGTGATGGTGAAAATGATGATGATCATCATCACAATTCGTGCCTCATACGTATAGTATCAACTTTTGGATCTTGTATATATGTGTGTGTGTGTATGTTCATTTGAGAAATTGACACATGGAGTTAAATTGAAAAACCTTTGTTTCTACTAGGAAAGTTCTTTATAGATTATTCTTTGATTCCAATGAAAATTTAGACACGGATATGCGACTATCAATTTCGTGCAAACAAGTGCTAAATATGATGAGCCTTTCGGGAAGAGAAAGGACAAAGAAGAAGGATAGGTCTGATTTGATGAAGAAGACTGTTGGGGTGCTTTGTACTCCTACCAAGTAAGTATATTTGCTTTATTGCTGTATGATTGAGCATTTGATATTGATGGGAAGAATATATGTACAAAAACAAAAACACATCTACTTGTACAAAGTTATATGGAGTATATTTTAAAAGCATATTATCAAAATGCCTAATTTGAGGATATCTAAATTGGGTTTTTATTCATTTGATGGAGTTTTTAATTATTTAAATGCTTTAATTAATTTTGTCAATGCCTATTTTTATATGTTTAATGTGGATGTTTGAATGGTTGCTAAGTGTTGATTGTGTGTTAAATATTTGTTTTAAATATAGTTTTTTTTTGTTAAATAAGAATATGTTGGTTTGGACTGTAATTTCTTTATTCTTGTTTTATTATTATTATTAGGTTCGGCTAGGCTGCTGGGCTGGGCTATATATATATATATATATATATATATATAGTTGGGCTAAATATTTTATATTTATTAGTTTAATTATTTATGAATATTAAATAAGAGAAAAGGAATTAGGGTTCAGTAGTTTCTACGCACAGATAGGGAAAAAACGGTAGACGCCAGGAAAAGAGAAAAAAAAAGTAATTTTGCTTAACATCACAAGGCAAGTTCAAACTCTTCTCTTCCCCTTTGAATCTGTATACATATATATTTTTGTATATACATGTTGCTGGAATATATGTATAATATATATATTAATTGTATAGACATGTTGCTAAAAATTTGTATGCAATTAATTATGAAACTAAATAATTTTGCATGCTAAGAATATTCTGTGAATTAAACATGAAGATTTTAGAGTTTTGGTACTGTTTTAGGGTATTTTTCCATATGTATATGCATATATATATGACTGTATAGGCAGATATATATATATATATATATATATATATATATTAACATGAAATTGGGTTTACTGTATTCATTATTTTTGAACGTTTTTGTTCCGATTAAAAGGTAGATCTTACTTCCTAGAACAATCCTTGAAAGTTTGGTTATGAACTGTTGGGTAGATTGACGGGAAATTGAGTTTAAAATATTAGATTTTCGAAACTTGAAATTGGGCGTTTTTGATTTAGCCCGCGAGAGGGGATGATTTTGGTACCAATACGTAGCTTAGATCGATACGAGTTCAATGGTATATTCATATGGGCGATTCGGTGCTCGGAAGTGATCGAAAAGTGATCGGGAAGTTTCGGCCTCCATTGTTGCTCGCTGAAGCTTCAGGTGGGGAAGAAGAAAGAAAGGAAAAAAAAAAAAAGAAAAAGAAAAAGAAAAGGTGGCCATGCGTTCGCCGGTGCTTGGGGGCGCGTGCCGCCGGTGCCGGTGGTCGGAGAAGTATTTTTGAAGCCCACTCTCGGGAGCCAACCTCTGGGTCCGATATGGGCCCATTCCAAATTATTTTATTATTTGTTTTGAATTTTTGAAATTTTTGGAAAAACTTGAAAATTCGGAAATTTATTTTTTAAAAATACTTTTTTAATTCTAAAAATTCCCAAAATTTAATGTCAACTTTTTGGGAGCTTAAGGAGCTTGGGGTTTAAATTTCATGTCGAAATGATTTACCATTGTCTTTAAATTAATTTTTAAAATGTCTAAAAATTGGATTTTTCATCTTCTTTAATTTTAGAAAATACTTATAAAGTTCCAAAAATTCCCAAATTTTTACTGAAACTTTCTGAAAGCTAAATACACTTGGGTTTAAATTTTCAACTCAAAATGATCTTCTCTTGTTGTTCAATTGATTTTTAAAGTGTCCAAAAGTTGGGTTTTCCAATTTCTGTAATTTTAGAAAATACTTTTGTAATTCCAAAAATTCCCAAATTTTTGTGGTAACTTTCTGGAGGTTAAATAAACTTGGGTTTAAATTTTCATCTTGAAAGGAGTTTTTCTTAGTGTTCAATGAATTTTTAAAGTGTCTAAAAGTTGGGTTTTCCAATTTCTGTAATTTTAGAAAATACTTTTGTAATTCCAAAAATTCCCGAATTTTTGTGGTAACTTTCTGGAGGTTAAATAAACTTGGGTTTAAATTTTCATCTTGAAAGGAGTTTTTCTTAGTGTTCAATGAATTTTTAAAGTGTCTAAAAGTTGGGTTTTCACCTTCTTTTATTTGTTGAACATATTTTTTAAATTCTAGAAAAATTCCAGAATGATTTAATAGGGTTCCTAGAAGTAGAATAGGCCCAGAAACCTAGATAAGAGTTTGGTTTAGACTCCCTCATAAATTTGAGTGCATTGGGGGTTGGATTGGGTGTTTGCTTCTAAAGTGGTTAAATTGTGTTATTTGATTTACTTAAATGTATTTTCCTTTAAGGATATAAATGCCCATTAAATACTTGATTATAGTTTACTTGTGAACGATTTGTGTTATGGTGATAATTTCATGTCGGATAATTTGAATTTACTTTGTTTGTGCAAATTAAAATCATAATGCACCTTATTTATTTTATGTTTCATATTGGGAATGCATCTATGCATTTTATTTTGGCATGTAAGGATTGCCCGGCGTGTCAGGATCGCCCATACCTAATAAGGTATCAATGCATTTTATTTGGCATGTTGGGATTGCCAAGGCGTGTCAGGATCGCCCATACCTAATAAGGTATCAACGCATTTTATTTGGCATGTAAGGATTGCCAAGGCGTGTCAGGATCACCCATACCTAATAAGGTATCTATGCATTTTATTTTGGCATGTTGGGATTGCCAAGGCATGTTAGGATTGCCTAATACCTAATAAGGTATCTATGCATTAAATTTGGCATGTTGGGATTGCCAAGGCACGTCAGGATCGCCTAATACCTAATAAGGTATCTATGCATTAAATTTGGCATGTTGGGATTGCCAAGGCGTGTCAGGATCGCCTAATACCTAATAAGGTATCTATGCATTAAATTTGGCATGTTGGGATTGCCAAGGCACGTCAGGATCACCTAATACCTAATAAGGTATCTATGCATTAAATTTGGCATGTTGGGATTGCCAAGGCGTGTCAGGATCGCCTAATACCTAATAAGGTATCTATGCATTATATTTGGCATGTTGGGATTGCCAAGGCGTGCGGGATCGCCTAATACCTAATAAGGTATCTATGCATTAAATTTGGCATGTTGGGATTGCCAAGGCGTGTCAGGATCGCCTAATACCTAATAAGGTATCTATGCATTAAATTTGGCATGTTGGGATTGCCAAGGCACGTCAAGATCGCCTAATACCTAATAATGTATCTATGCATTATATTTGGCATGTTGGGATTGTCAAGGCATGTCAGGATCGCCAAACACCTAATATAGTATTTTTATATTTTATTTTGGAGCATGTTAGGATTGCCTAATATCTAGTAAGAACGTTTCTCGGTATATATTCGAGCATGTTACGATTATTTCTTGGGTAAACTTAAAACTAGTCTGCACTTGCATTAAGATAACTGATGTGTTAGTGTAGGGTGTAGGGCGGCTCTATTCTTGGGTTATAGGGTTAATTGGATATATATATTTATGATCTGGTGGGTTATCTTTAATGATATATAAATATAAATTTGTTGTCTTGGGAAAGGATTATTGGTGGAGGCGGGATAGGTTTGCCTAATACCTTGTAAGGCATTTGTAGAATATATGGAAGAAGGCATGTTAGAATTGTCTATGGTTTGAATTTAGAAATTTGTTTTATCTGTATTGTGATAATGGATGGGTTAGTTCAGAACATAGTTCTAGTTACTTCTAAGATAGGAGATTTAATGACTAAACGGTATAATTATATCTATATGTCTTTACTGTCCTCATATAGAGGGTATGTTTATCGGTTCTCTGATTGTGTTGTAGTAGAGAGAATTTTCTCGTGGGTTTAACCCACTTTGTTGATATTTCAGGTTCCAGACAGTTTTTACCTGAAGATTTGCGCGTGGAGTTCGTAAAGCTTGACCATCATCCATTCCTTATCATACTTTAGTGTAGGGACTTAAATCTATTCATAAAGTTTTACTTTTATGTTTTGTTTGGTTAAGGGGTCCGTGGGTTACTGGACTTCCAAGTTGTATCAATCAGAATAATACAATGTTATTTAACATGATTATTCATTTCAGTTAGACTTTCCTTTCAACATTTATAATTCTTTTTCTTTTGTTATTGTATTTTATGCTTGTTTGCTATCAGTTGTTAATATCACTCAAGTTTTGTGTATGAGACTGGCCACCTCATGCGCGAAATTTTCATGGGGGGTATTTCAGAGAGGAAGTTGTTCTACGCAGCGAGGGCTTCGAAATAATTGGTTCAAAGACAGTTTGGGCGAGATTGGTTTAGTGGGATTTGAAATTGTTTTTGGAAACTCTTCTAACCCATGATATCTGGGATTTTGTGAGTATGTTGGATGCTTAAAGCATCTAACTAGCTATATATGTGTTTAAATGGTTTATAATGATGTTTAACATGTATATATATGCAATTGCATAATTTAAATGATATGTAATGTGAGTTATGTGCTTATATGCCTTCTATGAAATTTATGTGGGCATGACATGGGGACAAATTGGGGGTTTAATGGTTGTTTGGTTCACATTGTGAATTTTGTGGCTTATGTATTTGATAAAATACCTAAGTGAGCATGTAAGCATGATTTGATACCGTAATATGCTTTTTTACATGTTATTAATGTAGAAATGCATGCTAGTTGTTTTACAGTTGAAATGTGAATATTAACATAAAATGTGGCATTAGTGCATTACACATACCTAGGTTGTGGATGTGTGATTGTAAGCGAGAAAATGTAAGGTTTGACAAGGCAATGGTTTGGCATTGATGGGTTTTGATTAAGGATGACCGAATAGTCTGTAGTTGGAATCCGAGTCACGAAAAAGGTTTAGTAATGATAGGTTTTGGTTAAGGAAAGGCATGATGGTCCATATTTAGAATTCGTGTCATGACAAGTTCTGTATCGATAGGTTTTGGTTGAAAAAGCTAGGATGGTCCATATTGGAATCCTAGTTATTGGTTGTGTGCGTATGAGGGGCACAGAATAGGTGCATGACATAATGCATATAGCATACACGATAGGTTTTGTGGTGTGTGTGGATTTGCATTGAGTATATGATCACATGACTCCGTGGCATAGTTGTATGTTATGTGGTATCCATGGAGATTTAGGAATCATGTTTTAGGGATTTCTACTGAGCATGCAGGAGCTCAATCCCCAATATCTAAATCTTTTCAGGTAATGGCAAGGAGGTAGCGGAGCCTCCAAAATTCTTGAGTAGATTTTGGAGCATGGATGAGTTTTAAAGATTTATAATTGTTTTGTGTATTAAGCATGTTCGGAATGTGGACTATGTGCTTTTGAGTTGTATGTAATGATATAAATCATGAGAACTTGTGTATTAACATGTATGTCATGTGTATGTACAAAGTTGAGATTATGAGCACATGTATGATGAGTTTTTAATTATATACGTGTATGGAATTATAGTATGATAATTTGAGTTCATTATTATCATATATTATGTATGTGAATAACTTTGAATGAGGAGATGATGGATTATCATGTCCTATTAAGTGGGGAAAGTATAGATGATTTTGCATAGTGTTAAAATTGTAATGTATCAGGTTTTAGGGCCTTTCGGCCACCTGGTTGAGGGCTATTAGCCGATCAGCTGATTTAAGGAACCAAACCAAAGAGTTGGGAAATTTAGGATCAAGAAAATGGTAGTTTTAACCAACCGAAAGGTGTCTTCAGCAGATTGAAATAAGTCTTTCAGCCAACTGATGAAATGAGCAGCCAATCGAAAGTGTACCCAATTTTCAGTCATCTGATGCAATGTCCATCACCCAACTTGTCACGCCTCAAAATTTGAACCATCGAAAACCCACCAGTTCGAGCCCAAACTCCGGTCGTAAGATGCCACACTCGTCCGGTCGTTAACCCTGTGACCCCGAATGAGCACGACAAACACAATCCAATCACCCTCGGTTCCTATCCGGATCACCAAGACCATCTCTCGTGGAAGTTTTACTAGTCAACCCTCAATTCCTATATATGGAACACTTGGTTTCCACTCTCATTTTTCATTCTTATAACTCAGTAGAAGCTTAATCCCAAGCATACTATGAAGGCATGAGTTCACCATTCACACTACAGGCTCATCCATAACCCATACACACTCGATCAATGCTTAACAGGACCTTAAAACATTATTTCTCACTTCTTGCCAGTTTTGGTTTGCTGATGGACTCCCCATCAGTCAGCTAAAAACTGGCCAAATGCTTCAGTCAGTTGAACAATTCATTAGCCGGTTGAAGGTTCTCTTTTTGTCGACTGAAAGACTCATTCAGTCAATCGAAACATATTGCTGCAGAACCTGCTATTACCAACTCTCGGGATCTCCCAGTTTTGATAGGATGAAGGATGGTTTAACCGGCTGAAACTCTCTAAAACCTGTTACATCTCATAATTCAAATTCATCCTTGGGCACCAAACATTTCCTACTCAATTGAACTTCAAAACCTATATTTTCCCATTTCACATCACTCATATATGGCATAAAATCATAATTGAAAGTCATATCATCATTCTATGATCCCATTCATAAACATAAGCTAAAATCCTTATACATGCTCTTATGAACATACATCCTAAATTGCATTCATTCATATCCCACAAGCATATATATATAAATGTATCAAACTTACTTTTATGAAATGTAAAACTTTACATATATAATAAAAATGTGTTTGGTCCACAATCTGGACATGTATTTCAAATAAAAACTCCAACATAATCAAAAGCTCTTATATGCTCAAACAAACTCATGTTTGGTGAGTTCCTCCCATCTTCTTTTTTGAAACTTGAAAAAAAAATTAACATATAACTAAGCTCCTGTATGCTCAGTAGAAATGTCCAAGGCACATTTCCTGTCATCATGTGAATACCACGTAACATATACGACATACCAAGAATCACATGTTCGCATACTCAATATAAATCAACATACTATGAAACCTATCATGTATGTCTTATGCATATGCTATGTAATTATACCGCATCTCTCCCGAGTACAAATCCAATAATTCAAATTCTAAACGGACCATCCGATCTCCCTTGGCCAAAACATTTCATGCCAAACATTTCTATGACTCAGAATCCTATTAAGGATCATCTGGTCCCTCTCAACCAAAGCCAAACCTTACACGCCTCTCTCTTACCATCACACGTATACAATTTAAATGTGTGTAATACGCAATGCCATATTTCATAATTACTGTGCACATTCATGCTCAAAATTTAACTAACATGCTTTCAAAACTCAATTACTCGTAAGGAATATATTATGACACATAATCATGCTCACATACTCATTTAGGCAATTCAACAAACACATAACTCCCAAAACCCACAACATGAACAAAATCACCCTTAACCCTCAAATTCCCCAAGTCATGCTCACATAGAAGGCATATAAACACATAAATCATATTTGCATATCATTTAAATCATGCAATTCTACCTATATACATGTTAAACATCATATAAATAAATGTAAATGTTAGCTAGTTGGATGCTCTAAACATCCAACATACTGACAAAAACGTAGGAACTTATTAATTAAACATCCCTACCTTGGTTTGGAAGAGCTTCCAAAGTTTTTCCCAAATCTCACTGAATCTAACTTCATCCAAAATCAACTTTGCTCTAATCAAATGGAAGCTCTTGTTGTGCTCAACATACTTTCCTTCTTAACCAACCTCCAAATCTCACTCTAACCTTTCCAAAATTTAGAGAGAATAAGAAGAATGTAGATAGAAGGGAAAGAGAAGGGCTGCTGGCTGCCAAGAGAGAGAGAAAATAAGGGAAAATTGAGCTCTCTTGCTATTTATATGCCTTAGCCCGCATAATTACCAAAATGCCCATCATTACTTAGCGTAGCTTCTTGACCTTCATTTTCGATTTTGAAAACTCCTACAGACCCGAAATCAATTCTATTTTTTATTTAATATTTTAAATGGCCCAATACCAAAAATAAGTATTTTTTAAAAAATTTCCGGTTTCCCGGGCCCACCCGACCCGCGTCTTAGGTCCCACTGACCCAAAAATTTCAAATTGAACCAAATGGTTCCAAAACCTTCCCAAACCTCAAAAAAAGTTTTCATACTTTTATTTCACTATTAAAACTCTTAGAAAATCATTTCCATGACTTAAATTGATAAAACAAAGAAAAAAGAAAATCGGTCCAAAAAGACCCAATCTTTACACAACCGAAGTTGGTATAGTGTGAGAAATTGATGTTTTATACCTTGTAAGCTGGGGATGGACATTTGTAAGCCAATTAAGGGTCTGTTGAAGTGCTTTGTGAGAACATACCTTTTGTCGCGATGGTTCGCGATGCAGCTGAGTGTGATGAAATGGTATTGTTGGTTAAGCTTCTGCAAGATTGGTCTCGGTGGTCCGGATCGAAGATGAGGATGACATAATAGTAATTGTGGCAATTGTTCGAGGACACGGGGCAATGACCAGGCAAGCATGACACCTCAGGACCTAAGGTTCGAGCTTAAACTGGGGCAATTCTGGTGGCTCAAATTTTTGGGGTGTGACACTTATAGAGTTTCACTACTTTAATAAGGAGGATCATAGATTTACATTTGTTTGCTCACCCTTTAATGAGGGAAGGTGTTGGCTCGCCCTTTAATAAGGGGAGGTTTCAGCTCAACCCTTTAATATGGGGAGGTGTCCCTTTAAAGTTTGGGCCAATATGCACGGTCCATTTGACTATGGATGGTTTGTAATGCCAAATAATAATGTACAATTTTTTGCACAGTCCCTTTGGGATTCGGTTTGATGTTATGTTTTGTGAGTGTACCAGAGACATTAATGTGAGTGTACCGAAGTCATCAGTTGTTAGCATCAATTAATGTTAAGGTCAGCAACAAGTGGTTCCACATTACAAGTGGCCACGGACCGTGTTTGGCACCTTAGAACTGGCCATGAACTGTGTTGCGTATAAATAAGATGATAGAGATTCGCAACTGTCCTTGTTTGCTTGGATACAAATGGGTCATTGTGATGATGCAGATAGCGTTGCCACCATCTTTCTCGTACTTCATTTAGTGGTTTTGCCACTCAGAAGAGAGGACATGTATTTTGTGGAAGGCTCAACCTGATCATGTTCGAAAGGTAATTCCTTTGTTTCCCATTGACTGCGCTAATTGTTAATGCAATTTTCATTCACGATTCGATTCAGCTCTAGTTCCTATAAGATAAAGAGGAGATGAGACCAAACTAGCACCGGTGGAGTGTCGACTGGTGAGTCTCCGACGCTCAAGTTAGTGAACGGAGACCATCAATTAAGGAAGAGTAATTATAGTATTAAAATGTTATGTACTTATCCATTACCCTCTCTCTCATTTATGGAGGTCCAATTACTGTATTCAATGTTGTTCAAATTCCATCCAATTTTTTTAGATTGTTTGAATTTGAATCGTCTTAGACGGATAGGACTACGTCGTCTGACTACTTCAATATAAGTGTTTGAATTAAAATGGCCCCATCCTATTATGTTGGTGTGATAGCTTATCAAATTTTCCCTATCAGTTAAACTAATAGGAAAAATCTTATCAATATTTCCAATAGTCAGATAAGGGTTAGATAATCAATATTTGAATATACAGACCGTTTAGGTTTAGATCATATTAGGAATAAATCGTTCGTTTAGAGATTCAATTTTTTTATTATTCATTTTTTGAAATAGGATTATAAATGGAAATTGCATATGTTTTAAATATAATTTACATATGTGGAGACTTGTTTAGAGGTCCGAGGATTTTTATAAGTCATTCGGCTCATTATAAAATTTTGGGTCGTTGGGACCCGGGACGGGGGTCTGGTGGGCCTGGGAATCCACATATTTTTTTGAAATTTTTTATTTTTGATTATAGACCAATTAGAATATTAGAAGAGACATAGAGTCAATTTCAAGGCCATAGCCACTTTTGAATTCAAAAATAGAGGTCGGAAGGTACATTAACTGAACCAAGGGCGTTTTGGTCATTTTACCCCCTAGGGCTTATAGATATCTGGAGCACATATATTTATAGCCACTTTCTCTCTCTAAAATTTTGCATTTCTCTCTTCCCTCTCAAGCTCTCTAGTTTCTCTCAAAGATTTAGAGACCTTGAGGCTTGATTCGGAAGGTGCCGAAGAAGAAAAATTTGTTCTACGTGGCGAGGGTGTCATTTTGAACCGAACAAAGCTAGGTTTGGGCAATTTTTGAGTTGGAGGATTTGGGGTATATCTTGAGATTTTATTTCTTAAGGTAATAAAAGTTTAAGTTCATGTTACAAGTATAAAATTGATGTTTTCATGTTGTATATGATCATATGAGATTTTAAGATAAAATTCTTGCTTTAAATTGATGCATATATTTTTTCTTGGATAGAAAATGATTGATATATGATATAGAATGCATGAACTGCTGGTGTATACTTTATGTGAAGTATATTGCATATATAGGATTTTGGTGATTTCCTAGTTTCAATGTGAAAATTTGTTAAAAAGGTTGAATGAGTGCATATGTCAATATGATTTCTTACGTGACATGCTAGAAATGGATATAGGATATGAAATAGGTGCAATGCATCAAAACTTGTGTTTGTCTATGCTAAACATGACATGTTTGGCTTGTGTGGGGTGATATCTCAGAAATGCCTCATGTAGAAAATAGAGAGGGAAAAGATCTTCTGGGGTTGAAAGACCTCAAACTTGTGCAAGAGGGTTGGTTATCGGTTGGTTAGTAGCCCAAAAATAACTAGGACATGGGGTATGTGGCTTCGACATGTATTTGGATTGGGTGTGTGAGTGTGAGTAGAATTCTGAGGATAATATAGATTATGTGAGTAATGTGATTTTGTGTTGGGTTTATGTTCGAATTACCTTGTTCTTGTCATATGTTATATATGATGGAATTGTGCATTATTGCATGTTTAAATTGAGCTTTTATGGTTGTCAAGCATATTAATGTACATGCCATGTGAAAATGTGAATTTTGGGTGTTTGACTATAATGCTAGGAAGTATGACACGTGGCTGTGCTATGCATGTTGATGATATATGTATTAAAATGAAATGTGAACTTGGGAGGATTGAACAACATCTAAGTCAGGTTTAGAGTTAGAAGAACAATTTTTTTGGTTGTTTTTATGTTATGCACATTCAGAATGTGGACATGGTGCACTTAGAATTGTATAAGTAGACTTATGCTTTTGGAATATTGTGTATAGGCAATTGTGCCTTGAATTTCAAATTTGTACTTAATGTATATGATTCAAGCATGCTTTCGTGAGAATGAAGTTTAATGATTTAGTCGATGTTTATACATGCTATGGATGTTATGGGGATGATAATTAAGTTTTAAGAATGCATATATATGAGGAATGGTGAGATTAGTTCAAAAATGAACAAAATGTGTAGCTTATGAACATTTAGAAAATTTTGCAGAATTCTCAATCAAGGGATTATAATGCATCGTAATCTTCATTATGATGGATCCTAATTTGGCGATACATCATAAATCCCATGACGATGGATCATAAAATTGCACTATAAGATTTTTAGGTTTTAACGACAGGTTTTTTACGACTGGCCCATGTAGTTCGTCGTAAAAAGTATATTCCATGATGGGCCCGTGTAGCCTGCCCTAGAAAGTTTGTTTCCACAACGAGCCATTAGGCCCGTAGTAAAAAGTAAGTTTCCACGACGGGCCATTGGCCCGTCCTAGAAATATTTATTCTTATTACGGGCTTTGCCCGTCATTGAAAGTTTTTTAAAAATAAGAACAAATAATTTCATGCTTTTATTTTGGTTTCCCGCGAGATACACTTTTCCTCTCTCACATGCGTTCAATTTTCTCCCTCACTTCAGACTTTCTCTAATTGATCAAAGCCATCTGATTATACACATTCCCTCAGCTCACATGTGTCCAATTTTCTTTCTCACTTCAGACTTTCGAATCGAAGCCATCTGATTATACACATTCCCTCAGCTCTACCCAAAATCTCAACCCATCATCTTTGTTCCTCAACCAAATTTAAACTCAATCTCACTCAACTATCAAAGCCCTAACCCAATCTCACTCACCGATTGAAACCCTAACCCAATCCCACTCACTGATCGAAGCCCTAACCCAATCTCTTTCCCTTCGGTGAGAGCCCTAACCTAATCTCACTCGTTGATTGAGTCAGCTGACAAAATGTTGAGAGAAAATAGTGAAGTTACGGAAGATTTACAGACTATAATGTAATTATCACATTCGGCACAGTGAAACCTGTACTCACAGGTTATCAAATTCATACATAATTTGTAAGGTTAGTAAGTTTAGTGTATGACTAATACCATATAGCTTCTTCGTACTTTCATGTGAACTCCCAATATAGTTCCTTGATACTTGGATGTGAACTCTTAAATCTTGCAAGGGATCGTTCATAAATGTCAGAAATTAATTATGCTACAGCATTCAGCTTTAAGATTTTATTTTATATAGATATCTTGTTCTTTGTTGTTTCAAGCTATCCGATTTTGTCTGGGAAAAGAAAAGCTCTTTTCTTTTATTAGTTAACTGACGATTAAATTTACAGTTTAGAGTTAACCAAAATGTTAAGATGTTAGAGATAACAATATTCCTCTGCTAGGAGCTGATTATAAATGACATGAGTACTTTGGTTTTGGTAACATTTCAAGGCTTCCAAGTTGCAACCACACACACCCAACCTGGTCATTTTCAGCTATAGATAAATATAAAGTGCATAATTTCATGAATTGATAATTATTATTCATCTGAACAATAATATTACTATTGAAATTGATGGTAGAGCATTTTTTTTAAAGGAAGTTTGTTTATGCCCTCTAATTACATAAACTCAAAAAGAAGAAAATTATCCCTTCATTACTTGACTTCTGCATTGGAGAAAATAATTAAGAATCTGAGATCTTTATTGTTTTTTTGTTTATCTTACACTCACTTTTCTAACCAATTTTCTATTTTTGCCCCTTAAATTCTCTTCTTTGGTTTACTGAAATGTTACTGATATCTACCTAGGGGTTACCAGTTACCACCAAGTCTTTTAGCTCAAGTGGTTTCTCTTCATCCTTCCATATGGGAGGTGGAGGGTTCAAGTCCCCCTTGAGACATAGTGGACGCATGTCTTAAAGATGAGTGCGCATCTTGTTGCTTATATATATAAAAAAGGATATCTAATTAGGGATTTATCATCTAAAAAAATTAGGGAGAAGTGAAGACATGGGGGTATATGTTTGTGTGTGTATGTATGCAGATGTCTATAGTAGTATCTACATTTTTTTTAAAGAACCTAAACTTTAGTACTAATATGCGTACCTTATATAACCTCTTATTTTCCCATTCATGTCATTAAATTGGAACATGTTGCGCATACAATATAATTTGATTGTTACTGCCCATTTAGCTTATGAAATTAAGACAATTTTCTATTGTAGGTAATACTATATATATTTAGAATTACATGTATGTGTGTTTTAGTAAGAAACTAACCTTCGGCAAAGTTTATCTGTATGATGGTGCCAATCCCTCCATTTCCTTGAGTGATATCAATGATTTTAATAGCCTGTGGCATGAGTTTTGGGGTCAAGTTGTGAGAGTCAAGGATTGATGCCATGAATAAGCTTGCTGGAGGAATGGTGTTGGTATGTTTGTCATTGAAAGTGGGGACACCTATTATTTGCCTAGAGTTTTCAAGATAATTAGGGAGCAATTAATAAAGGGGCTGGCTAAGGATGGAATTTTATTTGAATAGGGCTGGCTAAGGATAGAATTTTATTTAGCTAAAATGATTTTTAAATGATTTTCTACCACAGTTACTGATGCACTTATTGCTTGATGCACTGCAATAGAAAAATTCCAGATTATATACTTCCAATCTATTTCTGATTGTTGAATTCTTATTTTTTGATTCCTGATTGACCAATATGACATATAATCTACATATTTAAAATAAAAATAAAAAATAAAAAATAAAAAAACAAGAAGAAGAAGAAGAAGAAGAAGAAGAAGAAAATATGTCATGTACTCTGTTCAACATTGAAAATTCATTAAGTCTTTTTAGGGTGTTTTTCTTTTCTCATCTTTTTAAATATAAAGAACAGGGGAGTGGTGTCTTACCTGTTGGCATATTAGTTATAATCCTGTTGTCCTATTTTTCCATGTAGAGTGAGTCATCTTTCATTGCTTGTTGATGGCTTTCATCTTTCATTTCGTGTTGTAACTGCAGAACGTACTCCAGGTACGAGGAAGGCCTAGAATTTTATAATCTAATATTTAGTAGGTTTCATTTTGCTTTTGAAGAGATGGTTTACAATTTTAAAATTTTCACTTTAAATGGCTTACAAAAATTTCATGTAAGGGCCAATATAAACATTATCTAACTCCACTCTAGCTTGATTATATACTTATATAAAGTGTTGCACACGGAGATAGGTCTAAAGTCAGAAACATAAGTAGGGTTTTCAACCTTAGGAATAAGAGTAAGAATTGTTGCATTTATCTCCTTAAGCAACTTCCCGGCCAGTGATGAAAAAAGATTGCACCGCTTTAGTAACAATATGCCAAGTCTTCTTATAGAACACTGCATTAAACCCATCACTACTAGGAGCCTTGTCATCTTTCAGGGAAAAGAATGTTTGTTTAATTTCCTCATCAGTCACAGGCCTCAGCATATTCATCCTTTGATCTTCTGTTATTAGAGATTGAACATAATTGCTTAAGTCAGGAATAACTTGTTCATCACCATCTTTACTTAATAATCGCTTATAAAACTTCAAGATTTCCTCCACAACCAAATCCTTTTGTTTCAGTCTCTGGCCCTCATCATTAAGAATTAACAGAATGCTGTTGTGTTGCCTTCTGTGCACAACAACTTTATGGAAATACTTTGTGTTTCTATCCCCCAATTGTAACCACTGTATTCTAGATTGCTGTCTATATAAAGACTCTTTAGCTTTTGCCAAAGTCTGCAATTTATGGAAACAATTCCTCTCCTCTACTTGTAGCTGAATGTTAATAGGGTCTCCATCAAGATGCCTTTGTTTATCTGCTAAATCCCTCCTTGCATTATTCATTTTGTTGGATAAGTCATTGAAATGCCTACCATTTAACACTTTTAAACCAGCTTTAATCATTTTTAACTTCTGGGTTACTCTAAACATAGGAGTACCCTGCACCTTTTTATGCCACACCTCAGCTACCAAAGGATAGAAATCAGGATGCTCAATGAGATGGTTATTAAATTTGAAAGGTTTTTAAATTTATGCTTCTGGGTACTAGAGTCAATCTTCACCAGCATAAGAGAATGGTCAGATAGACCAGCAGTTTCAATAATAGCTTCAGAGTTATTAAACGTGGAAAACTAACAATCATTGACTAAGATTCTGTTTAGTTTCCTAAATGAAGTAGAATTGGACCAGGTAAACTTGACTCCAGAATGCTTCAAATCCAGGAGCTCAGCAGCATCAATACACTCTCCAAACTCCTTCATACTCTCTGTCCACTCAGTAGAACCACCCAGTTTCTCATGTCTTAACCTAATTGCATTAAAATTCCCAGCCAGCACCCAAGCATCATTAGCATGATCTTGAGCCAAATTCAGTAATTCAGACCATAGCAACCTTCTTTTCATACTACAATTATCACCATAGATCCAAGTAGCCACAAAATTACCAGAGCTACCTCTCACCTTAACATAATAATGAATGAACTGGTCACTTATTTTTAGAACATTCACCTCCACACGATTATTACCCCAGCATACCCAAATCCTCCCTCTAGTAGAGAATTGATAATTATGCTCCATCATCCAACCCTTAGCAATATTATTCAGGATCCTCTCTTTTTTTTTTTTTTTGAAAGTTAAGCTGGTCAATTACAAAACCAAGGACGGCAAAAGCCATACAGCCTACGAGGGGCATACCCCAAGAAAACTCCACAAACTTAAGTGGAACCCCCAAACCCACCATAGAAGCATGAACCACATCAGGAACCTACAACTTACAATAAGACTCACCATCCCTGAAATACCCTCCAGAAAATTTCGCGCATGAGGTGGCCAGTCTCATACACAAAATCTGGAAGATACATACAACTGGTAGCAACAAGCATAGAATACAAAAGATATAATGAACAATTTTCTAATTGCAGAAAAGAAAGTTCCTCTGAATTAAAATAACTGTTAACTAAATAAGTATATGTTCGGTAATACAATTTGAAAGTCCTGTAACCCAAGGACCCCTTAACCAGAATGAACCAAAGTTTTTAATTCTAAAATTAATACCAACAATCAAAGTCTCAAAAGGTCATAATATGACTCTTGAAGAAGACAAGTTCCTACCCTGTAACTGATGAGATGAGACGTCTGCTACAACCAAACCCTAAAACTCTATCCTCGCGGTGGAACCTGTCTGAAACCTGAAATATCAACAAAGTGGGTTAAACCCACGAGCAAGTTTTATCTACTACATCCCAATCAGAGAACCAATATACATACCCTCAGTATAAGGGACACAAAAGAAAACAATAGATTTAACATACAAGCTATTCTTATTCCAGTTTCATGTTTTCAAAACAACAGTCATTAATTATAATATCCCACCCAAATCCTTATTACGCAAAAGTAATCACATTTCTTATGTTCAGCAGAAATAAACATAACATGAAATAATGTCAAGTTTAAGCAATCCTAACATGCCATCATTTAATCTTTTGATACCTTAATAGGTATAGATATATATATACTAGTCATTCCTATTTAGTTCATGTTTTTCAGAAGTAAAATAATCTTATACATTGTTCCAACAAACCCTTATCATCCAACAATGAACACATTCTTTAAGTTCAAAATAAGGAAAACATATGCATACATGTATAGATACCTTATTAGGTATGGGCGATCCTGACACGCCAAATAAAATGTATAGATACCTTATTAGGTATGGGCGATCCTGACACGCCGGGCAATCCTTACATGCCAAATAAAATACATAGATACCTTATTAGGTATGGGCGATCCTGACACGCCGGGCAATCCTTACATGCCAAAATAAAATGCATAGATACATTCCAATATGCAATACAAAATAACAAAGTGCATTATGATTTAATTTGCACAAACCGTTATTTCAAATCATCCAACATGAAATTATCATCATAAGATAAATCGTTCACAAGTAGACTATAATCAAGTATTTGATGGGCATTTATATCCTTAAAGAAAATTACATTCAAGTAAATCAAATAGCTCAAACATCCATTAAAGAAGCAATTTCCCAACTCAACCTTCAATGCACTTAAATATATGAGGGAGTCTAAACCTAACTTTTATCTAGGTTTCTGGGCATATTCTACTGCTAAGAACCCTATTAAATCATGCTGGAATTTCCTAGAATTTTTGAGAATTTTAAAAATTATTATTCTAGCAAAAAGAAAATAAACATAATTCGAGGCATACTTTTACAACCAACACAATCACAAGGGAGACTCATTTTGACATGAAATTTAAAACCCAAGTGCATTTTAATCCTATAAAGTTACCTAAATTTTTCTTGAATTTTCTGGAATTTTAAAATATTTTCTAAAAATAAAAGAAGGTGAAAATCCAACTTTTAGACACTTTAAAAATAAACTGAACAACAAGGAAAGATTATTTTTAGTTGAAAATTTAAACCCAAGTGTATTTATCCTCCAGAGAATTACAGTAAAAATTTGGGAATTTTTGGAATTATAAAACTATTTTCTAAAATTACAGAATATGAAAAACCCAACTTTTGGACACTTTAAAAATCAATTGAACAACAAGGAAAGATCATTTTGAGTTGAAAATTTAAACCCAAGTGTATTTAGCCTTCAAAGAGCTACAGTAAAAATTTCGGAATTTTTGGAAATTTCTAACTATTTTCTAAAATTAAAGAGGCTGAAAAATCCAGTTTTTAGACACTTTAAAAATTAATTTAAAGACAATGGTAAATCATTTCGACATGAAATTTAAACCCCAAGCTCCTTAAGCTCCCAGTAAGTTGACATAAAATTTTGGGAATTTTTAGATTTATAAAAGTATTTTTAAAAATGATTTTTCCAGATTTTCAAGTTTTCCCAAAAATTTCAAAAATACAAAATAAATATCAAAACAATTCGGAATTGGCCCATATTGGACCCAGAGGTGGGCCCCCGCGAGTGGGGCCCGAAAACAATTTCAGCGCCACCGGCGCCGGCGGCACGCGCCCCCACGCGCAAGCGAACGCGTGGCCCCTTTTTTTTTTTTTCTTTCTTCTTCCTTCTTCCCCGGCTGAAGCTCCAGCGGCCAACAATGGAGGCCGAGCTTCCCGATCACTTTCCGATCACTTCCGAGCACCGAATCGCGCATATGAATATACCATTGAACTCGTATCGATCTAAGCTACGTATTGGTACCAAAATTATCCCCTCTCGCGGACTAAATCAAAAACGCCCAATTTCAAGTTTCGAAAATCTAAAATTTTAAACTCAATTTCCCGTCAATCTACCCAACGGTTCATAACGAAACTTTCAAGGATTGTTCTAGGAAGTAAGATCTACCTTTTAATCGGAACAAAATCCCTCAAAAATGATAAACACAGTAGACCCAAATTTCATGTTCGTATATATATACACCCGCCTATACAATCATATATACATGTATATACATATGCAAAAATACTCTAAAACAGTACCAAAACTCCAAAATGCTAATGTTTAATTCACAAAATTATTCTTAGCATGCAAAATCATTTAATTTCATAAATAAATGCATACAAATTTCTAGCAACATGTTTATACAATTAGCATAATTAATTCTCACAAAATTTATCAACAGAGAAAACAACATACAATTAAACAACATACAATTATATACAAATTTCCAAAATAAACACAATCCTCAAACCTAGACTATGCATACGGATTCAAAGGGGAAGAGAAGAATCAAACTTGCCTCTTTGACGATTCAAACACTCGTTCATCCGAACTCCTTCTCTCTTTCGTTTACTCTCCTGATTTTTGTGCGTAATGCAAACGGCAGAAACCCTAATTTCTATTATCTTTTGTCCTAATCATTTTTATTCTATTATTATTATTATTTTTTTCTAAAAACTAAATAACTAATAATAATAATAATAATAATAACCATAATAATATAACTATAATCATGGCCCAACAACTTAAGCATATCCTTAGTCCAACCATTCCAGCCCAGATTCCTTCCTAGCCCAATCCAAAGCATTTAAAATATTTAAATCAAATAATACACAATCAATAAACAATTCATATAAATTGATAAAATAAAAATAGAGCAATTCACATGAAATGAAAGAATTTATAAAGACAACCAATTCACATAAAATAATAATTGTATAAAGATCTAACAATTCACATGAAATGATAAAATGCATATAAAGGCATTCCACATGAATTGAAAAATAATAATAATAATAATATAAAGAAATTTAAATTCTTTAAAATAATAGACGTCCAAATTTTCCGGGGTATTACAATCCCACATGAAACACAATCCCAATCCTCCATTGGACATATTGAATACATCCAAGACTCTATAGCATATGCTAACATAATTGTGACAACATAATACAATAATATTTGAAACACTTCTACAGCTCCAGCCCTTACAATTAACGTGTGCAAATAGTAGAAACCTATCACAGTCCCTTCCAGCTTCAAATAGCTCCACCACTTTCTGCTAGAGATTGGGATTCTCAAAAATAAATTGGATCCCAAGGATAACACAATATTTGTATATTGCTTCCCAAAGACTAACCCCATATCAGAATTTGGACGCCAGTTAATCAAACCTGACTGCTGCACCTCCATACCAATACCAAGCAGCTTTTGCATAATTACTCTCGACTTCAGGTCTGCCAAATAAATTCGGGAAGGTTCCATTCTTTTTGGATCCATAAATGCATTCAATTTTTATCAAAATTAGATAGGGAGAATAGCCGAAATCTTACTACTTGGATAATCTCATTGATGATGGCTGCCTCAGTCCTATACTCATCTGCATAAATCCTCTTGTTCCTTTCTCTCCACACCTTATAGATCGTAGCAGCAAAGGCCAACCCGTTGATAGTAGCTACCAGAGACCTCCCCTTTAGCACCAATGAAGCCCACTGCACCATAGCATTCCACCTTTCGGGCCATTGCATCCAACATTTGCTTCTTATTGTATGCCAGATCCTGCAAGTAAATCCACATTCAAAAAATAGGTGCTCTCTGTCTTCAATAATATGATTGCAAAACACACAACATCTTATCTGCACCAATCCCAGTTTCATCAATCTGCTCTGAGTCCATATCCTATCTTGAATCACCAACCACAGTAAGAGTGCATGCTTTAGAATTGCATGCTTGAACCAGACTATGTCCCTCCAATTAACTTTACTCTGCTTGTGTCTAAGAAACTCCCAAGTTGATTTAATAGTGAATATACCCTTACCATGCACCCACTCAATCTTATCCTCCTGAAAGGAGTTTGGTTTAAATTCAGTAAGAATACTGCTTCTCAAGCTCATCCATTCCATGGTGTTAGTAACAGGCCAATGCCATTCACTACCTTGAATAACATTAGCCACTACAACATCCGTGCCCATTCCTGAATCTCTTATAATTCTATTGTGATACTTCAACTCTATAGGCCCATCCGGAAGCCAATTATCATACCAAAGAGAAGTTAACATACCATTCCCTATCTTATAGTGGACAGCAAGTCTCAGAGTGCCCCTCATTTTCAAAATTCTCCTCCAAGTCCATGAGCAGTTTGATGCTATTTTAAGAGTCCAGAAATTTTTGTTTTTTATTAGATAAGATTTGACCTAGGCAGCCCAAAGAGAATCTGAGTTAGGTTGAATAACTTTCCAAAGGTGCTTAGCCATTGCTGTTACATTCCACACCTCAATATCTTTAATACCCAGCCCCCCTTCTGATTTGGGTAAACAAATATCCTTCCATGCCACTTTATTACCCCCTTCATTCAGACTTTGACCTTTCCACAAGAACCTTCTCATGATAGCAGATATTTCTTTCATAATGGATTTTGGCAGCACAAAAGTAGAAGCCCAGTATACTTGAACAGAAAATAACAAAGAGCTTATCAATTGCATCCTTCCAGCATAAGATATATACTTACTAGTCCATGATCTGACTCTATTAGTAATTCTCTCAACCAAGGAACTACAATGCTCCTTCTTTAGTTTAGATGATAGATGAGGGACTCCCAAGTGTTGAACTGGGAGGAATCCAGCAAAAAAATGCAATTCAGATAGGATTTGATCATAATAGTTTTGATCTAATCCTGAATGAAACAACACACTCTTTGAGATATTCGGCATTAAACCAAACATAGCCCCAAAAGAATGGATAGCACCCTTCAAAACCCTTATAGAGTTTACATTTCCAGCTGAGAATAACATCAGATCATCCGCAAATATCAAGCTAGAAATTTTTTGTTCAGAGCACTTCCAGTGATAATCAAACTGTCCTTGATCAATCTGCTACTTTAATATACCTGTAAGAACCTCCATCCCCATAGCAAATAAATAGGGTGACATTGGATCACCTTGTCTTAACCCCCTCCCATTCTCAAAGTATCCTTCTAAGCTGCCATTCAAATTAATGGAGAACTTAGTAGTGGTCATACAGGTTAGAATCCACTTTATAATCTTCTCTAGAAATTTGAAGGCCTTTAGAGTAGCGTCCATGAATCTCCATGACACAGTATCATAGGTCTTTTTAAGATCCACTTTCATTGCAACCCTGGCTGGTTTATTGTTTCTATGGTAATTCCTTAGTAATTCCTAAGCAAGCAATATGTTATCTGTGATACTTGTAGGAACAAAAGCCCCTTGGTTGTTGTTAATACATGTACCCAGAACAGGTTTTATCTTGTTAGCAATAATCTTGGCAATACACTTATACATCACATTACAAACTGAGATAGGTCTGAAATCACCAACAAAAGTAGGATTCTGAACCATGGGGACTAATGTGATAATTGTAGAATTCACCTCCTTCAAAATCTTTCCTATTGAAAAGAAATTCAATATAGCTTTAGTAACATCAGCCCCTATAATATGCCATGTTCTTTTGAAAAAAAGGGCATTATACCCATCACTTCCCGGAGCTTTATCATCCTTCAAAGAGATAATAGTTTCTTGAACCTCCTCTTTAGTTACTTGCCTTTGCATTCTCTGAGCTTGCTCTTCTGTAATAGGCTTAGAGATGTATTGTTGCAAATCAAGCATTTCTCCATCTTCACTTTGTTTGCTTAAAAGATTCTTATAGAAATTGATAATTTCATCAGCAACCTCATTTTTTTGATCAATCCTATGCCGATCCTCTATAGTAATTGACATAATAGCATTATGTTTCCTTCTTTAGGTAGCTTGTTTATGGAAGAAAGGAGTATTCTTATCCCCCAAGTGAAGCCACTGTATTCTAGATTGTTGTCTAAAGAAAGTCTCTTCTACTTTCATCATTATCTAATAGTTGTGCAGACATGTTTTCTTCTCTTCTTATAAATCATTTTGAAGGGGATTGTTATCAATTTTTCTTTGAACATTTCCCAGCTTCAATCTGGCTTCCTTAACTTTGCTTGGCAGATCTTCAAAGTGCTTCAAATTTAGTTTCTTTAACTCAGCTTTTAACATCTTTAGTTTCTAAACCACTCCAAACATAGGTGTACCTTTGGTCTTGGAATTCCAGACTTTGGAAACAGTAGAAAAGAAGTCAGGGTGTTCCATCAAGAAATTGTTTAATCTGAAGGCCTTCTTGGATTACTTCACTTCAGAGTACAATTTCAAAATAATCAGAGCATGATCAGAAATACTGGGGGGGATCGAAAATAGCTTCAGACATGTTGTACTACATTCCCCAGCATTCATTAACCAATATTCTATCCAACTTTCTAAAAAATATACCATTAGACCAGGTAAACTTCATACCTGTGTTCCTCAAATCACTTAGCTCTACCTCTTCAATGCATGATCCAAACTCTTTCATATTGTCAGACCATTCAGTAGACCCCCCCAACCTTTCATGTCTAAATCTGATAGCATTAAAATCCCCAACTAAAAACCAAGGGTCATTTTTATGAGACACAGCAAGAGCAACCATTTCTATCCACAAATGCCTTCTTTCCACATAACAGTTTGATCCATATATAAAAGTAGCAAAACAGCTAAACAAACTAAGCTTATCTATAATTCTGCAATGAATACCTTGAGCTGTGCTGTTAATACAGGAAACCTCCAATTTATCCTTATCCCACATAACCCATATTCTACCATTTGGAGCATAATTATAGTTATGAATTAAGCCCCAACCTGGAGCTACACACCTAATGACCTTATCCACATTTAGCCATTTTAGTTTTGTTTCCACAAGACCATGAAGCTGAAATAATACTATTTTAGCACCCTCATTTCATTTTGTTTAAGGGCACTATTAAGCCCCCTAATATTCCATGTCCCCAAATTCATCATTGACTATTCAAATTTACAAGCACCACCTCATTATCCCCTTGCTGAGGGATATCAATTCTCTTACCCCTCTTAGCCTTTACTAGTTTAGGTTTCTCCCTACCATCATCCATGTGCTTAGAGATAACACTAATTGCAGGAATTAATTGCTTACCTCCAGTAGCTTTAGAGACTCCAATTTTAGTAGTAGCTATATCAACAGTACCCTCAGCCATAGCATATTCAGCAACAATCATCCCATCCCCATTCTGCTGCATATCAGGTGCATTAGCTAAGACACAATCATCTGTTGTTTCAACTCTATTCAGGTTCTCATCCATAGGCTTAACTTTGTCTTTCTCATCTTCCAGGTCCCCATCTTCACTTTCCTCTTCTAAATCACTCAATGCCTAAAACTGATTAACATTCCCATCACCATTCTATTTACCAGTATGCTCTTGGTCAATGCTACCCGTTATGTTTTCCTGAGCATTGTTGTCAGCTTTATTCCCCTTCTTATTCACCACCCTCCAAATTTGTGTACCAGCAGACTCCTGTTCCAATACTTTATTCTTTTCCATTTCCTCTTTCTTCAATGCACAATTCTTATTGGAATGCCCAAAACTATGACATAATGTACATAATAGGGGTTTCCACTGATATTCCACTAAGATAGGGATCTTCGAACCATTTTTGAGCTTCAGTTTGAATTCCGAAATCAACTCCTGTTCAGGTTCAATCTCAACACAAAATCTCGCATAACTAATTCTCTTCTTCATCAATGTCATTGTGTCAGCATTTAATGGCTTCCCCACAGCACTTGCTATATAGCTCAAACCAGTTGTAGTCCAATATTCCATAGGAATATTGTAAAGTTTGACCCAGACAGGCAACCTATCTAGCTTATCCTTATGTAATTCCATTCCTTCTTGCCACTTTTTCAGCACTACATGTCTACCCAGGATATGCCATGGCCCCTGTTCATTCACAGCATCTCTACTAGCCTCATCATCAAATTTAAAGAAGAAAAATCCCTTCTCTGTACCCAACACCTCCCTCAAACCCAAGTTTCCCCATAGTTTATACACTACAGAACTCATTACAGGGTAAGGTAGACGACGATCAATAAAGGCAACCTATCCAGCTTATCATTAAATTGGTTTTTTTTTAATAAAAATTATCAGGAAAAGAGCTTAATTTAAATCTATCTAACCATTAATTTCCTTCATTTTCACTCCTAGATTTCTTTGTAATATGAGACAGATGATGGCAATTGCGATTGTGCAGGACTACTTGAATGATAGACATCCAGCATATAGGACCCAGAGTGCTAAAAGGATGCTCATACGTAGGAAGAAGACAGTAGCTAAAAGCCTAGTGAATTCTAAAATAACTAGATTGGTCACATGTTGGGTGATCATTAATTGTTTGGCTCCATTGTTGTTTGCCATTTTATTTTTAGTATATCTGGGATTTGGGGGGTTAACATCTCTCTCTCAGGACTTAGGAGGGTAGGAAGTGTGGGACTCTAATCCTACGATAAATACTAGAGATGTCAAAGGGGTGAAGCTTCTTTGCATAGAAAGCGCTGGTAAAAGATAAGTTTCAACAACGCACAGAAACGAAGTGTTAGTAGATATGTTTCGCCAGCGCAAAAAAAAAAATGAGCACAGGTAAAAGCTAAAATTTATAAAGGGAATATTTTGCCAATTAAACCACTTGCGCTCATTTACTACTGAGTGACTCTCCCATTGAGTTTGTCGATTTTTAGAAACGGTTTCCTTTTTCGATTTCTTGTCAGAATTTTTTCTTCATGTTCATCAAGCCATGACCGATATATTTTTATCGAGCATCGTACCATTGATATCCTAATTTTTAGTTGAATATTTCTCTCTTGTTTTTGAAAATTAATTCCTAAATTTCTATTTTGCAGGAGGAATTGATAGAAGAACTCAAACCGCTATTTGATTATAGTCATGTTCAATCTCTCGACATTGTATGCCTCGACGGTTAGTTCTTATTTATCTCCCATCTCTCTCTATGTACACACGTATATGTACACTTTCTATTTATGTGTGTGATTTTCGGTTTTCAATTTCTTCTATCTTTTTTCTTCCTTTTCAATTTTCAAATGATTGTTCAAACTGTCAAACCCTAACCCCACTTTTCCCCCAAATTGGTCGAATAGGTTTGAGTTCATAGTCACTTCCTTTTTGTTGAACATTATGTTTTAAGTGGAAGTATTATGATTGTTTTCCCCTCTGTTTTGATTAGTGACACTTTTGACTCTAACTTTCTTATTTTACTTTATAAGTTATAGTTTTCACTTTCATAACAGGTTTGTATGCTTCATTTTTTATAAAACTAGTTATCTAGAAGTGAATTCTATATGTGGTAATTTCCAAAGACTTCAGTTAGGCAGTGAATTGAACTGTCCATATTATTTTCTGTATGCAGTTTCGAGTTGATATTTTCCTCAGAGGATTTTTTCTATGCCCTACATTTTGTCATTTGTTTCACGATGAACCTTGTTTAGGTTTATTGGTCACTTCTACTAGTAGTTGCCAATTGTTGAATAAATTAGCAAGGAGACATGGATAAAGGCTGGATGCACCTTCATAATAGGTTATTATAACCTAAATAACCTTACCCATAACAATTTAGACATTATACCTGTCATTCTTATCATAATGAAAATTTTGACTTTCCAATTGTAGAGCTTCAACGGAGTATTTAAATGGAGCACATAAATTTTCCAATTGGGCCCAACGTAATGCATGAATCCAGCTAAGATTATATGCCCCTATAAACATTGTTTAAACTCACAATATCAACATTTTAATACGGTGTACGAGCACTTAGTGATCAATGGAATGGATTCTACTTATACTGTATGGGCCTTTCATGGAGAGAATCGGATTACATATGTAGAAAATGAAGGTACTGAAGATGGTGTGGAAATGCCTGGAATGTATGAGATGTTTAGAGATGTGTATTTTGATGGTGAAGAAAATGCTACAACGAATCCCACTTATGGAAGTAGAGAGTTTGAGTTCAGAGAGGCATTGGAAAAGGCTGAAACTCCTCTATATCCTAATTGCACGAAGTATACAATTATGTCAGCAACAGTTGCTTTATATAAGCACAAAGCTGCTCATAATATATCGGATATTGGATTTGATGAGCTTCTTAAGATTATTCGTGATATGCTTCCAACATATAATAACCTTCCGGAGGGGATCAATGCAACAAAGAAGTTATTGAAGATATTTGAGTTGGGGTATGAAAAAATACATGCGTGTATCAATGATTGTTGTCTTTTTAGAAAATAAAATGAGAATCTAATTGCATGCCCAAAATGTGGTGCTTCACGGTGGAAAGTGAATGAACATAGTAAAAAAATTCAAAATGGGATTCCAGCTAAGGTGTTACGGTACTTTCCAATAATACCAAGATTTAGGCGATTATTTTGATCAAATGAAAAGGCTGAACAAGTATTATGGCATTCAACTCATAAAAGTCGGGATAAAAAAATGCGGCATCCAGTTGATTCATGTGCATGGGAATTGATTGATAAAAAGTGGCCGAGTTTTGCATCAGATCCTCAAAATTTGAGGCTTGGCCTTGCAACTGATGGGTTCAATCCATTCGGTGACCTTAGCTCTAAACATAGTTGTTGGCCTATGATTTTAGTAGTATATAATTTTGACCCGTTGCTTTGTATGTCTAAAGAGAATATGATGTTGACGTTGTTAATCTTAGGACCAAAACAACCAGGAAATGACATTGATGTGTATTTGGAGACACTACTAGAAGATTTAAAAGTATTATGGGAAAAAGGTGTTGAGCTTTATGATTCATTCACTAAATCCTTGTTTAATTTGAGGGTGGTTTTGATGTGGACAATCAATGATCTTCCAGCCTATTCTAATTTGTCTGGCCAGGCAACAAAAGGTAAGTTTGGTTGTCTAGTGTGTGTTAAAGACACATATTCTGAATGGTTGAAATCTAGTGGAAAGACTGTGTTCAGGGGTAGTTGGCAATTTCTTCCATTCAATCACCCATATAGAAAGAAGAAAACTTGGTTTGATGGAAAAGAAAAAATGAAGGGGCCACCTAGAGTATTAGCTGGTTCAGAAATTTTTTGCGGCGTTAAGGATTTTCAAAATACATGGGGAAAAAGTAAAAATCAGGAAAAAAGTAAAAAGCGCAAGAAGGAAGAGAAACCTAGCATTTGGCCATGGAAGAAAAAGTCTATATTTTTTGAGTTACCATATTGGGAGGTACACAATTTGAATTCACTTTTATCTTCGGTGGTCATGTTTTTTTTATTTGAGGAATTCACACTCCTTACTAATAATTCTTTTTGCTTGTTATGTTAGGCGTTACCTCTCCGACACAATTTGGATGTGATGCACATTGAAAAAATGTTTGTGAGCGTATTTTTGGCACACTATTGAATATAAAGGAAAAATCAAAGGATGGACTAAAGTCTCGTATGGATTTAAAGCAAATGGGCATTAGGGGAGATTTGCACCCAAAGGAGTTAGGGAAAAAAAATTACTTGCCACCAACACCATATACATTATCGAAGAAAGAGAAGCAATCATTTTGTAAAAGGTTACAACAGCTGAAGTTACCTGATGGTTATAGTTCAAATATTGGGCAATGTGTATCATTGGATGAGTGCAAAATTAGTGGCCTAAAATCTCATGATTGTCATGTTCTTATGCAACAATTGTTGCCTGTAGCTTTACGCGAGACACTGCCAAAAGGTTCGAGGATTGCTATATTTTGCCTATATGCGTATTTTCATGAAATATGCCAAAGGGTGATTGATAGGAATCAATTGGAAAAAATTGAAAATGAAATTGTCGAAACTTTATGTATGTTTGAAAGGTTCTTCCCACCGTCTTTCTTCGACATTATGGTACACGTTACCATTCATATTGCACGAGAAGCTCGTTTATGTGGACCAGTACAATTTCGTTGGATGTATCCATTTGAGAGGTAATTTATTTATAACATTCTTTTATATATGTTATGCAATTACAAATATTATTTAATTTACATGTATATAATTCTATCATTATATTTAGGATGATGAAAGTTTATAAAGGATATGTTAAAAATCGAGCAAGACCTGAGGGGTACATAACAGAAAAGTACTTGGTAGAAGAGTGCATTCAATTTTGTAGCAAGCACATGAAATAAGTCGCTGAAATTGGTGTTCGTCATTCTCAAACTGAAGATATTGAAACTGAAACAATGGAAGGAGGACGCCCACTTTCTAAGGGAATTTCAAAAACCATGTCTAGTGACATGTTAGCCATTGCTTACCATTATGTATTATTCAACAATGAGGAGGTGGAACCATATTTAAAGTAAGATGGTACGAAATTTTTTTAATTTATAACTATTATTGAAAAATAAAATACTTAACTATGTTATTTTCTTATTAGAAAGCATGTGGAGGAACTCAAGGGTTTGGACAGCTGTCGTGCAAGGAATGAAAGCACTCTACAAAAGAAACACATGGAGACCTTCAGTTCATGGTTCAAAACCATGATTAATGCAAGTAGTAATGTGTCAATGATGCTAAAGGGGCTTTCAAATGGGCCTAGGAATGATGTAATTTCTTATTCTGGTTATATTGTGAATGGCCATCGATTTCACACCAAGGATGTCGAGAGAAGCACACAGAATAGTAGTGTTTCTGTTGAAGCTGAAACTATATGTCGATCTAGTGCAAGATACACAAATCAAGTTGTTGAAAGGATATCTTACTATGGTGTTCTGAAAGTATAATTTTGTTAGACTACTACTCATTTCAAGTACCGTTGTTTCATTGTGACTGGGCAAATACTAGAAACGGCATCAAAGTTGAAGATGGATTTACATTGGTTAACCTTCATAAAGGTCAAAGTCAATTTGAAAGTGATCCATTTATCCTTGCGTCACAGACTAAGCAAGTCTTTTATTCTAGGGATACTGAAACGTCAAGTTGGTATGTAGTACTTAAAGTACCACCAAGAGGCAAAATTGACT
The DNA here is from genome assembly GCA_026545225.1 of Cornus controversa. NCBI lineage: Eukaryota > Viridiplantae > Streptophyta > Magnoliopsida > Cornales > Cornaceae > Cornus > Cornus controversa. The sequence continues at coordinate 7,929,486 of CM048849.1, read as the reverse complement.
TGGACACTTTTGAAGAGAATGCTTATATGCCTTATGCTTCATTAGATATATCAAGACTTGAATGTGAAATTCTTGATGATGGCGAACATCATGTACGAGTTGATTGTGAGGGCATAACGTTGTAGAATATTTTCAAATGGGTATTTGGTTACTTGGTTATATTTTTTGGTTTGTAATTGGTTACTTGTAGAATATTTTTTGATGAAACTGAATGGTTGTGATTATGTACCTATCTAAATTTGCATTAAATTCCTTCTTAAATTGGTAATATGTTGTTTCTGGTGCTCTTTTTCTAAATCAATAGTGGCGCCTCCAATATAAACTGAATTATTACTCCTTTGATAAGATTACTGGTCATCTAAAGAGTTTTACTATGTCTGAACATCCTGAAGTAAGTATCAATCTTACTTAATGTTGTTTTATCTTAAATTGATTGTTTTGATTTAAGTATCAACTTTAAACATGTGTATTTTTAATGTTCTTCTTCTTTTAATGCATGTACTTGAATGAAGTCATCTAGACAGTGTGAGACACGTGCAGAACGAAATCGTCGAGCAGCTATGGCTGCAATGATATGTACACCCTCAGTTGTACGCATTTCTGACGGGGGTTCAAATTCTCCAAGGACACCTTCAGGCGATCAATTTAGAGTTGGTGGGGTTTCACCCGATCCTGTTACTTCTCAAGGACCTTCCATTGAGGCTACATCAAATACAAAGAAAAGAAAGGGTAGGGGAAAGTCTCAACTGTACAAGATAGCATCCACACCAAATGAGCGCCTAGTTGTGGATTTTAATGAAAAGGGGCAGCCAGTTGGTGATAATAGTAAGAAGTATAGTTCTTGCCTTGGGGTTCTAGCACGTGAGAGGGTTCCCATAACAATTAAGAGCTGGAAGGATGTGCCTGATTCTCTATTACAAGAATTATGGGATATTATAAAGGCATTTTATTTTTACTAATTTGCTAGTAGAAGGATGTGTCTGATTCTTTATTAGAAGAATAAAAACATGTTCTCCCTATGATAGTAGGATATTTATTTGATAACTTGATATATATTTGCAGCTAAGATTCGATGTTGCAGACTGTCATGCAAGCGTATCATTTGGATTGATGGGAAAGGTGTGGCGCAATCACAAATCAAATACAACAAATAATGTGTTGTTTATGAGAAATAATCGATGAGCCATTGCCTTAATGAAGCCCGATAATATAAATTCAGTGGATGAGTGGCAAGAGTTTGTTGCCAATTGATTATCGGAGGAGCATGCTGTGAGTATTTATATGCACTTTTTAATTATACATATATATATATATTTTCATGACATATATAAATTAGCAACTTTTTTGTATTTACAGAAAGAAAGATAACAAAAACAAGAATTGAGGAGCAAAATGACTACCCCACACACAACAAGCCGATTAGGCTATGCTCGATTAGAAGATTCAATAGTAATAATGAATGTTTATTTTTTTCACTTATTTAATGCTAACCATAGTTCTTGTGATTTAGTAGTACAAATAATTGAAATGTGCATGTTTGGGTATGTAGAGAAAAGAGTCTGACACGCCCAATAACATTTCAAGGGTGGATGTGTGGATTAAAGCGCATATGAGAAAGGATGGTCAGCCCATAAATGAACAAGTCAAGGAGACTGTGGTAACATGCTTCTTTTTTAATTTAAGTTAATCATTTATATTTATTATATTAAATTACTAATGAGTGTGTTTAAAATATGGAATTTTAGGAAATAATTAAGACATATTCTCAAACGACTCAAAGTTCAGGAATTCATGACGATGCGATCAATCATGTATTTGGTTCAGAACATCGAGGAAGAGTGAGAGGGCTTGGGTTTGGGGTAACACTTACAAACCTCAATCCAGAACAGGTGATAGGAAATCCACATTCATACATTACACCAATTCAAACCTCAATCCAGGATTTTCGTTGATGCCCAATTTTAGTAGACCATATCCCCCAACTAAATAATTGTCATATTACCATGGTGAAAATAGAACCAATTAACAAATCACAAACTATAAAGTCTTTTCTATTTGTAAATTTAGCGAAAAAGAGGGAAAGGAAAAGATAAAGAAAAAATAATTTCTCACATTTTTTAGTTCTTAAATGAGTTTAGAAATTAATAATTCCTGAAAAGAAGTTCAAAAATTAGGGGGGCAAAAGAAAATGAGATGTAAAATTGAAAGTTTCTCCTTCACTTCTCATATTTTCGTTTCCATCCTATTTTCCATGGCAACCAACCAACAAAAAAAGTAAATCATTTTTTTTTCCTTTAATGGAAAATCCGCAATCCAAATGAAGAGTAAAAGAAACTTTTGCACAATAGCTGAATAACACCAAATCCGCTAAGAAAAGTAAAACTCACCTGCATCACAGGGCTCCTTTCCTTACTCTTTGGTAAAGCTTCAAGCTTCTTGTTATCCAACTAGAATACAAACACATATATATGTTTAAGCACAAAAAATTAATGCAAAAGAAATAGGTACCAAAAGCACAACAACTAGGAGGAAGTAATGATATATGTGATCGCTTATGTTCTTGGTGACATTACTGAGCTCGAAATCATCGAATCTCTCATTGGCATGACAATAACCAACAATATTCAAACCTAGAGCACCATAGTAATCCTCTATCTGTTCCATCCAATTGAGAATTCAAACAACAAATTAGTAAAAAGAAAATCTAAAGATTGAGACTTAAATTATTAGAGGTACTGTAGAGACTTGAATTAGGGCGATCTCGAGGGGAGGAAGCATACCGATCTGAGAGTGGAAGAGTGGGACAAAGTCAGTGATTTCGACGATGGAATTGTTGTCGCTGTCGAAAACGCAACTGAGAAAGACGTCGTTGACGGTGGAGGTGTTGTGCTTTAGGGAATGTAGAATGAGTTTGATGTACGTATTTTGGCTGATCTCGTATCGCATCTCACCACCCATGACTAACCAAGTCTCTCTGATTTTCGGTGTATGATACAACACAAGAAAGACTCCTACATCTGATGAGCGATTATGGTAGAGAGAGAGAGAGAGAGAGCGGGTGATGAGATCGATACAAAGTCTTTTGATATGTTTTGACAAAATAAAAAAAATCTGATATCCCGCCAAACAATTATGCACAAGAAAATTGGGCGCGCTATCATTTTTGGACCTTTTGGAAAGGTTTGAACTTACCATGCCCAAAAACTAGATCATTAAGGATGGTCCAATTTAACCGTGCCTAAAAATAGGATCATTAAGGATGATTTTTTGACTGTCCCTGAAGGATTGTTCCTAAAAAGTCTATTTATTGTAGTGTGGACATCTAAATTGCTATCCTATGCTGGGAGAATCTAGTTGATACAATCTGTCCTTTATAGCATGATGTTGTATTGGTGCACCTTATTCATTCTCCCTAAATCTGTGCTAACTAACATCAACAAGGTGTTGAGGAACTTCCTATGGACAATTACTGATCTCAATAGTGTAGGAGCAAAAGTTGCATGGGCAGCAGTGTGTCAACCCAAGGCTAATGGGGGCTTGGGATTACACAACATTATTAAACTCAATAAGGTAGTAAACCTTAAACATCTATGGTGCATTTTATCAAATAGTAGGAGTAACATTTGGTGTCATTGGGTGAGAGTGCAACTCATCAGAGGAAGGTGCATCTAGAGCATCAACATTCCACAAGTTGGCTCATCAAACTAGAAGAAGATTCTAAAGCTAAGAGGCATTGCAAAGTCTATGATAAGGATGAGAGTGGGTAATGGAGATCGCACCTTCTCTTGGGAGGACAACTGGGTGAACGGAGGCCCCTTTATGCATAGGGTTAGCCCCGGCTTCATTCGAGACTCACCAATTCAATTGGGGCAAAAAGTTTCTTCCCTAACTATCATCAACAGTTGGAACTTTCCACTTTCTCTGACTAATCAATTGTCGAAACTTGCTCTACTCGAGCCTCCAAATTCCAACCCAGACCTTGCTTGGTGGATTCCTTCTCCTAATGGCTTGCACTCGATGAAACACACTATGGTATAGCTCTCACAGCCCCAACCTCAGGTTCTATGGGATCATATTGTATGGAACAACTTCTTAATTCCAAGATGCAAGGTTACAATATGGCTCGCTATTCAGAAACGTCTTGCAACTATGGATAGGAGGTGCACAAGGCATGATTTAAACGTATGCCAGCTTTGCCTCTATTCTTTGCATGTCCATTCTTAGAGCCAATTTGGTCCTTCATTCAGGAAAAATGCTGTTTCCACATTGCTCCAAGCTTATGGGAATAACTCACCTCATGGGCTTCTTTCCATTGGGCATATGATAATCTCCAAAATGCTGTCAGCAAGCTGGTACTATCCACCACCATTTACAAAGTATGGGCTGAGCGTAATGCTAGAATTTTCAAAAAGAAAAAAGGATCACAATCGACACTCCTGAGAAACATTGTGGACATGGTAAGGAACAGACTTGCCTCAATGAATGTCAAAGACTCATATGGAGCACGAATTGTTGTGAATGAATGGGACCTTCCTGCTTCCTTTATTAGACCACCGCCAGAGCCGTGCCGGACAGAATCCCAGAGGCTTTAGCTTAGGCTTGCCTCCTCAGTTTGCCACCGGATTGTTGTAGATCAGTATGGATCAGTACTCAGAGCCTTAACGACTCCTTTTGAATTATGGTTTAGCCAGCAACAGTGTTAGGAATAAGCCTTAGACTGTGCCTAGCTTTACTCATGTTTGGGCCTTCTCAATTGTGAACTCTTCATGTATGAGTTTAGGCCTGTTGTAAATATTAATACAATTTATACAACTTAACTTTCCAAAAAAATAATAATAAATAAAATAAAATTTAGACCTTCAAAAATATCAAATGAAAAAAAAAAAAAAAAAAGAGAGATTCAATATCAATCACACGAGTCATAACAATGCATTGGAAATTTAATAATTACAAAAATAATTAATAAAAAAAAGAAGAAGAAAAGAACAGAATAGAATAGAATAGAAAAAGTGTAGCCCTTGATTTTTTTGTCACTTATTTTTGTTATGGTTAATGATTATATATATATATATATATATATATATGGTATATTAAGTTATATTTAAAAAGAAGCAATTTTGCAAGTTGTTTAAAGATATATGTGGTTGTTGAGGGTGATTGTCCATCAGACTTTCTCCTCCTTGTGAGTTGGATGCTGTAATCATAGAGGATATCATATCAGGTCCTTAATTCCTCTCTATGCATGAAGATGTTTGCTTTACATGGACACTGATGACTGGAAATTCAGTGACCAATCAGCTTAGGCAATGGGCACCATCATTCAACCATGGCGATTTGGAATGGTCTTCCTGGCCTCTGGAAGCTATCTAGACTCACCAGGCCCCAGACTCTTTGCTTTACTTTCCATTGTATGGATAGGGAAAAAGAAATTTTGCAAATGTGACAATCACATTTTGGCTTTTTATTTTTTATTTTCCAAACTTGATTGTGTCCCTCTCTGTCTCTGCCATATAGTGGATAATTAATTGGCTCAGATAGATAATCCAATAAACTAAAACAAAATGTCAACTATGATATGCTAGACTTTCTCTTTCACGCTTATTGTTTAATCCAACCTAGATGAATATTCCTTTGTTGATTAGTAGGAGTGAGTGTACTAATAAATGAAAGTCCTCTTCTTTTGTTTCATTTTTCTTTTTATTTTATTTTATTTTCTTTTCTTATTTTCTTAATAGATTTGAATATCCATATATTCTCCAAAGAGAAATGCTAAACGTCACAATTTTATTTTACGAATTTTAACTCGAATCTATGTGGCTGGTGATAATACTATAGGGACTCCATGTATGGGGGGAATCCATCAATAATAACTTACCATTTAATTTTATCTCCTAAAATAATGGACTATATCACCTGCCACATAGATTCAAGTTAAAATTCGTGATATTTATTCGAGACGTGTAGCATTACTCTTCTCTAAAAACACCAATATAATGTAATATGTACGTACTTGTGAGAATCTCAATTCTCAATATATATATATATATATATATATATATCCTCTCATCTATGCACACATATATTATCAATCTGTAATGATACTAAAAACATATTGAAAAATGGCTCAACTCAAGCCTTGCATCCTTAACTACTTTGTGATGTATATATATGTGTCAAGCTAGGCATGCCACATATGAATTAGTAGGCTAACTATTTTTGTTTGATTTTTCTTAATTACTAGCTATTGGTGGAGCCGACAACAAGAAAACTCGAATAATTATCATCGGTATGTCCCTTCTTTCTCACATATTCAAGACAATTGTTGTACCAAGCTAAGACCAAAACACCTTTTTCCTGTAAATATTGTATTTGTTCCTTGAACAGAAATGTGGTCCGAAAAATCAAGAAAAACGAGAATGAGAAAGAATACTACTACCTCCTTCCCAAATTAATTATTTCTCTTCCAATTTTGAGATGTTCAAAAATAAGAGTCCCTTTCAAAACTCTTAATTTCCTAAATTTTAAAAATTAATAATGTGTATGTTTAAATTTTTTTCGAATGCTAGGCATTAATTGCATATACACTTAAAAAATTGGAGTTCCCAAAAGCTATATTGATTTTGTAATGAAGGGAGGAATTAAATTCAAGCATCAGATGTTTAGATTGATAAAGTGACGTTTTTTCCAACTGAGTTTTGCAGGTATTAGTATAGGTCTAATTGGAATAGGTTGACGACGAGGTGCGCTTTATCACTGGCGACAAAAACAAGCAAGAAACAATTTTTTTGGGGCTATGAAGGAGTGGACCGCGACGAGGATGAAGGTCATCCTCTCAAATCAAAATCGTAGGGCACATCTGAATTGATTCGGCATGAGTGTTGTGTTGTCACCCTTCCTCTTGGATCCAAAACCCTACAATATGTAATAGAAGAGAGAGAGAGAGAGAGAGAGAGAGAGAGAGAGAAATGAGAATTAATATAAGAGTTGGGGAGGCTTGTAAGGCAAACCAAAATAATGTGTTTAAATGACCAAAATGTCCTAGCACTCTAAAAAAAAACCAAAAACAATGTGTTTTGATTTTTTTTTTACAATGCTAGGACAGTTTGGTCATTTAACACTTCCGTTAATGCCAACTTAACTGCAAGCCCTTATATGCACTGACTTTATACTATAGGGGTATTTTTTGAAAGTCAAAGGTTTTATATGCACTATATGCATATTATAGGAGTATTTTTTGCACTTAACCCCTTTGTGGAAGATAGTTTGTTACAAGAGAATCTGGGCACAGTGGTCACATTCTAGCCTGTTCATACATGATTTGCAATTAAGAACTTGTTTAGCCAATTGGCGCAGTAGGCATTAAAAAATTATATGATAGACTCAAAATATAATTTAGGCTTATATTTAATTTAACCCACTTTGAAATATGATCCAATAAGTATAATTCAAAGTCCAGACCTATCATAAATAAATGGATCATGGGATGATCCAAATTGTCTAAGAAGTTCAAGCCCGCTAAAAAATGGGTCAAATGATAATTGATATATATATATAAATATTTATTATCAAAGATAATTATATATATGTATATATATATATATATTTTAATTGGATAATTATCCCAAAAGATAATTATTATCAAAGATAATTATCAAGGATACAAGAAGTTACTAGTTTGCCCCTCCAAGAAGTCTATAAATAGAGGGAGATGATGAAGGGAAGAGGGAGACCAGAGAAGACTCTTAGAGAGAAGAATAACAAACACATCATCCACGTGTCATTCTTCCTCAAAGCTTTAAGTAGCCCTTGAATCAAGATCACCAAGGAGATCAAATTAGAGGAATTTGTCTTTCTTTTGTAAAGATCTACAAAAATTTGTAATGCATATTTCTTAAAATTAATATATTTAATATATTTGTTTACGTGTTTTGATCTTATTTTTGATTCGAAATTTGTGTGTACAAATGCTATCAGTCAACCACGACAGCTTGGAATAGTCTACCCGGCCCCTCTTTGCTTTAGTTTTCTATTTTAAGGATAGGAAAAAGAAAGAAAAAACAAAAAAGAAAAAAAAATTTGCCAACTTGATAATTTTTCCAAATAGAACAGTGACAACTTTGTTTTGGAAAATAATTGGTACAGTGAACCAACCAAACAGCGTAAAAATAGCCTATATCCAATCTCTCTTGGTCATAAGTAAGATTGTGGAAGAAACTGAGTGAATTTTACTGTTCCAATTAAAAGCCAAGAAGATAAGTCTAATGGGTTTCTATGCAAGCACAGTGAGATGAAAATTTGTATGGAACCACAGTGGCGACTTGGAATGGTCTTGTGGGCCACACTGACTTCTGGAAGCTATCAAGACTGACCAGGCCCCAGGCCCTTCGCTTTACTTTTCCCTTGTATGGACTGGGAGAAAGAAATTTGCCAACTTGACAAATTTTCCAAATGTGACTGACAATGACATTTTGGCTTTTTATTTTTTATTTTCCAAACTTGATTAGTAGGAGTGAGTGGACTAATAAATGAAAGTCGTATTCTCTTTGTTTGATTTTTCTTTTCTTTATATATATATATATATATTCTCCAAAAACACCAGTACGTTTATATAACATGTACCTCGTCGAATCGAATGGAATCTCCATTCTAAATATAAAAGTAGAGAGGGAAAAAATGGTGATTCAATTGTTGGTGCGGTTAATGCTAGTGTTATTATGGCTAAGAGGAGCATCAGCAGCAAGAGTAACAACAACATCTTACATCTGTAGCAAAACCTGGTTGTAACGACACATGCGGAAATGTTACCATTCCTTTCCCATTTGGTATTGGAGCTGGTCGTTTAGCAATAATACTAATAATAATAATAGCCCGCCAATGTCATTATGGAAAGCATATTACTCTAGATAAAAAAAAAAAAAAAAAAGCATATAACTCATTATGCAGCCCACCAAGAGTTTATAACTCAACTGCTTATAACTCAACAACTCAAACGTTGAGCTTTACTGAAATAATGGTAAAAAAAATACAGAAATTGTTAAAGTCGTGTAATATGTATATATATATATATATACATATATATATAAATCACAAAAAAATACTAATACTAATATTATTATTTTAATCAGTTGTCTTTTTCTATATTTCGTGTTTATTTGATTACTTATTATTTGCAAGTGATATAAATATTATAATGCATGCATTATTTACTATTCAGTAATTGGATACTCAAAATCAATATAAGATCGATTGTTCTATATGAGTGGTTGGGATTGCTTCCCAACCACTCAAACACGCTTTTAATTCAAAAAGTCGCAATGAAAAGTGTTTTGTGAGAAAAAGAAGTATGTTTAGGGAGTAGAGTTTTAATTGAAAATGCGCTTTTTGTTGAAGCTCAAAATCGGAGCTTCTGAAATTACGTTCGAGTTAGAAAAGTGTTTTGTGAGAAAAAGAAGTGTGTTTAGGGAGTAGAGTTTTAATTGAAAACGCGCTTTTTGTTGAAGCTCAAAATCGGAGCTTCTGAAATTACATTCGAGTTACATCTACGATATTGTAGGTCATTTTATTTTTTTGGACAATATAATCTTTGTTTAGTTTTTATAAATACAATATTAAACAAACGTGTTAAGTATGAGAATCTCAAACGATCACTTTGTACCATTGATTTGTATCACTTTTGTGTGAACTTGTTTTACTGAAATAATGATAAAAAAAAATTACATAAATTGTTAAAGTCACGTTCATAGAGCAACAATAAATTAATCACAGAAAAAGAATATCTAATGATTATGTAATATGTATATATATTTAAATCACAAAAAAATACTAATACTAATATTATTATTTTAATCAGTTGTCTTTTTCTATATTTCGTGTTTATTTGATTACTTATTATTTGCAAGCAATATAAATATTATAATGCATGCATTATTCACTATTCAGTAATTGGATACTCAAAATCAATATGAGATTGATTGTTCTACTATAAAATGTGCTGACAAAATAGAGTGAAGCTTTTTCACTTTATTGCATCTAGAGTTCTAAAAATATAAGAAGTAAAGATATGGTAGATTTTATATATTAGTCTATTTTTTTGGATACTCAATATTTAGTTCGAGTTGTTTGCACCTCAACCTAAGTCTAACTTTAATTAAGTTTGGATTGAAATTTTTTAATCTAAGCTAAAAATGGTTGTCCAAACTCATAAAAAATTGGGTTGGGTTCGAGTTGGCCCTCCCAAGTTGCACCCCTAGACTAATGCACATGTTTATTACTGTATGGATAATATAGTAAAATTAGTAATAAAAGTGCTTTAAACAATATTGTTACCAAACAAATTTAAAAGTGCTTTAAGTTTAAAAAACATTTTATACAATACATCATCAAACACTTAACATGTTTTTTACTCACCCCAATTTTATGACAGCTCTATAGATAAAAGCGCTTTCAACATTACAACAGCAGTGCCAAATGGGCTCTTCTACTTGATGGTATATGGTGGTTGTATAAATTAGTGAAGAGGAGAAAGAAACTTATGCTCAAACAAAAATTCTTTAAACGAAATGTCGGTCTGTTATTGCAACAACAATTGTCTTCAGGTGATGAAGGCAAAATATCCCATGCTTCTTTCTAAGTGGAACAAGCAGAGATTCTAGTAAATTCAGATGGAACAACAGAATTAAATATAATATATAAACCCTTATTGTTATTATTAGCTTCATTATGCTCAGCAGTTGACCATGTTGCCTTATACAATGACATCTCTAGTACCAGTAGTAGAGGTAGAAATTTTATATCCATTCTCAACAATCATCCGAACTCTCTCACCTTGAGATTTAAGAAAGGCCTTCATGCGATACTTCTAAAAAGTATAATTTGAACCATCAAACAAAGGAGTTCGCTGAATCGATCCACTCTTTTTCATGTAAGATTCCATGATATATGATTTTTTAAAATAAAAATACTTATTGATTTAAAAAATTGCTCTTGCAAGGAATTACTCATAAATTAGAGAACACTGCTCTGATACCAATTGTGAGTTGCGCGGTGCAGAAGTGGCTACGAAAGTTTGATTAAAACTTAGAGGGGGGTGATCAGGTTTACTCACTTTTTGCTTAATTTTTTAGATTATCCCAATTTTAAGTCCAATTAAAAGTTAAAACAATCCCACAAAGCAAGTAAATAAAATAAAGTACAATACAGTAAAGAATGCACTAGATATACGTGAAAAATTTAGATCGAAAAAAAACCATGGGTGAGACTTGTAGCCTCGGAGAACCAAATCCATTATTATCGAAGCAAAGTATGACAAACTCTGTTCCAGACTCACCCACTCCCCTCTGACAAGAACTTGATGCGGAATGTCTTAGACTTACTTTTTCGACTCCATTGTCCAATTGCTGCAGACTTTCGGCTAATGCCACAATCCTTGCAGAAGGGTAATAGGAAGAACACGAACACTCAATAAGTATTTTATCCTTCATAGTCAAATCTTCTTCTCCTTCCTCACCAACGAACAGTTATAGAAGAAACCAATCCAGTAACTTGATCAATAAGAAATCTGTGAAGCAGTCTTCAAATGATTGATCAAGTAAAGAGAGCTATCCTAAAGCTCTTAGTGAATCTGTGTATGCTCTCAAAAATATAAACAAAAAATTAAAGTTATCTATTGAAAACTATATCTATGCTTTCTCTCTCTAAAAATATCTCTTTGATGCGTATTAAAAACTCCATGAAAGCACACCAAAAGAGAAATCATATGAGATTTTTATAGATATTAAAAATCCTAATTTTCCTTGAAAAATAAGTTAAAAAATAATAAAAAATAAGTCCCAAAATTTAAAGAAATTTCATAGTCAAATTTGGGTCAAAACATAATTAAGGCAAAAAGGCCAGACCAGAAGGCTTGGACTGGTCTAGCCTTACAAAATCTTTGGTTTAAGATATAGAGACCTCATGGACCAATCCAGCTAAACCTTGGACCGGTCCAACCTTGAAAATTTTAAAAAACTGCTTCAAAATCATATTTTGCAAGGTCAGAACCACCCAATTTGAAATCTATGTGTTCTCACCACTTTACCTGGACTATGTAACTCTCATACTTGATCAATGATGTCCTCATGCAATCAGAACCATCCAAAAACTTCAATCGATCAAATCCTTATTCAAATCATTGATGCATTCTTTCGAAGATTCAAGTTTCATGCATTTGAAAAACATTTACATGGTTGGTGTAGAACTTCATTCTCTCTCTGAGACTTCAATTACATGATCAATTAATTACTACAATATAGATAAAAGATAACAACTCAATCGTATGAAGTTTTGACACCGAAGATTGCCAATTACAAAAATATACGTCATAACACTAAGAGTGAATGAGTGAGCCAAATGCAGTTTAATTAGAAAAATAGGGTACCAGGAAACATTCTCGCTATAAATTTTAGCTTTTACCAGCGCTCAATTTTTTTGGGCCGGTGAAACTTATCTTTTACCAGCGCTTGTTTTTATTAAGCTAATGAAACTTATCTTTTACCAACGCTTTTTAAATGTGCGTCGGTGAAACATAGATTTTACCAGTGTTTTTAAATGTCCACTGGGAATCATTACCAACACCAGTGTTTTCCTTGTCCCTTGGAAAATGAACGCTAGTGTTTCCCTAATTTCTCGTAGTGGCACTGTCCACGATGAAGTCAGACTATGTGGCTTGTTCATCTGCAGTACATGAGGCAGTTTGGTTGAAGAGATTTTTGCATCATTTTGACATAGCGCCATATAGGCAAGATGCTATGGTTATTCATTGTGATAGTATGGCAACTTTGACATATGCAAAAGATCCCAAGCATCATGGGTGAGCCAAACACAGAGACATTTGTTTTCACTAAATTTGAGATATGGTTACGTAATGGGAGGTGGTCCTGAGGCATATATCCATAACCAATATGGTGGTTGACTGATTGACTAAACCCATCCCTAGAGATGTTTTTACATCTCATGTGAGGAATTTGGGTTTATTTAGGATTTGATGTATTGGACTTCATGTGATATTTTCTTTTCATCAATAAATATATGATTTTATGTTCATATTGAGATTAATGTTTTATTATTTGAGCATACATTTCTTGAAAAATGTACTCAAGCATAGATTTAGAGATATTTGAGCATACATTTCTTGAAAAATGTCCTCATGCATAGATTGACTCTCTCACACGAGCAATCACCTCAGCACTTAAACTGCGAGCAAGATGAGACATGGAATTCCTAAATAGTAGGAATTTTTTTTTGAGATATATGTTACCTTGACAGGGTCAAGATGAGGTTCTTACAAGAACCGAATATGAAGGTAACCCACGCACTTCATATAGCCTAAAGTTAGTTGAATGTGAAACTTCAAACATGAGCTGAGAGAGTGACTGTGTTGCTGTGATCGGGTTAGACACTGAGATAACGACTAGACTAAGATTCGTATGATGCTTTATGAGCTTGAGAAGCCTAATTGAGTGAGAGTTTCGTCGTAGCATACATAACATACTATATGTGCTATTTTTTTTTACCATTCGTAGAAAATGACTGAATGTATCCTTGCTTCATCATTGTATGAGCTCTAAGAACCACATTATTTTGGGTTCGTCTATGCTCTTATGAACTAGGACTACGTTATGAAGAGAAGACATAATGTCACTACTTTAGTGTGTACCTAAAGGACCATGATTGATGCGGTTTGGCGGGGCATATCTAGGAAAGTGGTTAGGTCTAATTGGATTAATGTCAGTAGCTAAGAAAGATAATAATATAATACACTATCGTGTTGTGACTCATAGCTTGGGCAATCTTGTCAAAATTGTGTTTACCGATATGATCATGAGTACAATACAGATTATGGGATTCAAACATTCTTTTGAGATGTGTCTCGTGAGGGATAAAGGGTGCTGAATATGGTGTAGTGGAATGGTTTGGGGCATAGACTAGATTACTTGTTTGTAGTGAGGAACTATGTTAGTTTGATGGTAGCTTAATTAATATAGTACTCCTACCCTAATATTTCTCGTCTAGTCACATGATCCACTTTCTATATGTAGATATGAGTTATATGAATGAGAGATATGGAGAATTTAGAACTCAACCTATGTGAATGAGTGGGAGATGTTAAAAAGTGGATCGGGTTTGTGCCAAACCCATAATCCATAACTCCCATCCACATTATTTGAATTCAAAATATTAGAGAGATATAAGATAAGATACGATCTTATCTGGAGGTGGTTACAGTTGCAATTTGAATAGTTACAATTCAAATTTGAACTTCAATCTCTGTAGATATAAAATTCTGTGGGAATGCCTGGAGGAGGGTGACTTCTGTCCCAATCATATTTTCTCTCTCTCAAGATGTCTTTGGTAACCATCAATTTACCTTGGATTTGGATTGTGGAAATCCATAGAGGACTCTTGTAGCCATCATTTTACCTAGGATTTGGATTATGGAAATCCATAGAGGACTCTTGTAGCCCTTTATTGACGAGAAGGATGACCAAATCGTTAGTGTGTCATCAGCAGTGGTATTTGGGTCACTTGAGGAGGACGTCTATTCGTTATGGTGTTTTTTTTGGAGGTTTATGTAAAGCTTGCAGCACTACAAGAAAATTAGTCTTTTACGACGGGCCAAAACTTCCGTAAATGACTTTTTAAGGCGCTCCATGGCCTGTCCTCTATTAAGGTGTTATGATTACGAAATTTTTTTAAAGGCATGCAAAAACTTTTTAACGGCATTCAAAAACTGCCTTTAATAATTTCAGAAACGCCTTTAAAAACAATTTTCAAGGTGGTTATGTAGTGTCTTAAAAGTTACATTATTTAAGGCGGTCAATACATGTCATAGAACTATAATTATTTAGGGCGGTCCATGAATGCCTTAGAATCTTAATTATTAAAGGCGGTTAGCTGTCGCCTTAAAATATTAATTATTTAGGATGACCAGTGCATGCCTTAAAAGCTAATATTAAGGGCAGCTTGTAGCCACCTTAAAAGCTAAAGCAAATGTTTTTAAGGGCAGCTTTGGCTTGCCTTAGAAGCTAAGATATTAAGGGCGTCTTTGGCCCGCCTTAGAAGCTAAGATATTAAGGGCGCCTTGGGCCCGCCTTAGAAGCTAACCTACATAATATTATGGGCGGGCTTGGCCGGCCTTAAAAGACAATTATTAAGGGTGGCCATTGTCCGCCTTATAAGGTTTTTTTTTTTTTTTTGAAAATTCATTTTTCTAATACTTCATTCCGAAAACCTGTGAAACCCAATCCAAAAACCTGTGATGCCCAATCCAAAAACCTGTGATGCCATACAATACCAACATCCAATTTGCATCCAAAGCTAAAACATTCAAATGAAAGTCAACCCAAAAACATATTTTGAATAACTTTCATCCCAATCCAAAAGTATGTGCATTTATCAATATCTAACTTGCATCCAAGCTAGCACATTCAGCATGTTTAAAAATTACAACCATTAACAAATTATACAGTAAACATTTAAAAGACATTCTAGCTACAAATGAACTTAAGCAAAACACTGAACTTGAAGACGTAGTTGAGAGGCAATCGAAGCAAAATGGAGCAATGGAGCAAGTACAATAGGAGAGAAGGCTACTACTATTGCTACTGCTACTGCTACTACTGCGCTGGTTCATTATCCTGATACTTGAGGCCCCATTGATGCAATTAAATAGTTGGATCCAAATAACATGTATTGTTATTACAATTATGCAAAAGAATGGATATATTGATGTCTTCGTAGACTGAAGTGCAAACAAGAAAGGATTGCATGAACTGATGGTCTATACCAGCAAAATCAAGAAGTTTAAGTTGAACAATAATTTCATGTGTGACAACATCTAACAATAAACCATGATGCATATGCATATTAATATACAGATAAATATCAACCATCCAACCGGTTATGAATATTACAACATCTTCACTGTAGCACGCCCTATTTTTTTCTCTCTCTTTCTTTTTTTTTCTTTTTTGTGAGTGTTTTAACTCTACATATTGATGAATTAGTAACTTTAGCCAACACCAACATTTTGGATGATAGAATTTCCAGGGAAAGAAACATTTTGGATGATAGGCAAAGGAAACAGTCATGAAAATTAAAAAAAGAAAAGAAAATTTTCAACCCATCATGGATAGGGAAGATATATTATGAGCTAAAAATGAGAATAACTGAGTGAAGTTATTTACATTTGGTAAATTTAATTGATTATATCAGCAAGAAACTTGGGTGATATGTACATATAAAGAAAAATGAGATATCCATCACCACTTCCCATGTCTCCAAAAGGATCATATATAGTTGATTGGCAAAATACATTCGTTCACTTGTAATTAATCACAAAAAAACACATTGCAACTTAAAGAGAAAACCATCAAACTTAACTTCCAAACATAAACATGTTGTAGTGTAGATTTCCCTGATTTAGCCAAGCATAGACTATTTGCCTTGGGCCTCACAAAATGCGAAGATAATCTCAGATGTCATTTTT
This sequence comes from Cornus controversa, assembly GCA_026545225.1. Classification (NCBI taxonomy): domain Eukaryota; kingdom Viridiplantae; phylum Streptophyta; class Magnoliopsida; order Cornales; family Cornaceae; genus Cornus; species Cornus controversa. Next base: position 7,912,961 of record CM048849.1, on the reverse strand, counting down.
TGCTAAAACTAAATTGCAAGAAAATGGAGCCTGGTAACCCAACAAAAGAGTGATTGAAACAGGACCACTTACCATAGAAGATTATTTTTAAAAAAAAACCCATTGCTTCACAATGTTCAAAAAACCTAAGATTCTCGAAATGGAAAGTGAATATGACCTCATTCAACTGGCGATAGAGTTTTAATAAACCGATCCTTCCACAGACAACAAAACTGAAAGGAAACAACCTGATACAATTAGCTCTAGTACTCAGTAAAGGATTAGAACATATATAGAAAATATACCAGAAAGCAGTGTAGTTAGAGAAGCCCAAAACAGAGATCATCACTCCAATTGAAGCAGCCGCAAATAAACACTGCCCCACCCTCAACAGCAGTCCACTCACCATTCCTGGGCTCCCTAACAACACCTTCATATCTCTCCCTCTCTCTACAATTCCACCTCCTGCCTTTCACAGGGCCCTTTCTCCAAATCAAAGGGCCCCTACTAGAACCCTACATTTCAAAACTATCCAAATCCCCTCCATTTTCTCCCCCAAAAGATCAAATCTCAAAGGTCAATGTATACAAAACTATCTATATAGAGAGAGAGTCATTCTCCAAATCAAAGGGCCCCAACCTTAAATTTCAGAACCCCTCCATGAATCCAACTCTCCCCAAATCCCCTCCATTTTCTCCCCAAAAAGATCAAATCTCAAAAGTCAATATATACAAACTATATGTATGTATATATATATATATATATATATATATATAGAGAGAGAGAGAGAGAGGTGTAGGGGAGGTCGATTAAGGTTTTCTGGATGATTTTGGAGAGATTCAAGTGTAGGGGGAAAAAAATTAGGGCTTGTGTTTGGAATGTAAGATGTATGACAGTGAGAGGTGGGAGTGATTTTTCATCTTCAACAATCTTTCAAAATCATCCATCCAATGAATCGTTGGTTTGAAGAAACCTATTAAAAAAATAGTATAATATTAAAATGAAGCTCTTCTTTAGTATTAATTAGTTAATGGTAATGATGATGGAGGATTAGAGTAGTTTTGTTGTTGTCCCATACTGACAATCCTACGTAGATTTTTCTTTTTCTTCTCACAGCTATATAACACGCACATCTCATCCAACCTATATTCAAGAGAGAGCACGAGACTGACTAGATGTTGATGGACAATTACTTTTTCGGTTTTTGTTTTTTCTTTTACACGTCTTTCATAATATTTTCCGTGTGGATACTGTCATGACTGTCCAGAAATTCCTTCAAATCAAAAAATTAATCTGGTAGAATTCGAATAACATAATTCAAATCAATTCTCTAACAATTTAGTCCAAATATAATTTTAAAAGTAATAAAATTGTTAATTCATGATTTGGTTCTGTATTTAAAAATTACAGGACTAGTTCAAACAGACTCGTTCATTTTGTATATATATGTTATATTATTTTATTATAGTTATACTTATGGTTTTTATATATTACTAAATTTCAGTATGTAACAAACAAGAAGGTACATAAGAGTGAGAGATATGTATGAGGATTACTGATGCAGGAGCATCCAAGTCAGATGATGCTAAGCTGTCAGACGACACGTTGATGGCACTGAAATACCTTGAGTTGGCAGATCAGTGCAAAGATGGCAGGAAACCGTGACCTTGTCACTAATGAGGGTAATTTTGGATGCACTTCAGTATTTTGGCCATAACTTTGGTTACAGGTGTCAGAATCGCCTTTGTGACCACAATTCGGAAAGCTTGGTTTGGCACGCATGTCATGGGCGTCAAGCTATGCTAGATGTGTATTTTTTTGAGGCCAAAATCCACTGTTTTCCCCTCCGAATTCCTAATTTTTGTTATTTCTTTCCTTTTTTAGTAATATTTATTTTGTTGATTAGGAAGAGATTCTGGGCTTGATTTGGGCCAGATTTCTGACAACTTCCTTCTTTTATTTCGTATTTTATTTTGGTATGATTTTTGTAATCCTGCTATTTTTGGTAATGTTAACGAAGTTCAGCTATAAAGCCCGGCTTGTGGGTTGATTCTAAGGCACTTTTGATTTTGAATAATAATATTGAATACCAGAGACTTTTCTCTGAGTTTTTTGGGTAATTCTCGTGCATTCCTTCTGTTTATTTTCTGTTGCCCTTAGCCTACAGAATAATCACTATTCTGTCCGGTGTCAATTCTTCATAGTGTTAGAAGTTGATTTGTAAGGGTCACACCCATCATTGGTTTAGGTGTCAATTTTGGTTGCTACATAATTGTCCACATTAAAGGAGTTACTGGCAATAAAGAATGCCTATGATTCATATCAACTCATGAATATGGTATTTAAATTTTGACACACAGTTGGTTCATAAGAACAATGAAGGACTTGAGTCTCATTGTTCCAGACCAGAACTCGTCCTCAGGGTTTGTCCTATGCAGAAAAAATTGAAAACTTGGAGTAACGGAGATGTGATACATCAATTGACAGCATATTTATATCATAGATTGTGCAACACTGCGTAGGGTTATGGATGGAATAAACCTTGCAAAGAAAAAAAAAGTTAGGTCATGGATGGAATAGATTTTAGATTTTATATATTGATACTCTGAATGAATTAGTATTATTTTAAAGAATTCATTCTTTGACTAACAGAAAAAAGGAGGTGGTTATTTTACAATATCAAATCTTAATATAGAAGAACATAAATCACAAAGGCCTAAAAGATCACCACTCTGTTATAAATTAAAATGCTAACAATGTCCAGCAGATTAGATGAAGAGACTAGACAGGGGAAAAAATCAAGTGGAACTGAACCAAACCAGTTGCACCCTGTGAACTTTAGATAATTCTAACGTATAAATGAGGTATACATGCTATTATAAAATATTAACTCAGACAAAAACAAAAGATCAAATCCAAGCAGTCTAATCAATTTACTTGGAACATGAAAAACAAAGCTTTATCATATGGAATTTTTCCATTTCAACATTTCCAACTATTTTAAAATTCTCAAGTGTTTTACATCATTGATATATATCACACAATTTGTACAACTTTGATTCGCTTGTCAAGCTAAGTTTTAGTCAATTAGTAAGTATCTATAAAATATATACCTACATATATTATATAGATTGAAAAGAAAAAGAAAAAGATCACTTCTCAATTTGTAAGTAAAAAAGAACTTGTCCATTGTTGGCTTCTAATTTAACTTTCAATAACAAATTCATGAGATTTTTGTGCCTCATGTATCATCATATACGGATAAGAAGAGATAGCCAACACCGTTTATAAACATAAGAGGAAGCTTTATCCAGCTTATCTTCTACTTGATCCATGTTGAAAAAAACTATATAAAAAAATAAAATTTTGATTAATCGTTGCAAAACTTAGTATGCCACCACTTACATGTGACCAGCTAATCTTATTTTTTTCTAGTTACTAAAAATCCATGGTTTTCCTAAAGTATTATCGTGCTTTTTAAAAAAAAAACCTGAAGCTAAACAACATAAAAATTGGTAAAAACATATTATATAGTTCATATTCATAGGTAACCAGTGAGAGCACGAAGGTGCATTGTGCAAAAAAAATCCCCATTACCGTAGTCAGTAATTCATTGTTTAATAGGGCTAGCCGGCTAGGAGTTTCCATGAATTAGAGGATGGTCTAGATTCATATGCTTAGACTTGCACATAAGGTGCATGTTATATTAGGTTTTTCTACTATAAATGCAAGTATTTCTAGATTGTTCTTAAAAGACAATCTTGCCTAAATACAAACAATGCAGATATGTGTTTATTCCCTATCTTGGTGGCTACCCTAACATGAGTTCTTGTAGTCAATTTATTTTCTCTAGAGGGAAGGCATTTTTTTTTATATGTTTTGGTTGTGATTTTCCTACTCATTACAGGAAGAGAAGCACTAATGCTCTTTTTTTTCTAGTTTCACATTTGCATTCCACACTTGCTCTATTAATCATATGCAGAGACTGAAACATCCATAATACTGTAAATAGAGAGAGAAACTAACCTTAGAGTTGTTTTCAAAAGAACCAAACATGCCCTTAACAGATTGCTTTCAAAAAGTTCTATATATCTCTTGTAGAGATACAACCACAAAAACAAGCAAAAAGCCCCAAAATACGATTATCCCTAAGGCCGAGCTACAAATAAATAAATATTATATTTTCAGTGTCAATGGAATTAGATATTCAAATATTATATATTATATTTTCAGTATCAATGGAATTAGATATTCAAATATTATACTTTGGAATACTTACTGATCTTGATAAACTTGCCAAGCCATGCAATTGAATTTCCATGAGCTTGCCCAAGCAAATAACTGCCGGAGGGATCTGCCCTATACAAGGGAGCTTCGGATTCAAAGACAAAATCAACCCACACTTTCCAACAATCAGAACCGAGTGGTGCATCACCTATGAGCGTAGAAGGATTTGAGGAAACAACTTCACCAGTAGCAACAAGTAATCCTATCCCATTGTAATGGAATAACTCGCAATATTTTCTTTCAACATTTTCAGTAGATGGGACACGTGGTGAAGCATTGGGACAAGATTGGTTATTAGCATTCTGTGTCTGGCATGAAAAAAAAGAAAAATAATTATGACAGCATTTTTAATAGAAATGCTGACAACGCATTCTTATTTTCACTTACCAACAATGATCTAAACTCTTTCATTTGTTCCCTCATCTCTTCCCTCATTTTCTCTCTCATTTCCTCCCTCATATCTTCCCTCATTTTCTCCCTTTCAAGTCGCATTGCTTCCAACATTTGCCCCCTTTGGTCCCGCATCATTGCTTCAAATTTCTTTTCATATCTTTGGGAATTTTCTTGTTGTTGTGCTTGGGTTTTCAATTTTGCAAGTGTTACCCCAAACCCAAGCCCTCTCACTCTTCCTTGATGTTCTGAACCAAATACATGATTGATCACATCGTCATGAATTCCTGAACTTTGAGTCGTTTGGGAATATGTCTTAATTATTTCCTAAAATTCTATATTTTAAACACACTCATTAGTAATTTAATATAATAAATATAAATGATTAACTTAAATTAAAAAAGAATCATGTTACCACAGTCTCCTTGACTTGTTCATTTATGGGTTGACCATCCTTTCTCATATGCGCTTTAATTCACACATCCACCCTTGAAATGTTATCGGGCGTGTCAAACTCTTTTCTCTACATACCCAAACATGCACGTTTCAATTATTTGTGCTACTAAATCACAAGAACTATGGTTAGCATTAAATAAGTGAAGAAAATAAACATTCATTATTACCATTGAATCTTCTAATCGAGCATAGCCTAATCGGCTTGTTGTGTGTGGGGTAGTTATTTTGCTCCTCAATTCTTGTTTTTGTTTTCTTTCTTTCTATAAATATAAAAAAGTTGCTAATTTATATAGGTCATGAAAATATATATATATATATATATATATATATAAAAAATTAAAAAGTGCATATAAATACTCACGGCATGCTCCTCCGATAATCGATTGGCAACAAACTCTTGCCACTCATCCATTGAATTTATTTTATCGGGCTTCATTAAGGCAATGGCTCGTCGATTATTTCTCATGGACAACACATTATTTGTTGTATTTGATTTGTGATTGCGCCACGCCTTTCCCATCAATCCAAATGATACGCTTGCATGACAGTCGGCAACATCGAATCTTAGCTGCCAATATATATCAAATTATCAAATAAATATCCTACTATCATAGGGAGAACATGTTTTTATTCTTCTAATAAAGAATCAGACACATCCTTCTACTAGAAAATTAGTAAAAATAAAATACCTTTATAATATCCCATAATTCTTGTAATAGAGAATCAGGCACATCCTTCCAGCTCTTAATTGTTATGGGAACCCTCTCACGTGCTAGAACCTCAAGGCAAGAACTATACTTCTTACTATTATCACCAACTGGCTGCCCCCTTTCATTAAAATCCACAACTAGGCGCTCATTTGGTGTGGATGCAATCTTGTACAGTTGAGACTTTCCCCTACCCTTTCTTTTCTTTGTATTTGATGTAGCCTCAATGGAAAGTCCTTGAGAAGTAACGGGATCGGGTGAAACCCCACCAACTCTAAATTGATCGTCTGAAGGTGTCCTTGGAGAATTTGAACCCCCGTCAGAAATGTGTACAACTGAGGGTGTACGTATCATTGCAGCCATAGCTGCTCGACGATTTCGTTTTGCACGTGTATCACACTGTCTAGATGACTTCATTCAAGTACATGCATTAAAAGAAGAAAAACATTAGAAATGCACATGTTTAAAGTTGATACTTAAATCAAAACAATCAATTTAAGATAAAACAACTTTAAGTAAGGTTGATACTTACTTCAGGATGTTCAGACATAGTAAAAATCTTTAGATGACCTGTAATCTTATCAAAGGAGTAATAATTCAGTTTATATTGGAGGCGCCACTATTGATTTAGAAAAAGAGCACTAGAAACAACATATTACCAATTTAAGAAGGAATTTAAAGCAAATTTAGATAGGTACATAATCACAACCATTCAGTTTCATCAAAAAATATTCTACAAGTAACCAAATACAAACCAAAAAATATAACCAAGTAACCAAATACCCATTTGAAAATATTCTACAACGTTATGCCCTCACAATCAACTCGTACATGATGTTCGCCATCATCAACAATTTCACATTCAAGTCTTGATATATCTAATGGAGCATAAGGCATATAAGCATTCTCTTCAAAAGTGTCCAAGTCAATTTTGCCTCTTGGTGGTACTTTAAGTACCACATACCAACTTGATGTTTCAGTATCCGTAGAATAAAACACTTGCTTAGCCTGTGACGCAAGGATAAATGGATCACTTTCAAAGTGACTTTGACCTTCATGAAGGTTCACCGATGTAAATCCATCTTCAACTTTGATACCATTTCTAATATTTGCCCAGTCACAGTGAAACAACGGTACTTGAAATGAGTAGTAGTCTAACAAAATTATATCTTTCAAAACACCATAGTAAGATATTTTTCAACAACTTGATTTGTGTCTCTTGCACTAGATCGACATATAGTTTCAGCTTCAATGGAAACACCACTATTTTGTGTGCTTCTCTCGACATCCTTGGTGTGAAATCGATGACCATTCACAATATAACCAGAATAAGAAATTACATCGTTCCTAAGCCCATTTGAAAGCCCCTTTAGCATCGTTGACACATTACTACTTGCATTAATCATGGTTTTGAACCATGAACTGAAGGTCTCCATGTGTTTCTTTTGTAGAGTGCTTTCATTCCTTGCAAGACAACTGTCCAAACCCTTGAGTTCCTCCACATGCTTTCTAATAAGAAAATAACATAGTTAAGTATTTTGTTTTTCAATAATAGTTATAAATTAAAAAAAATTCGTACCATCTTACTTTAAATATGGTTCCACCTCCTCATTGTTGAATAATACATAACGGTGAGCAATGGCTAACATGTCACTAGACATGGTTTTTGAAATTCCCTTAGAAAGTGGGCGTCCTCCTTCCATTGTTTCAGTTTCAATATCTTCATTTCGAGAACGACGAACACCAATTTCAGCAACTTGTTTCATGTGCTCACTACAAAATTGAATGCACTCTTCTACGAAGTACTTTTCTGCTATGCACCCCTCAGGTCTTGCTCAAATTTTAACATATCCTTTATAAACTTTCATTATCCTAAATATAACGATAGCATTATATATATGTAAATTAAATAATATTTGTAATCGCATAACATATATAAAAGAATGTTATAAATAAATTACCTCTCAAATGGGTACATCCAACGAAATTGTACTGGTCCACATAAACGAACTTCTCATGCAATATGCACTACAAGAAAGAAGGCCCTTTACGAGAGGCCAAAACGCCGTTAAAAGGTATTTACGGTGCAAACTAGCCCCACGTCTATTAAGGTCCTGTAAATACTCTTAATTTTCTATGGCAAATAATAAACCTCGTAAAAAAGTAAAATATTCCCCATCAAAAAATATTTTGTCTACGTAAAATTTTTATGTATGAGAGACATAATTTCTTGTTAATAATTCATTTACGTGTTACATGGCCCCTCGTTAATAATTCTAAATATTCACGACACATCGCAGGAACTCGTGAAAAAGTTTTCTGTTTGTTTTCTACGAGGAATGTTCTTTTATTTACAAGGTTCTTGCCCCCCGTTAATAACATAAAATTTTTTTTTAATAAAAGCACCCTCAAATGCTAGGTACCTATTACTTATCCACACATGACCTGTACTACCAACAATTCAACTAAACACTATGAAATGCTAACAAATCTCACTTAATGCTAATAATTGAACCAATATATTAAAATACACCATTAAATATAACAAAAGGCTAAAGAAATTTTCCCAATTCATCAATGTTCAATGTGCCAAAATAATAAAAAAAGAAAGAAATATATCCATTTGTCATAAACACTATCAAATTCTTAGAACTCTTGTTGAACAATTCATCAATTTGCACCTATCATTCAATTCAAAAATCTTGCACTCCTACTTACTCTAAAACATTGATCTTCACATTGTTCATTTCCTAGCAAAAGTTGACTTTCAATTTTCTTGACAATTTCTCCACCTCATTGTCCATGGTAGATGTTAAACTGTGTAAAATCCAATCAAGTAGCTGCATCACACAAGTCTCAACTTCAATATGCTAATAATGTTAAGAACTTGAAGGAAAAAAATTAAAGAAAGAAACACTAAACAAATGACCAAATAGAACCAACTCAAGTGTAGATAGAAACAAAGTTGTAGATAGAAACAAAGCCATCAGCAAAGCACTTCAAAGGATCACTATTCAGGTTAGAAGGCTTCATATAGATGCAATACAATTAGACATCTAATACAAGTAGGAGCAGAAATTCTGATAACAAATATTTTTTTTTAAATTAAGCAATTTCATGTTAAGAACAAAAAATGGCAAAAGCCATTATATAGCCTCCAAGGAACATACCCTATGTTCCTGGAAACCCAAACCCACCGTACAAAAATAAACCACTCTATCCACAAAATACTAAGTACAACAAATAACCGACTTCCTAGAGTAAACAAAGCATTCTACTAAGCTTCACTAAAACACGACCTGGAGTATTTTTGAAATAAGACATCCAACGAACATCATCCCACATATCATCCCTATCCATGAACATAGCAATATGCCACAAACATAACAATAGAAGACAATATACTCCAAAAGCTAACAAAATAGGGCACAAAGAAATCACCACACTGACCAAACCACAAACTAACAGCAACAAAAAATCACAGCCATTATGCTAGTCTCCAACAAATCTCACAGCCACAACCTCAATATAAAATAGCAAGGCAAAAACAAGAAAAAGAAACCTAAGAGTATGGACAAGAAAACAGAGTACAAAACATGAATAAAATTTTGAAATTAGAATTGAAATACACAAGCAATAACTTAAATGAAATGATTACTTGATAAAAATCTTATAGAAAAATGCTAATACTTCAGCAGATTTGCAGTTTTGGTATGTGCTTTCCAAACATGGAACACTTTTCTTCTAGAATCCTAAATTTAGAGATCTAGAAATTAACTTCTATTTCTTGCACTATTTTTCACTTTTTACGTCTATTTCTCTCTTTCTATTTTTTTTTCTATGTTTACTTATACATATATTAGTCTACCAAGACAAGGTCAAAGCTTCTCCCCATCTGTCAATCTTCATTTGCATCTCCCTTATTTATTGCATCAAGTTCCTTATTGCATCTCCCTTATTTATTGATGCGCAATAACTCACCAAACATAAAAGAAACTCAAACACATTACCAACAAATTCACACAACATTATCCAACCAGTACACTAGTAGCCATCATTTTTCAATAACAACTAAAACACATTAGTAGGACCATTTGAATCATTATAATGAGATTCTTAGAGTGTTAATCAAATCTATTACTGATTATTAATCTTAGTTTGAGTGGGATGGTAGTGTTAATAATGCCAAAGATTAGGTTTAGTAGTCCCAAAGGACTTAAAACTGTGAAGATTTAGTAGGACCTTTTCCACATGACTTGAGTTTAGATGGGCAAAAAAGCATTATTAGATATAGGATTACAAGCTTGGATGCTTTGTGCAAGCCCATGGAAATGATGTTTATGGCTGTCATTATATATGTACAATATTTTATGTGTCCTAGAAATAAATAAAAAATATTTACGACTAGATTCGTGCTTATTCAGTCAATTAAACTCATTGGTTTGTATCTTCTCAAGAAAATAGATTAAAAAGATCCCTATAGTAGAGCAGTTGATCTAATATTACACTTCACAAAATGTTCAGGGATGTAAGTTTTCCTACATTTGTATTCAAGCAGTGTCAAAACACACACAATTAATCCAACTGGAATATAGATTTTACTAACTTTGCTGAAGTAATAAGCATTGCGAAACCTATACATCATTCCACAAGTATCATATATCTTCCAGCATCTAAGCTATTATGGGTTCTAAACCTCATTTTCATTGTAGGCTTAAAAGAACAAGGGACTTATACCATAAAAAAAAATTTCTTTTTGCCTAAAATACCAACTTCTCCTAAAACAAAGAGTACAAAGTGAATTATCTACCTACTAATTTTTATTAACCCTAAACAAATTAAGAGAATGCATCTTTAGGCACAAACAGGAAAGCTAGGCAATCCACATCATTGACGAGACTAATTCATGCCTAGTTTCAAAGGTGAGAGATCATTGCTACAATGTAAGGTAATGATATTAACCAAAGCTATCAAGCAAAAAAGTGCTGTCAGTAGCATGATAAGTTTCACCATTATAAACATGGTATCAAGCAATTTCTATCTAGCCATTTAAAGTAAGGTTGTCAAAATCAGTAGAGATTAAGGTTAAATAACTAATATGATCAACATTCTAGCAAAATCAATTAACATTAAAAGATACTTAGACATATGGCAAACACTTAAAGTAAAGCCTAAACAAATAGAAAAGAGAATAGAGAGAGAAAAGTTCAATTTAGTTGCCAAATTGTCTAAGCAATTTAGTTAAAAGATTACTTTTCGGTTAAAAAAAAAGACAAAACAAAGATGGAAAGAACAACGGAAAAAAATAAGTCTCTCTTTGTTTTTGTTTCAGAATAGAAGCAAATTATATAATGGACAGTTCCTAAAGATCTTCTAAATGATATAACTGATAGAATGCAGAGTATATATGCAAAAATGGCCTGACTTGGAGTGTTCCTAACTACAACTAAGGTGGCTTGGTTCACATTGTGTAAGCCTAGAAAAGATGGTGGTCTGGAGTTTGTGGGCAATAAGAATGGAACAAATTAAATCAATTAACAAAATGGAAAAGAAAATAAAAGACACAAGACTCGATAAAATGTTTGTTATTTAAATTAGTTAACCATGATTAAAGATCTCTTTAAGAATATGGAATTTATAAGATCATAATAGAGTCCTGATCAATGATTGTTCCACTCAGTAGTGGCATGATTAGACTCAAATAGACATTAACATCTAATATAATTTGCACATAGTACATAGGGACTATTCTGAGACCTCAACAAGAACGCCAGTATTTGTTTTCTTCAAAAAGTTAAAGAAATAAATCAAATGCAAATTAAAATAAAAACTTGAGAAATATATGATTTGAGATAAATAATAGAAAATTGAGAACAAATACGCCTATAATAAAAGTCCCATAACATTATGGACATCACTCTTATCCCTAAGACACTTGTCTGACATCATCGCACATATCATCTATATCCATGAACAGAGCAATATGCCACCAACTTAATAGTAGAAGACAAAAGACTCCAAAAGCTAACCAAACAGGGTATAAAGAAACCACCACACTGGCTAAACCACACACTGACAACAGTAAAAAAACCATAGTCATTATGCAGATGTCCAACAAATCTCACAGCAAGGCAAACATAAGGAAAAGAAACCTAGGAGGATAGACAAGAAAACTAGAGGAATGAACATGAATAAAAGGAGTTGCTCCAAAATTCTCTCAAGCAAATCTCATTTTCTACATAACCATTTGTTAGTCATGGAATTAGGAACTTCTATAAGCGATAGATCCCTTAGTCTTACTAAGTTTATCACCTCTTTCTGAAGAGTCTAGATATCAGCATATTCATTATTTAAAAGTTTAGTCAAATAGTATCTCTCATTCCTTTTAAATATACATCTGTGGATTTAACTCTAATGGACAATAATGAATTCCATTTTTTACTTACCTATGTGAAAGGAAGAAAGAAAGAGTATAATGAAATCATTTTCCAAAAAAAATGGAGGAAAAAAAGAAGGTGAGAAAAAACAAGGAAGGAATTTTCATAGACACGGAATCAATGCGGGAGTAACTGAAGGTGAAAAAATTAGTCATAGACACTGAATCAATGAAGAGAGCAGGAATAACAGCTCCTTTTTGAGCTACAAGCAAAGGATAACCTAGCTCTTAATGATGGGATAACCTCTGTTTTGGACTCAATTGTCGTTGTAATAATTCGTGTATTTTCTTTACTTTGTAATTTGTTTGTATGAGTATTTAATAGATTCTCTCTTCTCATCCATTGGCATCAGAAATGCAGACTAAAGATTTTCGAGTCAGTTAACTCCACTAGCACCAGAAATTCAAAATAAAGTTTTAGGATATGAGATGGTCTCTTTATATACAATTTCTTTATCAAATCAAGGATGCTATTCACATATCATAATTTCATAATATAAAAAATTTAATTCAATTCAATAAGTTGATCTTCAAATTCAAAAACTAGCACTCCTATACATTGATCTTCAAATTGTTCATTTCCTGGCTCATTGACCAAGGTAGACATTAAGGTGTACAAAATCCAAACAAGTAGCTGTATCACACAAGTCTCAATTTCAATATGCTAATAATGCTAAAACTTGAAGGGAAAAATTAAGAAAGAAAAAGAGTAACACTAAACAAATGATCAAATAGAACCAACTCAAGTGTAGATAGAAACAAAGTTGTAAATAAAAACAGAGCAGTCAGCAAAGCACTTCAAAGTATCACTATTTAGATCAATAGGCTTCATATAGATGCAAGAATTAGACACCTCATACCATATAGATACCAAAAATGGAGCTCCATTGAAATTTGATAACACTCCCTCCGTTTAGAAATCACTTTCTTTTCCTATTCTCCACATTAGGATTTTTTTCATTCTTACTTAGGGTTCTTGTATATATACACACACACACACACCTCCATATACCCCAAACAATACATGTTTTCAATTTATATGAATTTTCAAGTTTCAATCTTGTGAGAAGATTAACCCAATCTCACCCCTACACGCGCAAACACACACACACACACACACACACACACAGATATATATATATATATATATATATATATATATATAATCTGTGACCTATATATACACACTTCAACTATATCATCCCTACATATGCATCAAGAATTCAAAGTTCACCAACTTAATGTCTCACACCAGAATCGTGCATATACTCTATGTGTGTATATTCTTCATATGTGAGTGTTCACATGTTCACTGACACAAGGATTCAATGTTCAATTCATGATTATTCTATATTCATTTAATAAAATCTAGTAACTGGTTATTTAACCAATATTCTCAATATAACCATGGTTTATGCTATCAACATTTAAGAAAGTGAACTAACAATTTAAAAATCCACATATAAAAAAGTAGGCAAAGTCAACTGAGTAGAAAAAAATGGTTGAACCTCTATTTGTATGTGTGTGTGTGTATTCATAAATCTCTCTCAATCTTTCTCCCATTTGTTGACATATCTGGTCATGTCGTTAGGAACACCAAAATGTGTCATATGCCAACTGTTGCACAATATTTCTATAGGACTCAAACAAAAAAACCTAAGAAAGGGAATTTTATTAAGACTCTCACCTCTACTAAAGTTTCTTCTATTTTAAGTTAAAGTTTTTGTTTACCAGGTACTACAAGAAAAAAGTGTTTTAACGACATGCGAGGTAGGTCGTTAAAAGGTTTTAACGACTTACATACGTTGGTCGTTACTGATCATGTCGTGAAAAGAATAAATTTTTGACAACATGCAATGCAAGTCGTGAAAAGTCCCTAATAACGACTTGCAAAGTTGGTCGTTAAAAGGTATTATCTTTCACAACACGCCTTGCAAGTCGTGAAAAGTTTGTACTAACGACTTGGTCGATAAGTCGTCAAAAGATATTATTTGTAACAACATGCCTTGAAAGTCGTTAAAAGTTCCTTTTTAAAAAAAATAATAATAATAATCCTTCTTTTTGTGTTGCACCTGTTTTCAATGTGAAGACAAAATACACAATACTTGCAAGAATATATATAAATATCATATGTATACTTATATTTATATATATCATTATATCTCAATGAAAAAAATAATAAATTTGCAAAAAAATATCTTAGTCATTCGATATAATTAAAAAATTAGTCTATCGTAAATAAAAACAAAAAACACTCTCTTTAGTAAATGCTTTATCCTTGATAATCACTTGTTCAATGACATTTTGCAAAAATTTAAAAAAAAAATCATTTAAGAATCACATTAATGACCAAAATCATGTTATTTATAAAGATAGTAGAAATTTTTCATTGGTTTTAGACAAGGATGCATTGGCAACAATAGTATGAAAATAATTCAAAACAACTTAGAAATCCTTAAGTGATATAGTTAGCAAGAATTTCTGGAAAAGAGTGTTTGAATTTTCTAGGGAACAAACTTGAATTGAACTAAACAAGAAGAAGAAGATTAAAGAGGACAACTTCTAGACAATAAACAATGTTGATGCATCAAACACTGCACGAATTTTCTTTTGGTTCAACTGTAATTTTTTGTATTCATTAAGCCAACTAAATTGTTAGAGTGTTGTATCCAAACATGTTATATACTACTTTGTTAGTCACACAAAACATATTAATTTAGTGAGTGGTGAGTTAAATTATGTTAGATAGTATGAAAGACTTATAGTTCAAAACCTGTAGTATTCATTTTTGGAGTTAAAAATACGGATTTGATCCAAATAATTTTTTATTTTCAGAATGACAAGTCTAACCATACTAAGATTTAAGATCTACAACTCTTCAAATTTCAGATCATCCTTTACACATTTATAAAATGCCTCAAATTAAAAGCAATACTAAAATATAATGTTTGAAGAAGATATGGGCAATGCTGAGTAAAAAGTAATAAAAGAATTTGTTTCAATAATTTAGCAAAGAGTATTTCACTCTCAAAACTATTTTCCCTTTCTCCACACAACTTTTTAGATTTTGTTTCTATTCCCACATTCCAAATGAAGCGTAAGTTTAATTTAAAGTCAAAGATCATTAACAAACCACTTCTTGGCTTACGGGAATTAGAAAATGAGATAAACAATATTTTAGACAAAAAATTTAAAAGTATTTTCAGATCAGTAAATTGGTGGTAGCAAAACTCAAACCTTAGAGATGGTAAGAATCGGGCTCCACCATTCCTTAATGCTTCTGTTGCTATTGATGTGTGGATGGAAGACCTTAGTCTTGAAAGCAACTTGAAAGATATGAACTGCCTCAGCTAAGAATTGCATTTTGCCTCAAACCTGAAAATTAAAATATAAGCAAGTCACTCAAATGAAAAGAAAAAAGCACCTCATTGATAGCATGAATAAAAAATACATGTGTCTATTGCATTTTGCACACAAACTTGGATAGTATGATTAATCAAAGGAAATAAAATAGAAACTGCATGCTCAAAAAAGAAAAAAAAACATTGAAACCAAAATCAGAAAGGCAAATAAGATCAAGCGCTTCAAGAATTAACTCAAACACAAATAGTTCCATCACTTTATCAAGGTAGCTAGGACCACAAAATATGACAACAACACAATGTATTGAAGTAAATTGGTGGAGTTGCTCATGGTGATGGTGATGATGATAAAGGCAAGCTCAAATATGCAAGAGCATAATTTAAATCCGTTAGACCTTTTTATTTTTCTTTTTTTGAGTTGAAGTTTCCCAACCATACAATTTCTAAACAAAGACAAATTCCACTACCAATGTTGGCCTAACTACCTATACAAGTATGGAAATATAAGAACCTATTAATTTCTATCAATAACTATATTTAATATATTAAAATAATGACAAATCTATATGATAGAGGGATAATAATAAACATGTGCATTCACGTACAACTGTCTACCAGGAAAAAGAAGTTCTAAGCTAGCAAATGCCCAAATCATCATAGCCCATATGTGTGACACCTAGCATCAGAAAACTCGTCCCATGTTATTAGGAGCAACCACAATGCCTCTATATAATCTTTCGTACCCATAAGTCCCCAATTATTATGTTCCACGAAACCAAAGCATTTCATCGAATAGTCTATGGGCATCAATCATCATCTCGCATTTCACCACAAATTGACAATTAAGCTTAGAAGCGCATACACCACAGCTAACACTTAAGTGAAGAGAACGATACACCTTTACAAAAGAATAACTCTCAAGAGACTAATAAAAGATAGTTATATGTATACATATTCCTTGAGATTATTGTTTCATAAATAAAATTTTAGCCTCCGCAAATACAGAAAAAATGAAATCATTAAAAGGAAAAGTATAAGAAATATGAAAATTGAACAAACCATCGGTGTTGAGAAGAAATTGACGTTTCTGCTTGACGTATTCCCTAAAAGCATTCTCAATCTATGTAGAAGCCATGTGCCCCTTTTTCAGCTCTACAACAGACATCACTTTTAAAATTTAACAGTCCATGGCCATTAATTGAAGAGCCCTAATCTTCATCTTCTCTGGCAATTCAAAATCAAAATAATGCATACCTTCTGCGAGAGAGGAAGATTAGGGTTCAGAGACATAAATTAGAAGAAGTACAAAAGCGATTAGATAGATACATATAGAAATAGAAATAGTAAGTGGTGAAAGACTAGGTTTGAGAAATGAAAAGGAAACAAAGTACATAGTTGGATTGAGGGCGAGGGATTGCAAATGGAGGGAAAGGGGCTGGTGCGATAGAGAAAATGGAGCGACTAGAGAGAGATTAAGAATGGCGTGAGGGAAGAGAGAGGGGCAGGGCTTCACAGATGTCTTTGTCCTGATCTTTTGTTTTTTTTCTTCGAATGAAAATTTGAGAGCACAGTTTTTTTTAAAAAATAATTGGCTTAATATGAATGCACTTATTCACCGTGTGTTTCACAGGTCTTAAGGTTACGTTATTGACGACATGTTTAGCAAGTCGTCAAAGCACTTGCATTATTAACGAGCACAAAAGCAAGTCGTTATAATACCTGCATTATTAACGATGAGCAAAGCAGGTCATGGATATTATTATTTACGACTTGCATAAAAGAAAGTCGTAAAAAATTTCTTCCGGATCACTAACTCGTGAAGAAAGGCCTAAAATAAGACTTTTTAAGACTCACAAATCATGCAAGTTGTAAATACGATGTTGTAAAAACCTAATTTTCTTGTAGTAACATTGGAAATGCCATAGAGTTATTTTATGACCTTCTCATTCATCAATTGTGAGAATCACAAGAAAATTTATTTTAATGTTAAATATGTTCTCGAAACATTGTGAGGTTACCCATAAGATACTCAAAAAAAAAAATTGATACTAAAATAAATAATGTCTAAATGAATCCATAACATTTTGTGAATAGAATTGAAACACATAAGCAATCGCTTAAATGAAATGATGACTTAATGAAAATGACATTATGAACAATAAAATTTTAATACTTCAGCATATTTGCATTTTGGAACATAAGAATAGATTGGTACCAGAATAGTAATAACAAGGATCACGTAGTAACAATCCCTAAAGATTATCTTCATCTATCACAATACCATTCTAGAGCCAAGTTGAATTCAACCAATTCGACAATCAAGTTCAACGAACCATCAAAGGTACAGGAAATATTTTCAGAAAAAAGCGCTAGATCATGACTACATAAAATCATATTCAATAAAAAATATAGCTCTATTGTCTTATAAATTTTCTGTATACAGTAAAAACTATAATGTTGGGATACGGGAATGCTAAACAACTAATAAATGGAGCAAGTTTACCAAGTGAATTTGCTGACCTGAAGCTTCCATTGACAAATGCAATTTGGTAACAGGATCCATAACATCAAATTGAGACATAAGTCTTCACAATGAATGATTTTGTCACTACCCCCTCATTCTTGTCCTTGTTAATGGTTCTAAAAACTTTGATCTACAGATAAAGAAGAATGGAGAGTTAATATATTGAATTTATTTGAATTGAAATCTTGCTCAGGTTAAGTGTAGTTCGATTAATAATTAAATGACATAACTAATTAAGAAAGGTATGGCTTATGTTACTCAACATCCATATGATTCTACAAATTGTTAGAATAACTACTTTTACACCATTGCATTAGCTGGTGGATCCCACATCAATTTAAATAACTAAGCAATATAAAGCACAAATAGTAGCATTATTTGTTTCAATCAAGGCTATTAAGCAGTTATATTGATTATTAGGCTTTCTCAGGTACTCACATAATATTATTATGGATCACAAAGGCAAATCACTTCAACAAAATAGCCCTTATTCTTTTAATCTTAAATTACTGAAGTTTTTTAATTTATTAATTTATATAATAGAATATAATATCAGAATGTATAACCCCCCCACCAAAAAAATAAATAAATAAAATAAAAGGAAAAAAATTAAAGAAGGATGAACTTCACAATGGCCGGTAAAACCACTACACTAGCAATATAATTGCCAAAAACTAGTTGTTAATGATCAACAATTTCACTATTTATATGCTTGGTTTAGATAGAAAAATCCATTGCATACACTCTCAATTTCAGCAATCTCCTTAAGAAACTCTTAGAGGAAACATGTCTTAAAATTTACCGACTAAGAGGGCTTTGTTTTTTGTTCAATTTGTGAGATACGCTTCAGCTCTTGGTTCCCTTTCTCATTTCCCTGCAAAATCCAACAAGAAGCACCATGAATGTATTGCAAAAGTTTGATAAAATATATTTATTTAAAAGACTAGAAGTCAATCAAACTCAGGTTGCTTGTATATATTTAATCAAAATGCTTCCTACGCCTGTATCTGATTGCCAAAAGGAGAATTTAGCATTTAAATTATGTCTAAGAGCCACCGAATCAGGAAGTTTTTTGCTCTTAGAGCCTCTAGCAAGGCACATTATATACCTTGTAGGGGCATAACATTTATATAGGCAACTTGTTACATGGGAATTCTCCCTCATTCATGAATTATTTTTTCAGATTTCTTGATATTAATTTCAAACTTCTCTAAAAACATCCAGATATTTCATTAACGGATATATCCTTACCCTGCCTTATCTAGAGAAAGACTTTCATCCTCTTGAGCAAGTATGAGCGTCACAGAATTGGTGCAAGAACAATTCTACCAGTAAAATCATCAAAAGTTCTTTGTAATTAACCTAAAAAAGAAAAGGCATAAAAAGATTTTTTTAAAACATAAAAGAGTACTGTGAAGACAATTTGCTGAGGGGCCCTGATTAGAAGGAAAACAACTATCTGCAAGACTTTACACAAAATACAATGGTTATGATCATGAAAACTAGTATGATAAAAAATGCAAAAGGTATTCTTGTCAAAAACAACCTCACACAAGTGGAGATTCCTTGCAGCCGCTGCAGGGTTGCATTTGGTTTTATGAGGCATTGAATTATATCCATTTGGAGGTCACAATGCAAATCCCCACATAAATCTGCCAAGCACTTGCTTTGACTCTGAATTCATTGAAATTTTGTCATTAATATTACCATGAATAACATTCTGAGACTAACCAATTTGGAAGATAAAATTAAATCCTTAAAGGCCCAAATACCTTGAAAGCCAGATAATTACACAAACTACAGAAACAAATAAGGAAAACAAACTAATAGGTCAAAAGATTCATTATATCTAACACATAGTACTTTACCATAAGATGAATAGAGCTTCAAGGAATAGAGGCAAAAACCAAAGCCAACAAAACACTGCAAGTTGCCTAACAATACTAAAACGCCAACATAGAGAAACAAGCCTTCAACCAATATTCTAACAATCAACTTAAGAAAACATAAAATTATGGTTCATAATGTGCTCGTTCTTCATGTTAGAAACCAACATACAGAATTGAAGCTATTAAAATTCCATTAACTAACTAATTGAAGTTAAAGTTCAAAGAAAATATAAAGCTATTAAAATTCCATTAACTAACTAATTGAAGCTAAATCTCAAAGAAAATAAAATGTTGTTTGAAGCATTCTCAAACTAATCATGAATTGGAGAGAGAAACATAATAAAAATTAATAAAACTCAAGAAAACATTGCTGAGAAAAATTGGTTGGAAAAGCAATTCTTAAAATTACCAGTAGAAAGGCCACAGAGAGAGTAGTCGAGATCGAAGACAACCAAACGAGGCAACACTTGGAACAAAGATCGACGTGACAAGAGAGCACACAAACACCTACACAGATATATTTATAAATATTATCTTAGTAGAGTTAGCAGTCAAACACAAATCTCATCTACATATATTTGATCAATGAATCCTAAAAAGAAGCCGAAACCCTAAAATTAGAGAAATGCTATAAAAAAACTAGCAAAACATTACATTTTAACTTCAAATAATCATTTAGGGAAACAAACCCTAGAACAATCAAAATGTCACATACAGAATTAGAAAATACTTCAAAAATTCAAATACCAAGTAAAATTTCGTAATAACTAGAAAATCTGAAAAACTAAATCACTCTATTTGCTTTCTGAAAAATAATTTTTTTTAGAATTTTTTAGGAAAAAATAAAAAGATAGTCGAATAAACAAAATAGAAGAACCTGATTGTCATGACCAGTGTACTTGAGCTGGCAAGAATTGAGATAGAACACAAGGGTATTAGCATAAGTGAAACAAAACACAAAGGATCAAGCAAGGCCTCGGCTTCTCCTCGTCAACCACCACCAATGATTCCAATAAAGCCAGAGTCTCAGCTCTTCCCTCTTCTTCTTCCTTCCTTAGGAACTTCATCAGGTCTTTGAGACCCTCAAACACCTCTCAGTGTCAAAAATAATCTCAGCTCCAAACCATCTACAACAAGCTCAAAAATCCCAATTCTTCAAAACCCTCCTCCGAAAATCAATCCTTAGGGCTTCACATGACCGTACAAAAGATGGCCACAAGTCTGATGTATGGAGAGAAAGCAGAGAGAGACATTTGAGGAGGCACCAAAGCTGAAGCAAGAGCAGAGGCCAAGATGGGTTTGGTTTGAGGCACTCGTATAGAGATAGATGTGAGGATAGATATATATAGAGAGAGAGGGAGGAGGAGTTTGTTGACTCATGGTGGTCGGAGGTTGGAGAGAGATAAAGGTGGAGTAAGGTTGTTGATTATTCCAAATTGATTAGGGCTTTGATGAAAAGAAATTGGATTAAAGCATGAATGAGTGGGGTTTTTCCGAGGGCTTTGGTGGAGTGAGAAGAAATCGCGCGATAGTGGGTTTTTTGAGAATTTGGCGGAGTAAAAAATTGGTGAATTTATAAAAGTGGGAAATTTTATTGGATAAATTTTTAGTACTTATTAACGTGAGTCTTTTCCCTCCATTAAAGTTTGACATGTTCCCCGTTAATATATGCAAATATTAATGAGGCCTTTGAGGCGCCGTAGAAACTTTATTTTATGAGAATTTTATTAAAATGCCGTGGAAGCTTCAACTTTCATGAAACAATGACGATAAGCCTCTTATGAACCCCGTAAAAAGTACATTTTACGAGCCAGAACATAGGCACACCGTGAATACTTTCTCGTAAAAGCCCATTTTTCTTGTAGTGATGAATGGTAACGTGTACCATAATGTCGAAGAAAGACGGTGGGAAGAACCTTTCAAACATACATAAAGTTTTGACAATTTCATTTTCAATTTTTTCCAATTGATTCCTATCTACCTATTAGAAGCCCTATTATGCATTTTATGGTGGTTTAAACTTCAATACGTTGTGTTGTTCTCATATTTTGTGGTCCTAGCTACCTTGATAAAGTGATGGAACTATTTGTGTTTGAGTTAATTCTTGATGCGCTTGATCTTATTTGCTTTTCTGATTTTGGTTTCAATGTTTTTTTTTTCTTTTTTGAGCATGCAATTTCTATTTTATTTCCTTTGATTAATCATACTATCCAAGTTTGTGTGCAAAATGCAATAGACACATGTATTTTTTATTCATGCTATCAATGAGGTGCTTTTTTCTTTTCAAATGAGTGACTCGCTTATATTTTAATTTTCAGGTTTGAGGCAAAATGCAATTCTTAGCTGAGGCAGTTCATATCTTTCAAGTTGCTTTCAAGACTAAGGTCTTCCATCCACACATCAATAGCAACAGAAGCATTAAAGAATGGTGGAGCCCGATTCTTACCATCTCTAAGGTTTGAGTTTTGCTACCACCAATTTACTGATCTGAAAATCCTTTTAAATTTATTGTCTAAAATATTGTTTATCTCATTTTCTAATTCCCGTAAGCCAAGAAGTGGTTGGCTAATGATCTTTGACTTTGAATTAAACTTACGCTTCATTTGGAATGTGGGAATAGAAACAAAATCTAAAAAGTTGTGTGGAGAAAGGGAAAGTAGTTTTGAGAGTGAAATACTCTTTGCTAAATTATTGAAACAAATTCTTTTATTACTTTTTACTTAGCATTGCCCATATCTTCTTCAAACATTATATTTTAGTATTGCTTTTAATTTGATGCATTTTATAAATGTGTAAAGGATGATCTGAAATTTGAAGAGTTGTAGATCTTAAATCTTAGTATGGTTAGACTTGTCATTCTGAAAATAAAAAATTATTTGGATCAAATCCGTATTTTTAACTCCAAAAATGAATACTACAGGTTTTGAACTATAAGTCTTTCATACTATCTAACACAATTTAACTCACCACTCACTAAATTAATATGTTTTGTGTGACTAACAAAGTAGTATATAACATGTTTGGATACAACACTCTAACAATTTAGTTGGCTTAATGAATACAAAAAATTACAGTTGAACCAAAAGAAAATTCGTGAAGTGTTTGATGCATCAACATTGTTTATTGTCTAGAAGTTGTCCTCTTTAATCTTCTTCTTCTTGTTTAGTTCAATTCAAGTTTGTTGCCTAGAAAATTCAAACACTCTTTTCCTGAAATTCTTGCTAACTATATCACTTAAGGATTTCTAAGTTGTTTTGAATTATTTTCATACTATTGTTGCCAATGCATCCTTGTCTAAAACCAATGAAAAATTTCTACTATCTTTATAAGTAACATGATTTTGGTCATTAATGTGATTCTTAAATGATTTTTTTTTTAAATTTTTGCAAAATGTCATTGAACAAGTGATTATCAAGGATAAAGCATTTACTAAAGAGATTGTTTTTTGTTTTTATTTACGATAGACTAATTTTTTAATTATATCGAATGACTAAGATATTTTTTTGCAAATGTATTATTTTTTTCATTGAGATATATGACACATTTTGGTGTTCCTAACGGCATGACCAGATATTTCAACAAATGGGAGAAAGATTGAGAGAGATTTATGAATACACACACACACATACAAATAGAGGTTCAACCATTTTTTTCTACTAAGTTGACTTTGCCTACTTTTTTATATGTGGATTTTTAAATTGTTAGTTCACTTTCTTAAATGTTGATAGCATAAACCATGGTTATATTGAGAATATTGGTTAAATAACCAGTTACTAGATTTTATTAAATTAAAATAGAATAATCATGAATTGAACATTGAATCCTTATGTCGGTGAACTTGTGAACACTCACATATGAAGAATATACACACATAGAGTATATGCACGATTCTGGTGTGAGACATTAAGTTGGTGAACTTTGAATTCTTGATGCATATGTAGGGATGATATAGTTGAAGTGTGTATATATAGGTCACAGATTATATATATATGTATATATATATGTGTGTGTGTGTGTGTGTGTGTGTGTGTGTGCGCGCGCGCGCGTGTAGGGATGAGATTAGGTTAATCTTCTCACAAGATTGAAACTTGAAAAATCATATAAATAGAAAACATGTATTGTTTGGGGTATATGGAGGTGTGTGTGTGTGTGTGTATATATACAAGAACCCTAAGTAAGAATGAAAAAAATCCTAATGTGGAGAATAGGAATGGAAAGTGTTTTCTAAACGGAAGGAGTGTTATCAAATTTCAATGGAGCTCCATTTTTGGTATCTATATGGTATGAGGTGTCTAATTCTTGCATCTATATGAAGCCTATTGATCTAAATAGTGATACTTTGAAGTGCTTTGCTGACTGCTCTGTTTTTATTTACAACTTCGTTTCTATCTACACTTGAGTTGGTTCTATTTGATCATTTGTTTAGTGTTACTCTTTTTCTTTCTTAATTTTTCCCTCCAAGTTTTAGCATTATTAGCATATTGAAATTGAGACTTGTGTGATGCAGCTACTTGTTTGGATTTTGTACACCTTAATGTCTACCATGGTCAATGAGCCAGGAAATGAACAATTTGAAGATCAATGTATAGGAGTGCTAGTTTTTGAATTTGAAGATCAACTTATTGAATTGAATTAAATTTTTTATATTATGAAATTATGATATGTGAATAGCATTCTTGATTTGATAAAGAAATTGTATATAAAGAGACCATCTCATATCCTAAAACTTTATTCTGAATTTCTGGTGGTAGTGGAGTTAACTGACTCTAAAATCTTTAGTCTGCATTTCTGATGCCAATGGATGAGAAGAGAGAATCTATTAAATACTCATACAAACAAATTACAAAGTAAAAAAAATACACGAATTATTACAACGACAATTGAGTCCAAAACAGAGGTTATCCCATCATTAAGAGCTAGGTTATCCTTTGCTTGTAGCTCAAAAAGGAGCTATTATTCCTGCTCTCTTCATTGATTCAGTGTCTATGACTAACTTTTTCACCTTCAGTTACTCCCGCATTGATTCGGTGTCTATGAAAATTCCTTCCTTGTTTTTTCTCACCTTCTTTTTTTCCTACATTTTTTTTGGAAAATGATTTCATTATACTCTTTATTTCTTCCTTTCACATAGGTAAGTAAAAAATGAAATTCATTATTGTCCATTAGAGTTAAATCCACAGATGTATATTTAAAAGGAATACGAGATACTATTTTGACTAAACTTTTAAATAATGAATATGTTGATATCTAGATTCTTCAGAAAGAGGTGATAAACTCAGTAAGACTAAGGGATCTATCGCTTATAGAAGTTCCTAATTCCATGACTAACAAATGGTTATGTAGAAAATGGGATTTGCTTGAGAGAATTTTGAAGTAACTCCTTTTATTCATGTTCATTCCTCTAGTTTTCTTGTCTATCCTCCTAGGTTTCTTTTCCTTATGTTTGCCTTGTTGTGAGATTTGTTGGACATCTGCATAATGACTATGGTTTTTCTACTGTTGTTAGTGTGTGGTTTAGCCAGTGTGGCGGTTTCTTTATACCCTGTTTGGTTAGCTTTTGGAGTCTTTTGTCTTCTACTATTAAGTTGGTAGCATGTTGCTCTGTTCATGGATATGGATGATATGTGCGATGATGTCAGTCGAGTGTCTTAGGGATAACTAAGAGTGATGTCCGTAATGTTATGGGACTTTTATTATAGGCATATTTGTTCTCAATTTTCTATTATTTATCTCAAATCATATATTTCTCAAGTTTTTATTTTAATTTGCATTTGATTTATTTCTTTAACTTTTTGAAGAAAACAAATACTGGCGTTCTTGTTGAGGTCTCAGAATAGTCCCTATGTACTATGTGCAAATTATATTAGATGTTAATTTCTATTTGAGTCTAATCATGCCACTACTGAGTGGAACAATCATTGATCAGGACTCTTTTATGATCTTATAAATTCCATATTCTTAAAGAGATCTTTAATCATGGTTAACTAATTTAAACAACAAATATTTGATCGAGTCTTGTGTCTTTTATTTTCTTTTCCATTTTGTTAATTGATTTAATTTGTTCCATTCTTATTGCCCACAAACTCCAGACCACCATCTTTTCTAGGCTTACATAATGTGAACCAAGCCACCTTAGTTATAGTTAGGAACACTCCAAGTCAGGCCATTTTTGTATATATACTCTGCATTCTATCAGTTATATCATTTAGAAGACCATTAGGAACCTTTGTCCATTATATAATTTGCTTCTATTCTGAAACAAAAACAAAACAAAAACAAAGAGAGACTTATTTTTTTTCGTTGTTCTTTCCATCTCTGTTTTGTCTTTTTTTTTTAACCGAAAAGTAATCTTTTAACTAAATTGCTTAGACAATTTGGCAACTAAATTGAACTTTTCTCTCTCTATTCTCTTTTCTATTTGTTTAGGCTTTACTTTAAGTGTTTGCCATGTGTCTAAGTATCTTTTAATGTTAACTGATTTTGCTAGAATGTTGATCATATTAGTTGTTTAACCTTAATCTCTACTGATTTTGACAACCTTACTTTAAATGGCTAGATAGAAATTGCTTGACACCATGTTTATAATGGTGAAACTTATCATGCTACTGACAGCACTTTTTTACTTGATAGCTTTGGTTAATATCATTACCTTACATTGTAGCAATGATCTTTCACCTTTGAAACTAGGCATGAATTAGTCTCGTCAATGATGTGGATTGCTTAGCTTTCCTATTTGTGCCTAAAGATGCATTCTCTTAATTTGTTCAGGGTTAATAAAAATTAGTAGGCAGATAATTCACTTTGTACTCTTTGTTTTAGGAGAAGTTGGTATTTTAGGCAAAAAGAAATTTTTTTTTATGGTATAAGTCCTTTGTTCTTTTAAGCCTACAATGAAAATGAGGTTTAGAACCCACAATAGCTTAGATGCTGGAAGATATATGATACTTGTGGAATGATGTATAGGTTTCGCAATGCTTATTACTTCAGCAAAGTTAGTAAAATCTATATTCCAGTTGGATTAATTGTGTGTGTTTTGACACTGCTTGAATACAAATGTAGGAAAACTTACATCCCTGAACACTTTGTGAAGTGTAATATTAGATCAACTGCTCTACTCTAGGGATCTTTTTAATCTGTTTTCTTGAAAAGATACAAACCAATGAGTTTAATTGACTGAATAGGCACGAATCTAGTCGTAAAGATTTTTTATTTATTTCTAGGACACATAAAATATTGTACATATATAATGACAGCTATAAACATCATTTCCATGGGCTTGCACAAAGCATCCAAGTTTGTAATCCTATATCTAATAATGCTTTTCTTCCCATCTAAACTCAAGTCATGTGGAAAACGTCCTACTAAATCTTCACAGTTTTAAGTCCTTTGGGACTACTAAACCTAATCTTTGGCATTATTAACACTACCATCCCACTCAAACTAAGATTAATAATCAGTAATAGATTTGATTAACACTCTAAGAATCTCATTATAATGATTCAAATGGTCCTACCAATGTGTTTTAGTTGTTATTGAAAAATGATGGCTACTAGTGTACTGGTTGGATAATGTTGTGTGAATTTGTTGGTAATGTGTTTGAGTTTCTTTTATGTTTGGTAAGTTATTGCGCATCAATAAATAAGGGAGATGCAATAAGGAACTTGATGCAATAAATAAGGGAGATGCAAATGAAGATTGACAGATGGGTAGAAGCTTTGACCTTGTCTTGGTAGACTAATATATGTATTAAGTAAACATAGAAAAAAAATAGAAAGAGAGAAATAGATGTAAAAAGAGAAAAATAGTGCAAGAAATAGAAGTTAATTTCTAGATCTCTAAATGTAGGATTCTAGAAGAAAAGTGTTCCATGTTTGGAAAACACATTCCAAAACTGCAAATCTGCTGAAGTATTAACATTTTTCTATAAGATTTTCATCAAGTAATCATTTCATTTAAGCTATTGCTTGTGTGTTTCAATTCTAATTTCAAAATTTTATTCATGTTTTGTACTCTGTTTTCTTGTCCATACTCTTAGGTTTCTTTTTCTTATTTTTGCCTTACTATTTCATATTGAGGTTGTGGCTGTGAGATTTGTTGGAGACTAGCATAATGGCTGTGATTTTTTGTTGCTGTTAGTTTGTGGTTTGGCCAGTGTGGTGATTTCTTTGTGCCCTATTTTGTTAGCTTTTGGAGTATATTGTCTTCTATTGTTATGTTTGTGGCATATTGCTATGTTCATGAATATGGATGATATGTGGGATGATATTCGTTGGATGTCTTATTTCAAAAATACTCCAGGTCGTGTTTTAGTGAAGCTTAGTAGAATGCTTTGTTTACTCTAGGAAGTCGGTTATTTGTTGTACTTAGTATTTTGTGGATAAGGTGGTTTATTTTTGTACGGTGGGTTTGGGTTTCCAGGAACATAGGGTATGTTCCTTGGAGGCTATATAATGGCTTTTGCCATTTTTTGTTCTTAATATGAATTAAATTGCTTAATTTAAAAAATAATATTTGTTATCAGAATTTTCGCTCCTACTTGTATTAGGTGTCTAATTGTATTGCATCTATATGAAGCCTTCTAACCTGAATAGTGATCCTTTGAAGTGCTTTGCTGATGGCTTTGTTTCTATCTACACTTGAGTTGGTTCTATTTGGTTATTTGTTTAGTGTTTTTTTCTTTAATTTTTTTCCTTCAAGTTCTTAACATTATTAGCATATTGAAGTTGAGACTTGTGTGATGCAGTTACTTGATTGGATTTTACACAGTTTAACGTCTACCATGGACAATGAGGTGGAGAAATTGTCAAGAAAATTGAAAGTCAACTTTTGCTAGGAAATGAACAATGTGAAGATCAATGTTTTAGAGTAAGTAGGAGTGCAAGATTTTTGAATTGAATGATAACTGCAAATTGATGAATAGTTCAACAAGAGTTCTAAGAATTTGATAGTGTTTATGACAAATGGATATATTTCTTTCTTGTTTTATTATTTTGGCACATTGAACATTGATGAATTGGGAAAATTTCTTTAGTCTTTTGATATATTTAATGGTGTATTTTAATATATTGGTTCAATTATTGGCATTAAGTGAGATTTGTTAGCATTTCATAGTGTTTAGTTGAATTGTTGGTAGTACAGGTCATGTGTGCATAAGTAATAGGTACCTAGCATTTGAGGGTGCTTTTATTAAAAAAAAATTATATGTTATTAACGGGGGCAAGAAACCTCGTAAATAAAATAACATTCCTCATAGAAAACAAACAGAAAACTTTTTCACGAGTTCCTGCGATGTGTCGTGAATATTTAGAATTATTAACGAGGGGCCATGTAACACGTAAATGAATTATTAACGAGAAATTATGTCTCATACATAAAAATTTTACGTAGACAAAATATTTTTTGACGGGAAATATTTTACTTTTTTACGAGGTTTATTATTTGCCATAGAAAATTAAGAGTATTTACAGGACCTTAATAGATGTGGGGCTAGTTTGCGCCGTAAATACCTTTTAACGGCGTTTTTGGCCTCTCGTAAAAGGCCTTCTTTCTTGTAGTGCACATTTCTCCCTTAGTAATTTGGAATACATGTCTGGTTAGAGCAGTCTTTTGGTAAACGTACCAGGGAGACCTCTTCATTGTGTTTACTTGGATGTCAAAGGTGGTTGCATTTTGTAATTTTTTATGATCTATGCACGCCCCATTTGTTTCAACATGAAATGTTTTCTGTCCTAAAATATTTTTCTTTTTGTAAAATGGACTTCCCTCTTATTTTTGGTGTTTGGCCAGAATCCTAAAATCCTCTTACTTGTTCATTTTTCAATCTAAAATTGGCTAAATTCCTAAAATCCGAACAATATGAACAATAAACTTCTTTTCAATTATCTTCTCTGCTTCCTCCTCTTAAAAAGGAAGCCACTTCCACTAAATCTTTTGTATCCTTCAACCCAAAACCAGTAAACACTCTCCCTTCCTTTATCATCTTAATCTTTTCCATTCAAGCCTCAAATCAGAAGCTGTATTCTACCTTTTACTCCCCCTTCGCAGCTCCTCTGCCCTTCATCATGTGGCCTGCACTCTTCATGGCAGACCCTTACCCGGCATCATAACTGCCATCGTTGGCATCTCATGTAAGTCCAATTACTTGTGAACAACTACTAACTTAATAGATACATTTTAACAAACTACAAAATGGTAATTGCAGAGTGTGTTGTAAAAAAATATGAAGAATGCTTAAATCCTGTCCTCTATCAGGGAAAAAACACTAGATTAATACACTTTATTTATATATTGTATAATGTTAAATTATAAGGTTGTATATTGGCTGACCATACACTAGGGATAGGAGCTAGGCTATGAGTATAGTAGGACAAAGGTGGAGGGGCAGTCACCAACCCCCACTTGCTTCCCAACAAGAGAAGAAAATGTGGGGATTGGGTTGTTATTTGTATTATTGTAAATGGCTTAACTATAACTATATTATATATTATTTAGTCATCACAGCCACTATATATCTTCCTCTCATTTGTTCATTTAAGATCTCTCTTCTCTCTCTGATGTAGTAAATTTATATCTACTTTTTGGACAATGGGACATTTTAGGGTCTTAGCAGGAGACTTTTCTCAAAACTAAAGTCTAAAGCCCACGAACTAGTTTTACTTCTTTTCATGACAAAAACGCCACCATTGCCAAAAATCTAACAGATTTAGAGTCTCCCTTCACTGATAATACACACTGGTGTGGTCAAAATGGTCATCTTTTCCTCAGCCGCATTTGTGAGTTCATTGCTAGTATTTTTACATCTCTTGTGTTCAGACTCTGTTATCAGCAAACCATCAATTTATAATTCGTTGTGGGCGTTGGTGGAGTTTTCGAGTCTTAGAGGAGGTTTTTGAGTACCCATTTGGTCATTTGGACTTGTGGGTCTGGTTCTTCTTCCAAACATTTCATCTTGGTACACTCTCTTGTTTGCTGGAAGAGTGTTGCGTGTTATGTGCTCTGTTTTCTCTGTTTTCCTTTCTACATTTTCTCGACATTATTAAATGTTAGATTTGGCTGAAATAGCAGTTTCCTTTGGGCAATGGTTTTCAGAGATGGGGTTTGGCAATAGAAAAATTCCAGGACTTGGAGTAGCTCCTAGACACAAGTGTTCTAAGAGGTAAGCATTAGCTGCTTCTGGTGTTGAGGGTGATGGATTTCTTGAACTGTAAAGACTTCTGATATGGGTTATTAGGAAACTAGAGCTCCAACAGCTTGAGAAGTGGGAGCTTGCACATCATGACCTGATTATCTTATTAGTTGTTTGACTACTTATTTTAATGTCTATTTTTTTTAACCATTAAGAACAATTTGTGCTGGAATATTGATATATTTTTCTTTTTCTTTTTTCTTTCTTGATTATGCCATGTGTTGCATCAAACTAGTGATCA
Organism: Cornus controversa; assembly: GCA_026545225.1. Lineage (NCBI taxonomy): Eukaryota > Viridiplantae > Streptophyta > Magnoliopsida > Cornales > Cornaceae > Cornus > Cornus controversa. Next base: position 7,881,505 of record CM048849.1, on the reverse strand, counting down.
TTGCATGAACTTTCAATGACAAACAAATTTTAATCATTGGAGTGATTTCTTATTAGGATTTGGGGCACCTGAAGGACTGTTCCAAGACCATAAAGGGACAATCGCCCAATGCTGAAGTCCAAAATTCTTTGAGGCAAAAGGTACTGGATAAATTGTGATGCCCTTAGGGGCGCACTAAAATTTTAAATCTTTGAAGCAAAAGTACATAACTAAACATCTAGACCTCCAGAACCATGGTTTTAGAAGATTCAGAAGGCCCAAACCTATCCATTTTCTCACCCATGAGTGGGGTAGGTCATCAGCAAAAGTAGACACTAAACATCTAGATATCCAGACTCATGGTATTAGAAGATTCATAACGCTAATACCTATCCATTTTCTCACCCATGACTGAAGTAGGTCATTTGGGAAGGTAGAAAATCAAACATCTAGTTCTCCATACTCATGGTTTTAGAAGATTTAGAAGGTTCAAACCCATCCATTATATTGCCCATAACCGAAATAGGTTGGGTCTTGTATTAGAAAAAGCACTGGGTTATAGGTCTTCCTCTCATAATATCACAAATGAAGTCTCAATGCCTAAGGTAGTTTCTTCTTGTTTCATTTATGGGAACAGATGAAAGTTTATCTTTTTCTTGTGATTATCTTTTTGCGTTTATATGTTTATGAAGTACTTTAATAGTCACTACATTATTATTTATATCAGTTCATTTCTGATATATTGTACTTAATTTTTTTTTTTCTAAGAGTTACAAAACTATCACAAAATGTAATGAACTGTTGGAATGTGTGTGTTTTTCCCATGATTAATGTGTTTCACTACTTATTTTTGTTTCAGACCATCAATATTTACACAAGAGGCTTAATTAACCTTAGAATCTGGTGTTTGAGTTATTTTGTTCCTGTTTGCCTTGTTACCACTATTTCTTCATGTGGGCATTGAAACAATTCTTTTCTTGACTCTAGCCGGCCACAGAATTGGTTAAAGAAATTGCAGTATTAGAATTGGAAGTTACTCATTTGGAGCAATATCTTCTCTCGCTATACCGGAAAGCATTTGAACCACAGCTTTCTTCCTCATCTCCATCTGCAAAGGATGGAAGATCAAAATCACCCTTGAATACCCCAAAAGGAAGGTATCTAGAAGTTTCCAGATCTGATATTGCATCAAAGAGGGAAAATTCAACTGTTCAAGCTAGCTAAGATTGGCATCAGTACTCGACAAAGATTGGCATCAACAACCAATCTTTATTTCAAGACAAATTTGTTTAATTTATGTTTTGTTTTTTTTATTTTGGATGTTGAACTAGCTTGTACTAACTTATTATTATTTTTAATAAAAAAGTCCTAATTAGGTATTGTTATGTAATTTATGCAATATTTATTTAATATTGACATATATATAATTTATTTTGAATTTTGATATTAATATATTTTTTATATTGTTATTAGCTTAAGAAATGTAAATTAACAAATCAAGCAAATTATAAAAATAGAAATTAAGTAAAATATATAAATTAAAAAAAATTATTTGTAGTATTAGGGACAGTCTAAATGTAGGTATTAGGGATAGGACATAGCGTCACTAATAGTCCAGTTATTAGTGACGGTCAAACTCAACACAAATATACCAGCGTATTAGTGACAGTTTCTGACCGTCACTAATAATCCAGTTATTAGTGACGGTCAAACTCGTTACAAATATGCCAGCGTATTAGTGACAGTTTCTGACCGTCACTAATAGTCCAGTTATTAGTGATGGTCAAAACCGTCACTAATACGCAAGCGTATTAGTGACGGTTAAAACTGTTACTAATAGACCACTTTTTTGTGACAGTAAAACTTGACCGTCACTACTGACCTTTCGCGACACCACTTTTTGTGACGGTCCGATTTGAGCATTAGTGACGGTTTTAGGACTTTTAGTGACGGATTTGACTGTCCCTAAAGCCCTGATTTCTTGTAGTGCCAGCTTCCCATCCTACTAGTAATTTTGTCCATAAGGCACTTGCAGTCAACTGTCTTAAGTCTTGTGGAGATGAGTGGAACTTCTATGTATCTAATAGGAAGTGCACCACATCCAAATCCTAGCAAGAGCTTAATTTGATCAATGATGACCGGGGAAACTCCAGAAGTGAAGAATGTACTCTTGGAGTAATTGATGACAAGGCCAAAGAAGGATGAAAATAAGTTAAGTGCATTGTGTAGGACAGAGATGGAATCAAGACTCCCATGTGAGAAAAGCAATAAATCATCAGCAAAAATTAAGTGGGACAAAGAGAGCTTCTTACATCTTGAATGAAATTTAAAAGAAGGGTTGTTAGAGATGCCATGGTTGGTGATCAATGAAAAAACTTCCATAGCAATTACAAAAAGAAGAGGAGAGATAGGGTCCCCTTGCCTTAGTCTTCTTACCCCTTTAAAATGCCCATGGAATTCATCATTCACAAAAATTATGAATGATGGGGAAGTTACACATGCTTTGATCCAAGCAATCATAGTGGAAAGCCAAAAAGGGAAAGAGAGTCAAGTAGGAAATCCCAGCAAATTGAATCAAAGGCTTTTTTAAGATCCACCTTGATTGCATATCTAGGTGGGCATAGATGTTTATGGTTGCCTGTCATGAGTTCCTGTGCAATCATTACACCGTCGCTTATTTCCCTTCCCTGAACAAAGGCATTTTGGCAAGGATCAATGATGGAGGGGAGAACCAATTTGAGCTTATTTGCAATAAGCTTTGAGATGCATTTATAAATAGTATTGCAGCATGAGATAGGTCTGAAATCATCAACAGTGGTTGGGTTAGGTATTTTAGGGACAAGAGCAATGTAGGAATTGTTGATCTCTTTAAGGAGTCTTCCATTAAGAAAGAAGAGTCTAATGGCCCTAAGGATGTCATTACCTAGTATAGGCCATGCATGTTTAAAGAAATGGGCATTATACCCATCAGGGCCAGGAGACTTATCATTGTTCAGTGAAAGGAAGCATGACTTGATTTCAGTATTAGATGGAATGGAATTGAGGATTGGAATGAGGTGGTGAGGGATTGTTTTAGTGATGAAAGGCTGTAAAGCAGTGAGTCCTGGATATGATGGGGTGCACAACCTAAAAGATTTTGGAAGTGAGATAGTACCTCATCCTTAATAAGCTTTCCATCATCAATGAGATCTCCATTGTGAAGCTGTAAACTCATAATCTTTTTCCTATTAACTCTAGAGTTGAAAATCTTGAAGAAGAATTTAGTGTTACTGTCACCTGCCTTGAGCCACGAAATTCTAGATTTCTGTCTAAAGCATTGCTCCTCATTCAGAGTTAAATCCGTGTAGATCTTAAGAAGTTCCTTCTCCTATTTCTTAAGTATGCAATCCATTGGGGATGAGTCCAAAGCCATCTGACAATGAGATAGGTTCTGTTTTGCTTATTTCACCAATGAGGACAGATGAGAGATTTTCACCCTGTAGCTCTGTTTTAAAGACCCTTTGAGAAGCTTTAATTTCCTTACAATCTGAAACATGGTTGTACTTGTGATTGGAGTTGACCAAATCAGTTGCACAGTAGGGAGAAAATAAGCATTTAAAGCCCATGAGTTGAAGTATCTAAATGGGAGCATCTTCTGAGGAGTAGGGCATCCAAGCTTCACAACAATAGGACAGTGATCAGAGACTAAAGGTGGAAAGAAAATGCACTCTGACATTGGAAATCTTTGGTCCCAAACATCATTAATAAGAGCTCTATCTAGCTTCTTTGCAATATTGGCTATCCCTTCACTTTTATTATTCCAAGTGAAGTGAAACCCAGAGAATCTAAGGTCATGGAGATGAGAGTCATCAATGCAATCCTTGAAGTTAGACATGGCTCCGCTCCATCTGCTTGACCCTCCAGACTTCTCATAAATATTGATAATTGCATTGAAATCACCAATTACAAGCTATGGACCATAGTCGAAAAGGCTTGAGTGGTGCTTGATACACGTCCATAGAGATTGCCTATTTGTTGCAATTACAGCACCATACACAAATGACACAAAACATTGCTCATTGGAAGGCAAAGACACGCAACAATGTATGACCTGCCATGAAGCATGAATAAGGGTGACTTTAACTTTTTCTGGGTTCCACAAGATCCAGATCTTCCCTAGATATGAATGATCATAGTTGTGAAGAATTTTCCATTTCTTTGCAATAAAGTAATGGATATCCTTCATATTGTCAAAACCAACTCTAGTCTCATTGAGTGCCAAAATGTCCAAGTTGCAGGAACAAATGAGATTTTTAACTTCCAATTATTTTGAGAGACTGTTGAAGCCTCTAATATTCCATGAGGCCAGATTAATCATTGGGAGGGTGTTTTGGTGATGCCCTTCATCAACCTCAATCCCTTGAAGGGGAGAGGATTGATTGTTCTGGCTCCTTTCAGCTTCTTTTTCTTAAGAGGGAGCTTCTTCATCTTCTTGAGGTCATAGCAAGCAATGATGAAGTTTGAAGAGCCTGAGTGAGAACAAGTTTGCTCCACTGGTTGTGATTGGCTTATATCATCATCACTTGAGCAACAATTACTTTCAACTTGATCAGAAGGTAGGAACATATTACTCTGGGCCAAATGCATGGTTCTAAGATTTAAGTTAGGGATTGGTGCAGCGCACTTGGTTGTAGCATGTCCTGATTTGGTGCTAGTGTGGAAAGCATGAGAGAGATCAACCACAAGGGAATAGCTATCCAAGTTAACAAATGAATTTTTGGGGAGGTAGGTAGGCATTTTAGGAGATGGTGAGTGTGGAGGCAGAGAACAAGGGACTTGGGAAGATGGATCAATGGGTGAGTGATCAGAGATTGGAGGAAGTGAGGATAGGAGAGGTAGAATAGGAGAAGGAGAAGAATTATGACATCTGCTAGGAGAGTCGTGATGGGTGGAGTCATTAAGTGGAAGAGGGGTTGGGCTCTTGGGGTTGGGTTTTGGACATGAACCATTTGCCATTCTTTAGAACTTTGGCCCTTAGGTTTGGGAGGTCCATTGCTCTTCCTAGTGTGGCATAAAGAATATGTGTGACCTACTTTCTTGCAGCTGGTGCAAAACTTTGGAATCCACTGATATTCAACATTGATGTCAAAAAATTTTCCATCACTGTCTCTGAGAGTAATGATTTCCTTCAGAGGGCAATCCAGATTGAGCTTAATGCAAATCCTAGCAAACTTGAGCTTCTGTCTAGTTTTCGTGGCATGATCTGCATGCAAAGGTCTACCAATTGCACTTGCTATGTGGGTAAGGCCCTTTGCAATCCAGAATTGCAGTGGGATATTGTAGAATCTCACCCAAACAGGGGCAGTGTTGGTACTGGCCCTTGCAGGGGAGAAATTACTAAACCATTGATGCAGCTGGAGGTGTCTGCCAGCAATGGAGAATGAGCCTGATGCGAGGATGACATGCATGGATGGTTCAGAATCAAACTTGAAATAATAAAGGCCTTTTCCATCAACAAAAACTTGTTACAGCCCTTTAGCTTGCCATAGTTTCATAGTAGCAGGCTGGACAAAACTGAAAGGAAGTCTCTTCTGCATGAAAGACCCAACCAGGAGGTGTTTTCAGTAGCTATTCCCTTCATCTTCAACATCTTTAGGAGGGTCAACTATAGTTCTATTTTCCATTCAAATTGACTTGAAAAACTCAAAAGATATTTTTGCAAATGGTTGTTTGACAATATCAGCCCAGGATTTCGAGGAGCTAGTGATATGTGGCTTAAAGGTACGCTTTTGTGAAGTTGAAACAGTGGTGGCAGTAGCCTGTCCATCAAAAACAGTGGTGGCTGTTTCACTAAGAAGCACTCTAAGCCACGCGACATGCTCAATAAGCTCAGCCTTAGAGCCCTCCATTACATACGGTTCAACATCTACTGGAAGCTTCACAACCAGATTTTGGTGACAATCTGCAGCGTCATGAGAACTGTAAAATGCTGGAGAGGGGCGCTGAGAGGAGCTAGCAGTGGGTGAAATGAATGGCTTGTGAGGTGATGAAAATGTCTTATCATTTTTGGGAGCAGGGGGTAATGAGCTATGTGGTACAGTGTTGGTGCGAGGTTTGGTTTTGGCTTTGATAGCAGTGGATAGAAAGCGCTGTGGTCTAGTGTTGAAATGTGGTTTGGTTTTGGATTGTGGTGGTGGGATGGGTGGTAGGTGAGTTGATCTTCTTGAGATTCTTGAAACTTGCTGGGTTGGATTGGAAGAAGGATGTGAGACTGGGTGGCTAATGGTGCGCCTTGAGACTACCTGAGAGGAAGGGGATGTCGTAAGGGAGGTGGTGAGAGAGGAGGGGGGAAACCTCAATTTTATTTTATTTTTGATGTTACTGCACCTGTGACAAAGCTCTCTACTGCAATTTTTTGTCATTGGTTCAAATCAGGAGTGCACTTGCGCATCATGTAGGGCTGCAAAAAATTTCAACTAAGAAAAGTCCCTTTGTTGAATCAAAAATATATCTCCCATCTCCATCTACAACTTGCCATACATTCTTGGTGGGCTGCATAACCCAAAAACCACCAATAACCATCCGTCTAAACTGTGGAAGCAAGCAACCCATGACTGCCAGTCTGCCACACTTCACCGCAAACCATGGTTGTTAAACCACCTCAGTAGAGATGACCCATGGCTGCCAACTAGCCATGGCGAAACCACAAACAATCAGCCACCATCTCTACCAAGTAGCCATGTACAACCCGAAACCTCCTATCTCTATTGGTGCCGCCACATTCAAACCTCCATAGTTCCACCATGTCAGCCGCAACCACCATGAACATCCCCTCCAAAGCCCGCGTCTCGGCCACTACAAGACCCAAAGCCTCGTCGTGAACCAACTTCTTCATCTCACAACAAGCCAATCCTCCTAACAGCCGTGCATAAAAATCTCTTCTCTCTCACTATCAATTTATATATATATTGCACCCATCATGGATATAAGACTCATCCAGAACTCGGCTTGCCATCGACGCCATAAACCGGCCATCCCACGTCACCCTCAACAGCCTACACAGCCGAACAGCCCATGGCCATGCAAGACACAAACCGGCCGCACCCCTATGCAACCCAGCTGCTACAGCCATGTATAGGCTTCACCAAACCGAGCGCTACCACAGCTGAGACCCACGACCTCACCGTATGCCACCCACTGCCGCCACGCGCAGCCACCATCAAATCGTGAGCCACCCCATAGACAGCCGAACCCTTCTCTCTTCTCTTCTTGGTTCTCTCTCTCTCTCTCTCTCTCTCTCTAGACTCTCTCTCTCTAAAATCCTTCCGCCGAACTCTGTTTATGCAACCCTAATATACATATATAAGTATATATATATACTTGATGATGTGAGGAAGTGGTAAAAAAAAAAATAATAATAGCAATAAATAAATAAAAAATAAAAGACTACTCTGTTTTTTTTGTGAGATTTAAACTCATGACCTTGTTGCAGCTCAAGCACACCTTCATATGTACTGTTAGACTCCCTGTAGTCATCTTCTACAATTAGAAAGAAATGTTATTATTCTTCTTTTCTACCGCCAACTTTAGTTATACCCACATACATGTATGTGTGTATATATATATATACACACATGTATATGCACACTCATAAAATACGACATATTCTTGGCAAAAGCCTTCTGATTCTTATATGATTTAATAAAAAAATTAAAACCAGAATATGTTTTCTTTATTTTCTTTTTGTTTTTCTAAATAGGAAGAGATAGATACAAAAGTTCAAATTTTGAATCCCAAAACAAACAGGAAATATTTATAAACTACATCTTCCAAAAATATTCAACAAAATCAATACCATCCTCCTAAACTGTTTGTAAGACTTTTGGAATATTTCTCCAAAGTTCTTCATGACATTTAGGGGCATATGAAAAATGATTTGGAATGGCCAGAATTGGTTGGAAAGGCAGATAATTTAAGAACCATAAAACAACCATCTAATTTGAGCATTCACTATTAGGATGAGTAAATCAGTCAAGTAAATTGGTGGAGTTGCTCATGGTGATGGTGATGATGATAAAGGCAAGCTCAAATATGCAAGAGCATAATTTAAATCCGTTAGACCTTTTTATTTTTACTTTTTTGAGTTGAGGTCTCCCAACAATACAATTTCTAAACAAAGACAAATTCCACTACCAATGTTGGCCTAACTACCTATATCTGTCTCCACCCACCCAAAAGCAACCAGAAAAGACAAGTACAGGTATGTGCACTCAAACCTATACAAGTATGGAAATATAAGAACCTATTAATTTCTATCAATAACTATATTTAATATATTAAAATAATGACAAATCTATAAGATAAAGGGATAATAATAAACATGTGCATTCACGTACAACTGTCTACCAGGAAAAAGAAGTTCTAACCCAGCAAATGCCCAAATCATCATAGCATATGTGTGACACCTAGCATCAGAAAACTCGTCCCATGTTATTAGGAGCAACCACAATGCCTCTATATAATCTTTCGTACCCATAAGTCCCCAATTATTATGTTCCACGAAACCAAAGCATTTCATCGAATAGTCTATGGGCATCAATCATCATCTCGCATTTCACCACAAATTGACAATTAAGCTTAGAAGCGCATACACCACAGCTAACACTTAAGTGAAGAGAACGATGCACCTTTACAAAAGAATAACTCTCAAGAGACTAATAAAAGATAGTTATATGTATACATATTCCTTGAGATTATTGTTTCATAAATAAAATTTTAGCCTCCGCAAATACAGAAAAAATGAAATCATTAAAAGGAAACGTATAAGAAATATGAAAATTGAACAAACCATCGGTGTTGAGAAGAAATTGACGTTTCTGCTTGACGTATTCCCTAAAAGCATTCTCAATCTATGTAGAAGCCATGTGCCCCTTTTTCAGCTCTGCAACAGACGTCACTTTTAAAATTTAACAGTCCATGGCCAATAATTGAAGAGCCCTAATCTTCATCTTCTCTAGCAATTCAAAATCAAAATAATGCATACCTTCTGCGAGAGAGGAAGATTAGGGTTCAAAGACATAAATTAGAAGAAGTACAAAATCGATTAGATAGATACATATAGAAATAGAAATAGTAAGTGGTGAAAGACTAGGTTTGAGAAATGAAAAGGAAACAAAGTAGATAGTTGGATTGAGGGTGAGGGATTGCACATGGAGGGAAAGGGGCTGGTGCGATAGAGAAAATGGAGCGACTAGAGAGAGATTAAGAATGGCGTGAGGGAAGAGAGAGGGGCAGGGCTTCACAGATGTCTTTGTCCTGATCTTTTGTTTTGTTTTTTTTCGAATGAAAAATTGAGAGCACAGTTTTTTTTTAAAATAATTGGCTTAATACGAATGTACTTATTCACCGTGTCCTAAGGTTACGTTATTGACAACATGTTTAGCAAGTCGTCAAAGCACTTGTATTATTAACGAGCACAAAAGCAAGTCGTTAGAATACCTGCATTATTAACGACGAGCAAAGCAAGTCATGGATATTATTATTTACGACTTTCATAAAAGAAAGTCGTAAAAAATCTTCCGGATCACTAACTCGTGAAGAAAGGCCTAAAAGAAGACTTTTCAAGACTCACAAATCGTGCAAGTTGTAAATACGATGTTGTAAAAACACATTGGAAATGCCATAGAGTTATTTTATGACCTTCTCATTTATCAATTGTGAGAATCACAAGAAAATTTATTTTAATGTTAAACATGTTCTCGAAACATTGTGAGGTTACCCATAAGATATTCAAAAAAAAAAAATGGATACTAAAAGAAAGAATGTCTGAATGAATCCATAAAATTTTGTAAGCATAATTGAAACACATAAGCAATAGCTTAAATGAAATGACGACTTAATGAAAATGACATTATGAACAATAAAATTTTAATACTTCAGCATATTTGCATTTTGGAACATAAGAATAGATTGGTACCAGAACAGTAATAACAAGGATCACGTAGTAACAATCCCTAAAGATTATCTTCATCTATCACAATACCATTCTAGAGCCAAGTTGAATTCAACCAATTCGACAATCAAGTTCAAAGAACCATCAAAGGTACAGGAAATATTTTCAAAAAAAAGCGCTAGATCATGACTACATAAAATCATATTCAATAAAAAATATAGCTCTATTGTCTTATAAATTTTCTGTATACAGTAAAAACTATAATGTTGGGATACGGGAATGCTAAACAACTAATAAATGGAGCAAGTTCACCAAGTGAATTTGCTGACCTGAAGCTTCCATTGACAAATGCAATTTGGTAACGGGATCCGTAACATCAAATTGAGACATAAGTCTGCACAATGAATGATTTTGTCACTTCCCCCTCATTGTTGTCCTTGTTAATGGTTCTAAAAACTTTGATCTACAGATAAAGAAGAATGGAGATTTAATATATTAAATTTATTTGAATTGAAATCTTGGTCGGGTTAAGTGTAGTTCGATTAATAATTAAATGACAGAACTAATTAAGAAAGGTATGGCTTATGCTACTCAACATCCATATGATTCTACAAATTGTTAGAATAACTACTTTTACACCATTGCATTAGCTGGTGGATCCCACATCAATTTAAATAACTAAGCAATATAAAGCACAAATAGTAGCATTATTTGTTTCAATCAAGGCTATTAAGCAGTTATATTGATTATTAGGCTTTCTCAAGTACTCACATAATATTATTATGGATCACAAAGGCAAATCACTTCAACAAAATAGCCCTTATTCTTTTAATCTTAAATTACTGAAGTTTTTTAATTTATTAATTTATATAATAGAATATAATATCAGAATGTATAACCCCCCTCCAAAAAAATAAATAAATAAAATAAAAGGAAAAAAAATAAAGAAGGATGAACTTCACAATGGCTGGTAAAACCACTACACTAGCAATATAATTGCCAAAAACTAGTTGTTAATGATCAACAATTTCACTATTTATATGCCTGGTTTAGATAGAAAAATCCATTGCATACACTCTCAACTTCAGCAATCTCCTTAAGAAACTCTTAGAGGAAACATATCTTAAAATTTACCGACTAAGAGGGCTTTGTTTTTTGTTCTATTTGTGAGATACGCTTCAGCTCTTGGTTCCCTTTCTCATTTCCCTGCAAAATCCAACAAGAAGCACCATGAATGTATTGCAAAAGTTTGATAAAATATATTTATTTAAAAGACTAGAAGTCAATCAAACTCAGGTTGCTTGTATATATTTAATCAAAATGCTTCCTACGCCTGTATCTGATTGCCAAAAGGAGAATTTAGCATTTAAATTAATGTCTAAGAGCCACTGAATCAGGAAGTTTTTTGCACTTAGAGCTTCTAGCAAGGCACATTATACACCTTGTAGGGGCATAACATTTATATAGGCAACTTGTTACATGGGAATTCTCCCTCATTCATGAATTACTTTTTCAGTTTTCTTGATAATAATTTCAAACTTCTCTAAAAACATCCAGATATTTCATTAAGGGATATATCCTTACCCTGCCTTATCTGGAGAAGGACTTTCATCCTCTTGAGCAAGTATGAGCGTCACAGAATTGATGCAAGAACAATTCTACCAGTAAAATCATCAAAAGTTCTCTGTAATTAACCTAAAAAAGAAAAGGCATAAAAAGATTTTTTTAAAACATAAAAGAGTACTGTGAAGACAATTTGCTGAGGGGCCCTGATTAGAAGGAAAACAACTATCTGCAAGACTTTACACAGAATACAATGGTTATGATCATGAAAACCAGTATGATAAAAAATGCAAAAGGTATTCTTGTCAAAAACAACCTCACACAAGTGGAGATTCCTTGCAGCTGCTGCAGGGTTGCATTTGGTTTTATGAGGCATTGAATTATATCCATTTGGAGGTCACAATGCAAATCCCCACATAAATCTGCCAAGCACTTGCTTTGACTCTGAATTCATTGAAATTTTGTCATTAATATTACCATGAATAACATTCTGAGACTAACCAATTTGGAAGATAAAATTAAATCCTTAAAGGCCCAAATACCTTGAAAGCCAGATAATTACACAAACTATAGAAACAAATAAGGAAAACAAACTAATAGGTCAAAAGATTCATTATATCTAACACATAGTACTTTACCATAAGATGAATAGAGCTTCAAGGAATAGAGGCAAAAACCAAAGCCAACAAAACACTGCAAGTTGCCTAACAATACTAAAACGCCAACATAGAGAAACAAGCCTTCAACCAATATTCTAACAATCAACTTAAGAAAACATAAAATTATGGTTCATAATGTGCTCGTTCTTCATGTTAGAAACCAACATACAGAATTGAAGCTATTAAAATTCCATTAACTAACTAATTGAAGTTAAAGTTCAAAGAAAATATAAAGCTATTAAAATTCCATTAACTAACTAATTGAAGCTAAATCTCAAAGAAAATAAAATGTTGTTTGAAGCATTCTCAAACTAATCATGAATTGGAGAGAGAAACATAATAAAAATTAATAAAACTCAAGAAAACATTGCTGAGAAAAATTGGTTGGAAAAGCAATTCTTAAAATTACCAGTAGAAAGGCCACAGAGAGAGTAGTCGAGATCGAAGACAACCAAACGAGGCAACACTTGGAACAAAGATCGACGTGACAAGAGAGCACACAAACACCTACACAGATATATTTATAAATATTATCTTAGTAGAGTTAGCAGTCAAACACAAATCTCATCTACATATATTTGATCAATGAATCCTAAAAAGAAGCCGAAACCCTAAAATTAGAGAAATGCTATAAAAAAACTAGCAAAACATTTTAACTTCAAATAATCATTTAGGGAAACAAACCCTAGAACAATCAAAATGTCACATACAGAATTAGAAAAATACTTCAAAAATTCAAATACCAATTAAAATTCCGTAATAACTAGAAAATCTGAAAAACTAAATCACTCTATTTGCTTTCTGAAAAATAATTTTTTTTTAGAATTTTTCTAGAAAAAATAAAAAGATAGTCGAATAAACAAAATAGAAGAACCTGATTGTCATGACCAGTGTACTTGAGCTGGCAAGAATTGAGATAGAACGCAAAGGTATTAGCATAAATGAAACAAAACACAAAGGATCAAGCAAGGCCTCGGCTTCACCTCATCAACCACCACCAATGATTCCAATAAAGCTAGAGTCTCAGCTCTTCCCTCTTCTTCTTCCTTCCTTAGGAACTTCATCAGGTCTTTGAGACCCTCAAACACCTCTTAGTGTCAAAAATAATCTCAACTCCAAACCATCTACAACAAGCTCAAAAATCCCAATTCTTCAAAACTCTCCTCCGAAAATCAATCCTTAGGGCTTCACATGACCGTACAAAAGATGGCCACAAGTCTGATGTATAGAGAAAAAGCAGAGAGAGACATTTGAGGAGGCACCAAAGCTGAAGCAAGAGCAAAGGCCAAGATGGGTTTGGTTTGAGGCACTCGTATAGAGATAGATGTGAGGATAGATATATATAGAGAGAGAGGGAGGAGGAGTTTGTTGACTCATGGTGGTTGGAGGTTGGAGAGAGATAAAGGTGGAGTAAGGTTGTTGATTATTCCAGATTGATTAGGGCTTTGATGAAAAGAAATTGGATTAAAGCATGAGCGAGTGGGGTTTTTCCGAGGGCTTTGGTGGAGTGAGAAGAAATCGTGCGATAGTGGGTTTTGTGAGAATTTGGCGGAGTAAAAAATTGGTGAATTTATAAAAGCGGGAAATTTTATTGGATAAATTTTTAGTACTTATTAACGGGAGTCTTTTCTCTTCGTTAAAGTTTGACATGTTCCCCGTTAATATATGCAAATATTAATGAGGCCTTTGAGGCGCCGTAGAAACTTTATTTTACAAGAATTTTATTAAAACACCGTGGAAGCTACAACTTTCATGAAACAATGACGATAAGCCTCTTATGAACCCCGTAAAAAGTACATTTTACGAGCCAGAACATAGGCACGCCGTGAATACTTTGTCGTAAAAGCCCACTTTTCTTGTAGTGGTGGTTCAACATCAAAATTTGAAGAAAAATAATTCTTTACGACATCTAAACAGTGGTCAAAGCTAAAAATACAGAACACAAAAAAGAAAGGCCATTGAGCTACACATACAATCCCGCACAAAAAATTTCAAGCATATGATTCTGGTGATGGGACCTATAATGTGGCTTCCTAAAATATGTTAAGGGTCATGCATCTGAAATATTGCCATAAATGCACAGATTCAAGAACAAATCATGGAATTATAGCATTTTACTTATCCCCACTAGAACCTTTCTAACTAAAGAACACTTGCGTTGAAGTCCATGTATGACGCATGCATGGCGAGCCATTGACAGTCCATCAGCTTGAATGTGATGCAATAGAGAAGATCAAATGCTGATTCATTTTCTGTTAGTCAAAGGCAAAAACATTTTTAATAAGAATCAAAATACTTACAACAATTCATTGAGACATAAAACTAAATGAAAAATAATTAGTTTTCTCCTATTATCAAATTCATTGAGCATTCAGCTCACCAAATCATGAATGAAAAACTACAAATTTCATATTACCTTGCACATCTAGATGCAGACTACATTGATCTCAGCATGTTTTTTTATTCTTTGGCATCTCATCGTTGGCATCTTATTCTTAAAATATTTCAGTAAGTAACAGTCTAATTTACTTCAAATCCAGCCATCAAATTGAATTGGATTGAACTTCTTTAACATCAATAGTGACTCCTTGTGCAAAAAGAAAGTAGGCTTATTTGCATGGCTTCAAGTAATCAGTTTGTTCAATAATTAACCTCAAGTTAGCACAAGAGTTAATTCTTGTCTTGTATCTAATCTAACTGTAACAAGTCATGAGCACCAATTGAAATGAGTTATATATATATATATATATGGCTTCAACCTCAAGTTAGCACAAGAGTTAATTCTTGTCTTGTATCAAATCTAACTGTAACAAGTCATGACCACCAATTGAAATGAGTTATATATATATATATATATATTGTGAAGGGTAAACAAGGACATTAGGGTAGAACAAAAGAAGGGTCACCTAAAAAGGGATGAAAGGTAATGGTTAAAGGAAACATTGGATACTTGAAAGGGAATGAAGTTTTTTTCTGGGTTAAAGGAAACATTGGATACACAAGATCAGGTTACAACATTGTTTTAGTGATGCCAACGATTGTGTAATCTACAAAAAAAAAAAAAAGCATACAAATAATTGTTATCATTATTTAATCAAGTAAAATAGCTTTTGAATTGCATAAGAAAAATGATCAATATTATTCGCTCAACCATTTGAAGTTTCAATGCCCATATTAGTTCATAATTTCATATAAAGAATAAACAATGAAAAAAACAGAGAAATATACATATTTTGCCTAACAAAGAAACTAAATTGCAAATATTAACTAAAACTTCCAAAATCAAGATTAGTATGACAGCTCAAACCCATAAAAAATAAATAAGAACAGAAAAAGTAAGAAAGTAAAAAACAAATTAGGAGTATCCAAAAAGTGAAACAACTCATTTTACTTTTGAATTGTGCACACATTCCAAATGTAATAGACGCATGTTCAGGAGTATCCAAAAAGTGAAACAACTCATTTTTGGAAGTGCTTGTGGTTTAACATTAGTACGAACTTAACATGATGAATTAAGTTGAACTAGCATAGTAGATAATTTTGCACAAGAATGGATTTCACCAAAAAGGTGAAGGACAGTGAAGGATAGCGAAGGCCAAATACCATTACACCATTGGAAAAAAATCTTAGCATGTGCATTTGCTGAAACACAATTACAAAGGGAGCAAATGTTGGAAGCAATGCGACTTGAAAGGGAGAAAATGAGGGAAGAGATGAGGGAGGAAATGAGAGAGCAAATGAGGGAAGAGATGAGGGACCAAATGAGGGAAGAGATGAGGGAACAAATGCAAGAGTTTAGATCATTGTTGGTAAGTGAAAATAAGAATGCGTTGTCATCATTTCTATTTAAAATGCTTTGTCATAATTATTTTTCTTTTTTTTTCATGCTAGACACAGAATGCTAATAACCAATCTTGTCCCAATGCTTCACCACGTGTCCCATCTACTAAAAATGTTGAAAGAAAAGATTACGAGTTATTCCATTACAATGGGACATGATTACTTGTTGCTACTGGTGAAGTTGTTTCCTCATATCCTTTTACGCTCATAGGTGATGCACCACTCGGTTCTGATTGTTGGAAAGTGTGGGTCAGTTTCGTCTTTGAATCCGAACCTCCATTGTATAGGGCAGATCCCTCCAGCCGTTATTTGCTTGGGCAAGCTCATGGAAATTCAATTGCATGGCCTAGCAAGTTTATCAAGATCAGTAAGTATTCCAAAGTATAATATTTGAATATCTAATTCCATTGATACTGAAAATATAACATATAATATTTGAATATCTAATTCCAAAGTATAATTTTGCTTGTTTTTGTGGTTGTATCTCCACAAGAGATATATAGAACTTTTTGAAAGCAATCTGTTAAGGGCATGTTTGGTTCTTTTGAAAACAACTCTAAGGTTAGTTTCTCTCTCTATTTATAGTATTATGGATGTTTCAGTCTCTGCATATGATTAATAGAGCAAGTGTGGAATGCAAATGTGAAACTGGAAAAAAAGGAGCATTAGTGCTTCTTTTCCTGTAATGAGTAGGAAAATCACAACCAAAACATATAAAAAAAACTGCCTTCCCTCTAGAGAAAATAAATTGACTACAAGAACTCATGTTAGGGCAGCCACCAAGATAGGGAATAAACACATATCTGCATTGTTTGTATTTAGGCAAGATTGTCTTTTAAGAACAATCTAGAAATACTTGCATTTATAGTAGAAAAACCTAATATAACATGCACCTTATGTGCAAGTCTAAGCATATGAATCTAGACCATCCTCTAATTCATGGAAACTCCTAGCCGGCTAGCCCTATTTGTCAGCAATGCCTCCTCAAGCTTTGATAATTCAATAGATTATGCTACACCATCAATACGAGTCACACTCACTCTCCCACTCCCTCCACCCCACCCAAAAAATAAAAACAAAAGGATAAGTATCTTGTTTCTCACAAGTTCAAGAGCCTCAAATTTAGTAAGAGTGCCCGCACATTGCCAGGATATTTTGGAAAATCATCTACTTGCTGGGATTTTATTTTATTATTTTTTAAGTAGTTTTAGGATATTAAAAGAACCTATTTAGTATTTAGAAAACTTTCGAGCACCCAAGTTCTAGTATTTTAGGAATAGTTTTCTCTCCTCTTTCTTCTTTTCTCTTATCCTTCTTAAATCAATTTATCTTCTATATTTTCTTATTTTATAAACTCTTCAATACTTCCCTTTATCTCTCACAATTCTTCTTTTATTCATATCTTTTATTCTTCTTTCACAGCTGAAAATTACAATGGCATCCTTAAGAGGAACAAACTCACCACCAGGAAGTGTAATTCTCCCACTTTCAATTGCTTTCTTAACACCCATTTGAGAGAAATAATCAACTTGTTCCAAATCTTTCATGAAGAACACGCGGCTAGGATTCTTGCACTGCTTTAGCAAATCTCTCAAGATAACTTGAACCCAACTCTTCTCTTACCCTTTTGTTACTGACACACTCTTCAGTTTCTTCTTTGTCCTCAGTTTGTTTCAACTTGCCTTTCCTCCCTTTTTTCCCAGACCTGCATTCAAGGACTGTTACAGTAATTTCAGGAATAATGTTCACTTGCCATGGAACTTTTTCTTCTAATGCACTGCATAGAATCTTCAAATTCTCAGAATTTAGCTCCTTGAAGTGATGCAAGCACTCCATATCCTCCATTGCCTCTCTGGAAGAAGCCGAATTAGAACTAGAGTTAGGATTGGATAAAAGGTCTGGTTTTGGATAGGTAGATCTCAAGAGCTGTAAGCATTTTTCACATTCATCAATTTGTCACTTTCTGCATATTATATTACTTAGAGATGGAGATCCCTCTCACACCCACCCTTCAATGCTTGGAATCTATATATCTATATCTATATATATATATATGCTATTTTATTGGTGTTAGTCAAACTAGTTTTAGTGGCTAAATAAGCATAGCATAGGGGCTATAGCTAGGGAGAATGCTGAGCACCTTGAGGAGCAGATCAAGGTTGCATATATATATATATATATATATATATAATAACAACTTGCCATAAATGCTTATCCAACACATGAGAGAGAATAGGGAACATTTGTTTTGCTTTTACAGTCTTATTATCGGCAAATTTTTGGGATGTGAATTTCACATAAAATGAGTCCATGTGCTGATAAAATTTTGACTACATGGTTAACTATCTTCGTGAGAAATTATTACTAGGACATTGTTTTTGATTTTTGGACTTGCGTTTTAACTTGTCAATTGAAGAGATTGAATTAGAGAGACGAGAAGATGAAGAAAAATTGAAGTCTTTTTTAGAGGAAGTGGATATTTTTGTGGAATGAGCTCCAAATTGATATTTTTGTTGCATTCCTGTTATAGATCATACAAAGAATATTAATGTTAGACTTTTCTTGTTCCATCTTGTATCAAGAAGTGACCAACTATATCCATCACTGGAAAGAGTAAAAGAAAAAAGATTAATGTAAAACCAAAATTCAAAAATTAGGAATAAAATTTCTTAACCTAGCTATATATCTACTTTTAGTAATACACATCAAAAAATTAATAATTTTAGGGACAAACATTCAAAAAGAAAATGGAGATATAAGAAATCCAAATATGAAACTTATAGATAATTAAGTTCATAAAAATACTTTTCAAGGTTGAGACTTAGTCCCAAGCTGCCAACAGGAACTGTAAGAGCATGAAGTTGCCAAAGAGACTCTAGAGAAGGTTGGCCTGTTTTACACCTCATGTAAGTCTGAAGAGTTGCAATCCCCAAGATCCATAACCTTCCACTCTCTCCAATTGCACTCAACATTCTACTAAGTTCCATAATCATGAGTTCCACAGGACAGTAGTAGTTTTTCCTTTGCTCACCACAATTTGACCTAAACTCAGAAACCCATTTAAGATCACCCACATACAAAACCACCCCTCTACTCACAGAACTTTTCACTGACGACCAAAGCTCCCTAACCTTCTGTTCAACCACTTCCTTGGAGAGATTTTTGAAGGAGAAGACAGGTAGAGTTATGAACTGGACACACATATACATATAGGAATGAGATAAAGTTTCTAAGGATAATGGGAAGTTAGACTCTATCTTTAACAAAAATTATGACATGGATATGTTTATGTACCTATTTTTATAGCTTTATACAAGGGAAAACATATTAAACAATGAATTACCGACTACAGTAATGGGGATTTTTTTTTGCCACTGCACCTTCGTGCTCTCACTGGTCACCTATGAATATGAACTATATAATATGTTTTTACCAATTTTATGTTGTTTAGCTTCAGGTTTTTTTTTGTAAAAAGCACGATAATACTTAAGGAAAACCGTGGATTTTTAGTAACTAGAAAAAAATAAGATTAGCTAGTCACATGTAAGTGGTGGCATACTAAGTTTTCCAACGATTAATCAAAATTTTATTTTTTTATATAGTTTTTTTCAACATGGATCAAGTAGAGATAAGCTGGATAAAGCTTCCTCTTATGTTTATAAACGATGTTGGCTATCTCTTCTTATCCGTATATGATGATACATGAGGCACAAAAATCTCATGAATTTGTTATTGAAAGTTAAATTAGAAGCCAACAATGGACAAGTTCTTTTTTACTTACCAATTGAGAAGTGATCTTTTTCTTTTTCTTTTCAATCTATATAATATATGTAGGTATATATTTTATAGATACTTACTAATTGACTAGAACTTAGCTTGACAAGCGAATCAAAGTTGTACAAATTGTGTGATATATATCAATGATGTAAAACACTTGAGAATTTTAAAATAGTTGGAAAATGTTGAAATGGAAAAATTCCATATGATAAAGCTTTGTTTTTCATGTTCCAAGTAAATTGATTAGACTGCTTGGATTTGATCTTTTGTTTTTGTCTGAGTTAATATTTTATAATAGCATGTATACCTCATTTATGCGTTTGAATTATCTAAAGTTCACAGGGTGCAACTGGTTTGTTAGAGAATTGATTTGAATTATGTTATTCGGATTCTGCTGGATTAATTTTTTGATTTGAAGGAATTTTTGGACAGTCATGACAGTATCCACATGGAAAAGATTATGAGAGACGTGAAAAAGAAAAAACAAAAACCGAAAAAGTAATTGTCCATCAACATCTAGTCAGTCTCGTGCTCTCTCTTGAATATAGGTTGGATGAGATGTGCATGTTATATAGCTGTGAAAAGAAAAAGAAAAATATACGTAGGATTGTCAGTATGGGACAACAACAAAACTACTCTAATCCTCCATCATCATTACCATTAACTAATTAATACTAAAGAAGAGCTTCATTTTAATATTATACTATTTTTTAATAGGTTTCTTTAAACTAACGATTCGTTGGATGGATGATTTTGAAAGATTGTTGAAGATGACAAATCACTCCCACCTCTCACTGTCATACATCCTACATTCCAAACACAAGCCCTAATTTTTTTTCCCCTACACTTGAATCATTTCAAAAATCATCCAGAAAACCTTAATCGACCTCCCCTACACCTCTCTCTCTCTCTCTCTCTCTCTCTCTCTCTTTATATATATATATATATACATACATATAGTTTGTATATATTGAGTTTTGAGATTTGATCTTTTTGGGGAGAAAATGGAGGGGATTTGGGGAGAGTTGCATTCATGGAGGGGTTCTGAAATTTAAGGTTGGGGCCCTTTGATTTGGAGAAAGGCTCTCTCTCTATATATATAGTTTTGTATACATTGACCTTTGAGATTTGATCTTTTGGGGGAGAAAATGGAGGGGATTTGGGGAGTTTTGAAATGTAGGGTTCTAGTAGGGGCCCTTTGATTTGGAGAAAGGGCCCTGTGAAAGGCAGGAGGTGGAATTGTAGAGAGAGGGAGAGATATGAAGGTGTTGTTAGGGAGCCCAGGAACGGTGAGTGGACTGCTGTTGAGGGTGGGGCAGTGTTTATTTGCGGCTGCTTCAATTGGAGTGATGATCTCTACTTTGGGCTTCTCTAACTACACTACTTTCTGGTACATTTTCTATATCAGTTCTAATCCTTTACCAAATACTAGAGCTAATTGTATCAGGTTGTTTCCTTTCAGTTTTGTTGTCTATGGAAGGATTGGTTTATTAAAACTCTATCGCCAGTTGAATGAGGTCATATTTACTTTCCATTTCGAGAATCTTAGGTTTTTTGAACGTTGTGAAGCAATGGTTTTTTTTTAAATAATCTTCTGTGGTAAGTGTCCTGTTTCAATCACTCTTTTCTTGGGTTACCAGGCTCCATTTTCTTGCAATTTAGTTTTAGCAAAAAATGACATCTGAGATTATCTTCGCATTTTGTGAGGCCCAAGGCAAATAGTCTATGCTTGGCTAAATCAGGGAAATCTACACTACAACATGTTTATGTTTGGAAGTTAAGTTTGATGGTTTTCTCTTTAAGTTGCAATGTGCTTTTTTGTGATTAATTACAAGTGCACGAATGTATTTTGCCAATCAATTATATATGATCCTTTTGGAGACATGGGAAGTGGTGATGGATATCTCATTTTTCTTTATATGTACATATCACCCAAGTTTCTTGCTGATATAATCAATTGAAGTTACCAAATGTAAATAACTTCACTTGGTTATTCTCATTTTTAGCTTATAAT
Source organism: Cornus controversa (assembly GCA_026545225.1). Classification (NCBI taxonomy): domain Eukaryota; kingdom Viridiplantae; phylum Streptophyta; class Magnoliopsida; order Cornales; family Cornaceae; genus Cornus; species Cornus controversa. Next base: position 7,859,742 of record CM048849.1, on the reverse strand, counting down.
ATATCTTCCCTATCCATGATGGGTTGAAAATTTTCTTTTCTTTTTTTAATTTTCATGACTGTTTCCTTTGCCTATCATCCAAAATGTTTCTTTCCCTGGAAATTCTATCATCCAAAATGTTGGTGTTGGCTAAAGTTACTAATTCAACAATATGTAGAGTTAAAACACTCACAAAAAAGAAGAAAAAAAAGAAAGAGAGAGAAAAAAATAGGGCGTGCTACAGTGAAGATGTTGTAATATTCATAGTCGGTTGGATGGTTGATATTTATCTGTATATTAATATGCATATGCATCATGGTTTACTGTTAGATGTTGTCACACATGAAATTATTGTTCAACTTAAACTTCCTGATTTTGCTGGTATAGACCATCAATTCACGTAATTCTTTCTTGTTTGCACTTCAGTCTACGAAGACATCAATACATCCATTCTTTTGCATAATTTGAATAACAATACATGTTGTTTGGATCCAGCTATTTAATTGCATCAATGGGGCCTCAAATATCAGGATAATGAACCAGCGCAGCAGCAGCAGCAGTAGTAGCAGTAGCAGTAGCCTTCTCTCCTGTTGTACTTGCTCCATCGCTCCATTTTGCTTTGATTGCCTCTCAACTACGTCTTCAAGTTCAGTGTTTTGCTTAAGTTCATTTATAGCTAGAATGTCTTTTAAATGTTCACTATATAATTTGTTAATCGTTGTAATTTTTAAGCATGCTAAATGTGCTAGCTTGGATGCAAATTAGATATTGATAAATGCATATACTTTTGGGTTGGGATGAAAGTTATTCAAACTATGTTTTTGGGTTGACTTTCATTTGAATGTTTTAGCTTCGGATGCAAATTGGATGTTGGTACATGGCATCACAGGTTTTTGGATTGAGCATCACAGGTTTTTGGATTAGGTTTCACAAGTTTTTGGAATGAGGTATTAGAAAAATGAATTTTCAAAAAAAAAAAAAAACCTTATAAGGTGGCCAATGGCCGCCCTTAATAATATGTAGGTTATCTTTTAAGGCCGCCCGAGCCCGCCCTTAATAATATCTAGGTTAGCTTCTAAGGCAGGCACAAGGCGCCCTTAATATCTTAGCTTCTAAGGCGCTCCTAAGCCACCCTTAATATCTTAGCTTCTAAGGCAGGCCAAAGCTGCCCTTAAAAACATTTACTTTAGCTTTTAAGGCGGCTAGAAGCCGCCCATAATATTAGATTTTAAGGCAAGGACCGGCCGTCCTAAATAATTAATCTTTTAAGGTGGCAACTAGCCGCCTTTAATAATTAAGATTCTAAGGCATTCATGGACCGCCCTAAATAATGATATTTCTATGACATGTATTGGCCGCCTTAAATAATGAAACTTTTAAGACACCACATAACCGCCTTAAAAATTGTTTTTAAAGGGGTTTCTGAAATTATTAAAGGCAGTTCTTGAATGCCGTTAAAAAGTTTCCGCATGCCTTTAGAAAAATTTCGTAATCATAACACCTTAATAGAGGACAGGCCATGAAGCACCTTAAAAAGTCATTTAAGGCAGTTTTAGCCCGTCGTAAAAGACTAATTTTCTTGTAGTGTTGTTAAGTAAATGTGTTGGAAACCCACATGTTATGAAGGATGTTGCGATACATCAACGATGTATTGTAGATTACGATGCATCATAATCCATTGTTTGATTGATGATTGAAATACTAAGTGGATGTGTATGTGGGGTCATGTGTGGGGCCCATTAAGATGAGTTCTTATAGAGTTATACACATGTAATAGTATGTACATGATTAATTTTCTACGATGGTGAGAGTAGGGACGATCCATTAGGACTTAATAGATAGACACACCCTCGGAATTTGGCCCAAAGATGGAGTCTCTGGTGGCTTGGAATTCGAGGCGTGACAGAAATGGTATCAGAGCTTAACTGGGTTTGAATACTTGAGGACAAAGGTTAAGGGTTGAATGTTGGTATTAGGTTTGAACATCTAAGGACAAGGGATAAGGGTCGAGGTTAAGCGACTCTTATATCTTATGTTTTAGATTTGTGTTGAGTGAAATGACATGATTTTATAAGTGAGAAGAGTTAATTAATGGACATATACATGTGACTAATCTCTCTTAGAAATGTTTGTTAGAATCATGCCACCAAAGAGAGGTCGTGTTGGGGAATGAATCCTACTCCACCACCATTGATTGATGGGGCACAGTTGGTCAGAGATATGACTACTGCCATACAGTTGTTGGCTAGAATGGCCAATGAAGGACCACAAATTAGGTACAATGAGGTAGAAATAGGGCAATGAAGGCTCTAAAAATGCTCAAGAAGATGAATCCTCCTATGCTTGATGGAAAGGCAGATTCTATGGCTATAGAGGATTAGCTTAAGCAAATATCCAAGGCATTTGATGTACTAGGGATAGATGGGGATGATATAAGAATCTCAATGATTCCTATTCTGCTTTTGGGGGCAGCATACTTGTGGTGGAAGTCCATGACCCATATTCATGAGGCGAGGGACATGGAATGGAAAACTTTCGGGAGATTATTCCTTAAAAATTATTTTTTGGATACAGTGAAGGAAGCATTGTAAGATGAGTTCATAAACTTAATTCAAGGAGGAATGAGTGTGATGGATTATGAGAACAAGTTTACGGCTTTGTCTTAATTTGTACCAGAGATGGTAATAAATAAACAAACAAAGGCTAGAAGATTTGTGAAGGGACTTCAGTTTGAGCTAAGGACCAAAGTTATTATTTTGGACTTGCCTATCTATGTAGAGGTGGTTAGGCAAGCATTATTAGCAGAGGTGGATGACAATGATATCCAAAGACCACAGGACTAGAAGAATCAGTCTCAGAATGTGGTTTCTCATTTGGAGGCTAATCTGAAGAAGAAACACAGGGGCAGTAGTTCATACTCTCAAGGGCCATATTAGACACAGTCATTTTCAATGGTTTTTATGCCTATAAGATCCTCTCGGGATAAGGTGAAATGTTATCAGTGTCAACAGATGGAACATTACAAGTCAAAATGCCCACAGTTACAGCCTGCACCTGAGGAGGATTCGAGGAAATGTTATAGGTATGGTTAGGTGGGTCACGTGGTGAGGGATTGCCCATATAAGAAGAGTGGTACTTATAGTGCTGTGAGGTCACAACAACATCATTCTCAGACTTCTGGGGTACAGTTGGGTTTCAGAGTTCCTTAGCCACCACAGCCTCCACAATGAATTCAAAGTTCGCAACCGGTGAGGGGAGCAACTCCTAGTGCCTCTACATAGCAGTCCGACCATCAAGGGAGTGGTCAGACAGGACAGGGTATATAGGGCCTTGCATATGCGATTACTCTAGCTGAGACTTCAACAGGTTCTTTTATAATTCAATGTATCTTTCTTGTATCTAGCTCATGGGTTAGAGTCTTAATTGATTCAGATGCATCTCATTTATTTATGTTAATTGCTTTTGCGTTTGCTTTGGGATTAGATATGTCGACCTTGGATAGAACTTTATGTATTGATACACCTGTTGGGGGTTGGGTGATCTTAGACTTTATGTATTTATGTATAGTTTGTCAAGCATGTGAGGTAGAGATAGAAAATTGGTAGTTGGTATTTGATTTTATTCTCCTAAAGATGATGAGCTTTGATGTCATTCTTGGAATGAATTGGTTATCCGCTTTTTGAGCCAACATAAATTGCTACCAAGAAGAGTGTCAATGTGTAGACCCAAAGGAAATTATTTTTGCTTCGTGGGAGAACAGAGTGAATTTCATTCTTCGTCACTTTATGGATTGTGGGATCGAAGTGATTATAGTTTTTTCTTAGCTAGTCTTGTGACCGAAGAAGAATGGGGAAACTTTGAAAACTTTTTCGAAGTGGTTTGTGATTTTGTGGATGTATTTCCTGAGGAGTTAACAGAATTGCCTCCTAGACGGGATGTGGGGTTTGCCATTGACGTCATACCCGGTACAACGCCCATTTCTATAGCACTGAATCATATGGCACCGATGGAATTGAAAGAGTTCAAGGGAAAATTAGAGAACTTGAGGGCGAAATATTTTATACGTCCTAGTGTTTTACTTTAGGGAACAACAGTCCTTTTTGCTAAGAAGAAAAATGGGTCACTATGGTTATGTATTGATTATCAAAAGCTAAATCATATGACGATCAAGAGCAAATATCATTTACCAAGGATAGATGATTTGTTTGATCAACTTACGGGAGTAAAGCATTTCTCCAAAATTGACTTGAGGTCAGGGTATTATCAATTGAGAGTCAAGGAGGAAGATGTTTCAAAACTAGCCTTCCATGTACAATATAGTCATTACGAGTTCCTTATGATACCTTTTAGGCTAAAACTTGATGAACCACGTGTTTAGTACATTTCTTGACAAATACATCATGGTGGTTTTTAATGATATTCTTGTGTATTCATCATCCAAGGAGGAACATAAGAATCACTTGAGAATAGTGTTACAAATTCTAAGGAAAACCCGATTGTATGCCAAGTATGAGAAATACGAGTTCTGGCTACTGAAAGTGAAGTTTCTTGGACATGTGGTTTCAGGAGGAGGCGTTTTCATAGATCCTTCTAAGATTGAAGCCGTAATAGATTGGGAACGTCTTAAAAGTGTGTTTGAAATTCAAAGTTTCTTAGGGTTAACCGGTTATTATCAAAATTTTTTGAAAGATTTCACTTGGTTAATGGCATTTGTGACACGACTCACTCGTAAGGGAGTCAAGTTCATGTGGAATGAAGCTTGTGAACTTGCTTTTCAGGAATTGAAAAAGAGGTTGACTACCGCTCTAGTTCTAGTGATTCTAGAATGTGGGTTAGGATATATGATATATTGTCATACTTCATATGATGGGTTGGGTTGGGTTGCATGTTGATGCAAATAGAAAAGGTTGTTACTTATGGGTCTCGACAATTAAAGACTCGATCATGAGCAAAACTATTCGAGTTATGATTTGGAATTAGCGGCAGTTATCTTTGCTTTGAATGGGTGGAGACACTACTTGTACAGAAAAAAGTTTGAAGTCTTTTCTAATCATAAAAGTCTCATATATCTCTTCTCTCAAAAGGATTTAAACTTGAGGCAATGGAGATGGGTGAAATAGTAGCAAGTTGTTGCCACGATTTATTGGATCCTTTGAGATTTTATAGTGCATTGGTGAGGTTGCTTATCAGTTAGCTTTGCCACCACAGTTGGAAGGTGTACGTTCATAATGTCTTTCATGTTTCTATGTTGAGGAAATATGAACTGGATCCATCACATGTGCTGGGTTGGATAGACATTGAAGTTGAAGAAGATGTGTCATATGAAGAGCGACCGGTAAAAATTCTCGACACTAGGGATCAAGTGTTGAAGGGAAAGACCATTCTTTTGGTCAAGATTTTGTGAAAACTCCATGAATTAAAAGAGGCTACTTGGGAATGGGAACAAGAAGTTCTCTCCAAGTACCCAGACTTGTTTATTTCTCAAGGTATGTCCGATTTCGGGGACAAAATCTCCTAAGTGGGGAGGTTGTAAAGATTCAAATTTTTTTTATATTTATTTTCTAAAATAAGATTATAAATGAAATTTGCATATGTTTTAAATGTAATTTACATATGTGGAAACTTGTTTAGATGTCCAGGGATTTTTATGAGCCATTTGACTCATTTTGAAATTTTGGGTTGTCGGGACTGGGACTAGAGTCGGGTGGTCCCGAGAATCTAGATATTTTTTTCAAAATTTTTATTTTTGGTTATAAACCAATTAGAATATTAGAAGAGACATAGAGTTGATTTCAAGGCCATAGTCGCTTTCGAATTCAAAAACGGAGGTAGGGAAGGTACGTTAAATGAACTAGGGGCATTTTGGTCATTTTAAGCCCTAGGGCTTATAAATATCTGGAGCACAGATATTTACAGCCACTTTCTCTCTCTAAAAGTCTGTATTTCTCTATTCTTTATTCCCTCTTAAGCTCTCTAGCTTCTCTCTAAGATTTAAAGGCCTTGAGGCTTGATTCGGAATGTGCCAATGAAAGAAAGTTTGTTCTACGTGGCAAAAATGTCATTTTGAACCAAACAAAGCTAGCTCTCTAGCTTCTCTCTAAGATTTGGAGACCTTGAGGCTTGATTCGGAAGGTGCCGAAGAAGAAAAGTTTGTTCTACGTAGCAAAAGTGTCATTTTGAACCAAACAAAGCTAGGTTTGGACAATTTTTGAGTTGGAGAATTTGGGGTATAGCTTGAGATTTTATATCTTGAGGTAGAGGGTGTGTGTTGTGTCTTTCAATACAAGTTTAATTTCATGTTATAAGTATAAAATTGATGTTTTCATGTTATATATGATCATATGAGACTTAAAAATGAAGTTTTTTTTAAAAATTGATGCATATATGTTTTCTTGGATAGAAAATGATTGATATGTGATATAGAATGCATGGATTGCTAGTGTATGCTTTATATAAAGTATATTACATATATGGGATTTTGGTGATTTCCTAGTTTCAATGTGGAAATTTGTTAAAAAAGTTGAATGAGTGCATATTTCAATATGATTTCTTGCGTGACATGCTAAAAATGGATATAGGACATGAAATAGGTGCAATGCATTAAAACTTGTGTTTGTCTATGCTAAACATGACATGTTTGGCTTGTGTGGGGTGATATCTCGGAAATGCCTCATGTACAAAATAGAGTGGGAAAAGATTTTCTGGGGTTGAAAGACCTCAAACTTGTGCAAGAGGGTTGGTTATCGGTGGGTTAGTAGGCTGAAAATAACTAGGACATGGGGTATGTGACTTCGGCATGTATTCGGATTGGGTGTGTGAGTGTGAGTACAATTTCGAGGATAATATGGATTATGTGAGTAATGTGATTTTGTGTTGGGTTTATGTTCGAATTACCTTGTTCTTGTCATATGTTATATATGATGGAATTGTGCATTGTTGCATGTTTAAATTGAGCTTTTGTGGTTGTCAAGCATATTAATGTACATGCCATGTGAAAATGTGAATTTTGGATATTTGACTAGAGTACTAGGAAGTATGACACGTGGCTACGCTATGCATGTTGATGATTTATGTATTAATATGAAATGTGAACTTGGGAGAATTGTACAACATATAACCTTGAGCTCGTTGAACTTTGCTCAGCCCCCTACATTGACAATTTCAGGGCATGGCAAGGAGGTTGTCGATGGTGATCAACTATGAGTCGGGTTTAGATTTAGAAGAACCTTTCTTTTGGTTGTTTTTGTATTATGCACATCCAGGATGTAGACATGGTGCACTTAGAATTGTATAAGGAGACTTATGCTTTTGGAATATTGTGTATAGGCAATTGTGCCTTGAATTTCAAATTTGTACTTAATGTATATGATTTAAGCATGCTTTTGTAAGAATGACATTTTTCTGATTTAGTCGATGTTTATACATGTTATGGATGTTGTGGGGATGATAATTAAGTTTTAAGAATGCTTGTATATGAGGATTGGTGAGATTAGTTCAAAAATAGACAAAATGTGTAGCTTATGAACACTTAGAGAATTTTGAAGAATTCTTAATCGAGGGATTGTGACGCATCGTAATCTTCATTACGATGGATCGTAATTCGACGATACATCGTAAATCCTATGGCGATGGATCGTAAAATTGTTGAGTAAATGAATTGGAAACTCGTGTGTTACGAAGGATGTTGTGATGTATCTACGATGTATTGTATATTACGATGCATCGTAATCCTATTTACGATGGATCGTAATCCACAGTTTGATTCATAATTGAAATGCTGATTGGACGTGTATGTGGGATCATGTGTGGGGCCCATTAAGATGAGTTGTTGTAGAGTTATACATATGTAATAGTATGTACATGATTAATTTTTTGCAATGATGAGAGTAAGGATGATCCATTAGGACTTAATCGATGGACACACCCTTGGGATTCGACCTGGAGATGGAGTCTCTGGTGGCTTGGAATTTGGGGCGTGACAGTCCACATCAGACTTGAGCATTGGAGGGTCCTTGACTAGCACCCCACTAGTGTCAGCCTGGTCTCATCTCCTTATTTTCTTACAGGAACTGGAGTAGAACTGGATCGTGCAAGAAAATTGCATCAACAACTGGTGTCATCGGAAATGAAGGAATTACAGTTCATAAAGGGTTAATTGAAATCGAAAAAAGTACCAAGCACTACTTGGAAAAACATTCACACCTCAAGCAAGGAAAAAGAAGTATCGAACATAGATCAGAAAAATCAAGCATAGCTCGGGCAAAATAGAGAAGAAGACCCGAGTAGAGAATAGCTTGGGCTAAAAAAAAGAAGAAGTTTTCTTTGATGAAATGGGACTTGCACTGATTTAGTCCCGACTATTAAGTAAAACATTACAAGGGTGCTTGCATGTACAACAGAAGTATCAGAGGAGAAATTAAATTTGGCATTCCCAAAGTTTGACAAGCAATCTTTGGGATAGGGGGCAACTAATAGGGAAAATGTGATAAGCGATCCCACCAACAAAATAGGATGAGGCCATTTAAATTCAAACACTCAAATTGAAGTAGTGAGACAACGTAGTCCTATCCGTCTAAGATGATTCAAATTTAAACAATTCAAAAAATTGGGGAGAATCTGAACAACATTGAATATTTTAATTGGCCCTCTATAAATGAGAGGGAGGAAAACAAACCAAGTACACAACATTTTAATATTGTAATTACTCTTCCTTAATTGATGTTCTTCGATCACTGACTTGAACGTCGGAGGGTCCCAAGCGGCACCCCACTGGTGCCCATTTGATCTTATCTCCTCTTTCTCTTACAAGAACCGCAGCCGAATCAGATCGTGCAAGAAATTGCATTAACAGAATGTATAATCACAAAGCTAAGAAAACAAAGAGCACAATAGGAACATAGAACTACCTTAGTGTTATTTTCTCAGTTCCAAATGTAGAAAAAATAATACTAATCAAAGTAGAAACAAATCGGGTTACCTCGATGTAACTTTTGACCCAAAAGGATAAACGAACCAGTTGTTTCACATTCCTGGAAGCCTCGTTCGAGCTCGCTGTGGAATTACATTACGAAGACAAGCGTAATCCTTAAATCCACAATCCAAGAGCTTCATTTTTGGTCTCCAAGATAATTGACAGAGAAAGAGAGATTTTCTATACTAGGGTTTTCTGTAAGATATATTGCAAATCTTACATCTCTAGAAACTAGATAATATAACATATTTATATTGTCTTATTTCTTAACCCCCAAGAGAAGCATTAGGGTTTCCTAACCTAGTTGAGCTCACCCATGGGTGCCCCAGTTTGGGTCTAAACCCAAAATCCAACATCTCCCATTTGTATATAGTGTGCACAATGCTGCCATATCTCTTTCTCAAATTCTCAATTGTCAAGATAATCCATACAAGCTAATGGACCATCTAACTATCGAGAATACCTATATGTGGGAGCTCTAAACTAGCAACTCATAAAAGAAGCAATATAGAGACATCAACCCTCAAATATAATAAATAGTGTCTCAATATACCCCAGATCCATCTAGTCACATTCGTTCTAACATCTCTAATCCCTTAAAGAGCTATATTTAACCCCCTCGAGGACTAGAAATATACCCATTCTTCTATTATAACTCTTATGAGGTAACATAAGTTGGCCAAAGTGAATATAAAATAGTGATGTGGCTTAAATGATCTTCCCTTCGCCCTCATGCCACTTAGCTCAATTTTAACTATTTTTCAGCAATGTCTCTTAAGGTCGAATCATACATGACCATAGACAACATGCCAAAGTAACTATTTACCTTATGGTATAGTCAAAGGTAACAAAGGGTACAAGGTTAGTCATTCACAATGACCTTTGAACTCTCACGGTGAGGAAGTAGGGATCCATTCACTCACCTATACAAATAGTCATGAAGCACATGTAATATGAAATATATGTTATAATGGAGTAACTCTTCCAAATAGCGTATGTCACAAACTCCAACACTGTATAAATCTTAGTCTAGTAGTTATGAAAATGTCTAACCTGAGTTCTTCATTTGCTCGTTATCCAAAGCGCTGAAATTAAGATGTCGCATCTGTCTATCAATACAAGTAAAATGAATAGTGGGCATATTCATTATCGGTCTCTATCATCAGACCTCATCTTGGTTCCAACCAAGGGGACATTATGACTAAAGTGTCTCATCTTTGCTCGCTATCACAAGCGCTAAAGCACTATGACAAGCGTCTCATCTTTGCTCATTATCATAAACGCCAAAGGCGATTGCTCATGTGAGTGAGCCAATCAAAACCTGCTGACATACTTCCTGTCAAAAATATATATGTGTGTGTGTGTTATCTCACATACAATGCTCATAACTCAGTGGTTAGTAATGAAACAATGACCAAAAGGAATATATATATTAATAACAAAAATATCCCAAAGTCATCATAAACAAGTGATCAATTGGCTTGCAAAAATACATCAATCATAGTCTACGCAACCCTAAAGCCCTAACATGGACAACTACATGACTCATAGAAATATGTGTCAGTATCACTGGATTCTGTGCAACAATATCTATCATAAAGTTGTATCTCGCATCTATGTGTTTGGTCTGACAATGGTATTTAGGATCCTTAACATAAGTGAGTGCAGTCATGTTGTCACAATAGATTGTCATAGGATCATTAGCATGTCTGACAACTTCAAGATGCTCAAGGAACCTCCTCAAACAAATAGCCTTGCATGACAACTGAACAAGCCACGAACTCTGCCTCTATTGTAGACAAGGCAATATAGGATTGTTTCTTATTGCTCCAAGAAATTATTCCACCATTGAGCAAGAAATCATATCTAGATGTGGACTTGCGCTCATCTAAATCGCTACCCCAATCAGCGTCATTGTAAGAAACGGAATAATTTTGACCGGTTCCGGGTGAAATTTAGACCGGATTTATTTTTTTTGAATAAATTAAATTCGAAAAGAATGTGGATATACATATATATATATATGAAATTATATATATATGGATGGAGGACGTAGTTATATATATATATATAGGGATATATATATATATATAGTTATGGTAAGTGTATTTATATTAAATTATAAATACATGTGAATGTATGTGTGTGTAGTGTGATATGTATATGTATAGTATAGGTATGTATACATGTATATGTGCCTCATTCTTGCACATGGGCTGATTTGGATATATATATATATATATATATATATATAAATATGTTATATATATGTGGCTGAGGGAGAATAAGGAAACATGTGATACAAATTAAGTGGACCAAAATGAAAAGAGAAAAGACCAAAAGTGGTCTCGGCTGGGAAGAGAAAAGAAGAAAAGAAAAGAAGAAGAGAAGAAAAGAGAAAGAAAATAAAATAAAAGGAAAAAGAAGAAAAGAAAAAGGAGAAGAGAGAAAACTAAGAAGAGAAAAGAAGAGATCGGGAGAGAGAAGAGAGAGGGGTCGTAGATCGGGTGAAGCCGAAGGAGAGAGAGGGGGAGCTGATCCCGACGCCGGCGGTGGCAATGGCTGCCGGCTGATCGCAGTGGCCGAAGCGGCTGTTCTCGGCTGGTACGGTGGACCGAATGGTGGGGACTGTGTGGGTTCTCTCAGCTGGGTTTTCTTGTTCTTGGTTGTTCGTGACATATTGGAGCTTGTTGGTTCCGACGAGTGTTGGTGACGGCGGCTCGCGGTGGTCTACCGGTGGTGTTGCTCGGTGGTTCGGCTAAGCACGACTGGGTCATGTTTGGTTCGATTAGGGGCTTCGGTTCGGGCTGTTGGTGCTCGGTTTTGTGGATTTGGGTGAAGTTGTTCCGACCATGGTGGTGGCCGAAGATGGGTTCTTTGCTGGTGAGGTTGGTTCGGCATGAGAGGGTTTTTGGGTGGCTGGAATTGGCTGCCGAAAGTTTGTAGGGACTGTTGGGTGCTTTCTATTGGGCTTGGTAGCGGCTATTTTGTGGTTGTTTGAGGATGCACATGGTGGTACCAGAGGGTCTGTTTGGCCGTGGAAATGGTGGTTCTAGTGGTGTTGGCTGTCAGCTGATGCCGTTCCTTGGGTTCAGTTTTCACAAGGGACTCACAGTAGTATTGTTTGGGTTTTGAATGATTATTCTGACGAGGGAGGAGGTAGCGGTTCTACGGGTTGTTTCTATGGCCATTTTGGTGACCTTCTTGGCTGTCAAAGGTGGCGATAGCGTGAGTTTACGATGCTCTTTTTGGGTTAGATTGTGAAGAGTTGGGCCTTATATTGTTTTGGGATTTGATAATCCACTGGAAATGGGCTGAAATAAAGTTGGGCCTGAAGATTTGGGTTTGGTTCCCAATTAAATAAATTTGGGCCAAACATAGAAATTAGGAAGGGCAAGGAAATGGTTCAGAGGATTGTCGTGTGGGCTTTGACACGGGACTGGACCGGACTTGGAGATGGACCGCTTTGCAGGCGCAGGCACAGTAAAAGCAGGACCTAAGGCAAGTTGATTCTTGCCTCTATCTCTTACAAATATTTTATTATGTCGGTTAATTTTTACATATGTTCTTTAATTGCTCATATGTGATATTTATATATATATATAGGTGCTTATATATATATATGTAAGTGTGGCCATGGTATATATGTGGGTATGTACGTAGGATGTGAGTATATATATATATAGGAGTGTACATATATATATATATATACATTTGAGATACGAAAGCATGTTAGATTTAAATGCTTCCTTGCATTGTGATATGCATGTACGGTATGGATTAAAGTCTATGAAAAGTATGCTAAATAATACCTGTTTAGCTATGTGTTGTCTTCTATGCATATGTGGCTCTTATGTATGATGTTCAGTATATATATATATATGTGATTATATATATGGTTGCAGTGATAAAAATGCATGCTAAGTATGAATATAACTTTTGGCGGGCATTTACAAAGCATGGTTATAATATGCTAGGTGTCCTATATGTTCTTTTCACATATGTAGGTGACGTAATATATATTTGTTTATATATTGTGAGTGGAATGTATGTAATTACTTGTGGTAAATGCATGCATTGAATGAAGCATGATGTTATTTATGCTAGTGTAGGTGCATATGTGATTTATATGCATGATTTGATGTATACGTGATTACATGTGAGTTTACGTGAATGAAATACATGCTATCTGTATATAGAAAATGTATGCATTGGTGAAGCATGACTAAAGTGTGCTTACGTGAAGTTGTGAACATATGCGAATTTTATGTTAGGTTTTACATGTATAAGTAGTCATACATGTGGCTTTGTGGAGGTGAAATGCATGCTTAGTGTTTTCATAACTTAATTATGCATTGTTTAGCATGACTCTTAGATGCTTGATCATTATATGTTTGAAATGCATATATGGGCCCATTGTGAGGAGACGGGGAAGAATGGTTGAATTGCCTAGAGTAGGTCAATACTCGGTGAGGGCGTTGGAGTGGTTGAGTCACCTCGGAGTAGAGAATACTCGGTGACAAATTCTAAAATTTATCTAATCACCTCGGAGTAGAGCATACTCGGTGATGGTTTGATCACCTCGGAGTAGAGAATACTCGGTGACGAATTCGAGAATGATCTAATCACCTCAGACTAGAAAATACTCGGTGACATATTTTGAAGCGGTCCGATCACCTGGGAGTAGAGAATACTCGGTGGCGGATTCGGCAGTGGTTCAATCACCTCAGAGTAGAGAATACTCGGTGATGGATTCTGCAATTGTGTGGGAAGTGTCTCGGTCACATGGTTGGTTAAGAATCATGTTAGGGTGTCGGGTGGAACCCGAGAGAGAGTGAGACAAGTTATGGAAGTGCTTGCATTATCTATTGTGTAGTGTGTTTTGTGTTTAATGCATTCTTATATATGCATTTTTTTGTGACAGAACATGATATATGTTGGATATCTATTGCTTTTGAGCATGTTATATAGTTTGAATGCATCCTCACTGCATTTGAGATTGCTACTTGATGAGTAGGAAACGTGAAAATTGATTTACATTGTTTATGTAAATTGACATATATGTTCTTTATACACATTGGTGCTGAATGTTTACTGTTTTCAAGCATGTTGAAAATGACTTCTAAAATCATGTATAGTGGATTTTGTATGTTCATATGTGCTAGAGTAGCCATATACATCATTGGTTCATGCATGCTAGGTGGGGCATGGTCTTAAATATTGTGATATATTTAAGTGCATGTATATTTTTGAGAATATGTGAGGATCGACCTGCTGCAGCGGTGATAGTATGGTTCTATATACCTTGTTGGGCCTTTGAGCTCACCCCCTCCCAGGTTTTGCAGGTATTGCTGGTTTTGGAGTTAGTTAGGGGACTGACAGCACCGGTTGCGGAGGTAGTATCTAGATTCCTTAGAATCTAATGTATGTCCAGGATAGTGGATAGATAGATGCTTTACATTTAGATTAAATGTATAAAGCGATTTATATTGATTTAGTCCCTTCAGTTGTATTTTTATTCATGTGATGTATGTATATAATACGGACATTCAAGGACTGAGACATGTATATTTTTTATTCTATTATGCATGTTGTAGAAATGCTGGGGGGACACGTGCCCAGAAGTGTCCATTTTTATTGTTAGATATAAATGCTGGGGGGACACGTGCCCAGAAGTGTCCATATGAATTGTAAAGCAGGTGTAACATGCCAGGAGCTGATTATTTAGAATGGGTCATGCCCAATTTTCATAAAAATAATAGAAAATTGAGGTTGTATGATCAGGTGATGGTTATGTCATGAAGGTGATCTCACGGGGTTCACACCTCGGTTTCTGGGCCTCGAGAATCGAGGCGTGACAGTTATAATAGCCAACTAGGTGCAAATATGAACACTAATAACAAAGCATATAATCTGCAGTCCTTTTGAACTAATGCAATATCCTTTTAAATGTCTTTCAATGAGCAAGCTAGGATTAGACTGAAATTAAGCTAATTGCATAACATATGTCAGGTCGAGTGAAAATTATAGCATACATCAAGCTACCAACAACACTCAAATAGGCAACACGGGTTATCTTTTATTCCTCCTCAGAAGTCTTAGGACCTATCTCAAGGCTCAGGCTTTCGCCTTTAACAACATGAGTGTCTATGGGTTTGTAGCTTTTCATCTGAAATCATTCTAGAATCTTCTTGATATAAACCAAAAAGTTTCTTAGAACGATCCCTGTAAATTTAAACTCCAAGCACATAACTTGCCTCACCCATATCCTTCATCTCAAAAGTAGAGGACAACCACTCTTTAGTGGTGACAATAAACTCCTTATCATTTTTAACCAATAATTTATCGTCAATATATAATAACAATATAATAAACTACCCTTGGACCGTTTGACACACACACACACAGTGGTCTTCATCAATCATTATAAACGCATTAGTGATAATGGCTTGATGAAATCTCAAGTATCACTGTCTGGATGATTACTTCAGGTTATAGATGGGTAATTGGAGCTTACAAACTTTACACTCCTAAACCTTTGCCACAAGGCCTTATGGTTGATCCATATAGATATCCCCATCCAGTACTCCATTAAGAAATGCAATCTTTACATCCATCTGATATAGTTCCAAGTCCAAATTTGTGACAATGGCCAGAATTAGGTGAATTGAGGCAAGCATCAATATAGGGTGGAAATTTTCCTCATAGTCTACACCCTCCTATTGGGTGTAACCCTTTTCCACTAGGAGTGTCTTGTACCTTCCAATAGAACCGTCTGCCTTGCGTTTGACCTTTAGAATCCATTTGTTCCCAATAGTCTTGTGCCTCGGTTAAAGGTCAACTAAGTCCCAGACATTGTTAATCTTCATAGACTCCATCTTATCATGCATTGCAGTAGTCCACTCTTTATTAGTAGGTGATGAGAATGTTTATTGCACAGTCTTAGGCTCTTCATCGTCATGTAGAACGACCATTAAAGCTTCCCCCTCAACCTGAAAACAACAATGAGGGATAGTTCCACGATTGCTTCTACGCAACTGGAGATCATGAGAATCCTCATCCATTGGAAGGCAAGTCACTCCCACTATCCTTAAGAGTCTAAGGAATTTCTTCTTTATTCTTAACT
Source organism: Cornus controversa (assembly GCA_026545225.1). Lineage (NCBI taxonomy): Eukaryota > Viridiplantae > Streptophyta > Magnoliopsida > Cornales > Cornaceae > Cornus > Cornus controversa. The sequence goes on along the minus strand of CM048849.1, from coordinate 7,843,666 downwards.
AAGCAACTTGGTGTGCCTTCATCTGGATCTTCCATCTCATAGAGTTCTAAGTCATTTTTCACATCTCCTCTAGTAAGGAAATCCTCCTCTAGGAAGTCTACATCACGTTTCTTAATTTCAGTCACACTTCCATTAGGTTGCTCACCAATAACACAGTCCTTAGAATGCTCAGAATAGTGGATGAAGATGCACTTATTTCCTCTATAACTCAATTTTCCATGCTTATGAGAAGGATTGTGTAAGTAAGCTATTGATCCCCATGGCCACAAATTACCCAAATCAGGCTTTTCGTTAGACCATATCTCATATAAGGTGGAAGGCACTGATTTAGAAGGGATACGATTAAAAATGTAGGCAATAGTTAATAATGCATCTCCCCAATAAAAAATGGGAAAATTTGCTTGCGCTATAATTGACCTAACCATATCTAACACTGTATGATTTCTTTTCCCTGCTACACTATTTTATTGTGGAGTACTAGGAATAGTTAACTATCTAAGAATCCCCTTTTCTTCACAGAGCTCCTTAAATTGCTTAGATAGATACTCGCGGCATTGGCCAGTTCTAAGAGCCTTAATGCTCCTGCCTAATTAAGATAACTTCTAAAGCAATCCAATGCTTCTGACTTATAGGAATCAAATAGACTTTACCAAAGTTCGTACAGTCATCTACAAATGTGATGAAATAGGTCACATGTCTTGCCCTCACATTCATTGGGCCACATATCAAAGTGTATAAGTTGTAATAGAACAAATGCCCATTTGGTTATGCCAAATGGTCTTCTGGTTGTCTTTCCTGCAAATTAGTGTTCACAAATGGGCAGGGTGACTTTAGTGAGTGGGCCTAAGAGTCCTTCTCTAGCTAGCCTAGTCATCCTCTCCTGCTCTATGTGTCCTAATCTAGCATGTCATCTCACATAATCAATAAAAACATCACTATTAGATGCAATTAAAGAAATAAAGTCATTAGCATTATTATAACTAGAATAATCAACATCCAAAACCATAAAACCATCATAAAGATAACCAGAACCATAATAAATTGTTCTCAAATAAATCCTGACAAACTGAACCTCAAAGTGAAAAATAAAGCCTAGACTTAACATGCTAATAATCGAAAATAAGTTTCGTCAAATTTCTGGAGCATAAAAGACATCATGGAGATATAAAGTGTGCCAATATCACATATCAATTTGTAACTGCCAACCCCGAGCACATCCACACTAGATTCATTCCCCATGTAAACTCTTTTGCTCCCAATTGTAACTCGATGATACTCCATGAACTCAACTCTGTTCCATACAATGTGGTCAATCACTCCTGAGTCTATAACCCACAAATGAGGAGAATAAGCAACTAACACTTAAGTAGTCACAAAGCAACTAATGTGAGAAATTAAGCTAGGGAGTACCTTCTTCGGCTCAGTGAAATCATGAGTGAAGTGTCTAATCTTGTTACAGTTAAAGTGAGCCATCTTAATCTTATCTTTTTTGCCAGCACACTTGCCTTTCTTGCGCTTAGCAACATTGGCTCCTTTACCTGGTCCAGCACCTGTTCCCTTTTGCGAAGCACCACTAACTGTCTTACGTTTGGACCAAGATGTCATGCATGGAGTAGCCTCAGCAACATTTACATAACTATCAGCTTTAGCAACATCTAGGCGCTTAGTCTTAAGATCCAAATGACGAGACATGACCTTAAATATTATCACATTCTCATTATACGTTATATTTGCTTCATGTGCTCCCAAGAATGTGGAAGAGAGCGGATCACTGCCTGAACCTACTGCTCATCAGTCAAGTGATGACCTACAACTCCAAGTTTGCATATCATGGATGACATGACTCTTAAGTGCTAATTCATTGAATGATACACCTTTTTCTAGTAAGAGTCAAACTTTATATTCAACCTAAACAACTTAACCAATGAAGTGATGTGAAACTTCTGTCTGAGGGCTTCCCACAGTTCATGAGCAGTTTAAAAATTCTCAAACTTGCCAATCAAGTCATTAGACATGCTTCTTAACATAGTAAAATGCATGCATCGATCTTTATTGCGCCAAGACTAATAGACCTCAAGATCACAACGATGTTGATCTGTATTTCCTTGCTATGTCTCAGACATCGCTTGGTCAAGAGTCTCTAAGACTTCTTGCTCATTGAGGAGATATTAGATCTTACAGTGCCATATATCATAGTTGTCGCCATCCAATTTCTCACCCTTGTTCAAATCAGCTACAATGTTCTTATCTGCCATTTTTAACCAGACAGAGAAAATGTGCATGGGATATTAATAAATAGCACAACACACCATAATTTTGTAGTTTAAATTTAAATTAAATCAATGACAATACTACAAATGTTGCAAGATTGAAAAAAAAAAAGTTAAACTTTTAATCATCTCTCGTGCTACAAGTGACTATCATCAATATTTAATTTAATTTATGCGCAAAATTTAATTTTTGAGAGAGAAATAAATCTCTCAACTGAACAATCTCTCACTTAATATGGCATTTCTAGGCATGTTTCTATGTTCAAATTCTATTTACAATACCATGCCAAAATATATGCAAATATGATCATGCAACTTTATTTAATATAAAAAATTGAAATTGAACATGCTATAATACACAATATACAGCATACAAATACCATATTAACATACATATATACTGAAATAAAATTTTCAAAATGCTAATTGAATCACATGAATTAATTTTACATTTTTCAGAATTTAAAAGATGCATTATATATATTTTCAAGTAATAAATATATATATATATATATATATATATATAACATGTAAAATAAATTCAAATTGCAACACATACCGGTCCAAAAGGGAGGTAACAACTCTAGAATCACACACACAAAAATTGGACCGCAAACAGTCTCTCACGCCCCCACTTGCGAGAGTAGGCTTTGCCTTAAATTTTATTGAAAAACAAAATCAAAAATAAATATTCTGGTCCACAAAATAATTTTTTGAAATTATAAAAAAATTGAAAATAAAATTCCAAGGACATTAGAAAAAACGGGGCCAAAAACGGAACCCCTAGAAGTACTACATGAGCCACCTGGCGCGAGTGGTCGTGTGCGTAATATATATATATATATATATATATATATATATATGTAAAATAAATTCAAATTGTAACACATACAGGTCCAAAAGGTAGGTAACAGCTCTAGAATCACACACACAAAAATTGGACCACAAACAGTCTCTCACGCCCCCACTTGCGAGAGTAGGCTTTACCTTAAATTTTATTGAAAAAAAAATCAAAAATAAATATTCTGGTCCACAAAATAATTTTTTGAAATTATAGAAAAATTGAAAATAAAATTCCAAGAACATTAGAAAAAACGGGGCAAAAAACGGAACCCCTAGAAGTACTACAAGAGCCACCTGGCGCGAGTGGCCGTGTGCGTAATATATATATAACATGTAAAATAAATTCAAATTGTAACACATATCGGTCCAAAAGGTAGGTAACAGGTCTAGAATCACACACACAAAAATTGGACTGCAAACAGTCTCTCACGCCCCCATTTGCGAGAGTAGGCTTTGCCTTAAATTCTATTGAAAAACAAAATAAAAATAAAAATTCTGATCCACAAAATAATTTTTTGAAATTATAGAAAAATTGAAAATAAAATTCCAAGGACATTGGAAAAAACGGGGCCAAAAATGGAACCCCTAGAAGTACTGCACGAGCCACCTGGCGCAAGTGGCCATATGAGTAACCCCCCTCCCTTTTTTCTGCTTGTGACACGTGTGGAAGAGTTGAGCAATGCGTGGGACCCAAGTGCCACCTTTTTGGCCTCCTTTAGCAACGAGATGACCACCATTATGATCGATTGCTTATCCTTTACCTATTGGTGTGGTCGTTAGGTTGATCAGAGCCTTGTACCTATGGTGGTGAACTACACTCTCTCGGGTGAGAGTGGACAAGGAAAAAATCTGCAATTCATCTTTTTCCTAAAAATCCTGGTTCGATCCAAAACTTTCTAGACTCATCTCTCATAAACCGTACATCCAAATTATGCAAATATAAAAAAAATTTGTACGAAAATTTCCAAATATAATAACATGAATAGGGGCTACAACATACTAAAAATCAGCCCTAACAGATGTCTATTTTATGAGATATGAATTTTTTACAAAATAAACATTATTTTCATGTAATAAATTCCCACAAATTTATTCTAAGCATGCTTTAATCATTCAAAGGCATATTATGCACGAAAACAACCCATATGACTTTGATACCAATGTAAAAAAAAAAATATTAATTATTACGAAAGCGAATCGGGTTACCTTGATATAGCTTTTGACCCAAAGGATAAACAAACCGATTGATTCACGTGTTTTGAAGCCTCTTTCGATCTCGTGGTGGAACTACACTACGAAAACAAGTGTAATTCTTAAACCCATAGTCCAAGAGCTTCTTCTTTGATCTCCAAGACAATTGAGAGAGAAAGAGAGAGATTTTCTAGACTATGTATCTGTAAGATATATTGCATATCTTGCATCTCTAGAAATTAGACAATATAACATATTTATATTGTCTTATTTCTTAACCCCCAATATAAACATTATGGTTTCTTAATCAGGCCACCCATGGATGCCCCAATTTGGATCCAAACCCAAAGTCCAACACCAAAGTGCAAGGTGGAGGGTTCATGTCCTTGTAATATAACATGGACCTAAGACAGGAAATTAAAATAAATCAAACAAAATAAAATACAGGTGTAGACATTAAAAAATTACATGATAGACCCAAAATACAATTTGGGTTTATCTTCAGTTTAGCCCACTTTAAAATATGGCCCAATGAGTCAGATAATTTAAAGCCAGACCCACCACAAATAAATGAGTTATGGGCTGGTCTAAATTGTCTAAGAAGTCAAAGCCCACTTGAAAATAGGTCTAATATATATATATATATATATATATATATTGGATAATTATCAAAATTATCATAAAAGATAATTATAGGATAATTATTAAAGAAAAAGAAAATTACAAATCTACCCCTCCGGTGAGCCTATAAATAAAGGTCCAAAGGTGGGAGAAAAGAGCCCGGAAGATTATCAAAAAAAGCTGAAGCTCTGCAAAACTCTTCACTCAAAATCCAAAACTCCAAAGCATCTAAACCCTGAAGGAGAAGAACAACAAGCACATCATCCACGTGCCGTTCTTCACCAAAGTTTCAATCCAACTCAAGATCAAGCTCTTGCAGCCCTTGAAGCCGGATTACCAAGGAGATCGAATCAGAGGACCTTATCTTCATATTTCTTTTGTAAATATTTACAGAGGATTGTACCCTTTTTCTTGAATCAATAAAAATTGTTTATTTGTCACTAATTTTCGTTCCTAGATTTTCAGACATGAAATTTGTGTGTACAAATTTCTGGCACACCCGGTGGGACATCTCTGCCTCTCATCTCTGTCTCCTACATCATACCTCCAAAACTCTGTTCATCAGAATCTATGGCTCCTCCCAAGGTTCAGATGACAAACAAGAAAAACTCAAAAGAAACCGCTGCTGCAATGGCTAACACCAAAGTTGCCGCAAGTAGTGACAAGAACACTAGGAATCTGTCAAGTGCCAACAGCACCTCAGCAGGTCCTATGACGCGTAGCAAGACTAAAGCAATTGCTTCGCTCAAGAATCAACAAGATTTAGTGAAAACCAATCCTGCTAAACCAATGGATGTGAAAACTAAACATGTTAACACCATTGATCCTCAGGGGGCAAGGAACTCTAACGTAGTTTCAAAAAATTCGGCGCCACCACATTCACCCCACTCTGTCTCTGACGCCAACTCTAGCGTCGGTTCGCTCTCAGAGTCGTTACTTGAGATTTCATAGCAATCGGTCCCTTCAAAGAATGTTGGCCCTCAAGGTCTTTCCTATTCAAATGTTGTCGCAGCTATGATGACTGGAACAACCTCGGTGGAAGACCAACTCGCAGTCATGAAAACCTCACAAAGATTGTTGAAGAGAAGGACTTGCAGATCGTCGCACTAATGAGTAAGCTTGAAATCCAAAATCCTAACAAGTCAACACATCTACCTGCGAATACTTCAAATTCATCTCTTCAAGGTGTCCAATCAAAAGATCGTCGTCATACATTTGTGTCAGGACACATGGCTGACGAAACTAACCATGCTTTGCCAGTCGCTTTGTTATCTGTCCAACAGCTGCAAGATATAATAACGAATACAATCCGAGCACAGTATGGCGGCGCCCCTCAAAGCACTCTTGTGTACTCAAAACCCTACACCAAAAAAATTAACAGCTTAAAGACGCCAGTGGGATATCAACCGCCAAAATTCTAACAATTTGATGGAAGAGGCAATCCCAAACAACATGTTGCACATTTTGTTTATTCGTTCCCTCAAAGGGAATGCATTTGATTGGTACACGGAACTCAAAGCTAGAAGTATTGACTGTTGGGAGCAGATGGAGCGAGAGTTTCTTAACCGCTTTTACAGTACTCGTAAAATAGTAAGCATGCTAGAACTCACTAGCATGAAACAAATTAAGGACGAGCTTGTGGTCGACTATATCAACCGCTGGTGAGCTCTAAGTCTTGATTGCAAAGACCGTCTTTTTGAAGTATCAGCAGTCGAAATGTGTATGCAAGGCATGCACTAGGAGCTTCTTTACATTCTGCAAGGAATCAAGCCTCGTACATTTGAAGAATTGGTTACTCATACCAATGATATGGAGCTCAGCATAACAAGTCGTGGTGCAAAGGCTTTTGCTTTTCCCAATCTATCTGACAACTATCTTAAAGATGAAGACGTTGAGTCTGAAGAGGAAAAGGAAGACGAAATGCTTCCTAACTCGGACGATGAAATAAATACATCTTATGTTACAAGTATCGTCTCTAACAACTTCTATCAAAAAACACATCGTGTTCCTTCCGTAACTTCATCTGATAGTTCTCGATTAAATAAGACATTAAGTCAAGAAAACCTTGATAGAAGACTGAACAGACAGGGGGCAAACCTTCCATACAAGACTCATTCCCAACTCTCTCACATGAAATATCCTTGGCATGGGGGCAAGATTCACGGCTGTCTTTTAAAAAGGCCTACACATTTTATAAAATCCAGAAATAAGAAAGAAGTCCCAAGAAGGAAACAAGAAAAACAAAAGCATAACCAAAATGACGAATTTGAAGGATTTGTGTTGAAGATGCGGTATCGGAATAATCCGTCAAATTTTACTCAAACAACTTCAAGTAGGAGAGTTCAAAACACTGTGCTTGCCTGGAGGCCAAAGAAGAATGCTCAAGAAGGGAATGATTATAAAAGATCTCGCAAGAATCATGGCCCAGAAACACACGAGTGATGTCTCAACAGTCACTTTCTCGAACTGTCTCTAACAATCAGCGAAATGAAGGTCTCGAAAAAGAAAGCGAGGAACAAGAATAAAATCGTTTACAATCCCAGATGGAATGAGAGGGTCAAAAAATTAAAAGACTAGAAAAAGGAAAAGTGTGGGGACCAAAGCCCGAAGATGCTGTCTGGATCGAATCTCGTAGCGGAATAAAAGCATATTGAGTGAGGTTCAATCCTCCTGCATGGACCACGACAAATGAAATACCTCTTCCTTCTGGGTGGGGAGACGAGTTCGAAGATGATGTTTCTTCTCAAGTACGAGAAGAGTATAATGAAGAAATAAAACAAGAAGAAAATCTTCAAATTGACGCTGAGCTGATTCACACCTTTCAACACAAGTTTGGATTGTCTCCTGAGTCTTGCAAAGCTAAAGACTAAGTAAAGCTAAAAGTGCTCCCCGATATGAGCCTAAACTGTCGATGATACTCTATGACACGAGTATAAACTGTCTACAAAAAAAAAAAACACTCCTTGACACGAGTATAAACTGTCTACCAAAAAAAAAAGGATGATACTCTATGACACGAGTATAAACTGTCTACAAAAAAAAAAAAAAAAACTCCCTGACACGAGTATAAACTATCTACCAAAAAAAAAAGGATGACACTCCTTGACACGAGTATAAACTGTCCACCAAAAAAAAAAAACACTCCTTGACACGAGTATAAACTGTCTACCAAAAAAAAAAAAAAGAGGATGGCACTCCTTGACACGAGTATAAACTGTTTACCAAAAAAAAAAAGAGATGACACTCCTTAACACGAGTATAAACTGTTTACCAAAAAAAAACACTCCTTGATATGAGTATAAACTGTCTACAAAAAAAAAAAAAAGTCTTACTGAAGGGACAGTAAGAGTGACACCGAAGAGCACTAAGGGACCCCGAAGGGACGAGTGACACCGAAGTGCACTAAGGGACCCCGAAGGGACAATAAGAGTGACACTAAAGTGCACTAAGGGACCCCGAAGGGACGAAAGAGTGACACCAAAGTGCACTAAGGGACCTCGAAGGGACAATAACAGTGACACCGAAGTGCACTAAGGGACCCCGAAGGGACTAATGAATGGCGTCTGGAACTCTATATTCTGAGAAAGACGATTTGACCTGCAAGAATTGAAAAAATATATATATTTGAAACTTGCCAAGAAAAGTTGAGTGACTTACGTAAAGATATCTTCCTCAATGAGCTCGATAGATCTATTCGTCGTTCCAGAGACAGCACAAAATTCGAGCAGGGCCCACAAGTGAAATCTGATCTGAAAAAAAATAGATTTGATTAATAGCGGTTACGGAAGACAAAGTTGTTACTAAAGAAAAATGTTCCTTTCAAAGTTTAAGGACATATATATTTTGTTACAAAAGTTTATAATACAAGGAGTTGTGTAGCAGAGATGGTGTGGTGCTATAATGTCTTCTAATGAGATCTTGTGTTCAAATCTACCAAGCACCAAAAAAAGAAACTTTGTTTTTTTTACACATCAAAGGAAATGAGAAGGAAGAAAAAAAAAAAGAAAAGAAAAAAAAAAAAAAAGAAGAAGAAACAGGCGTGAAGAGAAGAAAGAAAGAAGAAAAAGAAAAAAAAAGTGAAAAAAAGAAAAAAAAAAAAAAAAAAAAAAGAAGAAGAAGAAGAAGAAGAAGTGTCGTGAGGCGCTGGAGGAGGAGAAAGAAAGAAAGAAAAAAAAAAAAGAAGAAAGAAGAGAAGAAAAAAAAAAGTGAAAAAACAAAAAGAAAGAAGAACTGTCGTGAGGCGCTGGAGGAGAAAGAAAGAAGAAAAAGAAAAGAAAAGAAAAGAAGAAGAAGAAAGAAAAGAAAAAAAGAAGGAAAAAAAAAAGGAAAAAGAAAAGAGAGCTAGTTGCTGGAATTCATGGAATTTCTGAAGTATAGGCTACATATATATAGTGGTGAGTTAATCCTATTTGACATAGGATTTTCAATACTCCAATTTCGTTTGAACATGGAAACAGCAAATCCTATTTGAAATTGGATAAGGAAAAAAAATTCTATTTGCAATAGGATTCTCAAGTCTTCAATTCAACTTGGACTAGAAAAAAAAATCATATTGGCAATAGGATCCTCAAGTATTTGATTCAACTTGACAAAGAAGACATCCTTTTTGCAGTTGAATTTTCGCACAAAAAAAAAAAAGCGAAATTTAAATACTTCAAGTCCCGCTTTAAATACGTGACAAACTCAACATGGCACGAGACTTAAAGTGGGGGCAATTTGTAGACATTAAAAAATTACATGATATACCCAAAATATAATTTGAGTTTATCTTCAGTTTAGCCCACTTTAAAATATGGCCCAATGAGTCAGATAATTTGAAGCCAGACCCACCACAAATAAATGAGTTATGAGCTGGTCTAAATTGTCTAAGAAGTCAAAGCCCACTTGAAAATGGGTCTAATATTTTCAAGTGGGCTTTGACTTCTTAGACAATTTAGACCAGCCCATAACTCATTTATTTGTGGTGGGTCTGGCTTCAAATTATCTGACTCATTGGGCCATATTTTAAAGTGGGCTAAACTGAAGATAAACTCAAATTGTATTTTGGGTATATCATGTAATTTTTTAATATTTACAAATTGCCCCCACTTTAAGTCTCGTGCCATGTTGAGTTTGTCACGTATTTAAAGCGGGACTTGAAGTATTTAAATTTTGCTTTTTTTTTTTGTGCGAAAATTCAACTGCAAAAAGGATGTCTTCTTTGTCAAGTTGAATCAAATACTTGAGGATCCTATTGCCAATAGGATTTTTTTTTTCTGGTCCAAGTGGAATTGAAGACTTGAGAATCCTATTGCAAATAGAATTTTTTTTCCTTATCCAATTTCAAATAGGATTTGCTGTTTTCCATGTTCAAACGGAATTGGAGTATTGAAAATCCTATGTCAAATAGGATTAACTCACCACTATATATATGTAGCCTACACTTCAGAAATTTCATGAATTCCAGCAACTGTAAGCTCTCTTTTCTTTTTCTTTTTCTTTTTCTTTTTCCTTCTTTTTTTTTTTTTCTTTTCTTTCTTCTTCTTTTTTTTTTTTTTCTCTTTTTCTTCTTTCTTTCTCCTCCAGCACCTCACGACAGTTTCTTCTTTCTTTCTCCTCCTCCAGCGCCTCACGACACTTCTTCTTTCCTTTTTCTTCTCTTCACGTTGACTTTTTTTTTTTTTCTTTATTTCTTTCTTCTTTTCACGCCTGTTTCTTCTTCTTTTTTTTTTTTTTTTTTCTTTTCTCTTTTTTTTTTCTTCCTTCTCTTTTCCTTTGATGTGTAAAAGGAATAAAGTTTCTTTTTTTGGTGCTTGGTAGATTTGAACACAAGATCTCATTAGAAGACATTATAGCACCACACCATCTCTGCTACACAACTACTTGTATTATAAACTTTTGCAACAAAATATATATGTCCTTAAACTTTGAAAGGAACATTTTTCTTTAGTAACAACTTTGTCTTCCATAACCGCTATTAATCAAATCTATTTTTTTCAGATCAGATTTCACTTGTGGGCCCTGCTCGAATTTTGTGCTGTCTCTGGAACGACGAATAGATCTATCGAACTCATTGAGGAAGATATCTTTACGTAAGTCACTCAACTTTTCTTGGCAAGTTTCAAATATATATTTTTTTTCAATTCTTGCAAGTCAAATCGTCTTTCTCATAATATGGAGTTTCAGACGCCATTCATTAGTCCTTTCGGGGTCCCTTAGTGCACTTCGGTGTCACTTTTTTGTCCCTTCGGGGTCCCTTAGTGCACTTCGGTGTCACTCTTATTGTCCCTTTGGGGTCCCTTAGTGCACTTCGGTGTCACTCTTATTGTCCCTTCGGGGTCCCTTAGTGCACTTCGGTGTCACTCTTATTATCCCTTTGGGGTCCCTTAGTGCACTTCGGTGTCACTCTTATTGTCCCTTCGGGGTCCCTTAGTGCACTTCGGTGTCACTCGTCCCTTCGGGGTCCCTTAGTGCACTTCGGTGTCACTCTTACTATTCCTTCGGGGTCCCTTAGTGCACTTCGGTGTCACTCTTATTGTCCTTTCGAGGTCCCTTAGTGCACTTCAGTGTCACTCTTACTGTCCCTTCGGGGTCCCTTAGTGCACTTCGGTGTCACTCTTATTGTCCTTTCGGGGTCCCTTAGTGCACTTCGGTGTCACTCATCCCTTCGGGGTCCCTTAGTGCACTTCGGTGTCACTCTTTCTGTCCCTTCGGGGTCAGGCCAAATCACCACGATGCAGCAGACATCCGTCAATATCTCGGCGGCAGGTCAGGTCACCCAACTCTTCTCTTGCAAGCTTCAAATTTTTTTTTTTTTTTGTAAAGATAGTTTATACTCATATCAAGGAGTGATTATTATTTTTTTTAATGCAGACAGTTTATACTCATGTCATGAGTGTTTTTTTTTTTTTTTTTTAGACAGTTTATACTCGTATCAAAGAGTATTTTTTTTTTTTTTTTGGTAAACAGTTTATACTCGTGTTAAGGAGTGTCATCTCTTTTTTTTTTTTGGTAAACAGTTTATACTCGTGTCAAGGAGTGTCATCCTCTTTTTTTTTTTTTTTGGTAGACAGTTTATACTCGTGTCAAGGAGTGTTTTTTTTTTGGTGGACAGTTTATACTCGTGTCAAGGAGTGTCATCCTTTTTTTTTTGGTAGATAGTTTATACTCGTGTCAGGGAGTTTTTTTTTTTTTTTTGTAGACAGTTTATACTCGTGTCATAGAGTATCATCCTTTTTTTTTTGGTAGACAGTTTATACTCGTGTCAAGGAGTGTTTTTTTTTTTTTTGTAGACAGTTTATACTCGTGTCATAGAGTATCATCGACAGTTTAGGCTCATATCGGGGAGCACTTTTAGCTTTACTTAGTCTTTAGCTTTGCAAGACTCAGGAGACAGTCCAAACTTGTGTTGAAAGGTGTGAATCAGCTCAGCGTCAATTTGAAGATTTTCTTCTTGTTTTATTTCTTCATTATACTCTTCTCGTACTTGAGAAGAAACATCGTCTTCGAACTCGTCTCCCCACCCAAAAGGAAGAGGTATTTCATTTGTCGTGGTTGATGCAGGAGGATTGAACCTCACCCAATATGCTTTTATTCCGCTACGAGATTCGATCCAGACAGCATCTTCGGGCTTTGGTCCCCACACTTTTTCTTTTTCTAGTCTTTTAATTTTTTGACCCTCTCGTTCCATCTGGGATTGTAAACGATTTTGTTCTTGTTCCTCGCTTTCTTTTTCGAGACCTTCGTTTCGCTGATTGTCAGAGACAGTTCGAGAAAGTGACTGTTGAGACATCACTCGTGTATTTCTGGGCCATGATTCTTGCGAGATCTTTTTATAATCATTCCCTTCTTGAGTATTCTTCTTTGGCCTCCAGGCAAGCACAGTATTTTGAACTCTTTTACTTGAAGTTGTTTGAGTAAAATTTGACGGATTATTCCGATACCGCATCTTCAACACAAATCCTTCAGATTCGTCATTTTGGTTATTCTTTTATTTTTCTTGTTTCCTTCTTGGGACTTCTTTCTTATTTCTAGATTTGATAAAATGTGTAGGCCTTTTTAAAAGACAGCTGTGAATCTTGCCCCCATGCCAAGGATATTTCATGTGAGAGAGTTGGGAATGAGTCTTGTATGGAAGGTTTGCCCCCTGTCTGTTCAGTCTTCTATCAAGGTTTTCTTGACTTAATGTCTTATTTAATCGAGAACTATCAGATGAAGTTACGGAAGGAACACGATGTGTTTTTTGATACAAGTCGTTAGAGACGATACTTGTAACATAAGATGTATTTATTTCATCGTCCGAGTTAGGAAGTATTTCGTCTTCCTCTTCCTCTTCAGACTCAACCTCTTCATCTTTAAGACAGTTGTCAGACAGATTGGGAAAGGCAAAAGCCTTTGCACCACGACTTATTATGCTGAGCTCTATATCATTGGCACGAGTAACCAATTCTTCAAACGTACGAGGCTTGATTCCTTGCAGAATGTAAAGAAGCTCCTAGTGCATGCCTTGCATACACATTTTGACTGCTGATACTTCAGAAAGACGGTCTTTGCAATCAAGACTTAGAGCTCGCCAGCAGTTGATATAGTCGACCACAAGCTCGTCTTTAATTTGTTTCATGCTAGTGAGTTCTAGCATGCTTATTGTTCTACGAGTACTGTAGAAGCGGTTAAGAAACTCTCGCTCCATCTGCTCCCAACAGTCAATACTTCTAACTTTGAGGTCCGTGTACCAATCAAATGCATTCCCTTTGAGGGAACGAACAAATTGTTTGACCAAGAGATCCCCTTCGGTGCCAGCGTTATTGCAGGTCTCCACAAAATGTGCAACATATTGTTTGGGATTGCCTCTTCCATCAAATTGTTGGAATTTTGGCGGTTGATATCCCACTGGCGTCTTTAAGCTGTCAATTCTTTTGGTGTAGGGTTTTGAGTACACAAGAGTGCTTTGAGGGGCGCCGCTATACTGTGCTCGGATTGTATTCGTTATTATATCTTACAACTGTTGGACAGATAACAAAGCGACTGGCAAAGCAGGGTTAGTTTCGTCAGCCATGTGTCCTGACACAAATGTATGACGACGATCTTTTGATTGGACACCTTGAAGAGATGAATTTGAAGTATTCGCATGTAGATGTGTTGACTTGTTAGGATTTTGGATTTCAAGCTTACTCATTAGCACGATGATCTGCAAGTCCTTCTTTTCAACAATCTTTGTGAGGTTTTCGATTGCGCGCGCCATGACTGCGAGTTGGTCTTCCACCGAGGTTGTTCCAGTCATCATAGCTACGACAACATTTGAATAGGAAAGACCTTGAGGGCCAACATTCTTTGAAGGGACCGATTGCTCTGAAATCTCAAGTAACGACTCTGAGAGCGAACCGACGCTAGAGTTGGCGTCAGAGATAGAGTGGGGTGAATGTGGTGGCGCCGAATTTTCTGAAACTACGTTAGAGTTCCTTGCCCCCTGAGGATCAATGGTGTTAACATATTTAGTTTTCACATCCATTGGTTTAGCAGGATTGGTTTTTACCAAATCTTGCTGATTCTTGAGCGAAGCAATTGCTTTGGTCTTGCTACGCGTTATAGGACCTGCTGAGGTGCTGCTGGCACTTGACAGGTTCCTAGTGTTCTTGTCATTGCTTGCGGCAACTTTGGTGTTAGCCATTGCAGCAGCGGTTTCTTTTGAGTTTTTCTTGTTTGTCGTCTGAACCTTGGGAGGAGCCATGAATTCTGATGAACAGAGTTTTGGAGGTATGATGTAGGAGACAGAGATGAGAGGCAGAGATGTCCCACCGGGCGTGCCAGAAATTTGTACACACAAATTTCGTGTCCGAAAATCTAAGAACGAAAATTAGTGACAAATAAACAATTTTTATTGATTCAAGAAAAAGGGTACAATCCTCTGTAAATCTTTACAAAAGAAATATGAAGATAAGGTCCTCTGATTCGATCTCCTTGGTAATCCGGCTTTAAGGGCTGCAAGAGCTTGATCTTGAGTTGGATTGAAACTTTGGTGAAGAACGGCACGTGGATGATGTGCTTGTTGTTCTTTTCCTTCAGGGTTTAGATGCTTTGGAGTTTTGGATTTTGAGTGAAGAGTTCTGCAGAGCTTCAACTTTTTCTGAGAATCTTCCGGGCTCTCTTCTCCCACCTCTGGACCTTTATTTATAGGCTCATCGGAGGGGTAGATTTGTAACTTTCTTTTTTTTTAATAATTATCCTATAATTATCTTTTATGATAATTTTGATAATTATCCAATATATATATATATATATATATATATGTATATATATTAGACCCATTTTCAAGTGGGTTTTGACTTCTTAGACAATTTAGACCAGTCCATAACTCATTTATTTGTGGTGGGTCTGGTTTCAAATTATCTGACTCATTGGGCCATATTTTAAAATGGGCTAAACTGAAAATAAACCCAAATTGTATTTTGGGTCTATCATATAATTTTTTAATGTCTACAACAGGATCCTATGAATTATGGCCTATTTATGGTTGATATTAAACAACCTTTATCTTAGAGTGCAAGTTTGGCAAGCCAAGGCCCAAAGCAGTACCCTGTTTTATCCAACTCTGTTTTGAGTGGCTTGTTCCAATCTATCACTGAACTAGGGTTAGATCAGCCTCTAAAACAAGCCTATCCAGCTATTGAGCTAGATTAGGCCCACATGTGCCAAACTCCCTGGTGGTCGGCCCAAATTCCAACTAGCCCTACATTTACAATTTAAAACTCATAACTATGGATGACAGAATGACTTGTCTCGTCGGGTATTCTTTTGTCCCTCCATCTTCTTCTATTTAATTTGTTTGCTACATGTGATGTTTATGAAGATGGTAAGTATAAATCATAAAGAACACTCGTATATTAATGTATTTTGTTTGCTATATTAATGAAGTGGAAAAAAAATATAAGCTATAAAACACTCAATTCAAACTCTAATGCTCCCAAAAATGCTACCCCATCCCCATGAATCTAGCTTGAGTCTCAAGTCGGGTATAATTTGGGTCAGGTTCTAAATATAAACAAGTTAGACTTTAGTTGTGAATATTTTAATAAACTAACAACACTATAAACTGATTTAAAAATAGATTTGGGTTATTAAACACTTATTTCCAAAAAATAAATATAGATATGTGAAAATGGCATAAAATATTACTAGAAATATAAACCCAACTCATGAATTCGGATTAACCCGTCCATATTGCACCCAAATCTCCTTTGACCCAAGTGATCTCTCGGACTCTCAACATTTCCTCTCTCGCGTTATCACCTTATCCAAGCAATCCATAGACTAAAACCCAAACTAGAGCTCTCTCTCTCTCTCTCTCTCTCTCTCTCTCTCTGTGTTCAAATGGCGTCTCTGGCACAGCAGTTCGGTGGCCTGAAATGCCCACCACTCTCCACCTCTAGGCTCTTGAAACCCTTCAACAGCTACTCTACAAAGCAAACCCAAAAGCCCAATTTGGTGAGAATAGTTTCGGCAGTGGCCATATCGAATGCACAGACCAAAGAGAGACAGAGACTCAAAGAGATGTTTGAAGAAGCCTACGAGAGGTGTCGTACAGTCCCACTCGAAGGCGTCTCCTTCACTGCCGATGACTTCCACTCCGCCCTCGACAAGTACGACTTCAATTCCGAAATTGGCACCAAGGTCTGCTATATACATCCACTCATATATTTATATGTATACATATTCTGTTCAAAATTTCAAATAGTAGAATGTTATTAGTTGATGGGTTTGATCTTAAATGTCTCTCTGACAAACTTACAAACACTTTCCTATTCTATTTATCTTTAGAATTTTCTACTAAAAAAACATAGAATTAGGTGCCAATGGTGTGAATCAGTTGATGGGTTTCAGAATTCGCTAGTGGTAATGTGCTATTTAATTGATAAAATTTATGTTTGCCATTACGGGGTTAAATGTTTTCCTGGGATTTTAATTTTATGGAATGATTGATAAATTGGAGTTATTGAGGTCATTTATTTCTGGAGTTCGTTTGGTTGCTAGGAAAAAAGAAATGTAAAGGAAGAAGAGAAATTAAAGCTGTGGATCCTGTATTTTCATAACTAGAGCCCCGCACAATCCATGATATTGACTCAGCTGAGCCTATCAGGCCATTTGGGGTGAAGTTTTACAGTTTTTCAAAGGCTAATTATTTTGGAAATTCAAATGGAACGGTAATAATTTGATCTCCTTGGTGTTGGATGTATCTAATCGTGGATGTTTCTCCAAAATGCTTTGCCTTCATTGAGCATAGATGGGTTTAGGTGCATGACACTCACATGTGTTCGTTTCTTTCTCAACCATTTATGATTTGTTCTTGTTTAGTTACATATGTAATGACCATTCAAATGCTTTCTTTAGGTCAGAGGAACAGTATTCTGTACAGACAATAATGGAGCACTAGTTGACATTACTGCCAAATCTTCAGCACATTTACCTGTCCGAGAAGCATGCATTCACAATATTAAGCATGTTGAAGAGGCAGGCATAGTTCCTGGTTTGACAGCGGAGTTTGTAATTATTGGGGAAATTGAAGCCGATGATAGCTTAATCTTGAGCTTACGGTCAATCCAGTATGACCTTGCATGGGAACGATGTAGACAGCTTCAAGCTGAAGATGTTGTTGTCAAGGGTAAGGTGGGTATTTGCAAGGCAGAAATTATGACTTTATTTATTTATTTTTCTCCTTTCTGTTTTGAACATAATTTGTAAATTATGAATGCCCTGTCCAGTAAGTCAAATTGGACAAAGGTATAATGCAAAGTTAATGAGTATCATTCTTAGTGCTCCTAAGATCATATGCTTGTTGGTTTATTACACGATGCAACTTTTGCTTTCATTGAGTCCCTTGTTATGACATTTTCCTGCTGTCAAATCTGATTATCTGCCTTGTACTATATGCATGCTAAAAGTTTGTTGTTTGAATGACTTAGTTTTGCTCCTGTTTCTTCGAGCATGTATGCAGGTTGTCGGTGCAAACAAAGGCGGACTGGTGGCAGTGGTGGAGGGCCTCCGTGGGTTTGTTCCATTCTCACAGATATCGACGGTTAGTTCCTCCACAGTCCACACGATATGCACATTTCCATTAATAATTCTTTTATAATTGAAGTCATCATTCCCCATGTGATTTTCTGCAACAAATCTGATAATCCCGTTTGTTACTTTGTTCACTAAAGCAAAATTCTCCTATATTTCTTACAAAGCAAAAAAGAAGTCATGAATTAGAGCCAGATTATATGTCACTCTATGTTATGATTTGGCGCGAACTTGGTTTTTCTCCTCAGCGTTTGGCGCATGAACACATCACATTTGACAAGTCAATCTAGAGACTTTGATATGCTTATATTGTTAGAGTATTTCTGAAAGGCTTTTAAATATATATATATATATATATATATAAAATAAAAATGGAAGGTTTGTTGTAAGAGCAATAAATTATTTCCATTTCAATTATGAAGAAGTTCAAGTCCCTGATCTTCTGTGCCATTTTTGTCACTATATGCCATCCAGTCAAAAATGGCAGTGTTTTTTGTGGATGAATGAAAATATAATGAATATTTTTGACAAATGATAGTCTCTGGTGTTTTTGCTGAATCGAATAGAAGCTGGTTATATTCATCTTCTGCCCTTGTGATAGTATAATTTGAAACGACATACATGTACATATATATTATACAGCTGAATGGCTGTGATGTTAACAATATACCATGGACTTAATTGGATTGAGTCTTTTAGCCTTGGTATGGAATATTGTTATGCAAATGATGTAAGTTATTCAACGAGCTTGTGCATTATTCTGAATGATTTCAGAATCGTAGTATTTGATTCTTTTCTTCTCTTCTCTTCTTCTTCCCACAATTTTTGTGACAAGGTATCATTAAATTGAGTTCCTTTCTTTTACATTAGATCCTTTTTTCCTATTCAACTTCGTAATTAATTTACTTTTGATTTCTAATTAGACTTATCACTTGTGTTGCATTTGGGAGCATGGAACAGGTCCCTTGGAATTGGAATGAGAGGAAAATTAATTAAAAGTTTGAACTAATTTTCCTCCAATTTCAAGGAACCGAATCAATGTTACCAAACATAGCTTTAGTGGTATCTTGAATTCCAGGGTCATTACTATTGCTTTTTATTTGTATCAGAAATCTGTTGCAGAGGAGCTTCTTGAAAAGGAGCTTCCTCTTAAGTTTGTGGAGGTAGATGAGGAACAGTCTAGGCTCGTCCTGAGTAACCGTAAAGCCATGGCTGACAGCCAGGCACAGCTTGGAATTGGATCAGTCGTCATTGGCACTGTCCAGAGCCTGAAACCATATGGTGCCTTCATCGACATTGGTGGAATAAATGGCCTTCTCCATGTCAGTCAGATCAGTCATGATCGTGTCTCGGACATCGCAACAGTCCTTCAACCTGGCGACACTCTCAAGGTATGCCTATGATAAATTCTTGAAGCCCTTGGTTGAAAATATCTGTCCATCCTTAGAAATTAATATTTAATTATTTATATAATAATTCTTTTGATGTAGGTCATGATACTGAGCCATGATCGTGAGAGAGGCCGGGTGAGTCTCTCGACTAAGAAGTTAGAACCTACTCCCGGAGACATGATTCGCAATCCAAAGCTTGTTTTTGAGAAGGTAATTTTTAATTGAAAACTTTTATCTTCTCTATTCTTGTTTTTATTTCTCTGTTCTTTCTAGAGATTTGACTAATGTTAGTTGATGAGGATTTTGATATGACCAATATTTTGTAATTAGATCATCTGGATATAGTTGTGTTAGTTCACTTCAGTTCCTTTTTGATCTCTAATATATTACATGTCTTCCTTCCCGCCTTATTTGGGTAGAGATATAGTCGAAAGTGGAAACAGCAATGGTGGGAGCCTCGTGCATTGGGCTAGCCCTTTATGTTACATGTCTTCCTTCCAGCCTTATTTGGGTAGAGATATAACTGTAAAAGTTTTTTTTTTTCTTGGACAGGCGGAGGAGATGGCCCAGACATTCAGGCAGAGAATAGCTCAAGCAGAGGCTATGGCTCGTGCTGACATGCTGAGATTCCAGCCTGAGGTATCTGTTCAGTATTCCTTTGATTCATTTTTTATTTTATTTTTCTCTCAGTGCAAATAAGAAAAGAAAGTAGTTGACAAGATATATAAATAAATAAATAAAACGAAGGTTTTAGTTCTCCATGCTATTGAACAGCGGTGGATCTTTCCAAGTAACGAATGCAAAACTTACGTTGCTGTAATTGGTCTATTTCCCTCTTCTTTTGTTTGCTACCTTTATCATAAAAATTGTCCAAATCAAAATTCAACCTCTCTCTCTATTCTCTAGCTATTTTACTTGTATGTCGTTCAGCAGTATCAGAATTACTGATGATGGGTATGGTAAAGTTTGCCTTTTTCTTGTCATAGAAATGGTCATGTTGTTTTATTCAGGTCAATTTATTTCAAGGGTATGCATCATATCAGTTACTTACATAGCAGTGGGTATAGATTTTACTGGTTGGGTGACTAAGATTTGGTCAGTGTTATGATACTGCATTAGACTTCTATTTCAATGTCTCGGCATATCCCATAAATCATTGCTAGGTTTTTGATTCTTGTTATGGATGTGTCTGATATATAGTTACTCAACCTTGCTGAACCTAATTCGGTCTCTCTCCCTACTTTTGCAGAGTGGATTGACACTGAACTCGGATGGGATATTAGGTCCGCTTACTACAGACTTGCCTGCAGAGGGTCTAGATTTGAGCGATATTCCTACTGCTGTAGATTCTTGATTGAAAGTTACATAATCCTTTTTCTTGTTATTTTTGTAGTTACATTATTTTTCTTTCAAAAGGGTGGTTGGTAAAATTTTTACTCAAGTCGTTGAGCTAAATAGACCACACCTTCATTCTTGTGTAATGATCTGTGGCTTGGGTGCTTGCTCTATATATGCATGTGCTCATAGGCCTGCCACAATATCAGTACAGTTACTATGCTTATTCAAGGACCTCTGATTGTCTGTTTGAATGCAATATGCAGTCTTGCCCCTGCTAGCTGACACTCTAACCATAGCATTGACTGAGCTAATGGCTTTCATTAATGGATTTTACATAGGAAGTGTTCTAGTCTAATGTTAAAATAAAAAGTAATTACTAATATGGGATAATTACACTTACCTCCCTTCTAGTTTGGTTTTATAACACTTACCTCCCCTGTGTTTTGGAATATAACACTTACCCCCCTCTAGTTTGCACATTGGTAACAAATATACCATTTTGTCAATCAAACTAACAGTTATTGCTAATATCATCAAAATTTAATCTTAAAAGGATAATTATACCCTCAAAAATGTTGCAACTGAAGTTAGCGAGTCTCGATTTCAATGACAGCTCCGACATTGGGATAGTAGTGGCTAGTGGTTTGGCCGGAGCTGGGTCTTCTCAGCAATGGGATGGCATTGGGATGGTAGTGGCTAGTGGTTTGGCTAGAGCTGGGTCTTCTCGGCAGTGGTTTCAATGGTGATTGTTGATGGTGCAGGTGGTGGGTGGTGACTCTTCTGGAAGTGATGTTGCTATGGTTGAAGGTCCGAAGTGGGTCTGCTCAAAATGGTGGCTCATAGTGGGGTATAATTGTCCTTTTAAGATTAAATTTTAATGATATTAGCAACCGTTAGTTTGATTGACAAAAGGGGGTATTTGTTACCAATGTGCAAACTAGAGGGGAGTAAGTGTTATATTCCAAAACACAGGGGAGGTAAGTGTTATAAAATCAAACTAGAAGGGAGGTAAGTGTAATTATCCCGTACTAATATTGATCCTATGTGCACTAGAGTGTAATGGTAACTATTTGTGTAACAAAAGTTCAAATCTTAAAGAGCAGTTACTTTGTGCAAATAATTTCAAAGATTAGGTCTATATCCAATCTATTCCTTATAGTCTTCCGGTGCTCTTAATCAAACATGATCTCACGTCTGCTTCTCAGGAAAGTGTTAATCCCAACACATTGGACTATCATATCCATAACATAAATAATACTGTATCGATACCTAATTTGTTCTTAATCTATAGTGCTCTAGAAAAGTGGGGTTTGCAATAGAGGTATAAAAAGAAAACTATCAACGTCAATTAAGATTCAACTGATAGGGCTGCAAATGAACCGAGCTCCCAGACTCGGACTCGTTCATTAAGCAAATAGGTCGAGCTCGAGTTTGTGTTTTAAACTTGTTTAATAAACGAGCCGATCCCAACTCAACTTGTGTAGGTTGATGAGCATGAGCTTATTTTAATCTCGTATAAAACTCATTTAGGGCTCGTAAGCTCGTGAATACATTCATGAACATAGGCTTGTGTAGGTTTGTTTACATTCATGAACGAACTAAAACAATCTTGAACACCAGCCTGAACAAATTTTTTTAATTAAACAAGCCAAGCCAAGCCCGAGCTTCTCAAAATAATGAGTCCAAGCTTGATCTCAGCTTTTCGAGCTCGTCATGAGCCTGAGCAAGCTCAAGCTTGGTTTGGCTCGGCTCGGTTCATTTGCAGTCATATCCAAATGTATTCAATAATGAATAGGGTAGTGCAATAAGCACGAAAAAAAAAAAAAAATCTTTATTACATGTATAGAAACAAAATTTTTTGTGACATTCTACATCAAACAGATGATAGCAAACTTGCAGTAAAGACTGGATTAGAGACCAATATCATTCATTTTTCTTGTACAGAGTTGTCAATATGGAGCTTGGTTTTCGAACTTTATCTTTCGCTGACTAAGTTTCTAGTTTCTTGTTGGTCTTTTTGCCTTTCTTTTGCTTTTGCTTCAACTGAGTAAGCCCTGCAGCTGTGATTTTCACATTGCCAATAATTGCAGCAACCAGCTCAGGATCTGTACATGCCTTCATCAATTCCTTCTCCCTGTTTGTTGCTTCTGGGATGTGATTGAACAAGTTCATCGCCATTTTTGCAGCTGCATAGAAAATGATTAATGAAAAAGGGAAGTCAACAAGATAGCAGTTTAACTGTTCATATGAGGGTCACATATCAATCACAATCGTCTGAGAATATAAACAGTGAGTGAACTTCCACAGCAGTACTGAATTTCTTTCCATTAAGAAAATATAATTGAAAAATACATTCACTGATAAAAAATATATATATATTTGGCCACAAAAAGGAAAACTATAAATAAGCAAGTAGTGAATTATTATAAAAAGAAGAAAAAATCTGAAAATTGAATAAATTACATACCTTTTCCTTTCTTTGCCGTGCCAGGAATTATCTTAACACGATATTTATATGATTGCAGCGCGTTGTAAGGACCACAAACAGGCACAGCATATAGGAGAATATCATTAGGCACTGGATTACCGGTCAAGTAATCTACATCATTTAATTTCCCTTTCTCTTCTTCACCTATCTCATGAATGTCATCTTCCTCGATGGCTACCTTGTCCATCTCATTAGCAGTATTATCCAAACTGGTGCTGGGATTATCCTTGAGTCCACCATTTGCATGACCATGCACAGCTGCTGCTTCTAGGTGTGCTTGACAATCTCGAGACAGATGACCTGGCTTTTTACATTTATAACATAATTTTGGAGCATCATCAAGGCCTGCCATTAGAAGCAAATGTATGTTAAAATTATACATATATTATTAAAAGCTAGCTTACTATTGATCTTAACCAAAAAGTGGAGAAAAACATGGACACTGTATATATACCAAGAAATAATTGATCCGAACTATATATTTATATTTATTTACAGTAGATGTGACCATAAGCATGTATGGGCTAAAACTTTCACAAATAATAAAGACTTGATGTTCCAGCCATGCCACCATGCAGACTACCCATGTCATCATCCTGCTGTGCGCCATATATATGATTTAATAACTCAACATGTTAAAAAAATGTACAAGTAAAAATGATAATGAAAGAACTAAGCATGTCAATATGACAATTGTTTCAGTGAATTAAAAATAGTTGACAAGATAATATCTCCCTCCACGCAGATATAAATGGTCCAATACAACTCTAAAATGCAACCTATATTTATCAGTGGTTTTTTTGAGTTCGTCTAAAGAGAGACGGGGTATGTAAATGAGCAATGACACATCCTCCGGATTCAAAGGATGCCGAATGAGTTATGTGAGTGGGGGTGTGGATTAACTCGGATTTTGAGAATATAAACTATCGTGCATTCTGAATCGTTGAATATGGTTTTTTAAAGAATTGAAGCCAGTGTCAAGTGATAAATTAAAGCTGGTATAGTCTCTATGAGCTACTTCTTGGTCCTTCAGGAGACATTCTGACACTGGATTAGAACGCATCCACTATCTCACAATATAGCAGCGTTTAATTCTTTGACCCCAAAAAAAAAAAAAAACACTTTAAATTGAATGTCACTTACCCTTTTACTGAAAAACACACACTATAGATCACTTTATTGTTTTTCTTGACATCCCATTTCAAAATTTATAAAATTAGTTGTTTTTTGGGTAAAACCCTCTGACACCCCCTTAAATTTGTGAAAAAATTGCTCCGACACCCCCTGTAAGAGTTCGCAGTCGTTTGTTTTTTAACAGAAAATGTACTTTTACCATTATACTACTTCCTTTATTTACCCAGATCCCTGCATCATTGCTGACGTAATACACTGAAATAAGAAAAGTCACTTTTGCCCTTGATATGATGTCTCTACATAATAATATCTCACAAAATTGCCTTTTTCTCTTCCTCTCTATCACGACATTACAACCCTTTAGACTCAACCACCAACCAGCACCACCTCCAATGTTCTCTCTTCCCCACCTCTCCACTGCCACCACCTCCTCCATTTTCTCTTTAATTATAATACAAATTATATATATTGGTCCAGAGGATGTGGCTTCACTCTCAGTCTTCAATGGACTTTCCCTGTATTTTCCCCAACCACTTTTCAATGTTCTCTCTTCCCCACCTCTCAACTGCCACCACCTCCTCCATTTGCTATCTTTAATTATATATATATATATATTGGTCCAGAGGATGTGGTTTCACTCAAAGTCTTCATTGGACTTCCCCTGTATTTCCCCAAACCACTTTCCACTGCCACCCGTTCGAAATCATCTCCAAGCTTCCTCGCCAATCACCACCTAACCCCAATTCCCAAATCCTCATCATTCCACAATTTTTCACTTCACCACCACATTCTGATTCATCTGCAATGGGTGGTCTCTCTCTCACTGATTTTCTCCTCTTTTTTTTCCACTTGTTTTCTCTTCTCTCTTTCTTTCCCACTGGTCTCTCTTTTCTCTCTCACTCTGGTCTCTCTTCTTTCTATTATTTTTGTCTCTATCTTCTCTCTCTCATTCATTAAAGCCCATGGTAACAAACCAGGTCCATGTTCAAGAAGTATTATAAACTAAAAAACCCAAATCATAACCTGTGTGCACTGGCTCCAATTAATCATCAACAAAAATTATTCAGCTAAAATCAGAATTTCAGTACAAATAACGTGCTTGTGTGCAAAATCATATATATATATATATATACACACACACACACACACATATATATTCAACTAAAATATGAGGTTCAGTCGTGGGCACAACGAACTCTTATCGGGGATCCTTGATTTCAAAAACTGAAACACAGAAATTTTGGATGCTCGGGGTTGGGGCCTTGACTCTCCTCCATATTTTGCTGCCGCAAAAGGCCACATCGAGGTCTTCAATTTTAATCTTCTATTCACCCTCACACACCCTTTAATTGTAATTCATTAGATTACATGCACTTGGTCCTATACGTATGTGTGTGTATATGTAAATATGAACCTTCCAATTCCACCGCCCAGTGGTGGTTTTGGCATAAAATTGGGGTATATATATTACTATATGCATATTCACAGAAGTGGTTTGAGCATGGGGTATATATATTACTATATGTATATTCACAGAACTGGTTTGAGCATGGGGTATATATATTACCATATGTATATTCACAGTAGCATTTGAGGGAGAGAGTGTAAACCAAGTAATGAAAGGGTATAATGGTCCAACATATTAAAGTTAAAATTGTATTTTCAAAAATGAGCATTTTGCAACAATGAAGGGTAGTTTTGACATTTTAAATTTTCAATTTAGTTGACTTCCGTCCTTAACAGTCAATTAACACCAGGAGGTAGGAGGTGTCAGGGAAAGGTCAACCAAACCTCAGGGGAGGTTGACCACTTTTTTTTCACAAGTTTAATCCGTGAGCAATAAACGGAAACATGAGGGGGTATCAGAGCATTTTACCCTTGTTTTTTTTGGAAAAAACCCCTTGGTGGGAGGCCGCATGCGGCTCGCGCCGCAGCAAGTCGTGACATTACACAAGGAAATAGTCTAGATAACTGTAAAACCACCACCAACAAAGAGGTGACACACATCGATGTGAAATTATCAACTATTCTACTTTCGGCACAGAACAAAGTATATAAAGATCAAGTAACAAAGTTGTCATTTGAATTTCCATATGTTATAACTTAAAACATACCCTTAACAACTTCCGATCCTTTGCCAACAACTGCCTTCTCATTTTGTGAGTCCGTATCCTTCTTTTGCACTCTTCCGGCAGACTGTAAATTATTAATATTGTCAGTAATCAAGTGATATAAGGGTGACAACAAGATGGAAATTGGGCATGAACATTTGTTCTTCACAGAACCTTATGGTTGTATTTCTAAGAAAACTACCACATCCTTAGACATATTCTTAATATAACAAGTGTAGAAGACGACAAGATCTCCTAATTCAGTATCAGCATAGCACTAGCTAGATTAAGAAATTGGACAAACGGAATAAAATCAAACGAACATTCCAATATATATTACCAAAAGCATGATAGACATATAAACTCATGTACCAGCATTAGCATTCACTGATTCAAAAGTTGGGAAAAAGAAGAAGAAAATCAACTAGTATTCGAGTAAGTGTTATTCAAAGTTTGATAGCTATGGAAACTCGCCAACTAGAGTATATAACTAACAACAAGAAGTGGAACAACATAGACCCAGAAAAAACTGCAGTTTAATGCGTGTTTTATGTATATGATATTTTTCCCTTAGATACAAGGAACATGCCAGCTAATTTCACAAGTATCAAATTTTTTTTCCCAGAATCCAATAACTTCACTATGTCACATGAAGCCACACAATAAAATCTTTTCAAAAATTAGTTGCACGTTTTTTATATAATTTATTCAAATTTCAGATCTATAGATTTGATAATTATAAATAAAAATTGACTGAAAGACTCCATTACAAACATAAAAAGTTTCCATCACATAGTTTGCCTAGGGCAATGACTTGCATCAAAACAATTCTTCTATTGGCCACTCATTTAGTCACCTCAAATTACTTTGTTCTTGTGAAGATACCATTTGAAGTATATTGTCTTTGAAAAAAAAATATTTTAAAAACTGATTAAACAAAGGTTTTGGTGGTGGACACTCAAATTAGTAAAAATGGATATTTTAGGAGTCCTAGGCAAACATTGTCAAGAAAGGAAATTCATACAAAATATTTCAAGCAAAGACTCATTTCTCAACAAGAAAAACCATGCATGGTCAAGTACCTCTGATCTTCCCAGCAGGGACGAACCCAGGATTTCATTTCAGGGGAGCACAGTGTACTTGATAAAAAAAAAATCAACTAAATGAAATTACGATGGTGTAGTGGAATATCTAATAAAAGGATGGTGTGGTGGTTGTGTTGGTTAAATATTTGGCACGTTATGCTTTAATATACAACACTGAGTCACAATCAATATTGGACATGTTAGTTTGATTATGGCCACAAAAATCAACCCAGGTAGTATACAATTTTTTTCTTTTTTGAAAATCACAGCAATTTCATAAAAATCATTCGTACTTACTTGAAAATGGTGTTTGTTGGAATATTATATGTATAGGATTAATCTTAGAAGACTATCTTTAAGCATATATGGTCAAAATAACTTGTTTACAAAAATGAGGGTTTAATTGAAGAAAGGGAATGAAAATTTATTTGAAGAGAATAAAATATAATTTTGACCATATATGCTTAAAGATAGTCTTCTAAGATTAATCCTATACATATAATATTCCAACAAACTCCATTTTCAAGTAAGTACGAATGATTATATATATATATATATATATATATATATATATATGAAGATGAAGAAGAAGGAAAAGAAAGAAAGATTTAGAGAGAGTTTTACAAAAAGATAATTTTAGGGGGGCATTATGTGATATTTTACAAATTTTATATATATATATATATATATATATAGATAATTAATGGGCCAGCCTAGGCCCATGCTGGCTTCGTCCATGTTTCCAAGAAACTTAATGTTGCCCAATTTCAGTTCCACTAAGGGAAGCAGCAGATTGTAACAATAATCTAAATATTTTTGCAAAGAGAAACATCAAATCCATATAACCATACATAGATAGAAAGATAGAGATTGTGAGAGGTTAGGAGCAAGATGTAAAAGTGCGGAACTCACAGCCAGTAAAGCCATACGAATGCTCCTTTCTTCCTCATCTTGATCTGCATATTTCTCCTTCATCTTCTTGAGTTTACTCCTCTGCCCACGGATGATTTTTCCACCACTACCTGGCCTCGAATTTGCAACATTTTCTTCAGGCTGATTGACACTATAATTATGGTCTTCTATCTCATATTTTTCATGTTCAACAATCACATCACCAGTACT
This sequence comes from Cornus controversa, assembly GCA_026545225.1. Classification (NCBI taxonomy): domain Eukaryota; kingdom Viridiplantae; phylum Streptophyta; class Magnoliopsida; order Cornales; family Cornaceae; genus Cornus; species Cornus controversa. The sequence goes on along the minus strand of CM048849.1, from coordinate 7,815,034 downwards.
ACTTTTCTCTTCTTTTTCATGGTCAATGATAGCACCTACAGTACTATTTCTCTGGCCTTTCTTGAGCTTTCTTCTTTCAGCTTTTGAGATATAAGGTTTCTCTCTTGCTGTTGCCTTCTTCTCTTCACAATCATGTTCCTCTGCTGACATTATTTGAGAAGCTTGGTGCCCATACTTTTTACCAGATGCAGTAGCAGATCCAAGCTCAAGAGCCTTGTCGATGAGATCTTCAAGTTGCGGGGAGACAGAAGGAACACTTTCTCCAGAAATTACAGATACGTTTTCATTATCAATACCATTTAAGGTAGTTCGATCTTCAACAGGAAATTCATTTTTCACATCAGTGGAACCCAAGTGATTATCATAGCTAACTTCCGAAGGTAAGCCCCCAAATATTGATTTAGAATGATCTATTGATGAATCTAGGATGCTCTGTGACTCATATGTATTTCTTTCATCTGAGATTTCCTTCTCTGAATCAGAATCAGATATTTCTTCTACATGTCCACTTTCTTCAATGTCATTTATCCCTTCCTCCTCACCTCTTACCCTCCTTTCATTCAAATGAGATCCCAAAGAACTCTCATCCAAACGGAATAATATCCCAAAGCCCATAATAAGAGGGTGTGGAGGAAGAAAGTTCTTCTTCCCACGGATCATAAAACTCCCAACTGTAAGATATTCCCCCGTAGGAGCAGTTTTACTGACCTGGTGAGGATATACCCACCAAGCACTAGTGACAATCTTTGAATCCCATGCCTGGCTGTGGCAAACCTACATCACAATATAGACTAGAAATTCAAATTGTCCACGAACATGCAGTAAATCAAAATGAACAAGAAAAAAATTATAGAAAGATAACCAGCTTACAGTGAAACATCCTGCCTGGTTCAAAGTGAGAGGGGGTACAGGGTGTTCAGGCTTGTGATTCTTTATCACAGTGCTAGAAGCTCCATGGAGATCAGCATGGACATACCTGTTGTCATCAGATCAGCAATATCAGCACAACCATATTACTTGAAAAATACTTATCAAATTTGCAAGCCAAGATAAACATGCTAAGTTATGACAGAGCAGAATTCATGTCAATCTAGCTAAAGCCATAGCAGCATAATGGTAGAGATGCAGGCATGGCAATGGCATCACCACAAGCTGTTGGTGTGAGGAGTATTTCCTGTAACTCCTAAAGGTGGAGTTGGTTCCAAGTCCTGGTTCAAAAAAAAAAAAAAAAAATTGCCCACGTAGCATGTAAAAGGAAAAGGTGAGTTTAGACTTTAGGGGGTTCAGATCTTATCTTATTAGGAAAAAAAATAAAAGGTCAAGGGGATCTCAAGTATCATTATTTTTAAATTATGTTATCTCCTCACTTTGCATAGAAGGCAAGAAAATACTAGCACACCTATAAACACTGAAATCATGGAAATGAATGGACAACGCTTTGACATCAAGAATGAACAAAAAAATGAATCAGATAGGAATTAAATTAGATATGACATCTATATTTCACACAATCATTGCCTAGAAACTCTACTTTTTTTGACAAATTCAAAGTTGGGCGGCAACAAATCCTGAACTAAGGTTAGTTAAAATTTGTTTCAGTTTCACAACATGGGGATAAATCACTTCTATTGCTGTATTCAAGTGAAAGAGAAAATATTAGTAAAGATAAGTTACTAAAGGAGAAAGTCCTTTCTCAAGGATGTCAGTTCATAAAAGAAGAAAGATTCATTAATCTAAGATCATAATCCCTCTGCAATTTGAGATATCATCCCAGCAAATTGTTGGTGTTTGGATCACTTTCAAATGTTGAACAAAACTAATACGGAAGACTACTTTTTATCACTTCCTGAAAACAGGCCATTTTTCAGAAAATTCTTCAAAAAGAATAATTCAAAACCACTACTAAGCGTTACACCTCCACCCATATTTAATATTACCAGACAAATGTTGAACAAAACTAATATGGAAGGCTACTTTTTATCACTTCCTGAAAACAGGCCATTTTTTCAGAAATTTTTTTCGAAAAGAATAATTCAAAACCACTACTAGCGTTACACCTCCACCCATATTTAATATTACCAGATTGTGTTCTTTGGAACATACTAAAACTTCCTGGAAAATCATAAAACTATAACGCTTTATTGATGCCCACTTACAGATCTCCTTTTGACATATAACGCTTGACTATCATCTCATTTTGCTGAGCATCACGTCCACTAATAACCAAATAATTTTCACTGCTGATGAACCAATTAAATTTCTCAAACCAGTGAACTTTGCGCATATGTGTAATTGCAGCGACAGTTTTTTCCTGTATATATAAAATGAAAAGGAATTAAGCATTTAACTAATGAAAGATAACTTGGCTAAGATTAACATAACAGTTAAAAGAACAACCATACGTAAGTAGAAATAGTTATCTGCAGAGTAGTCAGTCATTCTTTGCTTCTTATTTTTCACTTTATTTTTTTGCTGGGCAGCTAGTCAATGATTCAGGTGAAGTAAATCAAAACCAGTGCTCATAGAATCTGATATAATGCCAATCAGGGACATCATTTGCTCCACTGAGATCCATCCTGTAACACTTCAACTCTATAGGGACGTCTTAAGTGAAAACATAGATTGTAACAATATCCAACAAGGTGATGTGAAGTATGTATCATTTTTCTTCTTTGAGTAAACTGTGTGAAATAACTTTTCCGCATAGTGATTTGTACTATACACACTATAAAAAAAAAAAAGATACATGTTGGAAAAGTCAACCCTTTTGCAGGTAACGCTCAGCACCAAACGAACAGGTAATTAAGAACTTTTTGCAGCTCTCCACAGTTTTTTAGATAAGAAAGCTGATAATGTATGTAATTTCATTTTATTTTTAATTGATTTATTTAATTTGTAGCATGGCTTGTAAGCCTCAATGAACAAGGTATCTGTTTTCTTGAAGAGTTGTGACTAAAGTCCTACCATGTAAAACACATGAACTGCTATTGTCTTTAATTCTTTAACCTCAACAGATCCAACAAAATTATGTTTATTATCTACCTACTAAACCTTCTACAAGTTACTATGATAGGATGATGACTGCTACAAGAATAGCAGGATATAGTGATATACAAAGGTCTATTCTCCATAAAACGTCAAATTAATACAAGTAAACTGACCATCTATAAATATATTAAATGTCATAAGACAGTGAAAAAAATTTGCTTTAGAATTTTCGCAAAACTAATACAGCAGCACACATTGACCAGGGACAACAAAATCTACACCTAAATCTGCAACTACCTGTGAAAGCTGGAGACGAGTCTTTCTCTCAGCAGCTTTGAAGGCTTTTTCATGAGCTGTAACAGTTTTTTCCTGTTTGCTCTCTTGTCTTTTCTTTAATTCATACCATCGCCGAGCATTGGCATGAGCTGAAAGTGCCAGATCAACTTCTACCTAAGAAGTGGAAAAAACAGCAATGGAATATTAATCATAAGGTTTCTGGTCAAAATACTGTGCGCTTTTTATTTAATTAGGTAAGTGGGAGCTTATAGTTACAAATAAATTAATAGCAACAGCAGTAAACTGTTTCAAAGAAATATTGAGATATTATCAACCCGGGGAAAAAAAGAGAGAAAAAAAAGTCAAAAAGCCCAAGCATCAGTTGTTTCCAAAGGTGATATATAGTCGTTTGACATCTTGAAGAAAGACAAGGAACAATATTGGAAATGCAAATGCATGCACGTGATTGACTTCATGTGTGTAAAACATATATGCTTATACAGGAAGCAGAATGAATAAGTGTTTAAGCTTACTTGATTGAAGCTTGGTTACTTCAATCTAGACCAGATGTTAGAAAAACAAAAGCCAAAACTAGAACTTCAAGTAAGAAGTGACACACCTTATCCACAGGTTGTGTCTTTTCATCATCATCCATTTCATCAAGATTGTTGCTCAACAGCAGTGTCATGCCGTTTCTTTCAAGATAGAGCTTGTCAATGAGACCAGCCACAGGATTTCCTGATTTCTTCTCCTCTTTCACCATTCGAGCTAGGTCTTCCCAACTCATACCATTTGCAAGAGCTACACGAACAGCTAAAATTGCAGCATCCACATCTTCTAAATTATATTCTATCAATTCTGCCATTTTAATGCAACGATCAACTTCATTCTTCAATGTATGCACACGATTTTCCTACAGCATAGCATAGAAAACATTCATAATTAACAGAAAAAATCAACAATTGAAATATATTCTTGTTAAATCAGTAACATCAACTCCAAAAAATAAATATAGATGCTGAAATATCTAATACTTTTGAGAAATATCAATATGAATCCAAGAGCCTAGTCATAGACTTATAGTATAAATGTCGGCACATAGCTTGAACAACAAGACGATTAATATAACATATTACATTCAGGAAGTTTTTTTAACATATTACTAAGAAGAATGCTTCGCCTCCATTTCAAGTTGCAACTTAGCACATTTTACAGCTTTCTGGTGAATGCTATCAAAATCTACATAAAATTATGGCTTCTACTATCCCATTCAACATGAAACCCACTTTTTTTTTCTTGCTTTGAAAAGAAATAAGGGAAAACCCCACAGTGGAAGCTGATATGACTACATGCCTATAGGGTCTGGCTACTACCGAATAAAAATCTACCCAGTTCAGCCCGTTATATAGATATAAAATAAATAAATAATAAAAAATTCATTGTGTATAAACAATAAAGCTAATCAAAATTGTCCAATAACTAATAAATCACACCATCTAAATTTCAAGAAGGATCAAGACCCATCACTTAATTAATCCCATTCCAAATCATCAAAAGAAAGCAGAGAAACAAGGAGGTTAGTGACCCACAATCTAATGTTTGCCCTGTGGCAAGAGATGTGTGGTCCATGTTTTTGACAGCTTCTAGTATGGTTTGGGTATCCCCCAAATCTACAGTTGATGTGATGGAGGTTTGGAGAGGGTGCACAGTAATGAGCCGAGCCAAGGATGCTTGGAGGGCCACGCCCCTTTGTTTATGGTGGGGCTTGTGGAGAGAGAGAAGTAGGAGATCCTTTGAGGGCGAGGAGTCTACTATTTAGATCCTTTGAGGGCTAAGAGTCTACTATTTGGTCTCTCAAATACATCATCATGAATTCGTTATTTTTTTGGGTCAATGGTAGGAATTGTAAATCAGTGGGGGAATTTGTAGATTTTGTGGATAGTCTAAAGATTTAAATGGCCAGTTTTGGCTTGTGCATCTCTTGGGATGCGCTCCACTTTTGAGGGCCTTTTATAAAATTTTATTTATCAAAAAAAAAATTCTTAACGAGTCAACAATTATTATAATTTAATGAGCTCTAATACTTCTATTCACAACTATACATCTCCTACAATCAATTTTTGTCCTTTTTTCTTCTTGCACATGCTTAATTGTTCAAGGAAAATCCACTGATTTTAGAAATCGTGAGGATTCAACTGTTCAACTCCCTCTATCCCAAAAAATAAACCATTTGACTTCCTAACTATACTTCTTTATTTCATTAGCGGTTCAAAATTCGTTATCTTTCTCATTCACTCTGCTCTTTAACAAATGGATCTGGTCGGAAATGTTTTTATAGGTCTTGTGATATATATAATACACGTACAAATGAACATCTTTGAGCATGTAATTTCCATTTGAATGATTCGCAGTCCATATCAGTACGAGTACTGAAACTTACAAAGTCTTCCTTTTGAAGATAGATATGTTGGCCTACTTCCACACTGGATATATTGTATGAACCTCTTAGTGTGTTGATAGAACATGATAGAATATTCATATTGCCCTCTGTCAGAAATAGAACTTTAAATGAAATTATTTTGATTCAACCATCTCTTTCTCAACTTGTCTACTTGAATCATATATTTTGAATACCAGTTAATCACATAATATCCCCAATAGTGACCGATTCCCTGTCCAACGAACATAATCTCACATTGACATGAGCAGAGTCCAATCAGGAAAGCTAGAGAGAAAGGGCAATGGATTTCTAGTGATGAAAATCCAAAATTAGTCTTCAAATTGTAATAGATATGTTTGCATTTTTGAAAACATAATTTAAAAGAAACTAACAGAAAGGCTAGAAAGCAAAATGCAATTTCTATGCGTTAAGACTGATAACAATTTAGAGTCCTTCCCAGTCAAAGAAAACATTATAAAATAAAAGACCTGATCCATGCGAATTTTGTTAAGTTTGTGCATGGCTGAGCCCTCTTTTGCCTTTTGCTGTTGTTCAGACCGTTGCGTCTCAATTTTACTGTAAAACTCATCCAAAGCCGCATCAAATGTCTCAAATTTCACAGAATCCCTAGACTTGAACTGGTTCAGTAATAGGGGGCAGAATTCATCATAGATCTGCAAAAGAGGACACTTACATATAAAAACTTCCATTCAACAGAAAATCAAAATCATAAATCACTCTTTCTGTCTTTCATACATACATATGGCACTTAACTAAAGCCCATCAAACAAAAAGAAAAAGAAAAATGTACGTCATTCAGCTGCAGAGCAAACAAACAAAAAATTATTACATAGAATAATAGAAGTAACCTGGTCTGAAGTTCCTGGTTCTGATGAGGTGCAGTCCTTCTTCCCCAAAATTTTATGTTGCATTAAAATGTAGCCTTCTGGAACTCTATCACCTGATATAATGTCCTCTAGCCAATCCTCAAACTTTATAACAGCCTGAGCCAGAGCCTTAATGGTATCATCATCTAATTTGAAATCCTCAGCAACTTTTGTATTTGGAACCAAACCAGCATCTAGAATGATATGTTCAGATAGTGCAGGCCCATAACCCAATATATCCCCAAGAATAACCTTCAATGTGGCTTTCTTGGCACGGGCACCATCATTTGCATTTTTATTAGACTCAGATGATTTCGCACCTTTACGGCCACCCTGCTTTCCTTTTGGTTCATTAGACACATTATTTCCACATTCACTACCCTCTATATCTTTATTTTTATCAGGTTCCTTTGAGGATGTAAGAGCAGCCTGCAACTTTGTACTGGTAGTTCGCTCAAAAACTCGACAAATTTCCACTGGGTAACGATGGCGTGACATGATTGCAAAGCCTTTATCATCATCCCTGTTATTGATAAGTTATCATCATCTACCTAGCTTGCAGAAATGTGAGCCATAAAACGAGAACTATGTGAAGAAAGAGCAAGATGCTCCCTGAAGTTATTAGGGAGTGGGAAAAAAAGATGGTCACTACCATATTGTCAAAGGATTCAGCTCATATGACAAAAACCAAGATATGTCTAATAATGGAAAAGGCAATGGATGAGCATGGTAGCTATAAACAAAATAATTACTGATTGGAGCTCCCTAGGCAATGGCATGACCAGTCAACATCCTGGAGGCATATGAATTTCTTTCTTACCTTTGTGGATGCTTCAAACACTTAAAAGCTTATCTAAACATAAGTAAACATTTTGGAGTGATGGCATTGCAGCTCTAGCTCTTGTATGTTTTAGCTTTGCCTAAGCTGTACTTGGGCATTTCATTTCACTTCTAAGCACCATTTCAGTTGTATTTATTACCATTATCATCTCATGTTGTTGTACTGGCATGTAATGAATGCCGACACCTAAACAGGACACTTAATGGTTTCAATTAAAAAAACAAACAGATTAACAGTAATGAGTTAAAATGAATAATTGAAATTGTTTTATGTGGCACTCAAAAGATCTCTATAAATCAAACATTCTGCGATCACCAAATCGCGCAGTTCAGTTGGCATATACTATTCTTGGTAAGGAGTAAAAGCAGAAGACTCATCACTGCTGCTGCTGCTGCCACTACTAGTATAGGCCTTATGTGTCGTATGTTGTGTAGCTAGGCAAGCCAACAACTAGAGTCAGAGGCTGAGCTAGAATATTTTCTAGCTGGGAGTGAAGTACTCAAGTTATATGCTATTCCTTTTATATTACATAATTTCAAAATTAAATAGACTTGGATGCTACTGTAAAGCCTTTTATAAAATCAAATTAATTGAGTTGCTCTAATTTTTATATGCTCCACAATCAAATTAAGATTAGATATATCTTGATGTTTAAACTACTCAAAAAATTTAAACCATAAGCACTTGAGAGGTAAATAAATTATTTTAAAAAATATATAATTTCATTGATGATGTCTGTGGTTTGATGGAAATAGAAAGTTCATGAAAATTGGAGAGGGGAAGGCGGTTATGGAAATAGGTAAAGTTGCTCATTTTCTAAAATGAAAATTAAGGTCTGAATCATAATGGAAAGATAGAAAGTTAGAAACGTATATCTGGTGGTTATTATGTAAATCTGAAAACTTGAGATGGCTCATGTATAAATAGGAAGGCCTGATCAGGGGGCGAATATTAAACTTTTGGGGGCCGAGCAATATATCAATCTTTGGAGGTCCCAAAAGCAGGCTGTGAAACTTAAGAGGGTTTGGTAGAGCCAGATCTAAATGTTGGCTAGGTAAGCATCCTGTAGTAAAAGAGTAGTAGTTATGAACCTTGTGCCCTAGCTCTTGTGACATTTTATTTACACTTCTAAGGATTGCCAAACATTTAAAACTCTGGACCAAACTAACAACAAATATGAACTGCCAAGTTGAAAGAACATGGTCAATGTTTTGATGGTGCTCAGTGAATGAGTACCACTACCATGAGGACAACAACAGTTTCATTTTTCTACAATGCAATCTAGATGGTTGAAAATGAAACACGCAAGCACAATTGCATGTGTGCATACAATAATATTTAAATTTGTATATAGATATGGCATTGACATGTACACTGCTGTGCAAAAACAATTGAAAATACATCATGGATCACCAACCTATGTGACCGAAGAAGAGTCAAGACGGTGAACTCAGAATCTGAGAGGATGATATTTCCTTGGGCATATAACTCCAATATGACATAGTGTGCATTAGTCCCCAACCCAAATTGAAAGAGAATTATCTGAAAATAAGGTAAATTATAAAACAAATACATAAAATAAGGTAAATATATATATATATATATATATATATAAGAACAAGCAAGAAGCCAACGCACTTCTACAGATTGAAGAATCCCGAAGATCATACCCGATCATATCCAAGTTGTCGCACATCCTCAAGCCTTCTTGTGCGTATATGCTTCCTCAATTTGAGAGTAAACCCAGAAGGAGTATTACTTTTGTCCCTATAAACAATAAAGGGCCAAATATTTAGTATTAAAATGGGTCACATTCGTATTCATAATTCTTTTCGTTTTCTTTTTCATTTTCTTTTCCTTGTTTACTATTTTCCATCAGACTTATAAACATACAACTTTCCTCTTTTTTCTCTTTTACCTTTTTTTTTTTTTTGTGCGGGCATTCTTACCAATGAAAAACTCAACTCAACACAACAATGCCATGTTATTATACTGGACTCAGTAAGTGGAAGTTCTAGATTCCTCTGGGTCACAAATTTTATTTTATTTTATTTTTATTTATAGGGTGAGGGGGTTGGTGGAGGTGGAATTCTCAATTCTTTGCCAATTCATATAAATGTTCAAATTTCTTTCCACTTCCTAAACTTCCTCGGCAATTAAATAGTCTCTGAAGCTTTGAATGAGAGCCTTACCGAACATAATCAGTGGTATGCAATCTCACACCACTTTCCATCAGCAACAAAACCTTCTCGCTCTCCCCAGATTCAGTAACTCCACTACTGTTCATAAGCTTAAACACGTATGTCTGCAATCAATTCGTGAATACCAACATCATCAACAGAAGTATATTAAATTCATCTTATACAAAATTAATCACTTAGCTAAACAATTTTAAAAACAGCTGGGAGAATCTGGAAGTCAACAAAAATACACATGCATATACATAAACATAAATATATATATATATAGATATATAGATATACAAATATATATATATGATTGATTACCTTGGGAGTGAGATCATAGACGTTTGCACAACGCATTCCAATTAACCGTCGCAAACACTTGACCTCTGCGGCCACATCGGCCGTGTTCATTCGAACCTTCACCATTTTCTATCTTCTTCTCTCTCTCGTGCTGTTCTGTTAGGTTTCTTGAGTTCTTGAGGAAAGAGGCGATTCAATTCGATCTATATATATATATATATATATATATATATATATATATATATTTATTTATAGTATTTTTATGGGTAAATTACCCCCGACGCCTATAAGGTTTAGCTTAATTACTCTTTCTGCAAAGTTACTGTACGCTTTTCAGAGTTTAAAAAATTAAGGGTAAATTACTCCACCTGGAGTTTGCCTTAATTACTTTCAAATTAAAATAATAAAAAAATTGGTCAACCTCTACTCAAATTTGATTGACTTTATTTTGAAACTGTTAGAAAGATTAAAAGTTAGTTAAATATATAAATTGAAATATCAAAAATGTTCTTATATTCTGTAAAAGGACAAAATTGACCTTATTATTAATCATATAAAATGACTACTTTAACCATGACATTTTAGAAAGAAAAAACAAACCATTACCTTCTTATCACTTTTGATTACAAATAATTAATAATTAATATTTTAATATTAAATATAATACTTTACCATATATATATATATATATATATATATGACATTATCTATATGTTTTTAATAATATAAATTTTATTAACTATATTTTATATAATTTGATTAATTATACATATTCAATGGTAAATTATTATATTTAATATTAAAATTAAAATATTAATTATTAATTATTTGTAATCAAAAGTGATAAGAAGGTAATGATTTTTTTTTTTTGGTTAAAGTAGTCATTTCATATGATTAATAATAAAGTTAATTTTGTCCTTTTACATCATATAAGGGCATTAGCTAACTTTTAGCTTTACTAACAGTCAACTAACGGTGCGGGTGGTCAGAGTAAAGTCAACCAAACTTAAGGGGAGGTTAACCAAATTTTTTTTACTACTTTAATCTAAGAGTAATTAAGGCAAACTCTTGGGGAGGTGGGAGTAATTTACCCAAAAATTAACTACCTGCGATACAATTACTAAAATGCCCCGATGTAATGTAAAATGAAAAGTGCTAGAAGCAGACTCGGTTGGCACTCGCCTTACTCATAATTGAAAAACCAATCAGACATGTAATTAACAATTAATTTGACTTTAAAAAATTAATTGTCGGTCCCAATATAAAATAGACAATATATTGTACAAAATAACAAAAAAAAAAAAACTCACTCTCAAAATTGTTTCTCTCTCTATTTTTAGGGTTAAATTCACTAACTTCCTCTTAAATTTGGTCAAATTACTCTCGAAGGGCCCGTTTGACCTTTATTTTTTTCACCTCCTCTAAATCCATTTTTTCCGTGGTCGGAGTAAATTTTAAATATGAAAAGATAATTTTATTCTTGGATTATAATATCACATTATATTTCAAATAGGATAAAACACAATGACATCCCCTGAGGTTTGCTATAATTGCACTGACGTCACTTGAAAAAAATTTGATTTTTAAAATGAAAATTTTGCCCGCATTATACTTTCGCTCTCTTTCTAATCTTCTTTTGTACACTTGTTACACCACCACCATCACCACCCATGGCAACCATTGATATTCGATCTTGCTCATAACATATCTGATCAATCGCCAAAAATTATATCACACAAATTATTTTCAAAGATCTTCAATCATGGTGATATATATACAAACACATACATATGATCGGATCTATTGACTGAGTTGTTGAGTTTTGTCGTGAGTCACAGGTACAGGTTGACGAAAACAATTGAACTGGTGGTATCATGTGCGTGAAAGCCTACATATCATTTTAGAAATCAGATTTTTTTTTATTAAATTATTTGGATGAATGGTAAAATCGTCCTAAAATATTATTTTAAATCATCATAAGGAAGGTCAGTGCAATTATGGCAAACCTCAGGGGAGGTCAGTGCAATTACGGCAAATCTCAGGGGATGTCATTGTATTTTACCCTATTTGAAATATAATGTGATATTATAGTGCAAGTCTTAAAATTTATTCTGGCCACTTAAAAAATTAATTTAGGGGAGGTAAAAGAAATAAATGTCAAACGGTCTCATTGAGTGTAATTTGACAAAACCTCAGGGAGGTTAGTGAATTTAACCCTTATTTTTATTGTCCTTGTTATCTTGATGGCATTCTTGTTATTTTTTGTGAAAGATGTCTTGAAAACTTAACTATGATTTTGACTTAAAAAAAGTAACTGGTTCCAATATAAAATAGACAACATTTTGTAGAAAATAATGAAAATGTCATTGGCAAAATTTTTCATATGTCTTTGTTATCTTCAAAGTCCTTGCTATCTTGATAGCATGCTTATTATTTTTTGTTAAAAAATGTCTTGAAAACACAGCACTTGAGACCTTTTTGCATGAATTTTTTAATATATAGATATATATATATATATATATATATATATATTAGTTTTTCGAGTGCTAAGCTACAGTCGCACTAGTGATTTTCGCTAGCACTCCTTATGTAAAATTAACAGACAACTCAAAAAGACCAATATACCCCTCATTGATTGCCCCCTACCACTCTCTCCCACCATAGTTGTCACGTTGTCAACCAAGAGAGATCACTCATTCTTGAGCCAAACACAACAAAAATCCTCTCTAGTGAGGCTTATAGTCAGTTCCCATAATGTGACTATGATCTAGCCATGTCATATAAGGAGGCAATTTATGCCACGTCCGCATCTAGGTAAAAAAAATTTAACTGACCTATTTGTATGTATGAGTAAGTATGCATTATTAGAAATATACTATATGATTTTAAAGTAATATACTATACAATTACAACTTTAAACTTTACAAGTACTATGTACGAATCAAATTTGAAAGTCCCAAGAAATTTGCTTTGGTTTGTATTGTCCCCTTCCCTCGCAAAACCTTCAATTTGTAAGTAGAAAACCCTGAATCTATTGTATATTCTTCCCTTCCCTCTCTCAAATATACCGTGCTCACAAAACCAAATCAAGAAAACTTGCACCTCTAGTTTACGAATCCCAAGAACTCTGCTCTGGTTTGTATCTCCTCTTATTTGTGTTGTCCCCTTCTTAAATCTATTACATCTTCTTCCATTCCCTTCCCTCTCTCAAATATAGTGCGCTTACCAAACTAGACCGAGAAACCTTGTGTCTTTGCTTTACAGTTGTCAGAGATATGATTGGGTTCTCTTCTTGCAGGTATCATCCCTTGGAGGTGAGTGTTCTTCATAGTCTTTGGGAATTATTGTAAATAATAAATTAATCAGAACCCTTATTGTAGAGATCAGGTCTAATTTTGATCGATTTCCTTTTTATTCCATTTTATTGCTATATAAATGATGTGAAATGATATTATATGTGTTTTATATAAGCAATACGTACTTGGAGACTTGTTTAGAGGCCCGGGGATGTTTCTAAGCCAATTGACTCATTTTGGGATTTCGGGTTAGCGGGGCCCTGGGAACGGGTCGGGTGGGCTCGGGAGACTAGATATTTTTTCATGATATATTATTTTTTGATTTTAGACCATATGAAATGTTAAAAGAGTTAAGGAAGTGATTTTAGAGTTGTAATTATTTTTGAAATAAATAAAACGGAGGTCAGGAGGGTACGTTAAGTGACTTAGGAGCATTTTGGTCTTTTTACAATCAAAATGATAAAAATATCAAGAGCTGGGATATTTTCTTCATTCTCTCTTAACCAAACAGTCGGTGATTGCTCTCTCACTCTTCCTCTTTAGTTCTTTTTCTTTTTTTGACATTTTGGAAGCTTTAAGCTTAGATTTGGAGGTTGCCAAATGAGAACAAAGTGTTCTACGGGTTGGGAGTTTCGGTTTGAACCCAACAAAGTGTGATTTTGATAAAGTGAAGCTTGGAGGATTTTTAAGATTTTTGCTAAAAAAAGCTTCAATTTTGAGGTAGAGGTGTTTCTTCTTTCTTAGTCATCGATTTATAAGTTATTGGTGAGTTTATGAGGGCTTGGTTAAGTTTAGCATGCTTGGAAGGGTGTGTATGATTTTTTCCTCTTTCATTATAATTAAATGCAGGTTATATATGATTATATCTTGTGATATATGATGGTTGGGAGCTTATACATGTTATATGTATGGATTTGTTAACATATGATTGATATATGTGACTTTGTATATGTTACGCCCCAATTTTTGACTCTCGAAAATCGTGAGTGATTCAGTTATATGTCACATCCCAGAATTCGAACCACCGGGACTCCCCCGGACCGACCTGAATTCCAAGTGTGAACCCATTCACTCAAAGAATTTGGTCATTTCTGAGTCTTAATCCGACTATCTCAATAGTCACTCCTTAGACATACTCTGCCTAGAGTCCCGGTATCATAATACCACCAATTGTCTTAGTCATTTGACTAAATTCTATCCTCAATAATCATGCAATCAATGCAACGCAAATTCTAAAATACCAACTCTTGGTTTCGAATCTTCAAGGTAATTCATACCCCTTTTTCTATCAACTCTAGACTGGTGTTTTTGAAGTCTATCTTCACGTGTCTATTTCGACATCACAATCCACTAAACTCCAAACCTCACAGTGACTACATGTCACTATTGACCACATGATGCATAATGCAACACTAATGTTAATGCACTGTCACATAAGTCATATATTTCACATAACACATAACACATAGCATGTTAAATCAAATAAGCACATAGGATATATGATATGGCATGTAATGCATCTTAACAACTCAATACCCAAGCCCTTAAGCTAACACTAGATAAGTACCCTTGACCACGCATGGTCCCGGCTCATCTTCTGTCTAAGTAAACGTGATAACACGACCTAGGTTTCCCTAGTATATTGACTCATACTATAATTGAATATCTAGAGTGGTTTATACCAACCTACTCTCATCCACTGTACTAATTAGTAAACACCTACTAATCTATCCACATATCATAAACCCCTAAGTATTTGTAAGGACTCAAACACTCGCAACATTCCTTACGGTATCTATTCGTTACTCACTCAATAAGATTGAATCATCAAGTCAAAATCCAAACTCAACCAACTTTGGGAGTAATACCAAATTGAAATCGGTTTCTCACATCAACACTTTGATCTTTCCTCATGATTACTCAAACTGAGTTAATCACTCCACTATTGCCCATAGGAAATCAAACCTATCGTCTAGACAACTATCAGCCATTGCCTATTTCCAAACTACGTGTTGGTTTGGCCATTTCCTTATGTCTTTAGGTATTCAAACCTATGACTTTGATACCCTAGGTTTTTCAAACGTAGTGCTTTACTAGCAATCCAAAAATCTTCAACCCTTACCCATCGCCCCTAAGTATTCCAACCTAGTGCTCTGATACCATTCTGGTATCAAGTACATAATCCAACCTTCTCAACTATACACGCGATATGTCCATTCCCCGTTGTCCCTAGGCATTCCAACCTAGAGCTCTGATACCATTCTATCACACCCCAGAATTCGGACAGCCGGGACTCCCCGAGATCGACCCGAATTCCGAGTGTGAATCCATTCACTTAACCCCATGAACGACCTTAACCACACTCATGCGATAGTATCAAGCTTTGATACCATGTTATCGCGCCCCGATTCCCAACTCCCAAAAATTGAGGGTGAATCTGTCCATTAAGCCCTAATGGACCATCTTAACCTTTCATTACCATGGAAGCCTAGTCACCCACTTATAATTACCTATGCACAAGTCAACATCAGCTAACCTCAATGGCCTCAACCATACAACCTTTCGAATGCTTCTATCCCACAAATACGAATGCATAACTCATTGTGAGTTTATAATCAATGTATAAAAATAAAACCATTAGAAATATGGTTTAAAAATATACAATTTCAAAAAAAAGAATCATCAAAATCCGATTTGAAACAAAGGAGATATGCCTCTTTGAAGTTGGATAAAAACACTATTTGAATAGTGCATGCTGTAAAAGGGGGATCGATCGCCCAAGGTCGATCAAGGCTAGTTTTTGGCCTTTTACAGGGGCAATCAATCACCGTAAAAGAGGGGGATCGATCACCGTTAATCCCAGGCAAAATTCTGCAACACTATCTTAGCCAAAACTTTATCCCAACTTCAAATATCTCACAATTCGCAAGTCTGTTTGACTTGAAATTTGGCATGAATCATCCTCAACATATCTAGTATCTAACCCAATTGGAATCATCTAAAAATACCAACCAAAACTCGGGTTATACTCAAATTAATGGGTATAGGTCAGATTACTAACTCTTGCACTAAAACATGCATATCTTTGTCAAGTTATGTCCAAACAAGACCCATGACCTATCAAATTGAAACTAATACAATTATCATTCTATACATATAAATTCCATCAACGCCATGAACTCAAAATGGACACTTTTTGGGCACGTGTCCCCCCCCCCCCAAATGGCTACTCTAATGCCTTAATGGCCATGAAGACATTCACACAACTTATAACATGTGAATGAAATAATCTTGGCATTCTAAATCATCCATTCCATTCAAATTACCTATCGATTTCGTTTCATTTTCAACTCATTTACTTGAGAAAAATCTATACATATAGTCATAACATGAGAAGAGGTCATAACTTTACATTCTAAAATATTTCAAAACATGAACCTTGTTCAAGAAATACATCCCCATACAAATGGATTCCAAGTTTATAGTCATTACGGGGGTTTCATGCATAAATTTCAAAAATGCTAAAAATCTTACCATGACTACAAATACATAATCAACGTGCCACAAGTTGGCACGAATAGCCAAATATACAATATCTAAAAGATCAACATACTCCAATTGAGTTCCCAAAACTTCCATAAGAACTAGGAAGTCCTTATCATCACCATTGATGCATAACCTAAAAAATATTGGGGGGAGTTGGGTGAGCACCACGGCAGCTCAGTAGAGATAACCTAACCCCACCTAAGCGCCAACCCGACGCCGACCTACATGAATATAAGTCATAGCATCCCTATCGGCTACATGGCATATGCTAGAGCATTTAGACATACATAGCATATTCAACACGTGAGCAACATTATCAAATGAATACTTTCAAGCAATGCATGTTTAACTCGACAACCTAGACCACACACACACAAGTAGTTCATGATTTGTCAAACTCCAACAAAAGAGACACGGGTGGGCATACTCCGAAGCACCATGTCATATTTTTAATGAAAAACCCTCTTTAGGATATTTTATCAAACCCCATGTATGCAACATGTTCATGGATGATATCAACACCACAAACATCACCAAATAATGAAATTTGCATACATTTACAAGGCTCTACACTTTGGCATCAAATTTCATGCTCAAGAAACACCAAATCATGCTCTTCACATAACATTTACCACAAAGCTTCATACATATCATAACTATATCAACTCTATAACATGTAATATACGTAAATCACCTCTTTAACATGCAATCATATAACAAATGCAACAAGGAGAGGAAAACCTAATCTCCTAACTTTACCTAGCATATGAACCCCCCCAAGAAACCCACAATTCAACCTATAGAATTGACACTTAAGGAGAAGAAGGAAACTTTGTAGTGAAAGAGAGAGAGCTCTGGACAGAAGAGAGAGAGAAGCCTCAAAAATTTGATATTTTTCTCTCTTACTATACATACATATCATATATATATAATTCATATATTCCACTTTGCAACTAAACCCTCAATCTCTCATTTTTTTGCTCCTTGTCATGGTTACTTTGCATCTAATTGCAAACCATCATTTCCTCTCTTTCCAAAACTTCACTTATACCCTTAAATTTACATCCACACCCCTACACCACTCTCAAGTGTCCGTAGTTACCTCCTGAGTTATTCGGATCCATTCCGGTTCCACGCCCGTAACTAGGGGTGCACAAAAAACCGTGGGAACCGGAACCGGGGGGAACCGTACCAAATCGTGGCTACGGTTCCGGTTTCGGTTTTGGTTCCTAAAATTAGGAACCGTTGCCAACGGTTCCGGTTCCGGTTCTAAGGCTAGTAGAACCGTACCGAACCGGAACCGCGGTTCCCTGGAACCGAACCGGAATCGGAACCGTAAATTGGAACCGTAAATATGTATATAATATATATATAATATAATAATGATTTAAGTTATCTCTTATCTTATCTATTCAGATTTTCTATACATAACCCTAAATTTCTTCATCTTTAACACGCATGGTACGCACCAACCAGCAGCAACAACATAGTCAAAACTCAAGAGACGGCCGACCTCGACCTTGCCTGAGATATACACACCGGAATACCAGATCGCTTTTCCTGAAAATAATCCCAAATCGTCAATCAGTTGAGTCTGTTCCTCAATCCTCCTCACCGATCCATCCTCTTCACCGATCCATTCACCCTCATTCTAGTCGTTTGTTTGTCACTCCGACACGGTGACACCGGTTTGTTCGTCATCTTCGGCGTGAGCCATCACCCGTCACTCTGGCACAAATCCAAGATCTAGTATTTCTCTCTCTCTCTCTCTCTCTCTCTCTCTCTCTCACAGTCTCACTCACTCGGTCTCTATTCAGTAGCATCTCCAGACTCCGGCGTAGCACCACTTTGGAAGCTTTTCGACTTCAATCACGGATTCACCAGTTTCCTCATCTTCCTCCGTTAGGGTAAATATTACTTTTGTGCCTTGAAATATTACTTTTGTGACTTTATTGATTTAAAATAGGTCCTGTGTGGCTGTGTGTATGCATTTACTATATAAATTTCTGAAAGATGAAAATTTTGATTGATGAGTAAACATTGTAATTTGTTTCATTTTTTTCATTTCTAAACTAAACATTTTGAGAGATGAACTGCAAGTTATGAATATGGATTTGTGTGATTAGACCTTTTCACCATTTGCTTATGGTGTGACCGTGTGAGTCGTGTGACTGTGAGTCTGTGATCCTTTGGTTGGTTGCTGAGAAAATGGTGGAAAATAAACAAGAGGGTTTAGGCATTTTTAATTGCGGTTTTGATCGCTGCTGTAGATTATTTTTGTTTTAGTGAAAGAAAATAGAAAGTTGAAATGGAAAACTATTAATAAACATCTCTCTCATGATTAGAAAGGAAAAAAAAAATTGAAACAAGGTTCAAATTATATAAATATAGTAGTATTAGTATATAAATATCGGGTAAAAATTTGAGTTCAACTTGATCAAAATTCAAAATGATATTTTAGCCCAAACTTAAGCAGGAATAAAAATATTTCTCAATCTTATGTAGCCCAATTAAAAGAGAACAATTCAAACCTTGGTATGACCAGTAGCACCCTTTACATTTATGATCTTAACCCTCCAGGCCAACCCATGTCCTACTTAAGTCACAATAACCCTAAATCAATGCAATCATGCCTCTTCCCTTCTAATTTTGGAACTGACTTATTCCAAAATATAGGCTCTTCATTGGAGCATTCTTAATTGATTTCCAATTCAAAGCTAGTAGTGGTCAACTTAAGGAAAAGTGGTCAACTTAAATGATATTTCACATGAATGATGAAATAGCTTTCACCCTTACATTTTTGTCCATAGTTCCTTAGGTCATCAGCTAGCATGAGCCAGTGGAATCTGTCATATATATACCAGCAGGTTGCAACATTGTACAAAACAAGCTAGGCCTCTACTCTCATCAAAATAGTTATAATAACGACCAACCGTAGGTATATCTATATATATTCTTCAACTCCTTTCCAACTTTTAGTATTGACACTTCATTTATTTGCCGCAGACAAAGAAATTAAAAGTTTAATCTAATCACAAGTTGGAGTTTTTGTTGGAATTATATATATATATATATATAATTATATATATAGTAACTCTATAAACATAAACCCAGATATCATGCATGGTTCATTCAACATTAATTGAGCTAGCAAAATGACAAATCAGTATAAACTTAATGGTTAATTGATACACCACCTGATCATTCCCTCGCTCCTATTCACAGTTTAATAATACCAGCTGGCATGGGCTATTTCTATGGTTCTATGTCTATCTTTTTACATGCATGGAACATTGTTGGTGGAGAAAGACGTACTGTAGTCTGTAGATAGATATAATTTTTACACATAATTTTAACATTATTAATTTATTATGTATAAAGTGGCATATAATTTATTTTGCAAATTATGAACTGAATAAGAATAAAACACATCATATTCTAATGTTTATGAAATGTTAAATCACTATTTACACATGCAATAAGCTAATTTAACTAGTGTCCAGTAATTGCATTAACATTAGCATATAAGCTGATTTTTTTTTTGTATTTTTTTTGTATTTTTTGTAATTGTTGGATGTCAAGTGCTACAGGAGATCCCAATGAGGTTACTCAAAAACCCATTACTACTTCTTCCACTGAAAAGGTAACTGATATTTCTACTAAAAAAAAGGGTCGTCAGTCTATTATGTGGGATCATTTTACTAAAATTATTAAGGATGGGAAAGAAGATGGTGCTAAATGTAACTATTGTAATGGAGTCTTTAAGTGGGTGAGTGCCAATGGAACTAGTGTTTTGAAAAAGCATAATAGTAGTTGTTCCAAGTACCCCTATAATTTGCAAGGCAAGAAATAAAAGACTTTATCATTTCAATCGGGGACACAAAATGAGGGTAGCAACCTAAATGTTTGGAGTTTTGATCAAGAGGTATGTAGACAAGCCCTTACCAGAATGATCATTATAGACGAGTTACCTTTTAATCATGTAGAGAAAGAAGGTTTTCGTCACTTTTGTAGCGTATTGCAACCTAACTTCAAGATTGTGTCACGTACTACAGTGGCAAGGGATTGTTTGGCATTGTATGCTACTATGAAAATGAAATTGAAGGATTGCTTGTCGAACTCAAACCAAAGAATTTGTCTCACTACAGATTCATGGACCTCACTACAAAACCTATCTTATATGTGTCTCACAGCTCACTTTATTGATAGTGACTGGAAATTACATAAAAGAGTTTTAAACTTTTGTGTGATTTCTAGTCACAAAGGAGAGGCAATTGGTCGAGCTGTGGAGGATTGTTTGAAGGAATGGGGTATAGAGAAATTAGGCACTCTTACCGTTGATAATGCAAGTTCAAATGATGTTGCTGTTGCGTATTTGAAAAGAAAGCTTTTTAAGAAGAGTGACTCTTTCATGTTAGGCGGTGAGTTCTTTCACGTGAGATGTTGTGCACATATTCTCAATTTAATTGCGAAAGATGGGTTAAGTGAAATGAAAGATTCATTGAATCAAATTCGTGGCACGGTGAAGTTTATTAAGAGTTCTCCACAAAGAGAACAAAAATTCAAGGAATGTGTAATCAAGGAGGAGATAGCAAGTAAAAGTTTTTTGTGTCTAGATGTTCCAACTAGGTGGAATTCCACATATCTCATGCTAGTTGCCGCATTAAAGTTTCAAAAAGCATTTGAGATATTAGAAGATGAAGAATCACAATTCATCTTAGAACTTAAAGATGGACCTCCTAATGCTAGTGATTGGGATGATGCTCGATTTTTTGTTCAATTTTTGAAAAAATTCTATGATGCCACTGTTCGCTTGTCTGGTTCTTTGTATATCACTTCTAATATGTACTTTCATGAAGTTAGTGGTATTGAATGTAATTTGGTTGAATCGTTAAAAAGTTTGGATCCTTTTGTAAGTGCCATGGCAAAAAAAATGAAGAGTAAGTTTGATAAGTATTGGGGAAAAATTGAAAAGTTGAATATAATGGTATTCATTGCTATTGTGTTAGATCCTCGTTGTAAGTTGAAATATTTGAGGTATCGTTTCTCCAAAGTTTATGAACCGACTCTAACTAATGAGCTCATGAAAAAGATAACAGAGACAATAAATCGTCTTTTTGATGAGTATCAAAAGAAGGAGTTGGTTACTTCATCTCAAAATCAAACTCAAACTCTAGTTCTTAATGAGTTGATGGAGGTTGACCAACACCAACAAGGTAATGCGAGTGATCTTATAGCACTTTCAGATTTTGAAAAGCATTTGGAACAAGAAGAAAGTGATATAGGTAAATCGGAACTAGACAAGTACTTGGAAGAATCTTGTGAAAAAAATTATCCAAAGTTTGAAATTTTGAACTGGTGGAAGGTGAATAGTCCAAGGTTTTCAATTCTTTCTCAAATTGCACGGGATGTTTTAGCCATTCCTATCTCCACTGTTGCTTTCGAGTCCACTTTTAGTACAGGAGGTCGTGTTCTTGATCAATTCCGTAGTTCACTTGGTCCCAAACTTGTGGAATGCCTAATTTGTACACAAGATTGGTTGTGTTCTACACCACTCCCAGTTCAAGTGGAAGAAACTATGGCTGAAATTGAAGCACTTGAATCAGGTAATATTCATTTATATATACATATATGTATCATTTACTTTTAAAGTATTTTTTTATCATTTAATTGGCCCCAACTGTGTATTTTGCAGAAATAAGTGGAATAACTACTATTTGAGGAAGTGAGGAGATAAAAGGAAACACGTGACTCAAGTAAGTTTAAACCCCAATTCTGTGGTTGTTTATTAGTGTGTTTAAGGCTGCTCTATGCACTTAAAAGAATATTGTTGCACTTCCTCTAGTTTGTACTTTGGATCTTGAATTATTATTGTTATATTATTTAATGGCGTCTGACTCTTTGAGTTATAGTTCATCCGAATGTTTATGGAGTTATGGGGGTATAATATAGTTTTTTCTATGTATTGTACTTGTTCTAATTGGGTTTGCAGGATAAGTTTATTTACTTGTTTCATGAGCCTATCAAAATTGGTTTACTAAAAACAAGTTTGTCTGTTCAACTTTTGTGATCTCTTCTAGTTGATCATTTTACTTTGAGAGTTTGATTAATCCCTAGTTTCATGAGATTAATGAAGCTCATGTAATAACCACATCAAGTCACCAAGTGAGTTGGCAATTTTCTTTAGATTGTCATCCATTGTAAATTTGGACTCATCTGTTTTTCCCTCAGTTGTTTATTTATTGGTGCTAATAAAATTTGGGAACTTGAATATTGGAATCCCAATTCATGATCCTTGTTGAAATGATTGTTCTTTAAGTATAATAATAATAGGAGAGATATAAATTTAGTTATACTAAAACCCATGTCTCTAATATCCAACTGAAACTTGAAAAAAGAATCTGAAGCTTGAGAAATTAAACTACCATATAATATTTGAAAGTATATCCTAAATCAATGTATAGTTGAAAAAATGTTCTATTGAAATTACTTGTTGCTTCCCTCATACAAGGGCTTAATTACTTTGTTTCTTTTGTATGTGTAGATTGCTGGATTGGAATATGAAGTGTTGTTCCTTGCTTGCTGATATGGTTTTGGAGAGTGCAGATGAGATTGTCATTTTTTTATAAAATTTATGTTAATCTGTTGTTTATGAATTTTATGTTATTATTGAGATTACTCAAGAAGACAAGAACCTGTTAATTTTTTACTGCTTCATTTTGCTTTGTAAAATGCATGGCGCCCTAGTGAAATTGTTGTGTTGTATACTTGTATGTCAAATGAGGACATGTAGAAAATGGTAATATCATGTATGGGCTTGAGTTGCTGTGGCCTGTGTGGCTTAGAATTAAATTGGGTGCATGTATGAATCAAATCATGAATCATGTATATTGCTTGCTGAGTTGCTCTGAAATTGAAGGTCTTCATTTTCAAATTGCAAGTTTCCAGTAGGGTGCTATTTTTAAACATTAAGCTTCATTGAATCATTTTAAAAAAAAATAAAAAATAAAAAAATATGAAGAACCGCGGTTCGGAACCGTACCGAACCGAGAACCGCGGTTCGGTTCCGAACCTTAACGGTTCCGGTTCCGGTTCCAAAAATTAGGAACCGTTGATAACGGTTCCGGTTCCTCCAAGAACCGTGAGGAACCGTACCGTGTGCACCCCTACCCGTAACTGAAAACATAAAAAGGATTATTTAAATCTACTAAGCACGTCATTAAATGACTAATCATGCTTAAAAGTCACCGATCTGTAACTATAATTTGAAAAAGAAAAAAAAAATTCGGGTAGTCACGTTTGACCTTACACACCTGTCCAAACATAGCTTTATTGATGACATTCCCATGGATTACGATACATCATAATCATGGTTACGATGCATCGGAGATGCCTCATAAAATCATGGGAAATCTACTATTTTCTAACCTAATTTTCCTACATTTCTACGATACATCATTCATGGACCTTCGATGCATGGCTGAATTTTGATGCATTGTAATGGGGATTGTGATGCATCGTAACCCCTCAAATGCAAATCCTATAAAATTCACAAGTGTTTCACTAGTTCTATACAACTCACATCCAAACACATTTCAAGTCTACAAATCAATCCATACATCATTGTAACATAATGAATGCTACAAAATCATAAACCCCCTAAATTTTATCCAAATCATACATTTCATTGATATAATTCTCTAAGTTCATAGTCATCATATGAAACACATACATAATGGTCCAAAAGTACACGTAGGGCAACTATAACTACATTTTCAAAAATTAAGATGCCACAAGTCGACATGGATAACATTAGATACAATATCCAAAATAAGACCAAAAAGCCACAAGGAACTCCATTTGGATGTTCAAGTCCCATCTATCATCGGTGCCTTATCTGTAAAAAGGGGGGGAGAAGGGTGAGCAAATCAATGAGCTTAGTAGGAATGCCCCAACCTACCTAAGCATCAACCCAGTACCGACCTATATGATATGCAACCATGATGTCGCTACACTACATGACATATTTAATGTTCTTATGTTCGATCAATCATAAATACAATTCGACAAGTGTGCATTTAATCCATAAAACATACTTAACAGTTAAAACACATAAACATCAAGATATTTACATCTTTTTTGATCATAATCTGATACATAAACATGATTGGTTAACTCCGACGATCATGTGGTGTTGGACAACTCTGATGACACCCATATGATTAGGACAACTCCAAATAATCATACTATCCCAGCAATATATCGGTCTTGCCATTGTGAGTGGGTAACTTTGATGGTCACAAGACCTTGGACAACTCTGATTTCTAGGCATTAGCTTTGGTATGAGTTGGCAACTCCGAAGGTCATACCTTAGTGGGTATTTTTACCACTTCTGTAACATAGTTGGGCAACTTCGAACCCCATGTATGACCCACTTAGACAATTCTCTGATAATTACTTATACATGCATATTAAGCATATATATCACATAACATATGATTTTAATGATCTTTAATGCACATTCTTATGACATATGACTTCTAGCATACATTTCATCTATACATTCTCCATATAGTCACATATATGTTTCACTACATGCATATTATTCACATATGCATACAATACACAACATAACTAGATATATTCTCATTTCATACACATTGCATGTATAATCTCTCATTTCATCATATATCACAATATGAATCAAATTAATGTGTATAACACATAATAAGAGGGGAAAGATAAAATCTGTAGAGATCGGGTCCAATTTTGACCAGTTTCCATTTTAAGCATCATTTTTGTCCTAATTGAATTTTAAATGATGTTTTCCATGTTTTAATTATGGAAAACATATTTGGGGAGTTGTATTAAGGCTTTCAGAAGTTTTGAAAATATTTGGTGAAATTTGATTTTTTGGGTTAATGGGGCCCTAGAATGAGGTTTAGAGGGCTCGGGAATCCAAATATTTTTTAAAAAATATGATTTTTTGTTATGGACCAAACAAAATATTTAGAGAATTAAGGAAGTGATTTTGAGACTGTAGGAACTTTTGAAATCAAAAACGGAGGTCAGGAAGGTACGTGAAGTGACTTGGGGGCATTTTGGTCATTTTGTGCCCAAACGGAGATATAAATACCTGGAAGGGGCTAGGATATTTCATTTTCCAGCAATCTCTCTCTCTCTCTTTAACTCTCTCACTTCATCTCTCTCCCTTCTCTCTACATTTCAGAGACTTTGCACTTGGATTTGAGATTTCCCGAAGAAAGGTAGATTGTTCCTTGGGCTAAGGGCATCGCTTTGAATAAAAAAAAAGTGACTTTTGACAAGGTTAAAAGGCCTATAAATTTGGAAACTTAGCTTATAAGCTTAAGGTTTGAGGTAGGGGTGTGAATCCTTGCTTTATTTTGATTCTATAGGTCCCTTACTTGTGACATGAAAGATATGTTGGATATTTTTGTGAATTAGGGTTTTGTGTATATATGTATATATATATATTGAGATTATATATATGATGCATAATTTGGTGAGGTTTATGAATGCATTTCATGATTATGTTCATTTGAGGAGTTGTGTGAGTTTTGATTCCATGAATTGAGAAAAATGTATTAAATGAGTTTTCCTTAAAAATGCATTGGTTGTGATTCCACATGAGATGAGTGATTTTCATTATGACAAACTTGAAGATGACATGTATTAACCTGGTTATATTATGCATTTGATGAGAATTGTGATAATCTTGAGTTGTGGTGCATCATGTGATAAAATGCGATATGCGAGAATTGTGAATTTTATGCATTTATGTGATAACTGCACATTATGTGAAAAACATGATATTTGGGGCATGTGTGAGAATTAAGAAGGGCCTAGAGCCGTAGGGTGTAAAACCCAAACTTGGCCAAGCGGGTGTCACTTCTGTCGGATTAGTAGCCCGAAAAACGTTAGTAGAGTTTGTGGTTTCGAAGAAACCCTTACTATGAATTGTGACAAGCGAAGTCCTTAGTTGAATTGAATTTCGGTATGCGTGGTGTGAGTTAACTTATGAGTTGTGAATTCATTCAAGTTGTTATATATTGAAATGTGAAGCATCATTCATGATTTTCAAAACTTGAATGTTTTAAGGGTGAAACATATGGATATTGTCATGTAGCTATATAGAGATTTCATTTGCATTCATGTATGGCTACCTGAGTTAAGGTAAAGTTGGGTGGATCATTCCTATTCGGCGTAGTTTTATGCTCACCTCCATTCCCCAAACTCTTTTTCAGATAAAGCTCTCATGGAGGATGAGGCTTAGAGTGCATGGGCAGACTTTCGAGTTCTTTTGAATTTCTACCTTTTGATTATGTAAATAGATGTCCATGCCAGTTTGTGGCATGTGGACTACGTTAAAGATGTTGTCTTTACATTTGATTTATCTTGATGTGTATAGATTTCAAACATAAACGAAAGGAATGAATGTATATGACGTTTTATTAGAATCTTAATGTTTACACCTTATGATTATGAAAGATTTGAGATTCAAATTTATAAGTTAGAGTATGTGTATGATGGTATAGCATTTGTAGATGATTTATATGTAGAGTGAATGATCCTAAGTTGTTAGGTTTAGATTTAGGCTCAAAATGGGCAATGCATAAGGTTGTAGGAGGTGCAGGAGAGGGCATTTCACATGTACGAAATGGGAAACCCATTTTGGATTGTGCAAATTGGTTGTGAGATATCTTAGTATTTAGGGTCTCTGTAGGGTCAATTTTGCATGTGCAAAACCCCCATTTCGCATGTGCAAAAAATTACAGAGTTTCAAAGTCCCGAATGTTAAAATTTTTTGCAAGAACTTTGCAAGCACTTCGATTATGCAAAAAATTTGCACAATCGAAACTAAGATTTCGCACAATTGAAGTCATTATTCATAACAATGTCAGAAATTTGTCCAAACTTCAATCGAGCATAACTTCTTTGTTTTAGATCAGAATTAAGTGTGGATTTTTTTTTAAATCAAGTATTTTTGAATCCTCTTTCCAATGGCATGAGTTTTAACTTCAAATTCCAATAACATAAGGAGTTAAGTTCTGGAATATGGTAGTTTATTTGTGTAGAACCAATGTGGAAGCTATTGTGAGGGGTATTGATGAGTATACGCCACTATAATGGTGTACATACAGAAAGCTTCTGTAATTGAATGGTTTAAGGTGAAATTTGATATGGGAGATGATAAGGTGAAAACACTATTCACCCTCGGTTCCCAGGAGTCAGAAATCAGGTGTGACAACTTGGTATTAGAGCTCTAAGTTGGAATACCTAAGGATGATGGGAAACGGTTGAACCACATTTTGAATTAAAGGAATTGATGATTTATAGAATTGTGAATTGGAGGCTATGTTCATATTTTTGAGATTTTTGAGTGTAAGTTAAGACTAAGCTAGTGCATATTACGTGGAAATGCTTAGGTGCTTACTTGTTTGATATAACATGCTATTTTGAAGTAACTTAGCATGTTGTGAGTGTGCATGAATAGAAATGGGACAATGACAAGTTGGATTTTTTTAAAGTATCTTCTTGTTATCAATATAGTAAGATGCCACCTCGTAGAGCTCGTGGAGGAGCACCAGTAGTAGCTCCTATAGATGGAGATCGATTTATGTGCGATATGGCTGCGACCATACAGCAAATAGCTAGGGAGGCTCAAGAGGAAACTTAAGCGACACAAGCTTCACCAAAAGTAACTCTTCCTAGTCGAATAATCACGGAGTTAGGACATGTCAAGAATCATAGTCCACCATCATATTCAGGAGGGTATAATCCTATGGTAGCAAAATATTAGTTGGAAGAAATGGTTACACTTCTTACTGTGCTTTAGATAAAGGAGGACCTAAGGGTGAAAGTGGCTACTCATTACCTTAAGGATGAGGCCAAACATTGGTGAAAATTCCTAAGGAACTACTATGACATCAAGATGATGGATTGGGACATGTTCCGAGTGCTTTTCTTTGAGA
This sequence comes from Cornus controversa, assembly GCA_026545225.1. NCBI lineage: Eukaryota > Viridiplantae > Streptophyta > Magnoliopsida > Cornales > Cornaceae > Cornus > Cornus controversa. Next base: position 7,786,281 of record CM048849.1, on the reverse strand, counting down.
AGTACTTTTTGGTGATGGTAAAGGACAAACTGAGGCAAGAATTCTATGAGTTGGTTCAAGGCTCAATGATAGTGATAGAATACGAGACCAAATTCATATCTTTGGCTTGTTTTGCACGAGTAATGATCCTAATGAAAGAGCTGAAGATAAAACAGTTCATAAGAGGGTTGCGAACCTTTATATAGGATCGAGTGGTGGTCTTGGGTTTGACTAGCTAAGCGGTAGTGGTGGAGAGAGCATTAATAGCCGAGGAGTTCGACAATGATAATTATAGAATAAGATAAGCAAATAACCAATGAGGAGCACAGGGTCCCTTCTAGACAATCGTGCTAGGAAGAAGCAAAAGGATGGTGGGTCATTCTCACAAGGAAAAACAATCCAATCAACACCATCAGTGACTATACCTATTGGATCTTCATGGTCTATAATTATATGCTTTAATTGCCAGAAGCTCGGACATAAAATGGCTGAATGTACTCAAGGACATGTTACTTCTATGACAGATAAGAAGTGTGTCCATTATCAGCAAGTGGGGCACATTAGTTGGAATTGTCCTCTTACACAGAGTGGGGGGGGGGGTTAGTTCACAACAACGTTCTACGTAGCCTACTACTCCACAGTTAGGCTTTAGGTCATTGCCACCGCCACAGACAGTGCCATCAATACAGAGTTCTTGGGCACCGGCTAGAGGAGTCACGTCTGGTGCTTCTAGCCAGCAGTCAGGGTATCAGGGTACTAGGCAGCAGGACTAGAGAGCACAGGGATGTGCCTTCACTCTTGCTCCAACTAAGACCTCGGCAAGACCGTTAGTGGTTCGAGGTATATTTCTTGTATCTAGCTCGTAGGCTAGGGTTTTAGTGGACTCGGGTGCATCACATTTATTCATTTCATATACATTTGCTTGTGCTTTGGGGTTGGATGTGTCATCCTTGGACTCAGTTTTATCCATTGATACACTAGTTAGTGGTAGAGTGACCTTATATAGGGTATATCGGTCTTGCGAGATCGATATTGGGGGACACCGACTAGTGTTTGATTTTATTCTCCTTGATATGGTCAATTTCAATATGATATTGGGTATGTATTGGCTATCCACTTTTAAAGCCAATATTAATTGTTATCGGGGGAGAGTGACCTTGTGTACATCGGAGGGTGTTAGTATTTGTTTTGTAGGAGAGCGAGATGACTTCTACTTGTTGTCTTTGAATAGTCCTAGTGATTAAAAAGGACTTGGGTATTTCTTAGCAAGCTTGCTAGTTGATGGTGATGATGGGACACATGAGGAGTTCCTCGTATTGTATGAGTTTTTGGATGTATTTCCAGGGGACTTGACAGAGTTGCCTCCAAAACTTGAAGGGTTCTAAATGTTTCTCAAAGATAGATTTGAGATCTAGATATGTCCAGTTGGGGGTTAGAGAATTGAACATTTAGAAAATCGCTTTTCGCACAAGATATGGACATTACGAGTTCTTGGTGATGCCATTTGGTTTGACGAATGCACTAGCAGGATTCATGGATTTAATGAATCGAGTGTACAATGTGTATTTGGATAAGTTTGTGGTTGTGTTCTTTGATGACACCCTAGTGTACTCATCTTCGGAAGAGGAGCATAAGGGTCACTTGAGGATAGTATTACAACTTCTAAGAGAGAACCAATTATATGACAATTGTATGCCAAATACGAGAAGTGTGAGTCTTGGCTAGCGGAGGTAAAATTCCTTGGGCATGTTGTGTCCAAAAGAGGGATTTCCATAAATCTATCCAAGATAAAGGTGGTGATGAGTTGGGAAAGACCTAAGAGCATATTTGAAATACAAAATTTCTTGGGATTAGGTAGATATTATTGGAGGTTCGTGAAAGACTTTTTGAGGTTAGTGGCACCAATGACAAGGCTTACCCAAAAACGAGTGAAATTTGTGTGGAATGATGCTTGCGAGCATGCATTTTTGGAATTGAAAAGTCGTTTGACTTGGACGCATATTTTGATCATTTCAGAACGTGGGTTGGGGTACACAATCTATTGTGATGCTTCACGAAAATACACAAACAGAATTACATACACATGACTTGGAATTGGCAGCGGTGATCTTTGCACTCAAAGTGTGGAGATATTACTTCTATGGTGAGAAGTTTGAAGTGTTCTTGGATCATAAGAGCCTTAAATACCTTTTTCCACAAAAAGAATTTGAATATGAGGCAACAGAGGTAGATGGAGTTCATGGAATACTATGATTTCGAGTTATAATATCATCCGGGAAAGGCTAATGTAGTAGCAGATGCATTGAGTCAGAAGTCACATGGTAACTTGGCAAGCATAACTATACGGGAGTGGAAGATGATAGAAGATATCTCAAAAATGGGATTATATTTTACTGAGGATGATGGACCGGTAACACCTTTCACTCTTATTGCTAAACCAACCTTATTGAGTTGAGTAATGGAGGAGCAGAGAAAGGATGGTGAGATGGAGGCTATTCTCACTCGAATTTTGGGTGGCGAAGAGGTGAAAGGATGGATAGTTCATTTAGATGAGAGCATGGAATTCAATGGAAAGATGTTTGTTCCCCTAACTTGTAGAGAGGAAGTCCTTAGAGAGTTTCATAACTTGAGGCTTGCAGTACATCTAGCTGGTACCAAGATGTATCATAACCTACGCTAATAGTATTGGTGGAAAGGTATGAAAAAGGGTGTAGCTCAGTTTGTAGTGAGGTGCCTCACTTGTTAAAAAGTGAAGGTCGAGCATCAGAGGCCAGTGGGGTTGTTACAGCCATTGCCTGTGGTAATGTGGAAGTGGGAGCATGTCACTATAGACTTTGTGACGAGGCTTCCAAGGTTGAGGAAGAGTCACGATGTAGTATGGTCATTGTAGACAGATTGACTACGGTGGCTCACTTTATTCCTATTAGAATGACCGATGATGTTGATACTTTTAGTAGATTATACATTGAGCAGATCTTTTGGCTTCATGGTGTGCCAATTTTTATTATTTTGGATAGAGACCCACGATTGACATCTCAATTTTGGCAGAGTTTCTAGACAGTGCTAGATACAAATCTCCACTTTAGTATAACTTTTCATCCTCAGACGGATGGCCAGTCTGAGCGTACTATACAGATTCTAAAGGATATGTTACGGCAGTGTGTACTTGATCTTTAGGGCAGTTGGGAGGATCACCTTCCATTGGTGGAGTTTGCATACAATAATAGCTATTATGTTAGCATTGAGATGGCTCCATTTGAGGCTTTGTATAGTAGGCTGTGTAAGTCACCTGTTTGTTGGACCGAGGTCGGAGAGACAGTTTCCTTAGGGCAAGATTTAGTTCGAGAGACTACGGAGATGATCAAAGTAATACAACAACAATTGCTTACGGCTCAAAGTCATCAGAAAAGCTATGTCGATAGAAGACGATGACCTTCAGCGTTTGAGGTGGGAGACCATGTCTTCTTAAAGGTCTCACCACAAAAATGTTTGATGAGGTTTGGTCATAAAGGCAAGCTAGCGCCATGATTTATCGAACCATTTGAGATTTTAGATTGAGTTGGAGAGGTTGCTTATCGCTAGGCTTTGCCACCGCAAATGTTAAGTGTACACAACACCTTCTATGTATCTATGTTAAGAAAGTATGAACTGGATCCTTCAGATGTACTTGATTGGATAGACCTTGAGGTGGAGGAGGACGTATTGTATGACGAGAGGCCAACTCAAATTCTGGATACTAGAGACTAAGTACTTTGGGGTAAGACCATTCCATTGATCAAAGTACTTTGGAGATATCACGGAGAGAAGAGGCTATGTGGGAGCGGGAACAAGAAGTCTGCTCAAAGTACCTTGAGTTGTTCACCACTTGAGGTAATGTTTCTAATTTCGAGGACAAAATTTCTTGAAGGTTGGGAGGTTGTAAAGACCGGGTCCAATTTTGACCCGTTTCCATTTTAAGCATCATTTTCACCCTAATTGCATTTTAAATGATTTTTGACATGTTTTAATTGTGGGAAACATGTTTGGAGAGTTGTATTAAGGTTTTGGAAAGTTTTGGTGAAGTTTGACTTTTGGGTTGACATGGCCCCGGGACAAGGTCTAGTGGGCCTGGGAATTCAAATTTTTTTTGAGAAAATATGATTTTTTGTTATGGACCAAACGAAATATTTAGAGAATTAAACAAGTGATTTTGAGACTGTAGGAACTTTCAAAATCAAAAATGGAGGTCGGGAAGGTACATTAAGTGACTTGGGGGCATTTTACGCCCAAAAGGAGATGTAAATATTTGGGAGGGGCTGGGATATTTCATTTTCCAGAAATCTCTCTCTCTCTAACTCTCCCACTTCATCTTTCTCCCTTCTCTCTGAATTTTGGAGACTTTGTACTTGGATTTGAGATTTCCTGAAGAAGGGTTGATTGTTCCTTGGGCTAAGGGCGTCACTTTAAACCGAACAAAAGTGATTTTTGACAAGGTGAAAAGAGTTAAAAATTTGGGAACTTATCTTCTAAGCTTAAGATTTGAGTTAGGGGTGTGAATCCTTGCTTTATTTTGATTTTATAGGTCCCTTACTTGTGACATGAAACATATATTGGATATTTTTGTGAATTAAGTTTTTGTTTATATATGTATATATATATTGAGATTATATATATGATGCATGATTGGGTGAGGTTTATGAATGCATATTATGATTGTGTTCATTTGAGGAATTGTGTGAGTTTTGATTCCATAAGTTGAGAAAAATACATGAAATGAGTTTTCCTTAAAAATGCATTGGTTGTGATTACACATGAAATGAGTGATTTTCATTATGACAAGCTTGAAGATGACATGCATTAACTTGGTTATGTTGTGTATTTAATGAGAATTGTGATAATCTTGAGTTGTGGTGCATTATATGATAAAATGCAATATGTGAGAATTGTGAATTTTATGCATTTATGTGATAAGTGTACATTATGTGAAAAGCGTAATTTTTAGGGCATGTGTGAGAATTAAGAAGGGCCGGAGCCCTTGCGTGCAAGACCCAAAACTTGGCCAAGCAGGTGTCACTTTCGTCAGGTTAGTTGCTTGAAAAGCGTAAGTAGAGTTTGTGATTTCAAAGAAACCCTTACTATGGATTGTGACAAACGAAGTCCTTAGTGGAATTGATTTTTAGTATACATGGTGTGAGTTTACTTACGAGTTGTGAATTCATTCAAGTTGTTATATATTGAAGTGTGAAGCATCGTTCATGATTTCCAAAACTTGAATGTTTTAAGGCTGAAACGCATAGATTTTGTCATGTAGCTATGTAGAGATTTCATTTGCATTCATGCATGGCTGTTTGAGTTAAGGTAGAATCGAGTGGATGATTTCTATGAGCGTAATTGTATGCTCACCCCCATTCCCAAAATTTTCAGATAAAGCTCCCATAGAGGATGAGGCTTAGAGTGCATGGGTGGACTTTTGAGTTCTTTTAGATTTCTACCTTTTGATCATATAGATAGACATCCATGCCAGTTTGTGGCATGTGGACTATGTTAAGATGCTGTCTTTACATTTGATTTATCTTGATGTATGTAGATTTCAAATGTAAGTACCACATGTGGCATATGCACACTTTAAGGAATGAATGTATATGACATTTTGTTGGAATCTCAATGTTTACGCCTTATGATTATGAAAGATTTGAGATTCAAATGTATAAGTTAGAGTATGTTTATGATGGTATAGCATTTGAAAATGATTTATATGTGGAATGAATGATCTTAGGTTGTTAGGTTGAGATTTGGGTTCAAAATGGACAATGTATAAGGTTGTAGAAGGTGCAGGAGAAGGCATTTTGCATGTTCAAAATGGCCATTTTTCATGATCGAAACCCATTTTCGATTGTGCGAATTGGTTGCGAGATATCTTAGTTTTTGGGGTTTCTGCAGGGGAAAATTCGCATATGCGAAACCCCCATTTGGCATGTGCAAAAAATTACAGAGTTTTAAAGTTCCAAATGTCAACAAAATTTGCAAGAACTTTGCAAACACTTCGATTGTGCAAAAAATTTGCACAATCAAAACTAAGATTTCGCACAATCGAAGTCACTATTTACTGTAAAGTCAGAAATATGTCAAAACTTCAATCGGGTATAACTTCTTTGTTTTAGATCGAATTTGAGTGTTTTCTTTTTAAATCAAGTATTTTTGAATCCTCTTTCCAATGATATGGGTTTGAAATTCAAATTCCAATCACATAAGAAGTTGAGTTCTGAAATTTGATAGTTTATATGTGTAGAACCAATATGGAGTCCATCATGAGGGGTATTGATGAGTATTAGCCAGTATAATGGTGTACGTACAAAAAACTTCCACAATTGAATGGTTTAAGTTGAGATTTGAGATAGGAGATGATGAGGTGAAAACAATGTTCATCCTCAGTTCCCAGGAGTAAGAAATTGGGGCGTGACAAAATCACTCAACCCTAACATACTCACATACATGCTAAACTCAACCCAACTTAACCAATACATTTTCAATATCACCAAAACCCTAAAATTGAGGAATAAGAAGGAAGAAACACCCTTACCTCGAATTTAAAGACTTTCTAGCAAATCCTCAAGAATTCCTCTAAGTTCTACCTTGCAAAAATCCATGTTTGTTCAGTTCAAATCGAAGCCCTTGTCGCGTACCAACAACTTATAAATCCAAGCCTACGGCCTTCGAAATGAAGAGAGAATGAAAGAAATGAAATGGAAGAGAAGGGAGAGAGAGTTGGGAGAATGTTCTAATGGTTGGGATTCTCAGCCTTAAATATATATAATATCTAAGGCTCGAAATGACCAAAATGCCTTGGGCCACTTAACGTACCCTTCCGACCTCTGTTTTTGATTTCGAAAGCGGTTACGACTTCAAAATTACTTCCTTAACTCTTTAAAAATTTCATTTGGTTCAAAACCAAAAATAAATATTTTCCAAAAAATTTCTGGATTCTTGGGCCTGCCCGATCTTGCGTCCTAGGCCTCACCAACCTAAAATTCTCAAATTTTGCTAAACGCTCCAAAATTTTCCATAACCTCTAAACAAGTTTCTAAACATGGTTATCACATTTAAAACATACATAACATCATTTAAATTGCATTTATGACTAAAGTGATGAATAAAAAGAAAATTGATTAAAATTGGACCCGGTCTCTACAACCTCCTCACCTTCAAAGAGTTTCTTCCTCGAAATTAGAAACATATCTCAAGTGGTAAACAACTAAGGATATCTTGCTTCCGCTCCCACGTAGCCTCCTTGACTAACGCTGGACAAAATAGTAATTATTCTGTAGGCTAAAGCAATAGAAATAAACAGAAAGAAAGCACGAGAATTGCCCAAAAAACTCAGAGAAAAGTCTCTGGTATTCTATATTATTATTCAAAATCAAAAGTGTCTTAACATCAACCCACAAGCCGGGCTATATAGCTGAAACTGGTCAACATTACCAAAAATAGCAAAATCCTAATAATCGTGCCAAAATAAAATACGAAATAAAAGAAGGAAGCTACCAAAAATCTGGCCCAAATCGAGTCCAGAATCACTTCCTAATTGGCAAAAGAAATATTACTAAAAAAGGAAATAAATAACTAAAATTAGGGATTCGGAGGGGAAAACAGTGAATTTTGGCCTCGAAAAAATACACACCCAGCTTTATGGTCATAAAGGCGATTCTGACACCTGTAGCCAAAGTTATGGCCAAAATACTGAAACGCATCCAAAAATACCCTAATTAGTGACAAGGTCACAGTTTCCTGCCATCTTTACGCTGATCTGCCAACTCAAGATATTTCAGTGCCATCAACGTGTCATCTGACAGCTCAGCATCATCTGACTCGGATGCTCCTGCATCATTGACTCCATGATGCCTCCAAAGGACTTTGACTAATGGAAGGGTCTTGCCCCGAATCACTTGATTTCTAGAGTCTAAAACCTGAATTGGCCTCTCCTCGTACAACACGTCCTCCTCCACCTCAAAATCTGTCCAATCCAACACATGTGAATGATCCAGTTCATACTTTCTCAATATTGAAACATGGAAAATATTATGCATACTTGACATTTACAGTGGCAATGCCAAGTGGTATGCAACCTCACCCACATGATCTAATATCTCGAACGGACCAATAAACCATAGCGATAGCTTGCCACTACACGTAAATCTCATCAAACCCCTTCGTGGTGAGACCTTTTAGAAGACATTGTCCCCCACCTCAAATGCCAAAGGCCGCTGCCTTCTATCGGCATAACTTTTCTGACTACTCTGAGCAATAAGCAACCACTGCCTTATCACTTTAATCTTTTCTATAGTCTCTCAGTGTCACGCCTTGGGACCCAGACCACCGGGACTCCCCCAGATTGACCCAAATCTCGAGTATGAACCCTGATATCAACCACTCACAATATATCACAACCTAATCATAGAATCCCAAATTTTCTATTATTTGCAAGAAATCTCGTGTTCCAACGCTCACAATATAACCATCAAAATCCATGCACTTCTAATTTTCTGTATTTATCAAGAAAACTATACATCACCAATTTAAACATAAATCATTGTATATGTCATTCCTACCTCAAATTCAAAATGGACACTTTTGGGCACGTGTCCCCACATCATACACATCTTAATTTCAAAATGGACACTTTTGGGCACGTGTCCCCCCCCCTAATGGCCATTCTAATCTCTCAATTGTTATCTAATCCATTCCTATAACATGCATAATACAATTAAAATATAACTTAGTCCCTGAATGTCTGTCTCATATACATACATCAAATGGAATGTACAAATTACACATATAATGATGTAATTATAGCCTCAATTAATGTCACATGCCACAAGTCGGCATGGATAGCTACCATAACATAGTTTAAACATAATCTTAAAAAGATATCCAAGTGACTAACATACTCTATTCGAGTCCTTTCAATCCACCCTTGATACATAACCTGAAAAATGTTGGGGGGACCGGGGTGAGCACCATGGTGGCTTAGTAGAGATACCCCAACCCCACCTAAGCGCCAACTCGACGCTGACCTACATGAATGCAAGTCATGGCATCCCTATTGATTACATGGCATATGCTATAGCATTTTAAACATATATAGCATATTCACTAAATGCACGTAAGCAATTTCCATCACATAGGCAATTCCAAGCAATAAATGCTTAATCATGCAACTTAATTCATATACATAAGCATTTTGTCAAACATTATGTATGCAACATATTTATGTACAATGCTTACACTTCATGGATAATCATAGCTAACCACAACTTGCATACATTCTTCAAAACCATACATTTTACATGAATTCACTTACTTTAAATAAACATAAACTCATGCATACACATAGCATCATCTCAAGAATATCATGCATGTTTACAAGTCCCATAATTGTCACATAGAGCACATATACATATATCTCAAATTTAGCATGCAATTTTCACAAGAGCTACTAGGAATTTAAAGCCCAAATGCCAACTCTATTATGCATGCTAACCCACCAAGGAAACCACATAATTCCTATAGAATTGACGTTAGGGAGGAAGGAATACCCCCACCTCAAATCCTTGTAGAAGTCCCAAATCACATTAATTGCTCAGCTTATGGCATCATCCATACAAGCCACAACAACTGATCCAAATAATTCTCTGCCTAAGTCCAAACCGTGGTCCAAACAAGGTAACCACTACTACACCAATTTTAGCCCATTTCTATCCACTTTCTGAGCCAAAGTCAACCGTAATCCAATATGAAATCAATTGAAAACCAAACCCAAATTTAAATCCAACCCAATTCTAAAGTCCAAGCCTGCCATTAATGAGGGCCCAAATCACAAATCGTTATTTTCAAGCCCAATATATAATGTAGACCCATAAAAATAGGTAGACCAAAAATAATTATCTAGCCCAAACCATGATTGTCCAAACACTAAGCCTATACAACAAGTCCAATCTCCATGAACAAGGCCCAGCCCAAGCTGCCAAAACTATTATCTGCCAAACAACCCACATTCATCTTCTTCATTCTTCACAGCCGAAGCCAACCGTGAGCAGACCTATAATCGACCATCCGCTTCCACCACCTTGGACCACCATGCATTAACTATGTGAAGCTCAACTAAAACCGAGCTACAGTCGAAACCCAAACCAATTCAATTTCCAATACCAACTTATCACCATTCTAGCTTAACAAACTACGGCAGCCACCATAGGTGGCTGAAACCACCATGACCACCATGACCAATCCGACCTTCACCTTCACATGTGAACCACCACTAGCCACCATTAGTCGAAGCTTTGCATCACCTCCATCAACAACTTAACCCAGTTGAAATCATGCCCAGCCACCAGCTGAACATCCAACATCACACACTTTAATCACAAGCTACTCAAATCCATTATCACGCTATTACCATAGTCGGCACCAGGCTTCAGCCAGCCAATGTTAGAGCTCTAAACAAATAACCTACAACCAAAGTCCACTACCAACACCATCTAGTTCCACCACCGTTACTGTAACGCCCCGATTCTCCGTCTCCCGGGCAACCGGAGGTTAACCCGTCCATTAGTCCCAATGGACCCTCATTACCCTTATTCCCTGCGGAAGCTTAACCTAATTCTTGCATATGAATGCACACAAATCCATCTTAACCAACCCCCATGGGCCCTACATCAAATCACACACCTTAGTGAACATTTACACGCCCACACTTTTAAGAATCACTCACTTTCGAGCCTCAAAACATTTTGTGTTTGGAATCTGAAACTGAGGCTTACACCATTGGATAAAGAATCCAAAAATACTCACGTTCAAAAAAACCACGCTCAATTCTGATCTAGAACGAAGAAATTACATCGAAATGAAGTTTTGGAAAAAGCTGTGAATAGTAATCTCGATCAATCGAGATTGGCATCTCGATCAATCGAGATGCATCTCGATTAATCAAGATTTTGACCCCATCAATCGAAGCAAACACCCTTTCGGTATCTTGAACCTGCATTATTTCGATTAATCGAAACTGGGACTTCGATTGATCGAAATAAGGCCTGAAAATACATAAAATCTCGCAACCATTTCGATCAATCGAGATGGGCATCTCGATTAATCGAAATGGGCATTTCGATTGATCGAAATGCACTGCCCGAAAATTCCCAAACACTTATACAAGATCAAATTGAACCCAAATCTCAACCAAACCACCTTAGATCATTCATATTTCATATAAATCATCTACCATTGATATAAAATCATACTCACACATCAACCTATACATTTGAGTCCCAAATCTTGCATAATCATAGAAATTTTCCTAGGTTCACAATGCACCCATAACTCAAGTATATGAACCAACCTTGATTTCCAAATTCATTTCCAAAACACCAATCTCACACTCAAATCACTTTCATAATTGAATTCATACACCAAAATGAATCATTTCTTTCACGCACACAACCCATTCAAAATGAAAACATCATCAAAATGAATAAAATGCCACCATGGGCGCTACATATATTAAACCATTGTCTTTTCACACCCAACAAGTTTATAATCCAATACATACATCAAAAATACATATGTCCAAAGTCCAACCACAACTCAAAACATAAGTCACATGCCACAAGCCGGCATGGATAGCCACAAAAATGCTCCAAAACTCAAAAGATAGCAAAACCACCACTAGTGTTCCACTTGGACACTCACGTCCCATCCGTCATCGGCGCTTTATCTGTAAAATATATAGAATAAAGGGGTGAGCACCACTGCGGCTCAGTAAAGGTTCCCCAACCCTTCTAAGTGCTGACCCGACACGACCTACATGGAATGCATATGAATACACTACATGCCACGTCCACAATCTCACAAACACATCAACAAATTCAATTAAAGAGGATTGCATATTTCACGAATCATGTATAACATGTTCAACATAAAAGCATTAAGGAAAGTAAATGCTCTCTCTCTCGGTCCTCATCCGATACCTTACATGATTGGCCCGCTCCGAGGATCATGTAACCTTGGACACCTCCGATAATCATCCAATGACCGGGACAACTCCGAAAGGTCATTCTACCATAGCAATATATGGGATTGCCATAGAGTGAGGGGGCAACTCCGAGGCTCACAAGTCATGGACATTCTCCGATAATCATCCTATGACCGGGACAACTCCGAAAGGTCATTAGTATTGGACATACTCCGAATCCTAGGCATTAAGCCTTAGTATGGCGTGTCCACTCCGAGGGCCATACATAGTGGATAATTTTACCACATCTCACAACACGGTTGGACTACTCCGAAGCCCCTTGTACCTCTTTTGCGTCATTTTTCTCGCAACTTCCCACATATGCAATATGAATGCATAAACACATGATATTTTATTTTCATGCTCAACTCATGCTCATTGATACTAAAAAGAAGTAATAAGCATATTTTCATCACCACACACCACATATAGCACATATATGTATAACACATGCATATATTATCTCATATGCATACCACTTCAAAATTAGCATATTTTACTCATGCTACACTCAATGCATAATTTTAATACATAGAACTAAACATGCATTCAACAACCACATTCTCACATATAATCACATATATGACACTTGATACACATTTTTCCACATATACACCAAATTGAGCACATAATGCCTATGTATCAATTTCTTACACTCACATACTTCAAACCCACATGCTACCACCAACACAATATACATAATTGTGAAAAGATAGGACTCTAGAGAAGAAGAAAACACAACTTTCTACACCTCTCACCATCCTAAAACATGTGAAACACAACCTACACCTCTCTTCTTCACCCGAAGCCCTAGAATCGACAATTAGAAGAGAAGAAGAACCCCTACCTCGAAAATGAAGGCCTTCCAAGCACTTCACCAATTTTCCAGCAGAGTCTACCTTGCCGAATCACCACTTTGTTCGGTTCAAATGGAAGCCCTAGCTGTCCCCTACGTATCTCCCTCCTTCGGCGAGTCTTGAATCCAAGCCAAACGGGTCCGAAATGTAGAGAGAAGGGAGAGCTATGAAGATGGAGAACTTTAGAGAGAGAAAGAGGCGTGAGATCTGCTGAAATGTCCTTGCCACTGATATTTAAAATATCTAGGGCTTGCAAAAAGACTAAAATGCCCCCCGGCCATTTAACGTACCTTCCCGGACTCCTTTTTCGATTCTGAAAACTCCTACGGTCTCGAAATCACTTCCTCTACTCTCTAAACATTTCATCTCAGCCATTCTCAAAAATAAATATTTTCAAGAATTTTCTGGATTCCCAGGCCCACTTAAGTCACATCCCGGGCCCCGGTTCGACCAAAAAGTCAAACTTCTCCAATTCTCCCAAAAATTTCTCAAAACCTTAAAAACACTTCCCAAACATGTTTCCTACACTCAAAACATGTTAAACACCACTCAAAATGCATTTATGGCAATTAAAATGCGAAAATGCAAAATTGACCAAAATTGGTCACGGTCTCTACAATTACTACCTCCCATGGTAGCCAAGATGCAACTGAAACCACCGCCATCCAAGCTTCGCCAGAGCATCACTCAGCCGCAAACAGCCTAGGCGAATCGAACCACCATGCGATACCGAACAGCACCACTGTGAATAGCCAGCAGCCAGAGCCACCGTGGGCACCACTGCCTTGTACAGACCTAGTAGCTGAGCCTTCTCTCTAAATCTCTCTCTACAACTTTCTCTCTCTAAATTTATTTTTCCTTTCCCTCTCTAATTTTCCCTTTCTTCTCTCTTCTTTTCTCTCTTTTCTTTTCTTCTTTCATTTTCTATCTCAGCTGAGACTTGCTTTTATCTTCTTTTCTTTTCTTATTATTGTACACACATGTTCTCAAATTCCTTTTAGCCACATGTATATATATATATATGTATATAATTGATAAGTAATGAATGTTGCACATTCAATGCCCCTAAAATTATATGAATTAGTGTCTTAGTAATATTTATTTCATATTTTTATTCATAATTTTAATCCTTTCATTATTTCAGGTGATTAAGGGTAATTCTGATTAATAATAGTGTAATCGGGCTACAGACGATGCTATTTTGGTAGGAAGCTGGAGTTTAACTCATGAGATGTGTTTATATTGAAGATCTCAACTCAATGGATTGAAGAAATGGGCTGGAAATGAATTTAAATGATGAAACGGAGCATGGGCCTATTCATATTGAAGATTAGGCCAATTCAGGCTTAAAAAGTTCTGGACTCGTTTTGGTATTCAGACCATAACTCCATACACGATTGTCAAAATGACTCAAACTCTATACAAGTTGAAGAAAATTTAATTCTGTACAATTTCATATTTCACGAAAATTTTTTAAAACGGACGTTTTCAGCAACTTTCTACCCTATTTGCATAGCTGCCACTTTTTGGGCGCAAATGCCACTTTGTGAGGCGCAAGTGCCATTTTCTTATGCGCACTTACCACTTTGAGGAAGCCAGGTGTCCTGTGGGTTTTGTTTCACAAAGTAAAATGGAGAAAAGGGAGAAAACTAGGGATTATTCAAGAGCAGAGAGAAAAGATGGAGGCGATTCGTGACGATTGACAGAAAGAAAAGGGAGGCTTCAAAAACTGCCATGAGGATCTAACTTCTTCCTAGGGGCTTAAGGAAGCCCTAGACAAGTATCATTGTTTATTGAGTTACATTTGGGGATTGTTCTTTTTATGTAAATAGTTGTATAATTTTGAGGACTATTTTGTATCATTTGTGTAATAAGTGACAATTGCATAGATGTGCATTTATGGTTGTGTTTAAATGTTTATAATCATTCTTGATTTAATATTTTCTTGTCTTAGATGATATTTTATCTTGATTGAACTCAAATCATTCCCATGAGAGATTAAAAGAAAAGGGTTTTAAAAGAAGATTTTAATGCTGAACTTGATAATTTGTTGAGGTAAATTATGGCTCATTGTGACTTGTTCCATAGGTTAATATTTTCTTAAATTTAATATCACTCATTCTTATTTTCAAAATTTAATGAATGATAATTATACAACAAATTTTCATTGCATGTATGAACTTATAACTTTGATAGGCCATGCTTAGGAAAGACGAGTCGTGCTATACCCTAATTTAGGTAGATGATTCGTGCCAACTGAAGATGGATTATTGCTTGGACCTTAATTGTATGTTCATCGTTCCATGAATCTTATTTATGCATATTGTAGAATTTTCCCCAAAGTAATTTCAATCGACAATGGTATGATGCTAGTGGTGAACTCAAGACCCTAGACTTCTCTCTTTTGAATTTTATCTATCATTTTTTTATGTTTTTATTTTATGTCATTGAATTTCAGTACCTTAATTTAAAACAAAAAAAACAAATGATTTTTGAATTAAATTAGATAAGGTCTTGATAGCTTAACAACGAAACCAACGCAGTCTCTGTGGGTTCGACCCTTACTCACCACTTTACTAATTTTAGTAGAGCATTTGTAGGTTTCTATAAATTCTTTTTTGTTGAAGTGTAAAACAACAACGACACTATTGCATAATATTTTATCGCGTTTTGCACGTCGAACAATAATATAACATATAATACCCTATATATGTATATACTCCTCTACATACATATAAAGTATATATATATACACACATTATCCCAGTGTACATAGTTGAACCCATATACACACATAATACCGTAAAAATCCACATACTTCTCTACATACATGTTAAATAAAAAAATATTTATAATTAAATATTAATATATCCACACTATATATACATTTATATATATCTCCATATACATATATATGTATCCTCCGTCCATATAAAAATCCTATATTCATATACTTACTCCACCTCTATATATATATATAATTCCATTCTCATATATAAATATATATATATATATATATATATATATTCACACACTTCCAAAAATTAATTAAATTTCAAAAATAAATAAATTCGGTCCAAAAATCATCCAAAATCGGTCAAAATAATCCAGGTTGTTACCCTCAGACTATATCCTGTCCCAAAGCAACAGTCTTTTCGATCTCTATCCAACAAACGGGTGACCTACAAGGTCTACCGTAAAATAACTCAAATGAAGCCATCTCAATACTAGCTTGATAGCTATTATTGTACGCAAACTCCACCAATGGAAGGTGATCCTTCCAACTACCACGAAAATCAAGTGCACATACCTGAAGCATATCCTCTAAAATCTACATAGGATGCTTTGAGTGGCCATCTGTCTGAGGATGTAAAGTCATACTAAAATGAAGGTTTATATCTAGTCCCGCCTGAAAATTCTGCCAAAATTATGACATAAATCTCAAATCTCTATCGTACACAATGGACACTGGTACTTTATGCAGTCTCAGAATCTGATCAATATACAACCGACTGAAAGTATTCACATCATCAGTTACTCGAATAGTGAGGAAATGAGCCACCTTAGTTAATAATCCACAATGCCCCAAACTGCATTGTGACTTTTCCTCGATCTTGGTAACCCCATCACAAAGTCCATAGCGATGTGTTCCTACTTCCACATAGACACCAATAATGGTTGTAACAAACCCACCAGTCTTTGATGTTTGGCCTTCACTTGTTAACAAGTGAGGCACCTTGCCACAAACTATGCAACATCCTTTTTTATACCCTTCCACCAATACTATCTACATAAGTTGTGATACATTTTGGTACCACCGGGATGTACTGCAAGTCTAAAGTTATGAAACTCTCTAAGAACCTCATCCCTACAAGCCAATGGTACAACCATTTTTTCTTTGAACCTTAAACCTCCATCGGAATGAACAATCCAATCTTCCACAATTTTGCACCCAAAATTCAAGCTCTCCATTTCATTATCATGCCTTTGCTCCTCAACCACTCTACTTACTAGAGTTGATTGTGCAATGAGTGTGAACAAAGTCACCGATTCACCACCCTTACTAAAATACAATCCCATTTTTGAGATGTCTCCATCATTTTCCATTCTTGGATGGCAATGCTTGCCAAGGTACCATGTGATCTTTTGCTCAAAGCATTGACAACCACATTAGCTTTACCCGGGTGATACTGAAGATCAAAGATGTAATCTTCCATGTACTTCACCCACCTCCTTTGCCGCATCTTCAAGTCTTTTTGTGTGAAATGGTATTTCAAGCTCTTGTGATTGGAGAAAACCTCAAACTTTTTCCTGTATAAGTAGTGCCTCCACATCTTTAAAGCAAATATTACCGCCGCTGACTCCAAGTCATGAGTTAGGTAATTCTGTTCATGTGTCTTCAATTGTGGGGAACCATATGCAACAACCCTTTTGGTTTGCATCAATACACATCCCAACTCATCCCGTGAAGCATTATAGTAGATTACATAACCCAAACCACGTTCAAAAATTATCAATATCGGAGCACTAGTAAGTCTACAAAACCTCCACTAAGCTTGCTTCTTGAGTGTCTATCAAATTAGAGGCAATAATAACTGGAAGGGTTTCATTGGTCCCTAAAAACACATATTTTAACTTCTCGAGTAGAGGCTTCACTAGTTATGGAAGGGACTCCAATTAAGGCACTAGAGGAGTGCTAAAAAGAGGAGACAGTGGTTCGACTGGAATTCTCCAAGGTGGAGTATTCTGAATGGCTGCCACATTAAGCATATAATTTACCTCTTCAATATATTCCTCAATGTGGAAAGATTCATAGTCAAAGAAAGACATGCATGCTTCCAAAGTGTCTTAAGACAGAGAATATGAGGCAAACTTTTCCACACAGTCTTCAATAACATCCATGATGAAAGCATTACTCTTGTTTGGAGGATGTTTAATGACATTGAAAATATTCAGCTTCACCTTCATGTTGCCAAATGAGATATCCATGATCCTTGACCTACAATTTATGCAAGCATCAGCAATAGCCAATAAAGGCCGGCTAAGGATAATTGGAATGTGACTCTTCGGATTATAAGCAGAACAATGAAGTCCACTGGAAAGAAGAATTTGTCCACCTTGATAAGCACATCTTGCACAATCCCACAGGGTTGCTTGGTTGATCTATCTATAAATCGTAACACCATCGTGGTAGACTTCAACTCTCCCAAACCCAACTGTAGATAGACTGAGTAGGGCAGCAAATTCAGACTTACACCTAAATCCAAAAGAGTTTTATCCACATGGTGCTTCCCAAATATGCATAAAATAGTTGGAGCTCCAGGATCTTTGTACTTAGGATGAGTGCAATGCTAAATTATTGAACTCACTTGTTATGGTAACATCACCCTCTTGGGAACATGGCTCTTGGAACACCTCTTTTAAGTGCACAAGTCCTTCATAAATTTAGCATAGGGAGGAATCTGCTTGACGACATCAAGGAGTGGTAAATTGACTTTCACTTGTCAAAATACCTCCATCATGTCATGTAATTTGTCCCCTTGCTTCCCCAAATTAGATGCTTCTTGAAAATATTGTGGGAAAGGAGCCTTGGGCTCATAAGAATTTTCAGCACTTAGACTTTTGAGCAGTTCTTCATCTTTTTCTTCTCCCCCACGTTGTTATCAATTATTTTCCCACTTCTTAAATTGGTGATGGCTTGAGCCTGCTCATGATGTGGGTTGCTTGAAGAATCATGCATCCCTTTTAGATTTGCAATTGGTTGACTTGGTAGCTTTCCCTCTTCTCTTTTACTCAAGGCATTGGCAAGTTATCCAAACTGATATTTTAGTTTGGCAATCGACTAAGAGTAAGAATGAACCAGTTGAGTAGTGGCGTGAACTGTTTCAATAATAGAATCTAGCTTGTCAAGTTTTGCTAGGGCAAGAGTCATCTTGTCTTCAAGAGCCAAATTCTTTGGTGGCACAGGAACTTGATCTTGATATGATTTTGAAGGCACATAATTCCTAGGCTGATAAGTGAGCTGCATTGCTGCCCCTTGATTACTATATGAAAAATCAGGATGATTCATACATGTTGGATTGTACGTATTGCTACGTGGATAATTCATTGGTCTAATGAATGTAGCTTGTAATTGCTTTGTCTTCACTATAAAACATGAAAGTACCTTCACATGATACATCTATCATCTGTGTGTTGGCTTCTGTCAGCCCTTCATGGAAACATTGCACAAGCGGCCACATAGGAACTTGATGATGAAGACATTTCCTAAGAAGGTCCTTGAATCTCTCCCATGTCTTATAAAATTGTTTCCCCTCAGATTGGGAGAAGCCAGTGATAACACGTCTAAACTGATTGGTCTTCCCTATCGAAAAATATTTCTTCAAGAACTCATGTTGCATTTGAGTTCATGTAGTGATAGAGCCTGCCGGTAAAGAATTGAACCAATACTTGGCCTTGTCTTTCAGAGAGAAAGGAAAAAGTCATATCCTAAAGGCATCTTCAGAGAAGTTATGAATTTTGGTAGTTGAGCACACTTCTATGAAGTCATCTAAGTGCTTGTAAGGATCCTCATGAGTTAGCCCAAAATAGGATGGCAACATCTAGATAATGCTGGATTTGATCTCGTAATTCTGTGCTGTGATATCTGGCAATTGAAATCCAGTTGGTGAATTATATGTCTTTGGAACATAGTAATCTCTAAGTAAATGAGCTTTCTCCCCAACAACATTAGGCACAATAGGGTCAATAGGAACACTCCTCTGCTATCTGAGAGTGCGTTCAGGCTCGGGATCAAGAGGTATTAATGGATTAACCAAAGAGCGGTGACGGAGCGTATGGTGACTGAATTACTTGAAAAGAAAACAAAAAGAAAATTAAAAGCAAAATATAAAAAATTCCTAAACTAAAAATCCAACTATAATTAATTCTAAAAATCTAATTAATCGAAGTAGAAAGTCCTCGGCAACGATGCCAAAAATTGATTGTGGCTAAGTGTCAATTAAAAATTACCACTTCGCAATAGAATGAATTTCTTGCAGAATAGGGCTATTGTTGTGTTGAATTTGTAAGACTAATTCTAATTAAAATAAGAGAAATAAGTTGCTGATTTTTTATTCTATATTAACTAATAAAGCAAGTAAATGAAAACAAGAGAAACTAATAAGTGAAGAGAATATAAGGTGAATCTAGGGTTATTGACTTCGCCATTAACTTCACAGTCAATGGTCAATTGAACCAACTATGGAGAATTATATCATGCATAAGTAGTTTTAGTGGCTACAAGCTCATTTTCAACTGTCAAAGGGATAACATATAATTAAAGCTAAGTTATGGACTATCTTCGATTGACATGCTCCATTTGCCTATCTATTATACTCTGGGTGTATTATGATCCATCTTCTTTAGGCACAATCCATCAAAGCTTTTAATGATATATTCAATAAAAAACTATTGTGTAATAATCACTCTCATAATCATAGAAAACAAGAAAGATTGACTTCAATCACAACTAAATATCTAAGACAAAATAAGAGATCATTGAAACTGAATATAAAACATTATTACTCAATTTTTTAAATAATAGAATCCTCTAAATTACACAAAACAAAAATTCCCAATAATTCAAACAATCAAACCATTGATTTTTAGTTAGGGTTACATCAAAACCCTAGTGGATGAATTAGCTGCTCATAGTAGAAGAGAATGCTTCAAGCAGTTGAGGAAGAATGCATCATCTCCATGGAAGTATTGTTCTTCAATGATTCTTAACTCCAAAAGCTCTTCAAAGCTATTGCCAAAAGTCCTCAATACAGCCCCAATTCGTCACTTTTAATAACCAAGAGAATATAAAGTGTCCCCACCTAATTAAGAGACAATTAGGATTTTCCCGCAGGCCCTAATCAGGTGAATTTTTCTATTGAACTTCGGCCCAAAGTTTGACACCTTAGAAGTCTGATTCACATAATTTTTGTGAAATGCAAAAAGATCCAGAATCGAATTTCATTCAATATTTGCTAGAATTGGGTCATTTTGACAATCAATAATAAGAGTTACAAGCAGTTTTCCAAAATGGAATTAAAACTACATTTTGTGCAGAATTGGGCCTTAGCCCGTAATCTCCTTAAGCATTTATAATTCTCTTGGGCCATTTCCTTGGGTTATTTTGAGTTAAAATATTAGCTAGACATGGTCCACTTGATATAGGCTTCTTATAACCCTCTTGAATGTCATCTTTAAAAGCCCTAAAATCATGGTTTAACTGAAATTACCATTAAAGACCTGAAAATATAGAAAACACTAAAGTAGTGTAAAATCACAAATAATCTACTCCTAAGAGAATAAAATATGCAAATTAAGAGGCTAGAATACGTAACATTCAACGCCTATAAGAAGTCTCCTATGCCTTCAGAGGGTCATTCCATTGGTCTATCAAAGCTTAGTACTGGTGATTCATACCTAGCGAGGAGATCTCCTTAAGATGAGGAGCCTGTCTGATGATAGACTCACCCCAATTCTTCTTACACCTCTATGTTGATGGATTCTGATGAGGTGGTTGACGCATACATTGACCTTATTAATTTTAAGATAGAGGATATTGGTTCGGTTGCTGCAGGAAAGGCCGGTGAGAGTTCAACTCCTGATGATGATGATGAGGCAAATTCTGATAGTAACGTTGGCATGGGCTGCGATAGTGGTCACAAGGCAGCATAGGTGAGATAAGTTAGAGGCAAAGGGAGACCTCACTTAGCTGGTGGTAGGGGCAGAGGTAGGCTTGTGAGAGGTAGAAATGATAGGCCTTCCAGGTTTAATCATGATGACACGATAAACGATGATCTTTTGCTTCCATCTGGTAATTGTAGGGCTTATCCAATGGGTGTTCCTCGGGCCATTTTTGAGGGTGTTGTAGATGTGCGTCCCTTGAGGGACCTCAGATATCATCCTTCTATGTATCTTTGAGTAGGGATGGTATGTGCTATACTGATGACTTGTTTATTATTTTTGTTCATTGTGTTATCATTTTTTGACAATTATCCTCTATACAGAAGCCTAGTTCACAAAATGTGAACTTTCAAGGGTCGAGATTGTACTCCTACCGTGTGGTGCAGACTGCTACTGACTCCTATCGGTAGTTGTTAGTGCGATCAGGATTTAGCAATTTTATGACTATTGACCCTCCCTGGGTTAATCAATTGCTACATCCATGCTTTGATCAAGAGATGATTTGGGTGCACCAACACCCTTCACTTAGTTGTTACTGAGCTAGACATCACCCCTCTAGACTGGTCTATGATGACCGATTTGGTCTTTATTGAGGCACCCTTTTCTTTGGCTGATGTGGATAGATTGGAGATGATAACCTTGTTAGATATTCATCATGGTGGTGCCTTCAAAGGCAACTAGCTCAAGGTCGGGAGTTTGTTGGATGGTGCGGATTGGACTGTTCCCCTTGTGGAGGATCAAAGGGGCTTTTTAGAGCGTTGCTTCTTTTTGTACTTTATATACAATCAATTTTTTGGTGATGATTACAGTCTGGTCCCTCCCAGACTTTTTTTAGTGCTATTCGGGATATGGACGCTATTAGGCTATATGATTGGGCCGATTTGTTCTACGGCTAGTTTTTTTTCCTATTTGAGGGGTATGGTCTCGATGCCCTATGGGAGCTTGACAGGTGCCTGGTACTTCCTTTCGGTGAGTCCTCTTTTGGTTGTTTTGCTATTTTGGTATTTCCAAATTTCTTGCATATGGAATGATTTACCTTTTGGTTGAGTTTTGTGCAGTTTTGGGCATACGAGCATTTCACGGTGTGCTAACTAGTGATCGATGATATTGGGTTTTTTTTTGAAAGTGTGTCGCTGGGAGACGACTGATGTTGAGATAACCTCATCATTACAGGATTTTGTCACTTTTCAGTTGGATATCATCTGAGAGAATGAGATCCTTTGGGATACCTATCTACATGATGAGCACCGAGCGAGGATGCACTTGACTGAGTGTTATTCAAGCTGGAGGATAGCCTTTTAGTGCTTGCTTGCATGGGAGCTCTACATGATTGATTGATGCTGGCATTAGGTACATGGTGTTTTTGGTATTCTGAGAGTCCCACTCCTTCGAGTATTTAGTCCTACAGTCTCTTTGTCGATGCTAGAGTGGGCTTTAGTAGTCTGAGCCTCTTCAGGATGAAGAGCCTCTGGCCTTTGGATGGTATCTGTCTTGGTATAGTCCTTGCACCATTAGGGCTTTCACCAGTTTGGAGTATGTTGCTGGCGGCATTATTCTTGGTCATAATGTCTACCAGCATTAGCTGGAGGGCCCTTTGGTTGGTGCAGTCCCATTTGAGACTCATGACATGCTGGCTAGGGAGTCCCTTTACCGGAGGAGTTTGAGTTGTTCCCAGGGAGAGTCGATTACTCAGTTGCAGATCCAGATTGGTCAGGTCACATAGTCTTTGGCTGAGGCTAAGGCAGAGTTGGAGGAAGAAAGTAGTTGTTAGGCGGTGAGTTTTTATTTTTTGGTCATTTTATTTCTGGTTGTCTTCAATTATTGATTTTGTTGCATTCTTTGTAGTATTGGGAGACCGCAGATTTCTTGGTGTATGATCTAGCCCCTACTGGTGGAGATCCTAGGGATGCGTTAATAGAGCCTGGCAGCTCCAGTGGTTCATCTTAGTTACACCTGTGAGATTTTATAGAGGGATTTAATGTCTTATATATTACATTTTTATTGACTCTTTATTTGTACAGAAACCTTTGTTTGTAATAAAAAAAAGTCATTTATTTTTATGAAAAATGAGATCTTTTGAAATCTGGCTCAATATTTCATGCTATTGTCTTTTTGGAAATAGTATCAAAAATGAGGTTTCTGACATAAAATAGCAAATCGGGTCGAAATGGTAATCAACACTTTTGGTAGAGGCAATTTTGGAAATTCCAATCATTTTTGTGAGAATTCTTGCAATTGTTTTGAAATCTGTGCCATTAAAGGCAGTCTTGGGATTTGGTGAATTGAATGCAGAAACACTATTTTAGGGCAATTTTACTGTGTTAGCTGTACTCTTTCTGGGTTCTTGTGATCTTATGATTTGTTGCATTCTCTTTTGACGGTGTTTTTATCATCTCCTAATTGTTCTA
The DNA here is from genome assembly GCA_026545225.1 of Cornus controversa. Lineage (NCBI taxonomy): Eukaryota > Viridiplantae > Streptophyta > Magnoliopsida > Cornales > Cornaceae > Cornus > Cornus controversa. The sequence continues at coordinate 7,762,273 of CM048849.1, read as the reverse complement.
GAGCTCATTTCTTGGTTGTCCAATCTAAGTACAGAAGAGACAACATATTTTGATGGTTATTTTCTGATTTTTGTGATCTGATAAGAGATTTGAGGCTCATTGGGAGGATTTTTGAGGTGGGATTGATTGATGGAGTAGGAGGCAATTTGATGTTTTAGAGGTGTATCAAGATCTAGAGAGGGCTATTTTGGAGAGGCCTTGAGATTTATGATCTCTTATGTATTCAACCTGCATTACTCATGTAAAATACGTTATCCTTGCTACTTTAGAAGAAGAATTTTTTGATACATAGATATATTGTCAGTTAAATCAAAAGGATAATGTTTTCCCTTTTGTTTGCCCTCGTCCTTCAATTCCGAGAACATGAATTTGAACACTAACTGATTTATCCCTTACTTTCCTTGAATGTAAATCCTTCTCAAGGGTTGATTTTTGAAAGAAAAGGGTAAGTCTCAAAAAGAGGTGGTGGTTAGGTATCACTGAGACCAAAAAGGACAAAAAAAGGGTTCTTTCAACGAAAGATACTTTATGGGGAAAAATGTTTTTATTTTATTTTTGAGACTGAATCTGGGAGAAAGGATCTAGGCTGCCTACGTATCTCTAATAAATCAAGAATTAGGTTGTACGTAATTCAATATAGTTTGGTTTTGATTTGACTAGAACTCCGTGTATGACGGATTTTTGAAGGGAAAGATTCCCCTTGCTAAAAGCTAGGGGGATAGGTTTTGAAAGAGAATAAAGAAAAACTAGAGGTTCTTGGTTATGTCCAATTGATCATTCATAGTATCGCTTCACTGTATCAGTGTTAATGGTTTAGGAAAATTCATCTCCATCCATTTCTGTTAAAAAAAGTGCACCTCCTGTCATGACTTTCTTGACAGTGAATGGTCCTTCGTAGTTGGGGACAAAATTTCCTTTGGCTTCATCTTGGCATGCCAATATCTTTTTGAGAACCATATCACCTTCTTTGAATTTGAGGGGTTTTATTTCTTGTTAAATGCTCTGGCTATGCGACACTGGTTGAACTGACCATGAAAAATAGCTTTGAGCCGTTTCTCATCTATTAAGTAGAGTTAATCATATTGAGATTAAACCCATTCGGCATCTTTGAGTTGGGCTTCCATGAGAATTCTCATTGGGGAGATTTCTGTTTCCACAAGTAAGGCTGCTTCCATCCTATATACCAGTGAGTATGGAGTGGCTCTAGTTGAGGTACGAATCTAAGTTCGATAAGTCATAAGTGCAAATGAGAGCATTTTATGCCAGTCCTTATGTCTTTCAATCATTTTTCTGAGGATTTTCTTGAGGTTTTTGTTGGCAACTTCCACCACTCCATTCATTTGAGGGTGGTACACTATTTAAAAGTGGTGTGCTATCTTGAATTGTCTGCAAGTGGCTTGAATTTAGTCGTTCTTGATATTTTTGGCATTGTCAGAGACTATTGCTTTTGATAATCCGTACCGGTAAATGATATTATGTTTGATGAAATGATCCACCATTTTTTGGGAAATGTTTGAGAAAGAAACAGCTTTGACCCACTTGGTGAAGTAATCGATCATTACCAAGATGAATTTTTGGCCATTAGAAGCTGTAAAAGTCATAAGTTCGATGACATCCATTCCTAAAGATGAAAACAGCCAAGGAGAAACCATACAATGGAGCTTGATAGGGATAGCATGGATTTTATTAGCATGGCATTTATGACATCGGCAGACATACTCATAACAATCTCTTTCCATTGAAAGCCAATAGTATCCTGCCCAAAGGATTTTCTGAGATAGCAGTTGACCATTCATGGTGGGGCCATAAACTCCTTCGTGGATTTTTATCATGATTTTCTTGGCTTCACCAATGTTTATACATCTTAAAAGACCTTCTGGTGACTTCTTGTAAAGAGTGTTGCCGCAAAGGAAATATTGTAGAACCATTCTTCAGATGGTTTTCTTGTTTTCTTGAGTAATTCTTGATAGGTAGACTTGTTTATCCAAGAATTGTCTGATGTCATGGTACCATGGCTGACCATCTGGTTCTTCTTCAAGGAACATGCAATGGGCAGTATCATAGCATTCTTTGACCTTAATTGGGGGCAAATCTTCATCTTCCAAGATGCTTATCATAGATGAGAGTGTTGCAAATGCATCTGCAAAGTGGTTGGATGTTCTAGGAATGTTTCGAAACTCAATGTGCTTAACTTCTTGGAGATTCTTGGTGTGGCTTTAAAAATTCAATTTATATTTTATCACTCGCAATAGAACGAATCCTTGTAGGATGGGATTCTTGATTCGTGTGTGAGTGTGACTCAAAAATATATCAATTAAAAAATTTCACACTTCGCAATAGAACGAATTCCTTGCAGAATAGGGCTATCGAAAGGGGTATCGTACCTCAGGGATTATGGTCTAATGAGTTGGAATACGGAATTAATTCTAATTAAATTTAGAAGAAAAGAATTCTGATTTTTAAACTAAATTAATTGAAAAGGAAAATAAAATAAATCAAAGTAAGATAGATAATAAAGATAATATGAGAGAAATCTAGGGTGTTTGACTTCACCACTAACTCCACAATCAATGGTTAATTGAATCAACTATAGGGGAATTACATCATGCATAAGTGGTGTCGGTGGCTACAAGCTCACCTTCATCCGTCAAGAAGATAACATATGATTAAGGCTAAGCCATGGACTATCTTCGATTGGCATGGGCCATCTGCCTAACTACTCCAATCTAGGGTGCAGTATGATTCATCTTCTCTAGGCATAATCCATCAAAGCTCATAACAATATATTCAGTGATTACCATTGTGTAATAATCTCTCTCATGATCACAGAAAATAAAAGAGATTGAGTTCAACAACAACAACTAAATATCTAAGACAAGATAAGAAATCATTGAGATTGAATTTACAAGACTTTTATTGCTCAATTCTATAATAAGAATCCTCTGAATTACACAATCTATGCATTTATATAAAGGTCCCCAATAATTAAAAAAAATCAAACCATTGATGCTTTGTTAGGGCTACATCAAAACCCTAGTGGATGAACTAGCCGCTCATGGTAGAAGAAGAAGCTTCAACTGTTGAGGAAGAAGACATCATCTTTCTGAATTATGCGTATGACTTTGTTCTCCAATGGCTCTGCAATATGTGTCTGTTCTCTTCTCAGCCCTCTCAGACTCTCCAAGCTCTCTGTCTAATATCTTCTATCCAGCCTCCAAGTCTTCACTTTATTCCCCCAAGAGAATACACCAAAGTCCTAATCCAATTAGGAATAAATTAGGGTTTCCCGCAGCACTAATCAGGTGGGTTTTTCCTGCTGACTTCGGCCCAATTTTTGACCCACTAGAAGTCCGATTCATGGAATTTTTGTGAAATACAAAAGTGTGCAGAATCAAATTTTGTTCAACCTTACGTGAAAATAATGTCAATTTGAGGCTCAGAAATAAGACTTCTGGTCCATTTTCCAAAACGAGATTAAGACTGTATTATGCGCAAATTTGGGCTTCAGGCCCGAAACTTTCTTAAGCAGCTGTAATTCTCTTGGACCTCTTCCTTAGGCTGATTTGAGTTGAAATAAATAGTTGAGTGAATCTCCTTAATGTAGGCTTCATCTCACCATCTTGGATGTCTTCTTTAAAAGCCCAAAATCACGGTTTTAATTGAAATAATCATTAAGGCCCTGAAAATACAGAAAACACTAAAATAAAGTAAAATAACAAAATAATCTATCACTAAGAGAATAAAATACATAAGTTAAGAGGCTAGAATGCGTAACATTCAACGCCTATCAGTTCTAGAAGAAGGTGTCGGTCCCACAGAGACTATGTTGGAATAATATGCTAAAGATCGAAGGTTGTTTCTTATTTAACTAACAAACAAGTTTTGAGTTATTTGTTTAAACTACTTGAAAAATATAAATGACAATAAAATGACAAAGTTTGAGAAAAGGATAAAGGACTAGGGTCAGGACTTCACCACTAGCCTCATAACATATAAAACTTATAATAAACCGGGGAATTTATGCAAGTGTGTACTAGATGACACATTTGTCTTGTGACCTACAATGTCGTCGCCAAGAATATACATACACCTTAAAATACTATAGTCCATCTTCGATAAGCATAATCTCCCTACCTACCTACTTACCTAAATACCTAATTAACTAAGTGTGGTGAAATTACCGTCTCTAAGCATGGAATATGCAAATCTAGTTATGCATGATATAGTGAAAATTAGTACCAAGCCATCACTTGTAGTTCTTGTGGAAATATAAGTGTTTGAAGATCATGTGAAAAAATTAAACATTCTAAGACAAGAAAGATAAATCACAACACATGAACATACTGAATTTTTGTACTTATAGTAATTATAAGGCTCAAGGCTAGGTATATATATACAAAATTATATAAAACCCCAATTTACTACAATTAGAACATAGTTATAAGCTTGGTCTTTGTCCAAAACCTAGAGAAGGATTAGTTGATCATGTTGGGCTAGAGGCACTCCATAGACAAAGATGAATCCATGCTCAAAATGTTCTTCAATGCCTTACAAAGCCCTCTTTGAAGCTTTCCCTCTCTAGAACTTCACTCTCTCTTTCTAGAAATCAAAATATGCTCTCAAATATATCAAAATGGAATTGTTTGTATATATTACATATTTCATACATATACATCTGAATTTAGGCTAAAAAAATCACAAAAATTTTGTGGGAGGCTTCTTCTAGAAGGTTTTTGACAAGTGGCCAAGTGAGGAAAATATCTTGTGAAAATATCTTGTGGCAGGAATTTAAGATGCATTGAAATGGGCATTTCGATGCATTGAAATGGACTTGCTCTGGATTCCTTCAACTTCTTAGCTTTCGGCTCTAGTCTTAACACGCCCTTCACTTATCCTCAATGTAGACATCCAATTAAGCATGCTCGAATTTAGGAATACATTCATGAAATGCTAATGGAGTCATAATAAGCCATATTCTGGATTAGAGCCTGAAATAATCAAAAACATAAAATCACGTAAAAACAACACAATATGTGCTTCCATGGGATTAAAATACATAAGTAAAAGCACAAGAATGTATAATATTCAACACTTATCACACCCCCAAACTTAGATATAGCTAGTCCCATAGATGTACAAAAAGATTTAATTGAAGGCAACTACTCTACTTTCGCTTTCATGGGAAACGCAGTTGCATTTAGCGAATGCAACAAGCCTTTTAAACCATTAGACATGTCTAGTGGATGAGTGAAGTCTCAATGGGTTTAACATGCTTGTTATCCTCACAAAAATATGCAAAAATGATTTATTCGCTCCGTCATTAACTAGAAAATGATGATCACCCAATTTATTTTCAAATCAACAAATACAACAATCATTATGGAGCTATAAGGACATCAACAAATATATACCTTTAAAAACTAGAATTAGATAATAGTCCCCACATAATGGTTAGTTCGATACTAATACAAGTGCAAACCTTAAAATCCTCTTTGAAAAGTGAACATACATCCTTATGTGTGGCTTATTGTCGTAAATTGAGAATAAAGACAACATCCATCTTTAAAAGAAAATTTTTTCGAGCAAAATCACAAAAGCAAACGATTAATTTACAACATATTTACAAAAGCTTACGTACAAGTGGTTATGTAATGTCTAAGTCCTTTAGGCTTTCTAGTAAGTCTATGTAGCGAGCGTTGGGTCAATGACTCCCAAACCAGACAGTTTTAGGGCATTAGGTGAAGAGACACCCCTATGAACTTAATAATTTGAGCTTACAAATCTATGAACTTAAATGAGTCATTTGTTTCCTTATTGTTGCTCAGCTTTGCACACTTTTAGACGCGAACTCTCCATGCTTCCTGAGGCACAGAGGCCCGGTTTATTGAGTGAGAAGGTTTATTACAAGTTTTTTTTTCTTTTTTTACTGAATTAGAATGGCAACGGAAATCGTTCTCCATTTCAAAACTCTTTATATGACGTATACCCCACAATTAAAATGTACGTGTTCTTATTTGTGCCTTTAAGGACAAATTTAGGGCAAGAACTATATAATTATCAGAAACTGAATAAAAATGTAGACTATTCTAACACATTATTTTCAAAAGTTTGGTTATTTTAGGATGTCTAAGCTCCTAATTACATGATGCATTTATCTTTGACATTTATTGGGATATTACACCCTCAAAAGTAAGACATCATGGCAATCATGAAACAAAATTACAATATGTGCAAAAAAAAAAAAACTGTACAAGTGTATAAGTGTATCGTACTCCCAAACTTAAATTAAACATTGTCCACAATGTTGGAAAACAAAAAAAGTTAGAACAATGTTACCGGCGTGGGTGATGGGTTTCAAAAAGTCAAAACATCAACTACTGCAGGGTAGTGGGTACACGGGATACGTACCTGACAAGTGGGGTAATAAAACTTGCATAAGCAAGAACTACATACTAACTTAATATACACAAACTGTAAAAAAAAATAAAAAAAATGAATAGATAAATAAGATAAAAAATAATGTAATGCATAGACAAATAAAAAAAACTGCATATATTACATCAATTCAGAAAATTGTTAGTACAAATGACAGAATTTATGGAATATAAAAGGAATGCTTCACAAGCAACAAAATGGTTCCAACATGGCACGATACCAGTACTAGAATTGAAAAGAAAGAAAATACATCAATTGAAAATAAAACAGGAAAAGAAATAGGAAATCCTAAACTACGGCTGAGGTGGTGGCGATGTAGTAGAGGTGGAAGTAATATGAGAATCATGGGCAGCCCTAAGGAGACGTTCAATATGCTCTTGTCCCTCCATAAGAGCTATCATATTGGCACCTAGAGTGTCCAACCTCTAATCTATCACTTAGTGGTGCTCTATGGTGGCCTGGCGATGCTCAACAAAATCAACCTGGAGCTAGGCCAAATTAGCTATCAAACAAGTGATGCCAGTAGCGAGATACTCATAATCCTCCGCTCCCATGCCCGACATATCATCAGCCTCGGGCTCATCAGCTAAATCCTCCTCAGCTGGGGTGTCCATGTCCATGTCATCCCCCGTTGCCTCATCATCACTCTCATCGGGCTCGCACTTGGGCGCCATCCTGGGCAATGCAGTCATATGGGCCACCATCTTATGCCAACTTTAAAGTGTAAAGCATAGTTGTGGGTCCATGGTGATCTCAGTATCCTTAAACTAAAAAGTTGCCTTATTTAGGAAGGTGGTGATTAAATATGGAAATGACAATTTCATAGAGGTTGACTTCTTATTGGTCTTAGAAATGATCTGATCCTAGACTTTGTGAATTTGGCCCCAAATTATGGCTGAAATTGAGAACCAAATCCCAAGTACATAGCATAGAGTGCTTGTAAAAAATCTCCTTTACGCTCAGTGAAATGGCCAAAAGGGTGGGCATTCTTCTACAGAATGGTGTCCAAAAACCACCAATGTCGTGGGATGACCGACTTGCTCATGGCATTTTTGTTGGATTTCATGAAACGCCCATCACATATGTCCATCACCATCTTATAGAGGGTGAGATTCTAGGAAAGTTCTCGAAAGAGAAGTGATCCTCACCAGGGACAATGTCCTCAGGTTGCATGTGTGGCCACCCGATAACTTCAGCAATAGTGTCAATAGAAATAGCGAGTGCCTCACCATCGACACTCGTCCTCAAAAAACATGAGTCATTATAGTCGTACTTGAGGTTCATGTAGAACACCTCAACTAGCCTCGGGTACGCGACTGTAGCAGCCAGTGTCAATAGACTGAGAAAGTGGCAGTTCTGTAAGGCCTCTAATGACCATTGGGCATACAGATCATCCACAAAATTGGCTTCAACGATGAGATCCTAGGGCATGATCTCGCAGTTTTTCCATTTACCTCACGGTATGTCTCAAATTCTGCCTGTAGGAGCCTTGTTACGTACCATTGTCCTCAAAAGTGTTGTCTCGGGATTTTTATCAAATACTTGAGGTGCACAGAGTCTTGGCAGGCCTTTGGTGCTTCACAATCGTACAAAAAAAATTCACCCACTCCTCTATCAATGAAGTAACAATATCACCCAATCTCTTCAATCACAATAAATCAACCCTCAAAAAAAGGGAAATCACTATAACTCTTAACCTCTCACACTCAATATTACTAAATTGGAATCCATGTAAACTTTTACCTCCAAGTGTGCACAAGAAAAATCCATGGTGGATGTCCAATGTGTCTTCACCCTCAAAAATCTAAAAATTTGGTGAAGATGACTGATGATCATTTTGATGATGACAATGATGTTGGGGGTTTCAGCCAAGAAGGAGAGAGAGAATGAATCATGAGGAAGAGAGAAATTGAGAGGGAGAAGTGAGGGCTTTGAATTTTAAGTGACTGCATATACAGTCACGTAGCCAGGATTGATGCATCGAGATGCATATTTTGATGTATCGAAGTCACGATGCATCAAAGTTATTGTTTCGATGCATCGAAGTGGAGATGTATCAAACATATATCGAAATAAGGTGCAAAAATCACTGGATTTTGAATGGACAATTGGCCTTTAATTATCGATGCAGCGTTCATAAAATTTGATGCATCTAAGGATTGATGCATCGAAATGGCCTAGCACTGTGATGCTAAAAAATTACTAAGTATGGAAAAAATTAAGCTCAAGCATCCAAATCACACCTCAAACAATTAGATACATTCCTATTGGATATGAAGGGTCACATGGAACATAATAAGACCATTGGAAATGCCAATTTTACTATCTATGGTGAGACGTGAAAATGGATCAATCATCCACATATACAGGATCCGTCAATTCGACGATATCCACGTATTCCATTTGCATTTGACTATTCATGCTAGGTTTCACTCTTTTTTCGTTGACCTTTAAGAGCGTTCCGTCCTTGGTATCCTTTAACTTCACCGCTTCGTGGGGAGCAATGGAATTTATGATAAATGGACCGTCCCATTGGGAATAAAGTTTTTTGGGGAATAAGCAAAATCTAGAATTATAAAGCCAAACTTTTTAGCCCGGAGAGAGTGATTTGGCACATATATGACTGTTATGAAAGGCCTTGGTTTTTGCCATATGGATTTTTGCACTTTCGTACGCGTTATTCCATAATTCCTCCAATTTTGGAGCTTTCGGTTAGAGCTGACTAATTTTATGTCAAAATTAAATTTCTTTACAGCCTAGAAAGCTTTGTGCACAAGCTCAACTGGTAAGTGACAGGCTTTACCATATATAAGATGATAAGGTGACATTACCTATCAAGGTTTTATAAACTGTTCGGTATGCCCACAATGCGTCATTTCGACGTTGTGACCAATCCTTACGATTGGGGTGCACTATTTTCTCTAAAATGTGCTTAATTTTCCTGTTAGATAATTCTACTTGACCACACATTTGGGGGTGGTAAGGTGTAGCTACCTTGTGAGTGACAGAGTACTTGAGTAGCAAGGTTTGTAGGAACTAGTTACAAAAATGTTTGCCTCTGTCACTGATGATGGCTCGGGGCATACCAAAATGACTAAATATGTTCGTTTGACTAAACTTGACCACGACTACGTGATCATTGGTTCTGGTAGCCAAGGCCTCAACCCATTTAGATCCATAATCTATCGTTACGAGTATGAACTTGAAATCGGTGGATTGTGGAAGCAGGCCCATAAAGTCAATGCCCCAAACATCAAAGATATCAACAATCAGAATTAGCTACAAAGGCATCATATCTTTATGGGACATAGCTCGAGGCACTGACATCTCTCACACGAGCGATAGAATAAGTAAGTATCCTGATGCATGGTTGGCTAGAAGAAACCACATTGAACAATTTTGGAAGTGGTCTTCTGAGTAGTGAAATGACCTCCACATTCTAGTGTATGGCGGAAAGTAAGAATACTAGGATGGTCACTCTCAAGCAGACATCAATTGATGATTTGGTTGAGGCAATACTTGAAAAGGTGATGATCGTCCCAAAAATATGAACGTACTTGGGAGTAGAAGCGATCCTTTTCTTGTTTTGACCAATAGGATGGGATCTTCTCAGTTGCTAGAAAATTAACGATGTTAGCATACCATGAAAGTTTCTCTTGAGTGATCTCAAAGAGTTGCTTATCAGGGAAGGATTTGTAGACTGGAATTAGATCTTGATGGCACTCTATGGGAATCCGAGATAAATGATTAGCAACCCCATTCTCGGTACCCTTTTTGTCTCAGATCTCAAAATCAAACTCTTGCAATAAGAGTATCCGTCAGATCAACTGGGGTTTTGTATCCTCTTTAGCTAATAAATTCCTTAGGGTAGCATGATAAGAGAAGACAATTACTTTGGACCCAAAAAGGTATGATCTAAATTTATCCAAAGCATAGACTACAGCAAGTAATTTCTTTTTCGTTGTGGTATAATTCATTTGAGAATTGAAAAGGGATTTTCTTGTGTAGTAAATACGTGTGGCAACATGTCTACACATTTCCCTACGACTGCGCCCATAGTATAGTCAGATGCGTCACACATTACCTCAAATGGGAGAGCCTAATTTGGAGGGAGAAGAATTGGAGCAGTTAATAGAAGTGTGTGGAGAGTCTCAAAGGACTTAAGGCATGCTTCATCAAAGTTGAATGAAGTATCTTTCTTAAGAAGTTGACATAAAGGTTAATATATCTTGCTAAAGTCTTTGATAAAATGATGGTAAAATCCCTCATGGCTAAGGTGTAAGGACTGTGAACAATTTTGGCCGGTCTCTCTTTTTCATCATTTTTAGCCATAAATGTATTTTAAATGATGTTATTGATGTTTCGAGAGTGAAAAACATGTTTGAAAACATGTTATGAGATTTTTGAAAGTTTTTGAAATATTTAGAGAAGTTTGAGTTTTTGGTCAAATCGGGACCTGGGACGCGGTCCAGGTGGGCCCAAGAATCCAAAATTTTTTAAAAATAATTATTTTTGAGTTTGGCTTAGATGACATGTTTAATGAGCTAAGGAAGTGATTTTGAGGCCGCAGGAGTGTTCAAAATTGAAAACGGAGCCCAAGAAGGTACGTTAAGTGGCCCGAGGGGCATTTTGGTCTTTTAATAGCTTTAGGGCTTTAAAGGGTCATTTCAGCTGAGATATTTCATATCTCACATCTCATGCCTACCTGCTCTCTCTCTATTATTTCTCCCTTTACCTTCTTTCAAACTTTTGAAGGCTTGAGTCTTGGATTCGGGATTTGTCGAAGAAAGGAAGTGCATAGGGGACGACAAAGGCTTCTGTTTGAACCAAACATCTCCATATTTCGGAAAGGAAGACCTCATTAGAAGTTTTGCAAATATCTTCAAAGGTCTTCAAATTTGAGGTAGGGGTTCTTCTTCTCTCTTATGTATCGATTCTAGGGTTTTGGTTGAGTTGGAGAGTTAGAGGATGAGGTTGCATGTAGGTGAGATGGGTGACGGGGCTGAATTTTGACTTCTCTCTTTTCCTATGATTTTACATGATATCTAGTTGCATATTATGAGATATGTGTTGCATTGTGAATATACATGTGTTATGTAAGATATGAGAGCATGTTATATATATTCAGATAAAAGAATGAATTTTAAATGCTTGTTTAGATTGTGATATGTATATGATGTTGGAGAACCTAGGTAAATCATGGTAAATTATATATATGTTTAGCTAAGCGTTATTTTTGGTATGCATATGTGCCATTATATATTGGTGCAGTAGTAGGAATGCATACTAAGTATGATTATTGTATTGGCGAGCATTCGAAAAGCATGATTATGATGTGCTAAGTGTTATATATGTGCATATGTGATTTATATGCATGATTAGACATATACGTGATTATATGTGGGTTTATATGAGTTAAATGTGTGCTACATATATATAAAAAATGTGTGCGTTGGTGAAGCATAATTAAAATGTGCTTAAGTGAGATTTATGAGCAGATGTGAATGGTGTGCTAGATTTTACATGTATAGTGGAATATATGTGTGGCTCAGTGGAGATGAAATGTATGCTATGTTCCCTTATAACTAGCTTATGCATTATGTAGCATGAATCTTAGATACTTGATTCATATATGTCCGAAATACATGTATGGGGCCGTTATGAGAAGAAAGGGGAAATGTGGGAGAGTAACCTATTCACCTTGGAGTATGTGATGACTCAGTGAAAATCTTAAAATGATTCAATCACCTCGGAGTATATGAGGACTCGGTGATAAACTATCCAATTAATCACCTTGGAGTATGTGATGACTCGGTGATAATCCAATTAATCACCTTGGAGTATGTGATGACTCGGTGATGATCCATTTAATCACCTTGGAGTATGTGATGACTCGATAATAAACTATCTAACCACCTTGGAGTATGTGATGAGTCGGTGATTAATTCCAAAACCAAATAATCACCTTGGAGTATGTGGTGACTCGATGGCAGTGTTGGGATTATGTGAAAAGTGTCTCAGTCGCATGATTGGTTGAGAATCATGTTAGGGTATCGGGTTAAGTTCGAGAGAGAGACAAGTTTGTGAATTTTCTTATATTTTCTATTGTGAAACATGCTATATGTTTAGCTCATTCTTATATATGCGTTGCTTGTGAATAAACATAATATATGTTGGATGTTTATTACTTCTAAGCATGTTGTATGGATTAAATGCATCTTAATTGCATTTGAAATTTGCTAATTGATGAGTAGGAGGCGGGGTGGTTGATTTATATTATTTATGTAAATGTTTTGTCATATATGTTCTATATACATATTGGTGCTGGATGTTTACTGCTTTCAAGCATGTTACAAATGATTTTAAAAATCATGTGTAGCTGACTTATATGTTCATATGTGCTATATTTGTCATATGCGTTGTTGGTTCATGTATGCTAGGTGGAACATGATTTAAATATTGTAATATATTTAAATGTGTATATTTTTGAGAATATGTGAGGATCGACATGCTGCAGCGGTGATAGTATGGTTTGATATACCTTGTTGGGCCTTTGAGCTCACCCTCTCAGGTTTTGCAGGTATTATTGATGATATGGAGTCAGTTAGGGACTAATAGTACCGGTAGTAGAGGTGGTGGTTAAATTCCTTAGAATTTAAGTTATGTCCAGGATATTGAATAGATGTTGTACATTTGGATTAAATGTATTAGACATTTTATGATGAGGAGATTTCTCCCAGTTGTACATTTCATTTGATGTATGTATATGAGACGGACATTCAGGGACTGAGTCATATGTCGATTGTTTTTATGCATGTTGTAGGAATGATGGGGGAACACGTGCCCAAAAGTGTCCATTTTGAATTTAAGATGTGAATGTTGGGGGGACACGTGCCCGAAAGTGTCCATTTAGAATGTATACAATTGAAGTGGATTGTATAATTAGGTTATGAACATTGTGAGAGGTTGATCTCACGGAGTTCATGCCTCGGTTCTCAGGACCCAGGAATCGGGGCGTGACAGAAGCTTTTGGGTTGAGCCAGCCAACTTCATGTCGAAATTGAACTTCTTAATAGCCCAAAAGGTTTTGTACTCTAGCTTAACCGGTAAGTGGCATGCCTTACCATACACAAGACGGTACGGTGACATGCCAATCGGGGTTTTATAAGCAATATGGTACGCCCACAATGCGTCATTGAGACGTTGGGACCAATCCTTGCGATCAGAGCGCACTGTTTTTTCAAGAATGAACTTAATTTCTCTATTAGATACTTCTACTTGACCACTTATTTGCGGGTGGTAAGCTATAGCAACCTTGTGAGTGACAAAGTATTTGAGCAGCATGGTTCGAAGGGACCGATTGCAAAAATGTTTAGCCCCATCACTGATGATGGCCCAAGGCGTACCCAAACGATTAAAAATGTTCACTCGAATGAACTTGACCATAACTGTGTGATCATTGGTTCTGGTAGCCACAACCTCAACCCATTTATATACGTAATCTACCGCTACAAGTATGAATTCAAAATTGGCAGATTTTGGGAAAGGGCCTATAAAGTCAATACCCCAGACATCGAAGATATTGACGATTAAGATCGGGTTCAAGGGAATCATATCTTTATGGGACATAGCGCCGAGGCGCTAACATCGCTCACAAGAGCGGCAGAATAAATATGCGTCCCGATGCGTGGTGGGCCAGAAAAAACTGCATTGAAGAATTTTGGAAGCAATTTTCTGAGCACTAAAATGACCTCCGCATTCCATTGTGTGACAGAAAGTAAGAATACTAAGACTCTCACTCTCTGGCACACACCGGTGGATGATTTGGTCGGGACAATACTTAAATAGATAGCGATCGTCCTAAAAATACGAATGCATTTGGGAGTAGAAACGATCCTTTTCCTGGTTGGACCAAGAGGGTGGAGTCTTTCTGGTAACTTGGAAATTGACTATGTCAACATACCAGGGTTTCTCATGAGTGACTTCAAACTGTTGCTCATCCGAGAAGGACTCGCTAATTGGAATTTGGTCATTATGGCACTCCACAAGGATCCTAGATAAATGGTTGGTGACCACATTCTCCGTACCCTTTTTATCCCAGATCTCAAAATTAAACTCCTGTAATAGGAATATCTATCTGATCAACCGGGGTTTAGTGTCCCTCTTTGCCAATAAATGCCAAAGAGCGGCAGGATCTGAGAAGACAATAACCTTGGACCCTAAGAGATAGGATCTAAATTTGTCCAAGGCATAGACAATTGCAAGCAACTCCTTTTCCGTAGTTGTATAATTCAATTGGGCTTCGGAAAGGGATTTACTTGCATAATAAATCACATGTGGCAACTTGTCTACACGTTGCCCTAGGACCGCATCCATAGCAAAATCAGATACATCACACATGACTTCAAATGGGAGAGCCCAATTTGGAGGGAGTAGAATTGGAGCAGTTGATAAAAATGTGCGGAGTAATTCAAAATATTTAAGGCATGCTTCATCAAAGCAAAAAGGGGTATCCTTCTCAAGAAGTTGGCACAAGGGTCGAGATATCTTACTAAAGTCCTTAATGAAACGGTGATAGAAACCCGTATGGCCAAGGAATGAACGAATGCCCCACACCAAAGAAGATGGAGGAAGTTTAGATATGAGTTCTACCTTGGCTCTATCAACCTCAATACCTCGTTTGGACACAATTTGCCTAAGTACATTCCTTCTTAAACCATAAAATGGCTCTTTTCCCAGGTAAGAATGAGGTTCGTGTCCTTACAACGCTTGAGTACAAGTGTAAGATTTTGAAGGCATGAATCAAAAGAAGGTCCAAAGACTGAAAAGTCATCTATGAACACTTCAAGGCATTTCTCCATTATAGTAGAGAAGATGGACATCATACACCGTTGAAAAGTCACCGGTGCATTGCATAACCCAAAGGGCATGCGTTTATGAGCAAATGTTCCGAATGGACATGTAAAGGTGGTTTTTTCTTGGTCTTGTGGGTCTACTGCCACTTGATTATATCCTAAATATCCATCTAAAAAGTAGTAGAAACTTTGTGCAGCAAGCCGCTCTAGGATTTGATCAATGAATGGGAGTGGAAAATGGTCCTTCCTAGTTGAGGAGTTGAGCTTCCTATAGTCAATACACACTTGCCACCCTATGGTGGTGCGCTGAGGAACTAATTCTACTTGCTCGTTTGGAAGCACGGTGATACCGAATTTCTTTGGTACCACTTGAGTGAAGCTTACCCACTTACTATCTGAGATGGGGTATATAATACTAGCATCTAATAGCTCGATAATTTCTTTCATCACTACCTCTTTCATGTTCGGGTTTAACCTACGTTGCGTCTTATGTGAGGTACTCCCATCATTTTCCAAATATATGCAGTGCATACAAATGGAAGGGTCAATGCCTTTTAAGTCAGCAACGGTCCATCCTATGGCTCCTTTATGTTCTTTTAAGACCATTATGATTGAACATTCTTGGTTATGAGTTAGATTTGAAGTTATGATGACCGGTAGAGTGTCACTTGGTTCAAGAAAAACATATTTGAGATTAGAAGGTAAAGACTTAAGTTCAAGTTATTGGGGAGACACAAGAGATAGAGTTGGAGGAGTACTTGAAAGAGCAGGGAGAGGCTCAATTGGTGTCTTCCACATGGGAAAGTCATTAATGGCATTGGCATCGAGCATTAGATTTACATCCTCAATGGATTGTTCAATGTCAAAGTCCTCAAAATTGAATTGACTCAAACATGCCTCAAGCAGATCTTTCGACAAGACTTGGGGAAGCATCTCTTCCACAAGCTCATCCACATCCAAAAAAAAGCAGTCGCTTTCGTCATTGGAGGTGTGGTGGGATGCATTGAAGATATTCAGTCTAACAGTCATATTCCGAAAGGAGATATCTATAACCCCGGTACGACAATTAACGCAAGCGTTAGCTGTGGCCAAGAATGGGCGATCTAGAATGATTGGAATATGCTTTGTAGGATCTTGGATAGGTTCGGTATCAAGGACGATGAAGTCCATCGGAAAGTAAAATTTGTCCACTTTGATGAGAACATCCTCAATTATCCCACGTGGTTGCCTCACTGAACGGTCGGCAAGTTGTAACACAATTGTGGTCGGCTTAAACTCTCCTAGCACTAATTTCTCATAAACCAAGTAAGGAAGTATGTTAACACTTGCTCCCAAGTCAAAGAGGGCTCTTTCAAATTCATGGTCACCAATGACACATGAGATTGTTGGAGCACCCGGATCCTTGAACTTTAGAAGGGTGTTATTTTGGAGAATTGAACTCACTTGCTCAGTTAATTGGATTTTCTTAGGAACTTGGCTCCTAGATTTATGATTTTGGGTGCATAAGTCCTTAAGAAATTTAGCATAGGAGGGAATTTATTTTATAGCATCAAGAAGAGGAAGATTGATTTTCACTTGCTTGAAGATTTCTATCATATCTTGCAATTTCTCTCCTTATTTCCCAAATTGAGTTGGTTCCCTTAATCTTTAAGGAAAGGGAATAGGAGGTTCATATGAAGCTGCTTGAATTAGAATCGCTAAGAATTTAGCTTCAATGATCTTCTCCTTTCTTTTTTCTTTTGGGTTATTAGAGAGCTCTTTTGGATTTTATTGGAAGGTCTTTTGGATTAAAAATGGGATTGTTTGGATTTATTGGGCACTCACATTCTTTCTCTCTTATCTTGTCAACTGAATTTTCTAGCACTCTACCACTCCTTAGAGTAGTAATTGATTGAGCTTGTTCTTTGTTGAACTTAAAGAAATGAGAAACATCATCAATTACTTGAACTCCATTCGGATTTGCCACTGTTTGGCTAGGCAACTTTCCACCCTCTCTACGATTCATTACATTAGCTAACTGTCCCAATTGGGATTCTATTTTTGCAATAGATTATGAGTGGGCATTGATCTTTTGAGTATTACTTTCGATATTGCCTAAAGCTACCAAAACCTTTTCCTCAAAACTTGGGTTTCGAGAAGGTGGTTGATTGGGAGTGTAGTAAAAACTTGAATTTGAATTGGGTTGATAAGGTCTAGGTTAGAATTGAGATGGACCATCCTGTCCAAGTGACCCCTGAGGTCCTTGATATTGGCCTTGGTTCCCATATTGGAATTGATTTTGATCTCTCCATCCGAGAGTATAAGAGTTTTGGTATGACACTTGGCCCGGCCTAGAGTAAAGTGCATTTTCTTACCCTTGTAAAAATTCAGGGTATTGCCCCGTAGGAGGGCAATCTTTTATATAATGTGAAGGACTAGAGCAGAATGAACACACATCATATGTGGGATGAAGGGTAGGATTATGAATAGTAAGATTGGGGAAAGAAGAAGAAGTAGAAGAACCGGCCAACATAACTTGATCCAATTTATTTTTTAAGGCTTCTATCTTCCTATTTGTTGCTTGCTCCTTACGTATTTCAAAAATACTTTCAGTTCGGGCGTTAAAAGGAGTGACTACCTTATTTTTCCTTTTATTGGAAGAATGAGTAGACAAATTTTCGCTCAAGTCCTCAAAGAGTATCCATGCTTCATCAGGGCTTTTTAGAAAGAATTTACCTCCACAACTAGCATCAATCATTTGTTTGTAGGGCTCCCCTAAACCATCATAAAATCCTTGCACCAGTTACCATTTGAGAATAGCATGGTGTGGGTAAGACCTCAAAAGATCCTTCATCCTTTCCCAAGTTTCATGAAAAGCTTCTCCCTCCCTTTGAGAAAAAACAATGATAGCTCTTCGCGTATCATTAGTCTTTCCCATTGGGAAGTATTTCTTTAGAAACTCCCATTGCATTTCTGCCCAAGAGTTAATGGAATTTGGCTCTAAGAAATTAAACCATTGTTTGGCTTTATCCTTAAGCGAGAAGGGAAAAAGATGAAGTCTTAAGTTATCCTCCGCTTGTGCATTCAACTGTAAAGTTAAACACACTTCTAAGAATTCATCACTATATTTATAAGGATCTTGGTTTGGAAGCCCATGAAAACAACTAAGAAGATTAATTGTTGAGGATTTGATTTCAAAATTGTTCCTCCTCGCATTCAGAAAACGAATACAAGAAGGAGATGCATAGGTAGATGGAACATAAAAATCTCGAAGAATCTGACCGCCCAATGTGGGTGGTAAGATTAGATTTTGCTGAATATTTTGGTTGTCATTATTTGCCATGGTTTTTCTCCTATGTTCTCTAAACAATATAAGGTCCTTAGGAATGCTACTATGTTGTCTAAGAGTTCATTCAAGTTCAAGGTCACACGGCAACAAGGATAATGACAAGGATCTCCTACTTTGCATATGAATAAACCAAAAACTTTAAACTATATGCAAAAATAAAATTTTAAATTTCTACGTGCAAGAAAGTTCAGTACTCTACTCACAAGGATCCAAGCTTAAGTCTTGATGCCTCAATTAGACAAGTACCTACAATAAAACACTTAAGAAATAAAGATAAAGATACTTACAAATATAGCATATAAAGAATGAGTTAAATTAAACTTTAAACTACACTCAATCCTCTAATTTAGCGATTTAACCGTAGTCCCCGCCAGTGGTGCCAAAAATTGTTATGTGCGATTGCGCTACTTACAATTTATAAATTTACCACTCACAATGAACGAATCCTTGAATGATAGGGCTCCACAGAGACTACGTAGGTATAACTCGCTAAGGGTTAAGGGTTGGTTCTTGTTTAAATCACAACCAGATATGTTGGTTGTTTTCTTACTCTACTTTGAAAGCATAAAAGTAATTTAAATACAAAGGTTGAAAGAAGAATAAAGGACTAGGGTTAGACTTCCCCGCTAACCTCGTAGTATGTCACACTTATAATAAATTGGGAGAATTCATGCAAATGTGTACTAATGACGCGTTGACAAGTCCCACCTATAATGACGTCGCCAAGAGAATACTCACACCTTAATATACTATAATCCATCTTCAAAAAGTGTGATCTTCCTAATTACCAAGCCTACTTGTAGTGAAATCATCGTCACTTGATTTCCCTACCTACCTACTTACCTAATTGAAGCGAAATCACCATCTCTAAGCATAGACTATGCAAATCTAGTTATGCATGTTATAGTGAAAACTAGTCTCAAGCCATCACTTGTAGTCCTTGTGAAACTTACAAGTGTTTGAAGATCATGTGAGGAATTTAAGCATTCTAAGACAAGAAGATAATTCACAACACATGAACATGAAGAAATTGTAAACTTATATATATATAAGGCTCAAGGCAAGAGACATGTATACAAAATACATAAAAATTCCCAATTCAATAAAGTTAAAACATATTTACAAAGTTAGGGTTTGTCAAAACCCTAGAGAAGGATTAGTTGATCATGGTAGGCTGGAAGCATTCCATAGACAGAGATGATCCTATGCTCAAAATGATCTTCAAGGCCTTATAAAGCCCTCTTTGAAGCTTTCCCTCTCTAGATCTTCACTTTCTCTATCTAGAATTCTAAAATGTGCTCTCTCTTACAAGAATTGTGTGTGTTTTTTTTATTACATATTCTCTAGCTATATAACTAATCTGAGGCTCAAAATATCATAGAAATTCCGTGCAATGCTTTATCCAAGAAAAATTAGATAAGTGGCAAGTGGAGAAAATATCTGCAAAAAAATATCTTCAGCAGGTTCGAGCGATGCATTGAAGTAGGCACTTCGATGCATCGAAGTAGGGACTCCAATGCGTCGATCTTCCTTTTTCTGCATACCTTCAACTTTCTAACTTTTCGACTCCGGTCTTGACACGCCATTCACTATTCCTTGATGTAGACTTTTCATGGAGTATGGTAGGAAATAGGAATGCATTATTCAACTGATAAAGGAGTCGAATTACGCCACATTCTGAGTTTGAACCTGAAATTTTCAAAAGCATAAAAGCACGTAAAAACTATACAATATGTGCAGCTATGGGATCAAAATACATAAGTAAAGGCACAATAATGTATAACATTCAATGCTTATCAGGGTGCATTATTAACTGTCAATTCTTAATAGCATTTGTCATGTGCACAATTCTGAATTCAAGGCTAAAATTTGATGAGAGCGTGTTAGATATATCATTTCCTATCTCGTTAAGTACCTACTGAACTTAGATTGAAGTTGCATATGATTTTAAGTACTTGATCTCTAAATCAGCCATTGAATAGTTGCTGCAATAACATGTGATCACTTTTAGTGTGAAATTTCTTGAAGTTTGAGTTAAGATTGTCTCCAGTAAGTGTATCTCAATTGTTACCACCTATTTTGCTGGTTTCAAGCTATATTGAAGTCCATTACAATTTCTTGACATATGGAGCTCATCCTTGAAGCCTTTATTGTAGCAGTTGCACTTAGAGATCTTTACATGCTTAAGTTTTGAATGTATTTTCAGATTTTGAGAACTTAAGCTACATTGCTGCACATTTCTTTTGTATTCATTGAATTGTAATCTCATTTACTACTTGTAGTCCAAGCATAGGTCTACTCTGGGCAGCAGAAGTGACTATGAGTTTGGTGAGACATAACTCAAGCTTAGGAAAGCTTGACTTGGGTTAGAACTAAGTGATTGTGGTGAGTTTGGTAAGTGTGCTTCTGGCCTAGGGAGGTTGTGAACTAGGGAGAGAGATAGAGTCACTATGTGGTGAGTTAGGTTAGTGAGAGAGTGACTAGCGAGTTGTTGTACTATCCTTTCAGACATAGTGGAGCTAAGTTTTGGTTTGACAACCAAAGAGGATATTTTCCCACTTTGAAGTTTTACCTCTATAAATCTTTGTGTCATATGCTTATGCTTTATGTTTTCATAATTCATCAAACAAACCACATTTGACTTAAAGAACTTGAAAGGAATTAGACAGAACATATTCACCCCTCTCCCTCTAGGTTCTTCAAGGGTTTTCAATTTTTAATTTAGAGGGTGTTTGAATTTTTTAAATGGGATGGATCAAATCAGTTGTCCCATCCCATTTTAGCTTGCAGCAACTAAACATGTCATAATACATATGTATAGCCTCAACTTTTTATAATTGTATCATTCCAAACAATACGGTATATGTATAAACAAGTAAATGAAACAACTTACCGTATTTACCATGAACCAATTTTGGAATCCAAATAACTGTATTTTGACATTACTGGTGGGAACCAATTGGAAAGGATTTTTGTCCAGCCACACCTTTCTCTCTCTCTCTCTCTCTTTTTCTAACCACCTACACTCTTTCCACCACCTCGGTGGCTTTCTCCACTAAAACCCATTAGTGGAGAATCTTTCCAACAAAATAGGAAAAAATTGTTAAGATTGACAACAATGATCAGCTTCGAATGGGGCAAAACCATCACTCAAATTTACAAAAACAACTTAATACCATCTCATGAACCTTTATCCTTATAAATCCAACATTGTGGGTTGCGCGGTGTGGTAGTGGTTACGAAAGTTAGATTTAGAACTTAGAGGGGGGTGATTAGGTTTACTCACTTTTTGCTTAATCTTTCAAATTATCCAATTTTAAGTCCAATTTAAAATCAAAGCAATCCCACAAAGCAAGTAAATAAAATAAAGTACAGTGAAGTAAAGAATGCACCAGATATACGTGGAAATCCCAGATCAGGAAAAAATCACAAGTGAGACTTTGTAACCTTGGAGAAGCAAATCCACTATCGTCGAAGCAAAGTACAACATACACTGTCCCAGACTCACACCCACTCCACTCTGATAAGAACTCTGATGCGGAACATTTCAAGCTTACAATTGCGACTACCTCATCCAATTGTTGTAGATTCCCGACTAACGTCAAAATCCTCTCAAGGGTTACTAGAAAAATACGAACACTCAGCAAGTATTCTATCTCCTTCATAACCCGATCTTCTTCTTCTTCACTAACGAAACAATTGTCGAAGAAACCAATCCACTAAGTTAATTACAAAGAAATCTTCAATGCAGTTTTCGAACAGCTAATCAAACAAATAAAGAACACTCTAAATCACTCTGTGAAATATGTGTGTGTGCTATCATTTGTTTAGAAAAATATCTCAATTATTTCTCTCTCTAAAAATATAAATTTTTGTTCTGTGGAAGCATAATGAGATAGAAACCATATGAGAGTTTTACAGAGATTCAAAACCCTAATTTTTCTTGGAAAACAAGTTAAAAACCAATAGGAAACAACTCCCCACGTTTTAGTAAAGTTCTGGGTCAAATTCAGGTCAAAATAAGACTTTACAGGACAAAATTTGCCAATACAGAAGCATGGACCGGTCTGGCTAATACTTGGACCGATCCAGACTCTTGTCAATACGAATTTTGGGTCCTGAGGCCTCTTGGACCAGACCAGCTAATATTTGAACCCGTCCAACCTTGAAAGATGCCTGATTTTGTTTAAAAGCCCCTTTTTTCAAGGTCAAAACCTCTCGGTTTGAAATATATCACACCCCAAAATTCGACTCCCAGAGATCGAGGGTGATTAGGTCATAAACCCACGCTTTTAATCACAATTATTCTAAACTTGCCGAAGTCTCCTACAAGGGACACTTGGGTTCAACTCTCAATCATCATTCTTATAACACAGGGGAAGCTTTACAATCTTACCATGGGCACCTAAGTAGAACACATGAATTTTCAATACTCAACAATGCATTTTAAGCTCACATTCAGGTTTTGATCGGCTGATGGATGCCCCACTAGCTGACTGAAACATGGGCAATCCATTGACTAGCTACCCTTTGGTTTTGGTCAGTTGAAGGATGCCTTTCGGTTGGCTGAAAGGGTTTTTCGGTCGGCCGAAACAAGTACCTGCAGAGTCTGTAATTGCAAACATTCGGTATCACACCATTTCGGTCGGTTAATGGCTCAAACTCTCCAGAACCTATTTTCTCTTGTTTTCAATTCTCAATTCATCCCCCACAAGGTTCATAACTCAAAGGGATCATTCTATACATTCATACAACTCATTTTACTAACTCATTCACAACCATTCTCACAAGTGATACATGTGAAAAATAAACATAAATAAAGAATTATCATTTAAACATTTAGCATTCTATCATGCTCAAAACCATGTTTATAATGTATGAAATCATAAGTCATGAACAACACATGCTTAAAAATCGTATTTAAACATATCAAACCATGAAGCATAGGCAATACATCTTCTCAAAAAATAAATGGTCTTTACATATTTTTCACATGCATATAGTCCATAATCTGAACATGCATTCAAATAAAGCAATAACAAGTCTTTAAATGAAACCAAAATCCGCTCCACGCCAATACGCTATTAGGGAGACTCCATCACTTCATTTTCATTTCATGACAAGAGTTAATCCTAATAAGATGAGCAACCACACGCTCAGTAGGAATGTTTAAAACATAATTCTACAAGTCTCGTGAATACCACGTAAACATACATTTACATTTAATCATGTTAAGCAAATATCAATATAACACAACCATATCATAAGCAAAGTGTAATGCAACATGATATGCACAACTCCCTCATCCTCTCCACACATCCATTAGTCTCCGATTCCCTTAGACAACAAACCCACCTAACGAGGGTTACCTTTATCGGAATGCCTTATGAGGGTTACCTTTACCAAAATACCTCATTACTAACCAACCTAGGAGGGTACCTTTACTAGAATACATCGCTGCTTTACCGAGTAGATTTCACCGTCCGATCAACTCACCACCCTCGCCATACACTTCCCAATGAATGAACGTGGATTTCAAAATGTTCATAATAAATGTACACTTGTAATTCAGGCAAACATAACATTTATTCATCATATGCTTGCATAATTTCATATAAACACCATATATATACACATTGAACATTTTCCACATCTTTCACATTTCATATGATTCACATATTGGCATTTAAACCATAAATTTCACTTAAGCATGCCTTCAAAATAATTTATCAAACGCATAGGTGTCACCTTCACACATATATATATAAAAACATAATATTTCTTCATTATTCAATCTCAACATGCTTACATAATCCTCTAAGGCATTCTATAAATATGCAATTACATCATTTAACATTAATAACACATTTAATGGCACAATTAAACATGCTTTCATATTAAATAAATCTAATTATACCTACATAACCAATTGGTTGCCTTAACAACCAATATACTCATTAAAAAACCTCGAATTATATAGGTTAGGTATCCCTACCTCAATTTTGAAGAGCTTCCAAATGTTTTTCCAATTCTTTCAAAAATTAACTTTCTCCAAAATTGATTCCGGATGGATCAAACTCGAGCCCTTAGTGCGTAGACCATTTCTCTCTTCTTCAGTAAACTCCAATTATGAGCCTAAGTCCCTCAAAATCAATAGAGAAGGGAAGAAGAAGATGTTACTATATATAGATATATGTATAATGCTCCATTCGACTGAGGAGAATGAGAAATGAGGGTTGGAAATTCTCTCTTGCTATTTATAGAATTTAAACTACACTTATTTATAAAAATGCCACTACATTTTCACTAAACCTTTTCGGGTTCAGTTTTTGAGTTTCGTATCTCTGATTGACATGAAATCGATTCCGTAGCGCATCAAATATTTTACTTAAGCTACTCGCCAAATCTGAAGTCATTATGACCATTTCTCTTGCTATTGGACCCAAAAAAGTCAACTTTTATCAAATGTTCTAAAATATTTCCCAAACCTTAAATAAGCTCTCTAAACATTTATTTTACATTTAAAACACATATATAATCATTTAAATCATTTATATGCATTTAAATCAAAATAAAAAGAAAATCGACCGAAAATGATCACCGTTCTTACAACCTACCCAACTTAAAAGGATTTTGTCCCCGAAATTAGACTATACCTGAAGGAATCAAGTCTAAATACTTAGAAATAACTTCATGCTCTTGCTCCCAAGTAGCCTCCTCAACATTATAATGATGCCACAAAACCTTGACCAATGGAATGGTCTTACCCTTCAGAACTTGTTATTTAACATCAAGAATCTGAACTAATCTCTCCTCATAGGTGACATCCTCGTCTACCTCAACATCTACTTAACTTACAACATGAGTTGGATCAAGTTCATATTTCCTCAACATCGTGATGTGGAATACAAACATTTTTTCAACTGTAGTGGCAAGGCCAATCTGTAAGCTACCTCATTGACAAACTCAAGGATCTCAAATGGTCCAATGTATCTCAGCGATAACTTGCCACCTCCACCCAAAATGCATCAATCCTTTCCGTGGTGAAACCTTAAGAAATAGATTGTCCCCCACCTCAAAGGACAACAGTCTTCTCCTCTGATCGGCATAGCTCTTTTGTCGACTCTGAGCTATCACCAATCGCTGCCTAATCAACTTAATCTTTTCAGTAGTCTCATGCACAATATCCTACCCTAAGGTTGTGGTCTCACCCACCTCAATCCAACAAACTGGATATCTACAAGGTCTACCATACAATGCCTCAAATGGTGTCATCTCAATACTGGCCTGATAACTATTATTATACGCAAACTCCATAAGTTACAAATGGTCCTCCCTACTACCGTCAAAGTCCAAGATACAAGCATGAAATATATCCTCTAATATCTGAATAGTACGCTCCGACTATCTGTTAGTCTGAGGATAAAATGTTATGATAAAATGCAACTCTGTATCCAACATCGTCTGGAATCCCTACTAGAATCTTGAAGTAAATCATGGATCCTTATCCAATATAATGGATACTGAAATCCCATATAATCTCACAATCTCCTCCACATATTGCTTACTAAGCTTCCTCACATCATCAGTCGATCTCATAGGCAATAAGTGAGCTATTTTGGTCAATATGTCCACAATAACCTAAACTGTATCATTATCTTTGTTTGACCTCGGAACACTTGTCACAAAATCTATGGTAATATGTTCCCATTTCCACTTCGCCACTGGTAATGGTTGCAAAAACCCAACTAGCTTTTGATGTTCCATCTTTACTTGTTTACAAGTAAAGCATCTCGCCACAAATTGTGCCATGTCCTTCTTCATACCCCGCCACCAAAATTGGTGTCTCATATTGTGATACATTTTTGCCCTACCGAGATGGACTGCAAAACGAGAATGATGGAATTTTGTAATACACATCACGACAATTAGAAAGAACTACTATAAATCCTCTAAATTGTAGACCCCCATTAGAATGCAAGGTTCAATCTCTCACTATCGTACCACCAATAATATGTGAGTGAATAGCCTCCAACTCACTATCCCTCTTTTATTCCTCAATCACCTTACTCAAAAGCATACGTTGAGCTACCAAGCTAAACAATGTAGTTGGTTATCCATCACTGAAACACAATCCCAACTCTGAAATATCTTCCATCATTTTTTATTCCCGAATGACTATGCTAGCTAGAGTCATAGGAGACTTTCTGCTCAATGCATCCGCAAATTCCCCGAATGGTATTGTAAATCAAAGTTGTAGTCCTCCATGTACTTAACCTATTGCCTCTGTCTTATGTTCAAGTCCTTTTGGGACAAAGGCACTTGAGACTTTTGTGATCCGAATACACCTCGAATCACTCACCATATAAGCAGTGTCTGAATCCTTTTAAAGCAAAGATCACCGCCTCTAGCTCTAGGTCATGCGTAAGATAGTTATTCTCGTGAGTAGTTAACTGTCTAGACTCGTAAGCAACTACTACGTCACATTGCATCAACACACAACCTAGCCCGCTCCCCGAAGCATCACAATAAATGATATACCCCAAACTACGCTTGGGTATCACCAAAATATGAGCTGTAGTTAACCGCTTCTTCAATTAACGAAAAGCTAACTCACATATTTTATTCCACACAAACTTCATACCCTTACGAGTGAGTTATGTCATAGAAGCTGCAATACTAAAGAAGTCCTTTACAAACCATCTATAGTAACCCGCCAAACCAAGAAAACTCCGAATCTCAAAAACACTCTTCAGACTCCCCCAACTCATTACGACCTCAATCTTATATGGATCAACTAATACTCCACCTACAGAAACAACATGCCCAAAGAATTTCACCTCTTGAAGCCAAAACTTGCACTTTTCATACTTGGCGTATAATCAGTGCTCTCTAAGGATTTGCAAAACAGTCCTCAAATGTAACTCATACCCCTCCTCCGAAGATAATTACACAAGTATATCATCCACAAACACTACCATAAAGGTATCAAGGTACTCATTGAATGCGCTATTCATCAAATCTATAAATGTCGCTGGTGTATTAGTCAAATTGAATGGCATTACAAGGAATTCATAGTGTCTATACCGCATATGGAAATATATTTTTTGGGTATCCTCATCTTTCATCCATAATTGATAATAACCCGACCTTAAATCAATTTTTGAGAAGTAGTGAGCTCCTTTCAATTGATCAAATAAGTCATTTATCCTCGGTAAAGGATACTTGTTCTTAATTGTCACATGATTCAACTTTTAATAATCAATGCACAATCTCAAAACACCATCTTTTTTCTCAGTAAACAACACCGGTGCTCCCCATGGTGATGCACTTGGTCTAATAAAGCCTTTAGTTTTTAAATCATCCAATTGACGTTTTAATTCCACCAACTCCGTCGATGTCATCCTATATAGTGCCATAGAAATAGGCATCGAACCGGGTATAAGATCAATGCCAAACTCTACCTTTCTCTTGGGAAACAAATTTGTCAAATCCTCCAGAAATATATCTGCAAACTCACATACCACCACCGGAGACATCTCCCTCGGCATCTTCTCTCCCTCGGCTAATATACTAGACAAGATAAACTGTGTAACTTACGACTACTAATGTTATAACATGGAGAAATGTAGGAATTACTCTGATCCCCAACAAAACAAAAGCAATCACACTCGGGCATACAAATCATCACTCTCCCTCTAAAATAATCAATTGTAACATGAAACTCCAATAATCAATCCATCTCTAGGATGATATCAAAACTACTCATATCCAGGAGAATGAAATCAAACTCAAGTGTCCTCTTGGCTATCTCAATAGCACATCCCCGGTACACTCTATTAAAGATCACTGTACTGTTCACTAGCGTATCAACACAAACTGGTCTGCCCAATGGACAAAATCTCTAGCCCTAGTGCCCGTGCAAATAATGTAGCAATAAATGAATAAGATGCACCTGAATCAATGAATACATGTGTCCAAGACTGTACACTAGCAGTATACCTCTAACCACTGAAGGTCCTACTGAGGTGTCTGCGGGTGTCACTGCATATACCCTGCCCTATGCTCTCTGATTCTGTGCTCCATTAGCCCAAAAATTTAACTATTGTGTGAGGAGACAATGCTATATAGCCCGACTGTGCAATCATTGTCTAAGCCGGCCTCTGCTGAGCACTCTGTCAAACCTTAACATTCCCACTCTACTGTGGGCACTCCCTCCTCATGTGCCCTTGCTGTCCACAACCAAATCTTGTCACCGTGCTAGGCTGAAGCATAGGACAATTTGTCTTGAGATGTCCGGGTTGCTAACATTGGTAACACACCCTCTTTGGTCTAGCAGATGTCAAAGGCAAGGGAATGGTAGGTGTAGAATACGTCATAGGCTTTCCCACTGAACCTACTCTATAAGAACAACCACCTTTGAATTTCTTCCTTGTATGCCCTTCTGATGCTATTGTCAAAGCCTTGTTTTGCCTCAATGTCTCTCTCTTCTCTTGCCTAACTCTCACTTTAGCTTCTGCCATCAAGGCCTTCTCTACTGCCTCGACATACACTTTTAATCCCAAAATGGTGAAATCCATTGACGAACCTCCACGTCTTCTCTTCCTCATCTGTTACTACTTCGGGTATGAAACGTGAAAGGGAAATGAATTTGTTCTCATATTCTGTGATGGTCATCCCATCATGAACCAAGTCCTCAAGCTCCTTTCTCAAAGCCCTTCTCTTTAGTTTAGAAAAGTAATGTTCAAGGAATAGAGTCTTGAACTCTTCCCATGGTATTGTCTCAATATCGTATCAATCACTCACTGACTTCCACCAAAGTTCTGCTCCACCCGAAAACAAGTATGTAGCAAGAATCACTTTCATGCCATCATTGGGTGTGGACATCATTTTCAAGTGTTTTCCACTTGCTCCAACCAATTATCCGCTATCAATGGATCAGAATTCCCCTCAAAACTTGGAGGCATCAACTTCTTAAAATAAGTGATGAATTTGAACCTCCTTTCAACCTACCCTCTTCTGGTTGTAGTACCAGTTGTTGTACCTCATTAGCGGCTGGCCTCACAAAGTCACGGAGAGCCACAGTCATGTTATTAATCAAACAATCCCCCTCAGGTACCTCACCCCCAACTAGTTTTCCTCTACGTCTTGGTGACATATCTCTATATATTCGAGACATAGGTCAACACAACAAGTTATCTCATGCTATATGTTCAACATGATCAAATAACTACATAATATAACAATATGTTATCACATTCATACGTAATATTTAGACATGTTTCTCAACACACATTTAATCACATAAATATGTTATCACCTCAACACATAACATATAAACATGTTATCTGTCATGCCCCGATTCCCGAGTTCTGAGAACCGAGGTGTGAATTCCATGAGATCACCCTCACGATATAACTATCACCTGATCATACAATATCAATTTCTTATTATTTTTAAGAAAATTGGGCATCACCCATTTGAAATGAATCAGATCCTGATATGTCATTCATACTTTAAATTCAAAATGGACACTTATAGGCACGTGTCCCCCCATCATTCACATCTATAATTTCATAATGGACACTTTTGGGCATGTGTCCCCATAACATTTATATCTTAAATTCAAAATGGACACTTCTGGGCACGTGTCCCCCCAGCATTCCTACAATATGCATAATACAATCAAAAATATGTCTCAGTCCTTGAATGCCCGTCTCATATACATACATCAAATGAAATGTACAACTGGAATAAATTACCTAACATAAAATGTCCAGTTACATTTAATCCAACTGTACAACATCTATCCAACATCCTCGACATACATTAAAATTCTAAGGAATTTAATCACTACCTCTGCAACCAATACTATCAGTCCCCAACTGACTCTGTGTCATCAGCAATACCTACAAAACCTGGGAGGGGGTGAGCTCAAAGGCCCAACAAGGTATGTGGAACCATACTATCAGTGCTGCAGCAGGTCGATCTTCACATATTCTCAAAAATATACGTGCACTTAAATATATCACAATACTTAATGTCATGCTCCTCCTAGCATACATGAACCAATAATGCATATGGCTACTCTAGCACATATGAACATACTAAATCCACTACACGTAATTTATGAAAATCATTCACAACATGTTCAAAAGTAATAAACATCCAATATCAATATGTATAGAAAACATATATGAATTAAAATACTTACATAAACAATGTAAATCAAATACCACATCACCTACTCAACAAGTAACAAATCTCAAATGCAATGTACATGCATTTAAACAGTATAACATGCTTAACAGATAACCACATAAGCATAAGATGCAACTCTCCATCTCTTAGTTTCGCCTGATACCCTACATGACTTGGACCACTCCGACAGATCGTGTGACCTAGGACACCTCCTATAATAAGTGCATGACATTGGACGTACTCCGACAGTGTCACGCCTCATAGGCA
Source organism: Cornus controversa (assembly GCA_026545225.1). NCBI lineage: Eukaryota > Viridiplantae > Streptophyta > Magnoliopsida > Cornales > Cornaceae > Cornus > Cornus controversa. Next base: position 7,731,187 of record CM048849.1, on the reverse strand, counting down.
ATGTTTTGGTTTGCCTTATGGTGATTGAACAGCTCCGACAGTCACCACTATGGACATACTCTGATAACAAGCGCATGACATTGGACATACTCCGACAGTGTCACGCCTCATAGGCAATATTTTGGTTTGCCTTTCGGTGAGTGGGCATACTCCGACAGTTCACCGAATATGGATAAAAATCCGACAAGCGCATGATTTGGGCTTACTCCGATAGATCATGCTTCCATACTCCTTCCTGTGTCCTCACAATTTCACCCAATATGTATTTAGAACATATAAAACCAAGCATTTTAACTTATGCTCACCTCAATGCACTAGCTTATTTTAAAAGTACGTAGCCTGCATTTCTCCCTCCAAAACCCACACATAATCACGTATGTGTCATTTCCCTCCCATATATGCAATATGGATGCATATATATATATATATATATATATATATAGCATATTATTTTCATACATTAATCCATTCTTATCAATACTAAAAAGAAGTATCTAACATGCTTCTCATCACATTCCAACACATAGCGCATACATGTTCAAAACCCGCATAATACCTCATATATGCCAACAACCTCAACCTGGCACATTTTTATCATGCTATAACCAATGCATACATTCGATATATATAAATCTAGCATGCATTTCATGCTCACATTTTCACATATAAACACATATATGTCACATCCTGCATAAAATCATATACGCACATATACTAGCACAGATAGAATCATGTTATCACTCCAAGCATGCATTTACTACAAACAACTGGCATGCATTCCAATCACTATATATATATATATATATATATATATATATATATATGTTCTATCATTCATATATGTAACGAGAATATATATAACACTTAGCATATTTCATGCTTTTCAAATACCCTTCAATGTTATAATCAATTTAGCATGCATTTCTACTACTGCACCAAATATATAATCACATATATATTTACATATACTCAACTCATGCATAAAAATCACATATGCATACAAGGCAACATCTAGCTAAAAATACATATATGATTTAGCATACTTTATATGGCTCAATCCATAAATATGCATATAACATTGCAAATCAGCATCTAAATTTGACAATGCTCTCATCCTCCAAACCCACATATATATATATACACACACATATATATATATATCCTCACATCCCATGTATATATAATATCCGCATTTATATATATATATATGCACATATATATACAAACACCACATATGATCAAATAAAGAACATATGTAAAATTAATCAACATAATTAAAATATACGTAGGAGATAGAGGCAAGAATCAACTTGCCTTAGATCCTACTTTTATTGTGCCCATGCCTGCAAAGCGGTCCTTTTCCTTGTCCGGTCTAGTACTGTGCCAAACCCCACGCCAACAATCCACTAAACCACTTCCTTTCCTTTTACTTCCCATGTTTGGCCTAATTTTAATTAGGCAAACTCAATCCCATAATTATGCAAATTGGTAGCCCAATAATTAGGCCCAATCCAATTAGGTAGCCCAAGACCATAACATCAGCCCATGCAACTAAGAATAGACCCAACTCATCATCAACCCAACTTCAATTTCCCATTCAAATTTCAGGTCCAATAAACTAGCCCAGACCATGAATCCATCAATGCACCATGGCTGAAGCAAGCTGCCGGCCACCATGCCCAAAATCGTGAGCCACCATCACCATAAACCACCTTCTTCCACTCACAGCACCACCATCGTGCACTAGTCACAGTTGCCAAGAAGGAACCCAACACTAAACCGAACCAAAGAGAGCCCACCAAGCTGGATACATGGCTGCCAAATCAGCCGCCATACCCATCATCAACCTTAGTCACACCACCATCACAACCTAGAATACCCATCATGAACAACCGCTAGTCGAGCCAACTGAAATCGTGCCATGAAAGCCCCCAAAGCTGAGAGTCCACCTACGCGCCACTACCGGAGCACCGTTACGGGTAGCCAAAACCACCTGTGAACCACCATACACAACCGAGCCTCACCCCGAGACTCAACCGAGAACTACAGCCATGGAAGTCCAACCAAACCGTGATCAAAGGTGAATCAAACAGCCCCCAACCTAGCCACCCTCCTGCTGCCAAATAGCCCCCTCCGGCACCACCATGCGCACCCTCAACCTCTACAAACTAGCCACTACCAAACCCAAAAGAGAGCACCCGAATGGTCCCTGCAACCAGCCGACCGAACCCACTAGTCGAAGACCCACTACCTGCTACCAACACCATGGCTGACCACCGTCATGCCCACCTCCGGCCACCCTCTTCTGCCGGAGCATCCTCGGAAGCTCAGTTGAGCCTCCTTCTCTCTTTCGACTGAACTCTCTCTCTCTAGAACACCTCTCGATTTCTCTCTCTTCCTTTCCTCTTTTTCTTCTTCTTTTCTTTCTTTTTCTCTCCTCTCAGCCGACCACTCACTTGGTCCTCTTCTTTGAATCTTCTCCTACACACTACGTATCCACAACAAACCTCAACCACATAAATATATATATATATAAATATTATATATATCTACAACATCATCACATGGGCATATTATTATGTATACACATCACCACATACATTCTTGCCCCTCCACATACACAAAATTGTAAATGTGTATCTTCATTTATCCATAATCACATATATATACAATTTCCCATATCCTCAATCAATATATATATATATATATATATATGTGTGTGTGTGTGTGTGTGTGTGTATGTGTATTCTCTCGTCCTTCCAGAATTAAATAATTCAGAAAAAAATTAATTCCGGTCCAAAAATCACTCGAAACCAGTCAAAATAATTTGGGTTATTACATTATCACATAAGCAGGCTTACATTTTAACACATAACACATATCGGATAACATATTGTTATAACATAAACACTTAACATGTTTATCATGTAAGCACCTTTCACATGCACATAAGTTTCTAATTAACTATGTCATGTCCATACGCATTTCTAGGTTATCAAGCTCAAAGGTTCTAACCTATTCTAAATCCACACATGATCTGTCCATTACCCGTCGCCCCCAGGTATTCAAACTAGTACTCTCATACAAAGTTGTCACGCCCTGAAATTTGACTCTCAGAGATTGAGGGAGATTAGGTCATAAACCCAGGCTCCTAATCACAATTATTCTAAACTTTCCCAAGTCACTTACATAGAACACTTGGGTTCAACTCTCAATCATCATTTTTATAACACAGCAGAAGCTTTACAATCTCACCATGGGCCCCTAAGTAGAACACATGAATTCTCAACACTCAACAATGCATTTTAAGCTCACATTCAGGTTTAGTTGGTTGTTGGATGCCCCACCAGCTGACTGAAACCTGGGCAATCCATCAACTGGCTACCCTTCAGTTTTGGTTAGTTGAAGGATGCCTTTCGGATGACTAAAAGGTTGTGTCAATCTTTAATTGCAAACATCCGGTATCTCACCATTTCGGTCACCTGATGGGAGTTTCAACTACCTGAAAATCTCCAAAACCTATTTTCCCCTGTTTTCAATTCTTATTTCATCCCCCCACAAGGGTCATAACTCAAAGCGATCATTCTATACATGCATACACCTCATTTTACTCATTCACAACCATTTTCACAAGTTTATACATGTAAAAAATAAACATAAATGAAGAATCATTACTTAAACATTTATCATTCTATCATGCTCAAAACCATGCTTATCATGTATGAAATCGTAAGTAATGAACAACACATGCTTAAAAATCGTATATAAACATATCAAACTATGAAGTATAGGCAATACATGTTCTCAAAACATAAATGGTCTTTACATGTTTTTCACATACATATAGTCCACAATCCAGACATGCATTCAAATAAAGCAATAACAAATCTTTAAATGAAATTGAAATTTGCCCCACGCCAATACACTATTGGGGAGACTCCATCACTTCCTTTCCAATTCCTGAAAATAGTTAATCCTCATGGGATGAGCAACCACACGCTTAGTAAGAATGTCTAAAACACAATTTCACAAGTCCTGTGAATACCACGTAAACATAAATTTGTATTTAATCTTGTTAAGCAAATATCCATATAACACAACCATATCATAAGCAAAGTGTAATGTAACATGATATGCGCAACTCCCTCATCCTCTCAACACATCCATTGGTCACCAATTCCCTTGGACAACCAATCCCACCTAATGAGGGTTACCTTTACTGGAATGCCTCATGAAGGTTACATTTATCGGAATACCTCATGAGGGTTACCTTTATTGGAATACCTCGCCATTTTACCGAGTGAATTTCTGATAACCTCACCACCCTCACTATACACTTTCCAATTAATGAACGTGAATTTCAAAATGTTCATAATAAACAAACATATGTAATTCAAGTAAACGTAGCATTTATTCATCATGCTTGCGTTATTTCATATAAACACCACATGCATACACATTGAACATTTTTCACATCTTTCACATTTCATATGATTCACATATTGGCATTTAAACCATAAATTTTACTTAAGCATGACACCAAAATAATTTATCAAACACATAGGTTTCACCTTCACATATATCTATAAAAACACATTATTTCTTCATAATTCAATCTCAACATGCTTACATAATCCTCTAAGTCATTTATAAACATGCAATTACATCATTTAACATTAATAAGACATTAATGGCACAATTGAGAATGCTTTAATATTGAAAAATATCTAATTATACTCACATAACCAATTGGTTGCCTTAATAACCAATATACTCACAAAAAAAAACTCAGATTCTATAGGTTAGGCATCCCTACCTCAATTTGGGAGAGCTTCCAAATAATTTCCTCAATTCTTCCAAAAATCAAATTTCTCCAAAATTGATTCCGGATAAATCAAACTCCAATTATGGACCTAAGCCCCTCAAAATCAAAGAAGAATAGAAGAAGAAGATGTTGCTATATATAGATATATGTATAATGCTCCATTCAACTGAGGAGAGTGAGAAATGTGGGTTGGAAATTCTCTCTTGCTATTTATAGAATTTAACCTACACTTATTTACAAAAATGCCATTACATTTCCACTAAACCTTCCCGGGCTCAGTTTTTCAGTTTCGTAACTTTGATTGACATGAAATCAATTCTGTAGTGTGTCAAATATTTTAATTAAGTTACTTGTCAAATCTGAAGTCATTCTGACACTTTTGAATTTTCTGGGCCCATAAGGCCCGCGTTCTGGGTCAACTGGACCCGAAAAAGTCAACTTTTGCCAAATGATCCAAAAACTTTCTCAAACCTAAAATAAGTTCTCTAAACATATATTTTATATTTAAAACACATATATAATCATTTAAATCATTTATATGTATTTAAATGAAAATATAAAAAAAAATTGGCCAAAAATGATCACGGTTCTTACAAAATATATATTAGTTTACCTGGACTACGTGACTCTCATATGTGATTAACAATGTCCTCATGCATTTGGGACCATCTCGAAACTTCAATCAATCGAATTCTTGTTCAAACCCTTGATGGCTTCTACCGATGATTCAAGCTTCATTCTTTGACGAAGCCTTGCATGGTGGGTGTAGAACTTCATGTTCACTGTGAGACTTCAATTACATGATCAACGATAAGAATATAACTTCAAAGATTACAACTCGACCATGTTTGGTTTTGACACCAAAAATTTCCAATTACAAAAATATACATCACAATCTCCTCATTTGGCAATTTTATGACAAAATCAATGTAGACAATTATAACCTAACCACTAGAAAAATTAGATTATAACATATCCCTAATACAAAGAAATATATCTTGAAGAACTTAGAGAATTGTGAGCAAGCTTTCAACCTTTCTGTGTAGTGTCTGCCAAACCTGTAAAATCTACACATCATGCAAACAATACTACCTATGAAAACTTAATCAAGAAAAATATAATGATATAAAATCATCTCCAAACTCTCCCTTAATCATATAACCATATCACAAAAAAATATGTCTCCTCCTTTGTATATATTTCCTATGTCTCCCCCTTTATAGTATTAAGTCTCCTCCTTTTTGGAACAAATTGATAAAGTAAGAAAAATGAGAACTGATGAAGCAAAAATCCACCTCGAACTGGTTAAACGTCAACCTGTAAAAAGGACAAGAGAAGGGTAATCGAGAGGGCACCAGCGCGGTGCCGGCCGACTACGCTCCGACGATCAAGTCAGAAATTGAAAGGGCTTTTTAAAGCTGTAAATGAAGTCAAAGGGTATTAATTACGTACCTTGGTATATGGACCCTCTCTATATTTATAGTAGTCAAATGGGAACGTGTCCTAGTAGGAGACTGACTCTTCAGTTCCCCAGATTTATCTAGAGATAGAAAAGTCCTGGTCAAAGCATACCTCTTGTCCACATCACCTTAATCTCAACTTTCACATCATACGTTTCACAATTGGAGTCAAATACTCTATCAAATGCCCCATGTTCATGAGGGTTGCTCGTCGAACCTTAGGAACACCTTGGCTGGCCTGTTGGGCTGTAAAAATGGACCCGGAACTAAGTAATTTTGCTGGATCTCCATCTTGGCCTGTGGAATTAACTCAAACCTATTAAACTCCTAGGTTGGCCAACTTGGGCTGGACTTTGGGGACTGGCTCCGACCAGGCCTAGTGGCCGGTCTACGTTGTGTGAGGTTTTTCTCTCTACTTTTTGTGAGACTTTACATTTTTGTGAGATTTCCCTCGCTTGCAGCTAGATGAGGATGAGGAGTTTGACCCTTGATGCCCCTCTTTTTTATTGTAATTTTTTTCTTTCGTAGCATCTTTTCGTCTACAATCTTGTAATCATTTTCTCGATTAATGAAAAGTTATTTGCTTTCTCACTGAGGTGTCCTCTGGTTTAAAAAAATTTTATGGCATAATCCTGCAAAAAAAAAACTTTACGCAATGGACTCACCTTGTTATTGGGTAAAATTCCCTTGAGCGGGTTGTGCCCTATAGGGTCAATTGATCGTGTTCTTGGAATTTACTTATTCCGTCTTTTTCATTAAAGATCCTCTTTAGAGGCGTCCCTCTATGGGGTTCTTTGACAATGTTCTCAAGATCAATCCATCCCGCCTTTTTCGGTAAAGGCCCTCTTTAGAGGTGTGCCCTCGTGGGGTTGTTTTAACAATGTTCTCAGAAATAATTTAATCCCGCCTTTTTCATTACAGGCCCTCTGCAGAGGTGTGCCCCCGTGGAGTTGTTTGACAATGTTATCAGAATTAATTCATCATGCCTTTTTCATTAAAAGCTCTCTTTAGAGGTGTACCCTCGTGGGATTGTTTGACAATATTCTCAGAATTAATTCATCCCACCTTTTTCATTAAAGGCCTTCTTTAGAGGTGTACCCTCGTGGGGTTTCTTGACAATGTTCTTGAAATTAATTCATCCCGTCTTTTTCATTAAAGGCCCTCTTTAGAGATGTACCCTCGTGGGGTTGTTTGACAATGTTCTTGGAATTAATTCATCCCATCTTTTTCATTAAAGGGCCTCTTTAAAGGTGTACCCTCGTGGGGTTTCTTGATAATGTTCTCGAAATTAATTCATCCCGCCTTTTTCATTAAAGGCCCTCTTTAGAGGTGTACCCTCGTGAGATTTCTTGATAATGTTCTCGAAATTAATTCATCCCGCCTTTTTCATTAAAGGCCCTCTTTAGAGGCCAGAACATCTATATATATCTTATGTATGGTTCACCATGTAAACAAATGGGCATTAGCATACAAGTTTTCTGATATAATCTAAAACCATGACATACATATACGTTCAAGTTCTCATATATATCAGGTACATGCAAATGGGATTCATGGACATGTGGCGGGTCATCAAATACTAAAGGAATTATTGATAATTTTGGTGCTTATTTTGCTACTATTCATTTTCTTTACATGAGTGAAAATTGTCAAGCACCACATTTGACAAATTACTGCTTAATAGGCATGAGAAATCGGCACATCAGATTGTGCTCATATGTTTAATGGGTTTCCTTTCTAATATTGACACACGACCATTAATGGATATTGGGTTGCAGGAGCTTGTAAGATTAGACCATGGACATTGTTAATTCTCCTTAATGACGTGTTGATCTAGTAGTAACTATGATGAATCCAGTAGTGTTGTAATGTGATAATGTATAAACCCAGCAGTGCTGGTTCTCACGACCAATGTGAAGCACGTCGTTGCCACTGTAGGAAGCGATGGGTTGGTTTTTCCTTGGGTCGATTGGGACCTCGGGTTGACTGATGAGGTTAAAAACAAACACATATATGCCTTGTATGTTGAAATCTACTACTAATAGAATGAATCATTGAACTGATATCCATATATATATATATATATATATATATATATAAGCATACCAGATTTGAGAGTCGAGATATATACTTCTGTGCACTCCCATGGCTTCCCCCTTCATTTCGACAACGGAATGCCTAGATCAAATGTTAAAGCAGCAACCGAATGGTTTTGCTCTGACTTGAGTTCATGCCCGATTACCACAGACTTCACCACCATTTCTCAATCGGATGCCATCAAAGATTAACTGTGGCTGTGCTACATGCCCAATTATGTGTACCACAACAACCGGAATTTTTTTTTTCCAACAGTCGAGATTAATCGTCGGGGCCTTGTAGCCCATGAAACTAGCATAATCAACTACCCTACCAGCATAATCACTGATGGCAGTCGGGTTACGGCCGTTGCTGGCCGTAGCAGGGCACTGTGGTTGGGTGGTTTTTGATGGTTGCAACTTGGTATTTTTGGGTTAACCTGCTGTGATGCTCCATAAGAGAAACTTTTTGACACCAACACTCATTCTAAGGATTCTCTAGGGCTGGAAGACTCACAAAAATAGTGTGGCTAAGACGGGAGACTCAATTTCTTGAAGAAACTAATGGTGTTCCCACAGACGGTGCCAACTGATGAAGCAAAAATCCACCCCAAACTAGTCAAACGTCAACTTGTAAAAAGGACAAGAGAAGGGTAATCGAGAAAGCATCGGTGCGGTGCCAGCCGACTACACTCATACAATCAAGTTAGAAATCAGAAGGGCTTTTTAAAGCTGTAAAGGAACTCAAAGGGTATTAATTGCGTGTCTTGGTATATAGCAATCAAATGAGGGGTGTCCTAGTAGGAGACTGACTCTTCAGTTTCCCAGATTTATCTAGAGATAGAAAAGTCCTGATCAAAGCATACCTTTTGTCCACGTCACCTTAATCTCAACTTCCACATCATACGTTTCACAATTGGAGTCAAATACTCTATCAAGAACAAGAGAGAACAAATTATGACATGATTAAGTGAAAAATAACCTCCAAAAAGATATATCATATAAATCTAAAAATTATGAAGGGTTACACATAGACAAAATATAGAAAGCATAGATCATAACATGTTTAAGCAAATTAAAATATAGAACATACCAAATTCAAGCACCAAATCTAGACACAAATAGAGCTAACTATTCAAAGTCTATCAAATCATAAACTAGGTCTAAACCACCAAGACCTAATCCTCATCCTCCTCATTATCATGAGGTCCAAAAACTAGATATCAACATCTATCACAAAGATGTCCTTGGACATGTAACTCCATCTATTGGACTTTGCATCAAAGTTCACAAAAGTATGAACCAAACACAAATATGATATCCATAAGATAAATATGTTATCTAATAAAAAATACCATGAGTATTTAAAAATAAACAACTCTAAGTAATAAACCTAGTAAACAGATAAACTAGTTCGAATAATCAAAGCATCAAAGCCGAAAAACTAGTTATCATCAGTTATGTAGGAGAAGGAATGATGTCCATTTGCAAATATACATTGGGTTCTCATAAAGCTCGAATCATTATCCTATATAGGTGATTTATCAAGATTTGTCCTCAAATATTACCACCTATTAAGATCAAGAATACGAATTACTTAAGCCATAACAGTTGTATTCACCACAATTATAATGTCAAACACTGTGGTTGTAAAAGAAAAAAAATCGATATAAAAATATGACATCCAAATCACATAAGGACTCCTAATCAAAGTCTTTCAAATCAACATTCCTTTCACTTTTAAAAGCACTTCCCTTAGCTTTTAGAGACCTAATTATGAAACTTACAATGAATGAAAATATAAACAAGGTCACAAGCTCCATTAAAGAATTTTTTCAAACACTTGGAGTGCAACCTTTGAAAACACAAGCTTCAATGAAACTTTGTTAATTCATTCTCCCAAAATCAACCCAAATACTTCAAAGATCAATCCCTTCCACCAATTCAACTCAAAATCAATCACAAATATCAATTAAAATGATGCAATATATCAAGCACAAGGTATAATGGGAGTTGAGGGAAAGTGAGGAAAATATGGAGAGAAATGCACATAAAGAGAGGGTACACACATTATGACACAAATGCTCACATGCACCATGTTAATGTGCTGGCCGATCCACTGTGGACTGGTCCATCCTTCACCTTGAACCTATCCAAGGTGGTTCAGTTGGTCTATTGACCAAGTTTGACCATCTTTGACCCTTTTTGCAATTTTTTGGGAAAAAATTCCTAAAAATTTGGAAAATTAGGAATATATTTTTGGGATTTTATTTATGTGAAAATAAAAAAATATAACAATCATATAACCATTAAAACCATTTTTTCACATAAAATAACAATGAGTTTTAAAATTTCTGAAAAAAATTCAAGAAAATTTATAAATGCACAATTTTAAAATTCATAAATTTGCCAACAAAATTTATCATTAAATTAATAATCATGGCCTAATTTTCAATACACAAATATTTATAAAAATTTAAAAATTCATCTAATAAATCAATGTGTGTGTGTGCAATCCAACATCATCAAAAATTAATCAAATTCATTTGATTCATCTTCTAAAACACATTAGATGTTAAGCAAATAAAACCACACATGATCAAATTATTTTTCATTGAATTTTATTCTTTTTTTTATTTTTCTAAGACTGTTGCTTTAACGCTTATAGGCAGCCAGCTATTTTCTCAAAATAACTTCTTTAAAAGATACCCCATTGGAGATTTATGTCGTAGTGGTAGCTTCGAACATATCTCGAAGGTAGCCTTTTTCTTTTGTCTTAGATTTTCAGCAACTTTCATCATTTTTTTATGTTGAATAAAAAATAGAATCTTTTCTTTTCATTTTTTTCATTGATCATTTAAGCCTTCAATGTTACTTATACAATATACTCTAGTCAACTTCACTTAGTTTTCAACCAATTCTCTTAGAGTTAGACTAGTGCGCAAATTGTATGGACTCAAAAGCTTCATCTCTAAAAGAAATAAATACAGCACATTAGTTATCAATGTCTAGATCATAAACTTAAGTACTTCATCCACTGATAAACTACGTGTCCCAATCATGCATTCACATATCAAAGTGAACTTAAACAAAAATATAGAGAATTCACATTATTTTATAAAAAAATATGATTTTAACATTCACATGATTATTATAAAAATAATTAAAACCTAACCTAATCTAACAGATTTGGTCCAATGAAAAACAAATAATGAACATAAGCTCAGTTCATGACCATAAAAGTCCTAATGACCTAGTTAGGGGGTTTTGCATCCAAAGACTTATTCGAAATAAATTCCATAGTATCAACAGGCACAAACTTCTCCAAATCTTCCTTTCTCATCCAAATTATTTTGATATGCAATCTATCAAGAATATGACGTGGAGAAATAAAAATATTTTTTTTCTTATTTGAATTTTTTTTAGCTTGAGAATTTTTGAATTTGTTCCAATAATATGGCTTCCTATCATGATCCCTATTCTTAGCAAAATAAGTATGCACATGAAAATCAGAATTAGAATATTTTATCTTCTTATAACAATAGTGTTGACTATGTCCATTATTACCATAAAAAGTACAATGAAGCACATTGGACAGAACATTAGCACGCATAGACTCAACTTGAAGCTTAAGTTTGGGTGCAGGCAAATTCAAGTTCTTGGCTTTAACAAAGACAGTCTTACCCTTAGATGATGACCCAACAAAACCTAGTCTACTCTTATCTCCTACAGGCTTACCAACACTAATCATGCTATCAAGCTTAATTTGACCAAATATAAATGCAATCAATTTCTCTTGTGATTTTTTCAATTTAGGCTCAAGAAAATCAATTCTAGCAACAAGAGAATCTCTAGTAGAAATAGCTTGACTTACCTCGCTTTCGAGAAACTTGACTTTACTTTGAAGATTTTGAATATCAAGTTTGTTTTCTTCAATCAACTTCAATTGCTCTTCATTCTCTTTCTTCAAAGTTTCTTTTTCAATTTTCACCTTATTCTGGAAGTTTTGATTGACAACTTGTTTATCATCAATCAATTGTTGTTTCTGCTCATTCTCTTTCTTCAATGTTATTCTCTTTTTCTATCAATTTGAGCTTTCCGGTCTGCTTCTTGTAAGCCTTTAATAATTCTTCAAAGACTTTTTGCAACTTGCTTTCACATAGTTCTCTATCAGCTTTCTCATCATTCAAATCTTTAGAACCAATTTAACTCAATGTTGTATATTTTTCAGATTTATCTACATCAGAAAAATAATTATTAGTAGTATCATCATCAACATAAGCAACAACAGGAAAAGTAACAAAACATCTTACTTATTATTTTTACCTCTTAATTTAGAAGAATTTTATTTTCTATAATTTTCATTCTTTTTATTGTTAAGGAGTCTTCCAAATTTTCTAACCAAGAGAGTCATATCATCCCCATCACATACATAAGGTTGTTAAACCAATTCGTCTTCTCTTTTACTAGATTCCATGATGATTTTTGAAAACAAAAATAAATTTTGATTTTAAAAATACTTCGCAAGGAACTACTCACAAATTAGAGAACACTACTCTAATACTAAGTGTTGGTATCAGATTATAAATCTCCAATATAAAAAGCAATCTACTTTGATACCAATTATGAGTTACGTGGTGCAAAAGCGGTTGCGAAAGTTAGATTTAAAACCTAGAGGGGGTGACTAGGTTTACTCTCTTTTTTCTTAATATTTCAAATTATCCAATTTTAAGTCCAATTTAAAATTAAAGTAATCCCACAAAGCAAGTAAACAAAATAAAGTGCAATAAACTAAAGAATGCACCAGATATATGTGGAAAATCCAAATCGAACAAAAATCACGGGTGAGGCTTTGTAGCCCCGAAGAAGCAAATCACTATTTTTGAAGCAAAGTACAACAAACTCTATCCCAAACTCAAACCCACTCCACTCTGACAAGAACTCTAATGCGGAACACCTCAGGCTTAAAATTCTGACTACCTCGTCCAACTAATGTAGATTCTTGGCTAATGTCAAAATCATCTTAGAAGGATAACTAAAAGAACACAAACACTCAACAAGTATTATTTTTCCTTCGTAGCTTGATCTTCTTCTCCTTCCTCACCAACGAAACAATTATCGAAGAAACCAATCCAGTAACTTGATCACGAAGAAATATTCATTGCAGTCTTCGAACAGTTGGTCAAGAAAATAGAGAACACCTTAAATCACTTTATGAAATATGTGTGTGCTCTCAAAAATATAAACAAAGAATTTGAAGGGAAAATCCTTTGCTTAGAAAAATATCTCAATGTTTTCTCTATCTAAACATATGAATTTTTGTTCTGTGGAAAGCATAATGAGAGAGAATCATATGAGGGTTTTATAGAGATTAAAAACCCTAATTTTTCTTGGAAAATAAGTTGAAAACCAATAGAAATAATTCACAACGTTTTAGGCAAATTTTGGGTCAAATCCGGGTCAAGACAAAACTCTGCAGGACAAAATTCACCAATGTAGAAGCAAGGACTGGTTCAACTAATACTTGGTCTGGTTCAGACTCTTGTCTGTATTAATTTTGGGTCTTGAGGCCTCTTGAACAAGTCCAGCTAATACTTGGACCGATCCAACCTTGAAAGATGGCTAATTTTGCTTCAAAGCCCTTTTTTCAAGGTCAGAACTACATGACTCTCATATGTGATCAACGATGTCCTCATTCATTCAGAATCATATTGAAACTTCAATCGATCGAATCCTTATTCAGACCCTTGATGGCTTCTATTGAAGATTCAAGCTTCATTCTTTGATGAACCTTTGCATGATTAGTGTAGACTTCATGCTCACTCTGAGACTTCAATTACATGATCAATGACAAGAATATAACTTCAAAGATTACAACTCGACCATGTTTGGTTTTTACACCGAAAATTGCCAATTAAAAAAATTACAACACAAACACTACTAGAATTGTACCTAGAAGGGGGAATACCATCCTTTTAATATTGGATTCTCCATTCTAAGAATGCTCATGTAATTTTCAATCTGGGTCTCTATCTAAATTAGGGTTTTTGTGCCAAGCCATGGATCTCTCTGAACCCATCACTAGAATAACCAGTTATGAGTCTTGATTACGAAACACTTCTTTTTATAATTCCAATGTTAGTGAAAAATAAGAGTGGGATGGAATTTAACTTCCATGAAACTATGGTTTTTGAAGAGACCGTGACCAAATTTAGCCGATTTTGCATTTTTTGCATTATAATTACCATAAATGCATTTTGAGTGGTGTTTAACATGTTTTGAGTGTGGAAAACATGTTTGGGAAGTGTTTTAAGGGTTTTGGAAAGTTTTTGAAAGATTTGGAGAAGTTTGACTTTTTGGTCAAACCGAGGTCCGGTATGTGACTTAAATGAGCCCAAAAATTCAGAAATTTTTGAAAATATTTATTTTTGGTAATGGCTTAGATGAAATATTTAGAGAGTGAAGGAAGTGATTTTGAGGCCGTAGGAGTTTTCAAAATCAAAAACGGAGTCCGGGAAAGCGCATTAAGTGGCCTGGGGGTATTTTAGTTTTTTTGTGGCCTAGGGACCTTAAAAGGTCAGATCCTATAGAGATATTTCATATCTCTCATTCTCATGCAGCTTCTCTCTCTCTCGTCTTTCTCCCTCTACCTTCTCTCTAGCTTTTGAAGGCTTGAGGCTTGGATTCGAGATTTATCGAAGAAGGGAGATACATAAGGGACGGCTAGGGCTTCAATTTAAACCGAATGTCTTCATGGATCGGCAAGGTTGACATTGCTGAGATTTTGAGAAGTGCTTGGAATGCCTTTATTTTCGAGATAGGGGTTCTCCTTCTCATTTACTTGTCGATTCTAAGGTTTCGGGTGAAGCGGTGAGAGTTAAGGGTGTGTATTGCATGTTTAGAGATGTAAGAGGGGTGGGATGAGGTGTTTCTCTTCTTCTCTTAAGTCTTTTATATGCAATAGATGTGTATGTCCTACTATGTATGATGTGAGGGGCAAATGCATGAAAATATTGGAGAATGAGAGCATATATGCTTATGTGTTTAATGTGATTTACATGTGTAATTATGTGCAAATGTGGGACATGTATGTATTATGTGTTGTCCTTTGAGTTAAATGCATGCTATCTTTTCATAGAAAATGTATGCATTGTTACCAAAGTGTGCTTAAATGGGATTTGTGTGCATATGTATATAATATGTTAGGTTTCACATGTATAGGTAAATATATGTGTGGTTTCATGGAGATAAAAATGCATGCTATGTATTCTACTAATTAGCTTATGCATTGTGAAATGTGAATGTTGAATACTTGATTTATATGTTCGAAATGCATATATGGGCTATTGTGAGGAAACGGGGAAATGTGGTCAAGACTAGGCGTTGGTAATTTGAGTCACATTATGCTCGGTGGCGGTGCTGGTATGGGCTAACCACCTTAAGCCACCCAATTATTCGGTGACGGTGCTAATACGGACTAATCACCTTGAATCCAATTATGCTCAGTGGCGGTGCTGATATGGACTAACCACTTTGAGCCACCTAATACTCGGTGATGGTGCTGATATAATCTAATCACCTTGAGTAAGCAAATATTTGGTGACGGTGTTGATATGGTCTAATCACTAATGGCCAAACCAAAATATTACCCCGAAAGTATGACGTTGACGGAGTAGGTCAAAGTCGTGAGACGGTTGTGGGAGGCGCCCCAAGTCGCATGGTTGGTCAAATTCATGTTAAGGTATCGGGTTGAGTCTAAGAGAGTGACAAGGATATATTATTACTTTCATTTTAAATCATGAAGCATGATGTATGTTTAATTCATTATTATATATATGCATTGCTTGTGAATAAACATGGTATATGTTGGATGATAAATGTAATGTAGCGGCATACATTCATGTAGGTCGTGTCAAGTCAGCACTTAGGTGGGTTGGGGAATCTCTACTAAGCTACAGTGATGCTCACCCCTTTATTCTAAACTCCTTTTACAGATAAAGCATCGATGACGGATGGGACTTAAATGTCCAAGTGGAACTCTAGTAGCATTTTGCTATATTTTTGATATTGTGTATTTTGTGGCTATCTATGCCGACTTGTGGCATGAGATCTTTCTCTTTGAGTTATAGTTATATTTTAGACAAATGAGGACTAAAATAGTTGTTGGATAATTTTATTTTTGGATAAAATGTGTCTATGAGGGAGAATGACCCTTATTGGTGTATGATTTGGGTATGAGCATGATCTAGGACTTGTAAATAATGTAGACTCCTTTCTTGTATGATTTGGAGGTTGTTGTAATGAATTATATTGGTAGAAATGGCCTAGAAGGTCAAAAATGAGCATTTACAAAGTTTCAGCTTTTGGGCAATTCGAAACTTCAAACGGGCATAACTTCTTCTTTTTAAATCAGAATTGAGTGTGGTTTTTTTTTAAATTGATTATTTTTAGATTCTTTATCCAATGGGATAATTCTCAAATTTAGATTCTAAACACACAAAATGATGAGTCCTGAAAGTGAGTGATTCATGAGAGTATGGATAAATAGAATTCCCACTAAGGTGTGTGATTTGGTGTAGGGCCCATTATGGTTGGATAAGGTAGAGTTATGCACATCTATGTGCAGGAGATAGAGTTGAGCTTCCATGGTGTTTTAGGGTAATGAGGGTCCATTGGGCTTAATGGACGGCACTCACCTCCGATTTTCCAAGAGTCGAGAAATCGGGGCATTCCAGCATGGTATCAAAACTTGATACTATCGCATGAGTGTGGTTAAGGTTGTTCACGGGGTTGAGTGAACGGGTTCACACTCAGGATTCGGGTCAGTCCGGGGGAGTCCCAGCGGTCCAGGTTCCAGGGCATAACAGTTTCTACCCACAACCACCGCCAACATCAGATGAATAATGGGATATGATTTAACTTTGAAGAAATTAGGGTGAAAACCCAAAGCCATTACCAACATTAGATGAATTAGGGCTTGAATTTAGCCACATAGGCAGAGAGAGAGAGAGAGGTTGGTGAGGAAGGGGAAAAGATGTGGTGTTATATCAACTGACACCTAAACTCTATAAACTACTATTAAACTTCTAAAAGATTTATAAAATCATTTACTTCTACAAAAATTCTCTAACTAATATCAACTAATAATAAAACACAAACTCTTCTTACCCTAAAATTGAATATCAACTAATAATAGAACACAATCTCTTCCTACTCTAAAATTATAACACCACTCAAGATAGTTTAGTAAGTGAATCTGTGGTATGCCAATTTTGCATCATAATCTTTATAATTTGCTTGGTCCATTTATTTTTCATATTGCTTCTTAACGTGAGTGTTTGTCATGGATTTTTCATCTCTACTATTTTGTAATATTTTTTTATATGCATGTATTAGGTTGTCACCAACTAAGTCCAAATGATTTTGTGATTGATTTCTTGGGTGATATTTTGTTTTTTTACGTATTGCTTTTTCACTTTTATTAGAATGAATCACAAAATCATTTGGACTTAGCTGGTGACAACCTAATACATGCATATAAAAAAATATTACAAAATAGTAGAGATGAAAAATCCATGACAAACACTCACGTTAAGAAGCAATATGAAAAATAAATGGACCAAGCAAATTATAAAGATTATGATGCAAAATTGGCATACCATCCGTCGCTAATTCTTATTATTTCCCATGAAATAGAATTCTATTGGAAATAATTGTATTTTGCCACGAAATTCCTTTTGTCGCAAATTAGTAATTACTACGAATGAAAGCGTTGGAAATTAGTAATTACTACGAAAAAAAACCATGAAAAATTATAATTATTTTTTAAAAAATATATATATAAAACAGTGATTATACAAATTTATATAATCCCTATTTTATATATATATATATATTTTTTTTTACAAGTACCACTAATTTGATTATCATTGTCTATCTAAAAATAGATTAAGCTTAACAAAAGCGAGTCTTCTAAGCTTATATATACAAAAGTTCAGTAACATCCTTAATTAAAATACCACAGGATGCTAAGGATGAGTACCAAAAAACATGATCATGTACCAAAAAGTTGAACCAAAAACATGAGTACCAAAAAGAACTACCAACACTACTAACGTTAATCTTCTGTGCCGAGATCGATTGGAGATTTTTCGGCCATCATATCATTAAAGGCACGAATATGTTGCTCCATGGTGATTTGAAGTTCATCCATCTCCTTCACTTTTTCTAAGGCCTCCAAAGCCATCATTTCTGCATTTTGAGCTCTCTTTTTGCTTCATCTGCTCTTTTATTGGTTGCCTCCACTTCTGCACGGTTACTACAAGTTGATTGAGTTGGCTTTACACCATAACCCAAGCCACGCTCATAGCCCTTCTTTGTACCAAGTATGCGGCGAAAAGCTTCATTTCCTGGAATCGGGCCACTCTCAGAACCAACTCCTTGAGACAAGGACACCATGTCTCTCTACAAACACAACAAGGAACAAACTATTTATCAATCCAAAGCACTGCTAGAAACATGATCATGGTTTAAGCAGTAGGCATGCTAGAAAAGACTAAATAGATATAATCTATAATCACAACACTGCATCTTTATGGGAATGATTATTAATTTATTAATTTATCACCATTAATTCATATATTTAAAATAAGTTGAATTTACAGCGGGTCTTGCGAAATTTCTCTTCTGTTCTGACTTATCAAATGAGAGGTGCTAGAAGAAGTTGAAAATAACATAAAGCCAACACCTTGTAGAAGAAGTGATGTGAAATGAAGAAATCTAATGCAAAACCTGTAAACCCACACTTGAATTGGAGAGAATGTCATATTTATCCCACCAAATTGAGCCTTTCCCATCAATCTGCCCACTTCCATCTATAACAAGACCACTCATACTCTATGAGGTGCTCATATTACCAAATAGATTGAATCCATCGGTAGCTAATCCAAGTCGGACATTGCGTGGATCATCATCGAACCAACTATGTTGCTTATCAAATTTCTCCCAAGCTTTAGAATCAGCCGGATGTCTTAACACATTTGGCTCATTAACACGATTCTTTTTGTGCCACCTCATATCTTTTGCTGTTTTAAGAGAAGTATACAACCTCTGAAGCCTTGGTTTTAACGGAAAGTAGCGAAGAACTTTTTGAGCAATTCTTTTACCTTTACCTTTAACAAATTTATATCCAAGCTCGCCACATTCTGGACATTGCTCTCTCTGTTCATTCTCCTTCCAAAAGAGTATACAATCATTTTTGCAAGAATGTATTGTGATATAGGCAAGGCCCAGATCACGCATTAAATTTTTGGCCTCATAATGGGACTTGGGTAGTGTCTCACCTTCAGGCAGTGCCTCTTTAAAAAGCTCAAGTATCATATTAAATGGTTTGTTGCTCCATCGACTGATTACTTTTATATGTAACATTTTAATGAGAAAGATAATTTGGAGAACTTTGTACAGCCTAGATATAGTTCACATTGCGCATCCCTCAACAATCTTTCAAAATTATCTTGCCCATTTTCCCCACAACTTATATTAGATACATGACTAGTAGATGTTTCACGTTGTTGCACATTTGGAAAACCTTCTTGCACGAATGTTGTTGCCATGCGTATGTCATCCAAAATTTTATGCACGTCATCAACATATCCATCTTGCTCATTTATAGAAAGATCATCATGACTCTGTCCAACATCACCATAATTACTTCTTTGTTGAACCACCTCTTCATGCCATTTCCAAAAAACATACTCTTTCTGCATTCCATGCGTGAATAAATGGTCCTCAACTTCACTCATTGGATAGTATGTCAAGTTCACACATTTTTGACATGGATATCAAGTCCTATTAAGGCTGTTTGTATTCCTACTAGCTAACTTAATGAATTCTCTAAGCCCATTAATGTAATCAACACAATATCTATGCGATAGTTGGATCCAACTCTTGTCCATCCCTACACCAATATAAACAAGCACATGTCAACTATTATTAATAAAATAAAAATACTGCATTCACCATGAAAAATAAATTCAACTTCTTACTAAAGGTGAGGTGGTCCTATCCCATAATGAAGATTATATGAATTCTCAAACTGTCCATTATGGAGAATTCAAGAACCGTTGTATTAGCATATACTACTTGTCATCCATATGCGATAAGATAAATATATGTCAACAACAATGCTCGAACGGGTGCAGAAAGAAAATGAAAAAAAATAAAATTTGTTAAATCCATTCCTACATGTATCTTAAAATCAATACTAATTAAACTATGGAACTTTGATAAGGATAAAACTAACTATGGAACTTATTTATAAAAAATGAACTTAAATGGACAAACTATCTAAATATAAATTGAAGAATAATACCATAGATATCTATAATACAACCATCCCTAGCAAAATATTTTGTTAACAAGCTAAAGGTCGACTATACTCTCAATTTGTTTAATTTTTTCTTTCCACTCCTTTCTAGGAAAAAAATAAATAAATAAATATGAAGAAGTGATTCAAGTGAACTATAATATGGAGTTGATCATTTGAGAAGTTTCAATTTATTATTTGACTTTAAAGATTATAAGTGGAAGGGGGTACTTTAATTTTAAGAGATAAGAGATATATTAAGAAGAGGGCAATATATCACTTTATATTGAGGGTAATAAATAAGGACTTTTCACTTATGTATTAGTTAGTTGTATATAGATCATAATAATTGATGCATGTGGTCCTTTTAAGAGATTTTTAATCTCTTTATCTACATGTTGTATCTTTATTCAACAATATGTTTTATGGTCCCCTTCAAGTGAGAAGTCTTCTTTTCTCAATGAACAATGGCATACCCAGAAGTAGGAGAGAAAAAATTAACTAGAATTGTTTTCTAGCATAATTATTCTTCAATTAGTGTCTAATTACCCTAGTGCCTAAATAAAGATTTGCTTAATCTTACCTGCCAAACACAAAAAATACAAAAAGATTTGCTACTTGATCAACAGCCAAACCATCTATTATAGTGCAATGTTGCACTCAAACGCAAACAATATAGTATATAAATTAATAAATATCAGATCGACAAAGCACAAATTCATCATCAAAGTTTCATTTAAAAACATATATTCAATCAAGCAGAAGAATGATACTTAAAATCTAATCTATCTGTAGAAACAAAATTAGTGCAAAACAGAGAATAAAAGACACACACACACACACATATATATATATATAAGCAACAAAACTTACTTAACAAGTACTTGAATTGTGTTTGGGGTAGGCTCTCCAAAAAACTCAAGGCAAGGCTGTTTCAAATAAATAAGATTAGTTAGGAAAATTATAAAAGGGCATGTTGCAAGGACAAAAACCATAACACTGATGATAACATGCATGTTCATTTAAAAATAGAACATAGGTGATTGGACCAGAATATTGTATGTCTCTCCAAGTGTAGGCAGTACTCTCTAGATCATTACCATAACATGCAGATTTAAGCTCATCACAACTGATTTACTAGGCAGCCCTTGTTAAAGCATGGTGACATAAATTAAGCAGTTCGATCAATTACCATCGCATCAACATATATGGTTCCAAAAACAAGTTTTTGAACAATTATTTTGGGCATTATGGTGTCAAGACCTTGATCTCTACAACAGCTAGCTCATGTTGAGAAGAAAATTAATCATGAACATGTAACTTTATGCAATGACAAGGAAACCAGCCAAATCGATCACCATATTATAGTGAGAGTACAGGGAAAAAGAAGGAAGACAAAACAAAAGAAAACGTAAGAAATAAGAAAAAGTCAATACCTGAAAGCTTTGAGAAGAAATGTTGTTCCAATGAGCATTTAGTACTTGCCCTCCATCAACACAATAATGGTAACCATGGTCCTGAACAAGTCAAACAAATTATTCCAACACCTACTGAATTTTATTCAAATCATGTACGTACGAAATTGCCAAACCAAAATGGTTCTTTCTTGCACAGTGGAGATCGAATAATGAAAGAGAACTTACTGTAAAGGAGCTGAGACCCCATAACTTTTCATCTACTCAATGAGGTCGGCCAATAACCAAAGCTAGTAAAACCAATTTTCAGGACATGCTTGTAAAATTCATAAAATGTATATAAAAAGTCATGTTACATGAAAATATTATGAGATACTTCAAGAAACAAGCATCCTGAAAGCTTCCATATTATGTGTACACGTGCACACATGCATGAGCAGCACTGAGACTTGGTAATTTTTTTTTTTGTGTTAGGAGGGGGATATATTCTGAATGATTTCTTCTTATTGTGTGTGTATGTATATATATGTGTGTGTATATATATATGTATATATATATTTATATGGGTGTATATCACAACCATTATTCTTGTTTACTATATTACTTCTATCTTTGCCACACAAGAAGCAAATCTTATTCCATATATAAAATCAAATTCATGTGCTTCTTTAGTATCATCGAGTTCATTAATATTAATTTACTAAGTTTTTCAAATAATATGGATCCTGTTTAGGGCTACACTAATCATTGTTAGTAGCAACTATTCTATTTTGGAGACTGTCCAATATATGTTAGTCATTGCTCGTGCCAACCCCAAAAACTGACAATATAACCAACTTCTTGATTCCCATATATATAATTATATATATATATATATATATATATATAATTAACAAATTGATTAATCTTGTTTGATGAGATAATTAATCATTAACTATTCAATTTCTTTTGTGGGGGCAAAAGAACCAATCCCATGTTATGTGGGGATGAACCTAATTATATATATCTAAATGAAGATGGTTTCCACATGCATATGCTAATTGCATGTAATGGAAAATTAATATGCAATTTCACTATATATTATTATTTTTATTTTTTTTAAAGAAAGCATTGTGTATATATCAAATAGCAAATTCAAACAAGTTTGTAATTATTTCACTTTTTGGTAAGGTAAATAAGCATATTGAAGAAAAAAGAATTCTATAACCACCTTCCAGAGGAGGGGAACAAGGTTTTGGGCCTTAAATAAAGAATAATTGTTTACCTTTTTCCTATTAATACTTCACAAATAATTCTTTATTAATATTTGGTAATATATTAACTAATTCTTGTATCAGATATTTTATCGTAGTGTATTCCATGTGCCAACTGCTAAGAACAACAATAAACAACTTCTTGATTATTCTGAAATAAACAAATTGGTATTCCATGTTAGACGTGGTTTTAAACAAATTTTCACAAATTTTTGAGTGTTAAAGATGTGACTGTTGGGTCTCTCGTGCATGATAAACACTAACAAATCTACATACCGAACAGATTGGAATACACCTAGCTAAGTACACTTATTCAACTCTGTATATAACTTTGTATTTAGATCAACCATCGATTAAGATCCTAGAAAGAAAATCACTTTGAAACAAATAGAAAAAGAACAAACTAACCTTGTCTGAATCGGAAATCAAATCAAATGAAACACTTCGATTCTTGACGGCTTGCCGAAAAAACTCTATCATCATATATAACAATTCAAAAAAAAATCAGGAGGGTGAGAGAGAGAGAGACGAGAGAGAGAGGAGAGAGAACTTGCCTTCAATCAGTTAGAGAGAATTACACAACCATCGATAACAAGATTGACACACAATAGTAGCCGAAGACACAGGGCTTGGGAAAGGGGTTTTTTCATTTTTGATAACCAAAGGGTTTTGGAGAACTGAATTTTCGAAAATCAAATCGAAGAAACATCTGGAATGTCGACATATATGTATACATATTAATATATTATTTTTATTAACCCGAGGCTATACATATATGTGTATATTATAATTTTTGAGCGGGAAGAAAAAATATGGGGCGGTAAAATTTGGGAAAAATTAATTAATTAAAAAATATTGATATTTACCATGACATTAATTTCGTCGAAAAAGGGTATTTACTACGAAATTAAGATTCCGTAGTAAATAATCTAGTATTTCCTACGCATTTAGTTTTCCGCAGTAAATAATAGATTATTTGCTACGACATCAATTTCGTCAAAAAAGGGTATTTACTACGAAGTTAAGTTTCTGTAGTAAATAATCTATTATTTACTACGACATAAATTTCGTCGAAAAATGGTTTTTACTACGAAATCAAGTTTTCATGGAAAATACCCTAGTATTTACTATGAAAATTTCTTTGTGGTAAATACGAAGGGATATTTTGGTTTATAAACAAGGTTAAATAGGTAAATTTAGTATTCAAATGAGTTAGATTATAAGTCAAATGGCAACATAGTCATTTCACCGTCATAACGTACTTTGACACAGTGTGCTTTTGACGAAAGGGACTTTCGGCACAAATCACAGGAGGTGTTAGTGACGAAAATTCACAAAGTTGTAGCCTTGAGTCAATACATCAAACTTGAGAAAGTATCAGTGATATTTATTTTTTGGTAAAATGTATACTGGTCGACGTGCAAAACGCGATAAAATAATATGGAATAATGTCGTTGTTATTTTACACCTCGACAAAAAAGAATTTATAAAACCCTACAAATACTCTACTAAAATTAGTAAAGTGGTGAGTAGGGGTCGAACCCACAAAGACTGCATTGGTTGTGTTGTTAAGCTATCAAGATCTTATCTAATTTAATTGAAAGAGAATTTGTTTTGTTTTTAAATTAAGTTGCTGAAATTAAATAACATAAATAAATGATGGATACTGGAGATAGAGGGTCCTGGGAATTGACTTCACCACTAACCTTCTGACAATGAAAGTTGTACTAATTTGGGACGTTTAATCTATGCATTCAGAAAAGAATGGCTACAAGCCAATTTCAGTTCTATCAAGAGGATTCATTCAACATACAATTAAGTATAACTCGTCTTCGCTAAGCATAGCCTATACATCTGACTAACTAATGATATGATAACCCATCTTCGCTTAGTACGAATTATAAAAACTCTAAATTGAATAATCTATGAAAACTATTGTATAACCTGTCTTAACAAAATCACAGAAGTTGAAAAGAACTAAACCCTAATCACTGCAAACATGCATTCATTCTACAAGAACAAAAGTAAATATGCAATAAAATAATCCATTCAAATCAAAACTAACAGCACAATTGTTGTTTATGTCTTGGTTATACAATCAATGCACAAAATAAATAATTCCCAAATTAATATACAAACTAATACATTGAAAGATAGGTTAGGGTTACATCACTTCCCTGGAATGGTGTTTAGTTGCTCATGATCGGAGGTGCAAGCTTGAACGATGATGAAGTCGCCATCGTCTTACCCGTATCGTCACAAATCGCCTCTGTATATCTTTCTCTGCTTCCCCCTTCCAGAATACCCTAGTTTTTTTCATTTCATCGTTTTTACTTTGCGAAAACAAACCTACGGGACACCTGGCCTTCCCAAAGTGGCAAGTGCACATAAGAAAATGGCACTTGCTCCTCACAAAGTGGCATTTGCGCCCAAAAAGTGGCAGCTGCGTAAATAGGGCAAAAAGTTGATGAAAACATCTGTTTTAGGAAATTTTCGTCAAATATGAAATTGTGCAGAATTGAATTTCCTTCAACCCATTTAGAGTTTAGGTCATTTTGACAATCATGTACGGAGATATGGTCTGAATACCAACACAGGTCCAAGACTTTTTAGGCCTGAATTGGCCCAATCTTCAATGTGAATAGGCCTAACACCATCTGTAGCCCGATTGTACCATTATTAATTAGAATTACCCTTAATCACCTGAAATTTTGAAAAGATTAAAATTATTAATAAAAATATAAAATAAATATTACTAAAACACTAATTCATATAATTTTAAGGGCATTAAATATGCAATATTCATTACTTATCTCACCCTCAAACTTACATATTGCTAGTCTCTTAGCAATACACAACTAAAAATGAAATAAAACAACTAAACTACTTCCTCTTTCGTGGGAGATCCGATTGCATTTAGCATATGCAACAAGCCTTTTAAACCCGTAGGTTACCCCTAGTGGACGAGTGAAGTCTCGTGAGGGTTTCCAGAGATGTTACCCACAAATATGCCAAAATTCCTATTTCAAACATTAATCAAGACGAAGACTACAAAATGCAGTTAAAAGACTTGCATTCAAGAATACTTTCAAATCCCTAAAACCCATAATTTAAAATAATGGTTCTCATCCAAAATTTACATCAATCACAACTCAAAGAAACTAACTCTAGCCCCCTCATGAAAAGTGAACTAGCATTCATCAATGTGATTTAACCCGGCCTTGAGTGAGCAATTACAAGTCCCTTCAATTTATTGGATCCCCTTATTGAATGTATCACTCAAAACATGAACACATGCAATTTTTTTTTTTATATGGTTGTGCAATGCCCAGGTTTATTAGGCTTTCGAATTGATCCATGTAGTGAACTTTCAGCCTGTGACTCCCAAACCAAATGGCTTTAGGGCACCAGATTTCAAGATACCTCGAGGGACCTAATAACTCGAATCAAAACGGCCACAAACCATAGACTAACCAATAACGCAATGCCTAGGTTTATTAGTCTTTTGAATTGGTCCATGTAGCGAGCTTTCAGCCTGTGACTCCCAAACCAAATGGCTTTAGGGCACCAGGTTTCAAGATACCTCGAGGGACCTAATAACTCGAACCAAAACGGCCACAAACCATAGGATTATTATTTTTATTTTTATTTTTATTTTTTATTTTTTTATTTTATTATTTTATTATATATATATATTTTTTAAGTATAGCATGTTTAAAATGTTTATTCTCAAGGGATACGGACTTATATTCAGCACACATAATTGATACTCAAAGCCAAGTACAAACCCCACTAACTCTACTAGTGTGCGTGTGAATTGTGAAAAGAACTAGAGTCAACCACTCCAAGTCATGTCAATGCAAATAACGACTTAACTCACTGCATTCAAACCACAGTTTCTAGAAATTTTACACATACTCTACAATTGCAAGTCAAGAACCTACATAAAGTATTAAACTCTTGATTGGTGTTAAAACATCTAAATTGAAAACAAAACAACCTAAAATAAATAAATAAATAAACAAACAAAAGTGTTCTTCCTTACCCCCAAACTTGAATCACACATTGTCCTCAATGTGTAATAAAAATATAAAGCGTATGGTAAGTGATAGAACAATATTACCGTAGTGGTAGAAATGTAAAAATTTGGCAAAGCATTCACATGAATAAGGGTTGGCCATCCCCCCAAACTTGGATGCAAGAACCTGTCATAAAAAATGCAACTACACACCACGCATATTAAAAGGAAAAAAAATAAAAAAGAATACAACAAAATGAAAAACAAACACAAATAATAATTAAAACAAAGAAAAATTAATTCAAACAAAAGTAAAAATAAATAAAAATAAATGAAAAGAAAAACACACACTTCCTAACTACTACTTTTGATGGAAGGTTCACCCTATACCACATCTCTTGAGGAGCTCTAAGAGTGTCCCCTCTATTTTGTCCTCACTTTCTTGTGCCGGAATCCAAACAATTTTTAGGCACCTCTTATCTATATCAATGTGAGGTTTTAAGAAAAATGAATCAATCGAATAAAATTCGACTAATTCAGGAAAACATGACCCTTTAACTTGTTCTTGACTAATTTTCTCATTAATATCTAATTTGTCACTACTCAAGTCAAAAACAAAGGTAAAAGGTGGACTCTCATTATGACTTACGTGATCACACTTAAGTTCTTCATGTAAATTTTTGGAGTCCGGTATGAGTAATGGTTCCACAAAGGGGGCATGGTCTAACTCAATTGGTTGTGTGAGTTCAATATTAGTCACAAGCTAACTTGGAAGTTCCTCTTGATCTTCACAATTCAAAGCATTGGTTATTTCCTCGATTTGAACTTCTAGCCTAGCTATGGATTGCGAATGTGAATTTAACAATTTATTTTGTTTCTCAAAGTTGCTAATTCGTTCCTCAAGTTTGCCAAGTGCAGCCAAAACTTTGTCCTCAAATCCCGGGCTATAAGTATTTGAATAAGAGTCATTCCTCGGTATAGAGAAATTTATATTTGTTTGTCCTTGAGAAAGATTAGAACATTGTCCCGTAATAGGACAATCTCTCACATGATGATAAGGACTATAACAACATACACAGAACTCATGTGGTTTGGAAAAGTAAGTAGGAGTAGGAACATGACCAACGGTCATAAATTGTTTCAACTTCCATGATAATTCATCCAATTGGGTGGACAAATCCATTGAATTTTGATATCCAAAATTCACATCACAACCAAATTGATCAAAACATGCCTCCGAAGGACACTCATACTCAAATGACATGTTTAAAAAAAATAACAAAAAATAAAATAAATAAATAAATAAAAATAAAATTCAAAATTAAAAGAAACTAACAACCCTAATCATAAGTGCATGAATTAAAATACAAAAACTCACAAGAGGTCCTGAAATTTCAACTTCTTTCCACTTGTGTAGTAACTCTTGCACCTATATTCAAACACACAAAACACCTAGAACAAATTAAAAATAGAATATATACAAGTCCTAAATTATAATTAAACAAGACTTAATCTTTAAACTTAACAACGCAATCATGACCGCAGTCCCCGGCAACGGCCATTTTGATCAACGTGCAAAACGCGATAAAATAATATGGAATAATGTCGTTGTTATTTTACACCTCGACAAAAAAGAATTTATAAAACCCTACAAATACTCTACTAAAATTAGTAAAGTGGTGAGTAGGGGTCGAACCCACAAAGACTGCATTGGTTGTGTTGTTAAGCTATCAAGATCTTGTCTAATTTAATTGAAAGAGAATTTGTTTTATTTTTAAATTAAGTTGCTGAAATTAAATAACATAAATAAATGATGGATACTGGAGATAGAGGGTCCTGGGAATTGACTTCACCACTAACCTTCTGACAATGAAAGTTGTACTAATTTGGGACGTTTAATCTATGCATTCAGAAAAGAATGGCTACAAGCCAATTTCAGTTCTATCAAGAGGATTCATTCAACATACAATTAAGTATAACTCGTCTTCGCTAAGCATGGCCTATACATCTGACTAACTAATGATATGATAACCCATCTTCGCTTAGTACGAATTATAAAAACTCTAAATTGAATGATCTATGAAAACTATTGTATAACCTGTCTTAACAAAATCACAGAAGTTGAAAAGAACTAAACCCTAATCACTGCAAACATGCATTCATTCTACAAGAACAAAAGTAAATATGCAATAAAATAATCCATTCAAATCAAAACTAACAGCACAATTGTTGTTTATGTCTTGGTTATACAATCAATGCACAAAATAAATAATTCCCAAATTAATATACAAACTAATACATTGAAAGATAGGTTAGGGTTACATCACTTCCCTGGAATGGTGTTTAGTTGCTCATGATCGGAGGTGCAAGCTTGAACGATGATGAAGTCGCCATCGTCTTACCCGTATCGTCACAAATCGCCTCTGTATATCTCTCTCTGCTTCCCCCCTCCAAAATACCCTAGTTTTTCTTCATTTCGTCGTTTTTACTTTGCGAAAATAAACCTACGGGACACCTGGCCTTCCCAAAGTGGCAAGTGCGCATAAGAAAATGGCACTTGCTCCTCACAAAGTGACATTTGCGCCCAAAAAGTGGCAACTGCGTAAATAGGGCAGAAAGTTGATGAAAACGTCCGTTTTAGGAAATTTTCGTGAAATATGAAATTTTGCAGAATTGAATTTCCTTCAACTACGCGGAGTTTAGGTCGTTTTGACAATCGTGTACGGAGATATGGTCTGAATACCAACACGAGTCCAATACTTTTTAGGCCTGAATTGGCCCAATCTTCAATGTGAATAGGCCTAACACCATCTGTAGTCCGATTGTACCATTATTAATTAGAATTACCCTTAATCACCTAAAATTTTGAAAAGATTAAAATTATTAATAAAAATATAAAATAAATATTATTAAGACACTAATTCATATAATTTTAAGGGCATTGAATATGCAATATATATTACTTATTATATACCGTTAAAACATTTGACATTCCTATAGAAATAGTATAATACATCTGATTATCTCTAATAAATTCACTTTTATACCATATGATGATCATGATCCGTGGAGTGTCTAAAGCCCACTATTCTTTGGCCCAAATCGAAGCCCAATTTTGATATTAGTCTTACAAGCGGGCTTTGGCTAAGAGACTGATCTTCTTCACGAACCCACTCTCAATAGTCTCATAACACATGTAATGGATGGTCTGGACAGCACTAGTAAGTAAGTGGGCTTGTTTTGATGGCCCAAGTGGATTTGAATGGTAACTTGTAAATTCCCACAGTCGTTGTCAACTTGGATTTTCATATTCAAACAAATTAAGAGATTAGATCCAACTAGATCATTTGGGCTTGCTTCTAATTTTCTTCTTCATTTTATTAATTAAAGTGCAAAACAAGTCCCTCAACTATTGTCTTTTTGCAAATAATCGTTCTCAATTATAAATTATTCATTGAACTAATGTTTGTTATAATTAAAGGCATATTAAATTTGTCATTTCTTATTAAATTATCTTTATTTCTTTTATCTTATCTAAATATTAATTATATCATTTACTTTACTTTTATTATTGGTATCAATTTATCATAACAATGGGAAAAAAAAATACATAGAGTTGTAACTACCACCAACTTTAACAATTTTATAAAATGATTAACTAATTATTAAAACGTTAGTATTTATAATATTATACCCAGTTTAAAAAAAATTACCTTAAAAAAAATATCTTTTTTTCCATACAATATAGTCATGAAAAATTAAGAAATTACTTAAATAAAAAAATATATTCTTTTTTCATGCAGTATATTCATACAAAATTACTTTAATTTTTTAAAATTTTATACTTGTGATTTTTATTAAAACAATTAATTTCAAGAATAATGGTAAATTTATGCAAATTTGAAGAAAAATATGTCATGAAATTAGTATGATTTTTTTTATATAATTTATCTTAATAAGAAAAATGAGTTAAGTATAATTTAATAAGAAAGAGCATTATGGTTATTTAATGAAAAATAGTTTATCACATAATAGACATGAGACATATTGTAACAAAATGTGAAAGCTCGAAAGTATTGTGTACAAAATATAGTTGAAGGGATTATTTGCAAATTTAAACATAGTTTATAGATTTTTTTTGCACTTTACTCAGTTAATTATTAATTTATTATTTTAATAGTGGCACTATTTTCTCGGAATTCACATTAACTATTTGATAACCATGAGTATGGACTGTGGATTAGTTCGATCGAGAAGAATCAAAGTTGACACCTCTTGATTAACACCAAGAGGCACTCACCGACCCAACTGATCATTACCCAACTGAACATGACCCTACATATTCAGATTAATTTTTAGTTTGTCTTCCACATATTTAATAACGACTTTACAATTTATAGCTAGCAAGAACATATATATATATATATATATAGACTAGTCCATCTCAGAACAATAGTTAATTAATGTTGAGACTTTGCCATATGGAAGCATCCATAATGGAATTAAACGGATATCTAGAAGTCCACTATTGAATGTCAAAATAGATTTAGGTTTTGCTGCAAATTAATTTTTCAATTAAATATAATTAGGGTTGACTCAGTTGTTTTATTGGACTTTGTTTTTGACTCGTTTACATATATTGTGTGAAAATAGATAAAAATGCTACATCCAGTTGTGACTGAGCTGCTTGTTATAAATTAGTGCTTGTGTATTACTTGTATATATATATATATATATATATATATATATATATAGCAGTAATAAGTGAGCCTAGTTCGGATTATTTATATATATATATATATAGCAGTAATAAGTGAGCCTAGTTCGGATTATTTATATACATATAATGAAGGAAATGCTGTAGGAATTTTTCTTGACAACTGCATATGTCTTGAAGAAAGCATCCCAAATGTTAATGTGTAAATACTAAATATATAGTTCCAAGTGAACTATATATATATCCTTTATCATATATATATATACATGGAAGGAACTTATATATATTTTCACACACATAACTAAGGAGGTTCCTTTGTTGACAAGTAAGCGCACGTATGTATATATGGTCAACCGTCAACCACAGGTGTCTCTGACTTTGTAGTCTTACATAGGAGTTGAATCCTATGGTCAATGGCTCAAGTTGATTAATGAATTCATATTCTCAATCTTTGGCTTAAAAGGTGCATTTCTTTTAATATTTTGTATAAAGCTAGCTCTGCATCGCAAATCATAATGGCTTCGAACTTTCAAATTTGTATATATACGTCTCTGTGTGTGTGTGTGTGTGGTGTCTGATTAAGATAGTGCTGTACGAGGATAAAATAATGGTTGTTGAAGGCCATTACCCATAAATGAATTTGAGATGGCTTGCAATGTTGGGGCTTTGGCCAACCAAATGTCTCCGACATAAAAAAAAAAAAAAAAAACAATAGAACAACAAAGTATGTCACTAGTACTTTGTGTTCTGGTTGCAGTAATTTCTGTTAGACACGTGTTCTTATCAAAAGTCAATATTAATTTGTTGCGTTGGTTTGTTTAATTATGAATTTTGTTAATTATTAAATTGTCTTTCGTATAAAGTCCTCCTATAAATTAATACTCTATAAATTAATAATCTCTTTTAAATAATAAATTACGTCGGTCTCGACTTGGGCTAAGTTATTAAATTAATAATTTTATTAAATTTAGAAGAAATTATACTGACCTCCTATAAGGTTCAGTCAATATATATTGACCTCCCCTCTTGTTTGTCATATTACACTAATCTCTCTTGAGATTTTAAATACGAGATAACACAAACCAGTGGTCAACATAGTCAATGACAAAAAATTATGATGTTAGCAATTTGTATATTTTAAATTCCAGTTCTATCGTTGAAAAACATGTAAAGATTTAATTATCCATATAAAATCACATGAAATACTTAGATACATTTTTTAACTGAATTAAATTAACAAAGTTATCTCCTTCTTCTTCTTATCATTTCAAAAAGTCAAAAATTGATCTCTAGTGAAGGTTGACGGTGATAATTTCTGGTGGCAAGAGAGATAAGTGATAAGATATTTTTTTTTCTTTTTTATTTTCATTATCACCCTCTCCTTACTTTCTCTCTTTTCACTTAATTCAATCAAAAGTTATGATCTTAAAATTAGAGGGTTTAATTGAATGACTTGGCTTCAATGAAACATATATATGGTTTCAGAATTGGGTTAAGAAGAATTAGGGTTGAATTATTTGAATTAGAGATTCTAGGTTCAGTTTATGTAATAAATTTTTTTTCTTTTTGAATCTTTTTTTATGTTTTCAAAAGTCACAGTACAAAAGTTTGTTATTTTGATTACATAAATACATATATATATATATATATATATATATATATATATATATATATATATACACACACACACACACACACACAAACTAGTATACAAAATTACAGATCCAAGTAGCCAATCCATATACAGAACTAGTAGCCAGCCAGCCCATTTATGCTTTTTAATTCACAGCCACATCCTTTAAAAATTACTGTTATTCCTTGGTTACATACATAAATAGAAATTCATTTGAATTCATGGATTTTTTTTATTAAATTTGTGAATAGGAGACTCTTCACTTATTTATTTAAACTATTATTGGGTTTAACTTGTCAAAAATACTTTATTTTTCATCAATTTTAGATTATTTTTTTCTAAATGAACTGTTGAACTCACTGGTGTCGTTCATAGCAGTGGAGCAAAAGGAGAAGGGTGAGCAGACGTTGGAATACAATTTGGAATTTGATAATTTTGTCTTTTTGCTTTACTTTGTTTATGAACTAAAATAATATTAAAAAGATGAGGACAAAAAGGTAATTTTGTTAATTTCATTAATGGCGTCTACCTAATAATCCTGACAAGGGAGGTCAATGTTTGACAAATAAGAGGAGAAGTCAATGTAATTTGACCAAACCTTAGGGGAGGTCAATGTAATTACCCTTAAATTTATAAAATAATACATTTTAGAAATTCCCTTATAAGTTTCTATAGGTCCCATTTATTGTATAAATTAATAATTTGGTAAGAAGTATATATACAAGATTGACTATAATGTTTTCTTAAAATGTGAATCTAGTGTTGCTTGTCTTTTCTTGAAATTTAAGTCTAGTTAGGTCTTATCTCTAATTTTTTATAACGTGCTCAAAAGTTTTGGGGTTGTATTAAATTGTATGTCCTTGTATAATGAAGTACAACAAGAGTTTGTATTTATTTAAATAGAGTTTCTATTAGATTCATTACATTGCAAGCACTTGATTAAATGTACATAAAATATCTTATTAAATTAATAAGTGTAGGGGCTAAATTATCATCTAATCCAATGGGCAGAACTGGTATAGAAAATGGACTAGACCCACGTCGGCTTGAGCCAATGTACCAGCAAAAAGCCTAAACGGGCTGGGTCATTAATTGTCAAGGGCCTAGTCGCCCCTCCCCAAGGCTAAAAAGTCCAAATCAAAAGCAGACTCATAACTCAAAAAGGAATCTAAATTCCTTAGGAGAAAAGTTAGTAGTCAACAAGAAAATTCAAGTCCTAAAAGGACTTAAATTCCTACTTGTATAAATATCCAAGAAATTATCAATGAAAATGATCCTCAAATCCACCTCTTGCAATATCTCTTCTCTCTTTCTGAAAGTATTCTGTTCATTATTTTTCAGTGTGTTCATTGAGTTATTTGGCAATTATCAGTTGAACAATTTTCTGTACCTACACTTTGGTGCCCTTTGTGGGAAGCATTTACCATTTTGCCAAACAAAAAAAGTTGATAACTATGGTGGATACGAGGAGAAATACCTTTGACGTGGCGGAACTGGGTCGACCCCCAAGGAATCAAAGGAGGGCTCCACCCATACCACTCATACAGCCAGAGCCTCAAAATCTGCTAACACTCCCTAGCGTTCAGCAGTTAACCTAACAAAATGATGCTCTATGTCAACAGATCGTAGATCTGCAAGACAAGGTGGAACGCGCCGAAAAGGCAATGAATCCTCGGCGATACTAAAACGAAGGGGTTGGCTCGAGCAACCACTGGCTGAGCACATCACATCACAACCGATCCGATAGCAGACAGCATGACCCCAGTCGGCTTAGTAAAGGTTAAGTCAATCCCCTACAGCCCTTCTCAGAATGGAGAATCTAGATGCAATGGGAGATCGATGCACTAAAAGGTGATAGAGTAGGCTATCTTGCCAATCGATCGCTAGCCACCACCCAGTTGACTAAATCCCCCTTCACCGAAGATATAATCAGAACCAAAAGGCCAAGGAGGTTCACTCTACCGACGTTCACTGCCTTTGATGGGAAAACGGACTCGATCGAGCATATCTACTAGTACCAACAGAAGATGACACTAGACATCGAAAATAATGCATTTATGTGCAAGATTTTCCCATCCAGTCTGTCTAGGCCAGTGCTGCTTTGGTTCAAGCAACAGACGCCTTATTCGATACCAAACTTCAATAAACTGTGTGACTTGTTCATAGCCTAGTATGTAGAAAATCAGGAATGCAAAAGGATGATCTCCTCGATGTTCACTATGAGATAAGCCAAAGGGGAGACGTTGAAATCTTTCCTCACCCGTTTCAACTTGGAGATGTCCATCATAGATCAATGTGATCAGACCATCGCTGTCGAAGCATTTAAGATAGTAGTTTATTCGAAAGAAGGTTTCTATCAATCCCCGGTAAAAAATGCCTCGAAAGATATGGGTGAACTGAACTTTCAAGCCAAAAACTACCTAAGGATAGATGAGGATGAGATAGTCATAATGCAATGATCGACCTTGATCATTGTGGCTTAGCAAACCAAAAGCCAAGTGGCTAAGGCGAGCCCACCTCGCATGCCTTCCTCATCTGCTTCTGAGGTCGTGAAAAGATAAAAGACTAAAGAGAATATCACCCCCTCTAAAAGTAACTCTGGCTAAAATCTACTATGAAAATAAGGGCAAAGGAATCTTTCGGCCCCCTCTGGCTATTAGGCAGACGATAGAGTAAACGGACAAGAATAAACATTATTCCCTCCACAATGACTTCAGCCATACCACCAAAAAGTGCAGGAGCTTAAGACAGCAAGTCGAAGCCCTGATTGTAGAAGGGAGTTTGGCAGAGTACATCGTTCAGGAAAAACAGGCAAGAACTTTTGATTAGCCCCAAAGAAAGGCAAACAATCAGTTTCATACTATTCCGATTCGAATTATCAATGCTATTCACGGCCGACCAATCTCAGACTAAGAAAGCGAGTTTGAAAGGCAATTGAATCTCAAAAGTGCCTAGAAGATCTAGAGAATTGGGGAAATCCATTCAGTATATAATCGCTCAGCCAATGCGTTGATCGTCTTCACGGACAAAGACATAAGCATGGTCCAAATGCCCCATGAAGATCCTCTAATGATTAGCCTTGTCATTTCCAACTGCAAAGTAAAAAGGGTACTGGTTGACGCCAGGATTAGCGCTAATGTTCTAACTTTGTCCGCCTTTTAGCAGATAGGTTTAGAACCTGAACGCGTTAGGCCTACCATCGAACCACTCATAGCCTTCGACGATAAGCAAGTGACTCTAGTAGGGGTTGCAAAACTCCTAATTACCACAGCATCAAGAACATTGACTGAGGCCTTTATTATTGTCGACTTCAGCTCTTCATATAACATAATAATGGGAAGAGGCTGGATATACAGGATGCAAGGAGTCCCCTTAATGTTTCACCAACTTATGAGGTGTATCGCGCCGAATGGGAAAGGTACAGTCGACATCATAGGAGATCAGGTTGCTGCCAAGAAGTGTTATGCCCTTACGCTGAAAGGGAAAGTAGTACAAGATAGACCGACCAAATAGCAGTTACAGAACTCTCTGTTGAAGGGCGTTCCTCAGGAGTAAGAAAAAGAAAATCCAACCGAGGACCCACTCAAGGAAGTGGGGATCATTCCTGGTAAAGATCCCACAAACTTTAGACATTTTTATTATATTTTTATTTTTCATATGACAATTAAAGATAGCATGCTGATTCATATTTTAAATATCATATATAAAGGAATTTCAGTTGTATCATTAACTATGACGCCAATCCAAAAATTGAAATAAATGGGCATTGATGCTATTGAATAGAAGTGTAAAATCATCAGTTTGCATAAAATGGGATTAAGGGGTCTATCCCTTATAGAAGTTCCTAATTCCATGACTAACAAATGGTTATATAGGGAATGAGATTTGTCAGGGAGAATTTTAAAGTAACTCCATTTATTCATGTTCAGTACTCTATTTTTCTTGTCTATACTCCCAGGTTTCTTTTTCCTATAGCCTTGCTATTTCAATGTTGAAATTATGGTTGTGAGATTTGTTGGACATCAGCATAATGGTTGTGATTTTTGCTACTATGGTTTCGCCAATGTGGTGGTTTCTCTGTGCCCTCTTTTATTATCTTTTGGAGTCTATTGTCTTCTATTATTATGTTGCTGGCATATTGTTGTATTCAGAGATAGGGATGATGTTAGTCGGATGTCTTATTTCAAAATACTCTAGGTTGTGTTTTGGTGAAACTTAGTAGCTTGCTTTGTTTACTTTAGGCAGTGGGTTATTTGTTGTATTTAGTATTTTGTGGATAAAGTGGTCTCTTTTCTTATGGTGGTTTTGGGATTTCCATGAACCTGGGGTATGCCCCTTGGAGGTTGGTTCTTGATATAAAATTACTATTGAAAAAAAAATAGTTATTAGAACTTTTGCTCCCACGTGTATGACGTGATTGTATTGCATCTATATGAAACCTTCTGATCTGAATAGTGATCATTTGAAGTGGTTTGCTGACGACTTTGTTTCTATCAACAACTTTGTTTTTATCTAACTTCGATTATCAACAGTTGAGTTGGTTTTATTTGGGCATTTGTTTAGTGTTACTCTTTTTAATTTTTTTCCCTTTAAGTTCTTAACATATTAGCATACTGAAGTTAAGACTTGTGTGATGCAGCTACTTGATGGGATAATATGATTTTTTCAATTCAGATGGGCTTAGGCTTGATAATCCGAGCTCAATACTGTTTCAAGTATTTGGAATTCAGAATTTAGGCCTTTAAATTAAAATTTTTGTGACCATTTAACCAATATATAGTTTTCAATAATGTTAGAACTTAAATTATGCATGCTGCTCAATAAAACTCATGTCTTTTACCTCCAATTTAGTGCAATGATATATTTTGTAATCTTGCTCAAGGAATCTCCAAAGTGCTCGTAGTCCTGCACTAGGGGCATGGCTAATTGAGTACCCTTGCAAAAGGAGAAGTCAACTGATTATAGAGCAATTACTCGAGCATACAATCTTGCTGAGTTC
Source organism: Cornus controversa (assembly GCA_026545225.1). Classification (NCBI taxonomy): domain Eukaryota; kingdom Viridiplantae; phylum Streptophyta; class Magnoliopsida; order Cornales; family Cornaceae; genus Cornus; species Cornus controversa. Next base: position 7,692,428 of record CM048849.1, on the reverse strand, counting down.
TAAAGTAGAATTAATTTTTTTTCTTTTTTCTTTTTATTTTTATTTTCATTTTCATTCTAAGGATAATAATCAGCAAAATTTTGATATCTTAAAGTTTCTTTTAAAGAAAAACATCCCTTGTCCTAAGTCACCAGAGAAACTAAAAACTGTTAGAAGAAAAAGATAGAGACATGGTAAAATTAATTTTTATCATTAGCTTGAGTCTTGAGATTTAGGAGCAAAATGATTAAAAGATGATTTTGACATGTTAGCATCTTTATTGACATGTTGGCATTTCTTGATGTCACAGATTTTCAAGGATTTTGAAAGCAAACTTTCATCAATTTCTTCTCACTAAAGCTCTAATCACATTACCCGTTTATCGATCAATTTCTTCTCACCAAAGCCCACACAAAAACCTATTTACTGATTAATTTCTCACCAAATATCTTTGGCCTCTCTATTGGTAAGATTATACCCGCTAGGCTTTGTTCCAAGTGGTAATTTTTGACAATTGATACTCATAATTTTAATAATTACTGCTAGTGTTAGTAGTGGAAAGTGTCGTTCAAGGTTACTCTTATCTTGGATCCCAAGCTTCCCTTTTAAGTGTCAGTAAATTCAATCTCCTCCCATTTTTTCCCTTTCTAGGATTTTTTTCATCTGTGTGACTTTAATTAATTTGACTCTAATTATTTTTCTTATCTCAAAATTTTGTTTTCAGGTTTAGTGTCCTAGAAGCAGCCTCATTCACTGTTGTTCTCAAATTCACTACCGAAGAATTCAAAGTTCCTCCCTAAACTAGCACATCACCAGAGGTACCCACTTCATTTCTGAAATCTCTCTAAGCACTGATTAAATCAATCCATGAAGCATCTCTGCGTATTTAGCTTAGTTATTGTTGAATCTATCAAGTTATATGAATTTGAGTCTTGAGACTACTTCAAACTGATTTCTCTTTGATATATGAAGCTCTATTCAGTTTGAGCAATGAATTTAGATTAATTTAACTCAGATTTGTGCTCCTTCTACTGATTCAAGCTCATTCCTAAAATTTGATATGTCAAAACCCTCAATTAAGTCCATTTACAGCTGCTGTCACAATGTGCTTCCTGTGTGTTTATATATTTTGGTCTTGAATGCCTATTGAATGCTTAGATTGCAAATATTTGAGCTTGAGGAATATTTTGTTTGTGTTGTTGGGGTAACCACTTGAAGGTTATTTTAAGGGATCATCCACTGTTTCCTAAATAATTGTTTATAAGCTACTTTGAAATTCACTCATCTGCAGCTCAATTTAAAGTCTAAAATGTTGTAAAAAAAAAAGTGTTTTTACTGTCAACTCATGCTTTAGATTGATGCTTGAGGATGCACTATGAATGTGCATGTTTTAATTCATGCTTCAAGTTTGCTCAAGTACCTTCTTGCCTAGAATTTTGATTGAAAATATTTTAAACATACCATACCTAGGTAGTGCACTATTCATTACTGGTTTAGTAATTTATTTTGTTGTTATATGCCAAAAAATGGAGTTGATTCTGCTACAGTTGATCCTACCAAGTTTAGTTCACCATGCAAGAGTTAAATTAGATTGCAAAAAGATGGTTTTGAAGCTAGATCAATTTTATGATGTCATGAACCTGATTTGGTAACTTATTGATAGTGTCAAAATTAATTAATTTGTCATGAACATATATATGGTCCCTATACTTTTAGAAATAGGCCTTAGACTTAATGAAACCATACTATAAGGTCCTAGTTGCTAATAGAAAGACTTGGGCACATTTTTAGATCGAATGAGCAAAACAGTCCACTTAAAACTCAGGACAACAACCCACTAAAATGCTCATAAATTTTATTTTGTTTGACCTGTGTAAGTGAGACTTATACCATTAATTGAAAAGATAACTTCGAGAGCTTCCTTTTAGACTTAAATTTGACCTGATTTGAATTTATAATGACCAAGTTATGGTCTATCAAAGTTGGCAAATTAGCTCAGCAAAAACTTAGGACCACAACACACTAAAATGGTCACATCTTTTTCTGTGGTTGAGTTTTTGAGTTAGATCAATACCATTGGAAAAAGGACTTCAAAAGCTTCAATTTGGACACAAAGTTGGCCTGATTTGAATTTAAAACAAATGAGATATGGTCTTTTGAAGTTAGCATATACATGCAGGCTGACCAAATTGGGAGTAATGAAATAAAAATCTAAGTAAGATATGGTATTTTATCATGTTTAAGGTGTTCATGATACATTAAAGGCATGCTGATAACTGTATTATTAGTTGCATTGCTGAAGGTCAATTTTAGAAGAAAAAAAAATATACATTACTTAAGGACTGTCGTGTAGTTGCTCTTATTACTAAGTGATGTTTGAGATTTAAATGTTCATTAGCAAGTTTTAAATCACATTCTAAGTTTGATGTTACTGTTGAATTGCATCAATTAGTGCTAGATCTATTTTTGCTTGTTTAAACCATGATATACTAACACTGAAAATCAAAACCAAGAATACTCTATTTGTGAACCTGTTAATATTGCTGATATGGTCTGTTAGTAACTGACTTTTAATTCTGATCAAGTGTTATTTTATTTAATTGAAGTAAGTAAGTTTGTTGAACATTCTCATGTATGTATTTGCTCAAAATACACTAAAATAGAGGTTCATTCTTTGCTATCAACAATGCATTTTTAGGACAAGACTGACTTGAAATATTTCTAGACTGCTAATATGTATTCCTTCAAGTGTATTTAAGTGTATTGCATCTAAAATTATAGTGTTAACGTTGTCTCAATGGCTGCTTTAATTTAACATTATTTGTGATCAAAAGTTGATTCTGTCAAGCTAGTTGGTTCTATTCTACTACTTTTGATAAAAATTTGAGCTTTGTATTTGATTTAAGCAAGTATATTAGACCATCTTAACAATTTATGCGTAATATTAAAGTTGAATTAGTTTCTATTTTAGCATTTGCACTCTTAAAGCTCATTTCTTAGACAAAATACATTATTTAATGCTTGACTTGTAATTGCTTGTGCTACTGAGTGACATTTATGATTTAGATGTTTGTGAGCATGTTTTAAATGATACTCTAAGCTTGTTCTTGCTGCTGAAATGCATCTATTAGCAGAGAATCTATATTTGCCTAGTTGAAGCTGTACATTGCATTGTTTTGATCATTATTGTTGCTGCTATTATTAATCTGTAATTTGTATTAGAGCTTGGCATTATACTCAATGCACCATACACTAGACTTGAGAGCAATTCCTAATTTAAAGACTTGAAAATTCATTAGAGAGCATTCTTTTTCTTAATCTTGAGTTAAGAATTTTAAAATATGGTGATACCTTATTATGCTAATTGGGTAGTTTAAATGAAGAGTTACCAAATACTTAATTTGTCTTCTAGTTTTTTCCTAAGTTTAAGTTGTACTTTTTGGTATGAGTTGGAATTTAGGTTGATTTTACCCTTCTTCCTTTGATAGACATTAAAAATGTTCTTGTAGTTATTTTTCAAGTACACATAAAGTGATATTAGAGCGAGACCTTAACAAGTATATGTGTTAATCTAAATTTGAAAGCTCAATTTCAATGGAGCTCCATTTATAGTATTTATATTGTATGAGGTGTCTATTTGTTGCATTTATATGAAGCATATTGATCTAAATAATGATCCTTTGAAGTACTCTATCTATGACTTAGTTTCTATCTATAACTTCACTTCTATCTACATTTGAGTTGAATCTATTTGGTCATTTGTAAAGTGTTACTCTTTTTTTTCCCTTCAAGTTCTTAGCATTATTAGAATATTGATATTGAGACTTGTGTGATGCAGCTACTTGCTTGGATTTTATGGTGTGATACAAGTACTTGCTTGAGTTTTGTGGGAAAGTGTCAAAAAAATTAAAAGTCAATTTTTGCCAGGAAATGAACAATGTGAAGATCATGTGTGGATCGATATATAGTAGTGCTAGGTTTTTGAATGGAAAGATAATTGCACATTAATCAATTGTTCAATAGAAGTGCTAGGAAATTGAAAATATTTTTGACAAATGGATTTCCTTTTTTGATTTTGGCACATAGATAGGTTGTGAAAATGTATGTATTTAGTCTTTTGATATTTTAATGGTGTATTTAATGTATTGGTTTAGTTATTGCCATTAAGTGATGTGTGCCTTCATAGGTTTGTTTGCTTTGTTATGTTTAGTTGTAATTGTTCGAAATACACGTTATGTGTGGGTGATTAGATAAAATTTGAGGGTGGTTTTATTAAAAAAAAAAAAAATTATATTTTATTAACGGGGGCACAAAGTCCCGTTAATAAAAGGACATTTCATGTATTAACGAGGGGCTGGTATGCCTTAAAAGAATCATTAACGGGGGATTATGCACCTCGTTAATAAATTTATTAGGTAAATAACAAACTTTTAGACGAGGTGTACTTTACTTTTTTACGAGGGCCGTATATGACGTAAATTAATTATTAACGAGGGAATCTTCATCTCGTAAATAAATTTATTAGGTAGACAAAACACATATTGACGAGGAAAAATCTTACTTTTCTACAAGGTTAATTGTTTCTAGTTAAAAATTTAGAGTATTCACAGGACCTTAATAGACGTGAGCCTTCTGTGCGTCGTAAATGACTTTCCATGGCGTTTTTGGCCTCTCGTAAAAGGCCTTCTTTCTTATAGTGCCTCCACGGTCTAATCGCAATGTTTTGATGTGTTTACATAATTTCTACTCCATTTTTGCCTTATACTCTTAGAACCTTCCAAAAGCTTCAGACTTTGGTGCATCAGATAAACATATCCAAACTTGGAGTAGTCATCGGTAAAAATAATGAAATACTCATACCCTATTCTTGCCCTATACAGTTAAAGGTCCACATACATTAGTATGCATTAACTCCAATGATTCTTTGGCACTATATCCTTTGGCCGTAAACGCCTCTTAGTCATTTTACCTTTAACACAGGATTCACAAGTTGGCATAGGCACCTATGCCTCAATAGGTATTAAACCTTCTTTAACCAGCCTTTGAATCCTATTTTGATTAATATAACTCAATCTAAGATGCCAAAGATATATTGAGTCAGAAGAAACACATTTCTTATTGACATTTAGATTATTTGTTACTACATTTAACTCATTATCATGCAAAACATAAAAGTTAAGAATTAATAAATAAAGACCATCCACCAATGCACCAGTAGCAACAACATGTCCATCCATTGAAATTTTTTTGTAATTTTAAAAACATAGTTTTCAATAATAAGATTTTAAAACTAAACATTTAGACATCAAATTTGCTACTCTTCTTGTGCATAAAGAAAGTTTAAGATAAAAACTCTTCATACTCTAAAATGCATAAAAATAAAGCATTCCTTAGAATAGGTCATTCCATTAGAATCTTTAAAAGTTTTCACCAACTTCATCTTTCCTATCCCTTTGTTGACGGAACCTTCTCACATAGTCTTGCTTATTGTTTGTCTTCCTTTTTTGCTTGGTCCCCTAGACCCCAAGGGTCCCTTAAACCTAGCATCAAAAGACATATTATCTTGAGAAGTGGATATAGAAGAAGAGTCATGAGAAAATGCAACTCTAATTCTGTCAGCACACATAATGTCAAACTCTATGATGGTATCCTAAGCATGCATGTACCACATGAAATTCTGTTGTAGCTCCTCAGACATAGAAGTCATAATACAGATCGAGCAAAGTAATTTCATTGGACTTATACCATGACTCATACCTATCAAACTCAACTTTTGTAGCTTCATCCTCTTCATGAGGAGAAAGTGGGTAAGGTGAATCCAATGCTATCTTGTGACCAATTCTCTCAAGTGCTTGATGAGATTCTTCCTCCATTAAACATAATCAGTTGGTCTAGTTAGCATATGATCTTTAATAGTGGCAACAAGTGGATTGATGGGATTTGACATGGCGAATATGAAAAACACATATTTATATAAGAAAATGAATTTTCATCATGCAATAAAACAAACACCAAAATGGCTCCCTCAACCATTAAGCATGATAATCAGAATACTAATTACCGCGACAGTAGTACCCCGATGAGGATACTACTCCCACTAACTAGTTGGGCTTGCCCCATTATTCAACTTAGGCATCCCATGCCTCTTATTAGTAACTCTGAATTTTCCTTCGGCCTCACTAGAATAATAACATTTACCAATCCGATGAGAACAAATACTATTCTTCTAAGTTAAGTGTGTACCATTATCAATCTCAATATTTATCCAAAAGAAATATTACCATTATGATGAGAACAATATTCTAATGGAATAATATTGAGAAATCAATCTTGTATGATCCATACTTTATATTATCCCTGAATGTGGATTAATATAAAACATTATACTATGATTGATAATGAAGGTCGTGGGGATTTGTATTGTAAGACCCCTCTCCCACTTGATATTTTAAAACATTGAGGATTTTCTAATTTATAATATGCATGCATTGTTAGGATTGTATGCCTTTTATAGCACCAATTGGGATGTACTATAGTCATAATCCAAGGGGTAACCCTTGATTATGACATCGCTAGGGATACAACATTCCTCTCTAATTCTCTTAATGTCAACCAACTACATAGTCATCGGAGCAACGACCACACCCTGATCGGATGTGACTGCTTCCCCAAAACAGTAGAAGGTTAGCAGTCTATGTGATTGAAATGGAAGAACTAGACATGGTGACTTCGTGATTGTCAGAAAGAATACGATTGCTATCACTAGAAGACATTACAAAGAAGAAAAAGATTGGGTAAGAGAATAAGGACTAACCTACGAAGATGAATCAGTACCAGGAAGTTCAAAAGAAAATAAATCTGGAAGAGAAGATAGTCAGTTGCAAAAAACTTATGGTTAAGAATGACAAAGTATCAAGACAAAACACAAGAGGTAGCATAAAAAAGATCACTTACGTGCTCAGCACCGTCGTTGGTACTCTAACATTAAATGAAAGTCTTTGATGCAAGTAATGAAATTATGAATATGCCTTTAGAAATTCCCTCCAGTTTGGCAAGCTCATAACTGAAGAGAACTGGTTGCAATGTGTAGGGGTAAAAATTCTCACTTATTTGAATGAGCGAAACTGATACACAAACGGACCAAGCCCAAGTATCAGCAGCGCCCAGGAGGATTGTTTCAAAAAGAAGAATGAGCCTAGTCGTCCCATTAAAAGGCCAAATAGCCCAACCCAGAGATAAGTCCAAATTCAAAAAGGAATTTGAATCCTTGAGAGTAACGATAGCTACAAAAAAGGGAGTTTGAATCCTAGAAGGATTCAGACTCCAAAGTTCTATAAATATCCAGTAATAGATGAATGAAAGGGGATCATCGAATCCTCATCTCGAATTACTCTCTAAAAATATTGTGTTCTTAATTTTATTAGATGTGTGCATTGAATTAATTAGTAGAAATTAGTTAAGCAATTTTTTGTACCAACATTACTATATATATAAGATTGCATAAAACACATGTCCAAACAAAAATGATAAGTATTTTAGGGCCCGTTTGGTAACTGTTTATGTTTAGTGTTTATTGTTTAAGTGTTTATGTTACGATTTTGTTTATCCATAAACATGAGTGTTGTTTGATAACGGAAAAACGTTTAGCTTATTTTAAAAATCATAAACAGAAAAATATGTTTGTTAACTTTAAACTGTTTTTTTTATAAAAAAAAAAAAACACAATAAACTGCATAAAAAGTCAAGTTTATGCTATAACAAATTTATACAGCAATAACAGAGCAAGAAATATACATAAAAAATAAATAAATAATATTGGGTTATATATATATCTACACACTGTAAATTATATTGTAAAACTAGAATTACCCACAACCCAGAAGGTCCCAACAAGTAGGGGGATGCACACGATTCGGTTCCTTACGGTTATTGGGAGAACTGGAACCAGAACCGTTCCCAACAGTTTCTTAATTTTGAAACCGGAATAAATGAGTTCGGTTCAATTCGATTATTATAGGAGTTGTATTTAACCTTATAATAATTATAATAAATTTATTGTTTAAAATATTTTACATAACAAAAGGTTATTATAACTATTACAATGATTTTATAACAGTATATATATATATATATATATAATAGAAAATCATTATAGGAGTTTTACAGCTATATGTATATATTCAATAGTTTCGGTTTTAAGGATTGGAACCGGAATCGTAGTGAACGGTTTCTAAAATTTGGAGCCGGAACCGTAGTGAACGATTCGGTTCGGTTCAGCTAAAGTTTTTTATGGTTCCACCGATTCTTTATGCACCCCTACCAAAAAAACAAAATATATATAACTATGAAAAAGTTGAAAGTTTTTCAATTTGTATGGAGTGAGAAGAGGGATTTGGAGGGCATACTCTTACTCTTGAACTTCCCATGCTAATACTTTTTTTTTCATTTTTTTTTTTTATTTTTGTTTCAACTAAAAATGAATGAATGACATAAGTACAAAATACCATTCTTGTTTTTTTAATAAGGAGATAATTGAAACTTATTTTTTTATTTTCCTCAAATAAGTTTTTTTTTTTTTTTTTTTTTAGCATGTGTGCTCCTAAGTAACTATTTCTTGTTATCAAGTATATTAGTAATTATGTCCACATTTGATAATTCTAATATTTTTATCATTGTATCAAACAATAGCCTTTTATAATTTTTTTTCTTTTCATTTTCTCAATTTTAGTTTCAATTTTTAATTAAAATAATATAATCACCATTTTGGATAAAAAAGAAAAAAAAAGTTTTTTTTAATAAACATAAACAATAAACATCATTTTGGTGTTTAGGATTTGAAGGCTTAGGAACAATGGTGTTTTAAAAACGTTTTAAAAATTTATAAACAAAACAAAAATTAACAAACATGTTTATCCTGAAAATTTGTTTTTATAAATAATAAACACTAAACATAAATGGTTATCAAACGGATCCTTAGTTATTTTTTGTCTTCAATAACTATCTTGTTAGTTGGAGAGGATTTTTTTGCAAAAAAAAAAAAAAAAAAATTAAAAGAGAGTTTATTGCACTTCGGTGTAAACTCAATGACTCAAGTTGCTTGAAATCACAAATAATGGAGCTAACAAAATTTAATTTAACAGTTCCACCCCGCTAAAAAAGGTTAAAAGAGAGTATATATCCACCAATACAGTACGTACAGTATTGCTATTATTGAACTTTTATGTGAAATTAATAATCCTTAGCAACTTGCGCGTGTAAATAAATCTGCTGCTGTCAAGAGGTTAATGTACTGTATCAATATTCTTTTTTTTTTTTTTTTGACTAATGAAAGCTTCTAGTTACTCGTTACTCATACCCCACCATATATATTCAACTTTTCTCAGTTAAAGGAGTCTAGTTTTGGTCTACATTATCATAAGATTATGGAATTAATTAAACTCCTAATACCGTACTAATCCTTTTACTATTCTTCACAAGCATTTAGTGGGATTTTGTTAATTCTTATGAAACATCACATGATATGACCTGACAAATACCATTAGCTCCTGACCAAACAACTCTCTCTCTCTCTCTTATATATATATATATATATATATAGAAGAGAGAGGGAGAGTCCGCTGTAAAGCACTATATAAGGTCCAAGTCATGGGTACTAGTTTAATCATAATCAATAGGAAGTGACAATTGATTTTTTCAATCCGAAACTAGAAAAAAGAATGATTCTAAATGATGAGCTGTTATAAGGCGTGAACTTAATCTAATAGCTGCCATTGAATCTGGACTATATATTCATGTATGAATGTTTTCTTTGTTTTCTGTCATACTTATCACCATATATATATATAAATATAGGTATATATATAGCAATCTCAGTTGCTTACGTTAGCGTGCCACTGTACTGACACATGCATTACCATCAAATTCGTCATAATTACCGTCAATGTTATCATCCTATATTATATAATAATATACTCCCTCATACTAACACCGTCAATGTTATCATCCTATACTGTATTATATAATATACTCCCTCATACTAACAATTTTTTTTTGTCCATTTTTAACCATGGGTACAACCTGGCAGGTTTGAGTTACACTTCGGGTTAAGCCGATATATAAAAAAACTCTAATTCAATTTTAATTCGACTCTCAACTCAACCTAATTAATACTAATCCAACTCATTCTTAAATTTTTTAAATTTTTTAGTTTGAGTTGAATTCAAACTTGCAACTAGGATTGAGATTTCGAATTAGAATTCGAATTACCACTATAATTTTATAGTATAAGCATCATGTACGAAATTAACTTTATGAAACTTATAAATTGCTTTATCATCCTTTTATGTATTTGGAATGCACATCATCTATCACTCGACATAATTATTGTAAAAACTAAAAGAAACAATCATAACTAATTCATAATTGAAAAAATTTAAAATATTGACTAGTACATCCTATGACATAATAACCAATGGACCACTGACTACACTGACCTAATCATAATTTGAAATAATTAGGATATATTTAAAATAAAAATATAAAAAAAATAATATTAGAATTTGAGTTTGGATTGGACAAGTTGATTGCACCTTAACCCACTCTAATTTTAAAAACAACTGCCCAAACCCGTAAAAAATTAAGTTAGGCTCGGATTGAGTTTAGATTGCCCCACCCAAATTGCACCCCTATTTTTAACATCATAACTATTTAAAAAGGACATCCATTTATTAAAATTCCAAAAGTACTACTCATTTAAAGTTTAAAATTCATATTGTTAATTTAGAAAAAATTTCAAACCTCAAGTATATTTTGAAAAATAGATTATCTATCTAGAATATTGACTTTTAAAATGAGATATGAATTTTTTGTACAATCAAAAAATAAAAAAGGTTGTAAGTTCATTCTGCCTCCTTCACTTAATTCTACTAAAAAAAAAATCATTAATTTTTTATTCTTCAAAATCCTAATCCTATTTTTCAAATTTGTTTTTCTAATACTCTTTTATATATTGAATATACTTATACATAATGACATATAAATATTATATATACGGTATACATACATTTATTCATATATATTTATATATACCTTTGTATATATACATATAAACCAATACTAAATTGATGTCCTACACATTTTCATATTTGTACAAGTTCATCTATATACACGTGTTCATACGTTTGCTTATATATGTACACTAATATACAAATTTTTCATATTTATATTAAGAAAAATGTTTGGAAGTCCAATTCTTACTCTCCACCACCTTATAATCCCTTGCTAATTGAACCCTTCCATGTATACATGAAAACCAATTTCTTTGATCCTCTTCTCTTAGAATAAGTAGCGGGAAAAATCAATTTCTTTGACTTTTTACTTTTCGAATAAGTATTAAGTACTTCAAAAATACTGTAAAAATAAGAATCTTATCGATACAGATTGTGTATGTATAAATATTTTTTATTATTATAAAAAAATATATATATTTATATTGGATGAAATTTCTCGGTAGACGATACTGCCGTGATTGTAAATAATTTTGCATCTTCTCCCTTGTGAAGGTCTCCCATCTTTAGTGGGTGTTTCACTAATGCAACCTAACAATGGTCGTCATCGCCACATGTTTCAAACACATAGACTAGTTGACCAAACAAGTCTACTGTATCGTCATCCATGAGGTCCTATCTTCTCACTGTGAAGCCTGACTAAGAAATTAAGATGGTGTGAAAGGGTCCTACATTAATTGTACAATGAACAATCAAATCCTATACATCATTAAACAAAAGTGAACCCATACCTTGGCTTTGCCTAGGTAGTTGTGAGACAACACTCCCATGCTAAAAATACAATGTAGTTAATTAAATATACAAAAAATATGTAATTATTTATATAAATAGAAACCAACATTGTTACGTATAGAGAATATACATGGTAAAGAATAAGGGAACACAAACACATACTTTAATCTAATAATTAGAACTTTATATGGGACGCGTGCGTCTAAGAGATGAGATAAGACCCATTGGTGTGGTAATATTTTATTTAGTTTGTTCTGGCGGCTCTTAGATGCATCAAGACTTTATATATAGATATATATATATATATATATATATATATATATATATATATAAAATTCTGTAGCTTGTTTGGATTCATACTAGCTTAATTTACATCTATGTTTAACGTGAAAACGGAATCATTCTTGCAATATATAACTGCATACATAGAGTATATAATATACCCTATATATATTTAATTCATTTCGCTGTAGTTGTGTTCTATTGTGAAAAATAGTGATCATTTTCATTGTGGGTTAATAGATGGATATAAAATGACCTAAGGTGCATTTTAGTAAGTCAAAAAGGGACATAGATAGATATACAATAGATGTTTTAATATACATTTTAAATACAATTGCCACAGAAAATTTCAGCACCCAAAATTAAGCAAGACTTAATTTTTAGTTTAAGAAACAGAAGCATAATATAAAATTGTTTTTTATAATCAACAAGTATATAACCACTTAAGGCTACAACGTAGTGAACTTTTCTTACCATTTAAAGTGAAAAATTGTTCAAGTCCTTGTTGGAACAAGTTGAATGGCATTATTTGTCAAGAAAAAGAAATTAAAAAAAGTAGAAAAGAGGAATACAAGTTATTTATTTTGACCTTCTTCAAAATATAGGTTTAAAGGTGAATAGAGAATGTTCTCGGGAACCGGTGGTGCATGTTATCGGTGTAATCAATCAATTATATCTCTAAACATAAGTAAAAAAATGCATCTATTGCTCCCAATGACTTCTTTTATTTTTCTGATTTAACTGACTCAATGATTGTGAAGTCAGACGTTGAACTCTAAATTTGTAGTCTCAGAGTGAGTTCAATGAGCCATACTCGAATGAGTTCATAGTTTTAAAAAAAAAAAAATCATCTATTCCTGTAAATTACATTAGTACGTGTCTGTATTTACGGATGAATGAAGTTTTTTTTTCTCGAAAAGAACCAAATTGAAGATATTTATGAGAAGTGAAGGGCCCTTTGTTTAACATTTTTTTTTTAATTTTTTGTTCTTTAAAGCTCAATGGGGGGCCCCTTTGTCCCTTCATAAGCCATGAATTTATTGAGTTGATCAAAATTTTGGTGGGCTAGATTAAAAAAAGTTATGTGTAGAATCACTAGGCTAATTAAACTATACTAGAAAAGTGCATCGTGTCTAGGGCAATATTTTAGTACCGTGCCATATTTTTCCCACCTAAACACTAATTAAGTCACCCTTTTTAGCTGGATTTTTTATACATCCATCAATTTTCTTAACCTTGTATAATACTGTATTACGTTATTTTTATGTTTTCTTACTCATTACACTTGTATATATACGGTTAAAGGCTGATAGAGTCAATCTAGGTCTAAACAATACTATTTAGCTTTATGGTTTTGAAACAATATGAGAACATATAAATAAATTAAATATGCCAAGAATCCATTATATATATATATATATATATATACACACACACACACACACACACTGAGGAATGAATTGAAATTTTTTGTTTCAGATGAGATATACACAATCTAGCAACAACCCCAAAATTCTACACCTAACATATACTTATGAAATACGTACTCATGCTTTTTAGGATCAAGTCAAAAAAAATGGTGAGAAGAAAAAAGGTGGTAGCTAGCTAGCATATAATTATATATATATGTTTTGGTCAAAGACGCTTCACATAGTGAAGAACTAGAAGAGAATACTTGTACGACCATCTTATATATCTATATATATATATATATATATATATATATATATAGATAGATACTGTATATTAACATGTGTTAGAATTTACACCGTCCATTGAAAATGTCAACGCCATTACACCCTAAAAACCCGGCTATCTTTGACAACAAGACCAATACAATTTGGTGTCATTCTCGTGTTGTTTCTTTCACATCCCCTAGTTTAATTTCTTCAAAAGGGTCGTTTGATTCCTAGTTTCCTACAAGATAAATAAATAAATACATATATATATATATATACATATATATATATATGGAGCTGTCTTAATTAGTCTTGGCTTTGATCTCCACTTTGGACCCTGCAGGCTCTGTTCGGTTTATTTCGTTTTTGGTTACTATTTGCTTCCATAATTTCATTGAACCTGCTCTGTTATACAGTGAGCAATTGAACTCTGGTTCATCCTTTTCCTACGTAGTAGGTCAGCTTTAATAATTTGGCCTAACAATGCATGTTACCATGCTAGCTTGTGTGTATATAATATATATATATACCTATGGTGTATATCTAAATTACATTTAAGCTGGATAAATATGTCAAATTATCAACAGCTTACAATTATTTCATCTAACTTTCATGGTTGTGAGTATACGATAGGGTCGTAAGCACGGGCATACTTAAAATATATATATATATATATATGAGGAACCTTAATTAAAATCATGGGGGATGCTAGCCCTGCAGTTGCGACTGCGTACAACCTCAGCCATTGGATTTATGGGCTTCATTGTGGGACCCACGAGATCTAAAGACTCAACTTACACCATAGCAACAGTCCCGATTGTGCTTAGCTGGCACAACCCGATCTAAAATCATTGGGTGGTCTTAAATTCTTAACAGGAGGCAAGTTGGTGCAATGTTAACATCCATCAATCATTATATATATATATTATCTGATATAGACTAACCATATATATCTCATTGCATTCAATTGACTTTAGGTTTGATTTTTTAATACAAGCCAGTGGATCCGAACATATGTTTACATTTAACTATTTAAGTAGCGTGTTCGAGGATTTAAAATAATTCTTTCTATTTATGATTAAATGGTTCATTTCACTCCCTACATTTATATACATATATACATACATATTCACCTATCTTTACATTTAAAAAAACATTATAATCTTTATAGTATCGTAAATACGGACAATATGTTTGTATATATGTACCCACACGTGGCGATTAAGAGAGAGTTAATTACTCCTTTTGATAAAGTCCTGCAATTAATGAAGTATTACTTCTTGTTGTGATGGAAACATGATAATACAGACACAAATCTGAATTAATATATATATATATATATATATATATATATATATTTTAAAGACGGACAAAACGTTTGAGACGAAATTACTAAGGAGTTATGTTATATAATGGGTCCTCAGCATCATTCTATTCTAACATTCCAAGGTGATTATGAAATATTATATTTCACATCTCCTATATATATATATATATATATATATATAATAAATTAAATTCTAGTAGAAAAGATAAAGCAAATTTGCAGATGATGGATTCAATGTGTTAAAAGAAATAAATAACAGAAAAAAGGGACCGGTCGAGAGGAGCTAGCTAGGCACAGCTGGTGCAGGAGTTCAAGTCCAGTAGGAAACTTAAGGATTTAATTTGTACAAAGCTAGGGGTGGTCCACACTGCAGATTATACCAACAAAAATAACACAAGTGATTAAAGAAAAAGAATACTCTTAATTAAGTAATTTGATATATTTATGTGTGTATATATTATATAAAGAAAAAGCTATATATAACATGCAGATTCGTGCAAAGATCTAAAACGGCTGCACCGACAACCTAAAGTGCACGGATGTTGTGTATGATTTGTTGTTGGGTCCCCTTTCTTTTGTTATATTGATACTAGTTACATATATATAATCCTTTCGTTGCCCTCAAATATGGTGCCTCTTGACAGCCAACTTAGGAGCTGTTTGGCTGTATAACCGTTTTTCTTACACTTAAAGCAGGAGTCCAAATCCCAATTGAGTTTGATACAGAGTAAAAGACTGGATTGGATGTACGTGACGGCTGTGATGATGTTGGGTTTAGATAGGACTCTAGGAAAGGATACGACAGACAAGGGAAGGAGTGTTCTAAGAAGAGTCAAAGTATACTAAGACTTTGAGAACTTGGGGTAACATGTTGTATTGGATACATTGATTGTCAATTAGATTCATTTGTGTTTTATCTTCTTTTATTTTCTTTTATTCAAGTAATTATCTTATAACTTAGAGTTAGATACAGTGATGTAATTTTTGCTATAAATGAATGCAGGAAACTCTGTATTAAGAGTTTCACAATCACATCAAAAATAATTGTATCACATGCAATCCTTCTCAAGTACAATATTCTCCCATAATATTGCTGATAAGATTTGAAAAACCACTGTATTGTTGTCTGGTGGTGCACATCTCATTTATAGAATTACAACAAGATGATTTACGTACAAAGTCAACATATCCATCTATGGCTATTGCCTATAATCAAGGGATTGCCTAGAATCATGGGATTGGGTTTTGACAGCATGATTTGAGGAGAATCTTGTGGATCCTTCTATATCCGTAATAATTGCTATGATCTCTACTTATTCTACATCTCCCTCATAAATTTTATGTTCCCTACATCCTCTAATCAGTCTATCTATCTACATCTCCCTTACTTTCTATCTCCCTTCTTCTACCTCCCCCTTAGTATGATTCAGTTTCAAAATTCTTTGCACACATTAAAAATCCTCTTCATTGAGGCAAAAAAAAACTCAATAGGGAGTTTGGTATTCTCTCTCCCTAGCCAATCGTTTAATCCAACACAACCTTTAAAGGAGATACTTGTGTTTAACCAACTGATTTTATATTGAGTTGACTTAACGGCTTTGGCACGCCCGCACACACGCTGACAATTCAATCAGCCTGCCTGGCTGATTAATTGATCGAACATATTTTGGCACACCCAATGGGACTGGGAAACCACTAAAGAATTGAGAATATGTCGCCTAAGCTAAGGTCCACACGGAACTTAGCCACTAGCGATGCTGAGCAAGAGGAAAAAATCTTTCCACCTTTAGGGGGCCTCGCAGCCAACCCGTCAGATCTGGCAATCCTAATGGATGCTATACATACTTTGCACGTTCAAATCAGCGAGGTTCAAACCAACATGGGTCAAATGGATGAAAAGATTACCCATAATAATGCTCGTTTTAATGATCATATAGAAGATGTTCTAAAACAATCAACCGTTCAGAATAGACCGAACATTCATAGCTCCATCACCTAAGATTTAGCTTATCAGCCAAATGCTTAGCATGTTAACCAGAAACAGAAAGGTCCAATATGACATTCGCCTCAGCCTTCTGCACAAAGTAACCTGCTGTCTAGCAGCTCCCAGCCCGGTGAAGCAAAAAATCAGTTATCAACCGAAATTACGAACAGACGGTTGCCCGAGCAGCAGCAGGTACATTCTCATAATAACTCTATAAGTCCAATCTGTCACGCCTCAAAATTCGAGACACCGGAGACTCCATCACTGGGTTTGAATCCCGAAGGTGAGTCCAAGTCAACCACTCATGATTCTCATACACCATTACCAGTCTGATACTAGCTTTGATACCATGTTGTCATGCCCCTACTTTCTGATACCAAATTCGATATAGAAAGTGGAAGTGAACAGTAAAAGTCCCACCCGATTTGTATTCACGAATCGCTCAATTTCAGAACTTGGCTTCCTGTATGTTTGTAATTTCAAAGTAATACTTAATCCATTAGAAAGAGGATCCAAAAATATTCAATTTAAAAAAAAACTACGCACAAAGAAATTACCCCGATTGAAATTTGGACCAATCCCGGAGCTTGCTCGTAATTACAAGGGTGATTTCGTCTATTAAATTCTAATACACTACCTCAATCACTAAATCAATGTAGAATCATAATTACGTACGTACATCTACTTACATATGACTTAACCTCAATAATCCACTATGGGGCCACACATTTCATCCCCAATCCATGCCTAAGTTTAATCTCAATCATACACCCAGCCATACTCTACGATCCATTGTAATGTTGGTTACGATGCATCGCACAAGGTGCATAATATCCTACAAAACCTTTTGAAAAATGACCAAAATTCTCACCTATTTTACGATGCATCGCCAATGAGATTAAGATGCATCATAATCACTCACCCTATTACACTAACAAACCCACTAAGTGATTACAACAATCATTCTCCTTCCAATTCATCATCCTAAACATACAATCATATAACATAATTATCATTTTTACACATCCTAAACATCCACAAAGTGATAATTTATCACAATTGAATTTCATCTCACACACTTGAAACACAAAAATGATAATTCATGCATTATCATACACATACTTTAAAAATCATCAATTTTACATAATCTTCAAGAGTTATCAAACTTATCATGCATAGATAGAACATTGAAAGTCTCATACACACTTTTTATCCAAAATAGATACAATATTTTTAAACTACTCCACAAGCCACAAGTCAGCATATACATCTCTACACATGTCTCAAAACACACAAAACCCAAAAATGGAATTCTTCTACTCTAGGCCCAACTCATGGTTATGCATCCTTAACCACCTCCTTCCTTATCCTGAAAGTGTTAGCGTAGGAGGATTAGCAATTTCAACGAACTCAAGGTTAATGTATTGTGCAATCCATTCAAGGCCACATTTCATATTCAATGCATAAAACACAACTCATATTAGACAAATATGTGTCATGCTCCCTAGCATTCTAGTCACAAGCTTAAATGCTCAATTCGTTCACGTCATGACATATACATCAATTATAACTTGACAACCATATAAAACACATTTCATTCATACGGCACATTTCTATCATATATGTAACATATGACAAAAATTAAAAATGGATAAACATTCACACAAGTCATGTAATTCACTTAAGTTACACATAAGACTCAACACACTCATTCTTTCTCAGATTTGGTTCACATCCCCACACACACAAAATATGTACTGAATTTCCATATCTTAAGTTCATGGTTATTACGGGCTACTAACTCATGCAATTACCACCCATCTTGCGCAAGTTTGAAAATTTTCAACCCCAGAGGATATGTTAACCTATTACTTTCTCGCGAGCCACTTCCGAGACACACCCCCCACACACACAAAATATTTCACATTTTGCATACACATTCACAAGTTCGATGCATTGCACCCATTGTATGTCATAATTCAATTCTAGTATGTCACACAAGAACCATAAGACACATACATAAGATAAAACCCCCAAATTAGATTTTCATCATTTTTCTCAAAAAATCTCATATATGCAATTTATACTCCATTTTGCACATAAAAGAAATTCAAAATATACACTAACCATTTCTAGCAAGAAAAATATATGTAGGACCATATACAACAAGGATTGCAACCTAGGATTCTATATACATCAAATATTATATGAAAAACATTCATTTTATGCCAATAAATGAAATTTAACTTAAAATTAGAAAGCACAACACACACACCCTACCTCAATAGCTTTAGTTTTAAGCTATTCCACACTTTCACCACTCTCAAAATTGTCTAACCACAACTTTGTTTGGTTCCAAGTGAAGCTCTTGCCGTGTAGAACACACTTTCATTCTTTGGCGTCCTTCGAATCAAACCCTAACACCTTCTAAATCTATAATTTTATATAGATTTGGTTCACATCCCCACACACACAAGATATGTACTGAAGTTCCATATCTTAAGTTCATGGTTATTATGGGCTACTAACTCATGCAGTTACCACCCATCTTGCGCAAGTTTGAGATTTTTCAACCCTAGAGGATATGTTCCCCTATTACTTCCCGTGAGCCACTTTCGAGACACACCCCACACACACACAAAATATTTCACATTTTGCATACACATTCACAAGTTCGATGTATTGCACCCATTATATGTCATAATTCAATTCTACTATGTCACACAAGAACCATAAGACACATACATAAGATAAAACTTCCAAATTAGGTTTTCTATCATTTTTTCTAAAAAATCTCATATATGCAATTTATACTCCATTTTGCACATAAAAGAAATTCAAAATATACACTAATCATTTCTAGCAAGAAAAATATATGTGGAACCATATAGAACAAGGATTGCAACCTAGGATTCTATATACATCAAATATTACATGAAAAACATTCATTTTATGCCAATAAATAAAATTTAACTTGAAATTAGAAAATACAACACACACCCCCTACTTTAATAACTTTAGTTAAGCTATCCCACACTTTCACCACTCTCAAAGTTGTCTAACCACAACTTTGTTCGGTTCCAAGCGAAGCCCTTGCCGCGTAGAACACACTTTCCTTCTTTGGCGTCCTTCGAATCAAACCCTAACACCTTCTAAATTTAGAAAGAAGTTGAAGAACACAAAGAGGAGAGAAGATGGAGCTTGGGAAGTTGTTTAGAGAGAGAAACAAATGGCTGAAATATTTATAGTTGATATTTATAAGCCCCACACCGTAAAAAGACCAAAATACCCTTACTCACTTAACGTACCTTCCCGACCTCCATTTTTAAATCTGAAAGAAGTTATGGACTCAAAATCACTTTAACGTCTCTCTAAATATTCTAATTGGTCTATAACCAAAAATAAAATTTTTCAAAAAAATATCCAGATTCTTGGGCCCACCCGACCCCTATCTCGGGTCCCGACAATCCAAAATTTCAAAACGAGTCGAATGATTCACAAAATTCCCTAGACCTCTAAACTAGTCCCCACATATGTAAATCATACTCATAACATATGAAAAATATTTAAATTCCTATTTCGGAAAATAAAAAAAAATAAAAAAATAAAAATCGAATATCTACACAATCGACCTTGGAGATGACCCCAACAGGGGAAGAAGGCAACGCCCCCCGATTGCACCTGCACCCGAGGGACATGTAGAAAATAATCGGCCACTTAGGTGGTAGAAACATGAACAACAAATAAATTCAAATGCTTTTGAAAATCGATTTGATGATATCTATCGAGCTTTTTGTTTAAGAATGACTAATCGACCCACCTTTAAGAAACCTTATCCTGAACAATACGATTTAGCTGAATATCCTAGTGGATATAAAATCCCTAACTTCGCTACATTTAGTGGGGAGAGAAATCAATCAACACTGGAACACATCGGCCACTTCACAATCTAATGTGGAGAGGCTGGTGCTAACTATATGTGAAAATTAAGATTGTTCTCCAGTTCTTCAATTGGCATAACTTTTACTTAGTATTCCAACTTGAGGCCAAATTCTATAGTGAATTGGCAACAAATGGAAGAGTTATTTTATACTCAATGTTATCGACCAGAACTGGAGGCTAAGTTAGCTGATCTGTCTTGGCTAAGTCAATTGCCTGGAGAGACGATCGAGAATTTCATAGCAATGTTTTGATTCATTTAAAGAACTTGATGGTAGTTATTTGACATTGCCTAATGGTGAAAAGTGTGTCATTGAAGGTATGGGAATGGTGAAGTTAAAAGTATTTGATGGGGGTGAAATGCACTTTGGGGGATGTTGCTTATACACAAAAGTTGCAGTTTAATCTAATTTTCTTGCGCCGATTGGACTCTATGGGCTGCAAATGCTCTATTGCAGCGAGAGTCATGAAGATCACCAAGGGTTGCATAGTATTAATACAAGGAGAATAGAGTAGAGGTTTGTACCATTTGGTGGGGAGTTCTAATGGCACTCAAACTTTGATTGTGGATAGAAAACGGGGTGCACATGGTAATAAGATCTTGAGATTTCTATCACAGAGCAAATATGATTCGATGAACTCGAATCTAAAAACCACTCATGTTGAGTAAGAGTGCCACCTTTGAAAATTGTGAGACCATTCCCAAGGTTATTATCACAAGCATATGAGGTAGATCCATTCTTGGAGCCGCCATCATCCTTCCGCTTTGCAAGTGGACAGTTCTTCCTAATATGGCCCCACTCATGATATTTGTGGCACTGCTTATCCTTTTCTCCACCCCTTGATCTAAACTTGCTGCTATCACTAGATCCCCGGTTGGTTTGCCTTTCCTTATTTTGCCCACGAGCAACCATAGCTGAACTTGGACTCTCATCAACGAGAGAATTTTTTTTGTCATTGGACAAAAGAGTCGACTCAACTTCCTCCATCTTCAGTGTATCATTTTCATACAAGACAGTAGTCACTATATTCTCATAGGAATCTAGAAGTGAAGTAAGAAGTAATAGGGCTTTGTCTTCTTCTTCAATTTTGACATCGACCTTTTCAAGTTGGTCAGCAATTCCTTGAAATTCACTCATGTGCTTCAAGAGGTTTTCATCTTACTTCATCTTTAGCTTATACAAATCTCCTTCAGATTAAGCTTAGTTGTGATAATTTTCGCTAGATAGAGCTTCTCTAACTTCTCCCATAATTTCGGCACTAAATCCTCTCCATTAACATTTGTTAATGATGTTATCCCCAATACAGAGTCAAATATTGCTAACACACCTTGACTCTATTTCTTGCCAATCATCAACTTACATTTTTTCTGGCTTTCCATATTTCTCTTTCAACATCTGCGCTAAACCTTGTTGAACTAGGATGTCTCTCACACACGAATCAATTTTTGGCACCGTTGCCGGGGATTATCTATTTAATTGATTGAATTTTACAGAATTAATTTTAATTAAATTTTTAGTTTAGAAAAATTTTTATATTTTATTTTTATTTTTTTTTTGTTTTCTTTTCAGGTGCTTTTGATTAATATATGCAAGGTCGTCGTTCTGTAGCTAATCCTTTAATACCTCTTGATCTTGAGCCTGAACGTACTCTTAGACAACTGAGGAACATCCCTGTTGATACCATTGTGTAAGAGGAAGAATTAATTGAAGACATGGTAGAAGAGAGGAATAACAACCTTATTCCTAATGTTGATGGAGAAAGGGCTAGATTGCTGAGGGACTACTATGTTCCTAAGACATATACCTCCTTGACATAGGGTGAATTAAATCTCTCCACCTTGCATTGTGTGAAAATATTGTTGATTATAATTATCACAACTGCGCAAGATGAACAACACTCGTGTTATGAAGAAAAAATTTAGACAAGATTTTTATCAAACACCTTGAAGTTCCGATACCAATTTGTTGAGAAATAAGCCTCTAATTATGTACCATCAAATATTACGAAATAACAATAAGTAAATATGCACAAAGTAATTTGCAAAAACACACCAAGAGTCTACGTGATTCGGCTAAACAAGCCTACGTCCACGAAGAGCTCGACTTTACTTAGATTGTAATAGTACAAGTTGAAAGATTTTATCAAGAGTATATTAAACTCTCAACTCTTAATCCTTATACACCCAATCTCATTCAAAAGAAAATCACAAGTTCTAAAAAAGAATTATCTCTATAAGTGCCCTTTCAAAAATAATGAAAGTGACCTCTCAATTTCAAAGATAGTATTGTCTCTTTTCTTTTTATAAGTCTCAACCAATAACATAAGTGACTATTTATAGAGCCCAAAGTCAATTCCTTGTGGACAAGGATTATAATTCCTTAGAGCCCAAGACTTCCCTTGTAACAACCCGCTCTACCTGATGGTATGATATTGTCTATTTTGGGCTTAAGCCTGCACGGTTTTGCTCTTGAGTTTTACCCTAAAAGGTCTCATACCAATTGAAAAGAACACACATACAAGTACATCCCCTTTTCCACACCCAGGCTGTCACGCCCTAATTTTTGAGTCAACGGAGACTTAATCTCCGAGCCTGAATCCCGAGGGTGAGTCCATCTATTAAGTTCTAATGAACTACTTCAACCTTTAAATCAATGCGAAAACTTAATCACATATATATGCTTACCTACGTATGATTTAACATCAATCATTTACTATGGGCCCCACACATGGCCATATATGCATGACTTTAGTTGTAGATTACAAGTTTCGATTAATCGAGATATACCCTTCGATTAATTAAATTGGGTATTTCGCACAATCGAACATGGACTTTCGATTAATCGAAGTTTCAATAAATCGATGATGTATCAAAGTACTATTGAAATCATGCTAGAATTTGAAGTCCATCCATCGAACATTTTCCAATGGAAGTTTGATTAATTGAGTCTGTTCGATTAATTGGAGAATGGTTTTCAATTAATCGAAAAGCCTCTTGACTGAAATCATGATTCATCATACTTAGACCATTTCTTGCCAAATTCTCCTTCTTCAACATACATACATTCTCTATAAAATATGAAACATCATAAATGATCCAAGACATACTTCACATACTCCAAACACAAAATTTGCATCTTTAAGTGATCACATCTATAAACATATACATTTGGGACTTCAAAACTATACATCATACTTTTATTCCTCAAAAGTTGTACACATACCATACATGACGAATACATTTGAAATTTAAGGACATCAAGATAATCCAAATGTAAAGACAACATTTCTAAATTAGTTAACATGTCACAAACTGGCATGGATATTTATATACATATCTAAAGAAACTCCAAAATTCGCTTAAGCCAATCTAAGCCCCGTCCTCCACCGATGCTTTATTGAAAAGGGTTTGGGGGAAGGGATGAGCATACAACTACGCCTAGTAGGAATGATCCACCCAACTTAACCTTGACTCAGATAGCCATGCATGAATGCACAATGAATCTTTATATGACTAAATGACATACTTTAATGCTTTTCATGCTCAAAACATATACATTTTTGAAATCATGTATGATGTCACATGTCTCCAATACACATAAGTAATTCAAAAATAATCACATTCACAAATAAACTCAATGCTACATATACTCTGAAATTACTTCAACTGGGGACTTCTGCTTATCACATTTCCATAGTAAGAGTCTTTTCAAGACCACATACTCTGTTTACTCTCTATGGGTTGCTAACCCGATGGAAGCGACATCCTCTTGGCCAAGTTTTAGGCCTTGCACCCTAAGGCTCCAGGCCATTCTTAATTCTCATGCATGCCCCAAAAATCACAAATTTTCACAAAAGTACATATTTATCACATAAATGCACATAACTAAGATTATCATCAAATTCCTTTAATGCATAACATTTATCAAGTTAATGCATATCAATTTTAACTTAAGTATATTACAATGCGTAATCCAATCATCTCATGAAAATCAACAATCATGCATTTTTAAGAAAATCTTCTTTTATGCGTGTCTTCTCACATAGAGTCAAATTTCACAATTAGTTTCCAAATGAACACAAGGTCTCACAATGCATTCATGATCATCAACCAACACGTACATAATGTATAAACTCTATCTAGGACATGCTAGACAATTTACATATGCAAGAAACCTCAGATTTTTTATAGCAACATATAGAAGAATTTCATGTCACAAGTAAGTGACCTATATATAGAATCAAAATAAAAAAAGAATTCACACCCCCACCTCATATCTCAAGCTTTTCTAGCAAGGTTCCAAAATTTTAACCTTTCCAACTTTACCAAAATTAAAATTTGTTTGGTTTAATACGTAGCCCTTGCTGAGTAGAGTAACCATTTTACCTCCGACGTTCTTCAAATCCTAGTTCAATACTTTCGAAATGAAGATAGAAGGAAGAGAAATGAAGTGGGAAGTGAGAGAGATATTTCAATTATGTATAATCGAAACGCCCTGGGTCACTTAACGTACTCTTCCAACTTTCATTTTCGATTTTGAAAGCGGCTATGGTTCCCGAAATCGCTTCCTTAACTCATTTAACATTTTATTTGATTTAAAACTAAAAATAATATATTTTTCAAAAAAATTTCAAATTTTTGAGTCCACCCAACCCGTGTCCCAGACTCTGTCAACCCAAAATTGTCAAATTTCACCAAATGATCCCAAAACTTTCTAAAACCTCTAAACAACTTCCTAAACATATTTTTCACATTTAAAACATGCTGAAAATCATTTAAAATGCAATTATGACAAAAATGATGAATAAAATAAAAACCAGTCAAAATTGGACCTAGTCTCTATATAGGCAATGTGAGATTGAGTATCTTGTAGCCTGTCAGTATGATAGCTCGCCCAGTGTCTCTCGTACCCACCCACAATAGTCACCACAATCCACCCCACAATCCACCCCCTAGGAGGCTCGACATCCCCGTTGGCACACTTTCGGCTAGGTCCAGCTCGGATACCATTTGTAACATCCCGCTTCACCTACGGAATCATATTATTCGCTTTGGGCCTAAGCCTGCAAGGTTTTACTATTGGATTTTACCCCAAAAGGTCTCATAGCAATTGGAGAGAACATACTACATATAAGCACATCCCCCTTTTTCACACCCATGCAATGTGGTATTGAGCCCTGTAACCTGCTAGTGTGGTAGCTTGCTTAGTATCTCTTGCACTCGTCCACAAGGGTCACCATATCCCCAACAAGAACTTTCCTTTCTTGAGACTAAGACTTGCCTGCTAAAAAATTATCTAATAAGATACAACTCTAGAATGGAAACCTAATAACAATAGGAATTTGAGCCAGCCCAACATAGATTATACTAATTGTAGACAATTAATGTGCTATTTGATCCAGGGGCAAAGCCCCAAGCACTCTGGTTACTTAAAAATAATAATAAGAGATTATACTAATTGTAGACAATTAAGGTGCTATTTGATAATCAATAGTTGTAACCTAGTGAAAATCTGCTCTCTCTCTCTCTCTCTCAAAGTGAGAGGTGATGATTCAAATTCCCATGGAAACATACGAGCTTGTAAGAGTTTCTTGTGGAAAAGAAAAGGTGATGTTTGATGACGTTATTCAGCGGTTAATTTTTAATACATTCAACACTAATTTAGTTAAAAGTATTTGATAATGCGACAAGGATGCCACTTAAAAGAATAAGTGCCACTTAAAATTTTAGTACTTAAAATTCAGCTTTTAAAATTTTAAATTATTAATTTTTAGTTTTAATAAATATTAGATGGGTCAACAACAAGAAACAAGACAAGGATTTATGTAATAAAGATTATTATATATAATTAATCTGTTGATTTAAAATTGGAATCATAGTAGAACTTATGGGACCTTCAATTTTGGCAATCATCTCATTTTTTATCTGAGGAACCCTAGGGGGAGTTATTGTGGACCGTGATCCCCTCATGTTAGAGGGAGTCTTGTGGTACATCTAGCTTACCAAACGAAACCATTTTGTTGTTGTTTGTGATACGAAACATAATTAAATTTACATACTCACACACTCGTTTTGTCTATGTAAATATTTCAACTCTCAATCTTATACTTTGAAAGGTTAATAAATACCATTATTAATTGGCAACAATCAAAGTAAAATACTCCTTATGGTGTGAAAGATGGAAAAATTAAAAGGAAAAGTAAAATCGACCATAGAACCTAGTTAAGAAAAGAAAGAGCTTATTTTCTTCATTTTAGTGGTTGGTTGGTGGGAAAGAAATGAAGAAGGAAGGGAATTGGTGTTGTATGATTGAACGTTCCACCCTTTTATAAATAAGAAGACTCTTGTGAAATGAAAAATGTATAAAAAGAGGAATGATTCTTCAATATATTCTTGATTTTCTTTCACTTTTTGGGCAAATTGTACATAGTGGACTGAGTGGGAAGAAAATTCTCTTCTTCCAATCCTTTGGTTTTCCTTTCATATTTCTCACCGGCAAACAAAGGAAAGACTATTCATCTTTCCTTTCCCTTCTTAATTCCTTCCCTTAATTTTTGCACTTACCGAGCAGAGCAGGCTGTAAGTAAAGCTAGCTATAATTAATCACTTGTCATGCTTAATACATTTATTACATGGGTCTTTGAGGAGTACTAAAATAAAATACAGTTCCAAACATTGTCGGTGATATGGACCTGCTAAAAACTCGAGTTTTGCGAGGTAGGGTGGTCCTTGCTATGCTTGACAAAAAACAAGTGGACCAATTAATTATATATATATATATATATATAAAGAGAGGTAATTTTGATTCCAATGAATTGTTGAAGTACAACACTTCAACTTCAATTATATCTATGCTTTGACATTTTTGTTATATGTTTGGTAAGAGGTAAAATTGGGAGGGAAAATAGAAAAAGGGTATATACTTCTTCCATTACTTAGAATTTCTAATCCGTCATTCCAAACTTGACTAGGCTTACCAAATTGTTCAAATAATATATATATATATATATATATATATATATATATATATATATATATATATATGTCAACACAATATTAATATTGTAACCTAATTTTTCTAAAAAATTTACCTGGGAATCATTTATGTCTTTTACCTAGCTTGAAGAATTAGAAATTGTGTGAAGAAAAGTAAGTCAAAAAGTAAAAGCAGAAAACAAGTAAAATGGCAACTTGTTTGGAGAAAAATGAAAACCATTTCCGCGGGACTGCTAACCTCAGCAGGACACACAGAGAAGAGAAGGGAAAGTCAAAGGGTCAAACTTCTCCTAAATAAGTATAATCATAACCGAGTTCAAGTGTTTAGTTTACTATAAGCTAGTATTAGTTTATTGATTAAACCAAAGGTCACTTCTGTCACATGTGCCACTTTTCAAACATATATGTGTATCTATATATAGCCCACTAGTCTTCCTCATTGTACTAATCCAATCTCTCTCTACTCTCTCTCTATAGCAAGACACATCTCTCTCTCTTTCTCTCTGAAATTAACTCTCTCAACATCTATATATATATATATATATACACACACATATATATATCAATCAAAAACCACCCTTTTTGTTTCAATCAATCAGTCTCTCTATTTAGAGGAATTAATGGATGTTAAAGATGGAGATTTCAACGACTCTGCCAATATTAGTGAAGAAGAGATGGAGCTTAGGAGAGGTCCTTGGACTGTTGAAGAGGACTTCACTCTCATCAATTACATCGCTAACCATGGTGAAGGTCGCTGGAATTCTCTTGCTCGTTGCGCAGGTACAATATAATCAATTATATATATATATATATATATATATATATTATTTTTCTATATATAGTTGCTTCCATGAGCTAGCACTTTAACTTTACCAAATTAATCTTTCTAACATGAATAAAATTCAATGAAACAGGTCTGAAAAGAACAGGAAAGAGCTGCCGATTAAGGTGGTTGAACTATCTACGGCCCGATGTTCGACGTGGAAACATCACTCTTGAGGAACAACTTTTGATCCTCGAGCTTCATTCTCGTTGGGGCAATCGGTATGTATATATCTCCTGCAATTCACTGCATTTTCCAATCATATATATATATATATACTGTTTCATTCTTGTTGGAGCAATCTTTATGTGTATTAATTAAAAGGGTGTTTTTCTATATGAGTTGTTGGATTGAATAATAATGATGTTTGAAACATGTGCAGGTGGTCCAAGATTGCTCAATATTTGCCGGGTAGGACTGATAATGAGATCAAGAACTACTGGCGGACTCGGGTTCAGAAGCATGCCAAACAGCTCAAATGTGACGTGAACAGCAAGCAATTCAAGGACACCATGCGTTACATTTGGATGCCCAGGCTCGTCGAGCGGATTCAGGCTGCTGCCGCCAACTCTGCCACCACTGCCGGCGCCTCCTCCTCCTCCATCACCACCACCACCACCTCCATCAACACTAATTACCACCTCAAAAACACCATCAATATGGGCTCCACCGGCCAGGTGGGTTTTCCACCGGCCAACGTTGGGGGTGCGCAGGTTAACACTAGTGCCACCCCGGAGAATTCTAGCACGGCCGCGTCATCGGACTCGTTTGGGGCTCAGGTTTCACCTGTCTCTGACCTCACCGAGTATTACAATAATCCGGTGCCGGTTAACAATATCCGAAACGAGGATTACTTCCAGATTAATCAGGCCGATTTTTCCGAATCCCTAATTAGCCCATGTGGTTACTTTAACCAGGGGTTAGATTTCCAAGCTATAGAGCAGAACAACCAATCGCAATGGATGGACAGCAGTGGGGATATATCGGACAATTTGTGGAATGTTGAGGACATTTGGTACTTACAGCAGCAGTTCAGCAGCAACATGTGAACAAATGAGGGCCGTAATTGACTTGTAGAGAGAGAGAGAGATTTGGAAATTAATACAGATATATATTATCAACACATTGAACTTAGTATAGGATACAAATGGAATTTGTGAAGAAAGGGAGGTCAATTTGTGGATTAATTCTTAATTATGTATTTTTTGTTTTTTATTTTAATTGATTGGGGGAGGGTAAAGTTGAGATTTGAGCTTTTTTTTAAGTCTCATTCTAAGAAATTGACATGTGTACTTCAATTCAATATTACTGAAATAGTTATACGAATGTTTTGGGCGTGAATAATTGGTTCAACGAGCGCGTATATATATATATATATATATATAGTATTGTTTATTTGAAGTAGTCATAGAATTTATGAAACATGGTCCATGGGGCCTGAACCAGATTAAAGATTTGTAAGTTAAGGAAGAAAATGGAGAGAGTAGCAATCATTTAGTGACATAAATGTCATGGTTTGAATTATGTAGCCTTATCTTGTTGAGTGAATGCCACGTCAGTGCCTTCTGAGCTCATGTCACCCAATTATCTCCATAATCAAATTTCATTTGTTTGCTAGCTTACTTGTAATCGTACGGATAAACAAGCTTGAAACCCCCCATTAAAGTTAAACTAAACAACATAAGACCACACACACATGTGTGTGTGTGTGTGTGTATATATATATATATATATATATACGAAAAATTATAGAACTTCAAGCTTGGTTGGTTTAGTTTGCTTATAATATATTTTTATTTTTTAAAAATTAGAAATCAAATAAAATTGTAAAGAAAATTATTTGATTGACAATTTTTTTTTTTTTAAATTTGTTTTCACATAGTTGTCTTTTGTAATTATTTAAAAATATATATTTTATATTACTTATTAGGTTATAGTTTTTTTAAAAATTGAAATAAACAAACTATTTCATTTAATAATTAACTGAGTTACTCGGCTAGCTTTTTCGAGATCTATTTTCGTATATTACAAAAATTAAAAATTACTCTTTAAAGTAAAATAAAGGAAAATTATACTTTAGTTGACTTAGTAGTCTTAAATAACAAAATAGTGTATTTTAATATTTCAGTTTTCATTTAGGTTAAAATAAACAAAATAATTATATACACATTGAGAATCACCTTTTAAAATTATTTTATGTTCAAAATGCCCTTTGATGTTAATAATTTTTTAACTAAATAATAAGACATTTGTTTCTACCAACTCTATTTGATACCAATCACATGTAGATAATGTTAAATCCTCCTGATAACTGGCATAGGCAAAAGAAAATTAAAGCATGTATATTTGAATCAACGTTAAACATGCATGTCAATTAAAATTTTATTTTTATTTAAGCAAATAGAAACAATTAAATTTTTTTTGTCAATATATACATATAATTATATATATCGAGAGAGTATACCATGTATACAATTAAAGTTTATAAATACTAGTCGTTGTTAGGGAGGTTGTACGTTGGCATGAATTGCCTTGACTGTGAGATAGAAATGTCATAACCGATTTATACACGAGTGAAGGAATGACATTCTTGAGTGGTGGGTACAATAGACTTTTTCATTATTGTTTATATATATTAGTATATAAAATATACTAATATATATATTAACAATTATGGTTATGATTAAATAAGAATAGTTTCATAATTCTAAGACAAGTTTAGAAGGCATTTTGAACATCGACAAGAATTTTTAATATCTATTTAATTATTTTTGCGTATTTTAATTTGTGTGAAAAATGAAATTTTAAAATGCACTACTTTATTATTTAGTACTCCTAAATAAACTTAAGTATAATTTTCACTAAAATAAAAGAGTATTTTTGAAATTATTGTGTAGCATGATAATATTTTTATAAAAATTGGATAATTTCATTTTTTTTATTGATATAAAAAAAACACTCATAGTCTTCATGTTTAAACAAATGTAATGTGAAAGGGATTTCTCTATTTCTGGGATAATTTTGTAATTTCAAAGATTCGTGAAGAAAGGGCTGGCTGCAAAATTAGACTGAAAACATGATGGAACAGTATATATATATATATATATATATATAGAGAGAGAGAGAGAGAGAGAGAGAGAGAGAGAAGGGGGTATGGCGGCGGGGAATCTTTGTAGGGCGCGTGCCTTTTAGAGAGAGAAAGAAAGCCACCAAAAGTGGTCCCAGGAGAGAAAAAGGTTTTAAGGAAGTTCCACGTTTTCAGTTTCTATAAAAGTAGTATTATAAATGTATTTAATTTGGCTTCCTAGACCAAAGCACTGATTTTGATGAGAGAGAAAGAGAGCCGCAACACGTGAAACAGTTGTATCATCATATCACAAAATTTTTGATTTCTTACTACAGGACCACACGTATATAGCTCCCAAACCATATGTATATTAGTATATTATACACAAACCATATGTATTTTTGTGCGTATATATATGTGTGTGTATATATATATATATAATATAATATATATGTGTGACTGTACAACTGGACTCCATTATTCGTCCAAGACTTTCTCTCTTTCTACCCTTCAAAGTTGTCATCTTAAAGGTGGGACCTCTTGAAATGGATCGAAGACCTCAAGTCAGTAAACTTGACAGTTAAACAAACAATAGCAGATTGCATTTGATACAATGTGGGTTGGGTTGGGTTGGGTTGGGCCCAATTTTCAGTTTGGGTCAACCAAATGGGTCCCACTGGGCTACTGCTATTCCAAAAATCTAAGGGTTACTTTCACTTGGATCCTGTATCAAATCTCTGAAAATAAATTATAATAAGTAGGGATTTATAAAACCACTATTATATGAAATTATGATTTTTTTTTATATTTTATTTTAGGTTTTAGGGAGTAAAACATGTTATTGTAGGCAGAGGTGTTCATTTTATTCTTCAATCCATCACTCTCTATTGATCCAATCTAATCTGTACACATCACATCGATTTTTTATTTTTACGATTCGATTACGAATTTGAAAATAAGAAATTCATAGACCATTTGGCTAACGAATTGGAACATTAAAAAATAGAATTTGATGAGGTATTTGACTCCAATTATAAGTCTGGTGACGTCTGCGATTGTGATTCGTATGACGTAAATGAGAGATGAACTTTGATTAGGACTTTTTTATCTTCTGATAAGACTGGGAACTGAAGGGCCGATCTCTTACTTGGATACGTTCACACTCTAAGTGCCTTTGTAACTTCCAAAGTATTTCTAATATCTGACTTGAACGTCAGAGTGTAATCGACAGGCACTATGCTGGTATCTTTTCGGTTACCATTTGTTTTTTTTTTGCCAGATTGGTGTTGACCCAGATCGGAGTTGATTTGTGCTTCATCTGAATCAATCTTTGAATTCGAACCAAACCGATCCGTCTACATATTATACACATATATTATACACACACACACACACACACACACACACACATATATATATATATATATATATATATATATATTAGGCCAAGCTTAAATGTAATATATATATATATATATATATATATACTATTATTTTAATATTTCTTTATATAAATTATATATGTATTTCTATCAATTAGTTTAGTCCAGGTTGTCCAATATGTTTTGTGGGGGTATAAAATGGATCGATTGGGCATGACAGTGGCAAATTATATTTTGTAATATAAATTGGCTGATTAATCTAATCCAATTTTTTATAAATTATATATTATATAGGTTCGAATATCAATTCGTTAAATTAATCTGATCTAATCCAATTTTTTATAAATTATATAGGTTCGAATTGATTTTCATTTTCACTAATTTATAGATTACGTGTCTAATCTGATTCCGATCGGATACTAACGGGAAGATGATTGATGCAACTCTCTCTTTATCTCTCTCTCTCCACTTGCGTGATGCCTTTATTGAAAGCGAGGTTCCGATTGTTGATCACTTGTTTTTCAAAGCCTCTTAACCACACCTTAGATGGGAAGTGACGAAAACTAATGGTGTCATATACTTAAATTTCTTTCAAACTCTTTTCAAACTCTTGGACACACACACACACACACACATATATATATATATATATACACACACACACACACACATATATGGCCTTATTTGTTTTGTAGATATTTCCTACCCGTAAATAATAAAGGAAATGGCCATGATGGCCTTCCATAATAAGCCAGACCCCATGTTCTACCGCCTCTTACTTGCACAACTTCTTGAAGTGATGGATATATCATACGTACCATAGCTACAATTAGGATTTTAAACAAAAAATAAAAAAGTAAAAAGAAAAAATAAGAAAGGAAAGAAAGAAAGAAAGAAGAGGAGTATTTGATAAAACTGAAAATTTTAAAAGGTGAAATCTGATTATTGTACATAATATTTTTTTGCTCTCTTTCTTTGCTCATAACACAATCAATTGAAATACATCAATTTAACAATGGATATTAATGTCAAACAATAAACAATAATTAATGTGATTTACTAACGTAATTAAACAATGATAAATTTTTCTAGACAAATAACATGTGAAAAGTATTTGTACAAATATCTAGAAAGAAGAAAATACTATAGATAAATTTTTTTAGACAAATAATATGTTAAAATATGTGTACA
Source organism: Cornus controversa (assembly GCA_026545225.1). NCBI lineage: Eukaryota > Viridiplantae > Streptophyta > Magnoliopsida > Cornales > Cornaceae > Cornus > Cornus controversa. Next base: position 7,657,980 of record CM048849.1, on the reverse strand, counting down.
AATATATAAAAAGGAGAAATATTAGAAATTGTAACTCTAAAATAATCAACTCAGCAATAAAATAATTTTTTTTTTATTCTCCCATTGTTCTATCCATAAGTCAAAAACTCTTACTAAAAACTCTTACTACATTCTTACTCCAAAATCTCTTATTCGAAGTTTTACGGAAAGTGAGACTTGAATTTAAATGGTGTATCTAATTTGCATATGATCATATGAGTTTATAAATTATAAGAGAGTCCAAAGTGCCTAGCTTGTGTGAGTTGATTCTTCGATAAAATAAAATAAATAAATAAATTATACTTAAAAGTGTTTGACACCAAGCTGGTATGGTGATTCGTTGAAGCATGCTGTCATACGATGTAGAAAAGGTTTATTGACATAAACTTAATTGCGTGAAGAATAAAAATCTTTATTAGTGATGCTAATGTGGTGGTTTGTCTATGAAATTTGTGATCCACAAGTTTGAAATTTCACTTGATCTCTTAAGATGTATGAATGATCATGACTTAATTATTTGATGCTTCTGTTTCCTAACATTGATAATCTTTAAAGGGAAATAATGTAAATCTCACAGGCCAGTGCACGTTCAGCTTCTTCTTTGGGTACCGTGTACATGGATTGAATGCAAAAGATAGATTTACATGCAACTGTCACGTCATGTTTAGGTGTTTATTGATACAAAAATTTAAAATTAATGCACTAACAACATTCATCAAAAATAAATGCAAGAATAATATATACATATGATTTATATGGTTAGGTACAATTCGGCTTACGTCCATGGATGATAAGAGATTTTTTTATATTTCTTCTAAGACAATTACAAATATTTTTTTCTGTTACCCTAAGGCTTATATCTATACACAAAGCAATCCCAATTTGATTTGGATGTGGTCCTGATTTCCAGTCTCAATCTTCCCTTGTTAATGTTGGATCGTATCTTTACTTTTCAGTTTTGTTTCTATAGAACTCTTATTGACTTGGGAGACAAGTTGCCGAGTCTCTTCCATGTGTTTTGCCACATATGTTTTCCTTCTTCTGACTTGGACCATGTCATATATAATATTTGAATTTTCTCCTATACAAGTGTCCCTTTCTTATTGGTGAAATTTGTTTCCCTCCACACACAACAACTAATTTCCTTTAGTTGGATGTAATAGTCTCAACTTTTTTTGATATGGCTTTGAACATGCTTTGCTTTCAGTGCTACTTTAGCTAAGTGCTTCCTTCTAATAGCGTTACTATTTCAATTCAGCCATCTTCTGAATCCTCCACTCCATAGACGCTTATTAGCCTTATCTTATTTTTGAACATGCAATAAAGTGACCGTTTTAAATGTGTTAATATTGCACATGCTTTTGATGAAGAACACTTACTTTGAAACGCAATACTTTGGATGTAAGAAGACTTAGCTTGCTAGATTGACCTCCATTGGAATACAATGATGTAGCTCTTTTGAAGCTGATTTTTGTATCTGCTTCTTTCTGGATTTTAAACCTTGTTTGACTTCAGTGATTTTGATGTTAATCAGTCTTGTTGGCATTCAACCTTCATCAGCTATTGGCCATTCTATCGATGATCAATCTTTCACTGGCTTTTGCCACTTTATTATTTTCCTGATATGGCTCATTCTTGCCACTTCGTTGGTAAGTGCCTTTTGTCACCCCTGTGGTAGTTAGTCCATTTTCATAGTCAGCCCCTCTTTTTCTTTGGCTACTTGTCATTTTATATGGCGTTTGACTTCGTGTACTATTTGCCATTTTTTTTGGCTTGTTGTGATCTACCCCTTTGGCTAATGGACACCTTCTTTCCTTTTTTTTTTTTTTTTTAAGTGATCGGTACTTAGGACCTTAACTTTTTTATAAGCGATCGGCACTTAGAGCTTTAGCTTTTTTGTAAGCGTTCGACACTTGAGGCCTTAGCTTTATCTTATAAGCAATTGGCACTTGAGGCCTGAGCTTATTAGGCAAGTGGTCGGCACTCAGGGACTTAAATTTATTTTATAAGCAATCGACACTTGAGGCCTGAGCTTATTAGGCAAGCGATCGACACTTGGGTTCTTATCTTTATTTTATAAGCGATCGACACTTGAGGCCTGAGCTTATTAGGCAATCGATCGACACTTGAGGCCTCTTGAGCTTGTTAGACAAGCGATCAACACTTAGGACTTAGCTTTATTTTATAAGCGACCAACACTTGTGGTCTGAGCTTTATTAGACAAGCGACTAGCATTTGGGGCCTTAGCTTTATTTTATAAGCGATTAGCACTTTCGGCCCGAGTTTTATTTTATAAGCGATTAGCATATAAGCTTTATTTTTTAAGCGGTCGGCACTTGGGGTTTGAGCTTATTAGGCAAGCAATATGCACTTGGAGCCTTAGCTTTATTTTATAAGCGATCAGCACTTAGGGCCTGAGCTTTATTTTATAAGTGATCGACACTTGGGGCCTAAGCTTTATTTTATAAGTGATTGGCACTTGGGTCTGAGCTTATTAGGTAATCGATTAGCACTTAGGGCCTTACTTTTATTTTATAAGTGATTGGCACTTGTGTCTGAGCTTATTAGGTAATCGATTAGCACTTAGGGCCTTACTTTTATTTTATAAGTGATTGACACTTGGGGCCTTAGCTTTTTTGGGCGATTGACTTATAATGCCAGTTGCCCCCCTCCCCCCCTTTTATTGATCATCTTTGGGCGATCGGCTCCCAACACTGCTTTTCACTTTGGTTGATCATTTTATGGGTGATCGGCTCTTAACATCGCTTTCCACTTTGATTGATAATTTTATGGATGATCAAATCTTAACACCGCTTTCCTCTTTTGATTTTTATTGATCATCTTTGACCGATCGGCTCCTAACACCGCTTTCTTTTTGATTGAACATACTAAGGGCAATTGAAAGTGTGTGTCTTAGCCTAATTTTTGTCATTTGTCTCTTAGGGCCGCAAGACACTTTGTTAGGCACTCGACTCATAAAACCACTTGCCTTTTTTATTCTTTTTGTGTTTAGCCCTGTTGGCTTCATGTCACTCAAATTTTGAAAGAAAACATACGATGACAGCATGATAGTGTTATGGTAAAATGTGATTTACATAACCGAAATTATGACATGGAGCATATACAAAATTAGAAAAGATTAATATTAGCTGTCAACTTTTAGTGCCTTTTACCACTCTTTTTTAACTATGCATTTCTTTGGGCATGTATTATTTTGAGTGTACACAGAATGGAATCTATAAATATATATAGATGTAATAGATTGTGCGTTGACGTATATTTTTGTCCATTGTCTTTTAATTTGGTATTTAGCACATTTGAAGATTTGAACATGTTTAAGCTTGTAATTATTGGTAGAATTTAGCAGAACTTAATACACTACTGAAAATTGCTACATCTTTGAGTTTTATTTATTTATTTAGAGATATGGTATTCGCAAGAAACTGGTGGATCTTTTTGCTTGGATCCATTTTATGCCTTGAATTCTTAAGCTTTCTTTTGATTTTATTAATCGTCAGAAAGAAACCAACAAACTATTTTATGTTATTGATCATCACTAATTATACTCGAGATCAAAGCCTTCTGACTCACAAAAAGTAAGAAGCAAAATCCAAAGATCATCATTTAGTCTCATATCATTCATTTTTTGTTTTTGACTTATCTCTCGTGCTACTTTCTTGAAGGAAGATATGGTAATTCGGGTTTCTAGGTAATCTTGTTAATTGTTTCAACACTTCATAGCACGATTGTCTCATTGACTTTACTCATGTTAATTTTTTTGTTGACAGGTGTTATTTAAACTTTAAGCAAAAAGTCACTTGTGCTCTTAAGCATGAGTGTGTTATCTCAAAAGTTATTGAAACATATCATATTTATTTTTCTCTGTTTTATTTCTATAAGCTAACATGACAAATTGTTAGGCTGTTAAATGCATTGCCTAAAGTTTATCTCTAAATTGAATGTTTTTGAGAAATGTGGCTTTTCTAATAGCTATTTACTCATTAATGTTAATGTCAATAAAGTATTGCCTTCTAGCAATGTTTACTGGAACCAGAATATAAAATTTCAAGATAAGCAATTAGGCTTACCTCTACCAAAGCATAAATGATGGTATCGAAGTTTTAGTTCATAATTTGACTCCCCGTCTGACAAGAACGTGTTAGGAAGTGTGTGATTGTTGTTGAAAAAGGTAGAGCATATATCATCGGATGGAATCTCTCATTCTCATTTCCTGCCCATTGTTGGTTCATCATCATGACAGTCATTTGTTATTGTAGTATGGACTTTCGATCATGATTTCTAGCTCCTAGCATTGTTATGATTATAGCAAGGTCCATAGGATGTTTAATCATATCGTGATAATCAGGAATCTTTTCACAATCAACCGATTTGGCATACACTCCATATATATCTTTCTTATGAAGCTTGTCAAGAATCAACTCCAACGACTTCTTATCACGCAATGATATTACTAAAGGAGGATCTAATGGCGTCCTTGGAACAGAGTCGGTCCCCTTTCAATTCCCCTTTTAAGGTTACAAGGCTGGCTATTGCTAGCTAGATAATTAGTGATAGTAGGAAATTCATTATTCAGCTGATCTACTGAAGACCATATTGCATACAGTTTGCTCGTTGGTTTTGGAATGTGTATCAAATTGCTTAAGTGACAACCCATTAGTCCATTTCTTCTTGTGAAGGTTTAATACATCTTCTCCTCAAGTTCATTATTTCTATAATTAATGGCTATAGAGTAATAGTGCATGTTCAACCCATGGATCAATGGTTAAATTGACGAATTATTGAGATGCCCAAGGTTGGATGTTGTCTACCTTGGCTCTTGGCCAAGTATCATGGTTAATCAAATGGAAGGCATCAATCACCGTTGATTGATGATTGGCGGGCTTAATAGGGTGAACATGATTAGACAAAAACCGCTACAATCGGGTATGTTTGGTTGAGCATTGATATGAATCATTGCATTATTAGACATGATCGACGACAGTCATGATTGGTGTTAATGGTTTGAAGTAAAATGACGCTGATGAATTAGAGCATGAACTGGCCATTAATCGGTTATGAACTCGATGTTTGAGCATCGAGACTAGTTTGTTCATTGAGTGATGGAACTGGTTTGAATTGCCAGATCAAAAAATCATTTGAGCAATAGACCATTTGGTGATTCCATGTTTGGTGGTTCAATGATAGTACTGGTTTGATGACGATGATCAGATCGGTTGTGAGAAATATACAGATCAATGGTGGAGACAACCAATGCTTCAACGATGGGATCACGGTGGATTGTTGGTATGAATCAGTATCTGCTTAGGCTTTATTAGGCGACATCCATGAACAAAGTTGATAGTTTGAGCCATATCAATATTGATGGATCAAAACATGGATCTAGATATTGATCAGTGATAAAGTTGGGTGGGTCATTGTCACGCCCCGAAATCCGGACCGCCAGGACTCCCCTGGTCCAAGCCCGAACTTTAGGGTAGTGAGGTGTCATGATTTCCCAATCGCCATCTCAAGACCCGAACAGCCATGGTAAATTACTATTATCACCCTCGATTCTTACTCCGACCACCGAGATCATTACATATAGTGGAAGTCTTTTTATCAATACATCATTCCCTCACCGAAACCTCACAATAGGACTCCACGTACTCACCATACATACTTATTAAAACACCCTGTCTATGCACTTTCAATTAATCGAAGAGCATCTCTCAATTAATCGAGACCCTTACATTGATTGAGCAAAATTGTGGTTTCGATCAATTGAAATTTTGCTTGATCGAAGTGGTATCGAAGTACCATCAAAAATGTCATGCCTCGATTTTTGTCTCCCAGAAATTGAGGGTGATTAAGATAATCAACCACACTTCGAACCATAATCCTTCTTGGTATCATATTTTTATACCATGACTTAACCTCTCTCAAACGTACCATGCTCTGATACCATGTTGTCATGCTCCAGAATCCGGACCATTGGAAAATTGAGGGTGAATCCATCCATTAAGCCAGAATGAACACATTAACCTCTAATTACCATGGAAGCTTACTCACCCACTTGTATTTACCTATGCACAAGTCAACATCACCAAACCTCAATGGCCTCGACCATATAACCCTTCAAACTGGTTCTATCTCACAACTACGGATATGAAACTCCTTGTAAGTTTCTGATGATGGAATAAAAATATAACCATTGGAAATAGGGTTAAAAAATACTCAATTTCAAAAAAGAAATGTCTAATTTTGATTTGAAACGAAGAAAATATGCCCGTTAGAAATTGGGTAGAATTTTGTCAATGCTTGCTGTAAAAGAATTCGAGCGCTTTAAAAAAAATGGATCGAGCGCTTTCACTCCCAAGGCTAAGTCTTTGGATCTTGTACAAGGGCGATCGAGTGCCATAAAAAGATATCAAGCTCTATTAATACAGAAGCTAAAATTCTGCAACCTATGCTTGGCCACTGACTTCAAATTCAAATATCTCACAAACTGTAAGTTCATTTGGCTTGAAATTTGGCATGGATCATCCTCAATATGTCTAGTTTCTAACCCAATTCAAATCACCTAATAATTCAACTCATTTGGCTTGAAATTTGGCATGGATCATCCTCAATATGTCTAGTTTCCAACCCAATTCAAATCACCTAATAATTTAACTCATTTGGCTTGAAATTTGGCATGGATCATCCTCAATATGTCTAGTTTCCAACCCAATTTGAATCACCTAATAATTCAACTCATAACCCGGACTATATGCAAATCAATAGGCTTAGGCCAGATTATGAAGTCTTGCACATAAAACATGCATATCATATTTTTTTGCATGGTCCCTTCAATCCTCATATCTCATACATCCTTTTCATTTTAAATCAAAAGTTATAAAAAATCATTTACTTGAGAAATGTCCATACATAAAGTTATAACATAAGAAGATATCATAAATGCTAAAAATCCTATCATGACTACAAATACATAATCAATGTGCCACAAGATGACATAAATAGCCAGATATATAATATCCAAAATGTATCAAAATGCTACAAAGAGCTCTACTTGGACACTCAAGTCTCCTCTGTTATTGGCGCCTTATCTGTAAAAAGAATTTGAAAGAAAGGGGTGAGCACCATGGCGACTCAGTAGGGATACCCCAACCCACCTAAGTGTCGACTCAACACGACCTACATGAATGTATGTCACGACATTACACGTATTACTCAACACACTTCATGTTTGTTTGTAACAATGCATTATACATAAGAAGGCATTAACACAACGTACACATGCTTCATAATTTAAAATGAAAGCATATCATACATTTAACTCCCTATCGGACTCAACCCGATACCCTAGCATGATTCTTGACCAACCATGTGACCTAAGACATTTCCCACACAATTACAGAATTCATCACCTAGTACCACGCACTCCCAAGTGATCAGACTATTTCAAAGTTCTCATCCAGGACCACGCACTCCCAGGTGATTAGATAATTTCAGAATACGTCACTGAGTACCATGCACTCCAAGGTGATTAGACCGATCAAAATTCACCACCAAGTACCACACACCCCAGGTGATCAGACTGTTAACCATCACTGAGCATTTATTGCTCTAAGTGAATAGGTTATGATGCTATTTTTTTCCGTTCTCCTCACAACGGCCCTAAACATGCATTTTGACCATATAACGATTGAGTATTTAAAATTCATGCCTCACAATACATATGCTAATTATAAAGGACATAGCATGCATTTAATATTCACCAATCCACACATATGATCATCTATATATGTAAACCCTAGAATAAGTTGCATATGCTCATGAAATTCACAAAGCTTCAAACTCCTTCAACTGCGACTTTTCACCAATCAAATTGAAGAGGAGAGTGAAGGGAATAACTTTTGTTCTTGGCTTTACCCTCAAATCTCACTTTTTGGCCCCCAAATTGTAGAGAGAAGGAGAAAGAGAGAACTTGTAGAGAGAATAAAAATATTCTTTACATCTAATCATGCTCTTTACGACAATTCACAAAACAAATAAGTGTTATATTCACAATTACACATGAAACACATATAATTCTTTCAAATTTCACATTCATCATGCTTCATAATCAATTACAACAATCATAGACATGTAATCATATCATTCCACAATGAATATTCATTGAATTATATAGTATAACATGCTTTAACCTTGAAAGACATCTAATTATACCCACATAACCAACTGGTTGCCATAAACAACCAATATACTCACATAAATCCCAAATTTCATTAGTTAGGCATCCCTACCTCAATTTGGAAGAGCTCTAAATAATTCCACCAATATTTTTCATCAAAATCAACTTCCTTTGAATTTGATTCTGAATGAATCAAACTCGAGCTCTCAATGAGTAGACCAATTCTCTCTTCTTCGATGCCTTCCAATTCTCGCCCAAGCCTCTCAAATTCAATAGAGAATGAAAAAGATGATATAGAGATATATATGTATATCTATTGCTCTCTCAAGGCTAATGAAGAATGAGAGAATGAATTACTGTATTCTCTTCTTTGCTATTTATAGACCTAACTCTCATATTTATAAGAATGCCACTAATCATTCACCAAACATTTCCAAGCTCTGTTTTTACTTTTGGTAACTCCTACAGATTCGAAATCAATTCCATAGCGGATCAAATATTTTATTTAAGTTATTCTCCAAATTTGGTGTCATTCTGACACTTTCAAATTTTTTGGGCCCACTAGACCAGTGCCCAGGCCCACCCGACCCTAAAAACTCAACTTTTGTCAAACGCTCCTAAAACTTTCCTAGACCCTTATATAAGTTCTCAACATGTATTTCATATTTAAAACACATAAATAATCTTCTAAATCGTTTATATGACAATAAATGAAAAAAAAATCGGCTAAAAATGGTCACGGTCTTTACAACTTACCCAACTTAAAAGGATTTCGTCCCCGAAATCAAGTCATCCATAATCTCTCTTTTACCCCTCTCACCCAACAAGTCAACTCAACAACCACCCAGACCAGACATATTGTAAGAGAAGTGCTACTCAAAGAAAAATGTCTAGCCGGGCCATTTCTCCCCACTAGCCCAACCCCAACAACACGTTTTTCTTGTCCACTTGTACCCCTACAAAACCATCATCATACACACGTGCATATCACAAAAGGCGTCATATTCGAGACACCTAACTCACACCGCTAGAGTCTAATACACTTAATGTATTTCACTCTCACTGAATCAATCTAAAGGTCTCACTTCCACTTAAGGTTTCCAAGTCCCTTTCATACTCATATAATCCAATATAGTCTATACATCAACCACAATACCGGCATTCCATTTAGGCTATATTTCATAATTCCATGCATTTGCCAAAGCAAACCACATAGATCCCGTGCACTTGATAAAATAAGTCACATTTTCTGTGCACTTGTCAAATAAGCCACATAATACTCATTCACTTGCCAAATAAGTCACATAAATTTGTTCAGTCTCATGGACTATCCACCCAATGGAACCCAATACCGTACTTAGGGTCTTACACCCTACTAGTTTCATAATCCCATCATACCTAACACTTACCACATAATTTACCATGAGCCTCATGCAACTCATACACATTCCTCCTTGATGTACCACTCATCAATCATCCATCAACTTAAGAAGAATTGAATCAAACATATGCATTTCTTTTTGACTGTCTCTATAGTACCCTCTATAGTACCCCTCAGACACATTTTGTCTAAGACTATAGTAATATCTACTAGTGTATCGACACTGATAACCTCATCCATTCGACTAACCTCTAGTCCGATGCCCATGTATATGATGCAGTAATAATACGAAGCATCTTAATCAACTCAAACACTAGCACACGAGCTAAACACCAAAAATGTACATATACCCTGCCTTGGCTCCTATTGTCCACCATCCTAGAAACTAGACTATTGAGTAGACACACCAGGGGTAGACCCTCTCATTGGTTGTGCAATTTGGGTAGTTATAGCTAGGTGAGGTGGGGGTAAAACCCTAAACACTGATTGTATCATCATCGGTTATGTTGTCCTCTGTTGTGAACTCAGCTAACTAGTCACACCTCCACCCAGTTGAGGACAATTTCTCCTCATGTGCCCTTGTAAATCGCACTCAAAATAAGCCCCGACATTAGGTTGACTCATAGGACAGTCTGCCTTAACATGCCCCAATTGTTTGCACTGAAAACATCTCACCCCTTCCTGGTAAGATTCCAATGGCATATGAGTCATAGACATAGATTGTATCGTCTGTCATCCCACTAATCCCATCAAATGTGAAGGACCACTCTTGAACTTTTTCCTTGCCTGAACCTCAAAAGATTTACCCACGTCCCTACTCTGCTTCCTAACCTCTATTTTTTCCTCCCTATCATTAGCCTTAGCCTTAGCCATCAAGACTTTCTCTACCACCTCGGCATACACCCTCAAATCTAAAATAGACACAAATGGCCTAACCAAATGATAAAGGCCATTAACGAACCTCCACATCTTCTCTTCCTCATCTCTTACCACTTCGGGTGAAAAGTGTGAGAGGGAGATGAACTTGTTCTCATACTCAGTTACAGTCATGCCATCATGAATGAGCTCATCAAATTCTTTCCTTAATGCCCTCTTCTTTGGCCTTGGAAAGTAGTGGTCAAGAAAAAGAGTTTTAAACTCTTCCCACCCCATAGTTTCCACCTCATATCGGTCACTCACCGACTTCCACCATAATTCAGCACCTCTCGAGTACAAATAAGTAGCAAGTATCACTTTCATCCCATCACCGGGAGTAGACATCATCTTTAGGTGTTTCTCTACTTGCTCCAACCAATTTTTTGCTACCAACGAATTCGAGCTCCCATCAAAACTAAGAGGTTTCAACTTTTTGAACCAGGTGATGAATTTGAAATACTTCTCACTCTCACTCTCTTTTGATTACACTATTAGTTGTTGCACTTTTGTAACTGCAGTCCTCACAAAGTCTCTGAGGGCCGGGGTCATATCGGTGACCAAACAGTTTCCCTCAGGGACTTCACCCCCAACTACTCCTCCTTGACATCTAGGCGGCATAACTCTATATAATCATGACATAGGTTAACAATATAAGTTATCTCATATTACATTCTCATCATAACCAGATCATTACACTACTCATGGGCATGTTATCATTTAAACGTGTAACATAGTCATGCTTTTCAACATACATTTAATCACATATGTATGCTTTCAATCAATAAATAGTATATAACGGATGTTATCACATAAGTACCTAACATGTCATCATGTAAGCATACTTCTCATGTACATAAGTTCTCTAATTAATTATGTCATGTCTACACGTATTTTTATGTTTTCAAACTTAAATTTTTTAACCATGCTAAATCTACACGTAACTTGACCCTTACCCTTTGTCCTTAGGTATTCGAACCTAATACTCTGATACCAAGTGATCATGCCCCAAAATTTGGACCACCGAGACTCTCCTAGTCCAAGCCCAAACTTCAGGGTAGTGATGTCACGCCTCAATTTCCAACACTCGATTAAGAGCAAGGGAAATGGGGGTGAATAGTGAAAGTCAACTCCATCACCACTCATCAATATCTCTAATATCATCTTAAACCATTCTATTGTAGAAGGTTACTCCATGTACACCAGTATATTAGCGTATGACCTTCACAATAGATTTCACATTGGTTTTACACATATAAACTACCAAATTTCAAAACTCAACTCCTTGTGTGATTATAATTTGAAGTTTAAGCCCACACCATTAGAAAGGGAATTCAAAAATACTTAATTTTAAAGAAAACCACACTCAGTTTTGATCTAAAGCGAATAAGTTATGTCCGATTGAAGTTTGGACATATTTTTAACTTTGCTGTGAATAGTGACTTTGATTGTGCAAAATTCTAGTTTCGAGTGTGCAAAATATTTGCATTATTTCACATAATCGAAGTGCTTGCAAGGTTCTTGCAATTTTTTTTGACATTTGGGACTTCAAACTCTGCAATTTTTCGCACATGCGAAATAAGAGTTTCACACATGCGAAATTATCCCTGAAAGACCCCGAAAACTAAGATATTTCGTAACCAATTTGCACAATCAAAAAATGATTTTGATTATACAAAATGGCCATTTCGCACATGCAAAATGCCCTATCCTACACCTCTTACAACTTTATACATTGCCCATTTTGAGCCCAAATCTTAACCTAACAATCTAGAATCATTCACTCCACATATAAATCAACTACAAATACTATACCATCATACACATACTCCAACTTACACATTTGAATCTCAAATTTTTAATAATCATAAGGTGTAAACATTGACATTCCAAAAAAACAAGAACAATGAGATTCAAACCAATATTCTCCACTCATACCTCCAAAGTCATACATAAGCCATATGTGGCAATTACATTTGAAATCTAAATACACCAATATAATTCAAATGTAAATACAACATCTTTAACATAGTCCACATTCCATAAACCGACATGGACTTTTATCTACATATTCAAAAGGTAAGAATCTAAAAGAAGTCCAAAAGTCCACTCTTGTGTCCTATGCCTCGTTCTCCATAGAAGCTTTATCTGAAAAGAGTTTGGGGGTGGGGGGTGAGCATACAACTACACCTAATAGGAATGATCCATCCAACTCTACCTTAACTCAGGCAGCAATACATGAAATGAAAATGAAAACTCTATATGGCTACTTGACAATTATCCATGCTTTTCACCCTTAAAATACTCAAGTTTTAGAAATCGTGCGGGATACTTCACATTTTAATATATGACAATTTATATAAAGTCACAAATCATAAGTAAACTCACACCACGTATAATCCAAAAATTAATTCAACTGAGGACCTCGCTTGTCACAATTTATAAGAAGGGTTTCTTTGAAACCAAAAACTCTGCTTACGCTTTTTGGGCTACTATCCCAACGGAGGTGACACCCGGTTAGCCAAGTTTTAGGCCTTGTACCCTAGGGCTCTAGGCCCTTCTTTATTCTCACACATGCCCCAAAAATGTGACTTTCTCACATAATGTACACTTATCACATAAATGTATAATTTCACAATTTCAACCAATGCAGTGCATTTTATCAATTGAATGTATTTTCTTCCTTAACTCACGCTTGTCACAATGCCATTCCACTCATATTATGAAAATCATTACACTTATGCATTTTAAAATAAAATTTCATCTTTCATGCACAATTTCAACATTTGAAACTAAATTTCATAAATTCTTCAAATGAATACAAATTTCACAAAAATGCATTCATGTAACAACCCGCTTCACCACATGGTATGATATTGTCCGCTTTGGGCCTAGCCAGCACGGTTTTGCTCTTGGATTTTACCCCAAAAGGCCTAATACCATTTGGAGAGAGCACACCACATATATAGCACATCCTCTTTCCACACCTAGGCGATGTGGGGTTGAGCACCCTGTAGCCTGCCAGTGTGGTAGCTCGCCCAGTGTCTCGCACTAGCCCATATCACACCCGCCCACAGGGGTCACCACAATCCACCCCCTAGGAGTCCCGACGTCCCCGTCGACACACTTCCGGCTGGGTCAGGCTCTGATACCATTTGTAATAGCCCACTCCACCACATGGTATGATATTATCTACTTTGGGTCTAGCCCGCACGGTTTTGCTTTTGGGTTTTACCCCAAAAGGTCTCATACCATTTGGAGAGAGCACACCACATATAGAGCACATCCTCTTGCCACACCTAGGCGATGTGGGATTGAGCACCCTGTAGCCTGCCAGTGTGGTAGCTTGCCCAGTGTCTTGCACCCGCTCACATCACACCCGCCCACAAGGGTCACCATAATTCATAGGTATCAAATCCACATATGCAATATATAAGTCTTAACTTGAAATACCAAACATAATTTGAAATGCATTTAAAGCAATAATGATGGAAAAAATAGAAATTGGTCAAAATTGGACCCAATCCCTACAACCTCCCAACCTTACAGGAATTTCATCATCGAAATTAAAACGTACCTCAAGTGGTGAACAATTTGGGACACTTTGAGCGGACTTCTTATTCCCTTTCTCATGTAGCCTCTTCTACCCCATGATGCCTCAAAAGCACTTTTACCAAAGAAATGGTTTTGCCCTGAAGCACTTGCTCTCTAGCGTCTAAAACTTGGATCGGCCTCTCCTCATATGACATGTACTCCTCCACCTCAAAGTCTGCCCAATCTAACACGTGTAAAGGATCCGGTTCATACTTTCTCAACATAGAAACGTGAAAAGTGTTGTGCACACTTGATAATTGCGGTGGCAATGCTAAGCAATAAGCAACCTCTCCTACTTGATCCAAAATCTCAAAGGATCTGACAAACTGTGGCGCTAGCTTGCCACTATGATTGAACCTCATCAAACTTATCCATGGTGAGAATTTTAGGAAGACATGGTCTCCAACCTCAATTGCCAATGGTCATTGCCTTTTATCAGCATAGCTTTTCTGACGACTCTGAGCCATAAGTAACCATTGCCTTATTATCTTGATCTTCTCCGTAGTCTCTCGAACTATTTCTGGCCCTAAGGAAACTATCTCTCCGACCTCGATCTAGCAAACAGGTAACTTACATGACTTACCATACAATGCCTCGAATGGAGCCATCTTCATAATAACTTGATAGTTATTATTGTATGCAAACTCCATCAAAGGAAGGTGATCCTCCCAATTGCCCCGTAGATCAAGTACACCCGCCCGCAGCATATCCTCCTAAATCTGTATAGTACACTCGGACTTACCATCCGTCTAAGGATGAAAAGCTATACTAAAATGAAGGTTCGTATCAAGTGTTGCTTGGAAACTCTACCAAAATTGAGATGTAAATCATGGGAGATCCACATGGAATACGTCTTGTTGTAATGCAAGTGACTAGTACATTTGTATATCATGGACTTAATCATTGCTGGTAGATCTGTTTCTGGGTAATGTGATTGGATGATTAGTTTGTTTACTATCCCCCAATCGAGCATTTCCCTTGGCCAGGCTGGTCTCTATCTGAAGTAATAAAAATTGGCACACCATGAAGTCTAAGGATTTGCTCAATGTACAATCTACTGAGAGTATCCACATTATCAGTTACTCTAATAGGAATAAAGTGAGCCACCTTTGTCAATCAATCCACAATGACCCATACTTCATCGTGACTCTTCCTTGACCTTGGAAGCCCAATCACAAAGTACATAGTAACATGCTCCCACTTCTATATTACCACAGGCAATGGCTGTAACAATCCTGCCGGCCTTTGATGCTCGGCCTTCACTTGTTGACAAGTGAGCCACCTCATTACGAACTAAGCTACATCTCTCTTCATACCTTTTCACCAATACTGTCGGTGTAGGTTATGGTACATCTTAGTTCCACCTGGATGTACTATAAGCCTCGAGTTGTGAAACTCCTTAAGGATTTCCTCTCACAAGTTAGGGGAACAAACATCTTCCCCTTGAATTTTAAACACCCATCTGAATGAGCTATCCATCCTTCCACCACTTTGCCAACCGAAATTCGAGTACGAATAGTCTCAATCTCACCATCCTTCTTCTACTAGTCTATTACTCCACTCAATATGGTTAGTTGAGCAATAAGAGTAAAAAGTGTCGTCGGTCCATCATCCTCATTAAAATGTTATCCCATTTATGAGATATCCTCTATCATCTTCCACTCCCTTATGGCTAAGCTTGCTAAGCCACCATGTGATTTTCTACTCAATGCATCTGCTACAACATTGGCCTTTCTTGGATGATATTACAATTCAAAATCATAGTCTTCCATGTACTTCATCCACCTCCGTTGCCTCATATTCAAGTCCTTTTGTGAGAAATGGTATTTGAGGCTCTTGTAATTCGAGAACACTTCAAACTTCTCACCATAAAAGTAATATCACCACACTTTGAGTGCAAAGATCACCACCGCCAATTCCAAGTCGTGTGTCGGGTAATTCTATTCGTGTATTTTTAATTGTCTTGAACCATATACCACTGCTCTCTCAGTTTGCATCAACGCGTATCCCAAACTAAGCCGTGAAGTGTCACAATACATTGTGTACCCCAACCCACGTTCTGGAATAATCAAACTTGGAGCTGAAGTTAAACGACTTTTTAATTCCATGAATGCACGCTCGTAAGCATCATTGTATACAAATTTTACTCCTTTTTGGGTAAGCCTTGTCATTGGTGCCACTAACCTAGAAAAGCTCTTCACAAACCTCTGATTATATCTGGCCAATCCTAAGAATTTCGTATCTTAAATACGCTCTTAGGTTTTTCTGAACTCATCACCGCCTCTATCATGGATGGATCCACAAAAACCCCTCCTTCAGACACAACATGCCCAAGGAATTTCACCTCCGCTAGCCATAATTCACACTTCTTGTATTTGGCATATAATTGATGCTCCCTTAGAAGTTGTAATGCAACCCTCAAGTGCCCCTCGTGCTCCTCTTCCGAAGACAAGTACACTAGGATGTCATCAACGAACACAACCACAAACTTATCCAAATAAACATTGAACACTCGGTTCATCAAATCCATGAATGTTGCTGGTGCATTCATCAAACCAAATGGCATTCCCAAAAACTCAATGTCCGTATCGTGTGCGAAAAGCAATTTTTTGAATCTCCGCCTTTCTAACCCCCAACTGGTAATATCTAGATCTTAAGTCTATCTTTGAGAAACATTTAGAACCCTTTAGTTGATCGAATAAATCATCTATTCTTGGCAAATGATACTTATTCTTGATCGTTACCTGATTTAACTTCCAATAGTCAATGTAAAGCCGCAAAGCTCCGTCCTTCTTCTTAGCAAAAAAAACTGGAGGTCCCCAAAACGAAGTACTATAACGTACAAATTTCTTATCTAGTAGCTCTTGCAATTGATCCTTTAGCTCTTTCAACTCAGCCAGTGCCATTCAGTACGGTGCCATAAAAATGGGCGCGGTACTTAGAGCAAGTTCTATTACAATCTCCACTTCTCATTTCAGAGATAACTGTGTTAAGTCCCCCAGAAATACATCCATAAACTCTCATACTACATGAGGAAGCTCTCCAAGTGTCTCATCATCACCATTAACAAGTAGGCTCGGTAAGAAATGTCAAAGTCCTTTTCGATCACTAGGACAATCCGAAGACAACAAGTAAAAGTCATCCCACTCTCCCATAAAGCAAATACTAACACCCTCTGGTGTGTACAAGGTCACTCTTCCCTGATAACAATCTATGTTGGCCCTATAGGTCGATTACCAATCCATACCCAAGATCACATCCAAGCTAGACATGTCAAGGAGGATGAAATCAAACACTAATCGGTGTCCCAAAAGCTCGATCTCGTAAAACTGACATACACTACCCAAGGTCACTCTACCTCCAACTAGCGTATCAATGGATAAAGTCGAGTTCAAAGAGGACACCTCCAACCCCAAAGTACAAGCAAATGCATATGAAATGAATGAATGTGATGCACCCGAGTTCACTAAAACCTTAGCACACGAATTAGATACAAGAAATATACCTCAGACCATTGACGGTTCTGTTGAGGTCTCTACTGGAACAAGGGCAAAGGCACGACCCTGTGATCTTTGGCCCTTTTTCCTAGCACTATGATGCCCTGACTGCTGACTAGGAGTGCTAGACGTGACTCCTCTAGCCGGTGTTCGTGAACTCTGAACTGATGGCACTGTCTGTAGAGTAGAAAATTGTGTAGGATGCTGCTAAGACCCAACCCCACTCTATGTACCCTTTTTCTGTGGGCAATTCCATCTAATGTGCCCCATCTGCTGACAATAGAACCACTTCTTATCTGCCACTAAAGGAGCCTATCCCTAAGTACATTCGGGTATTTTATGTTCGGGCTTCTGACAGTTGAAGCAAACCATTCTAGATTGTAAAGATCCAGTAGGTGTAGCCATGGATGGTGTCAATCGGGCTTGTTGCCCTTGTGAAAATGACCCACCATCCCTTTCCTTCTTCCTAGCATGATTGTTCAGAAGGGACCCCATGCTCCTCAACTAGTTCTTTGCTTCCCTTATTCTTTGATTGTCATTGCCGAGCTCCTTGACTATCAATGCCCTCTCCACTACCACCACATAGCTAGTCAAAGCCAAAACTCCAACTCTATCTCGTATATAGGCTTGGAGTACTCTTATGAACTGTTTGATCTTAAGCTCTTTCGTTGGGATCATCTCTCATGTGAAACGAGCCAAGGATGTAAACTTGGTCCTGTATTCCATCACGGTCATTGTGCCTTGAGTCAAATTAAAGAATTCCCTCCTCATACTATCCTTCACCATTACTAGGAAGTATTTCTTAAAGAAAAGTACTTGGAACAGGTCACAATCCATCATCCCGATGTTATGGTAGTTCCTTAGGAATTTTCACCAACATTTGGACTCATTCTTAAGGTAATGAGTGGCCACTTTCACCCTTAGGTCCTCCTCTATCTCAAGCACGGTAAGGAGTGTAACCATTTCATCCAACCAATTCTCTACTACCATAGGGTCAAATTCTCCCAAATATGATGGTGGGCTATGTTTCTTGACAGGTCCCAATGGCATTATCATTCAACTAGGTGGAGCTGCTCTTGGCAGAGCTTGTGTCTCCTCTTGAGTTTCCGTTCGCGTCTCTCTAGCAATTTACCACATGGTTGTGACCATGTCACGCATGAATTGCTCTCTGTCAATGGGAGCCACTGCCAGTGCTCCTCCGTGAGCTCTTCTTGGTGGCATCTTTCTATATAGATGTCAATAAGATACTTAAAATTCAAAGCATGAATGCACTTGTCTAATTCATTTCATGCATACACATCATACTAAACTACTTCATAGATGACAAGTTACACTAACAAAAAAGCACATAAGAATTTTCATGTAATACGCACTTAGTCTTAAAATCTAGGATCATAACATCAATTCCTACGCTTACACATGGCATGACCATTCCTGTCGTCCCAAGGTATTCTGACCTAGAGCTCTGATACCAAGTTGTCATGCCTCGATTTCCAACACCCGGTTAAGAGCAAGGGAAATGGGGGTGAACAGTGAAAGTCAACTTCATCACCACTCATCAACATCTCCAATCTCACCTTAAACCATTCTATTGCAGAAGCTTTCTCTATGTACACCATTATATTGGCGTATGACCCTCATAATGGATTCCACATTGGTTCTACACACATAAATTACCAAATTTCAGAACTCAACTCCTTGTGTGATTAAAATTTGAAGTTAAAACCCACACCATTAGAAAAAGGATTCAAAAATACTTGATTTCAAAAGAAACCACACTCAATTCCAATCTAAAGCGAAGAAGTTATGCCCGATTGAAGTTTGGATAGATTTCTGACTTTGTTGTGAATAGTGACTTCGATTGTGGAAAATCCTAGTTTCAATTGTGCAAAATTTTTGCAAAGTGGTTGTGAAACTTTTTGACATTCGGGACTTCGAACTCTGTAATTTTTTGCACATGTGAAATGGGGATTTTGCACATGCGACATTGCCCCTGTAGAGACCTCGAAAACTAAAATATTTCGCAACCAATTCGTACAATCGAAAAATGGGGTTTGATCATGCGAAATGGCCATTTCGTACATGTGAAATGCCCTCTCCTACAACCTTATACATTGCCCATTTTGAGTCCAAATCTCAACCTAACAACCTAGGATCATTCACTCCACATATAAATCATCTACAAATGCTATACCAGCATACACATACTCCAACTTATACATTTGAATCTCAAATCTTTCATAATTATAAGGCTTAAACATTGACATTCTAACAAAACAAGAACAATGAGATTCAAACCAATATTCTCCACTCATACCTCAAAAGTCATATATAAGCCATATGTGACAATTACATTTGAAATCTAAATACACCAACATAATTTAAATGTAAATACAACATCTTTAACATACTCCACATGCCACAAACCGGCATGGACTTCTATCTACATATCCAAAAGGTAAGAATCCAAAAGAAGTCCAAATGTCTACTCTTGTGTCCTATGCCTCGTCTTCAATGAGAGCTTTATCTAAAAAGAGTTTGGGGGAGGGGGTGAGTATACAACTTTGCCTAGTAGGAATGATCCACCCAACTCTACCTTAACTCAGACAGTTATACATGAAATGCAAAAAAAAACTCTATATGGCTACTTGACAATTATCCATGCTTTCACCCTCAAAACACTCAAGTTTTAGAAATTATGCGGGATACTTCACATTTTAATATATGACAATTTATATAAAGTCACAACTCATAAGTAAACTCACACCACGTATAATCTAAAAATTAATTCAACTGAGGACTTCACTTGTCATAATCCATAGTAAGGGTTTCTTTGAAACCAAAAACTCCACTTACGCTTTTCGGGCTACTAACCTAACGGAAGCGACACCCGTTTGGCGGAGTTTTGGGCCTTGCACCCTAGGGCTCTGAGCCCTTCTTAATTCTCAAACATGCCCAAAAAATGTGACTTTCTCACATAATGTACACTTATCACATAAATGCACAATTTCACAATTCCAACCAATGCAATGCATTTTATCAATTGAATACATTTTCTTCATTAACTCAAGCTTATCACAATGCTATTCCACTCATCTCATGAAAATCATTACACTTATGCATTTTAAAGAAAGTTCCATCTTTCATGCACAATTTCAACATTTGAAACTAAATTTCATAAATTCTTCAAATGAATACAAATTTCAAAAAAATCCATTCATAGGCATCAAATTGACATATGCAGTATATAAGCCCTAACTAAAACATTCTAGACATCATATATATATATGCACAAGAATCACAATTCCATATACATAAATATATGCACAAAACCCTACTTTCACAAAAATGTACAACATAGCTTTCATGTCGCAATTAAGGGACCTATAGCATCAAAATAAAAAAGAACTTCACACTCCTACCTCAAGTCTTGAGCTTGGGAGCCAAGTTTTGAAATTCCAGCCTTTTCTACCTTGCCAAACGTAGACTTTGTTCTGTCCAAAGTGTAGCCCTCGCCGAGTGGAGAATTGTACTTGCCTTCGGCGTTTCCCGATTCCTATCCTAACACATTCAAAATCTAAAGAGAATGGAGAGAGAGAGGGAGGTTTGTAAAAATGAAAAATCCCAGCCCTCAAGATATTTATCTCCCCACCTGGGGAGAGAAGTGACTAATTTGCCCTCGAGACATTTAACGTACCCTCCCGACCTCTGTTTTCGATTTTGAAAGTCCCTACGATCTCGAAATCACTTCCTTAACTCTCTAGAAAAAAAAATTTGGTCCATAATAATAAATAATATTTTTCCAATTTTTTTTTGGATTCCCGGGCCCACCGGACCTCGTCCTGGGGCCCCGTTGAGCCAAAAAGTCAAACTTCTTCAAATGTTCCCAAAACTTTCTAAACATGTTTTCAACATTTAAAACATGGAAAAAAAAATGAAAATCGGTCAAAATTGGACTCGGTCCCAACAAGTGATGTGTCATAATTGCCCGATCATCATTCCATGACCCGAACAACTATAGCAAACTACCATTATCACCCTCTGATTGTACCCAGATCCTTGAGATCATTACATATAGAGAAAGTATTTACATTATCAATACATCATTCTCTCACCAGAACCTCGCAATAGAATCCCACGTACTCACCATACATACCTATTGAAACACCTTGTCTATACACTTTTAATTGATTGAAGTGCATCTCTCGATTAATTGAGACCTTTACATTTTGATTGAGCGAAATTGTGGTTTCGATCAATCAAAATTTTGCTTGATCGAAGTTGTATCGAAGTACCATCAAAATCCTACAGGAATTAATCATCCAAACCTGCTTGAAGTTTCGATCAATCAAAATGGAGATTTTAGTCAATCGAAACCCCTCGATCCTATTGCCCTGTAGAATTTCCAAAGTGTTCATCCTCATCCCTTGGTCCCCATTCTTATCATGCATTTTCTCAATTCACTAACTCACCATCACAATCATTTCCACAATGTTTATACATACATAGATGGACGTAAATGCAATAAATAATCATCTAAATTGTCTAGCATTCTCCATGCTAAAAAATGTACATATAAAGTATGAATCACAAAGCTTAATTGCAAAAAGTTCTCAAATGTAAATAGCTATATACATGATTAACACATGCATATAGTCCACATCCTGGACATACATTCAAGTTAAGCAATAAATGTTTTTAAGAGAAGACTAGCTATGCTTCACGTAAACTCAAAGTTGGAGAGACTCCATAACCTCTTTGTCATTTCTTGAAAAGAGTTAATACTAATGGGATGAGCAATCACACTGTCACACCCCGATTCTCGAGGCTCGAGAACCGGGGTGTGAACTCCCCGAGATCAACCTCTCATAATACTACGATCAATATCACAACCTGATCATACGATCCCAATTCAAATATAAATCATTCAGAATGGACACTTTTGGGCACGTGTCCCCTCAACATTCCTACAACATGCATAATACAATCGAAAATATGTCTCATATACATACATCAAATGAAATGTACAACTGGGATGAATTACCCAACATACAATGTCCAGTTACATTTAATCCAAATGTACAACATATATCTAATATCTTGGATGTAAATCAGATTCTAAGGGATCTAATCACTACCTCTTCAACCGGTACTATCAACCCCTAACCAACTCTGTATCATCTACATTACTAGCAAAACCTAGGAGGGGGTGAGCTCAAAGGCCCAACAAGGTATGTCGAACCATACTATCACTACTGCAACAGGTCGATCCTCACATATTCTCAAAAATATTCACATCTAAATATATCACCATATTTAAATCATGCTCCACTTGGCATTCATGAAGTAACAACTCATATGGCAAATATAACACATATGAACATATAAATCAACTACACATGATTTTTGAAATCATTTGCAACATGCTTGAAAGTAGTAAACATCCAACACCAATATGTATATAGAACATATATGTCAAAGCATTTACGTAAAAAATGTAAATTAATTACCACGTCTCATACTCATCAAGTAGTAAATCTCAAATGCAATTAAGATGCATTTAATCCGTACAACATTCTTAGAAGCAATAAACATCCAACATATATTATGTTCACTCACAAGCAACACATATATAAAAATGCGTTAAACAAGTAGTATGCTTCACAAAAGATAATATAAGCAAGTTCACACACTTGTCTCTTTCTCAAACTCAACCCAATACCCTAACATGATTCTTAACCAATCATGTGACCGAGGCACTCCCCACACAATTCCAACACCGCCACCGAGTCATCACATACTCCAAGGTGATTAGTTGGTTTTGAAATTCATCACTGAGTCATCACATACTCCAAGGTGGTTAGATAGTTTATCACCGAGTCATCACATACTCCAAGGCGATTAATTGGATCATCACTGAGTCATCACATACTCCAAGGTGATTAAATGATTAAATAGATCATCACCGAGTCATCACATACTCCAAGGTGATTTAATGTGTTATCACTGAGTCATCATATACTCCAAGGTGATTACATCATTTCAAGATTTTCACTGAGTCATCACATACTCCAAGGTGAATAGGTTACTCTCCCACATTTTCCCGTTCTTCTCACAACGGCCCCATACATGCATTTCGAACATATATGGATCAAGCATTTCAAATTCATGTTTCACAATACATAAGCTAGTTATAAAGGAACATAGCATACATTTCATCTCCACCAAGACACACATATATATTCATCTATACATGTAAAACATAACACACAGTTCACATATGCTCATAAACCTCAGTTAAGCACATTTTAGTCATGCTTTACCAATGCACACATTTTTTACATAAAGATAGCATGCATTTAACTCACATAAGCTCACATATAATCACTTATATGTTAAATCCTGCATATAAGCCCTATATGCCTACCATTCTCCAATTTAGCATGTAACGGTTATGCTCCATTCAATGCATCCATTTATGAAGTGTCTAGCATGCATTCCAATCCCAACACATACATATATTTACCTACATGTTCCATCCTGCATATAAATCACGTATGCACATATACTAGCATAAATATAATTATGCTTCCACTCAAGGCATGCATTTACTACAAGTAACTAGCATGCTTTTCATCCACAATATATAACCACATACATATTCCGTTACCCATATATGTATTATGCACATATATAACACTTAGCACATTATAATCATGCTTTCCAAATGCTCGCGAATACTATAATCATATTTAACATGCATTTTCACTACTACCTCAATATATAATCATATATATATTCCAATCCATGCATAACATCCACCTATGCATACGATACAACACTTAGCTAAACACATAATTTAGCATGTTTCACATGGGCTCAATCTACACATATATATATCGCAATGTGCATAAGCATTTAAATCTAATATGTTTTCATATTCCAAATATATATATATATATACACACACACCTATATATATATATATTTACTCACATCTTACGTATATACACATATATACACATATAATTAAAATATATAAGTAGGAGATAGAGGCAAGAATCAACTTGCCTTAAGTCCCGCTTTTATTGTGCCCGCATCTACAAAGCGGCCTATTTCCATGTCCGATCGAGTCCCGTGTCCTAGCCCATGTAAACAATTCACTGAACAATTTTCCATCTGATCTTTTTTCCATGTCCAAGCTAAAAACCCATATTCATTCCAATTATAGTTCAATGGAAGCCCATTTCAAGCCCATTCTCTAGTGAATCCACAATCAAACAACCAACAAGAACCCAACTCACTATCAATGATGCCTCACCCAACATCAGCCCACTGTGAGCTAGCCCCAAACTAAAACCACCACCATTTGCCGCTATGAACACTTGCACATGCCACTGTCCTCTCCATGTTCATCCTCAAGCAACCAACTCACCATGGCAGCCACTATGTAAGCATAGACTAACCTCCAATGGCCACCAACCCAAGCTAGCCGAATCATGCAAGACCCACCATGAACCTCCATCAGCCAAGCTCAACCAACCAACATTGAACCCGAATAGTCCACGGCACCATGAACTACCTCACACACGGCCAACCTCACTGCCATGAACTATACGTACCAGCCATCACCTATAGAACCACCATACCTCACGGCTAGCCCACCACCAGCCTATGTACAGACTACACCCGAAGCCACCTTTACCATTCCTTACGGCCATCTATGGAGAAACCCACAATGACCAACCATCCCCCACCAAATGGCCACCATAATCTCTAGAAGGCCAAGCCCAAAATAGCCATCATGCAAGCTGAAACCATCTCAAAACCAGCCATAGCTGTACTAACAGCGAGTATCCAAACAGGCCATATGATCGGTCGATCGAAGAAAGGTTTTGGTCGACCAAAATGACACTTTCGGTCGATCGACGAAATCTACCAGTCATCTAAAATTGCGACATCAAAATCGTCGCTTCCCAACCTCCTTCCCCGACTACCCACCACCAGAATACCCTCTGCAGCACTCAAAACTTCTACTGTCATCAACTATGGTGGCCACCCAACCACCTGCAACAACCCACTTGGAATAACCCATCAACCATGCACCTCTATGACTGCCGGCCAAACGCTTCCTCAAGCGTGCACCATCTGCAACACCACCCATGAAGCTTCAATACACCAGCCATCCAACCACTGCCAGTCACCGTGATAGCTACCTCCAGTAGTCTCCCTGTCTAGCCGAGCCTCCATCATAAGAGCTCACCTCATCCTCTCGGGTTCTCTCTCTAGAAACCCCTCTATTTCTCCATTCTTCTTCTCTTCTTTTTCTTCCCTTTTCTCTTTCTTTCTTTTTCTTTTCTTTCTCCAAGCCGAGAACACTTGGCTTCCTTTTCTTATCTTTTATTTCTTTTGTTGTTCATCGCTCCTTTTGTGCATTACTCTCAGCCACATATATATAATACATATATATATATATCACATGGGCATCTAATAACATATATATACCTATACGTATATATATTAATCCACATATACGTATTTCCCCACACATGTATATAAATACATACATATCCCTCTATTCTTTTATAATTACGTACAAACCGATTATATATATATATATATATATATATATATATACACCCACATATATATATATATGTACTCCCTCCACTTATATATATATAATCCTACATATATAAATCTCCACATCTTCTATCTACATATATATCTATCTATATATATATATATATATATATATATATTCACACCCTTCCGAAATTAATGAATTCAGAATAAGAAAACTTGGCCAAAAATCATCTGGAACCGGTCAAAAATAATTCGGCCATTACACACACGCTCAGTAGGAATGTCTAAAACATAATTCTGCAAAAGTCTTGTGAATACCACTTAACACATAATCATATTATCATGTTAAACACAATTCATATATAAGTAATCATGCTAACAACCATGCCATGAATGTTTACCATGTCATGCACTCAAAATTGTCTGTGTCTCACTCACACATGAATTCCATTGCTCTGAACTTGGCTCACCGAGCACAATGTCAATGATAACCAGTGGCCCAAATCCTGACTCTTGGTGACCCAACCTACCACAACCTTTCTATACTACCCCAGATCCCGACTCTTGGCAATTCAGTTCTTACAAACTTTTTTTTACACTTGCAACCGAATTCTGACTATTGGCTATCCAGTTTCCACAGCCCTTTAACATGCGTACTCACTCCACGCATATGCATGAACAATTCTTATTTTCATGCTCATATCCATATCTTCTCATATCAAAACATTCATATCAACAATAAAAACATTCTATGCATCTAATCATGCTCTTTACGACAATTCACCAAACACACAAGTGTCATATTCATAATTACATATGAAACACAAATAATTCTTTCAAATTTCACAGTCATCATGGTTTATAATCATTTAAAATAATCATAGGCATGTAATCACATTATTTCACATAAATATTCATTGAATTGTATAGTATAACATGCTTTAACCTTGAAAGACATCTAATTATACCCACATAACCAATTGGTTGCCATAGATAACCAATATACTCACACAAATCCCAGATTTCATAGGTTAGGCATCCATACCTCAATTTGGAAGAGCTCCCAAATAATTCTCCCAATATTTCTCATCGAAATCAACTTCTTCTGAATTTGATTCCAAATGGATCAAACTCGAGCCCTCAATGCGTAAACCAATTCTCTCTTCTTTGGCGCCTTCCAATTCTAGTCTTAAGCCTCTCAAATTCAATGGAGAAGGAATAAGATGATATAAGGATATATATGTATATCTATTGCTCTCTCACGGCTGATGAAGAATGAGAGAATGAATTTCTTTATTCTCCTTTTTGCTATTTATTGACCTATGTCTCATATTTACAAAAATGCCACTAGTCACTCACCAAACCTTCCTGGGCTTCGTTTTCACTTTTGGTAACTCCTACGGACGTGAAATCGATTCCATAGCGCATCAAATATTTTATTTAAGATAAACTCTAAATTTGTTGTCATTCTAACAATTTTAGATTTTTCGTGCCCACTAGACCCGTGACCCTAAAAACTCAAATTTTGCCAAATGCTCCTAAAACTTTCCCCGACACTTATACAAGTTTCCAAACATGTATTTCACATTAAAAAAACATATATAATCATCTAAATCATTTATATGACTATAAATAAAAATAAAAAGAAAATCAGCCAAAAATGGTCACGGTTTTTACAGTCATGCCAGGAGGGAATGACTCGCTGGATGCGATGAGGTACCGGCTATGGCAGATCTTAAAGCGTATGGCATGACTCTTCACTCCCATGATTTCCACTGTCTATTTGGCTTTCTACGAAGATTTGTTATGCCTTTACCTGATTGTTTGTTCATCATCATCTGCGACTAGATGCTTGTAAAGATGGCTTCGAAGCTGAACAACTTTATTTTATTAAGAAATTCCATGCTTGAAAGCTTTTCCTATTAGGTTATTCATGGTGAATTTGAGAGTTTGAACTCAGTCAATTCAGAACCTCACATTTTTGTTCTTGAGTTGGGCCTCAACATATTCTTATTATCCGAGACAATGCTTGCTCTAACTTACACCTCATGATTGTGTTTAACCGTTAACCCTGATGGAATTCGAAAGTGCTATAACAGATATTGGAGATGAATATGTTGAAGCAAAACTCGCTCTGGTGACTCCAAAATAGTAGCCAAGCTTTAATACAAGCATCAAGATTAGGAATTTAAAAGAGACATTAACCACTACCTTGTTTAAAAAGTTCCCTAATCAATATTTTTTTGGAGATGGATACTTGTCTCGAATGTATGCTCAAAAATGCTCCTGGTTGGAGAAATCTGGGTCTAAACTGAGGATGTCGATTAATCATATTTGGATTGGATTGAATAGGAAAATAAAACTCTTAAAATTGTTAATGGCGACATTATCCACAACTTTGTGATTGGCCTTGTTGTCATTTATGGTGGATTCAAGAAGCACTTTGGCACTTATATTTTTAATGTTTGGTTGATCGTCGACTAAGGCTATCTCGATCATTGACGAAGATGAATAGAGCTCTTTTGGTTATTAATTCTTTTGGACCGATCGGTGGTGAAATTAAATGCTCTTCTACTTGTTCTATTTTTCTACTTTCAATTCAATCGGTGTTTGATTTCTGATTGGATTGATGGTGCCTGACCATTGCGTGGACTAAAGTTTCTCTCTCTTTGATCCCACCTCTCTCTCTCTCTCTCTTCCCATTTCTCTCTCTTCATATGCTTCTATCTCTCTTTCTCTTTCTGTCTATATATATATGTGTGTGTGTATATTAATTGTAGTACTTTTATATATATATATATATATGTGTGTGTGTGTGTGTGTGTGTGTGTGTTAATTATTGTGTAATTAGTCAATGAGTATACATTCTTAGAGGGTTGAGGGCTTGGGTTTCTTAATTAGCAGATAATTGTGAACGAGTATGTTACTTACCTAAAATAAAAATAAAAAAGTTCACAAAAATATAGAAAGTCAATTTTATTTTATTTTTAAGTTTAAGCAAGTTGCCAAGTTGTATACAATTTAAATATATAATTTAGTCATCAAGATATTTTCTAAGTGTTTGAAATAATAATGTCTCCTTAAAAATAGGATGCAATTATTTACAATATTATAACCTTTCACAAGTAAAAAAAAAAAAAAAAAATCGATAGAACCTCATTAATATAAAATTTAAAAACAAAAATTAAAGAACAAAGTAATAGTTGTTTAATTTTAAATTAAGGAGGTTCCAAACCCAACCAACCCACCTATTTGCTAAGTCTAGATTTAAGTGACCAAGCAAGGTTTTTGTTTAAACTTAGCTCGCATAGTTAATATGGTTTTGTATATTTATTCATACATTTTTTAACAATGTTGGGTCACAGATTTTCTAATCGGGTTGGGTTTGACCCTAACTGAATTTGGGTCCGGATCTATAAAAATTTGGACTTTTAATATGGGTTTGATATGTTGGCATGTTAAATTACAAAAAAGGTTTATCAATTAGAAATTTTATTTTTTTATAAAAACAATCATATGGAGAGAAAGAGAGTGAGAGAAAGATAATCAAGTTAGGTGAGTTTGGGTTGATTTGTTTTTCAGGTCACCAATCTGGATCTGGTTGACCCATTTATTCTAGATATGGATTTACCTAACCAATCTGGATCAGGTCGACCGATTTATCTAGATCCTGGTTGGCCCGACTAATCCGTGTTTAGTCGAGTCAACTCGTCCATATTTGGTCTACTACAAACGGGTTAAATGAGTCACAACCCATATTTGACTTGCCCATATTCAACTTGGTCCAAGCCTGCCCAACCTGCCCATTTTGCTACCCATAGTCACAAGGGGGGCTCCACCCTCTCTGCTACCCCCCCGGGCAAGGGGCTTCGCCCCTGTGAACTCATAGGCTGTCTACAATCCCAATAATCGAAGTAGCACTGAACTCAAACAAAGTGAATGCAGTGATCTCACTCCTCCTGGTGTGGTTCAGGCCATACACTTTCTCAAGCATGAAGGCCAACTGAAGTTGAACACAACTTCAGTTTCTCAATGGTGACTACCCTGGTTAACATATCTGCTAGATTTTTTATTCCCAAAATCTTCTTTAGTGACAACTCCCCATACTCTAGGAGCAACCAAATGAAGTGGTATCACAAGTCAATATGTTTCGTTCTGGTATGGAACATTGGATTTTTACCAAGGTGTATAGCACTTTGGCTATCACTAGAAAAGAACATTGTTTTCTAATTTCAAACCCAATTCTTCTAAAAAATCCTCTTAACCAAATGATCTCCTTGGTAGCCTCTGTCATGACTACATACTCAGCTATATCATGGATAATATCACTATCTTCTATAGACGTGAGACCCATCTCACTATTATCGATCCTAAGGTATAGAGGTAACACGTGGTACTTCTCCTTGTATCATGATCACCAGTGAAGTCAGCATCCACATATCCCCTTAGCACCAAATCTTCCCTCCCAAAGCATAGTGGTAAATTTGTGGTACCTCTCAAATATCTCAGTATCCACTTTACTCCTTCCCAATGTTGTTTCCTAGGATTGCTAGCATATTTGCTCAAAACTCCCACTACATGAGCTATATCCGGTTTAGTGCAGACCATTGCATAGATTAAGGTACCAACGACTAATGCATAAAGAACCTTAGCCATATACACTTTTTCTGCATCTTTCTTGGGAGACTGTTCCTTAGAAAATTTAAAATGACCTCCTAAAAGGGTGCCAACTAGCTTGACATTTGGCCTCTAGAGTACTCGTTCAACATACTCATCTTGATTCAACTCTAAATTGCCCCAAGTTTTGTCCTCGCTGATTCTCATCCCAAGTATCTATATGGCTGCACCCAAATACTTCATAGCAAACTCTCTTGCCAACTGTTCTTTTAGTTTATTTATCTCTTGTAAACAAAGCCCCGCTACAAGTATATCATTAACATAAAGTAATAAAATAATATAACTCAACTGAAACCTCTTAAAGTAACCATATTAATTTGCATTGCACCTTTTGTAGCCATTACCCTGCATGAATCCTTCAAATTTTCCTTACCACTGTTTAGGGGCTTGTTTCAAACCATATAGACTCTTCTTGAGTCTACACACCATCTCCTCCTTGCCTTTTTTAATGAAACTGATAGGCTGCTTTATATAGATTTCTTTATCTAAGTCACCATTAAGAAAAGCAGTTTTAACATCTAACTACTCAAGATAGGGATTCTAAGTGGCTACCAAACTCAATACTACTCTGACAGTGGTTATCTCCACAACTGGGCAAAATATCTCTGTACTATCAACCCCTTCCTTTTGTTGGAAGCCTTTCACAACCAATCTGGCCTTGTACCTCTTATTTCCATCACCCTTTTGCTTAACCCGATAGATCCACTTTGATGTGTGTCAATTTTACTTGACCACTCGTAATAAAATTAGTCCTCGTAGGACAGGACTATATAGAGGCTGTCAAACCTCAAGGACTTGCAGGTTGAATTGTTATGCTACTTAGTCTTTAAATTACTTCTAAAATAATTGAAAAATATTGTTGATGTTTGATCCTTAATTTAAGTTGAGAAAATTAAAGCTACTTGTAAATTTGTTTTAAGATAATTAATCAGAAAGAGAGGGTCCTGAGAATTGACTTCACCACTAATCTTCTGGAAATAACAAATTGTATTAATTTGGAACGATTAAACTATGCATTTAGAAAAGAATGGCTACAAGCCCACATCAATTCAATCAAGAGAGTTCATTCAACATACAATTAAGCATAACTCATCTTCGCTTAGCATGACCTATACATCTGACTACAGACTACAAAATAAATTAACTAATGATGTGATAGCCCATCTTCGCTTAGAACGAATTATCAGAATTTTATATTCTATATTGAAAAGAAACCAAACCCTAATCATTGCAATTTTACTTTCATTCTCCAAGAACAAGAATAACTATGCAACGAATTAATCAATTCAAATTAAAACCAATAGCATAGCTATTTTTCATGTCCTGGTTATACAATCAATTCATAAATTAAAACATCCCAGAATTACAATACAGTTACAACATTGAAAGTAAGGCTATGGTTACATCACTTCCCTAGAATGATGTTTAGCTAATCATAATCGATAGTGTAGGCTTGAATGATGATGAAATCACTATCTTCTCGCATTCGTTTCACCTATAATCATCACGAATCACCTCGTATATATATTTTCGCTCCCGAATACCCTAATTTCCTTTCCTCTCTCACCTTTTACTCACGGTTCAACATGGAAGGGCCATCTATCATCCCAGGGGTGCATCTGTGCCCAAAGAGGGCGCACCTATGCCCTTGGGAGGCGCAGATGTGCCTTTGTGGCCAAGGATAGATTACTGGTTCTGAATTCTTGTTCCTTCGATGGTGCTGCGACGCAGTCTCGGGCCCATTTGGTTATTATGCTTCTGCCCCATCTTTTTCAGCCCATCTGGGTCGAATCTATTTTATTTACTAAAATAGCACCATCTGTAGCCCGGGTGCACTATTATTTATTAGAATTAACCTTAATCACCTGAAATCATAAAAAGATTAAAATTATTGCTAAAAAAATTAAACAAATATTACTAAGGCACTAATTCATATAATGTTAGGGGAATTGAATGTGCAACACTCACTACTTATCACATCTCTAAATTTACATATTGCTAATCCCTTAGCAATGCAAAGAGAAATAAACATTAAAAACTATTACGCATCCTCTTTTGAGGGTAAACCCAATTGCATTTAACATATGCAACAAGCTTTTTAAACCCCCAGGTTACCTCTAGTGGATGAATGAAGTCCTGTGAGGGTTTCTAGAAATGTTACCCACAAACATTCGAATTTTTTTATTTAAAGCATTAATCAAGAAGAGACTACAAAATTCAATTAAAAGTCTTGCATTCAAGAATACTTCCAAATCCTATAATTCAAAACAATGGTTCTCACACAAAATTTACATCAACATATCTCACAGTAATCAACTTTAGTCCCCTCGTGAAAAGTGAACTAGCATTCATCTATGTGGCTTAATCCAGCTCTGAGTAGTCAATTACACATCCTTGCAATTCATTGGATCTCCTTATTGAATTTATCACTCAAAACATGAACACATGAATCTTTTTTATTTTTTTTATAATTTTCTATTGTTGTGCAATGCCTAGCTTTATTAGGCTTTCTAAATGATCCGTGTAACAAGTGTTCAACCAGTGACTCCTAAGCCAAATGGCTTTAGGGCAGTAGGTGTTATAGTAACCCTTGTGGACGGGTGTGAGTGGGCGGGTGCGAAGACAGACACTGGGCTGAGCTACCACACTGACAAGGTACAGGGTGCTCAATCCCACATCGCCTGGGTGTGGAAAAGGGGATGTGCTTATATGTAGTATGTTCTTTTCAAATGGTATGAGGCCTTTTGGAGTAAAACCCAAGAGCAAAACCGTGCGGGCTCAGGCCCAAAGCGGACAATATCATACCATGTGTTGGAGCGGGGTATTACAGTTGGTATCAGAGCCTGAACCCAGCCGGAAGTGTGCCGACGAGGACGTCGGGCCTCGTAGGGGGGTGGATTATAGTAACCCTTGTGGACGGGTGTGAGTGGGCGGGTGCGAAGACAGACACTAGGCTGAGCTACCACACTAACAGGGTACAGGGTGCTCAATCCCACATCGCCTGGGTGTGGAAAAGGGGATGTGCTTATATGTAATATGTTCTCTTCAAATGGTATGAGGCCTTTTGGAGTAAAACCCAAGAGCAAAATCGTGCGGGCTCAGGCCCAAAGCGGACAATATCATACCATGTGTTGGAGCGGGGTATTACAGGTGTCAAGACACCCCAACGGACCTCATAACTTGAACCAAATAGGCCACAAATCAAAGACTAACCAATGATAGAAAGGGTTCTAACCCCTCACTTTTCACGCGAACACTCAATGCTTACTGAGGCAAGAGGCTTGGCTACTTCGTAAAAAGGTTCGACTTGCTTTCTTTTATATATATATATATATTATTTTCAGAAACAAGAGTACCATATTTAAAATGTTTATTCTCAAAGGATATCAACTTATATTTAGCACGTATAACTAATAACTCAAAGCCAAGTACATACCCCTCTAGATTCTGCTATTGCACGTGTGAATTGTGAAAAGAACTAGGGTCAACCACTCCAAGTTATGTCAATGCAAATAATGATTTAAACCACCACATTCAAACCACAATTTTTAGAAATTTTAAATATACTCTAATATTGCAAGTCAAGAACATACATAAAGTATTAAACTCTTGATTAGTGTTAAAACATCCTAACTAAAAACTAAGCAAAATATACAAAGAAAACTACCAAACAATAAAAAGTGCCCTAAAAAATGCCATTACTTCACTTTCATATTTAAAGCACATGAAATGCATTGCCTTACCCCCAAACTTGAATTGTAAAGTGTCCTCAATGTACACTAAAGAGAAACTTGTAGGAGAGTTAGAACGATATGACCATGAATAGTGGAGTGAATAGATAGCAGACCAATATCTCAAAGTTAACGATGGTTTCCCCCCCAAATTTGGATGCAACAACATGTCAAAAGACACCACTACACAAGCTAAGTGAAATGAATGGGGCAATAATAAGGAAAATAAATAAAATGCCTAAAATAATCAGCTAATTTTTTTTTTTTTCATTCTTCGAACTGGTGGTTCCCAATTTTTCAAGATGTATATGAGATAAGATATTGATTATCCAGACATACTAACGTATAGAGTACATAGGGGCTGCCTTTTTTATTATTAAAGTCATACTGTGTTGAAGCAATCTCGACAGTATTGAGTATTGAAACTAGACTTTAATAATCAACTTCACCAATCATATTTCAAATTATAGAATTGGTACTACATACATAGTCAGAGAATAGGTTATACCGAACCGGTTTGAAATTTTTTTTTTATATATTTTATTATTATGCAATTAACAAAACACAAAATAACTAATAAAATAAAATAACAACGCAAAATATTTCTCCTTCCTTACCCCCACAACTGAACTGCCAATACCTGATCATCCTATTGCGGGATAGACGTCGACGCTCCCTCAGAATTTATACGATCGAATTGCTTAGCTAACTCAACAATCATCTCCTGAGTCCGGAGCTAATCCTCATATGCCTCACAAAAATGTGTTGTCATGTCGGCACGCAATCCCTCTATCTCGTGTGCCTGGGTCATCACAAAGGATATTGTCTGGCCCCCTGGGCAACTTGCTTATCTTCCATAGGCACATCCTCATCACCCCTTATTAGAGCACCTTCATCTGCTACCTCTTGAATAATTTTTGGCTGGCCTCCTACTGCTCTAGGTAAACGGCTAATGCTCCTTATCCAATCCATAAGAGCAAAAAACAACTATGCCTCTTTCTGCTGGCTCGACAATGGCAAATGGAAAATCATAATGTTATAGTATTTTGGTGATTAAATAGGAAAATGGAAGTGTCCAATTTTTTGCCGACTCCTTAACTTTCTGAAGCAATAAACTGTATAGAACTGACCCCAAATGATGTTAGGGATCGAGATCCACTTCTTAACAAAGAAAGCATAAAGAGCATCTAGAATTGCTCCTCGTCTATGATTAGAATGCCCCATAGTATAAACATTGCGAGACAGCACAGAATCCATAAACCACAACTGTCTGGGAAGCCAGGAACAGGTCGTGGCATTCCTCCTACTATCAGCATATTGCCCTTTACACATGTCATGTACCATACCATAAAGGTCAATGTCAGGGAACTCCTCAAAATTATGCTACAAATTGTCGGGTATATTATCCCATACCCCCAATACCATTCCACAATGTTTACCTCGATATGAATTTTGTGCCCATCTATGGAGGTAAATAACACCTCCTTTGCATCCGTTGAGAATGTCATATTTTGATAAAACAGACGAATAAGACGAGGATAATACACATTGGATGCCAAAGTAAATAGCGGCTCTAAAAAACTCTCTGAAGGCTTGGACTCCCTATTTCATATCTTCATGAAAACTGAAGTCATCCACCATAAATGTAGTCTTGGGGCAATTTTTCTCACTACCCATTCTTCGCGCCCCACATCCTTAGTGCTCCTAACATGCTTAGGAGGTGGTGGATTGGATGAAAAAGTACCATTTCTCATCATTGGGAAGGCAACTCGTTGGATAATTTTTTCAAACACTTGGTGAGTACCTTTCCAAAGCATTAGAGATGAGCACTCTCCTCAAAAATAAATCTGCACAAACAAACAAGCTTTCCTTCCTGCATAATATTTCAAGGACTAATAGAAGGAGATGAAGAAGAAGGAGCAGTCCCAAAAATAATTAAGAGAAAATCAACAATGAACCAATTAAACTTACTTGAAATTGGTGAGGCTTGCTCTTACGGGATTAGTTGTGGATGTAGATAGTGCAAGGATGAGAGATGCTGGATTGTTGGGCAGAAAGAACTCAGACACATAGTACTTGTTCTAACGCACGGCCAAAAATGCAAGTGCGCCTGTTTTGATGGTCTGTTGGAACGAAAAGTGGCACAAAGGTGCTGTTTAGGATTAGAGGCTAATCTCCACTGTTTAGGATTAGTGGTGCAGATACGCAATTTGTGAAGGCTGGTGCACCTTGGTGCGACTATCACTTTTTTTTTTTTTATATATATACAGAATGCGTAAATGTGCATCTTGTGGGCTTAGAGAAACACAGATGCGCTTCTTGTGAGCTTCAAAAAAATGCGCAAAAGCGCTTCTTCGAGCTATAGAAAAATACGCAGAGGCGTTTCTTGGGGATCAAAAAATTGCACAGAGGCATTTCTTGTGCAATGTGCTGTTGGATTCGGTGAAGAATCAATATTGCGTAGGTGCACTTCTAGGGGTGTACTGGGCTCAGTCCAGGTGCAGATGTGCCTTGCTTGACTATGCAGTTGCGTAATTTTGGGTTAAGTTGGCGCAGGTGCACTTTTTGGTAGTCTATGAAGAACATGCAGATGCACAATTTGCTAAGGGTTGCTCTACACTTATGAGGCACTAATATATGCGTTGGTGCGCTTTTGTGGCTGCTGTGTTGGTGAAGAAAGCACTGATACGCTTTTGTGGCTCGGACAACACTCGTGTGTTTTGAATTTGTTTCCTCTTAATGCGCATGAGCGCTTTTTATTGGGCATGTGCACATTCTTGGCAGTATGCTAAGGCAATGGTTGTCTCCATTGGCACAGATGCACTCCAACAGGCGCTAATGCACCTTTTGTCTAGTGTGTTCACCTTGGAAAACCCGTAAATGCGCATATGCACTTCCAAAAATGCTTTTGCGCTTAATGTCCAGTAAGTTTGCCCTGAACTCATTAACAAACACATTAAAATGTTTGCACAAAAAGGAAACTAACTCCAAACTCAATAAAACATGTACATAAGATAAAAATAAAAGAAAAATCAAACACTCTATACTCAAAACTAAACTGCAATAAAAGAAAATGCATCCTACAAAATTACACCTAGAAACTCAAGTTTAATGTCCAGGCTAGATGAAAATTTAACTCTTACTTTGTCAAAATAAATAGGATCGGCCAACTCAACGACCTCCACATTTCCACTATGCATCTCATTCTCAAAGTAAAGTTTCAATCTCTGACCATTCACCTTGAGGACCTTACCATCCTTGATATTTTGAATAACCACTGCTCTATAAGGAGACATGGATAAGACAACATAAGGACCATCCCATATCGAACGAAGCTAAAAAAAATTTGAAGTTTGGAATTATATAACAACATTTTTTACCCTGGTTCAAAGGACTTTCACATAATGTGCTTATCATGGAATGCCTTAGTTCTTGTTTTATAAATTTTTACACTCTTGTAAGCATCATTATACAATTTATCCAACTCATTCAACTAGAGTCTACAATTTGAGCCTGCATAGGTCTATGTTCTAATTCGACTAGAAGGTGACAAGGTGTCCTATAAACAAGTCATATGGTGCCATGCCAATGGGAGTCTTGTAAGCGGTACGATATGCCCAAAGAGCATCGTTAAGCCTCAATGACCAGTCTTTCCTATCTGGTCTAATTGTTTTCTCTAAAATTTTCTTGGTCTGCCTATTTGACAGTTCTATTTGGCCACTAGTTTGGTGGTGGTAAGGGGTGAGAACCTTATGAGTGACAGAGTATTTAAAAAGTAGAGTTCTGAACAACCTATTACAAAAATGCTTACTTCCATCACTTATAATTGCCCTTGGTGTTCCAAAACAACTGGAAATATTTTTTGAGATAAATATAATCATAACTTTGTGATCGTTCATTCTAGTAGCGATCACCTCAACCCACTTCGAGACATAGTCTACCCCAACTAAAATATATTCAAACCCAAAGGAGAGTGGAAATGGTCCCATAAATCAATGCCCCAAACATCAAATATCTCTATAATCAAAAGAGGCTTAAGTGACATCATATCTCTCATTATCATTTCCCTTAACCGTTGACGTCTCACACATGCCCTACAAAATTGGTAAGAGTCCTTAATGATTGAAGGCCAGAAAAAAACCACATTGAAAAACTTTAAAAGCAATTTTTTTGAGCACTGAAGTGCCCGCCACAAGCAAAGTTATGACAAAAAGTAAGCACACTGTGGACCACACACTCAGGTATGCAACGACAGATCACTTGATCTAAATAATATTTGAACAAATCAGGATCCTCCCAATAGTATGACTTTACCTGGGAAAAGAAGCGGTTATTTTCATGTTTTAACCAATATGAAGGAGTTTTACCTATTACTAGGTAATTTACAATGTCAGAAAACCCAGGTTCTTTCTCGTAAGGGACTCCGAAGAGTTGTTCATTTGGGAAGGAATCACATATAAGAAGTGGATTGCATTTAGACTCAATAAGAATATGAGAAAGATGGTCTGCAACCACATTCTCAGAACCCTTCTTATCTCAGATTTTATAATCAAACTC
Organism: Cornus controversa; assembly: GCA_026545225.1. Taxonomy (NCBI): domain Eukaryota; kingdom Viridiplantae; phylum Streptophyta; class Magnoliopsida; order Cornales; family Cornaceae; genus Cornus; species Cornus controversa. Next base: position 7,618,851 of record CM048849.1, on the reverse strand, counting down.
TTGTAACAAGAGTATCCATCTAATGAGCCAGGGTTTTGTTTCCTTCTTGGTCAACAAGTGCTTAAGAGCAGCATGGTCAGAAAACACTACAACTTTGGACCCTAGAAGATATAACCAAAATTTGTTTAAGGTAAACACCACAGCTAGCAACTCTTTCCCGGTGGTGGTGTAATTCAATTGATCACCCAAGAGAATTTTACTAGCATAGTAAATCACAACTGGAAACCTTTCTTTTCGTTGCCCCAAAATAGCTCCCACTATATAATCTGAGCATCACACATGATTTCAAATGGTATGGACCAATTAGGAGGCTGCATGATAGGGGCAAAAGATAGAAGTTACCTAAGCTTTTCAAAGGCGTTTATGGACTATCAAAGTGGAAAGGAACATCATTAGCAAGTAGTTTACACAATGGTTGTGATATCTTACTAAAGTCCTTAATAAGCCTACGATAAAAACCTGTATGCCCTAAAAAGGAATGAATACCCCTCACTAAAGTTGGTGGAGATAGTTTGGAGATGAGCTCAACCTTAGCCCGATCAACTTCTTTACCCCTTCCTGACACAATGTGGCTTAATACTATACCCTCTTGAATCATAAAATGAATATTTTCCCAGCTTAACACCAAGTTGGTGTCCTTGCAACGTTTAAGCACAAGGGTTAAATGTTTTAGGCAACTATCAGATGAATCCCCAAAATTTGAAAATTCATCCATTAAAACTTCAAGAAACTTCTCTACCATATTCGAGAAGATAGACATCATACACCTTTGAAAAATAGCGGGTGCATTACACAACCCAGAATGCATCCGTATATATGGAAATGTACTGAACGGACATGTGAAAGTCATTTTCTCTTGGTCATTAGGAACGATTGCCACTTGGTTATACCCAGAATAACCATCTAGCAAATAATAAAAACTCTAACCTGTAAGCCTCTCAGAGATTTGATCTATGAATGACAAGGGAAAATAATTTTTTCGAGTGTTTGAATTCAACTTCCTATAATCGATACATACCCTCCACCCAGTAGTGATTTGTTGTGGCACAAGTTCTCTCTCAAAATTTGGAACCACTGTGATTCTAGACTTTTTGGGCATAGCCTAAGTGGAACTCACCCATTTGCTATCAGAGATCAGGTAAATGATACCTGCATCTAACAATGTTACCACTTCATTCATCACTACATCCTTCATGTTAGTATTTAAATGACATTGGGCCTCTCTTAAAGGTTTAGTATCCTACTCTAAATGAATTTGATGTATACAACCTGAACAATCTAGACCCTTAAGGTCTGCCACACACCATCCTATGGCTTCTCTATACTCCCTAAGGATACCCAAAAGCTCACTCTCTTGGTTGCTAGACAGGCTAGAAAACATGATGACCGAAAGAGTTTTGTTTAGTCCTAAGAAAACATACTTAAGATTATCTGGTAAAGGTTTTAGCTCAAGTTTAGCACGATGTTGAGATGCATGAAAGACATTTAACTACACTTTCATATTCTTAAAAGAAATATCCATAACCCATGTATGACAGTTAATGCAAGCATTAGCCGTACCTAAGAAAGGATGACATAAAATCACAGGAAAAGACTTCATAAGATTAGGTATAGGTTCCGTGTCTAAGACAATGAACTCGACTGGGAAATAGAATTTGTCTACTTTGATTAACATATCCTCAATAATCCCACGTGGTTGATTTATTGATCTATTTGCTAATTGTAAAACAACTGACGTAGGATTGACCTCACCCAATCCCAATTGCAAGTACACCAAGTAAGGAATAAGATTCACACTCGCCCCTAGATTAAGTAGTGCTCTATCAACACCAAAATCTCCTATAACACAAGATATAGTGGGTGCACCTGGATTTTTGAACTTAGGGGGAGTGTTATGCTGAATAATCGAGCTTACTTGCTCGGTGAGAAAGATTTTCTTTGGGACACGACCCCTTGAATTAAGCTTCCGAGAGCTTAAATCTTTCAAAAACTTGGCATATGTTGGGATTTATTTTATAGCATCAAGGAGAGGAAGATTTTTTTTTACTTTCTTAAAAACTTCCATCATATCTTGCACTTTTTCCCCTTATTTCTCAAAAGGTGCCAACTCCTTGAGACATGTAGGGAATGGAGCTTTGGGCTCAAATGTTGTCTTAAGAGTTGGAATAGGTGTAGAAGGTGTTGTCTTACTAACTTCATAATGCAAATTAGGTGTTGAAAGTGTTGCCTTACCCACTTCACTCTCAAGCTCCTTCTTTTTTTCCACCTTATTATCTACCACTTTCCCACTCCTTAATGTGGTAATCGCCTGAACATGCTCATGATGATGGCCACTGGCAATAGCATCATCAATTATATTTTGGCTCTAAGATTAGTTACTGGCTGACTTGGCAACTTCCCTTCCTCTCTATGGTTTAAAGTGTTAGCTAGCTTCCCCATTTGAGCATCTAACTTAGATATAGATTGAGAGTGGGAATGAAGTAACTGAGTGTTAGCTTCAAGATTACCTAATGTGATCGGCGTTGAATGTTACGCATTTTGGCCTCTTAACTTATGAATTTTATTCTCTTAGTGATAGATTATTTTATTATTTTACTTTGTTTTAGTGTTTTCTATATTTTCAGGGCCTTAATGATTATTTCAGTTAAAACTAGGATTTTGGCCTTTTAAAGAAGATATCCAAGAGGGTTAGATGAAGCCTACGTCAAAGGGATCCATTCAACTCCATAATTTAACTCAAATCAGCCCAAGATAGAGATCCAAGAGAATTATAGCTGCTTAAGAAGGTTTTGGGCCTGAAGCCCAAATCTGCGCATAATACAGTCTTAATCCCGTTTCAAAAAACAGACCAGAAGTCTTATTTATGAGTCTCAAATTGACATAATTCTTGAGCGAGGTTGAATGAAATTTGATTCTGCACACTTTTGTATTTCACAAAAATTCTGTAAATCGGACTTCTAGTGGGTCAAAAGTTGGGCCGAAGTCAGCAGAAAAAACTCACGTGATTAGTGCTGCGGGAAAACCTAATTAATTCCTAATTGGATTAGGACTTTGATGTATTCTCTTGGCTATTTAAAGTGAAAAATTAGAGCTGTATTGGGGAGGCTTGGCAGCAGCTTTGAAGAGCTTTTGGAATGGAGAATCATTGGAAAATAAGGCGTATCATGAGCGGCTAGTTCAGCCACCAGGGTTTTGATGGAGCTCTAACTAAACATCACTGGTTTGATTGTTTAAATTATTGGAGATTTTTGTATTCATTCATAGATTGTGTAATTTAGAGGATTCTTTTTATAGAATTGAGCAATAAAAGTCTTATAAATTCAGTTTCAATGATTTATTATCTTGTCTTAAATATTTGATTGTTGTTATTGAACTCGTCCCTCTTGTTTTCTGTGATCATGAGAGTGATTATTACACAATGATTTTCACTGAATATATCATTAAAAGCTTTGATGGATTATGCCTAGAGAATATGAACCATACTGCACCCTAGAGTAGAGTAGTTAGGCAGATGGCCCATGCCAATCGAAGATAGTCCATGACTTAGCCTTAATCATATGTTATCTTCTTGACGGAGGGAGGTGAGCTTGTAGCCACCGACACCACTTATGCATGATATGATTCCCCATAATTAGTTCAATTGACCATTGATTGTGAAGTTAGTGGTGAAATCAATAACCCTAGACTTATCTTATATTCTCTACACTCCTTAGTTTTTCTTGCTTTTGTTCAATTACTTCATTAGTTAATTTAGTTATAAAAATTAGAATTCTTTTCTCTTAAATTTAATTAGAATTAATTCCTTATATCCAACTCAGTCAGGCCATAGTCCCTGAGGTTCGACACCCCTTTCGATAGCCCTATTCTGCAAGGAATTCGTTCTATTGCGAAGTGTGGAAATTTTTAATTGATTTACTTTTTGAGTCACACTCACACACGAATCATAATGCCATTAACACTTTATCCTTAAACGCTAAATTTGTAGGTGGAGGCTAGGAAGTTTGATGATAATATTGATTTTGAGGCACAAATTTGGAAGAAGGATGAGTAAACTGATGACTGGACTGAAAACTTGACCTAGGGACGGACCCTTGGGACTGAGGGACATGATCGTTTAGGGATGGACTACGCCTTGAGAAATTTGGATGATTCCTCAAACCTGGATTATACGTATTAGATTATGGATTATTTTCAGGTCTAAAGAAAGCAACATTGACTTGCTCTGGATTGGATTTAGAAAATTTTCCTGACATGGGACAATCTATGGAATAGTGTGACGGACTAGCGTAGATACCACATGTTTCCTGTATGATAGGAGTAGGGGTTGGAAATTGACTAGTTGCCATGAGTTGATCCACTTTTCTCGATAATTCATCCACTTTAGTGGAGACAATGAGTGACGTGCCTATTTTGAACACTACTCCACTTTTGCGAGAACTACTTGTTCGAACTCAACTACCAAAGTCTTACTGTGTAGAATTTTCACTCAGATTTACAAACAATGTCCATGCCTCATCCTCATTCTTAAACATGCACATACCCCCACAAGATACATCTACCATTTACCTAAAAGAGTTTATCAGCCCATCATAACAAAATTGTACAAGTTGCCACTTAGGAATATCATGATGGGGACACTTCCTAAGCAAATCATGATATCTCTCTTATGTATCATAAAATTGCTCCCCTTCTAATTGTTTTCCCTCTTGGAAAGTATTTCTTGAGGAACTCTTGTTGCAATTGTGCCCAAGACGTGATCGTATTAGGTGTTAAAGAGTTCCACCAGTTTTTAACCTTATCTTTTAGAGAGAATGGGAAAAGACGCATTCATAAAGCATCATCATAAAAATTGCGAATTTTGACAGTTGAACAAACTTCTAAGAAGTCGTCAAGATGCTTATACGGATCCTCATTATTAAGTCCATAAAAAGATGGGAGCATTTGTATAATGCTGGACTTAATCTCATAGTTTATTGTTGTGACGTTAGGCAATTTCATGATGGACGGCAATGTATATGCCCCAGGAGCGAAGTGCTCCTTAAGGAATTTTGGATTTTTCTTAGCCATAGTTTCAATCTCGGTTTCAGTTGGATGTCATTCTTCTAAGTCCTATTCCCTAGTTTCTCTCTTATGTTGTTGTAAGGTTCTTTCAAGTTCAGGGTTATACGGGACTATTAGAGACTGACGACCCAACATACACCACAAGTAAGGATTAGAAATTAGTTAAAAATTAAAAAAATTAAAAATAACAAATTAAATCAAAGTACTAACAAAAATAAACAAGCACAAGTAATTTGAATATGAAGAGCTCACAGGGAGTTACAATGAATTCTGCTCCACTGTTCACGATTCGTAACCAAAAGCACCCATACTCAAAAATAAAATAAAAAATGAAATGATAAAGGAATAAAGAAAAATCCTAACTTAATAATTAAATTAGAACTAATCTTTAAGACTAGGCACCAAAACCATTCAAGCAAGTCCACAGCAACGACACAAAAAATTGATGTGTGTCAATTTTACTTAACCACTTGCAATAGAATGAGTCCTCGTAGGACAGGGCTGTATAGAGGGTGTCAAACCTCAAGGAATTGGGAGGTTGAATTGTTATGCTACTTAGTCTTTAAACTACTTCTAAATAATTGGAAAATATTGTTGATGTTTGATCCTTAATTTAAGTTGATAAAATTAAAGCTACTTGTAAATTTGTTTTAAGATAATTAATTAGAAAGAGAGGGTCCTGGAAATTAACTTTACCACTAACCTTCCGATAATGACAAACTGCATTAATTTGGGACATCTAATCTATGCATTTGAAAAAGAATGGCTACAAGCCCACTTCAATTCAATCAAGAGAGTTCATTCAACATACAATTAAGCATAACTCGTATTCGCTTAGCATGGCCTATACATCTGACTACAGACTACAAAATAAATTAACTAATGATGTGATAGCCCATCTTCGCTTAGTGCGAACTATCAGAATTCTATATTCAACGATCAGTTTAAACTATTGTATAACTTTTCTTATCAAAATCACAAAAATTGAAAAGAAATCAAACCGTAATCACTGCAATTTTACATTCATTCTACAAGAGCAAGAGTAATTATGCAATGAATTAATCCATTCAAATTAAAACCAATAACATAGCTATTGTTTATTTCCTAGTTATACAATCAATACATAAATTAAAACGTCCCATAATTACAATATAGTTACAACACTAAAAGTAAGGTTAAGGTTACATCACTTCCTTGGAATGATGTTTAGTGGATCATGATTGATAGTGTAGGCTTGAATGATGATAAAATCACCATATTCTCACCTTTATTTTGCCCATAATAATCACAAATTGCCTCTGTATATTTCTTTTCGCTCCCGAATACCCTAATTTCATCTCCTCTCTCTCCATTTACTCACAATTCAACATGGAAATGCCATCTGTCACCCTAGGGGCACATCTGCGCCCATAGAGGGTGCACCTGCGCCTTTAAAAATGGCATCTATGCCCCCAATGGGTGCATCTTCACCCATGGGGAGTGTATTTGCGTCCTTGGGAGGTGCAGATGGGCCTTTGCGGTAGAGGGTAGATTACTGGTTTTGAATTCTTGTTACCCCGATGGTGCAGCGATGAGTCTCAGGCCCATTTGGTTATTATGCTTCCAACCCATCTTTTTCAGCCCAAATAACTTGGGTCTTCAATACCAAATATATCTTATTGGTCGAATCTCTTCTAGTTACTAAAATAGCACTATCTGTTGCTCGGTTGCACTATTATTTATCAGAATTACCCTTAATCATCTGAGACCATAAAAAATTAAAATTATTGTTAAAACATTAAATAAATATTACTAAGACACTAATTCACATAATGTTAAGGGCATTGAATGTGCAACATTCACTGCTTATCACACTTATAATGTAAAGCTTTCTTAACTACAGAAAGCTTGGCCAACTCCGAAGTCTCATTAGAGTGGAGAGAATTTATCTTTTCCTGTATAGTATGCTCCCACATAACTGTCTCACTGTCCTGTGAAGCGTCATCATAACTCACTGGTTCCCCATTGTCTGTCAAGAGCAAGTAATAAAATGATGAAAGATATTTAGGATTAGGTTTGGGCACTTTGGATGACCTTCTCAACACTCTGGTAGGTGTGCTAGACTCTGCCCCTAACACTGTCCCTGAAACTGTCTCCTTTGAAACTGTCTCGTTTGTTTGACTAGAACTGTGCTCAACCCTAGTGTCATCTGGAAGCTCTTCCAAATCCAAATACTCAGATGTATCTTCATTTTTAATGGTACTCTCACTATTATGGTTATTGTGTTTGTCTTTGTATAGTACACTTTCATCAAATACAACATATATGCTCCTAACGATCTTCTAGTTCTTGTTATCCCAAAACTGATAACTGAACTTATCAATGTCGTACCCAATGAACTTACACTTCTGTGACATAACATCTAGCTTGTCCCTGACATGGTCACTAATATGAACATAAGACATGCAACCAAAAACCCTTAAATGTGAGAGATTTACCTTTTTACCACTCCAAACCTCTTCCAGTTTCCCAAATTTCAACAAAACTGATGGCATATGATAAACCTAAGTAAGCTGTTGTATTTATTACATCCGCCCAAAAACACTTTGGTAGCCCTGCATGTAACCGCATGCTTCTAGCACGTTCAGTCAAATTCCTGTTCGTCCTTTCTACACTACTATTATGTTGCGGTGTGCCTGGAGGTATCCCCTCTAAATGAATCCTATTCAGAGCACAGGCCCCTTTGAACTCTCCAAACTTATACTCTCCACTATTGTCTGATCTCAAACTCTACAATTTCAAATCTGTTTTATTCTCAACCATGGTTTTCCACTTCTTAAAAATCTTAAACACCTCTGACTTGTGGTTCAAGAAGTACACCTATACCTTCCTCGAGTGATCGTCAATAAAGGTAACAAAGTATGTCCAACCACCAAAAGAAGACACTATAGTTGGAGCCCAGATGTTTGTATGGACAAGCTCTAGTTTGCAAGTCTAAGGAGGCCCACCATATTTTTGAAAGATGATTCTCTTCTATTTCCCAAAGATGCAGTCCTCACATGTGTCAATACCTACTGAGTTGATGCCTGGTAGCTTTTCCTGTGATTGGAGAACCTTTATTCCCTTCTCACTCATTTGTCCCAACCTATTGTGCAATAGATCTAAACTCACCTTGCCATCTTCAATTGTAAGGCTGTCACTGGTATGTGAAATCAAGTAAAAAGTACCATTTTTCCTACCATGGATAACCACCGTGGTCCTATTTGAGACTTTCCACGTATCTCTTGTGAATGTCAAAATATAATCTGTTGTTTCAAGCTATCCAACTGAAACAAGACTCCTCTTCAATTTTGAAACATACCTGACATCTTTTAAACACCACTTGAAACTATGCAACTCAATCTGCACATCACCTCTTCCCATAATACTACAAGGGTTATCATCTCCCAAGTATACTGTTCCAAAGTCTCCTGCTACATAGTTCTGCAGGACCTCTCTATTAGCGGTTGTGTTGAATGAGGTGCCCGAATCAATCATCCTTGACTCGGCATTATTATCCATAGCAAGGATAAGTGCATCATGCACAATATGAGCCTCCTACTCATTCTTATCCTTTTTTGGTGCTTTACAGGTTTTAGCAATATGACTCGTCTAACTGCAATTCTGACATTCACCTTTGATAGGCTGTAATCCATACTGTGACTTATTTTCCTTCCGGGATCTCGACCAGCCCCTATTCTGATTCTAACCACCCTTTTCTGGTTTTTGCCTTTTTGCTCGGTACTAAGGGCTGAACTAGAACTATCGAAACCCAAAGGTCTATTTTGATGTTCTGATAATGCACAAAACTTGCGATTTTATATCCCAAAATAAATCTTAATTATTCTTTTATTTTATCTAAATGTTCTTATCTTTGTATTTTATGTTTATAGGGGTCGATTTCCAAATGAGAAGAAAATCATTAAAAAAAGGGACTAAAAATGATATATACTGCCGAAGATGAACATAAGAAGAATTATAGGAGAAATGGTATTTTTCACAAACTACTCCATAAGAGGTCTTAAGTTAAAATTTTGGAAAATATTTTTTCACACGGAGATCAAATCTTAGAAATTCAAATTTTGTATTTTGATTTTTTTTAAAATTTGGTATTTAAAATTTTTGTATTTTAAATTCTTTTTTTCCCACCTAAACCATTCCCCTCTAACTCTATAAATAGGGGGTCTTAGGGGTTTGTGAAGGAGTTAGAAAATTGTAGAGAAATATTGCAAAAAAAAATAATGTATTCATTTTCTTTATTCAATTAATAATAGTAGTTTCATATGTTTATTTTCTATTGATATGCAAGTGTAAGCATCATTCTCAAGGGAGTGATGAAGGTGTCATGGCTGAAATATAAGTAAGTTCTTTTATTTTCTTCTATAATTTTTCCTTCCAAGAGCATTCTTTTATTATGAGTTTTTATTTTGCAAAAATTAGAGAGAGGATTCTTTGTGTTCGCCAAATAATGATAATTCAAAAAATGCCTACTTTTATTTACCAAGCAAAGGAATATCAGATTAAATAAAAAATGCTCTCTCATATATAATCAAGTGTTTTTTTAATGCCATATTTTCCTTCATCTTTTCAGGTTCTAATTGGATTAGTGAAGTGTCTTGGTTATTGGAGGAAAAATTAGATAAGAATACTAGAAATTTTATTTATATGGATCTGTGGTGGTGGATTCTTTTTCCTTGAGATTTTTTCCATCATTTGATCAAATTTATTTATTACTAATTTTATTATTCAAAAATCATAAATTTATTTTTAAATATTCACTTTTCATCCCCACAATTGAGGTTTTGAATTTGAGGTTCATTATTGATTTTCACTTGAGAGTGGTTCAACCATGCTAATTACTATACAATTTTTAGAAAAGTTTTTGCAGGTTTTATTTTTGTATGGATTGCAGAAAAATGACATTCATCCACTATTCTACACCCGTCAAATGAAGTCGTTGTTGAGTCAAGTGTGAGATTTCGGAGCACAAATATTTAACACTACAATTTTTTTGGGAGCCCACCCAAACTTTCTTCCCTCTTTTCTATTTTTTTATTATTTATTTATTTTTAGTTTGGTTTATTTATTTATTGTTCTTTTAAAAAAAGATAAAACAAAAAAAATTGTTCATTTATTATTATTTTTTTATATTGTTACTTTCTAGACATCAATTTTGTTTTGATCATAACTTATCTGTTTCTTATCATATTTGGCTGAAATGAATTCCAGAGCGTAGGAAATTCGAAGAACTTAAATTTTCATATTATTCTACCATATTCCAAGTTTAGTAACTTGAATAAAATTGCATTAGAAGTTGATAGCTGTTCGAGGGATCTTGCACGGGAATTCTGAATTTTTGAGCTTGGATTTGCAAGGAGTTTCGATCTATCCTCCTCAAATCAGTATATTCATTGTCCAACGGAGATATCTCTGTTCGTAATCCAAGTAAGTACCTAATCCATTTTACATTGCGAATCTCGAGTCAGAGGTTTATTTATTTTTTACTTTTAGATTAGGAAAACATAACTAGGTTCGAATAACGTAGAAATATCCCTAGGGTCACACTTTCTTCAATTTTATTTTTCTTTTATTTTCTATTTTTTTGTTAAAAAAAAGAAACATAAGAAAGACCACACACTCACTCTTTTTTTTATTTTTATTGCTTGTTTTGTTTGTGCATTTTTAAATTAGCATTTGTATAAGACACTTAAAGGGAAGAACTCCAAAAAGATAAGGCCGGTATTTCAACACCCATTTTTGTTGCCCATAAATCACAAAATTTGCGCATTTGTCAAAGTTCGAGCCTAATTTAATTTTAAATTAAGTAGACATTGGTCGTAGGGTGTTTAGAAAGCTCGTAGGACCCTCTTGAAACGAGTTAACTCTTGGTAACCCTGTGAGTACCATCTAGCTTCACAATGTCTAGGAAAGTTCTGTTAAACAATAACACTGTTGTCTAAAGAGTATGGCCGTATTGTCATTAAGCAGGCCACGTTCCTCTCCACACTTTCTTGGGAGCTTTCCTGGTTGTGTTGTTGGTAGGCCTTAATTGGTAATATTCTATTTACTCTAAAAAGAGAATAGGAGTTATCTAATTAGGAAATAATTAATTTTGAAGACAATCCAATTAGTTCTCTACAATTTTAGATTTAAAAATTCATCACCCTTAGAAGATAAAATGCCAAATATTTGTGTGTGGATTGTGTGTTCATTCATGTGTCTAGCCCATCTTCTAGGATTTAATTAATTAGGTTTTTATTCCTTACAAAAAGAAAAGAGTTAGTTGTCTATTAGTTTATGCCCAAATGGTTATCGGTTAACAAATGACTAGTTTGGTGTCCTAGTGATCCATCATTCCTTGATATTGAGAAGACTCCTATGACTCTCTCACTCTCTTCAACCACCACTAATAGTCCAATGGCTACACCTCGGGCCTTGAATGACAACTCCGAACCCATCACAGCCAACCCACTCAATTGTATTGTTCTTCTCGAGAATGATGCGACCCAATTTAAGATTAGGTCTACTACAATCAGTCTGCTACCCAAATTCTATGGGTTTGAAAGTGAGCAACCTTATATCCATTTAGGAAAAATTTTAAAAATTTGCAACATTTTCAAAAATTAGACTTTGGATGTCAAGGGTATCAAATGGCATCTTTTTCCTCTATCCCTAGAACTAAACTCCATCATTCTAAATTCAATTCAATCATGGGATGCACTTGCAAAGAAATTTATGAACAATTTTTATCTTATGCAAAATATCGAGTCACTAAGAGATACTTTAAAAACTTTTAGAGGGAAAAATGAGGAACAGTTCCACCAAACTTGGGAGCACTTTCATGATTTTCTTCTCAAATGCTACATAATGGCTTTAATAAAGCATAATTAGTCCAATTTTTTTATAAGGGGCTTTCACCTATGAACCGAACTATGCTCGTGTCTATGCACTAAAGTAAGTTCAAAAACAAATTTTTAACTAATCAAGCCTACACATTTTTAGAGGAACTATATGAGAATGCCCAAAATTGGAATTAAAATAATTGTGATGATGAATTTGCTAGGAATGACTAATCCAATAGAAAGTCTGGTATATATGAGATCAAGCCTGAAATGAACTAAAATATGTGATGCAAAGTCTAGCCGATGGTGTGAACAACTTGAGCAAAACTTTTGATGCTTTTACACTCATCTCTACAAGTGTGCAATGTAATATATGTTCTAGTTTATCTCATCCCACTAAGGTATGTCCGATTTATTGTACATGTGAATCTTTGGAAGCACAAGTGTGTGCTTTTAATACCTATAGGACACCTACGCCTAATACCTTTAGCCAAACTTACCACCCTGATACTTGAAACCATCCTAAGTTTTCATGGAGACAAATTTGCCTCCACAAAACTTAGGTGGTCAACTCAATTTTCAAGGTATCTCCAATAGGCAACCACAACCTCAAGGACCACTAGTTCCTCAAGGTTATATCCCACTGAACAACCAGTTCAATCACAATACAGATCTAGCACTAGATCATATGAGCAATTAGGTTACTCCTGTCTCACAGAATTAATATGTTTTTAACTATGATGACACTCTGAAGATGCTTGCCCTTAATTTAAATCAATATAATAAGCAATTCAATTAGAGATTTAAAAAGTTAGAGAATAACTTTGACCAATTGACTCAAAACCAACTGCAATTTCAACAGAATCCAAAATCAATTGAGTCAACTCACTTTTGTTCTGTCTGAGCAACCGAGGGGGTACCTTGCCTAGCCAACCTGAAATTAACCCTAAAAGCAAAGTGGTTAATCCCATAGAATCTTCTTCTTCCAATAACCAATAAAATGGTCATGTGGATTCCATTATAGCACTTTAGTCTAGAAAGTAAATAGATAATAAAGTTGACCTACCCACCCAAGATGAGATTGCACCATCCAAGTCTCCACCATCCAACCCTCCTAAAGCCAAGAAGGACTAAGGTCCTCAGACTAATAATATCACTCTTAAGTAATATTTTTCTTCTAGACTAATCAATAATAAAAAGGATTCACAATACAGTGAGATCTTAAAGAATTTTCAAAATCTCCATATTAATATTCCATTTCTCACTGCCATTAAGCAAATTCATTCTTATGCAAAGTTCATTAAGGTCTTATTCAAGAGGAAAACCAATATCCCAAAGGAATCCCTAATAGATTAACATTGTTCCTCCTTACTACAAAACCAAGTTGTGGTCAAATATAAAGATCCTGAAAGTCTGACAGTCACTTGGAGGATAGAAGAAAATTTTGCTGATCAAGCCTTGTTGGATCTAGGGGCTAATGTGAACTTGTTACCTTATTCAGTCTACCAAGAGTTAGGTTAAATAATTTGAGAAAAACTAATGTTAGAATTTAATAAGCCGATCGATCAGTTAAGATTCCAAGGGGTATAATTGTCACGCCCCAATTTTTGACTACCAGAAATTGAAGGTGAACCTGTCTATTAATCCTAATGAACCCCCTTTTTTCTCTCAAATATCGCAAAAGCTTAGATTTATTCTTGGGAAAAAATGTGTCTAACTTCACCTTAATCAACCTCAATGAGCCCTACATCAAGCCACATGTCCATAGTAAAAATTTCATCTATTCACACTCATAAATCACTCAGTTTTGGGACCTAACTCTTAATATGATTGAAATTTAGTACTGAAATCTACACCATTGGATAGAGAATTTAAAAATACTAGATCTAAAAAAAAACCACGCTCAATTTGATTTAAAATAAAGAAGTTTTACCCAATTGAAGTTTGGTCGAAAGATTCCCAAGATACTTGTTGTTCCTCTGATCAGCTGGTTGATAGTTTCAGTTGATTGAAACTGGAGTTCCAGCTAGCTAAAACACTTCTTTAGCCTACTGAAACTTGGTACCCATTTGCAAACATTCGGGATCTTGCACTTTCAGCCGACTGCTGTAGAGATAAAATGTTTAGAGAGTAGAGGAAGTGATTTCGAGCCTGTAGGAGTTTTCAAAATCAAAAACGGAGTCTGAGAAGGCACGTTAAGTGGCCCAAGGGGCATTTCAGTCTTTTCGTGGCCTAGGGACCTTAAAGGTCAGATTCTGCAGAGATATTTAATATCTCTCATTCTCACACCAGCTGTTCTCTCTCTCCCTCATCTTTCTTCCTCTTCCTTCTCTTTAAGTTTTGAGGGCCTTCGGTTGTGATTCGTGTTTTACCAAAGAAGGGAGATACGTAGGGGACGGCTTGGGGTTCCATTTAAACCGAACATTTTCACAGTTCAGCAAAGTAGATGTCGCTGGAAAATTGGTGAAGTGCTTAGAAGGTTTTCAATTTCGAGGTAGGGATTTCTCTTCCCATTTAATTATCGATTCTAAGGTTTCAGAAGAAATGGTGAGAACTAAGTTTGTGTATTGCATGTTTTAGATTGCTAAGAGGGTTGGATGGGATGTGTTTCTACCTCTCTTTAGTTTCTTTAATGCAATTGATATGAGTATGGTAGTATGCATAGTGGGAGTGGAGAATGGGGGAGAGAAACAATCATGTACACTTTTATGGTAGGGTTTGGTGCACTTTTGTGAAAACCTGTTAAATGAACATATTTGTGTTATGTGATGTTGTATGAGTTAAAATGCATGCCTTCTTTATATAGAAAATGTATGCATTGGTAAAGAATGACAAAAATGTGCTTAAGTGAATTTTGTGAGCATATGTGACTTATGTTAGGGTTTACATGTATAGGTTTTATATATATGGGTTATAGAGATAAAATACATGCTATATTACTTTATAACTTGCTTATGCATCATGTAGCATGGATCTTAGATGCTTAATTCATATATGTCTGAAATACACGTATGGGGCCGTTATGAGAAGGACGTAGAAATGTGGAAGAATAACATTTTCACCTTGGAGTATGTGATGACTCAATGAAAATCTTAAAATGATTGAATCACCTCAGAGTATGTGAGGACTCGGTGATAGATGATCCAATCACCCTGGAGTATGTAATGACTCGGTGATAAACTATCTAACCACCTTGGAGTATGTGATTACTAGATGATGAATTCCAAAACCAACTAATCACCTTGGAGTATGTCATGACTCGGTGGTGGTGTTGGAATTGTGAGGGAAGTGTCTCAGTCATATGATTGGTCAAGAATCATGTTAGGGTATCGAGTTGAGTTCGAAAGAGAAACAAGTTTGTAATATTGCTTTTATTTCAAATTATGAAGCATGATATGTGTTAATGCATTCTTATATATTTGCATTATTGTGAACGAGCATGATGTATGTTGAATCATACATGTAATGTGGTGACATGCATTTATGTAGGTCGTGTCGAGTCAGTACTTAGGTGGGTTGGGGTATCTCTACTGAGCCGCCGTGGTGCTCACCATTTTCTCATAAAAAATTTTACAGATAAGGCACCGATGACGAATGGGAATTGAGTGTCCAAGTGGAACTCTAGTAGTGTTTTGCTATCTTTTGTAAATTATTTATGTTATGGCTATCCATGTTGGCTTGTGGCATGAGACTTCATTTCAAGTTGTAGTTATATTTTGGACAAATGTAATTTGATGCATACTTAGATTATGAGCTTTTTGTATATAAAAAGACTTTGGATTTGGTCATGAGACACTTGTTGTGACACTTAGCTCATTTGGTGAATGTCTTCAAAATGAGGGGATCATGTTTGTGAAGGGAGATGATTCCCATGGATGTATGATCTAATCATGAGTATGATTTAGAATATGTGATTGATGTTAGTACCTTCCATTTATGTTATAAATAATGTATGGAAGATTCTAGGTTGATAAACTAGGATTTAAGTTCAAAATGAGCAAGGTAAGAGATTGCAGCATTTTCTGTAGGTGCATCAGTCTAGGCATTTTGATGTATCAAAATGTCTATTTCAATGCATCAAAAAACCAGCTAGATTTTGGAATGTCAAAAGTCTCGAGAATATGTTTTAGTCGATACATGATCGATCCTTGTAAGATGTATCAAACTCAAGATGTATCAAAATCACCATTTTGATGCATCAAAATCATCACTTCAATACATCGAAGTGCATGGATTCTGGATTCTTACATAGGGATGCAAGGGGATGTTTGAGGGGCCCATTAAGGTTTGTAAGGTCTGCAGTGCACGTACATTCGTGTACCATTAAAAAGTAAGCTTTCGCGATATATAAGTGATGGGAAATGGTTTGTTGGGGTTAATGGATGAGTTCACACTCAAAATTCAGAGTCGGACCGAGGGAGTCCCGGTAGCCCAGTTTTCGGGGCCTGACAGAGTGGTATCAGAGCTCTAGGTTAGAATACCTAGGGAATGGGTAAAGGTCTTACCACATTTTTATTTAAAAGGATTTGGTGAATTCTAGATAATTATCAGAGCATTAGGTTCAAAAACCTAAGGACGAAGGGTGAAACTTGATCTAGCAATCACTTGAGGTTAAGGACGTAGACATAAGGGAGTTGACGTAGAGTCATAAATTGCTTATGTGGAACATGATTATATGATTATGATTTCATAACATGCCTTTGTGGACTAAATTAACTTGGCATGTGTAAGCATGGTGGAAATGATGTAAAAAGCATGAATGCTTGGTTTTAAAGAATTCTCTTGTTGTGCACATAGCAAAATGCCTCCAAGAAGAGCGCGAGACAAAGGCACTGATAGTATCTACCATGTCATCCGTCTCATAGTATCTACCATGTCACGCATGAATTGCATTCCATCTAGCACAGGACCCTCCAGCGCAGGGCCCTACTAGAGACTACCACTGTACAGGACCCTCCAGCGCAGGGCCCTCCTGCCGGCCACAATCCCCCAATGCCGGACCTTCCTGCTGGTCACAATCCTCCAGTAGCCCAGGATCCTCCTGTCGGCCATGACCTTCCTGGCGGACAGGGCCCTCCAATCGAACAGGGAGGCATGCAACCCCCTAGACAGATGGACTTCCCTTGGGCACGCCCCGAAATCCCAAACGACTAGGGACAGATCGCAGTGTTGGAATGCCAAGTCCGGAACTTGAATCAAAGTCTGGCCCAGATACTCCAACAAAATGCGGCAATTCTGCAGCGCCTCCCTCCTGTGGGGCCAGTACCATCGCCGGGTCACCTTGTTGATCCAGAAGGGGATGGTGTTGGGCGAGACACTGAAGTCCCAACAGATGACGCAACTCAGAACCGAGTAAGAGGTGGGACGAACCCTAGTTACCTAGTCCCACCCAAAAAAAACCAACCCCATGGAAACTCAAGACACCCAGGGAAAACTACTTATTATGACATAGAGATACAGAACCTCAGAACCAGGGTAGAAAGCATGGCCCACGCCATAAGGGGAAAGGGCCCTGCTATAGTAGAGGAGCTGGTCCAGCAAACCAACCTCCCTTTCTCCGGGGGGATAATGAGTTGTCATTTGCCCAACAAGTTCAAGATGCCCACCCTTGAAAGCTTTGATGGGACCAAGGACCTGCTAGATCATCTGAAGACCTACAAGACTCTGATGCACCTCCAACGAATACCAGATGAAATCCTATGTAGAGCTTTTCCTACTATATTGAAGGGTTCTGCCCGGTCATGGTTCAATAACCTGAAGCCGGCATCTATACGTTCTTTTAAAGAACTGAGCCAATTGTTCATAGGTAATTTTATTATCGCCCGAAGGCACAAAAAGCCAGCCACCTATCTCCTGAATGTAAGACAGAATAAGGGGGATTCATTGCGAGACTACATTTACTGGTTTAGCAGGGAGATGTTGCAGGTCGATTCTCTGGACGATAAGGTGGCAGTTACCGCATTGATGGGGTCCAACTGCCTTCAAAATTCTTGTACTCAATTTCCAAGCACCCTCCAGAAAGTATGTTTGAGATACTCATGAAAGCCCAGAAGTATATAAATGCAGAGGATGTCCTTGATGCGAGAAAGGCAGACAGGAAAAGGGAGGGACATTCTTTTAAAAGGTGCATCTACTTTAATTATTCTAGTTGAAGCTCAATTTAATATCGAGCCTTAGGGCGATAGCTCTGAGGTTTTTGCTCGAATAATTCTCTGTTTGTTACTCAAATATCAATAGCAATCCTTTTTGTTTCAAAATTTGTTGTTATAACTAAAACAAAAAGTACACCACCCTACGGGGATACACCTCCAAGGAGGGCCTTTAATGAAAAAGGCGGGATGGATGAATCTTGAGAACAATGTTTAACAGTCCTATGGGGGCACAACCCTACGGGGGCCCAGCCTTAAGAGGTCACAGCCCTACGAGGGCCACCCTACAGGGATACACCTCCAAGGAGGGCCTTTAATGAAAACGACGGGATAAATGAATCCCAAGAACATTGTTTAACAGCCCTACGGGGGCCCAGCCCTATGGGGTCACAGCCCTACGGGGATGGGGGCCCAGCCCTATGGGGTCATAGCCCTACGAGGGCCACCCTACGGGGATACACCTCCAAGGAGGGCCTTTAATGAAAAATGTGGGATGGATGAATCCCGAGAACATTGTTTAATAGCCCTACGGGGACCCAGCCCTACGGGGTCACAGCCCTACGAGGGCCACCCTACGGGGATACACCTCCAAGGAGGGCTTTCAATGAAAAAGGCGAGATGGATGAATCCCAAGAACATTGTTTAACAGCCCTACGGGGTCACAGCCCAATGGGGGCACAGCCCTACGGGGACCCAGCCCTACGGGGGCCCAGCCTTACGAGGTCACAGCCCTACGGGGATACACCTCCAAGGAGGGCCTTTAATGAAAAAGGCAGGATGGATGAATCCTGAGAACATTGTTTAACAGCCCTATGGGGTCACAACCCTATAGGGGCACAGCCCTACGGGGGCACAACCCTACGGGGACGCAGCCCTACGGGGGCCCAGCCTTACGAGGTCATAGCCCTACGAGGGGCACCCTACAGGGATACACCTCCAAGGAGGGCCTTTAATGAATAAGGCGGGATGGATGAATCCCGAGACCATTGTTTAACAGCCCTACGGGGGCCCAGCCCTATGGGGGCACAGCCCTATGGGGTCACAACCCTACGGGGGAACAACCCTACTGGGGCCCAGCCCTACAGGGTTACAACCCTACAAGGGCGCAGCTCTACGAGGGCCACCCTACAGGATACACCTCAAAGGAGGGCCTTTAACGAAAAAGGTGGGATGGATGAATCCAGACAGCCCTACGGGGGCACAAGCTTAGCCCTACAGGGGCCTAGACCTACTAAGGAGACACGACCACACTTTTTTAAGGGCCTTTAATGAAAAGTGTGGGATGATTAATCCAAAAACATTGTTAACCTACCCTACGGGGGCACAACCTGTTAAAAGAGATTTTAGCAAAAGGTAGGTAAGTCCCGCCAAGGTGGTCACATGGCTTTATCAAGAGCCGCGCTATTAAGCTTATTAATTAGAGTTTATTAACCAAGTGAGTCATTGACATAACGGTTAGGGTGAGACCATCAGAGCTTATTAACTAAAGTTTGATTCTTCAAACTAACAATCATTTTATATATATATATATATAAATCAGGTTCTCATATACCGGCCAAAGGCCGAACCTAAGAATAAACCGCTCGACCAAAAACCAAGCCCAGGAAGAAACCGACCCGACTAAGGACGGGCACACCAGACCAGATGCGACCGGGCCCACCGGGCCACCCTAGCTAAGTGCCGGGCCGGGCCCACCTGGCCGAGGGCGATCGGGCCTTCCTAGCCGGGCCGGGCCAGCTTGGCCTAACGTCGGGCCAGGCGTAGCCTGGCCAAGCGCCGGGCGCTACTGGGCGCTGCCTAGCCAGGCGCGACCGAGCACTGCTTGGCCGGGCGCGGTCGGGCCCACCCAGTGCGTGCCGTGGGCTAGAGAAAAAGAAAAAAGAAAAAAGAAAAAAAAGAAAAGGAAAACGAAAGAAAAGGAAAAAAGAAAAGAGAGGAAAAGAAAGGAAAGGAAAGGAAAGGAAAAAAAGGAAAAGGGAGGAAAAAAGTATATATTTATATGCCAGAGACGAATTCTAATGAGCAGTCCAAAGTGTTCATAAGGCCCAGCACTCGACCCTTATGAACAGGGGGCATCTGATAGAGTATTTGACTAGAATTATGAAACGTGTAACGTAAAGGATGAGTTCGAAGTGACGTGGATAGGAAGTCTATTTTAACCAGGACTTCCTATCTCCAAGAGCCAGTCTCTCACTAGGAAACAGCCTCACTTGACTGCTATAAATACAGAGATGATCCACATACCAGGGACGCAATTAAGACCCACTGAGTTCCTTTATAGCTTAAAAAAGCTCTTTCAATTTCTGACTTGATCGTCAGAGCGTAGTTAGCCGGCACCGCGCTGGTGCCCTCTCGATTACTTCTCTTGTCCTTTTTTACAAGTTGGCATTTGACCAGTTCGGGGTGAATTTTTGCTTCATCAGGAACCATATGCAACAACCCTCTCGGTTTACATCAATACACATCCTAAACTGTCCCGTGAAGTGTCATAGTAGATGACATAACCTAAACCACGTTTGGGGATAATCAATATTACAGCACTAGTCAATCTACTCTTCAATTCCATAAAAGAATGCTCACAAGCATCATTCCACACAAACTTGACTCCCTTATGAGTAAGCTTGGTCTTCGACGCCACTAATTTTGAAAAGTCTTTCATAAAACACTAGTAATATCCCACCAACCCCAAGAAATTATGTACCTTGAATATGTTCTTAGGTCTTTGAATAGTCTACCGATACTCCTCTTTCCTTCATCACGTGTTCTAGGAACTTCACCTCCGTTAGCCAAAATTATCATTTTTCGAATTTAGCGTACAAATGGTGCTCTCTCAAAGTTTGCAATACCGTCCTCAAGTGGATCTCATGCTCATCTATAGAAGAAGAATAGACAAGAATGTCATCCACAAATATCACCACAAACCTATCCAGGTATACACTGAATATCCAGTTCATCATGTCCATGAATACTGCCGGTGCATTCATCAATCCAAATGGCATCACTAGAAACTCATAATGGCCATATCTAGTCCAAAAATCTATCTTCAGAATGTCCTCTTCCCTTACCCTCAACTAGCAATACCCTAACCTCAAGTTGACCTTCTAAAAATAAGTCAAACCCTTAAGCTAATCAAATAAGTCATCTATCCTTGGCAAAGGATACTTGTTCTTGACCGTCGCTAGGTTTAATTTTTGGTAGTCTATACACAACCATAAAGATCCATCTTTCTTTTTGGCAAATAGGACTGGAACTCCCCGAGGCAATGTACTAGATTGTACAAATCCCTTGTCCAATAACTCTTATAACTAATCTTTCAACTCCTTCAACACTATCGGTACCATACAATATGGTGCCATAAAGATAGGCACGGTACTAGAAGTAAGATCAATGGTAAAAACCACGTCTCACATCAGAGGTAACTCTGCCAAATCCTCCAGAAACACATCTAAAAACTCGTTAACCACCGATAGAATCCCTCACTAGTCACAATCTCGTCATCCTTGGCTAATAAGTTAGCTAGGAAATATCCAACACTATCCCAAATACCAAAACTGAGCAATAACAGAATGTAGAAATCATCCCGCTCTCCCACGAAATAAAAGTAGTCACCCTCGGGTGTGCATACTGTCACTCTCCTACGTAGACAATCAATCGTGGCTTTAAATATAGATAACCAGTCCATTCCTAGATCTATCAAAAATGGTCATATCTAGTACCACAAAGTCGAACACTAATCGACGTCGAGCAACCTCAATCTCGCAAGACCGATATACTCTACTCAGGGTAACCCTACCCCCAACAAGTGTATTAATGGACAATAGTGACTCTAGTGATGACACCTCCAACCCAAAGGCACAAGGAAATGCAACAAATATAAATAAATGCGATGCTCCTAAATATATCAACACCCTAGCTTATGAGCTAGAAACTAGGAAAATACCTCTGACCACTAATGATCCTAGCACATCCTTTACCGAAACAAGCGTGGAAACACAGCCTCGAGTTTGCTGACCTTGCTGGCCAATCCCCTCTAAATCTGACTACTGACTAGAAGCAGGCGTATGTCCAATCGCACCCTAAGATTCCTAAACTGACTGTGTTGGCTAAGGCAATGGTAATGACCTAAAGCCAGACTGAACTGAAGCTGTCTGCACTGACCTCTACTAAGATCCTGAACCACTCTGAGTCCCCTGCCTCTATGGGCGGTTAGCCTTAATATGTCCGAGCTGCTTGCAATAGAAGCATGCCCTATCCCCTGTTGGTACTATTAGCACTGGTGCCACTGTATCTTTCTAAGGGTACTCACTGTGGTAATGTCCATACTACTGGCAATTAAAGCGCACTACTAATGATCGTGATGATCTAGTAGGTAAGGTCAATGAAGGCATCTAGGGAGCCTGCTGCTGCCCCTGGAAACCTAACTTGCCCTCTCTGTGCCTCTTTCTTCCCTAATTTCTAAAATATGCTCGAGCACTCTTCATCTGATTCTTAGAGTGCCACATTCTTTGGGTACCTCTATCATCCTCTTCTACCACCAAAGCTTGGTTAACAACTTCATTGTAGGTTTTCAATCCTAGGATGGACACTCTCTTTCGAATAGAGGTCTTCAACCCCTTCACAAATTTCTTCACTTTTAATTCCTCGTTATCTACCATCTCCGGGGCAAAGCAAGCCAAGGATGTGAACTTGGTCTCGTACCCCAACATCCATGTCCCCTTGGACTAGGTCCATAAACTCTTGTCTCATTTGGTCTTTTATCGAAGGCGGAAAGAACTTGTCAAAAAATAACTTCTTAAAGGTTTCCCAATCCATAGTGTCGGTGTCGTGGGTATTTCTAATGAATTACCACCACCAATCCGCTTCCCCTTGCAGGTGAAGTGTTACCACCCCAACTTTTAGTTTCTCCTCGATTGCATGAGCAACCATGAGCTTGTGAGTTTGATCAATCCAACTCTCTGCCACTAGTGGATAATGTCCACCTTCAAAGGTAGGTGGTTTAAATTTCACATACTCCTTCATAGGCACCATCTGTCAGCTCAAGGCAACCCTAGATGGTGCCTGAATCACTTTTTCTCTAGCTTCTCTTGCTATTTGTCTCATAGTGTTTGTCATGTCACAAATGAATTGTGTTCCATCTATTGGCTCTTGTGGACCATCAGTGCTTCTACCTTGCGCTCTCCTTGGAGTCTTTTTCTATATGCATAACAAGAAGGTTTAAAACTAAGAATTTGTAAACTTATACAATTTTCCCCATGTTTAGACAACACCTTGTCAATTAACTTCACAATTAGCATGTTATAAAAATGGAAGCATATAATCAAGTTCCACATAAGCAATTTACAACTTCAAGTCTAAATCCTTATGTTTATGTCCTTAACCCCAAGTGATCACTAGATCAAGTTTCACCCTTCATCCTCAGGTTTTCAAATCTAATACCATGTTGTCACGCCCTAATTTTTGACTCTCAAAAATTGAAAGTGACCCTGTCCATTAATCCTAATGAACCCCCTTTTTCCTCTCAAATATCACGGAAGCTTAACTTTATTGTTAGGCAAAAATATGCCCAACTCCACCTTAATCAACCTCAATGAGCCTACATCAAGCCACATTTCCATAGTGAAAATTTCATTTATTCACACTCATAAATCACTCAGTTTTGGGACCTAACTCCAAGTGTGATTAAATTTTGGTACTAAAACCTACACCATTGGATAGAGAATTTAAAAATAGTAGATTCAAAGTAAATAAAAAAACACACCCAATTTCGATATGAAACGAAGAAGTTACGCCCGATTGAAATTAGGCGAACCTGAAAGGTTCCCAGGAAACCTGTTGTTCCTTCGGTTAGCTAAAGCTTTCCTTCAGCCTACTGAAACCTGGTACCTATTTGCAAACATTCAGGATCTTGCACTTTCGGACGGCTACTGTAGAGCCTAGGCGACCGAAAGTGCTCGAAGCTCAAAACTTGTGTTTTTCAAGCCCAAATGCATTCCACCACTATACCAATTCATAATCAAATCTAAAACATAATTAAAATCTACTAAAAATAATAAAAATCCTCATATTCCCTTTATGGATCCAAAATGAACACTTTTGGGCATGTGTTCCCCCAATAGCTATTCCAATTCCTCAATTGCCATAAAAAATATTCACACAACATACATTACACATTTGAAACATGCTTCCCTTAATTCTTACATCCCATACATCAATTTCATTTCATTCTCAACTCATTTATTTGAGAAATATCTATACATAGCTACAACGTGAGATGGGGTCATAGCTTTATATTTCGTACATTCCAAAACTATAAGTTTGGTCCAAATATTCATCTCAATCCATGTGGTTTCCAAGTTTATAGTCATTACAAGAATTTCATGTATAGAGTCCAAAATGCTAAAAATTCTATTATGACTACAACTACGCAAATTACCATGCCACATGCTGGCATGGATAACCAAATCCATAACATCCAAAATGAACAAAAATGCTACAAGGAACCACGTTTGATCATTGAAGTCTCGTCCGTCATGGGTGCCTTATCTGTAAAAAAAAGTTTGGGGAAACGAGGTGAGCATTTCAACAGCACAGTAGGAATTACCCCAACCCACCTAGGTGCCGACTCGACATCGACATACATGAATGCATGTCACTACATTACATGTATCATTCAACATATATAATGTTCATTCATAAATAATGAATGTATATAAAAATGCATTAAAACACGTATCATACTTCACAATTAACAATGTAAGCAAGACCATAACTTTTTCCCTCTCGACCCTACTCTGAATACCCTAACATGATTTAGACTGCTCTAACCGATCATGTGATTTTGGACACTTCCAATACATTTATATGATGTGGATAAATCCGACAATGTCATACTGCATAGGAAATATTTTGGTTTACCTCAAGTTGATTCGACAACTCCGACCGTCACCTATTATGGATGTAATTCGCTCTTTACCTCAAGGTGATTAGACAACTCCGACCATCACCTACTATGAATATAATCTAATCTTTGCCTCAAGGTGATTAGGTCACTCCGACCATCACCAAGTATGGATATAATCCAATCTTTGACCTTAACCTTGGTATGTTTAGACTATTTTGACCGTCATACCTCATAAGGTAATAATGCCACTTAGTTAACATGGTTGGACCTTTTCGACATCCCATACACATCCATTTCCCCCCATTTCCTCACGATTGCCCCATACATGCATTTTAAGCATATAAACCCAAGCATTTCATTTCATGTTTATTCCAATGCAATGGCCAATTTAAAGAGCCCTTAGCATGCATTTTACTCGACATAATCACATATGCTCACATATATGACAAGTCTAGCACATAAGTCACATATACTTAAAACTCCCAACTTAGCACATTTTAGTCATGCTACACCCAATGCATACATTTACAACAAGTAACTAGCATGAATTCACTCACATTATCAACACATAATACATATATGTTCCACATTTTCACATAAACACATATGAACATCAAATTGGGTATATAAGCATATATGGCCTCATTCCTCCATATTTCCATACACTTGTCCCTCATATCATACATACCACAATATATATCACATTTTCATAGAAGAGACTCAAGAGAAGGAGAAAGATACCATATCCCACCCCTCTTACCACTCTCACTCATCCAATACACAATCTCACATCTCACTGTTTCACCCGAAACCCTAGAATCGACAACTAAACAAGAAGGAGAACCCCTACCTCAAATTTGGAAGACTTCTAATCAATTTCCAAGAATTCCACCGAAGTCCACCTTATCAAAAACACAAGATTATTCAGTCCAAACTAGAGCCCTTAACGAGCTCTACGCACTTTTTTTCCTTGGCGAACCTCAAAACCAAGCCAAAGTGCTCCAAAATGTAGAGAGAATGTGGAGGGATGAATTTAAGAGGGTTTAGAGAGAGAGAGTCATCCATGAAATTATTTCATTAACTCTCTAAACATTTCATTTAACCCAATCTCAAAAATAATTATTTTTCAAAATTTTCCAGATTCCCCGGGCCCACCTGGACCGCATCCCGGCCCCTGTTTGACCAAAAAGACAAACTTATCCAAATATCCCAAAAACTTACCAAAACCTCTATACAACTTCCCAAACATGTTCCCCACACTCCAAACATGTTTAACATTACTAAAAATACATTAATGGCAATTATGGCACAAAAAATGTAAACTGGCCAAAATTGGTCACAGTCTGTACAATAATTGAGGATGTAATTGTCAAAGTGGCTGATTTCTATTATCCTATAGCTTTCATTGTGCTAGATACCCAACGCACTCAGGGTAAATGAATTTCAATTATTTTAAGTCGACCATTCTTAGCTATAGTCAATACATTGTTCAATTGAATGAATGGTAACATGACCTTGACCTTTGGTAACATGAGAGTGGAAGTCAATGTGTTTATCTTGATGAAACAACCCCCCTAACTCAGATTCCTTTGGAGATGTTTGTCATTTTGGGTTGTTGACCTTACACACCTTTGCATTCCTACCCCGAGGATCCACTCCAATAGTGTCTAGCACATTTTGGTGCCAATTTTGATGAGGATGACTATATCAATGAAGTTAATGCCTTTTAGATTCCACTCGAATCTCTGAAATACCAAAATATAGGACCAAGTTTGAACCATTATCTTTGCCAAATGCTGGTTGAATTAAATGCTCTACCTGAGACTTAAAAATACTCGTACCTAGGTGAGTCAAAGACTTTTCTCATGGTGACAGCTTCTGTCTTAACTGTGGATCAAGAAACCCAATTAACTGAGGTTCTTAGGGTGAATAAGGGAGCCATAGATTGAGCAATTGATGACATCTAAGGCATTATTCCTTTAGTGGTGCAACATCGCATTCACTTAGAGGACGATGCTAAAACACGTCGACAACCTCAGAGGAGACTTAACCTCAATTTTAAAAAAGTTGTTCATGTTAAAGTTATTAAACTTCTGGACGCTAATATCATCTATCCCATATCTGATAGCTAGTGGGTTAGTCTAAGAAGTCCGGTATTAATGTTGTTGCCAATGGTTATAATGAGTTGGTTCCTAGTTGTGTCCAAACTGGATGGCGAGTTTGTATAGACTATAGGAAACTTAATAGTGTGACTAGGAAAAATCATTTTCATCTCCCTTTTGTTGACCAAATGTTAAAAAAATTAATTGGTTAGACCTACTATTATTTTTTAGATGGTTACTCTGGCTATAACCAAATTCCCTCCCACCCCAATGACCAAGACCAGACAACTTTCACCTATTCATTCGGCACATTTGCTTATCGTCGCATGACCTTAGGCTTTTGCAATGCACCCACCACATTCTAGAGGCACATGATGAGTATCTTTCATGACGTAGTTAACAAATTTCTAGAAGTCTTCATGGATTACTTTTTCGTCTTTGGTTCATCTTTTAAGTAATGTCTATACAATCTTACTCTAGTGCTTCAATGTTGTTGTGACACTAACCAGGTTCTTAATTAGGAAAAATGTCACTTCATGGTCAAGAAAGGAATTATCCTAGGTTATATTATTTCTAGTGGGGGAATTGAGGTTGATAAAGCAAAATTTTACCTCATCTCAAATCTACCTATTTCTAAAATTGTTCATGATATTCGAGCTTTCCTAGGTCATGCTAGGTTCTGTAGGGTTTCATCAAATATTTCAGTAAGATGGCAAGACCTTTGACCCATCTTCTAGCTAAAGATGCACCATTTGAGTTTACAAATGCCTGTCACTCTACTTTTGAGCAATTAAAGTTAGTCCTCACCACTGAACCCATAATCCGCCCTCCTGATTAGAACCTACCTTTTAAGATCATGTGTGATGCGTCGAATTATACAGTTGGGATTATTTTAGGGCAAAGAGTTGATAAAGCATCCTATGTCATCTATTATGCTAGTAAGACCCTGAACGACGCACAACTTAACTACTCGACCACTAAAAGAGAGTTTTTGGCAGGCATGTTTTCCTTTGACAAATTTTGTTCTTATTTGATCAGATCTAAGGTCATCATCTATATATATCATGCAACATTATGGCATATTCTCTCTAAGAAAGATACCAAACCTAGGTTGATACACTGGATCTTACTCCTTTAAGAATTTGACCTTGAGATCTATGATAAGAAAGGGTCAGTGAATGTAGTCGCTGATCATTTGTCCTGTCTTGTTGTTGATTCTATTAGTGACTCAATTTCCATCTTTGTTTATTTCCTGATGATCAACTTTCTACTTTATTTTATCCACCATGGTATGCTCATATTGTCAATTACATTGTGACTGATCAAATCCCTTCCACTTGGTCTAAGCAAGAGAAAGACAAATTCTTAGCTAAGGCTAAGGCATATTTTTTGGATGATCCCTATCTTTTAAGTTTTATCTAGATCAGATCATCTGCAGGTGTGTCTCTGAGGTAGACCAAGAGTCTGTCATTTCCTTTTGTCATAATCAGGCATGTGGTGGCCATTTTAGCTCTAAAAGGACAGTTGCAAAAATCTTATAGTCAGGATTTTATTAGCCCACTCTTTTTAAGAACACTCATACCTACTGTGTCACTTGTCCTAGATGTCAACTGTTAGGTAAGATTATCAAGCGTAACAAGCAGCCTCAACAATCAATTCCAACTCTCAAAATCTTTGATGTTTGGGTTATTGAATTCATGAGACTCTTTCCCTCCTCATTTGGGTTTATCTATATCTTTCTTGCTATTGATTATGTGTCCAAATAGGTAGAAGCCTTAGCCACCAACACAGCAGACTATAGAATTGTGGTGAATTTCTTAAAATATTTAATTTAGCCTAGATTCGATACACCTCGAGAGATCAAACATATCTTAGAGAAAACAGTTAATCCCACAAGAAAGGACTAGAGTCTCTACCTCCAAAATTTCTAATTCCTTAAATTATTAGACCCAAACCTATGGTAAAGATTTTATAGTGGGTCAACAAAATTTAATTCATTCTATAACTTCTAATTTCTATCCTTGTCTCATCACCACCCTATTTTCATGTCTCTCCTCTTCCACATGTTTTTTTTATATGAATTAGTGAATATAACCAAAGAAAATTGGAAATTAAATTTTATCTTTTTCCCATTATTTCTTACCTTTTTTCCTCCTCTCTTATCATAACGTTTATTCACTCTTTACATACTCTCCATCTTCCTCCTCTCTCATTATAATATTTTTTTCTTCTCCACTAATTGCAATCTTACTATTTCACTTCATCTGAACTCACTTTCATTCTCACATATTTTGGTATTTTGGGACTTTTCAGGAATTTGAAAGTACCAATTTTTATTTAGGTGCCATAAATTTATTAAAAACTACAAAATAATTGAAGAATTTGTTGAAGTAGTGGACCAAAATTTTCTAACATCAGATTTTATTTGTTCTTTAACTTAAATTGTTTTGTAGTCTTATTAATTTTTATTATCATAAAATTGTATATTTTGTTTCTAATCATTGTTCTTTATATTTTTCAATATTTCTACTAAAAATTGTGAATCGGAATATGAAAAATTTTTAAATGAAGAAAAGAATAGATAAACTAATTTAATTTCAAAAATGAGCTCTTCATAAATTTGTTACAATTGATAATCAAATAACAAACAAAAAAATTAGGTGAAAATTTAACAAGAAGAATGATTTTTAAATAAATATTATTAATTATTATTTGATATTAATATAGTACATATTAAAATGAACTTTTATATTTTCCGCCCAAGGCCTCAAATTATATTAAGTCGCCAATGACTTTAACCAATTTATTTGTTAATTGTTGTGGGCAATTAATTAATCATAAAAATTGTGCAAGAGACCAATTAATCCCCTCTAGGTCTAAGGAATAGCATCACATACTAAATTAACTGAACCACTTCCACACCGCGCAACTCACACTTGGTATCAGAGCAGGTTACTCAATGTCTTGAGTTATATCTTGTTTGGTTGATTAGTTGTGAAATCCAGGATGTATCTCGGATGATGGTTGATGATATGGTAATATCTCAATTCTCTGAGTCTATCATAAAAATGCATCTAGAGTAGTCTAAGTTGAAAAAGGTTCATGAGAATTTCTTTAAAATTTTGAAATTTGATGAACTTGATATAGATATTTATAAATTAGAAGTATCGGTTACCAATAAAAATTTAGGAGAATTTAGACACGAAAATTTTGGTCTTCTTGGGAAAGTTGGATTTCTTGAAATAGGTTAAAGGGTTTAATAAATCACTTGAGACCAAATTGGTAACTTGAATAGTGAATTGATTAAATCTAATCAGTCTTTTCAGAAAGACATGAGTAAATGTGTCAAAAGACGTGAGTAATAAGGAAGAGTTACCATTAACTTCAAATGATTTGTCACTTCAAAAATCAAATGATGTTTTTGTGCATATTGAAACCAAACCTTTTATTGTTACTTGTCCTCCAGAACATGTTTCCACATGCCATTTTTGTGAAAAAAAATTCGTATTAAATATAAGTGTCAGAAAAGAAAAATTGAACTGGAAAACAACATAAGTTCAAAATCTTTGCTTAATGAGATGGAAGAACTTAAAATAAAGTAGCATGAACTGAAAAAGAAATTGAATAAATTATTTTGCTTTAATTCTTTGCTAGATTCTCATAAGGTTAAAAAAAGAACAAGAAGAAAGAGCCTTCAAAGATTGATAATTCTGTGCCTAAGACTATAGGGAAATAACTTCATAAGCAATCTGAAACTGTTTGGATAAAGAAGGATGATCTAAAATGTTTGGTACACTACACTTAGAGCACTTGGTCCTAGTGGTTGGTACTTTGATATGGTTGCTCTAGGCATATGATAGGTCTATGTTTGGGAAAGTAAGATTCATAACTCTTGTTAAATTCCATGTTTTTTAAATCAAAATTTTACAAAAGTATGTAATTCAATATATTATTATATTATTATTCTTTAAATGATCGACAAATAAATTGGAGAGAGTATACATTAAATCAAAAAAGTTCTTGTAAGACTCATGTTACAAAATAAAAGTCACTTGAAAAAAAACAAAAGAAGCTAGAAGAATGTTAAGAATTGATGTACTATTCTAACAAATTATAAATTCTAGGTAGATCTTTCTACAAAAATGATATGTGAAAAATATATGTACAAATATTTAGAATGGAGAAAATACTAGAAAGTGTAACTCTAGAATAATTTTAAGAAACTAAAAGGGATGGAGTAGGCTATAAATAATACCTAAGGGCTAAACAATCAATCTAGCGCTCACCCTTCCAAATTCCAAGCTATTCCAACAAAGAAGAAGTTCGCGTGTAGCCATCCCTATTCCTAACACTATTGAAAATTTTGTAATTTGTGATCTTAGTTTATATAGCATATAAAAGAGTTCTGAGTGTTATCATTGTGCCATAAAGCTCATATAGTATTATACCAGAGAACGTGTTCAAGTTTTTATAATTTGTGAAGTGAGTTTATATAGTATATAAAAGAGTTGCAAGTGATATATGCAACACCTCCAAATTTTCACACATAAGATAGGGAAGCTTATACAATGAAACTTGGAGATACGAGCACCCGATAAAAAACGAGCACAAAATACAAGATACAATAAAGGAAGAAATAAATAGCAGAAGGAAAACTAATAAATAATAATTCTCAACTACATAAAACTCTATAAATCCTCATTACATCTTAAAAATCCCATAAAATAAGAACTCCTAAATGCAAAATCATAATAATTAAGTTTGTAATCCGTAATAGTCTAGCCAAAGCAATAAATAAAACCCTACGCTAAAAAACTGAAGAGAGTGGATGACCAAGAGCAACAACGTTAAGCTAAGTCCTTAACCCTACGACTGGAACTATTTGACCTTGAAATATAAACAAAAGGTGGGTTAATCCCACGAGCAAGTCCTCTCTACTACGTTCCAACAAAGAACCAATAAACTCATCATCTCTAACCTAAGTAAATATTGATAAAGAGAAATCTAACTTAAAACCCATAAGCATGTAATCAGATATTATAAATATAAAATGATAGGTAACTCAACCATACCTGAAATCAACCACGTACCTATACCAGAAGGTACTCATGAGACTGCATTAATAGTCAATCCACAATGGTTTCATATCCCATTTCACATCCACAAGATAATAATCTATCATTTCTAGTGCACATAATATGAACACAATTTTCTATTGACGTTCATAAATTCTCAGCGATATGTAACCCCTTACACGAACTATTCTAACGTCGAGCCTAGGATCTAGGGGGCGATGCCCTAGAGCTAGAAAATATCACAAAATTGCTATATCAAAATCACCATATTTTAATTTTTTTATATAAAAATGTACTACGTAATTTAGGTCCATAACATATTAAATTTTCGTGATTCTAGATACAGCATGCGAAACAGAAATAATTATGTATTCAGATACATATACTACAACTACAACATGCAAAATAGTACAACCTCGTATACTGAACTACAACATAGCAGGTTAATACAACCAACAAATTTAGAAATCGAATCGTCAATAATCTAATCAACATTATTACATACAGTTCTATTTTACAGAGAGCCTTGAAGTTAATCTTTATGTTTGACCACAGCTTGGTTTTGTAGGAAAGAGAAACAATGTTGAGCTTTGTAGGCTTCCTTTGAGATATTGATTTTTCTCTTGACTAAGTTCTTGATGAACTTTGCATAAGAAGAAATTTGTTTAATGGCAGTGCAAAATGGAATATTAATCTAGAGATTTGGAAAAATCTCTAAGATCTCACTATATTACAAATCCTTTTTATTACTGACTAGTCTAGAGGAAAAAGGTGTTGGTGGAACATATGACTTAAGAGCGGTATTGTCAGTCTAAGAACCATGGTCCTTCTTGGCTTTGGGAAGGTTGGATGGGGGAGACTTGGACAGTGCAGTCTCATCTTGGGTGAGTAGCTCAACCTTATTATCTATTTGCTTTCCAGACCAAAATGTTATGATGGAATTCATATGGCCATTTGATTGGTCAATGGCACAAGATGATTTTATGAAATTAATCCATTTGCTTTTAGGGTTGATTTTAGGTTGGCCAAGCAACATACCCCTCTGTCTTTCAGACAGAACAGAAGTGGGTTGACTCAACTGATTTTGGATTGACTATTAAAATTTGATGTAGGACATTTTTATCAACTTTTTTTGGGTTTAGGTCGAATACGTTGTTTTGACCCGGTAACACCCGTACTCAATTAGAAATGACCCAATAAACAAAAGTGCATTTTTCTGTATTATAAAAGCCTTGTTGAATATTTTGAGAATTTTGTTCACAGATCAAATGAAGTAGGATTTGGATGAAATTTAATATTTAGTAATTTTTAATTATTAGGTTTCTTATTTAATATTTTTAAAATATTCGGAGAAAGTTTTATTTTTAGCAATTTCCTTCTACAACTAGTTTTTCTTTTATTTTTAGGTTTTCTTGTGTTGTAAGGATTATGATTTCTCTATTATAAATATATGTAATGCTATAGGATAGAAATCAATCAATCAATTTATCAATAATCTATCAATTGCTTAGAAATTTTCTTTTAACTTTGTGGATTCAAAGTTGTCATTGTTCGTGTGCGAATGTTCATAGCTTCTACTCCGTCAATTGATATTAGGGCCTCGTCTTTTTCCAGTTTGATGATAATTGGTTATTTTATTAGCACCCACTCTGTCACAGAGTGAAGGCCTTTTGGGAAACCATACATACTCAAGAACGACGATTTGATGAATGTAGTTGTAAACAAATTGCTGGTTTTGGGATTAGTAGCAACCAGGTTCATGGTCCAGTTTGGGATCGTGATGACGATGTTTCTCATAGCCAACTGAACATGGGTTATGTTCCTATACATCCACATAGGCCTCTAGCCTATGCAGATTATGATGATGATGAGGAGTTTGGATTCAGAGGGCTTACGGCAAATCGATGTGATGGAGGTAGATGCGAGAGAATCTGTAAGTATCCAGACAATCGTGAGTTTCAAAGAAAACTTGATCTTCATAGAAGTTTTATTATTGAGGAAGTCTTGGATTAGCTTGAAGAAGTTGAATTTTTTTTTGAGTATTTTGATGTACCCAAAAATAAACAAGTTTCGCTTGTACCTTCAAGTTTAAAGGATTTACTTCAGCTTGGTGGGATCAGACACATACTAACCGGATAAGGTAAGGAAAAAAATGTGTGCGATCATGTTACAAGATTAAAAGGTTGATAAAAGTTAAATTTCTACCAACAAATTATGAGGAGAGAATGTATAAAAAAAAATTAGAATTGCAAGAAAGAGGATACGTCTATTGACTAGTACATAGAGAATAGTGCTAATTTTGTTGAAGCAACTAGTAATTCTCAAGAGATTGATTGGGAGAAAAAAAAATTGCTTCACCTCTAGTTGTTAAAGATACAACTCTTGTGGTGGAAGATGATGAAATTACTTGTGTTTTAGTTATAACTGATGATGCACTTGAAAAGACTTCTAATAATATATCTTTAGAGATCCACTCTAAAGATACAACTGATGCTTCGAGAGAAGAAGTCTTGGAAGATTATGATGACAAGGATAACGTGAATATTGATGAGCCATCGACTATAAGTGTGAATGTGGGGCTTGGGGATGCTTATTGCCCAAGTAATAACATGGGACCATCTTTAAAAGATACGGAAGATAATTCACTAGAAGAAAATGAGCACATGATCACCTTTTCTAAAGGTTTTGGCAAATTTTGTATCTAGAATGAGTAAGATCTTTAACTTCTAAAAGTTAAAACTCATGAGCATAATTTACTTGTCCACATGGATACCATGCATAATTATGAACAAAGGAAATTAACAAGGTTTCTTTTTTCAAGTATAGGATGTTGGCCAGATGAATACAAGTGTGATGGGTTAAATTCTATGATGTACACTCAGTATGGGTTGAAGGTTAATGATCTTATTCCTATAGTGTTTCCTAAAGCTAATGCCAATGGTGAAAATTATCAAAAAAGGTGAAGGAATGGGAAAATAAATAGGTGAAAATTTTTGAGCAAATTTACGAGGTATTTACAACAAATCTTCATAGTTATTTAATTCTATTCATACTCATATATGATGACTATTTGCAGCAAAACTTGAGGACAAATTCTTTTGAAGTGCAGGGGATTGATGTAGGACAGTTTTTTTGACTTTTTTCGGGTTTTGGTCAAATACATTATTTCCACCCAAGAACACCCATACTCAATTAGAAACGACCCAATGAACAAAAACAAGTAGCTTTAGCTACTAGCTCATAGTGTTTTTCAGCCGAATTCCATCATCTAGGGTCTTAAAAGTGCATTTTTTCGTATTGTAGGACATTTGTTGAATATTTCAAAAAATTTGTTTATGGACCAAATGAAGTCGAATTCGGGTAAAATTTAATGTTTAGTGGTATTTAATTATAGGTTTCCTATTTAATTTTTTTAGAATATTTGGATAAAGTTTTATTTTTAGTAGTTTCCTTGTGCTGCTAGTTTTCTTTTTGTTTTTAGGTTTCCTTGTACTGTTAGGATTAGGATTCCTCTATTATAAATATATTTAATTCCATAGGTCAGAAATGAATCAATCAATTTATCAATAATATATCAATTGCTTTGCAATTTTCTTTTAACTTTTTGATTCAAATTTGTCCTTGTTTGTGCATGAATATTTATACCTTCCGCTCCATCAAAATTGCAATTGATTCTGAGTTAATAGGTCAAAGTTAGTCTCTAACTTTTAAAATCTTTGATTGGATTGATTATTAGATTGATCTAGATTAAGGGAAAACATCTTTAGAGTGTCATCATAGTTAGAAACATGTTGGTTCTGTGAGACAGGAACAACATAATTGCTCATGGGATCAAGTGCTAGATCTCTATTGGGATTAAAATGGTTGGTTAGTGGGAATTGACCTTGAGGTTGTGGTTGCCTATTGGAATTACCTTGAAAACCAGGTTAACCACCTAAGTTTTGTGAAGGCAAATTTTGTCTCTATGAAAAGTTAGGATGGTTTCGAGTATCAGGATGGTTTGTTTGGCTAGTATTAGTCGTCAATCTCCTATAGATATTCAAAACACATACTTGTGCATCTGAAGGTTCAAAAATACGACAGACCGGACGTACCTCAGTGGATG
Organism: Cornus controversa; assembly: GCA_026545225.1. Taxonomy (NCBI): domain Eukaryota; kingdom Viridiplantae; phylum Streptophyta; class Magnoliopsida; order Cornales; family Cornaceae; genus Cornus; species Cornus controversa. Next base: position 7,582,598 of record CM048849.1, on the reverse strand, counting down.
AGATGAACTAGAACACACATATCAGATTTTCTATTGGATTTGTCATTCCTAGAAAATTTGTCATCACAAGTATTCCAATTTCAATTTTGGGCCTTTTCAGCTAGTTCTTCTAAATATTTGTAGCCTTTTGGTCAAGGGTTTGGTTCTTAAACTTACCTTGGTTCATAGAGTCAATCATGGTTCAGTTCATAGATGAAAGCCCCTTATAGAAAAATTGGGCTAACTGTGCTTTATCAAAGCCATGATGTGGGCATTTGAAAAGCAAATCATGAAAGTGCTCCCAAGTTTGGTGGAATTATTCCTCTGTCCCTCTAAAAGTACTTATGACATCTCTCATTAACTCCATCTTTTTCATGGAATAAAACTTGCTCATAAATTTATTTATAAGTTCATCCCATGCTTGAATTGAATTTGAAGGAATGGAGTTTAGCTATGAGACAGCCTTATCTTATAAGGATAGGGGAAAAAAATGCAATTTGATACCCTCGGCATCTAAATTCTGATAGTTGAAAGTGTTGCAAATTGTTAAAAAATTTCATTAAATGGATATAAGGTTGTTCACTTTCAAACCCATGGAATTTGTATAATAGACTGATCGTTGTGGGCCTAATTTCAAATTAGGTTGCATTATTATCGGGGAGAACAATGCAATTGGGTGGGTGGGTGGGTTGGTTGTGATGGATGCGAAGTAGTCATTCAAGGTCAAAGGTGCAGCCATTGGATTATGAGTGGTGGTAGAAGAGAGTGAGAGCCTGATGAGAGTCTTATCCAAATCAAGGCGTGACGGATCACTAGAACACCGAACTAAACGTTTGTTAACCCACAACCACTTAGGCATAACATAACAAACACCTTTTCTTTTTAAATAAACAAAAATCTAGATAATTAGATCCTAGAAGATGGGCTAAACATGGGACTGAACACACAAACCACACAAAAAATTTGGCCTTTTATCTTGAGCTTAAATTCAAGGGCGATGAATTTTTAAATCTAACATTGTAGAGAATTAATTGGATGGTATGCAAAATTAATTCTCTCTTAATTAGACGGCTACTACTTAATTTCAAAGTAACTAGAAGATAATCAGTTAAGGCCTACCAACAACACAACCAGAAAAGTTCTTAGGAAAGTGTGGAGAGGCACGTGGCCTGCTTAATGACAATACATCCACACTCCTTAGACAACGCTGTTGTTGTTTTACATAAATTTCCTAGACATTGTGAAGTTGAAATGTCTACTTTATCTTAAATTAAATTAGGCACAGGCTTTGACAAATGCTTGGATTCTGTGATTTGTTGGCCACAAAAATAGGTGATGAAATCCCGACCATATCTTGTTGAGGTTCTTGCCCTTAAGTATCTTATGCAAATGCTAATTTAAAAATGCACAAAAAAAAAGTAATAAAAATAAAAAATGTGAGTGTGCGGACCTTTTTTTTTTTTAACAAAAAGAACAACAGATAAAATCGAAGAAAGTGTGACCCAGGGATATTTCTACATTATTCTATCCTAGAGTTTGCATGCAAAACTTATCCACCTAAAAAAAACTTATGTTTTCCAATTCTAAAAAGAAAACAAAAATAAACCGCTGACTGGAGATTCGCGGTGTAAAATGGATTAGGTACTTACTTGGAAGATGAACAAACGATATCTTCTTTAGAAAATAATTATACTAGTTTAAGGACGATAATTCAAAACTCATCGCGAATCTAAGCCCAAAAGGTCATAATTCTCATGCAAAATCCCTCGAACAACCACCAATTTTGAATGCAATTTTGATTAGGTTACTGAACTTGAAATATAACATATATGAAATTTGAAATTCTTTAAATTTCCAATGCTCTGAAATTCACTTCAGCCCAATTTGATAAGTAGCAAATAAGTTATGATCAAAACAAAATTGATGTCCACAATGTCACAAATCTAAATGAAATAAAATAGAATAAGAAAAAATTGTTGCACAAATTTTTTTATATGTTATGAAAAGAAAAATAAATAAATAAACCAAACTAAAAATAAATAAATAATAAAATTGTACAGTTGCTCTGAATTCTCAAACTTGATTTGGCAATGGCGCCATTTGATGAGTGTAGATTTATGGATGTTTTGTCGTTGCTTCTTTACATTTCGTACAAAAATAAAACCTGCAAAAACTTTACTCAAAATCGTATAGTAATAAGAAGGGTTGAACCACTCTCAAGTGAGAATCCGTAATGAGCCTTCTCAAACCCCTAAGACCCCTTATTTATAGAGTTAGAGGGGAATTATTTAGGTGGGAAAAAAAGAATTTAAAATACAAAAAATTAAAATACAAATTTTGAATTTGAATATCTAAGATTTGATCTCCATATCTTCAATTTGAACTCTACACTGTGACGAGGCTGTGCAAAAAATTAGTTTCCAAAATTTTGAACTTATGACCTCTTGGGAAGTAGTGTGTGCAAAGTAACATCTCCCCTATAGTTCTTATTTTCTTCTTTGGCTATATATATCCTTTTGAGCCCATTTTTTGCTTCTTTTATTCTCATTTGGAAATCAACCCTGTAAAACATAAAATGCAAAGGTAAGAACATTTAAATAAAATAAAAGATTAATTAAAGACTTATTTTGGAATTCAAAATAGCAAATTTTGTGCATTTGTCAAACAAACAATTAATATATTTTAGAAAATACAGAACATTAATTTATAATAAAACAATAATTTAATAAATATACAAATAATGACACATAAGTAATTACAATTTGTAATAAAGAGAGAAGTAATCAAGCAACGTCTGTCAAATCCCCATATTTATGTTTGAATTGAAAAAAAAATTTAATTTTCGGTGATTTAATTTGAAGAAGTTTGAGTGAGGGAAGGAATATAGAATTTGAAAAGACAACAAAATTAAAAATTACTTTTAATTGGGAAATTTTTTTTATTTTTTCTTTTTAGGAATATAATATCTTAACTCATGACAAGAAGTTTGAGTGAAAGAGAAGGAATATATAGAGAAATTTGTTTAGATTATGTTTCTATTTTTCTTAAATAAAAATAAATAACTAAAATGATCGAAAATTACTCATAATTTATTTTAATACTAGTAAAAACGCAAGTGTGATGAGAAGTGATTAATAATTTTAATTGAAATTATTGTAAAAAATAATAATAGTGGAGGATAGTAAAAAAAAAAATTAGAAAATAATAATTTTTTAAGAGTTCAATGAAGGTTATGTTTCAATATATTTAGTGCAACAAAAAATTAAAAATGCATTATAAAAAAAATTAAAAGATTGGAAGCTCTTTGTACTTTTAATAGTACATAGAAACAAATATTAAAATAAGTATCTAAAAATTAGGTTGAGATCCCTATTAAAAACTGGTGCGACATAGATATTAGGAGACATAGGGAATTCCAGTTACTCTATTCACATCAAGTGTTTGTATCACATCAAGTGTTTGTATTATAGATTAAAACATAGGTTCATGAAAGACTAACCTCTTACAAATTATTTTCTTTGTTTTCTCTCTTTTTGTAAATGGTATTGATGTTCGAGACAACCTTGAAAGGGAACGACACTATTGATCTAGAAGAAACTAAGATGTAATGGTCATGTCCAATCAGCTTCATAATTTTTTCTCTAGCTTGTTAAGAAGACCCTGCACCCCCAAAAATGAAAGGACTTGTATAAAGATATTTACTTTCACAATATCCAGTTTTGCCTATCAAAATTATGTTCATCACCAATGCAACTAGGTGTGCATAAAAAATTGGTGGAACCATAATCGAATTTGAAATTGTAAAGAACCATAGTTGAACTGAACTGAACTATTCACTACTGTTTTGATTCCAGTTTTAGGTCTAACAAACCATCATACAATGGTTCCTTGCAACCAGAATAGTTGAAATATACAAAATATATAATTTTATGGCTTTTGTTAATTTCAGTACCAATTGACATTAATGCACAACTAAATAAGCAACCTATGCACTTTTCTAATTGCTATTTTGAAATGTATCATCACTAGACTGAGGGAGATACGTTAAGTGACTTAAAGGCAAAATAGTCATTTGCCCTTGGTGAGGTGTCAAATACACTTGATGTATATTGCTGGGACAGATTCTATGGAGTTAGAATTTAACCATTGAAGAGCTTTTAAGCTCTCCTTCTTCTCCAACCTTCTTTCTTAGTTTTGATCATCTTAAAGTGAGATTTGGAGCTTGCCCCAAGAGACAAGTTTGTTCCCCTCTCCTTACTCTACACATTGGTGGGTTCAAAGTCCCCCATTAGAGAGTCCAAAAAATTGAGGGTGAGTGAAATTTGGATTCGGGCTTCATCCAAAAAGGAAAGTGTGTTCTCCTTGACTCGATCTACGATTTTATGGAAAGAAATTGCACTTTGGAGGAACTTAAGTTTGGTGGATTCCAGGGCTTGCTAGGAAGAGCTCCAAACTTGAGGTAGGGATATTTCTTCCCTCTTAATTGTCGATTCTAACGTATGGGTAAACTTGGAATTGTCGAGAGAGTGCTAGAATGTATGGGTGAGTGGTGGGAGTTGGGTAGCTTATCCTTTTACTCTCTTATATTATGTAATCATGTATGTTAGAGTTGTTCAATTCATATTAAGTGATGAATTGTCTGTTTATACATATAATGTATTTAAAATGAGAGCATTATTGATATATGATGAATGTATGCATATGTGATGGTTATGCATAAATTGTAGCATATATGTGATTATATGAGATTTATGTACAGAAATGCATGCTAGAATTATAAATAGCAAGAATATGCATTGAAGAGTATGAGAATTAAATGATATATGATATGTACATGTCTTATGAGCATGTATACATTTTTTTGGAGTGTTGTCCAAGTATGATGAACATAGAATTCGGAGTTGACTAATTATGTGTTTGAATTAGTGAGAATACTCCCAATGGTATGATCGTTGAAGATGCCTAATCATACCCTAAGTATAGTGATCGTCGAATTTGTCCAATCACTGGTTCAAGGCTTATAATGCCATAAATGTGTGACTGTCGGAGTTGCCCCATCACACGAGTGTCGTCAAAGTTGACCAACACTATGGTGTCGTCAGAGTGGCCCAACACCACATGATATTCGGAGTTGACCAATCATAGCTATGTATCAGATTATAACTGAAGAAGATGTATATATCTTGTTACTTATGTGTGTTGACCGTTAAGCATGATATATGAGTTAAATGCATCCATTCTTGTTTTGCATTGTGGTTGGTTGAGTATGTATACTGTAACGACATCATGGTTGCATATCATATAGGTTAGTATCGGGTCGATGCCTAAGTGGGTTAGGGCATTCCTACTAAGCCATTTAGTTGCTCACCCCTCTCCCCCATACATTTTCATGTAAGGCACAGATGACGGAAAGGAATTGATAAGTCACTTAGAGCTCACAAGAGCATTTTTGATATGTGTGTAGAGATATTGTATAGATTGTATATTTGGCTTTCTATGTCGACATGTAGCATGTTGATGTTGTAGTTACATTCATATTATATGTAACTTGTAGATCCATTTGGACCTTGTATGTATAAATAATGAAATTGGTTTATGTACATGATGGATATATGTAAGAATATGTTTGTTTTGATAAAAATGTATGAGGATTGTGGGATCATAGTGATTCAAATGTGTGATTTAAACTATGTGTTTAATGATATATCATATGTAGATGATTAGAATGTTGTATGGATGATTCTAGGGTATTAGAATGAGATTTGGACCCAAAAAGGACAAAGTGTGAGGATGCAGGATTTCTTGCAGAATGAAATTTTGATTGTGCGAAATGAATTTCGTATTTGCAAAATTTTTCATTGTGCCCTAACTTCGATCAGACGTAACTTCTTCATTTTAGGTCAAAATTGAATGTGTTTTTTTTTAAATCGAGTATTTTTCAATCCTCTATCCAATGGTGTAGGTTTTAACTTGAAGTTCTAGTCATACCAAGAGTTGAGTTCTGGAATAGAGTAGTTACATGTGTGTTAAGGTTGCAACTCTTGAGGAATGAATCAATGTATGTGCTTGGATCTTGTGAATGATGTATAGATCATTTCGAATGGTTAGTATCCTATAGAGAATGCATGAGTACTGAGGAATGAGGAGTTGGCTTGAAAATGGTCTTTGGTAAAATTGTAGGGTTTCTGCAGAAACCATTTCGATTATGCAAAAAATTGCTGAATGTCAAAAGTCCCGACTGCCAAAATAATTCACAAGTACTTCGATTGAGCGAGAATTTTGATCATGCGAAACTAGTGTTTCGATCATGCAAAAATTCTCGATCGTGCGAAACAACACTTTCGATTGTGCAAAAAGTTATAGGCCACTATAATGTTGGCTATGTTGGTGTGGCTAGGTGTGGGTCCCACTGAGGCTGGTTGGGATTGAGTTATGCACATCTATGTGCAAAAATAGAGTTAAGGTTATGCAGTATTCGAGGTTAAGAGAGTTCATTAGGGTTAATGGATGGGTTCTCCCTCAATTTTTGGTGACTTGAATCAGGGCATGACAACGTGGTATCAGAGCATGGTACCTTAGTGAGAGTATTGAGGTGAAGTCTTGGTATCAAAATATAATATCAAGAGTGATTGTGATTCCAAGTGTGGCTCGGTAACTTAATCATCGCCAGTTCCCGGGAGTCAAAAATCAGGACGTGACAACATGGTATAAAAGCTCTAGGTTTAAACACCTAGGAAAAAAGGGTAATGGACAGATTATGTGTGGATTTGAGGTAGAGTACATTGAGTAATGGATTTACGTGAGAGCATTATTTAAATACCTAAGGACGAAGTGTGAAGGTCCAATCACATATTAGATTGTAAGTGTATTGACATGTAGTTTGTCAGAGCACTAGGTTGGAATACCTAGGGGCGACGGGTAAAGGTTGAAACCCATTTTGATTTGAAATGATTTGATGATTTTTGGATTGCTAGTAAAGCATTAGGTTTGAAAACCTGAGGTATCAAACCCATGTGTATGAATACCTTGGACGAAGGATGAGAAATGATTATGCATTCATTTGACGTGAAGGACTGAAATAACCATTATCGATGTTGTGCATTGTCACGCCCCGATTTCTGAGGCCCGGAAACCGAGGTGTGAACCCCGTGAGATCACCCTCACGACATAACCTCCACCTGATCATACAATTCAATTTTCTATTATTTTTACAAAAATCGGGCATGACCCATTCTAAATAATCAGCTCCTGGCATGATATACCTGCTTCACAATTTATATGGACACTTCTGGGCACGTGTCCCCCCAGCATTTATATCTAACAGTAAATATGGACACTTCTGGGCCCGTGTCCCCCCAATATTTCTACAACATGCATAATTCAATCATAAATATACATGCCTCAGTCCTTGAATGTCCGTATTAAATACATACATCACATGAATAGATTACAACTGAAGGAACTGAATCAATATAAATCTCTCCATACATTTATCCAAATGTAATACGTCTATCTATCCAATATCCCTAACATACATTAGATTCTAAGGAATCTACTTACTACCTCTGCAACTGGGACCATCAGTTTTCCCAACTGACTCCAAAACCAGCAATACCTGCAAAACCTGGGAGGGAGTGAGCTCAAAGGCCCAACAAGGTAAGTAGAACCATACTATCACCGCTGTAGCAGGTTGATCCTCACATATTCTCAAAAATATACATGCACTTAAATATATCACCATATTTAAGACCATGCTCTACCTAGCATGCATGAACCAATGATGTATATGGCTACTCTAGCACATATGGACATACAAAACCCACTACACATGATTTTAGAAATCATTTTCAACATGCTTGAAAGCAGTAAACATTCAGGCATCAATATGTATATAGAACATATATATCAACACATTTACATAAACGATGTAAATCAACTACCATATCTCCTACTCGTCAAGTAGCACATCTCAAATGCAATAAAGATGCATTCAAACCATATAACATGCTCAAAAGCAATGGATATCCAACATATACCATGTTCTGTTCCAAGCAACGCATATATAAGAATGCGTTTAACACATAACATGCCTCACAATCGATAATGTAAGCAAGTTCACACACTTGTCTCTCTCTCGGGTTCAACCCGATATCCTAACATGATTCTCAACCAATCATGTGACCTGGAACGCCTCCCACAACCATCTCACAACCTTGACCTACTCCGCCAACGTCATACTTCCGGGGCTATATTTTGGTTTGCCCATTGGTGATTAGACCATATCAGCACCGTCACCAATTATTTGTCTACTCAAGGTGATTAGACCATATCAGCACCGTCACCGAGTATTAGGTGGCCCAAAGTGGTTAGACCATATCAGCACCGCCACTGAGCTTATTTTGACTCAAGATGATTAGACCATATCAGCACCGTCACCGAGTCTTAAATGGTTCAAGGTGGTTAGACCATATCAGCACCGCCACCGAGTATCTACCTACTCTAAGGTGGATAGACCACTGTCACCGAGTATATCTACCTACTCCAAGGTGACATAACCGCTCCAACACCCTCACCGTGACCGAGTAATGACCTACTCTGGGTGATTCTACCATACTTCCCCGTTTCACACAACGGTACCATATATGCATTTCGAACATATATCAACCGAACATTCAATGTTCATACCTCACAATGCCTAAGCTAGTTAAAAGCACATAGCATGCATTTTATCCCCACATAAGCCCACATATAACCACATATGCGTCATTTCCTTCCCATATATGCAATATGGATGCATATACACATAGCATAATGTTTTCATGCATCAACCCATGCTTATGAATACTAAAAAGAAGTATATAGCATGTTTTTCCTCACATTCCAACACATATAGCACATATATGTTCAAAACCTGCATAATACGTCATATATGCCAACAAACTCAACCTAGCACATTTTTATCATGCTAGTATCAATGCACACATTCGATATATATAAATAAAGCCAGCATGCATCTCATATTCACATTCTCACACATAATCACATATATGTCTAATCCTGCATATAAGTCCTATATGCACGTATACTAGCATACATACAGTCATGCTCTCATTCAATGCACGTATTCACTACAAGTGGCTAACATGCATTCCGATCACAATATATATACACCTATATATATTACGTCACCTACATATGTATTAAGAACATATAAAACACATAGCACATTTCATGCTGTTGCAATGCTCGCCAAAAGTTATGTTCAACTTAGTATGCATTTCTACCACTGTAACCATATATATAATCACCTATATATATATATACTGAACCTCATGCATGAGAGCCACATATGCATACAAGACAACACAGAGCTAAACAGGTATTATTTAGCATACTCTTCATAGACTTTAATCTATACCTACATGCATATCACAATGCAATTAGGCGATAAATCTAACATGTTATCGCTTCCCAAACCCGCACATACATATATATACACACACACATATGTATATCCTCTCACATCCCATGTGTGTGCCACATTCCCTATACACATATATATATAAGCGCCTACATATATATGTATAGACACATACCACATATGATTAAATTAATAACATATGTAAATTACTCAACGTAAATAAAAAGTACGTAAGAGGTAGAGGCAAGAATCAACTTGCCTTAGGTCCAGCTTTCGCTAAGTTCGCGCTTGCAAAGCGTCCTGTTTCCAAGTCTGGTCCAGTCCCGTGTCAAAGCCCACACGAAAATCCTCTGAACCATTTCCTTGCCCTTTCTGGTTTCCATGCTTGGACCATTTTAAATATAGCAGCCCAATTATCCAATTAAATGTTTCTAGGCCCAAATCAAAGGATCAACTGCACAACCCACAATACATCAGCTACCCCAACCGTGACTCCATCAACACAAAGCCACCATTTTCAGCCGAACCAAACACAACCCAACAACCTATCTCTGCCGAGCCCAACACTAGCCAAACGCCAAGCGTCAACCTACATCTTACCAAAATCTATACCAACAATATATGAGCATATCAAGCTCATGGAACCACCAAGCCCAACCAAACAAATATCACATTACATCATCTGTGCCAAAATTCATAAACTACCAACACCATGGTAGCCACCATTCTGGCCCCAAATCACCACAAATCGTGACCACTACAAGCTGCCCAAATCGAACCAGCAAACTGCCGAATCCAGCCATCATCCTTCCTAAAATCGAGCAACTTGTGAACCACCATACACAGCCTCACCTCACCTCGAAACTCAACCAAGAACTACAACTGTGGAAGCCCAAACTGTGGCCATCCTCATCACCAAAGTAGGCTGTCCGAACAGCCATGGGAACCCAGCCCCCACTGCCGAAAAACCACCACCAGTGACCACCATGTGCCGCTCAACCGAAACCAGCCAACACCACCCACAGAAGTCGCCCGGAACTCAGCCGTGAGAACCCATCACAAGGGAACCCACTGCCGAAATCCAACTCCATCGGAAACAGATCTACCGGCCGAATGGTCCCAGCCTCACCCACGCCGGAAAACCATCACACAGCCGCCATCAGCCGCCGTCGCCGGCCCACCGCCAGCGAACCCAGCCCACAAACCCCAGCCGCGAACAACCCCCTTCGCTCGAACCACCACCAACCGAAGCTGCGAACCAGGGAGTTCGCACCACCGAACCCACCTGCAACCACCGCGAGCCACCGTCGCCGTCAGCTGCTGCCGGAGCCCTTCTCCTCTCTCCCGATCTCGGCCTCTCTCTCTCTCCCCGATCTCGGTTCCACTCTCTCTTCTCTCTTCCTTTTTCTTTTCTTTTCTTTTTCTTTTTCTTCTTTTCTTTCTTTTTCCTTTTCTTTCTTTTCTTCTTTTCTTTTGCTGACCACACATGTGGTCTTCTCTTTCTTTGTCCACACATTATATATATATATATATATATAATATACTACACCATGCACAAAATACATGTATTCTTGCATATGCGCCCACATTCCTTCGTAATTGCATAAAGCCCCCCCCTATATTTATAATTTAATATAAATATAGGTACTATGTATATATATATATATATATATATATATACATATACTCACCTTCCACTTGTCTAGAAATATATCCACGCCCTTTCCGGAATTTATTTAATCCGAAAAAAAAATTTAATCCGGTCCAAAATCACCCGGGACCGGTCAAAATAATTCCGGTCCTTACAACCTCCCCTCCTTCAAGGAATTTCGTCCTCGAAATTTATATAGTGATGGTCCTTCCAAAACTAATCCATGCATGACGTCATTCTCGCCAATGATCGTCACTTTCTCTCTCCACATACCCTAGGCGCTACACTTGCAACACCTAACTCATAACTCTCAAGTCTTGCACAACAGTGCATCTCGACTGCCGTAAGGCAATATAACCATTTCTGTGACATGGCTGAGTGACTCCTAAGCTCATGTACGGTTCATCCACGAAATCCTCCGAAGCACTTGCTTCCTAGAGTCCACAGTCTCTATCTCGAGACTTATCAAGCCCATCCCTATCTCGAGTCTAAGGCAACACCTTCGACTAATCATTCCAATCACTCACAGTGATACATCCTCATAATCCGTGATCATCAATACTCAAAGTCATTCTTTTATTATCAGACATGACTTTCAATCTCTAGCATATCATTCCCGGGCTTAGTCCAATATCCTGGGCATCATCATAACACAAACCACATCAATCCAGTGCACATCACAAGCGCACTCACCAGCAAGGCACATGACAGTGTACTTGCCGATAAAAACAACACAAAGAGTGTACTTGCCGCAGCAAGCCACATGATCCTGCCCAGTCTCATAGACTACAACCCACTGGAATCCAATGCCAAGTCCAGGATCTCACATCCCACTGATTTCACAATCTCATTTCCTAAGGAATGAATCCAATTTACTCACTCGTCCATTAATCCTAACGGACGTTTCCAGCTCTTCGGGTATTTATCCATTCCTTTCCAGCATCTCCTTTGAGACACCAAGATCCTGACTGCTTCGTCTAGGACCCCACAATTCCTTCAAACTCTTGGTTTGGGAAGCTACAAGGTAAACCATACCTTTCTCCACAATTCCAGACTTATACTTTCAAAGTCCATCACTACGTGTCTATTTCAACATCACAGTTCACTCGGTTTCAAACCTCTACTCAGGTTCACAAATCCTTAAAACCAAGACTTCTAGGTGACTACATGTCACTACTAACCATGCAACGCAAAATGCAACACTAAAGTGCAATGTTCAATTACATGAATCACATCTACCACATAGCACATAACACACAACATGCTAATCAAATAAACACGTACCATGCATGATATGACATATAATGCATAAATCAATATCCTAGCCCTCGGGCTAATACTAGGAAAATACCCCTGACCCTACACGGTCCCGGTACTTCTTCTGCCTGAGCAAGTGTGAAACACGGCCCAGTCCCCCTAGTATACACACATACTAGAATCACAAAATCTAGAGTGGTTCAAACCAACCTACTCTCATCCTCTATACTCATTGGTAAACACCTACCAATCTATCCACATCTGTAGTCTCAGGTAGCAACCTTGACTACCAATACCAATCACTTTCAGTGACATATCCCTGCTATTGGGAATTCTTTATCTGTCGTCATCCGGATGAAACAACTCAACATCCACAAGAGCCAGCGTATTGTAAGAGAAGCACTAATCCAAGAAAAATGTCTGGCCAGGCCACTTTTCCGAGTTAGCCCAACTCCGGCAACATGCCTTCCTTGTATCCCATCTCAATCCCAATTGCCAACCTCGGCAATACACTTACCAACAACACATCATAAGCCCCTAAGTATTTCTAAGGACTTAAGCACTCGCAAACTTTATTGCTGTATCTCTTTATTACTCACTAATGAGACTTAATCACCAAATCAAAGGTCTAAACTCAACCAATTCTGGGAGTTATTACCAATCAAAACCAGTTTCACATACTAACACTTTGATCTTTCATTAGGATTGCTCAGACCGAGCAAGTCATTCCGCTATCGTCCATAGGTATTCAAACCTACTGTCTAGACAACTATCAACCATTGCCTATCTCCAAGCCACCACGTGATTTGACCATCTGTCCTTAGGCATTCGAACCAACGACTTTGATACCCTAGGTTTTCAAACCTAATGCCTTAACAGCAATCCAGGGTTCCTCAATTCCTCAACTCTATCCCGTCGCCCCTAGGTATTCCAACCTAGTGCTCTCATAGCATTCTGCTATTAGGTACATAATCCAACCTTTTCAACCATACACATGATATGTCCATCACCCGTCGTCCCTAGGTATTCTGACCTAGAGCTCTGATACCATTTTGTCACGCCCCGATTTCTGAGGCCCGGAAACCGAGGTGTGAACCCCATGAGATCACCCTCACGACATAACCTCCACCTGATCATACAATTCAATTTTCTATTATTTTTACAAAAATCGGGCATGACCCATTCTAAATAATCAGCTCCTGGCATGATATACCTGCTTCACAATTTATATGGACACTTCTGGGCACGTGTCCCCCCAGCATTTATATCTAACAGTAAATATGGACACTTCTGGGCCCGTGTCCCCCCAATATTTCTACAACATGCATAATTCAATCATAAATATACATGCCTCAGTCCTTGAATGTCCGTATTAAATACATACATCACATGAATAGATTACAACTGAAGGAACTGAATCAATATAAATCTCTCCATACATTTATCCAAATGTAATACGTCTATCTATCCAATATCCCTAACATACATTAGATTCTAAGGAATCTACTTACTACCTCTGCAACTGGGACCATCAGTTTTCCCAACTGACTCCAAAACCAGCAATACCTGCAAAACCTGGGAGGGAGTGAGCTCAAAGGCCCAACAAGGTAAGTAGAACCATACTATCACCGCTGTAGCAGGTTGATCCTCACATATTCTCAAAAATATACATGCACTTAAATATATCACCATATTTAAGACCATGCTCTACCTAGCATGCATGAACCAATGATGTATATGGCTACTCTAGCACATATGGACATACAAAACCCACTACACATGATTTTAGAAATCATTTTCAACATGCTTGAAAGCAGTAAACATTCAGGCATCAATATGTATATAGAACATATATATCAACACATTTACATAAACGATGTAAATCAACTACCATATCTCCTACTCGTCAAGTAGCACATCTCAAATGCAATAAAGATGCATTCAAACCATATAACATGCTCAAAAGCAATGGATATCCAACATATACCATGTTCTGTTCCAAGCAACGCATATATAAGAATGCGTTTAACACATAACATGCCTCACAATCGATAATGTAAGCAAGTTCACACACTTGTCTCTCTCTCGGGTTCAACCCGATATCCTAACATGATTCTCAACCAATCATGTGACCTGGAACGCCTCCCACAACCATCTCACAACCTTGACCTACTCCGCCAACGTCATACTTCCGGGGCTATATTTTGGTTTGCCCATTGGTGATTAGACCATATCAGCACCGTCACCAATTATTTGTCTACTCAAGGTGATTAGACCATATCAGCACCGTCACCGAGTATTAGGTGGCCCAAAGTGGTTAGACCATATCAGCACCGCCACTGAGCTTATTTTGACTCAAGATGATTAGACCATATCAGCACCGTCACCGAGTCTTAAATGGTTCAAGGTGGTTAGACCATATCAGCACCGCCACCGAGTATCTACCTACTCTAAGGTGGATAGACCACTGTCACCGAGTATATCTACCTACTCCAAGGTGACATAACCGCTCCAACACCCTCACCGTGACCGAGTAATGACCTACTCTGGGTGATTCTACCATACTTCCCCGTTTCACACAACGGTACCATATATGCATTTCGAACATATATCAACCGAACATTCAATGTTCATACCTCACAATGCCTAAGCTAGTTAAAAGCACATAGCATGCATTTTATCCCCACATAAGCCCACATATAACCACATATGCGTCATTTCCTTCCCATATATGCAATATGGATGCATATACACATAGCATAATGTTTTCATGCATCAACCCATGCTTATGAATACTAAAAAGAAGTATATAGCATGTTTTTCCTCACATTCCAACACATATAGCACATATATGTTCAAAACCTGCATAATACGTCATATATGCCAACAAACTCAACCTAGCACATTTTTATCATGCTAGTATCAATGCACACATTCGATATATATAAATAAAGCCAGCATGCATCTCATATTCACATTCTCACACATAATCACATATATGTCTAATCCTGCATATAAGTCCTATATGCACGTATACTAGCATACATACAGTCATGCTCTCATTCAATGCACGTATTCACTACAAGTGGCTAACATGCATTCCGATCACAATATATATACACCTATATATATTACGTCACCTACATATGTATTAAGAACATATAAAACACATAGCACATTTCATGCTGTTGCAATGCTCGCCAAAAGTTATGTTCAACTTAGTATGCATTTCTACCACTGTAACCATATATATAATCACCTATATATATATATACTGAACCTCATGCATGAGAGCCACATATGCATACAAGACAACACAGAGCTAAACAGGTATTATTTAGCATACTCTTCATAGACTTTAATCTATACCTACATGCATATCACAATGCAATTAGGCGATAAATCTAACATGTTATCGCTTCCCAAACCCGCACATACATATATATACACACACACATATGTATATCCTCTCACATCCCATGTGTGTGCCACATTCCCTATACACATATATATATAAGCGCCTACATATATATGTATAGACACATACCACATATGATTAAATTAATAACATATGTAAATTACTCAACGTAAATAAAAAGTATGTAAGAGGTAGAGGCAAGAATCAACTTGCCTTAGGTCCAGCTTTCGCTAAGTTCGCGCTTGCAAAGCGTCCTGTTTCCAAGTCTGGTCCAGTCCCGTGTCAAAGCCCACACGAAAATCCTCTGAACCATTTCCTTGCCCTTTCTGGTTTCCATGCTTGGACCATTTTAAATATAGCAGCCCAATTATCCAATTAAATGTTTCTAGGCCCAAATCAAAGGATCAACTGCACAACCCACAATACATCAGCTACCCCAACCGTGACTCCATCAACACAAAGCCACCATTTTCAGCCGAACCAAACACAACCCAACAACCTATCTCTGCCGAGCCCAACACTAGCCAAACGCCAAGCGTCAACCTACATCTTACCAAAATCTATACCAACAATATATGAGCATATCAAGCTCATGGAACCACCAAGCCCAACCAAACAAATATCACATTACATCATCTGTGCCAAAATTCATAAACTACCAACACCATGGTAGCCACCATTCTGGCCCCAAATCACCACAAATCGTGACCACTACAAGCTGCCCAAATCGAACCAGCAAACTGCCGAATCCAGCCATCATCCTTCCTAAAATCGAGCAACTTGTGAACCACCATACACAGCCTCACCTCACCTCGAAACTCAACCAAGAACTACAACTGTGGAAGCCCAAACTGTGGCCATCCTCATCACCAAAGTAGGCTGTCCGAACAGCCATGGGAACCCAGCCCCCACTGCCGAAAAACCACCACCAGTGACCACCATGTGCCGCTCAACCGAAACCAGCCAACACCACCCACAGAAGTCGCCCGGAACTCAGCCGTGAGAACCCATCACAAGGGAACCCACTGCCGAAATCCAACTCCATCGGAAACAGATCTACCGGCCGAATGGTCCCAGCCTCACCCACGCCGGAAAACCATCACACAGCCGCCATCAGCCGCCGTCGCCGGCCCACCGCCAGCGAACCCAGCCCACAAACCCCAGCCGCGAACAACCCCCTTCGCTCGAACCACCACCAACCGAAGCTGCGAACCAGGGAGTTCGCACCACCGAACCCACCTGCAACCACCGCGAGCCACCGTCGCCGTCAGCTGCTGCCGGAGCCCTTCTCCTCTCTCCCGATCTCGGCCTCTCTCTCTCTCCCCGATCTCGGTTCCACTCTCTCTTCTCTCTTCCTTTTTCTTTTCTTTTCTTTTTCTTTTTCTTCTTTTCTTTCTTTTTCCTTTTCTTTCTTTTCTTCTTTTCTTTTGCTGACCACACATGTGGTCTTCTCTTTCTTTGTCCACACATTATATATATATATATATATATATATAATATACTACACCATGCACAAAATACATGTATTCTTGCATATGCGCCCACATTCCTTCGTAATTGCATAAAGCCCCCCCCTATATTTATAATTTAATATAAATATAGGTACTATGTATATATATATATATATATATATATATACATATACTCACCTTCCACTTGTCTAGAAATATATCCACGCCCTTTCCGGAATTTATTTAATCCGAAAAAAAAATTTAATCCGGTCCAAAATCACCCGGGACCGGTCAAAATAATTCCGGTCCTTACAACCTCCCCTCCTTCAAGGAATTTCGTCCTCGAAATTTATATAGTGATGGTCCTTCCAAAACTAATCCATGCATGACGTCATTCTCGCCAATGATCGTCACTTTCTCTCTCCACATACCCTAGGCGCTACACTTGCAACACCTAACTCATAACTCTCAAGTCTTGCACAACAGTGCATCTCGACTGCCGTAAGGCAATATAACCATTTCTGTGACATGGCTGAGTGACTCCTAAGCTCATGTACGGTTCATCCACGAAATCCTCCGAAGCACTTGCTTCCTAGAGTCCACAGTCTCTATCTCGAGACTTATCAAGCCCATCCCTATCTCGAGTCTAAGGCAACACCTTCGACTAATCATTCCAATCACTCACAGTGATACATCCTCATAATCCGTGATCATCAATACTCAAAGTCATTCAGTAATATACGATTATAGATGAGCAGGAAAATGCTTATCAATGGGTTCATGATGATAAAAGTAGGTTAGTTTTAGACCACTCTTGAGGTTGTGTTATGGTACTTGTTAGGGTACTTGTGGAGACAGTTTGGAATCCTCGAAAAGTTATAGATTTTGGGATTGTCTTCATGGGAGAGCATCTTTAAAGCATGATTTTTTCTATTAATGCATTCATTGAGGTGGGATTTTCATCTCTGGACATAGCTTTATCTGTTGATGTACCGTTATGGGTAGTGTGACCCTGAGAAATCAAAGTTTTGATGTCATAGAAAGATGACGGTAGATAGATCGTTAGTTTTATTTCTGTTAGTTGTTGCGCCACTATGGATCGTACCTTGTCATACTGGTGGAATCAGAGGGATCCATGGATCACTTGTGAATTTGGGTAAATGAGGGTTTTATGTGTCTTGAGATGCCACCTTAGAGGAATTTTTTGTACTCTTGTCAGAAAGAGGAATGTGGTCAAACCTATTGAGGATTGTGTTGTAAATTCTTGGGAAGTGTTGGCGTTAGGCCATGCATGAGGAGTGTGAGTTTGGACTTGTACATATGGTATTGTCTTGTGTAAGGACTTTGGGAATTATGATTTAAGGAGAATGAGTTGTTGGATAGAGATATGTACGTATACTTTTCCTATTTTGAAAGTGGGTTGGTTGCAGTTTTGATCCTTCCTAAACTTGGTTTAGGAGATAGTAATTGACGTGAGGGTTCACGGTATGATAATTGCACTATAGTTTTGGTAATGTCTAGGCATAGTTGAAATGTGCCAGTAGCTGAGATATTTTCTGGACTCAGTGTTGAGTCTTATCGTGGTAACTAAAAGCCTTGTTGGTTAAGGAGTGAAAATCGAGTATTGGAGACCGACAAGCTAATAGATTCCTATCGGTAGTAAACAGTCAGTTAGGAGAGGTCACCAAAGGTTGTGCGACAATGCTCGGGAACTCGAAGTATGTTTCTAATTTTGTGGATGAAATTCCTTAAAGGTGGGGAGGTTTTAGAGACCATGTCCAATTTTGACCGATTTTCAGATTTTTCGTCATTTTCGCCACAAATGCATTTTAAATGATGTTATGGATATTTTGAGAGTGAAAAACATGTTTGGAAAGTTGTTTAGAGGTTTTTGAAAGTTTTCAAAATATTTGGAGAAGTTTGACTTTTAGGTCAACTGGGCCTCGGGACACGGCCCTGTTGGGCCTAGGAATTCGAAAAATTTTCAAAAAATATTTATTTTTTATTTTGGGCTAAATTAAATTTTTAATAAGTTAAGGGAGTGATTTCGAGACTGTAGGAGCTTTCAGAATCGAAAACGGAGCTCGGGAGGTACGTTAGGTGACTTAAGGAAAAAATAGTCATTTGCCTTTGGTGAGATGTCAAATACACTTAATGTATATTGCTGGGACAAATTCTGTAGAGATAGAATTCAACCATTGGAGAGCTCTCAAGCTCTCCTTCTTTTCCAACCATTTTCCTTGGTTTTGATCACCTTGGAGTGTGATTTGGAGCATTGCTCCAAGAGGCAAGTTTGTTCCCCTCTCCTCCCTCTACACATTGGTGGGTTCAAAGTCTCCCATTAGAGAGTTTCAAATTTTTAGGGTGAGTGAAGTTTGGATTTGGGCTTTGTCCAAGAAGGAAAGTGTGTTCTCCTTGACCTAATCTACGGTTCTACAGAAAGAAATTGCACTTTAGAGGAACTTAAGTTAGGTAGATTGTAAGGCTTGCTGGGAAGAGCTCCAAACTTGAGGTTGGGGTGTTTCTTCCCTCTTAGTCATCGATTCTAGGGTATGGGTGAACTTAGGATTGTGGAGAGAGTGCTAGCATGTATGGGTGAGTGGTGGGAGTTGGGTAGCTATCCTTTTTCCCTCCTATATTTTGTAATCATGCGTGCTAGAGTTGGTCAATTCATATTAACTAATGAATTGTGTGTTTATACATATAATATATTTAAAATGAGAGCAAGATTAATATATGATGAATGTATGCATATGTGATGCTTATGCATGATTGTACCATATATGTGATTATATGAGACTTGTGTAGAGAAATGCATACTAGAATTATAAATAGCAAGAATGTGCATTAAAGAGCATGAGAATTAAATGCTATGTGATGTGTATGTGTCTTATGAGCATGTATACGTGTTTTTCGGAGTGTTTTCCAAGTATGATGCACATGGAATTCGGAGTTGACCAACTATGTGTTTGAATTGGTGAGAATACTCCCAATGGTATGATCGTCGAAGATGCCCAATCATATCCTAAGTATAGTGATCGTTGGAGTTACCCAATAACTAGTTCAAGGCTTATAATGTCGTAAATGTGTGACCATCGGAGTTGCCCCATCACACGAGTGACATCAGAGTTGAGCAACACTTTGGTGTCGTCAGAGTGGCCCAACACCATATGGTCTTCGAAGTTGACCAATCATGGCTATGTATCAGATTATGACCAAAAAAGTTGTATATATATTGTTGCTTATGTGTGTTGACTGTTAAGCATGATATATAAGTTAAATGCATCTATTCTTTTTTTTTGCATTGTGGTTGGTTGAGCATAAAAGCGTTGTGATTGCCATATAGTGTAGCGACATCATGGTTGCATATCATGTAGGTCAGTCAAGTCGATGCCTAGGTGGGTTGGGGCGTTCCTACTAAGCCCTTAAGTTGCTCACCTCTCTTCCCCAAACCATTTTCAAGTAAGGCATAGATGAATTGATAAGTCGCTTAGAGCTCACAGGAGCATTTTGGATATATGTGTAGAGATATTGTATGGATTGTATATTTGGCTATCCATGTGGCATGTGGATTATGTTGATGCTTGTAGTTACATTCATATGATGATGTTGGCTATGGTGGTGTGGCGCCCATTGAGGCTAGTTGAGGTTAAGTTATGCACATTCATGTGCAAGAATGGAGTTAAGCTTCTGTGGTATTTGAGGTTAAGAGAGTTCATTAGGGTTAATGGATGGGTTCACCCTTGGTTTTCAGTGACTTGAAACAAGTGTCCTTTTGATTACTCTCTTCTTATCTTTTACAAGCCAATGTTGATATCGAATCATGTGACGATTTCTGCTTCAACAGTGGACGCCGTCTCTGGGAAAACAACTTAACTGTTCTTCATGAAGCATGATGCACCTACTATCTCGGTTAGCCATTGAGGCCGTATAGGACCTCCCCTGTTAACCATAGTGGGCAGGATCCTCCTATTGGGCACAACTTACCAACCAGGCAGGACCCTCCTACCAGTCACAACCTACCAGCTGAATAGAACCCACCTGTTAATTATAATCCTTCTACTGATCATAACCTGCTAGCCGGGCAGGACCCTCCTATCGGTCATAACCCTCCCATCGACAAAGATGGTGTCCCAAGGGTCCAAGGATACCAAAATACCCCTATGGAAGTTATATAGGCCCTTGGTTATGGGGACATACCTGAAGTACGGTCTAACACCTCGAATGACCAAGAGCGTGTCGCAACGTTGGAACACCAGATTTAGAACCTCAATGAAAGTCTGATCCAAGTGCTCCAACAAAATGCAGCAATCCTACAACTCCTTCCTCCCATAGATCCAACACCCTCAAGGAGTCACCATAACCCAACCAATCTGGACGGAAATAACACTATAAGAAATGATGGTCCTCTAACATATGATACTGCTCAAATCTGAGTGAGAAGCCAACAAAGTCATGTGGGAGGCCCACTAGTTTTGGTTGATCCCATCTATCCGGTGCCCACAAGAACCCACATTCGTGAAGGTTTTGGTTATGTTGGGGAAACTGCTTATTATAACTTACAGATGCAAGACCTTAAAGCAAAAGTAGAGAGTATGGCCCATACCCTGAAAGGAAAGGGCCCTGCTATAGTTGAAGACCATATTCACCAAACCAATCTCCCTTTTACCTCAAAAGTGATGAGTTGCCCTTCACCCTAAAAATTTAAGATGCTAACCCTTGAAAACTTTGTCAGACCAAGGATCCACTCGACCACCTTAAAACCTACAAGGCTTTGATGTACCTCTAGGGGGTGCCAAATGAGATCGTGTGCAAAACCTTCCCCACTACGTTGAAGGTTTTGCTAAGGCATGGTTTAATAACATAAAACCTGGATCAGTATATGCTTTTAACTACTTGAGTCAACTGTTTGTGAGAAATTTCGTCATAGCTCGTAGACACCGAAAGCCAATAACCTATCTTTTGAACGTGAGATAGAGCAAGGAAAAATTATTGCAAGACTATTTTAGCTAATTTCAAAGAGAGATGTTGCAGGTCGATGCTTTAGATAACAAAGTGGCTATTACCGCATTTATGGGAAGTCTATAACCCTCAAATTTTATGTACTCTATTTCTAAACATCCACTAGAAATCATGCCAGAACTGCTTATGAAGGCCCAGAAGTATTTGAATGCCAAAAACGCTCTGGACGCGAGCAAAGAAATAGGAGGTGATGAAAAGAAAGCAAACGGGAAAAGGCTGAACTCATACATCAAAGAAAATACAGACCCAAAATATAACAAGTCGGTAGGAAGTAAAAGTGATAAGCCATTACGGAAGCGTAAGGGTCTCAGTTTTACCCTATTAAACACATCGATAAGCCAGATCCTTCTCTATATTCAAGATGATCCAGCAATAACATAGCCATCAAAACTAAGAACGAATCCTACGAGGAGACCTCGCAATAAGTATTGTAGGTTTCACCATGGTCATGGACACGATACAGACTAGTGCATTGACTTAAAGAATCAAATTAAAAATCTGATTTGCAGGGGGTAGTTGTGTAGATTTGTGGTTTATGATGAGAGAGGGGCACAAAACTGTCAACACGAAGGCAAAAGTGACAATACTTGAAAAAACCCTCCGCTAAGAGGAATCAGGGTTATCTCATGAAGGTTTGTAGGCTATGGAGATCCAAGATGGCTTGTAAAAGGCATATGAGAAAAGTCAAAAAAAATCATGGAATGGCCTAGGTGAAAGAATTTTCTCACCCAACCAAGCACCCTAGAATAAAAGACCAGATCATAACTTTTTCAGAGGAATATGCAAGGGGAGTACAAAAACCACATGATGACGCTCTGGTAGTTACACTGATCATCGCTAATTTCACAATCAGACGGATACCGATAGACTATGGTAATTTTGTTGACATCTTATTTGTAAAAGCCTTTAGCTAGATGAATATTGATAAGGAACGGCTCAAATATACCAAGTCCCCACTCATCAAATTCTCAGGGGAAAAGCTCTTTCCTCTTGGTGTTGTTACCTTTCCAATCACTGCTAGCGCAAGTCCAAGGCAAGTCACAAAGATGGTGGATTTCTTCATAATAAATTACATATCTTCTTACAATGTTATTATAGGGAAAGCTATGTTAAATTCTATAAAGGCTATTACGTCCACCTATCATCTCCTTATGTGTTTCCCAACCAATCATGGTGTTGGTGAGTTAAGGGGAGACTATGTGACAGATCGGGAGTGTGATAACACACCTGAGAAAGAAAAGAAGCTCCAGGAGACATTAAATATAGAAGGCTTGGAGGTCAGAAAGGATGAGGCCATCTAGCATGCGAAGCTGGTGGAAGATCTCATTGAAGTCGATCTGTACGAGCCAAAAGGCTAAAAAGAAGATGAGTATTGGGTCATCCCTCTTACCCACTACTCACGAAGGACTCGTTTAATTCCTCAAAAAAATTGGGATGTCTTCGTATGGTCCCGTGAGGATATGCCTAGGATTGACCCTGCGATTATAGTGCATCGGTTGAACGTTGACCCTTTTGCCAATCCCATCAAACAAAAGAGATGAACTTTCACTCCAGAAAGAGATATGGTGATATCTAAGGAGGTAGATATTTGTTGAAGGATAACTTTGTGCAAGAATTCCATTATCCAGATTGGCTAGCGATGTAGTCCTAGTAAAGAAATCCAACAGTAAGTGGTGCTTATGCGTTGATTTCACTGATCTAAACAAGGTGTGCCCAAAAGATAGTTTTCTTCCCCTAATGATTGATATGCTGGTACAGGGGACGGTGGGATATGAGCTAATTAGCTTCATGGACACTTATTCTGGTTACAATCAGATCCCAATGTATCCTCCAAATAAAGAGAAAACATCCTTCCTTACAAATAGAGGGTTGTACTATTATACAGTAGTATCGTTTGGCTTAAAAAATGCGGGTGGCGACTTATCAGAGGTTGGTCAACATGATGTTTAAAGAGAAAATGGCAGAAACATAGAAGTTGATGGTCCAAGAATTTTATAAGCATGTTTGCCCAGATTTTACTGTCAAAAGGATCTCCAGGGGCACTATTGTCATTTTACTTTAATGTTTATATTGGGTAAATAGTCATGATTATTTAACTATCTGATGAACCTAGAGGGGGAGGGGGTGAATAGGTTCTTCAATTTTTCTTCCTAATATTGCAAGTTTGGCTGGCACATGCAATCACACAATTAATGGACACATAGATTTATAGAGGAAACCCTAGGGTGGGGAAAAAATCTCAACTGAGCTCCACTATGTCTAAAAAAGTAGTACAGTAATTCTCTCAACCACTCCCTCACTCACCCATCTCATAACATAATCGCTCCAATACTCAACCCAGTTCACAGCCAGACCTGAACCACTCTCACCAAATCTCACAATAGATTTTTCACTCTCAAATTAGCCTAGGCTTCCCAAAGCCCAAGCTATCTCACACCAAATCTCACCACAATCACTCACACTCCCCCTATCCAAAATATCCCAATACTTGGACTATACATAGTGATAGTGGAGTCAATTCGATGTGATGAGCAGCAACTCTTCAGGCATTAATAGTAGGTCTTCAAAATTGATCTTCAAATCTTTAAACTCTGATAGTTAGTCTTCAAGGTCCAGCTTGATAATGACACGGCCACTTGACTTCTTGGTAGATAATGATACTTTAATTTCTTCAAAGATAGGCTTCAATAAATACACCCTTAATGTGTAGCTGCAATGGACTGGTAGTGGACACTCTTTCTATGAATTCGGCTCTTAGTTTATCGAACAACATTCAGCTTGAAATTCACTCTAGACAGTGGTCCTATTATTTCTTTGTCTTTGTAACTGTTCTTAAAATGGACACAATTGCAACTAGAGCGTGGAAGTAGGGTCGCTTCTATCTGATCTAGACAGGCTTGATCCTTAACGACACTTAAAAGTATGGGTTTAGGACACATGGCCAAAATGTGTAAAAGCTTTAGTGTTTCATCTCCGAACAGAAATGTGTATGAGGTACTTCTACTTTGTCAAAATGGTTCTTGATTCAAAATTTGTTCACCAAGTTCCTAGATAAATCTACAAATATATTCACTAAGTAATAGTTCAAGTCCAAAAGACTCAATTACTGATGCACACTGATAAGTGCATAATTCTTACACAATAAACCTCCAAAATTATATTTGTTAGTAATTTATTTTATATTATTTTATTTAATAAATGTAGTTTTGTGTCTTTTTAGGTTTATGGTGATGTTTGTGGAAAAAGGCCCAAATTCAACAAATATAAAGTCCACGAGTTCTCTGCGTAACCTTACTATTTGGGTCATAACTTTCAACTGGAGGTTCGTATTAATGCAATCTCAAAGGTTTTAGAAATCTTATTCATAGGGGAACAAATTTATATTTCACAAAAAAATCCATAATTTTGACTTTTAAGGGGTGAAAATCGCGTGTCAAAGTGGTCACAATATTCCGCGTGAACATTACACCAACTATGGAAATTTGACCATATCTATTGATTCGAATATCGAAATTGAGCAAACTTAATGGCTATGGAAAGCTAACTTGAATTCCAAGATATTTTTATTTAATGAAAATTTCTTCAAGGTCAATATTGGATTGCAAGTGAGAAGAAATATTGTGACATATTTTCTTCTCAACACTTTCCTATTTTCTTTTACTTGGAGAACGCCCTAGAGGACACTACAAGAAAATTTGAATTTTACGATAGAGTATTTATGACATTCCTATATTTTGGCTCGTAGAAAGTACTTTTTACTAGGTTCACAAGAGACTCCTTGTCATTGATTCATAAAAGTTCAAGCTTTCACGACATTTTAATCAAATCCTCGTAAAAGAAAGTTTTTACGGCATCTGAAAGACCCCATTAATGTTTGCATATATTAACGGGATAAATGTTAAACTTTAACAGAGACCAAAGACTCCCGTAAATAAGTACTAAAAAAATACCCTTCAACGGAGTTTTTAGCTTGACGTCAATAAGTAATAAAATTTCTCGCTCTTAAATTTGTCACTCCCGCTAAACCCATTTATTAATTTTACAATAATTTGAATTTTTTTAGGTATATATGTATATGGGAAGAGACCCATTTATTTTATATTAATTTTTTAGTCCTTAGCAAAACTAGATCCATATATATAGAAACTTAACCCAAACCCTAAGGGGGAGGATCTGATTTTGTTTCCAAATGGCAGCTATGACTCTCTCTATACTTTGCTCTCTTCCACTTAGTTACTTCAATTATGGGCAAGATTGAAAGATGTCGAGAGGCTATCGGTATGGCATCACACCGTTCCGTCACTGTGATTGTTGGTACATGATGTCGGCGAGTCGCAAGTTCCTCCAGCGATTACGCCAGATTCAGAGCAGGAGGAAGTGACTTGGGAAGCAACGTGCTCAAGTTATGCATTGATGGCTCCCCGAACTCAAGATCTCACCGACCAGCATCCTAGTCATAAGCCTCTGCTTCATCGGCGTTGTCACCGTCCTCCACGGCTCTATCGCTACCGAACTGATGCCGGAGCTTAGTCTTCCAGGTTCAAATCACCCAAAACAAGATCTTCAATCTGGATTTATTATGTCTGATTATTTAATACTGTGAGTATAACTTCAAATTTGCATTCTACAGGTTCAAATTCATCTCGCTATATGTATATATGTGTGTGTGTGTGTGTGTGTGTGTGTGAGTATATATATATATATATAAGTCGACCAGAAGTTGTTTACATTCCTTTTTTTTAGAAGTTGTTTTTAGTTCCTTTTGTTGTTATAATAACATCTATTTTTCACATATTTCCTTTCTTATGCATCAGTTATTTTTCTGATACAAAAAATGTTGATCTACATTTTTTTTTAAGTTTGAAATTATTGTGAATTTATTTTGTTGCTGCGTCTTTTGTTTTCATATGGTTGATTCACCTACTGTGGCTTTGCAATCAATTACTCTGGAACAATCATATGTTACTGGACTACTTTATTGTCCCTATATGGGAATTTGTTCATATGTATCAATGCATTTCACTTCCCTTTCATGTTGATAGATGTAAGCTGAATCAAAGTTTGTTGATTAACTACAGGATACACACTTGCTACTCACTGGTGGTGTTGAAAAAAAACTTTGCATTTTTTATTTAAATCGACCAGATGCATCTCCAAGAGAAGTTGATAACTCTCCTAGTTCAATTAGAACTGTTACATGGCTTCACAATGACCAGACCATATTAAGTTCCTGCACTGATATTGGGGGGTGTGAGGTATGCACAGAATAGTTATGTGAGTGATAACACTATTATTATGTTTGATATTTTTCTGATTTGTAATTGTTTTCCTTATTGATTGGTTGAATGGTGATTCAAAATAAAGTATAGAACTCCTGGAATGAATTGATGTGCCCTCCTTGTTTTATAAACATATTAATGCTGAGCATTTTTTGCACCCTTTAGTTTTGAAGCAATCATAGTTGTTGAAAGCGAACTTGGACTCCAAAAAACTTGGTTTGTCAAGGCTTAGTGCCTCAATCTACTACAAAAGAGGATCATCCAGTTAGGGGCTTACAAAACTCTTAAGTGTCCTCTTAAATAGGTTCAGAATTGAAAAACAAAGCTCATTTTATAATTTTCAACAAATCAAATTTTTTTTTAATTGATTAATTGACTTGCTAGGTATCATATTACAGTTATCTTGAATTCTTGATAGGTCATAACTTATAATCCAATAGGACTTTTGATTGGCTTTGGTTTTTGCCCCTGTTCCTTGGAGGTTTTGCCCATGTTCCTTCTGTAGTTTGTGTAATTATCTGGCTTTTAAGGTTTTTGGGCCTTTAAGGATTTAATTTTATCTTCCAAATTGGTTAGTCTCATAATGTGATTCATGGTAATATTAATGACAATATTTCAATGAATTTAGAGTTTGAGCAAGTATTGATGGAGCACACATTTGGTAAACACAAACAAGATTTCACAAATAATTCTACGAATTGCCACTACAAATTAATAATTATCTTCTAATCTTTTTTATTCCCTTAAGATTGTATTTTTGTATAGAAATATGTGAATCCTTATTTTATAAAATAAAGGACTTGATTCAGGTCACTATCAAATTCTCCTTGATTTTTCTACCTTCATCTTGTTAAGTGATAAATTGTAATGTTTTTCCATGATTGTAGAAAGGGAATCATTGGACTTACTCCAATGAGCATAGAGATTCAATCCAGAGACAATGAAGGGATAATCTATCAACATATGTTTACTGGTGGATTAGACAAGCTATCACTATGGCAGTAGCAAACAAGTCTACGATGGTAAGAAGCCACTCCAATGAACAGAGAATTGTTAAATTGAGCTTATACATAGCTATTTGGGATGCCTATTTCATGAGCTTTCCCTTCTAGGGAAGCAGATAGAACAATCTAGTGTCTTCTTTAAGTGAGTAATATTCTAGTTCTCAAGATAAAATTTTAATACTCTGTGTGGTTTGACATTTAATTTTGTTTGTCAGGGTAGGTGTA
The DNA here is from genome assembly GCA_026545225.1 of Cornus controversa. Taxonomy (NCBI): domain Eukaryota; kingdom Viridiplantae; phylum Streptophyta; class Magnoliopsida; order Cornales; family Cornaceae; genus Cornus; species Cornus controversa. The sequence goes on along the minus strand of CM048849.1, from coordinate 7,553,891 downwards.
ATCCAAACCCAGGTACGGTCAGTGGTGAGTCAAGAAAGGGATGTTTTGTGCCTCGACATCTTCATAGGTACGCTTGATCAGCAGCTTTTCCTGGTTTCTTTTATTTACATATGCAATCAACTCTAGATTTTGCCTTTATATTTATTGTCATTTGATACTGTATGACATGTTTCTTAAAGTAAGCTTGTAATAGTGAATTCAAGATTAGCTTGTCATATGTAAAGGAGCATATATGAGATGGTGGCAAAATTGTAGAGGACAACACCATATAAAGCAAAAGATTATTTTAAATTCCCCACCATGAAATTGTAGGAGTTGTTGACATAGATGTTTCATCATTGAAACGTGTTCTTGAGAGAAACAGATCACAATATTCCTAAATCAAGCAGTGACCAACCAATATTCGTAGATTACATGAAACTACAGGCTTTTCTCTACAATTTTTTTCTATTAAAATAAAAAGAGTGCCAATGCCATCAAATGGATGTATGGGAAGAAGCTACCTTTGCTAATTTCATCACAAAGAATGCATGGAAAGAAGTTAATTAACCTTCCTCTTTTATGCCATGTATATGACATATAGAGTGCTTAGATACTCTCGAATGAAACTATCACTCATGGAAAGAGTTGAATGAACTAACATATAAAATTAGAAACTAGTTTGAGTTATGATAAAATTTTCATATTCCTAAAAGCTTTAATGTATGTGAACTAACTCCACCTAAGGGTTCAGAAAATTGCACAGAAGCTTCATCATTATGACTTGAGATTTATTATTTTTCAAAAAATTATTTTGTTTGGCTACACAATGATGTCACTAATTAACCATGTCAAGTCACCCAATGTTGGAGCAATGATTTAAATTTCCTTGATAATGAAAGAATATCAAAAAAAACTTGAAGTGAGGCTATTTACAAGCATTTGTCTTACCTAAAAGTCATTTACAGGAATTTTGTGAAATTGCATAACTTCTTCTTAAGAATTGTGTGAATTTACAAGCATCATTATGACTATTGGATAATAAGTTCATAACTTGTTTGCTTCACAATTTGTACAGGGCCACATGAAACAATGCCAGAAGCATTGGTGAAAAGACAGCTGATGGTCCAATAGCTGGCCTCAATTGCTTTCTACAATAACTGACAAACAACAAATAGAGGTTTCTTCCACTCCTAATTTGACTATAATTGGCTTCTAGCATCAAAATGTTTTTTCATTTCTCTATATGCAAGACATGGCCAAGTTCTTTTAGCTACATTAAGCAATCAAAAATCATTCGGGCATCCTAATTCTTTATCACAATTCACATGGATCAGTATGCTAGAGTTTTTTTTCTTTCCTTTTTTGCCTTACTTCCTAGCAATATCTACTTGTCTTATTGAAATAAACTCCCTTCTTTCATTAATAAAATGAAATTATTGCAAAAAAAAAAATAGGAAGAAACAAGAAAAGCAGTTTTTCAGGACGATTACAAAAAGCAGTGAAGTTGAGCTAACCTTAAATCACTTGGATTAAGGCTATAGGGATGAGTAGTAGCAGTCTAGATAAGGCTTTGTGTAACATAAAAGAGTCATGAGAAAGAATCATAACTAGTTATGGGACACTTACTTTCTCTATTGTACTTGTTATCAAAGCAAAAAATTGATCTTTCAATACCAGGATCAGTGTTGCTGTCCATTTTTTTTTTCTTTTTCTGCCTGCATTTTGTTAAGGCATAATGTGTTTTCCCATTATTGCAGGAAGCAAGCTTTGGCTTCTCTACATAGCGAAGAGATTCCATCTAGCGAGAGGATACAAACTGTCAACGTATGTTATTGGTGGATTAGACAAGCACAAGCTATCAGCAAGGTCATAGCAAACAATTTTAGGATTATCATATTACTTGTAAGCCACTGCGTCAATGAACAAATTGTTTTTAGCTTGCACTTAAACAAAATAATGGTTGTCTAGTCTGTGAGCTTTCCCTTCTGAGGGAGAACTTAGAAACACCCAGTGCCTTCTTGTGTGCTTATGTAAGAAATATTTCCAATCTCAAGTAAGATTTCAATATACTGAGTGGTTTTAAATTATAGTTTTTATTTTATTTTATTTTTTATATTGGGGTAGGTGGTTTGTCCTTTTAACCCAACAGGCACAGATAGAGGAGTGTGTCCAAACCCAAATATGGTGTGTTAGGAATATGATTCTTTTGTATCTTGAATCCTTGTAGCTATGCTCTCAGCAATATTTATCCATGAATACAATAACATCAATAATAATAAAAAATTCCATTGGTTGATCTGGGTACTTTTTCTACCATTTGCTTGTTTTTCTATTTATATGAAACAATCAACTAATTCCATCAAACAATTCATGAAAGGGAATAAACTACCATCCCTAATTCTATCAATGGATGCATGGGAAATAGCTAACTTTCTGCTGTATATATATATGATGCAGGATATTTTTGAGGTGCACAAAATAATTACAGCAATTACACTCCTGTGATGAATTTGCAGAAATAGAGCCTCAGTTTTCATAGAACAAACAGTGACAAGTGGATGACAAAGCTACAGATAAGCTTCTTTCTTAAATAAATAAATTATATATATATATATATATATATATATATTATTCTTTTGATGAGATCAACCTCAAAGGAAAACAACTGTAACTTAACAGCTATAGCTCAGATCTTTGCATTTCTTATCCGCGAGTGTGTGTATTTGAAATATATATATGGTCTAAATTAGACTTCATCCTATCCGAATCTAATTAAGTTGTGTTATAATATGATTCCACCGTAATAACTTGACTAGTTATATATAAATGAGTTCAAATATAAAGTGTTCTATTAGATTTGTGCTATGTTATCTTTGAATATATATGTTAGATTTAGCAATAAGTGCCCCTCTTTGTGGCTGATCATAGGGCACTTACTCGACCATACAATCTTGCTAAGTTCCGAAGTAGAATTAATTCTTTTTCCTATTTTTTTTTATTTTCATTTTCATTCTAAGGATAATAATCAGCAAAATTTTGATTTCTTAGCATTTCTTTTGCAATAAAACATCCCTTGTCCCAAGTCACCAGAAAAACTAAAATATGTCAAAAGTAAAATATAGAGACAGTTAAGATAATTTTTTTATCATTAGCTTGAGGCTTGAGATTTAGGAGCAAAATAATTATAAAATGATTTTGACATGTTAGCATCTTCATTGACATGTTGGCATTTTTTTATGTAGATTTTTTAAAATTTTGACAGCAAACTTCCATCGGGTACTACTCATATTTTAAGTGCAAATTTTCGTTAGGTGCTGCTAGTATTTCACCAAATAAAGTCTTTAAGTGTTTCAAATTTTATCACTGTGGCTAATGTTTGTTCTTCAAAATAGGAGAAGATTTTGGTAACTTTTCATATACATTATTATTAGTATTAACTTTTTCCATTTTGTTAGAAGCATAACAACACCCTGACTCTCGAAGGTGCAATGCTTAACCCAATTCATTGTTAATTTTCTGATCATGTGTCAACTACTTAATATTTGACATTATTAGTACTACCATCCCACTCTATAATCAGTAATGTCTTGTTTCACAGGGTTTTGTTATTTATTGAGCAATAACTTCACATAAACAATAAAAATATAGAAGCCCAAATATATTAGCTGTAACAACCCAGATTAATTTTGACCGGTTCTGGGTAATTTTTGACTGGATTTACTTTTTTTTGAATAAATTAAATTCAAACAAATGTTATATATATATAAATGAAATTATATATATATGAAAATGGAGGATGTAGTTATATATATATATATATATATATAAATGGAATTATATTATATATATATATATGGAGATATATATATATATATAGTTATGGTGGGTATATTTATATTAAATTATAAATATATCTATTAGTGAATGTATTTTTATATGCATGTAAAGTTGTGTGTATGTATTGGTATATATATATATATGTATATACATATAGGTGTATGTGTGTATTAATGCCCGTATGATATAAATATATATATATATATATTACGTATTATATATATGTGGCTGTGAGTGGTGCACAAAACATGTGGTGCATGTGAGTGCAAGAAGATAATTCAAAATAAAAGGAGACCCATGTGGGTCGGCTGAGAGAAGGAGAAGAATAGAAAAAGAAGAGAAAGAAAGAAAAAGGAAGAGAGAGAGAGACCAAGCTTTCTAGAGAGAGAAAGCTTGGAAGAAGAAAAGAGGAGAAAGAGAGTGAACCGAGAGTAGTTCGTAGAGAGAGAGATAAACAGCTTTAGAGAGAGAAAGCTAGAGAGAGAAAGGGAGAAGAAGGTGAAGCCGAGAGAGAGAAGCCCACGGCTGGTGGCTGTCGGTGACTGAGGGAGGTCCATGGTGGGTCTTCTTAGAGCTTCGAATGCTGGGTTTGGTTAGAGGACTTCTCAGTTGTAGCTGGTGCTCCTCTGTTATGTTGGGTTGAGCTTGAGGATGAGAACCATAAAGGTTCATGGTGGTAGGTAGGCTGTTGCAGGTGGTTGGGTGGCCAGCTATGGTTGGCTATGGAACTTAAACGAAGAAGATGGTGAGTGATGGAAGCGTGTTCCGGCAGCAGGGGCGGTCGGAGAAGATGGTTGGGACGCGACTGTTTTGGCTTCGTAGTTTTGGGCGACCAATATATTTGGTTGGTCGACCAAAAGTGCCATTTCGGTCGACCGAAACCATTCTTCGGTCGACCGATTGTATGGTCTATTTCGGTGAGCTCCGGCGGCTACCAGCGGCAGAAGTGTTTGGTCGACATAGCTGTGTTTGGTTCGGTTGATGGTTAAGCTTAGTGGCTCGACTAGTGGTTATTCATGGTTAAGGCTTGGTAGCTGGGCATGGTTCGCATGGTGGAGTTATAGCGACAGTTGGAAGGGGGCTGTGGTGGACCATTTGGGCAGTTGGGTAGCTCCGGCTTGGCTAGCGGCAGCGGGTAACCAACAGGTGATGGCGGCCTGGTAGAGGGTAGTTAGTTCCCATTGGTTACTCACGGTTTTGGGTGACCCTGGGGTTGGTTGGGCCAATGCTGATGGTAGCTTCAATGATGCTTCTGATTTGGGGCCAGAGATAGTGTTTCTTGTCTAGTTTCAGCTATGACAGTGGGCTGCCATGGATTGGATTTAATTATGATTGAATATAACATGGATTATATTAATATGAGATTGGGCTGAAGGTGTATAACTTTGGTCTTGAATTGGTAATTGGGCCTGAGGTTTGGATTCAAAATAGGTTGAGATGAATGGGTCTTTGGTTGGACTAAAATGGTGGGCAACCAAGGTAGTGGGCTGAATGTGATTATTCTTGGGGGCAAATTAAATTGGACCAAGCATGGAAATAAAAAGGAAAGAAAGTGGGTTCATATGTGGCTTTGACACGGGACTTGACCAGGCATGGAAATAGGTCACTTTACAAGTGCGGGCTCATTAAAGCGGGACTTAAGGCAAGTTGATTCTTGCCTCTATCTCCTATGTATCTATTTTAATTACGTCGTTTATTTTACATATATTATTTAATTGTTCATATGTGGTATTTATATATATATATATAGGTGCATATATATATATATAGATATATATATATATGGTTATGGTACATATGTGCATATACGTAGGATGTGAGAGAATATATATATATAGGTGTGTGTGTAGATATATATATATTTGGGAGATAAAAGCATGCTAGATTTAAAGGCTTGTGTACATTGTGATATGTATATGTGTAGGTTGAGCCCATGTGAAGCATGCTAATTTATATATGTTTAGCTATGTGTTTCATATGCATAGGTGGATTTTATGCATTGGTTGAATATATATGTGATTATATATTGGGTAGTGGTAGAGATGCATGCGAAAATATGAGTATAGCATCAATGAGCTTTTGAGAAGCATGATTTATGATAAGTGTAATATATGTGCATAATACATGTATGGGTGATGCAATATATATGAGATTATATATGGTGATTAGAATGCATGCTTGACACTTGTGGTGAATGTATACATTGAATAAGAGTATGACTATATTTATGCTAGTATAGGTGCATATGTGATTTATATGCATGATTGGACATATATGTGATTATATGTGGGCTTATGTGAGTTAAATGCATGCTATCTATACATAGAAAATGGGTGCATTGGTGAGGCATAATTAAAATGTGCTTAAGTGAATTTTGTGAGCATATGCGACTTATGCTAGGGTTTACATATATAGGTAATTATATATGTATTTTTGTGGAAGTGAAACGCATGCTACATACTTTATAACAGCTTGGGTGTTGAGAAGCATGAAATTGAGGTGCTTGATCCATATATGTTTGAAATGCATGTATAGGCCATTGTGAGGAGAACGGGGAAAATGAGAGAGGAGTCTAACCACCTTGGAGTATGTGACTTACTCGGTGGTGTATTTCGGGACTATCCAATCGCCTTGGAGTATGGGAGTTACTCGGTGAAGGATCCCAAAGTCATTTAACCACCTTGGAGTATGTGATTTACTCGGTGATGTATTCTGAAACCATCTAACCACCTTGGAGTATGTGACTTACTCGGTGATGTATTCTGGGACTATCCAGTCGCCTTGGAGTAAGTGATTTACTCGATGAGAAAATCCCAAAGCCACCTAACCACCTCGGAGTATGTGACTTACTCGGTGGCGGTGTTGAGATTGTGTGAGAAATGTCTCAGATCACATGATTGGTTGAGAATCATGTTAGGATATCGAGTTGAGTCCGGGAGAGGGACGAGTGTATGAACTTGCTTACATTATCTATTGTGAAACATGCTATGTATTTAACGCATTCTTATATATGCGTTGTTTATGAATGAACATGATATATGTTGGATGTTTGCTTCTAAGCATGTTATACTATTTAAATGCATCTTCATTACATTTGAGATTGCTACTTGTTGAGTAGGGAACGTGACAGATGATTTACATTGGTTATGTAAATGCTTTGACATATATGTTCTATATACATATTGGTACTGGATGTTTGCTGCTTTCAAGCATGTTAAAAAATGATTTCAAAAATCATGTGTATTTGGCTTAGATGTTCATATGTGCTAGATTTGCCATGTGCATTGTTGATTTACGTATGCTAGGTGGAGCATGATTTAAATATTATGACATATTTAAATGTGTATATTTTTTAGAATATGTGAAGATTGACCTGCTGCAGCAGTGATAGTATGGTTCTACATACCTTGTTGGGCCTTTGAGCTCACCCCCTCCCAGGTTTTGCAGGTATTGCTGATTACGGAGTCAGTTAGGGGACTCATAGTACCAGTTGCAGAGGTAATGATTAGACCCTTTAGAATCTAATTTATGTCCAAGATATTAGATGATGTTGTACATTTGGATTTAAATGTATGGAGCGATTATGTTGATTCAATTCCTCCAGTTGTATTTTATTCATTTGATGTTTGTATATGAGACGGACATTCAAGGACTGAGACATATTTTTTATTGTATCATGTATGTTGTAGAAATGCTGAGGGGACACGTGCCCATAAGTGTCTATTTGAATTTAAAGCAGGAATAACATATCAGGATCTGATTTATTAGAATGGGTCATGTCCAATTTTTGTGAAAATAATAAAAAATTGAGATTGTATGATCAGGTGGTGGTTATAGCGTGAGGGTGATCTCACGGAGTCATACCTCAGTTTCTGAGCCTCTGGAATCGAGGCGTGACGTAAAAAGGGTCCATTGGAACTAATGGACAGGTTAACCTCCGATTTCCCAGGAGTCGGGGAACCGGGGCGTTACATTAGCTCTAGTATTTTGAAAAATAATTTTCTTATACTTTATTTCTATTCCTTTTTCATAGGTGAGTATAAAATAACATCCATTATTGTCTATTAGAGAATTAAACTCTCATATATATATTTAAAGGGAAGATGAGGTATTCTGGAAAAAAGAGATGAAGATGAAATACCATTTCGACTAAACTCTTAAATAATAAATATACTAATATCAAGACTCTTGAGTGATAAACTCAGTAACACTAAGGACTCTATCCCTTATAGAAGTTCCTAACTCTATGACTAACATATGGTTATCTAAAGAATGGGATTTGCTTGGGAGAATTCTAAAGCAACTCCATTTATTCATATTTTGTACTCTATTTTTCTTGTTCATACTCTTAGATTTTTTTTTCCTGTTTTTGCCTTGCTATTTTATGTTGAGATTGTGGCTGTGAGATTTGTTGGAGATTAGCATAATGGCTGTGATTTTTTTGTTACTGTTAGTGTGTGGTTTGGCCAGTGTGGTGATTTCTCTGTGCCCTATTTTGTTAGCTTTTGGAGTCTATTGTCTTTTATTGTTATGTTGGTGGCATATTGCTATATTCATGGATAGGGATGATATGTGGGATGATATTAGTCGAATGTTTTATTTCAAAAATACTCTAGGTTGTGTTTTAGTGAAGCTTAGTAGAATGCTTTGTTTACTCTAGGAAGTGGGTTATTTGTTGTACTTAGTATTTTGTGGACAGAGTGGTTTGTTTTTGTATGGTGGGTTTGGGGTTTCCAGGAACATGGGGTATGTTCCTTGGAGGCCATATGATGGCTTTTGCCATTTTTTGTTGAAATTGCTTAATTTAAAAAAAAATATTATCAGAATTTTCGGTCCTACTTGTATGAGGTGTCTAATTGTATTGCATCTATATGAAGCTTTCTGACCTGAATAGTGATCCTTTGAAGTGCTCTGTTGATAGATTTGTTTCTATCTACACTTGAGTTGGTTCTATTTGGTCATTTGTTTAGTGTTACTCTTTTTTTTTCTTTAATTTTTTTCTTTCAAGTTCTTAACATTATTAGCATATTGAAGTTGAGACTTCTGTGACGCAGCTACTTGCTTGGATTTTATATAGTTTAATGTTTACCATGGACAATGAGGTGGAGAAAGTGTCAAGAAAATTAAAAGTCAACTTTTACTAGGAAATGAACAATGTGAAGATCAATGTATTGGAGTAAGTAGGAGTGCAAGGTTGTAATTGCAAATTGATGAATAGTTCATTTGGAGTTCTAGGAATTTGATAGTGTTTATGACAAATGGATATATTTCTTTCTTTTTTTATTATTTTGGCACATTGAACATTGATGAATTGTGAAAATGTCTTTAGTCTTTAGATATATTTAATGGTGTATTTTAATGTATTGGTTCAGTTATTGGCATTAAGTGAGATTTGTTAGCATTTTATAGTGTTTAGTTGAATTGTTGGTAATACAGGTCATGTGTGGATGAGTAATAGGTACCTAGCATTTGAGGGTGCTTTTATTAAAAAAAATTATATGTTATTAACGGGGGGCAAAAAACCTCGTAAATAAAAGAACATTCATCGTCAAAAACAAACAGAAAACTTTTTCACAAGTTCCTGCAATGTGTCGTGAATATTTAGAATTATTAACAAGGGGTCATGTAACACGTAAATTAATTACTAACGAGGAATTATATCTCTCATACATAAAATTTTTACATAGACTAAATATTTTTTGACGAGTAATATTTTACTTTTTTATGAGATTTATTATTTGCCATAGAAAATTAAGAGTATTTATGGGACCTTAATAGATGTGGGGCTAGTTTGCGCCGTGAATACCTTTTAACAGCGTTTTTGGCCTCCCATAAAAGGCCTTCTTTCTTGTAGTGGGACCTCTATATAAGAGAAAGAGATGAGTAGAAGAAGAGAGGAGAAAAAGAGTGGAGGTCAGAGCAGAGAAGACAGAGACAATCCAAATTTTATTTGTTTATTTTATTTCATTATGTCTTTTATTTATTCGTTATCTTATTCTACAATGTGTAACTAAACTCCTCAACTAAGGTTGAGGAGGAAACCTCCATTAATAAGTGAAATTATTTTGTTCATTAATTGATTCCCATGTGTAGGATTTAAATGCTTAAAATTTTCATCTTGTGATTAATTATTTTATTATTCTTTCACCATCTATATTATGTATATGTGGTAGTTAGAAAATATTATAATTAATCTAAGCTTGGGTTTGTATTTTTTAAAAGTGATAATATTTGATCTTATGTTTCTCATTAAATTGGATTCATAAAATGCTTAGAATTTTACACTAGTGAAGTGAAGGAAAATCTACCTTTTAATATATATTTCATAGTGTTTTATTGTTAAATCTTGGGTAAGCAATAGATTGATTTCTTGATTGCTACTCTAAATTTGAGAATTAATAAATGAATATTCGAACTTTTATAGATTTAATGGTAGTGGGATCCGACACCTTAGTAATTTTCTGTATTTGATTTCAATCATGTTATTTTATTTGCATGTTAGTTTAATTTTTCAAATCAACCAACTTTGTTCAATTAGATTAGTTTTAAATTAATTTGAATGTTTGTTAGTTTTTTCTTCTTAAAGCATTCCCTTGGATTCGACCTCGTTCTTATCGATCTATTCAATAGATTCATACACTTCCGAGTTATACATTTTTACAACAACATCGCACACAACTGTACAATCGTCCATAAATTTTTTATTTTTATTTTTTTAAAATTTTGAAACAAGTGGGGGATTGTTGGAACATGTTTCAAAATTATATATATTAAACTTTCAGTTGTGACTTTTCATCTCCCTTCATCGATTGCAAAATTAAATTGTCATAATTGGTTGATTAATTACATAATTAAATATATCATTTAATCATTCATTAATAAGGAGAATTTTGGGTTGTTTGTTATTCTTGTCTCTTAAGATTCTGTAATTAATCTATGTAAATCTGTCTCTTGGACTTCCATCATTATGTTTATATTTAATCACTCATAAATATTTTGTAACTTCTGACTCTTGTTTGATTAAATACATTATTTAATCACCCATAAATGAAAACCATAAATATATAATCTATATATAAGGGGGGGTTAGGGTGAGCCTATGCAATTCACATTGACAAAATTCAGAAGTTGAGATGCTGTCTTGAGTGAAGTTACTAAGTCTAGAGAAATTCCGGTGACTTTGTTGAAGTTTCTAATGACCAAGTCCAGAATTGATGAGATTCCAATGAAGTTTTTGGTAGTAAAACTCAATATTCCGGAGACATTCCGATGGAGGTTTGACAACGAAATCTTGGAATTCCAATCAGTTTTCTATAATGAAATTATGAGAATTCCAAGAATTAATGTTTCCAACTTCTATACTCAATATATATGTGTGTGTGTGTGTTTAATATAATTTCTTAAATTATATTTATTATAAACATATGATTGGAGGAGATTATTACATGTGTTCATAGAGAATGTCACTATAGAGACATACAGATTGTTGAATCCCGAAAATTATGCTATCATTTGATATTTTGATTACAACTAAGAGAAACTTCAACTATGTTGAAGAAGCAATTACTCGTCTCTAAGTCTTGAATTAAAATTATTTTTAATGTTTTAATTATATTTTTTAAAATATTATTAGTTATCACATATTTATATTTATGTGCTCTTATGATTGAATTTTGATACTTTTAGTTGTGGGGTTCCAACATAAACTACTTCCAACTTGTAGTTAGAAGAGTTTCCCGTTCCAAGAAAAAAAAAACAATATATCGTCAAAAGCTCAATCTTACTGCTAAAACATGAAAAACACCATCTTAGTTGATGACTCAATACAGAATGTATTTATATATATATATATATATAGAGAGAGAGAGAGAGAGAGAGAGAGAGAAAAGATTAAGTATTGACCTAGTACGTAGGGTGACTAATACTATTGTATTACAAACGTGTTATATTAATGATGATCAGACAGATATATTAGCAGCCATTACCTTCATGACTACAGCTCTTATCAAAGATTAATATAATAATGACACAAAAAAACATGGGTTAAGCAGATTAATTAAACATATATAATATTGTAAGTGATTGGTACTCGGTGGTTGGTGCGCACGCAGAGTTTTAAAAATGGAGTCACTGCTTACGTTAATGAAGGAAGACGGTGTACGTTCAAAGCGAAGATATTTGACCCCATCGAAAAACCGGCCTAAAATTAAAATATTAATTTCATAAGAATGCGCACTTACATATATTTTTCAACAAAGGATATATATAAATACATATATTTTTCAACAAAGGTTATATATATATATATATATATATATAGTGCATGCATGATGTAAAGTTTCAATCGATCTGACTAGTTTATCTCAAGCAGCTGCAAGTTGCATGCTGCAAGTTTCTGATTTTGTACGATGTGCCTTTACAAAGGTTAGAAGTACATGTTGATATATATATATATATATATATATATATAGTGAGGGGCTTCACTAAGGCCCATAGGCCGACCCTTAAGGCCGGGTTGCATTTTATGGGCCCAGTTTGTGATAGAATGAAAGGCCCAAGGTTTGTTTTATTGAAGCATGAGTGGTTTCAGTTGCATGTATTCTTATTACATTGTGTTTGGAATGGTATTATATCTGACAATTATTAATTTATTCTCTCTTCTCCTGTCCATTATCTGGTAACCCCTTCCCCTTGTGGACTGAAACACAAAAGAAACAGACTTCGTCTCCTCTTTCTTTCTCTTTGAGGGTCTCTGACACGATTATTAAATAGATCGGGTTAGAGTTGAATTGTTTAGCACGTACACGAATTGCCACCCCTAATGACAGTGCAATTGACTTTCAGTTTTTATTTTAAAAATGCAAAATGGCAACCTTACCAAACAGGGTGTTAGTTATTTCATCCTTCATATCTACTTTCCAAATTCTGGTTTAAAGTTATCATGATCTCATTGTGTTAAAGAAGGTGAACCCTTGCCAAAAGCCTCCTTTATAATTGAACATCCAACATCATGGGAGAGAGGAGCATTTAATTAATCCATAATTGCCCTTCTTAGTAAACTCCTTGTGATATGGTGAAATGAAGTGTCCTTCTTAGTAATAAAGTGTATGAAATTCAGCAAAAATTCAGAAAATATTTAACTCCTGGGGTTTATATTTCTTAACTGCAATTCCTATAATTGAATTTGGAATAGAGTTTAAATACAAATAAATTAAATATATATACATATATATATATATACACAAACACACACAAGCCATGCCATTACAAAAGAAAGTCCATCTTGGAAAGTGGATAGGGAGGGACCTGACCAAGGCCAATTGTGAAAAATGCCAGCCTAAAGACTTTTTGTATTTCATGGGACCAATTATTTTTTTATCCTATTTGAGCAGTGTTAGGCCCTCTAGTCTAACCAGATTCAGAGCTTGATGCAAAATTATGAATTTTATGATGAGACATGTGTTTTGGATCAATTGTGAAAGCCCATTTTAGAGAAAATGCTAATGTTGATTTTGATCACCAGAAGTCCATAAAGTGATTCGCACTTGGGCCTGCCTTGTTAGCCCATTATAGCCCAACTCCATCTTTTGGACATATTTGAGCTACTTCTTTTGTTTCTCAAGTTTGGTTTATTTTGTAAAGTTGCAATCCGAACTTGATTTGGATTATATATGGCTAACCCGACTCCAACCACAACCTAATTTGCATTATTATTATGATTATTATTAACCATCCTAGTTGTTAGAGAGACTTGTCTAGCATCGAATGTGGAGGGAAAGGATAATGGGTATATATGCGCAGGTAGTTAATACTATTCATTAATTTAAGTTTTTTGGTCATTGGTAAGCATCTAACCCGATATACTAGTCCATTTAGCCCGTGTTTATTATGAAGTACACAAATAATTGGAAGGTCTTGTTGCTTAAAGGTTGAGTTTTTTTGTTTTTACAAATAAAGTAGAAACAAACAAAAAAAGGAAAAAAAAGAGTTTCACAGTCAAATAATAAAAGAAGAAAGACTGTCTCCCCTACAACATAAAATGAGCATTGAATTTCAAACATATTATTGTTTTTCACCTTATATTATATTACTATAATTTTTAAGTGATAGAAAATGTGTTATAATAGGAAAGTTGTATTAAATAAGAAGAAGAGTAAAGAGAAACAACTAACGCGACATAATAGGAAACATGAGTATAATATTAATTTAGAATATAATTGAACGAGTTTCTCGTGAAACCAAAATTTTTTGGTGTTTTTTTGTTGAAACTGTTTTGGAAAAAATTGGCCTTACATGGTTTGTCACTCTGAGAACAATTTTCCTTTTTCAGAGTGACAAAAAACTGGAAACTGCTAATTACATATGCTTGAAATTGTTTTTCGAAACCATTTTTAGAAAATTGAGTTTACCACATATGTGGTTTGTTAAGAACTGCTAAATGTTATTCTCAGAATTTTGAACTATGAGAACTCTTTCTTTCAAAAACATAGAGAATAGCCTCACTTAAAAAAATTGATGTTGAGGAGGTGTTGTATAAAGCATCGCTTATCACTTTTATCATCCCTGACCAGTCTTCTTCCTCTTAGCCGTACACTATCTCTCTCTATCTATACTACTGTTAAAAGTATAAATAGATTTTTTAGTTTCAGTACACTATTTTTTTATTTTAAAATTAAAAAATAGAATTATTCAAGCAAAATTCTTTCCTTTTTTATTTTAAAATTAAAAAATAGAATTATCCAAGCAAAATTCTTTCCTTTTTTATTTTGAAATTGAAAAAAAAAACCATTTCCTTTTCTTTTTTAAATTAAAAAAATAGAATTATCCAAGTAAAACCCTTTCCCAAGCAAAACCCTTTCTTTTTATTTCTAAATTTAAAAATAATAATAATAAAATATAATTACCCATGCAAAACCCTTTCTTAAGCAAAATCCTAAACACCTATAAAAGCACCCTTCCTTTCGGCTATGGTTGTCTATTCTTCCTCTCGGCTCTCATCAACACGGCTCTCAGATTCCTCTCACTCTTCCTTTCGGCTACGGTTCTCCATTCTTCCTCTCGGCTCTCATCAACACAGCTCTCAACTTCCTCTCGAATCTCACAACAACCATTCGATTCAATTTCGTCTTGGCTTACATATGAGTTCTTTGCTTTGATTTTTTTTTTTTTACTCATTGTTTACTATTAGCTTTTGAAATCAAAAATTTTTAATAAAAAATTACGTCTGTAATGAGTCATGTTAATAAACAAACACGTTACTATCAATTTTTGAAACAAACACGAAGCTAAAAAAATTTATACTTAATTTCTTTCATGTGAATAATAGTTAACTTATGTAAAATTTTAATTTATTTTTTATCCACGTATTTTAAACTAGTATATATATATGGAGATGAACTTTATCTTTGGATTGGCTTGCACCATATTCTTCTGCAACTCATTACCATTGTTTTATGAAGTTTCCTTTCATCTGTTTAGTTGCTTTGATTAAATGAGATGGGAATCATCTTTTTATATGATTACTTCTAGCCTTCAATGGGGTTATGTTAATTTTCTTCAATGTACGTTTGGAGAATGTTTTGTTCATACTTTTTGTAATGTTGGAACAGTCTAGTACGATAGTTGAATAAAAAGATGTGAAAGAGATCATTAGATGTAACAAAATGTTGTTTAAGTGAATGAATGTGTTGGAATGGACAGATTTTTTTTTCTCAAATATGAAAATCAAATGCCTAAAAGCTGTTTAATGAAATAGTGAAATAGATACTGCCCACCAAATGTTTGATAGAATGCCTAAAACCAATGTTGTTTCTTGAAACTCTTTTAAGTTATGGATATATCCCGGTGGGTCTATATGATAAGGCCATGAACTTAATCCTAGATAAATTCACATTAAGGTGATATGATTCCATGTATTGATAAACCATTATGCTAGTTTTCTATTTTAATAATTTGTGTTACATTTTTATCTCATTCTTGCACTGAAAGGGATTTAGCACTTTGTAAAGTAGAGGTCCGGCCTAGTCTAAACAATTGATATGCATTCCATGTATTGATATATAGAGGTTTAGCCCCTTGTAAAATAGGTCCAATCTAGTCTAAACAACTGAATAGGCATAGCACAAGTTAATAGTAGAAGCTGAAATGCATGCTAATCTCACTGCATATTTAATTAAGTGAGTTCATCC
This sequence comes from Cornus controversa, assembly GCA_026545225.1. Taxonomy (NCBI): domain Eukaryota; kingdom Viridiplantae; phylum Streptophyta; class Magnoliopsida; order Cornales; family Cornaceae; genus Cornus; species Cornus controversa. The sequence goes on along the minus strand of CM048849.1, from coordinate 7,537,884 downwards.
TCAGGCACATCCAACATTTATTAATAAAAATTGCATTAGTTGATTTAAAATTATTTTTAATTTTTTAGTTATGTTTTTTAGAATATTATTAGTTATCACATTTATATTTATGTGATGATCTTTTATAATTAAATTTTGATACTTTTAGTTGTGGGGTCCAACATAAACTACTTCCAACTTGTAGGTTAGAAGAGTTTCCCGTTCCAAGAAAAAAAAAAAAAAAAGACAATATATCGTCAAAAGCTCAATCTTACTGCTAAAACATGAAAAACACTATCTTAGTTGATGACCCAATACAGAATGTGTATATATATATATATATATATATAGAGAGAGAGAGAGAGAGAGAGAGAGAAGATTAAGTATTGACCTAGTACGTAGTAGAACTAGCTAGGGTGACCAATACTACTGTATTACAAACGTGTTATATTAATGATGATCAGACAGATATATTAGCAGCCATTACCTTCATGACTACAGCTCTTATCAAAGATTAATATAATAATGACACAAAAAAAACATGGGTTAAGCAGATTAATTAAACATATATTATATTGTAAGTGGTTTTAAAAATGGAGTCACTGCTTCCGTTAATGAAGGAAGACGGTGTACGTTCAAAACGAAGATATTTGACCCCATCGAGAAACCGGCCCTAAAATTAAAATATTAATTTCATAAGAATGCGCACTTACATATATTTTTCAACAAAGGATATATATATATATATATATATATATATATATTTCAACAAAGGATAAACCGGCCCTAAAATTAAAATATTAATTTCATAAGAATGCGCACTTACATATATTTTTCAACAGAGGATATATATATATATATATATATATATATCCATTTTCCAACATGTAAAGGCACATCGTACAAAATCAGAAACTGCACCATGCAACTTATATATATAGTGAGGGGCTTTCACTAAGGCCCATAAGCCGACCCCTAAGGCCTGGTTGCATTTTATGGGCCCAGTTTGTGATAGAATGAAAGGCCCAAGGTTTGTTTTATTGAAGCATGAGTTGGTTTCACTTGCATGTATTCTTATTACCTTGTGTTTGGACTTTGGAATGGTATTATATCTGACAATTATTAAATTATTCTATCTTCTTCCTGTCCATTATCTGGTAACCCTTTCCCCTTGTGGACTGAAACACAAAAGAAACAGACTTCCTCTCCTCTTTCCTCCTCTTTTATCCTTCTAATCACATCATTAGTTTCTTAAGAATTCTCATGTGCTTACACATCATACATAGTGGGCTGACCTCCATGCAAATAATTAATAAGCTTCAATATATATATATATATATATATATATATATATATATGAGCGTTGTTCAGTTGCTCCCTGGTGTGTAGGGAGCAATATACGCAAATTCAATTTCAGTCATTAGATTTCATTCAATGACTGAAATTGAATATTACCAATTAAAGACAAATTCTAGTTTTTTGACCCTACAAAACCACCTAAAAAGTATTTCAAATAAAAAAAAAATCCAAAACAAATAGTACCAATAATAAAACTCCCTTTTCCATTATTATAATAACAAATATAAGATGGAATTTTATTAATGGTGGTATTCCCCCAATACACGAAATCTCGTGGTATATAATAATTTTTCTTATTTGTTTTAGAGAGTTTTTTTAATTTAAAATACTTTTTTAGGTGGTTTTGTACTCAAAAAATCTAATTTTTTTTTAATATGTAGTATTCAATTTCAGTCATTGGATGAAATCCAACGACTGAAATTGAATTTGCGTATGTTGCTCCCTATACACCAGGGAGCAACTGAACAACGCTGATATATATATATTGTAACCATGTTAAAAAATTGATGGTTATCAAACATATTCTACTTTTAACATAAATGACAGTTAGGAGTGATAGAATTGACACGACACAAGTTAAACGAGTTTGAATTTAAGGTAAACCGACCTATTTAATAAATGGGTAGACACAAACACTCAAAAATTGTGTTAGATTTGGATCTAAACTTTCTAACCCGAGACACGATTAGTTATTCATATATTATGATTTTATTCAAACCTATATATATAGATATATATAAACTTTCTAACCAGAGACATGATTAGTTATTCATATATTATGATTTTATTCAAACCTATATATATATATATATATATATATATATTGCAATTGTTTGTAATATATTTATTTGTTTACAGGACTGATGTAGGGATAAAATGTAAGGATGAGATTACTATAGTGTCTTCTCAGTTGTTGAATCACCTTAGTATGTTTTATATGTTTATTAAATGGGTTACACCGGTTGAGACGTGTAACATATTTAAAAAACTGGTTGGGTTAGTGGTGAGGGTCTTTGACACGATATTAAATAGGCCGCGTTAGAGTTGAATTGTTTAGCACGTACACAAATTGTCATCTTAATGAAAGTGCAATTGATTTTCAGTTTTTATTTTGAAAAAGCAAAATGGCAACCTTACCAAACAGGGTGTTAATTATTTCATCCTTCATATCTACTTTCCAAATTCAGGTTTAAAGTTATCATGATCTCATTGTGGTGATTACGCCCATAAATGTCAGCCTTGTTAAAGAAGGTGATACCCTTGCCAAAAGCCTCCTTTATAATTGAACAGCCAACATCATGGGAGAGAGGAGCATTTAATAAATCTATAATTGCCCTTCTTAGTAAACTCCTTGTGATATGGTGAAATGAAGTGTCCTTCTTAGTAATAAAGTGTATGAAATTCAACCAAAATTCAGAAAATATTTAACTCCTAGGGTTTATATTTCTTAACTGCAATTCCTATAATTGAATTTGGAATAGAGTTTAAATACAAATAAATTAAATATATATACATATATATATATATACACAAACACACACAAGCCATGCCATTACAAAAGAAAGTCCATCTTGGAAAGTGGATAGTGAGGGACCTGACCAAGGCCAATTGTGAAAAATGCCAGCCTAAAGACTTTTTGTATTTCATGGGACCAATTATTTTTTGATCCTATTTGAGCAGTGTTAGGCCTTCTAGTCTAACCAGATTCAGAGCTTGATGCAAAATTATGAATTGTTTGATGAGACATGTGTTTTGGATCAATTGTGAAAAAAGCCCATTTTAGAGAAAATGCTAATGTTGATTTTTATCACCAAAAGTCCAGAAAGTCATTCGCACTTGGGCCTGCCTTGTTAGCCCATTATAGCCCAACTCCATCTTTTGGACATATTTGAGCAGCTACTTTTGTTTCTCAAGTTTGGTTTATTTTGTAAAGTTGCAATCCGAACTTGATTTGGATTATATATGGGTAAACCCAATTGCAATAACCTGACTCCAACCACAACCTAATTTGCATTATTATTATTATTAACCATCCGAGTTGTTAGAGAGACCTGTCTAGCATCTGGATGGAAAGAATAATGGGTATATATATGGGCGGGTAGTTAATACTATTCATTAATTTAAGTTTTGGGTCATTAGTAAACGTCTAACCCATTACACTAGTCCATTTAACCCGAGTTTATTATGAAGTACACAAATAATTGGAATGTCTTGTTACTTAAAGGTTGAGTTTTTTTGTTTTTACAAATAAAAAAAAAGAGAGTTCCACAGTCAAATAATAAAAGAAGATTTATAGCCTCCCCTACAACATAAAATGAGCATTGAATTTCAAAACATATTATTGTTTTTTACGTTATATTATATTACTATAATTTTTAAGTGATAGAGAATATGTTATAATAGGAAAGTTGAACTAAAGAAGAAGAAAAGGGAAGACAAACAATTAAACGTGACATAATACGAAACATGAGTATAATAGTAATTTAGAATATAATTGCACCAGTTTCTCGTGAAACCAAAATTTTTTGATTTTTTTGCTGAAATTGTTTTCGAAAAAATTGACTACATGCGAAAAATTTAGGTCTTGGTTTGTCACTTTGAGAACAATTTTCTTTTTTCAAAGTGACAAAAAACTGTAAACTGCTAATTATATCTGCTTGAAACTGTTTTTCAAAACAATTTTTAGAAAATTGAGTTTACCACATTTGTGGTTTTTCAAGAACCGCTAAATGTTGTTCTCAGAATTTAGAACTACAAGAACTCTTTCTTTCAAAAACAAAGAGAATAGCCTCACTTAAAAAATTGACGTGAGTAGGTTATCTTTAAAACATCGCTTATCACTTTTATCATCCCTGACCACTCTTCTTCCTCTTAGCCATACACTACCCCCTCTCTTTCTCTCTCTCTCTCTCTCTCTCTCTCTCTATATATATATATATATATATATATGGAGATGAGCTTTATCTTTGGGTTGTGTTAATTTTCTTTAATATGTGTTTGGAGAATATTTTTGTTGATACCTTTTGTAATGTTGGAACAGTCTAGTACAATAGTTGAATAGAAAGATGTGAAAGATATTGTTAGATGCAACAAAATTTTGTTTAAGTGAATGAATGTGTGATTTTTCTCACATATAAAAATCAAATGCCTAACCCATGTTTAATGAAGTAGTGAAATAGATGTTGCCCGCCAAATGTTTGATAGAATGCCTAAAACCAATGTTGTTTCTTGAAACTCTTAAGTTATGGATATATCCGGACCACATTATGATGATATGTTATGCTAGTTTTCTATTTTAATAATTTGTGTTACATTTTTATCTCATTCTTGCACTGAAAGTGATTTAGCACTTTGTCAAGTAGAGGTCCAGCCTAGTCTAAACAATTGATATGTATTCCATCTATTGATATATAGAGGTTTAGCCCCTTGTAAAATAGGTCCAATCTAGTCTAAACAACTGGATAGGCATAACACAAATTAATAGTAGAAGCCGAAATGCATGCTAATGTCACTGCATATTTAAGTGAGTTCATCCTCGGACACATCCAGCACTTACTAATAAAATTTGCATTAGTAGATTTAGGAAAACAATAGTAAAAAGTGTTATCTAAAAGCTGTTCAGTAGCAGATTTATGAGTTTTTGTTCTTTGAAAACTGTTTTGTAGTTTTTCAATTAAACGGATTTTCAAACTGAAAAAAATGAAAACTGTTTTCTGTTCTGATTCTCTGAAAACTGTTCTTGGAAACTATTTTAAAAGTTGCAAATCAAACAAGCTCTTAGTTTCCTAAATTTTTCTCTTTCCTATTGTTTCTTGCTAAACAAACTTGCAAAAATTTTACTCCCTCCGTCCCATAATTTTAGTCCACTATTCCTTTTTGGGATGTCCCAAAATACATATCCATTTCCTAAAATGGATTATATGATTTCTAAACTACCATTTCCAAACTCTACTATACTAAAAGTTGGGCCCACCATATAATAATAATACTAACTTTTAAACAAGGACTAATATGTAAATTCATGTATTATTACACTAAAAAGTAAGTCCCACCATAAAATGTTGGAATTTGGAATTCCGAAACATCCCAAGTATTATGGGACGGAGTAATTATTTTTCTTTCTTGCTAGTTCCACTAACCAAACATAGCTTAAAGGTTAAGTTTTTTTTTTTTTTCTTCACGCAAAAAATTGACACATGAGACCAGGCAAAGCGCACGAGTTTGTTAGATAACTATGGCCCACACGCAAAAATAGAATTTTTTGTTTCCGGACAATAAGAAATGTATTGATAAGCTTTAAAAAGTACACGCAAAAATAGAATTGACCGTAAGGTAATCCAAACCACACCACACGTTTCTTATATTTCAATTAAAATGTCAATTTATACAGAGATATGGACCGCTATATTGGCGCGCTCTCTCTTTCGATGATGCACTCCATTGTTCGAGTGCAATGACTTTACAATCCTTCAATGGATCCATGTATTAGGGATATACTTGTCATTTACATTAAAGAGACAGACAAAATAAGAAGTGTAATTATAAAAAGTAGAGAGTGTAAATATCACATCTTTGGTAAGATATCGTGATGTTTCAGATATAAATATCTCTTTCGCTTTTATTAAGATATCTGACGGTTCAACAAACCACTCCTTTCACCTATCAAAGAATCTAACGGTCGCCCTTCTCTCTCACTCATGAATATATATATATATATATCGAAGATTTTTTTAACAATTAATAAAAGCCAAAAAGTATGCGCTTTCTGAATTTTATATATATATATATATATATATATATATATGTATGTATGTATTCGAAGTTTTTTTTAACAATTAATAAAAGTCAAAAAGTATGCGCTTTCTGAATTTCGCACATTTTTTATACGACGTCAGAACCGACTTATCTGATCCTTCTAAAAGACAAAACCCGAAATGACGATTGTACCCTCCAATGTATGTATCCCTTTCTATTTTCCACAAACTGCCTTAATTAAACAACGTTTACTCCATGCCCCCCATAAAACGGTGCATCTAACCAATCAAAGTCATTGTGAAGCCTCACAGAGAATTTAGCAAACATTGAATCCCTTATAATTGTTGATCATTTCTTTTATTTATTTATTTTTCTTTTTTAAGTTTTAAATGCAAGCAATTTCTGCAAATCGCGTTCATCATTTAAATTCATATCTCACTTTATATTAAATCAAAATTTTAAAAGCAACACCTTCAAAACAATTGAATGTTAACAAGATTTTTTTCCAATTTCAAAGTACTAACTCCGTGCTCCTAGTGAATTGTTTAAGTTGTATATATATATAATCTTTGCTATTAACATATTATTTTGCATAAGTGGGTTATTTTCAAATTCAAATTCAGATTTCATTATCAAGTAAATATTTTGCCTATGCAAGACATTTCAGAGACAAAAATCGAAATCAAACTTAACCTTTTATGCTGCGTTTGGTATGAAATAATAAAATGAAATGAGCATTCCATTAAAGTGATAATATAATGGAATGATCATTCCTATTTTATTGTTTGGTTTTAAACATGAAATGATGCAGGAATTGAATGATTATTACATTATTTTTGGTAACTAGATTTTATTTTTTAATATTTATTGGGAATAGAATAATCATTCCATAGGTTAAGTAATGAAATGAATTTTCATTATTTTTCATTCCAAAAGAATGATACGGAATGGTCATTCCCACTTTAATTTTTTTTACCAAACAAAAAAATGAATCTAAAAAGGTAATATTAATATTTCATCTCATTCTATTGTTGCGTATCAAACGCAATATTACATTATTTGTATACAAAATTTTTATATAATATGATGATTAATAGCTTTTGTAAATCCAACAATCTCCTTTCACTTTCAAATCAAGGGGAGGGAGTTCAAGTCCCCCCTCAAGGACTTGTTAAAAAGAAAAAAAGTCTCCTTGAGTGTGCAAGGGCACTACTGTAAATTGACACTTCAAAACTCGCGTTTCCACGTCTACCCTTCCCACCTTGATTCAGCGAAATTTCAACTTTCGTCGCCTATATAAACCAACCCCCAACTTGGAGCTTCAACCTCGCAAATCTATGTTCTTCAGACATTTTCTCTCTCATGCAAACCAATTAACGTCTCTAAAACTGTAAGTAAAGTTGTTCACTTCATTTTCATTTTCTTTCATTTTCTCTCAACTTATATTTGCTTTGCTTTATCTATATCTATAACCTCTGTTAATTCTATTTTTCAAGATTAACAGATCTCTGTGTGTGTATATATATACATATAATATATAAATACATTCTTCTCATCTAATAGGTGATATATACATATATTATAAATAATTTGATTTTCATCAAAGAATGAATACCAGCAGTTGTATTGCTATCTCAACAATGAAGCCTTGTTGTAGAATCTTAATTAGTTGTAGGAATTCATCCATGTTCGGGTTTCCATTTCCGAAATGTAATCATTCAATTGTTGATAATTTGTCGAAATCTCACTCTAAATTGAAAAAAATTCGTGGAATTCACTGTTGTAACAATAAAATTTTAGGGTTTAGATGTGTGATTTGTCGGGATCGGACAGCTTTTTGTGGTTCCGATTCGAATTGGGGTCAGTCTAGGGTTTTTACAAGTTCTAGTACCGATAAAGCTAGGTCTGTTTTAGTTAGTGTGGCGTCGGATTTTAGGAACCATTCGACATCCGTTGAAGCTCATATTAATGAGAAGGGCTTCGAGAGGATTTACGTGCAGGGTGGCTTGAACGTGAAGCCTCTGGTGATTGAGAGGATAGAGAGAGGTCCTGATGTAGGGAAAGAGGAAGAAGAAGAAGAAGAAAAGTCTAGGTTAGAAAATAATGGTTCAAATGTTAATGTAGATAATTTAAATGGTTTGAATGGGGTGAAGGTCTTGACCCCTGAGAGAGAGGTGTCTGAAATTGAAAAAGAGGCGTGGAAGTTGCTTCGAGATTCAGTTGTGAATTATTGTGGAAATCCAGTGGGCACCGTTGCAGCTAATGATCCTGCTGATAAGCAACCATTAAACTATGATCAGGTTTTCATTCGTGACTTTGTCCCGTCAGCACTCGCATTCTTGCTCAATGGAGAAGGGGAGATTGTCAAGAATTTTCTGCTTCACACATTGCAGTTACAGGTAGTTTATGATTTTCTTAGTCTCCTCTCCCTTTTACTTTTCATCTTTGATTTTTTCCTGTAATGAATGTGCATGTTTGGAACTCTCGTATATAGTTAGAATGTGTTTTACATGGCATGTAAATGATCACCACATTTTTTTGTATACCAGCTTCCATTTTGTACAATAGCCTCCTTCAATCAAATTATTTGTGCATAGAATAATATATGAAACACGATGAAATGATTCGACATTTGTTTTATTTTTTAATAATTAAAAGACGTCCAATAGAAAACACCAAACAGATGGTGCATCTCATATATACAGAAGGTATCAAATAGCATTGTCAAGGAATAGAACTCTTATCTGCCAAATTCTGCAAAAAAAATCTATTGACATGGGATACGCTCAAGAATCAAAAAGAAGAAAATAATGAATCAAAAGAAGAATTTTCAACCTATGCACTAGAAGTTCCACCCTGCAAACGTTCACCGATTCCTTTTGTCTCAGATGCATTATTAATTAGATGTCCAAGTATTCGGTATTCATGGGACATCCAAATGCATCCTAAGTGATTTTTCTGGAATACTTGTATGTTGATTGCTTACTTTGGCCATACACAAGGTGTTGCAGAAATATTTCACTCCCCTATTGCAGTAAAAGAGATCATTGCTCTTACCACATACTGTGATGATGTATCATAGCATAGTAATGAAGCTCTTTTCATGGGATATGTGGTAAAAATAGCTTGCACATTGTAGTTTTTGTGTGGGCTTCTGCATTTCTATAACTTGTAGTTTAAACTAAAAATGTTTACCTATACATTTTCTAGAGTTGGGAGAAGACTGTGGACTGCTACAGCCCTGGGCAAGGGTTGATGCCGGCAAGTTTTAAAGTTAGAACTGTGCCTCTTGATGGAAGTGATGGAGCGTTCGAGGAAGTTTTGGACCCAGATTTTGGTGAATCAGCCATTGGGCGTGTTGCACCCGTTGATTCTGGTTAGATATAGCTTTCTGAACCATTAACTCTTTCCGATTAACAGATTTTTGCACATAAATTTACTTGACATTTTATTCATGTTGTTGCACAAGCGCTGCATACCTAGACATTCACTATGTGCTTCTTATCAATTGAGAACTGACATTATTTTGATCTGTAACAAGATAATTGGATAGTGACACAGCAACTGACATCTGAAGCACTATTTCTGGTGTTATTTCTTGCCAGGGTTGTGGTGGATCATTTTGTTGAGAGCTTATGGAAAAATCACGGGTGACTATGGACTGCAAGAGAGGGTGGATGTGCAGACAGGCATAAGTCTGATCCTCAAGTTGTGTTTAACTGATGGGTTTGACATGTTTCCTTCTCTGTTAGTGACTGATGGCTCCTGTATGATTGATAGACGGATGGGTATCCATGGCCACCCTCTTGAAATCCAAGTAAGTTTCAATATACTAATTGGAGCTCTAGGTTTTTCTTTTGTATGAGATTTCTGTTGGAATTTTGTTTTTAATATGTCCCAGTGATTGCAAGTTTAAGTACATTATATTCAAAGGTTTCCTCTGTTACATGGCATCTCGGGTCACTAATAACTTGGCAATACAGCTGTGCCTTATTATTTTTTATTGACCTACACAACTGTCTTCATTCTTAGGCCGGCCACCTCGAGAGAATAACTAGGAAGCTTATATATTTATGTTTTAATACTCATATATACTTCGTAGTGAATCCATACCCGACATAAAAAGAGGATCATATGGTTAGTTGGAGTGACAACCACTTCGTAATTATGGCCCTTAGTTCCTCTATTATTTGCCATTACTGAATTAATCAAACACCTGCTAACAGCCAGGTTTGCCTCTTCTTATACTTGTAAAAAAAGGGGGTTTGCCTCTGCTTATACTTGTAAAAAAAAAAGGGGGTTTGCCTCTTCTTGCTACTATTGCTGCCACTGCTCGTTAGCTATTTTGTGCATCTACTACTTCAGAGGGGTGGACCCAGAAACTTCATTGGAGGGACCGAACTGTTCATATAAAAAAATATATAAAAAGTAAATATTTCTTGTTTTTAGTATATGTTCTATAATATAAAAGATTAATTATTTATGAACATAAGAAGTTAGCAAATTGTAAAAAGTAATATTTTTTTTTCATTAAATGCATAAAATGAGAAGAAAGAGGGGTTGGACTTATTAAAAAAAAAAAAATCAAGGAAAAAGAAGAGGAAAAGAGAAAGGGGTTGGGGTTATATTTTCGTTTTCTAACATTTCCTCCAAATGTGGGCTTCCAAGAGTAAAGCTTGTTTAAGGTTCTCTATAAACATTGAGGAGAAATGTTAATTCATTTTAATGTTCTCAAGCTCGCTATTTATAGAAAGGCAATATTATTAGAGCATTACAAATTTTTGGTGATGTTCGTTATTATGGTGATGGCATTAATTTTATGATTTTACATTCTCTTTCTCTCCCCGGGGGTTGCCAAATCTCCTAAATAGGTCTGCCCTTGCCTGCAAGTTCATCATCATTATCCTTGCCTTAATCCCATATGAATGGGGTCGGCCACATGAATAGACCCCAATTGAGTGTGAATTCATCAAGAAGATTTGACATAAGTTTTACAGTCAGTTGTCTACCTGACACTAACCCACCTCCTTTTCACATCCGGTCCTGGGTGAGTTCACATTGCACGTACAACATACATGAGTGCAAGAAGAAGAAAATTTTTAAGAAGAAAAAAGAAAAACAAATAAAAAAAGGAGACCAAATACTGAAAGCAAAAAAAGTGTAGCCTCCAATTATGTGCAACAACATTCTACACACCATGAGAAGATTTTTGATGGGATTGGAACTTGCAGATGAGTTGTTTTCTTTTGTGGTTCTTGAGTTCTGATTTTTCCCGATTAAGGGGAATCCTAGGAATATAATTGGAATTCATGTCATATGTTAAAAGCAACAAGGCCCAATTAACCATATGTGAGGCTCAATGTTTTGGTAACTTATCTTATAAAAAAACTTGTTTTAGTAACATATCTTGATGGCTGTAACCCTAGTTGCCTCTCAAGGGAGGTGACAACAAAGCCTTGGCTATCGTTTCTTATGCAATCAAAATTTGGCATTAACTATATGAGGGTGGGCCTTGGTGCAATGTTAAGGTGGTTCCATTGTGACCTGGAGGTCATGGGTTCGAAACTGAAACAGTCTCTCCATGCGGAGGTAAGGCTGCGTACATGTGACCCTCCTAGATCCCCACAATGGCAGGAGCCTTGTGCACTTAGCCCTTATATGTTGTTGGTAATGTCAATGGCATTTCAGGCTGCTATTGCCAAGACTCACTCATAGTAGGGGATGCTATTTAGTCTGGTAATGAAAAATCGCTCAGTTAATTGAAGGGGGTAAAGCATTGTCAGAAACATCCATTGCTTCAATTATAGTAAAGGTGTGAATTTGGTGAAACTGAATGATTTTCTCCTTCAACTCGCACTTCTATTCTCTTTGGCACTCTCCTCATTCCTTGGTACCTATCTCTAACTTTAAACTTCTAATGTATATTGCAAACTGTTTGTGAAAATGCTACTGAGAATATACTTATTATTATGATGTGCTGTTAAAAGGTTGAACTGACCATTTACTTTCTGTGATGACATTCACCTTAATGACTTAATTGAGTTCTCTTCACCCTTTTCCTCATGTTAAAGACAGACTTTCTCATCTATACCCCTTAACCACTTCATCATCCATTTTCTCTTTTTCTCATATCACGAGCCTGGGTTTTGTGACATTTTTAATCATTACAAGAACGAATATCGCTAATGTTACTAAAGGTTATTGCATTATTGTGTTGTTTGAGATACCAGTGCAGTCACTGTAATACTTTCTTTAATGGAAACTCTCAGTTATCTGCCAGTATATTTGGATGTTTTTAGTATGATGGAACCTAAATTTCTCCTGTTGTCATTTTGTTGGTTTGGGGTGTTGGCCTGATATTTATCAGTTGAAATATTAATAGATTGGATAATGTTATAATCATCCAATAAAGTAATATAAAAGCACTATTATGAAATAGTAATAGATTGGATGATGTTATAATCAGCCAATAAAGTAATATAAAAGCACTATTAGCACTGCTTTTTAACTTCTTCAAATAACTTAAGTAACAGATCTCAGTGAAGTTTGCATTTCCAACTTTGCAATAGTGTTAGTTATATCACCATTCAAAACCCTTTCTTCTATCCGAGAAATAGAATTAACTGGTGCCAGGAGTTAAAATGCAGAGAGTTTTAGGAGAACATTTTGCTTCATCTCTGTTAAGAACATTCAAGGGAAGTGCCTAGATTTGGAAACAAGTAGACTTTCTTTGTAAATTTGACTGCCATTATTTTTTTGGAAGCGTATTGAGGAATTTAGTGCAAGTCTTTCCTCAAGACCCATCCTGCCAAAAAATAGAAGTAAAAATAAAAATGAATAAATAAATAGAACACAGTTATTTATTCTGTTTTCAGAATTTGGCAGGCTTCTGTATTCAATGTTTAACAAATATGCTACTGCTTCCCCTCATACCTGGTCTATCTTTTGCTCTTACTATTTGATGTACAGGCTTTGTTCTACTCGGCTCTACGTTGCTCCCGTGAGATGCTCATTGTCAATGATGGAACCAAGACTTTGGTGGCAGCCATCAATAACCGACTTAGTGCACTCTCATTTCATATCAGGGAGTACTATTGGGTAGACATGAAGAAAATTAATGAGATATATCGTTACAAGACAGAGGAATACTCTACAGATGCAATCAACAAGTTCAACATCTACCCAGATCAAATTCCTTCTTGGCTAGTGGACTGGATTCCTGAGGAAGGTGGTTATCTCATAGGAAATCTACAACCTGCACACATGGACTTTAGGTTTTTCACTTTAGGAAATCTTTGGGCCATTGTTTCTTCTTTGGGTACCCCCAAACAGAATGAGGGAATTTTAAATTTGATTGAAGCAAAATGGGATGATTTTGTTGCTCAGATGCCTCTTAAGATATGTTACCCTGCATTGGAGTATGAAGAATGGCGTATAATCACCGGCAGTGACCCAAAGAATACGTATGCTCTTTTATATTTTTTGTGGTTTTCTTGCATTTCAATAATTTCTGGAGAGCTGTTAGCTACTGCATAGTAGATGTACTATGCTTATCACTGAATTTGTCTGCTTACTCGCAGCCCATGGTCGTATCATAATGGAGGATCCTGGCCGACTCTGCTGTGGCAGGTATGCTCAATAGTGTTCTAATTTTTTGTATCTTATAAATCTTTGTTACAGCTTGTGGGATTACTAGTTGAGCAACTAAAATAGGGTCAACAGTTTTGAATCTCTCACCTTTGTCTTCATCGGCATCTTATAATTTTTTTTCTTTGGGTAAATTCCCAGACTTTCCTTGAGATTTTTTCTTATTACCCGCGGCTGAAACTATTTGAAAAAGTGTGGTCAACCTCCCTTGAGGGTTGACATAATCACTTTGACCACACGTGACGTTAGTTGGCTGTTATGTCCATCAATAGAATATTCTAGAAATGCCAAAACTACCCTTAACTGAAGTAAAAAGACCTAAATGACCCTATTAGTATACTAAATGACTGTTTCAACCAATTTTAATTAGACAAAAATACCCTTATAAATTAGCGGGGACAGGATTCGAACCTGCAGTCTTCAGGTCATGGGCCTGATGAGTAGTATCCGATGAATGAATGATTCAATGCCTTCCCACTCACACCAGTTCTTCTATTGAGTTAATTGACTTCCTGCGGTGCCGCAATAGCCGACTCCCTGCGAATATTTTTATTTGTAACATTAATATAATCTAATTAATCTAGTAATATTTTTGAATTATATTACATATATACACGTATGTGATATCAATGTTTGCAAAATTAGATCATGTTAAATCCATTGTCCAACTAATAATCAGATCTACACACAGCACATTATATCCATTATCCAACTAATAATCAGATCTACACAGGTTTTTTTTTTTTTCCCGTTAAACAGATCTACAGACAGTTGACAGTTCCTTTCTAATTCATTTGAGCACCTCATATATATACATATATTACACAGTTGATACTCCATCGAAAAGTATTTCTCGGCCGTGAAATTCGGGGCTGCAAAAGACCTCCTCACTGCTGCAAGGAGAACAAATTAAATCACCAGCAATGGTGATGAGAAAAACAGTGTGTTTCGCATTTTTTACATAACATTGTAACGCAACCAATAAATCCAACAACATATGTTCGATAAATCTACAACCAAATTCTTTCAAATCTAACCTACTAAATAATAGTCATTACATTACAATTTCCATTTCCTCGAAATGCCCAATTGTGAAAATATTTTCTGAAGCCTAAAAGACAATAAATTTGATCCTGCCTTCAATTATATTTCACATATAAAATCACATATCAAAAGATGGTATTAGAACTAACCTGTACATTTAAATGTCTTTGCCCTGCTCAAGATTCTTCTTGCAAGTGTGACAGAAGATAAGAAATTCTCAAATGGAGATTTCAACTTATCAGATAAAGAAGTGCCAAGGCCATATATATACATATATGTATATATAAATTACAGACACATTCTCATCTACCTGCAGCGACACCATCCGCTTCTCCACAATTGCGTCTCTCTCTCTCTTCAACCACCAACCCGCCACCATCCCCTCTCTCCTCCATCAGTTCTCTCTCTCTCTCTCCTTGTCAGTGTAATCATCATCCCATTGCAAACACTCTCGGTGTAAACCCCAAATTGCTTCCTCTCTCTACAACACATTCAACTCCTATTGACAGAAATTGAACCTGCCACTCTCCACCAATCTCTTCAATTTTGTGTTGGAAACTCCCATCATTGTTGTCGTAGTTGCCATTATGCCGCCACACCATCACTCGACGCTGCAGCATTCTTCCTCGTTGGAATTGCCTCACCCTCAGTCTCTCGCCGTCATTCAACCATGGCATCTCGTCTTCTTGGTCTCCACTCTCAGTTCCCCCCTACTAACTTTC
Organism: Cornus controversa; assembly: GCA_026545225.1. Lineage (NCBI taxonomy): Eukaryota > Viridiplantae > Streptophyta > Magnoliopsida > Cornales > Cornaceae > Cornus > Cornus controversa. The sequence continues at coordinate 7,522,378 of CM048849.1, read as the reverse complement.
TAATCTGCTAAATCCAATGTATTTTAGCATTATGGTAGGGCTTCCAGTGAGTGAGAGATTTGGAGCAGTGACAGAGGGAGAAAGAGAGAGAGAACTGATCCTTTGATTCTAGGGCTACAAGGGTGAAACAATAGTTTTGTATATTTTTACATCAGCATTGGCATTAGCAAAATGTTTATTAAAACAGAGGGCAATACTGTACTTTTTACAGAAAATATTAATTAGGCCAATGGTGCTAACTCTCTGACGGGGGATGTCAGAGTGATTTTTTAAAAACTTTTTGCTGCGGGTAACAAGGCAAATCCTCAGGGGAGGTCGGGGTAATTTACTCTTTTTATTTTTGAGAATTGCAATGGTATCATACTATAGGTCTGTCATGAAGCAATTAGTGGTTATGGTTTAGTCATGTTATGATGATGGATCTTGATCAAATCATAATGATATGTGTTTTTCAACACTAACATTGCAGCTGCTTGATATTTCAGTTCACATTAGCCTGCATTAAGTTGAAGAGGCCAGAACTAGCAAGAAAGGCCATTGCATTGGCCGAGAAGAGGCTTTCGGTGGACCAGTGGCCTGAATATTATGACACACGAAACGGGAGATTTATAGGGAAGCAATCTCGACTTTTTCAGACATGGACAATTGCAGGGTTCCTGACCTCAAAGATGCTGCTGGAAAAACCGGAGATGGCATCCTTGTTGTTTTGGGAAGAGGATTACGAGCTCCTTGAAATTTGTGTTTGTGCGCTTAGCAAAACCGGTCGGAAGAAATGCTCACGCGGTTCTGCCAAGTCGCGTATTCACACCTAGGGTGGAATTAATTTTTCTTCTGCAGCAAGAAGCAGGAGGTAAAAACATTAGAAAGAAAGAAAAACATTTTCAGGCTGACATGAGCTGACTTTATTTTATTCAAATAACGGACATGGTATTTTCCAAATTCTACATTGATGGCCTAAAGTCTCACCCCGACTAAGTGCTGTGTATTTTCTAACAGCCTACATCAGTGTAGTGTAAATTACTTGATATGTGTTACAGTAGTCACTGATTTGTATTCATTCATAGGGCATATGTTTAGAAGAAAATCTAATCTATGTTATGATTTATTTTCTGACTGAGCAGTTGCATATATGTTATTAGAATCATTACAAATTTGTACTTATTCAGACATTTACAACAATTATTGTAATGCGTTGAAATTTTTAAAATTTTATGTTGCTTTTTTGATTTCTTTACAGGTGCCATTGTCCATTGTCCGTTGTCCGTTGTTGGGTTATAGTTTTGAAGAAACTATTGTGTAAAATAAATAATACATAGCAATTAGATTTGTCTTCATTAGTCTTTCTTTCCCTTACAGTTCTAGCACTCTGCTTTGGGGAAACAGCACTGGGTGATAGCATGCCTTGTGCTGATGTTTTTGTTTATTAATTATGTTTCTTGATCATTTCTAGGCTGGTTGGTTAATGGAGAAAATATAGTATGCATGGATAAATTTGATGCTAATTATCATTGATAAGATTAAATTGGTATTTTGAGAAATGTAATTATAGGACAAGGTATTTCAGAAAGGAAGGGCGTACAAGATTTTCAGTTGAAATGAAATCCTTCCAGTTATATGTCATGGGGGGGTTTGGATCGGGGGAATGAAAGGGAAAGGGACAGGAATGGATGAGGCATTCCTAAGGAAGGGATTGTGTTTTTTTACTTTTTGTTTGGTTGGATGAAAGTGATAGTAAAAATGATTGATGGGGTGACAACTTTTTGTTGTTGTTTTTATATGTTTTTTTTAATCGTTTCTCATATCGTACTTGTATTTTTTGAGATAGTCATTCATAAAGATGCAGATTAATGAAAAATTTAACTGTGTTTTTAAAAAACTGTAACGAAACATTATTTTTGAAATTTGGTAATCAATTAGTGTTAATTTATGTATTGAAATTTTGTAATCAATTTTGGGTTAAAATAAGTATTTCATAATTTTATGTCAGCTTCTCATTCTTTCCTTCCTCTCTTTCGCCCGATTTTGTACGGATACAAAATTGTCAGTTAGGAAACATGCGCCATCCCTCTTTGCTTCCACCTTATCTTTCCTTCCTTCCAACCAAACATGACAAACTTCTTCCACTCCTCCTCTCTTCCATCCATCCCTCCAACCAAACATAGCATAAGAGAAAAGGGCGGCCCTAATAGAGCAGACGAATTGGGTAGTTTCTGAATGGGCTAATGTGAGATGGGTGATGATGTATTCGGGTTGACGTGACTTTTTGAATGGGTTAACATGAGAGTGATTATGATGTATTCGGGTTGACGTGAGTGGCTGTCCAATTCGACTGCTCTATTAGAGTCTTTTTTCTCGCATTAATGAATTCCTAGCATTCAAATATATCATCACCCTTTTCACACCAACCTATTCAGAAATTGCTAAACGTTGGCATATTTATAATTTTCTAAAGAAATATATATATATAGTTAAGAGTAGCTGATATATTTGCTAACCAAACACACCCTTAGGACATATAACTCTTTTAACTCCTTAGAATTCCATCCTAGTCTACTAGGCATTGTAAAAAAAAATTTTACCAAGGCATTATTGAGAGGACATTGACAAGAGGCAGATGCCCAACTTTTGTAGAGGTCTTGAAAGCAATGATTTTGAGTAAAAGCAAAAGAGGCTAATGAAATGGCCATGTTTGCATGTTACCCAAAGATGGACTAATTCTGAAAAGATGGACCCATTGTTGGAGGGGAGGTCCCTAGCTAACACAAAATACATCAAATAGGGTATTAGGAGGTACAACATGTGAATATATGCTTCACTTCAAACTTCAAATTTGTGTTGTATTGTGTTGTGTTGTTCCTTCCTTCTAACAGCCATAAGTAGAGAGAGAAATATATATATATATATATATACACACACACACACATAGAGAGAGAGGGGTAAATAACTAATTAGTCAAACAAATGTTAAAGTCATTTAGCTTTCCAATGCAAACTTGTGGATATCATCATTTTGCGCTAGAAGTCATGTCTCTCTCTCTCTATAATCTCTTTGATACTCAATGAGTCAATGCCATAACTAACAGCAGCATTAGTCTAAGCAAATAATTAGCTTTGATAATAGAATCATTAAAGATGCCCATATATAATATACCATGGGTTAGTCAAATAAGGTGGTGATTAATTGCAGGCCCTACTTGTAGAAATTGGATTATTAATTAGTTTTTAAGAATATATTTTATAAGAAAGTGAATTCAATAATTAGGAAAATATAATATTGATGATATATATATCATTTAACTTTTGGGAATTCTAAAAGCAGACCTACATACATATGGGAAAAAAATTATCCCCATGCCTCGGAGTTTTATATATATATGTATGTATTTGCTTATATGTTCCCAATGCAGTGTGAGCATCTTTGAACAATTGTTGTGCAAATTTTAATCAAAAGGACATAAAAATTCATAATCTGAATGATGATTCATCATTTTCGCTTGTAAGTTAGGCACCAAGTTCCAATCCCATTCAAAGCTTGAGTGTGTGTATATATATATATATATATATATATAATATTTTCCACAAGCACATGCTTGCTTGGTGCACCACAACTGCTCATCAATTTTTATATTGGTCCTATGGAAAAGCGAGGATGTGCCATCCATTTCGTGCACTTGACACGTGTCAGCATCAGGTGTTGCCATGTCATTTAGCATAAGAAGAATTCATCTGATCAAATATTTTTGTGTGGGAAGTTAACAAGAAGGTAAAATTAGTGACAATAAATTTCCATATTAGCAGTCAGTATTGCCATGAAGTTTGATGGACACAAACAATTAAATCTAGAAAAAATTTCTTAGTAGTCCTACTTTTCAATTATAAGGACTAATGAGTCTTAAAAAAATTTATTAGGACAATTAAGTCTTACTTTTTATAAATATTTTTAACTAAGTTAATAATAATATTTTTCAACATTGCCCTTTCTCATAAATGTCTTTAATATTTTTTTAATTAACATACTAAATATAACATATCCCTCTGATTTTTATAATTAGTATCAATTTACAATAATAAAAAAAATCAAACAGTTTTAATTGCCACCAAAATTAGCAATTTTTTAAAAATATTTAACAAGTTATTAAAATTCAATCAACTGTAATAAAAATAAATATTAAAACAAGCCAAAAAATTTCAAATTTTTTTTCTTCAATGAGGTGTATTCATGTACAATTAATGAATTATTTAAAAATTTTCACTTTTTTCTATTTATATTGTTTTACAAATATGCAATTTCAAGAATTAAATGTAATTTTTTGTAAATTTAAGACAATGTTACACATATATATATTTAAAATTTATCAAAATGGTATAAATATTTTTTTGAATAATTTTATATAAGAGTGGCATTAATGATATTTCTATGTATTAAAAAAAAAAAAGCGCGCTATTGGAAGAAAATTAATGTAAGTGAAATTATGAACTTAATTGGAAATATTAGTTAAAAGTAGGACTTAATTGTCTTAACAATTTTTTTAAAAAACTTATTGGTCTTTACAACTGAAAATAGGACTTATAAGGAATTTTTCTTTAAACTTTCTTTTTTTTACTTTTCAAAAAAAAAATTAATTAATTACTTTTTTCTATATATATCTTAATTAACATTAGTGTTTTATAAATGTAGCCTAAAATGAAAAGATGACAATATCATTAGGTGTCTATATAATAATCCATTAAATCCATCTATGAATAACGTATTAACAACTATAAACATAGGTTGTATGTAGAGGTGGCAAAATTGGACACGACACGACAACACGACTCGAACTCGACACGAATTAAGCGGGTTTGGGTTTGAGGTAAGCCGACATGTTTAATAAATGGGTCGACACGAACACGACACGCAAAAATTGGTTTGGGTTTGGGTTTAAGCTGTCTAACCCATGACACGATTACGACACGATTACAACACGATTACAACATGAGTTATTCATATATTATGGTTTTATATAAACTTATATATACATAGTTATATAGGACACAAGTTATTCATATATACATGGTTTTATATTGTAATTGTTTGTAATCTATTTGTTTGTTTATAGGACTGATGTAGCCATAAAACGCAAGGATGTGATTATTATGGTGCCTTCCAAGTTGTTCAATCACCTTAAAAGAGTTTATATATAGATACAAAATTTATAATATAGTTTGATTTTAGGATTTATGTATTGATATGTACTTTATTTTTTATATAATGTTAGAGAAATTCATATGATATAAGTTAAACGGATTAAAAAAGTTATTGAATTAGTCGTGACAATGTTTATTAAACGGGTTACACGAGTCGATACGACTAACACGTTTAATAAATATGTTGGGTTAGTGTTGAGCGTCTTTGACACGATTATTAAATGGGTCGGGTTAGGGTTGAGCTGTTTAGTATCATACTTATAGATCGACACGACACGAACACGACACGGGAACACGAATTGCCACCCCTAATTGTATGTATGATTTGTGGTTGGAATTGAAATAATTTTTTTTAAGGGAATTGATAATTTGTGACCACCATGGCCGAGATGACATAGGTTCAATATATAATTGCAAAAAATATATGTGAAATATATATAAATATACACAATAGAAAGAAAAAATATCAAAAACAAATGCATGCTAGTCTGGCAAATGTTTGTGTTTTGCGTTTTTATTTTTATCTAAAACAGAACAATTTTAAAAATACGTTTTGTAACAAAAAAAAAATGTGTTTTAAGTTTTTTTTTAATTTGTCTGTGATCATAATCGAAATACAATAAAAACACTAAAATAATATTTTTTATTTCGGTTCAAAATTTTAAAACGCTTTAATACTATTCAAAACACAATAAACACTAACAAACATGTTTTGTTTTTACGGTGGTTATAAAATTTTGAAAAACTGATTGATGGGTTTGTCCAAGTATCAATTTGACAATTTCCATACAAACAAGATAATGGTTTAATTATATGCTCAAATACCAAACTGATGAGGTTACATATATACTTGTAATTGTCTCGTACAAAAAAAGTGTAATTAAACAAGTTTTCCACCCCCGCCTCTCTCTCTCTCTCTCTATATATATATATGTGTATCTCTCACTATCTTGGATTTCCTCTATCTCATCACATTTATGAGCCGTGGAAAAAAAAGCCCTTCTCACCCTTGGGTAATCAGCTCTCTGTGGACAACTTTTCGGGTACATATTAGCCTTTTCCTAGAGAGAGAGAGAGACTCCAATAATACAGTTTAATATATATATATATATATATATATATAGCTGTCACGAGGATAACACTCTCACAGATTTGCAACAGTATTTATTCTCTTACTCAGTCAGACAACAACATATAAAACACCATATAAAACAACGAAAACTGAAACATGTAAGAGCATATTTCTGCCCATATAACCCCATTTGAAATTGATGTCGTAACAGAAGAAAACACACACACACACAGAGGAACATTACAACTACTATACTTCAAAGAACAAGACTTGATAGAATAATAATTTTATTCCTGATCATAAAATTTACATGAATAAAAGGTTGGACCAAATTGAATTGAGATCTCCGATTAATGCTTGTATGAACTTGAGAATTAAGGTAGCCTACTGTCTACCTTTCATAAACCAACTTACTAAAATATTGTAATCTGGTATTAATAGATGTTCGGCAACATTAAGTAGCTTGACCTTTGATGGATTTCGATCTTTATGCGTGACATAATTCATAAGTGACATCAATCAAATTCTAAAAACGTACACCATATAAATATATGATGGAGAGAGATGTTTTCTAAATCTAATCGGAATAGCTCAGGAGGGATAGACAAGGAAGGAGAACACGAGTTGGGCAGAAACGGGGACAGAGAATAACTAAACCCTAATCAGTAATTACTGATATAGGATTTTTAACAAAATAAAGAACGAGGATAGAAGTTACGAGTTGGGGTCTTACAAGGTCAAGAAAAGGTCTTACAAGGTCAAGAAGATAAGAAAAAAAATAAAAATAAAAGGCAACAAGTCAAAAAAAATAAAAAAGAAAGAAAGAAAGAAAGAAAATGAAAGAAAGAGGTTGAGAAAAAGCTCAGGTAGGATAGCACCCAATTAACATGAACCAGCCACCACTTCAGTGGAGCTTCGAATGCCAAATTGAAAGTCGCCGATGATGCTCTCGTCAACGACGATTTCTTCTAGCCCATGATTTCCAATTTTTGAAGGATTGTACACTCTTATGGTGACGGTGGTGGTGGTGGTGGTGGTGGCGGCGGCGGCGGCAGCGGCGGTGTTTGATGGATATTCCATATATGTCAATGGCTTGAAGGTGCAGAACCTGCAGAAAAAATTATTACCATGTGCATAAGATAAATGTAAAGAGAATGAAGATGTTAGTTCAAGAAAAAAACAACCTTAATTACATCTATATATACATATCTATATATATTGGTTATTCCTGAGCCAAAGATTATACTATATATGTACATAAGATAAAAATATAAAGAGAGCGACAAGATGGAATTCAAGAAAAAGCAACTTTATATATCTAGCTAGTTATATATGTAGATAAATATATGCAGATTGTTATACTTGTTTAAGGGAAAAAGTTGAACTAGTCCTCAATTGGGCAAACTAAGAGAACATTGTGTCAATTGACAATATATATATATATATATATATATACACACAGAAAACATAAGTTTGAATATATGCCATATTAAGATTTCATACCTTGTAGAAGTTTCTGTCTTGCTATCTGCTTAGAAAGCTTTTCTCTCTCCCCCATACAATAGCACAGACCTTTTAGAGAGAGAGAGAGAGAGAAAGCAAGAAAGAAAGAGGGAGACAGGGAGAGAGAGAGAGAGGGGAAAGAATGAAGAAAGTTGAGGGGATTGCCTGGGCTTTTATGAAGGCAGTGGGCTGCCCTGATGGACCTGATAGGGACAGGTCCAAGGCCCAAAAGGAATGTAAAAGTAAAATCGAACCCCTGTGACGTCATCAGTCGGCCCACCTGCCCTACAAAGCTGCCCGCGCTGCCCGGCCGACCCAATCATCGTCCGGTCCCTTTGTTTATTGTTTGCGTTCCGGTCCGTACAATGCGGAGGTCTAAATGGTACTTAAATTGTCCAAGTGGCAGTGTCTGGTCCGTCGATAGAAATGGTCTAGTGAGCACGTACGATTCACGATGACCACACGTGTCTACGATCAATCTCTTCTTCGTTGCCCACTTATATATATATTTCTTTTTTGGAATTGCCTAAAATTTAAATGTCAGTTAATTGATGTTTCTAGCGTCAAATATGGACGGAGTTGCCTCCTGCACATATAGAAAAGGTATAACGTTCGCATATTCTTCAAAGGATAATGCTATTTCGGCAAAATTCATAAAGAAAATTTTTTACATTCATTGGATGTATGTGGTGAGTATATGTGGTAGGGTTTACTACATGCATCCAATGAACGTAAAAATTTCTGTCTGAGTAGCATTACCCTTCTTTTAAAAGTCTTTTTATTTTATTTTATTGGTTAATGTAAAATTTTAGATAAAAAGAGGGCATTTTAGTAAAATTAATCCATCTTGGCACCCTCTTCTAAAAGCCTTTATTAAATTTAAAATTAGTGTAAACAAATTTTTTTTCGAAAAAATTACACTGACTTCTCTCATAAATAAGCAAAATAATAGATACATCCCATGTGTTTTTAAAAAGTAGACTACCGGTAGTTTCAGAAATAACATTTATTATAATGGTAAAACTCAAACTATTAAGTATAAAAACTCCTATTTTGAATTTAGGGACAACCCAAGTGTTAATATCTATATCCAATCCCTCCTAGTCACAAATCTCTGTGATGGTGAGATTTTATACTTGTCCAGAGTAGTTTACTAACCCAGTATGTCAATTTAAACCCTTTAAATCTGGCTGAGCTTATAAAAAAATAAATAATGAGATTATTATTTTTTTTATAAAGTGGCAACTTAAACCCTTTGTCTATTTTGAGTACAACTTATTTAATTAAGTGGTATCTAAATTATTGATATTCAATTAATTTATGAAAAATGATAAATGACCGAGAGTCTTTACAAGGGCACTCTTATTATTGCTGGTCCGGTCGGTTGTTGGATCCAGAGGTTTATTGATCAGTTTTTCAATTCAACGAATTGAATTATCAAGTGCACTTTGATAATCACTTAACTTAGTCTGAGTTAAGCAGTAAAACAACGTGGAAGTCTATTATGAAAGTACTTTCATTTAGTTCACCACCTTCATAAAAAAAAAAAAAATTCACACACCCATTATTTTCTTATGGAGACTTAAATTTTGTACCTTTAACTTTGAAAGTCAAAAAGTTCCACTAAACTACAACGTCTTTGATGGTAGGATTGAAAAGTTATCAGGTTAGTTTCTCCATTTAATGGAGAATGCAAGACCATGGAAAGAGCTTCCTTGTGTATTTTTTTCCTAAGAGAAAGGGTAAAAGTAATTAATTTTTGATGATTGTTTGTTAGTTTTTTTTTAATTTTATAAATCTTATTAAGGTGAGTAAAAAAGAAAATGAAGTTATTAAGAAGTTTAGGCTGACCCATCTGTATGATCAATCAATTTAACATACCACTTGATGTAATCTCAGGTTAAAGTTTGTGATGTATATTTTTGTAATTCGTAATTTTTGGTGTCAAAACCAAACATGATTGAGTTATATTATTTGAGTTATATTTCTATCATTGATCATGTAATTGAAGTCTCAGAGTGAGCATGAAGTTCTACACCAACCATGCTAGGGTTCGTCAAATGATGAAACTTAAATTTTCGGAAAAAGTCATCAAGGGTCTACACAAGGATTCGATTGTTTGAAGTTTCGAGATGGTTCCAAATGCATGAGGACATCATTGATCACATATGACAGTCACGTAGTCCAGGTAAAGTGGTGAGAACATGTTTTTGTTCAAATCGGGAGGTTCCGACCTTGAAAAGAGGGGTTTTAAAGCAATTTTATAAAAATATCAAGGTTGGACAGGTCCAAGGAGAGCCTGAACGGGTCCAAGGGGTCTTAAGGTCTCTACTACAGGGCATGGATCAGTCCAAGGAAAGCTCGGACCAGTCCAACTTTTTTGGTTTGCAAAATTTGACCAGAGTTGTCCTATTTTGACTTGGGATGAACCCAGAACTTTCTAAAAACGTGGAATTTGTTTCCTACTTGATTTTAACTTGTTTTCTAAGAAAATTAGGGTTTCTAATCACTATAAAATTTTTATATGGTTTCTCTCTCAAAATATGTTTTCAATATACAATAGATACATATTCTAGATAGAGAAAGCACTGAGATATGTTTCTAAGCAAAGAATTTTTTTCTCAAATTCTTTATTTATATTTTTAAGAGTACACACATATTCACTGAGTGATTTTAGGATATTCTCTATATTTGCTTGATCAACTGTTCAAAGATTACATTGAAGATTTCTTCGTGATCAAGTTACTAGATTGATGTCTTCTACAACCATTCGTTGGGGAGAAAAGAGAAGAAGATCGTACTATGAAGGGGACAGAATACTTGCTGAGTGTTCGTGTTCTTCCAGTTACCCTTCTAAAAGGATTTTGACATTAGTCGAGAATTTGCAACAGTTGGACGAGGTAGTCGCAATTGTAAGCCTGAGGTATTCCACATCAGAATTCTTGTCAGAGTGGAGTGTGTGTGATCTTGAGACAGAGTCTGTTGTACATTACTTTGACAGTATTTGTGAGATTTTTGATTGCGCGTGCCATCACTGCCAGTTGGTCTTCCACCGAGGTTGTTCTAGTCATCATAGCGACACCAACATTCGAATAGGAAAAACCTTGAGGGCCAACATTTTTTGAAATGACTGATTGTTTTGAAATATCTACTAACGACTTCGAGAGCGAACCAACGCTAGAGTTGGCATCAAAGACGGAGTGGGGGTGAATGTGGTGGCATTGACCTTTCTGAAATAACATCAGAATTCTTTGTCCCTTGAGGATCAATGGTGTTAACATGTTTAGTTTTCACATTCATTGGTTAGCATGATTGGTTTTCACCAAATCTTGCTGCTTCTTGAGCGAAGCAATTGCTTTGGTCTTGCTACGCGTCATTGGACTTGCAGAGTTACTACTGGCATTTAACAGGTTCCTAGTGTTCTTGTCACTACTTGTGGTAACTTTGGTGTTAGACATTACAATAGTGGTTTCTTTTGAGTTTTTCTTGTTTGTCATCTGAACCTTGGAGGAGCCATAGATTCTGATGAACAGAGTTTTGGATGTATGATGTAGGAGACAGAGATGGTCCCACCGGGTGTGCCAGAAATTTGTACACACAAATTTCGTGTCCGAAAATCTAGGAACAAAAATCGGTAACAAATAATCAATTTTATTAATTTGAGAAAAATGGGTATAATTCTCTGTGGATCTTTACAAAAGAAAGATAAATTCCTCTGATTTGATCTCCTTAATGATCCGGGTTCAAGGGCTGCTAGAGCTTGATCTTGAATTGGATTGTTGAAAGTTCTCTTCAAGTGTTTGTTGTTGAAGAAAATCGGTGAGAATTTCTGATCTAGGGCTGAAGAAGCTTGATCTCGAACAATCTTGTTGATGATTCTTTGAATTTGTTGAATTATTAAGGAAGAACAACACGACTTTGAATGTGCTTGTTGTTGTTGTTCTTCAAAACTTTGAAGGTTGGAAGAACTTATTTCTTCAGAGTTTCAAGTGTTGATTGAAGGCAGAGTCTGGCAGAGTTTCAGTATTCTGTTATAGTCTCCTCTCCTTCTCTTCACCCTCTACCTCTATTTATAGGCTTTTGGAGGGGTAGATTTGTAACTTTCTTTTCTTCTGATAATTATCCTTTATGATAATTGTAATAATAATCCAATATATATATAATAATTATCTTTGATGATAATTATATATATATATAATTATCTATTTAACCCATTTTTAAATGGGCTTGGACGTTTTCAGACAATTTAGATCAACCCATGACTGATTTATTTGTGGTGGGTCTGGGTTTCAAAATATATGACTTATTGGGTCACATTCCACAGTGGGCTAAACTGAAGATAAGGCCAAATTATATTTTGGGTCCATCATGTAATTTTTTAATGTCTACAAGGACGTCATGGTATTTTTCATAAAAATTGAAAAAATATGTAATTTATGCAAATATTAGGAGATTTTTATAATTGTTTATCTTTTAGTTGTAATTGTCTAGTTATTCTAGGGAGTTGATATTGACGCTCCACCAATATCCTCTTGCACTCCACTCTCATCTTTTTTTGAAGCAAAATTACAAAATTGGTCTTATGCTATACCATCTTTGATTCTTATATTTTTAGTACCCTAATTGCCTTTCTAAATCAGGACTCAATTCTATTTCTATTTTATCTTTCTTAAAAAAAAAATTTTCAACTGCATCCTTGTTATCCCAAGTAATTTGTGATTGATTTTGTTTTTACTTTAGGTTTACAATAGAACAATCTATTTATTGCTACCCAGGTAACTTGTAGTTCGTGTCCCTACCCTATATAACTATAAGAATCCAAAATTTAAAATATTGTCTTTTACTCACCAAATCAATGTGTAATTTATTTTCCATGTGTCTTATTTATAAAACAACATAAATTAAAAATTAGAAACATCTCATCAACTTGTGAACAAACAAAACAGAAAGGATGAGGGGAAAAATAAAAAAGCAAAGGAAGAAAAATATCATATTAATTTTATTTTATTTTGAAATTTGGGTGCAAAGGCTCCTTAGCTAAATTAAGACAATTACAATTGAAAAACGATTTTATAAAGTCACGTTTTTCTCTTTTCATCTCTTCATTTCTAAAAGTTCCCTTTTAAAATAAAAAAACTTTCCTTAGTTTCCTTAAATAACTATATATCATAATTTTTATTTAAGTGAAATTAAACTTTTCTTTGATTTTAAATACAATTAATTGTTTTCTAAATAGGTTTTATTCATTGATATAGTGTTGTTTCCAAGTCAAATACTTTTTGAATATTTCTCTAGGTAATTTATTATTAACAACTTCTTCCCAATTTATATAATCATGTAACTTTCATTATCCTTATCACATACATTTGATCGATACTCTCTAAATCACTATATTGAATCCTAAACTTTTCTACTTATAAAATAAATATTGATAAATTGATTCAACAAGAAAAAACAATATTTTTAAAACCAACTCAAACAGTATAGTCTAAAGAATAAAGTAGAACAAAAAAAAATCACATTACTATGAAAATTAGGGTTAAGTGATTCATAGATTTTTGAAATCTCTTCAATACTGCTTGTCTTAATAATTTCAATGACTTTCTCTAACTCAGACATTGAGGGGAGTATGAACATGAGAGAGAAGAAGTAGAGGGAACTTGAGAGAGAAGTGGCAATTTGGAGCAAAAAATTCTAACATTATCAAATAAAGGCAATTAGGGTATTAAAGATATAAGAATCAAAGATTGTATAGTAAAGGGACACCTGTGTAATTTTATTTTTAAAAAAGATAGGAGTGGAGTGCTAGAGGATATTGGTGGAGCGTCAATATCAGGTCCCTCTTCTAATTTTAAAAAGGGAGGTGATATTTGCGCTCCCATACAATCCTCAGGCGCTCCAACCTTGTATTTTGATAAATTAAATGACAAAAATAGTCTAAACTCTTTCAACAAAAAACTAGTTGTTTATCCTCTCTCTCTCTATTAGTTTCATATATCTCTCCACTTACCTTAACTTCCTTACACACTATCTCTCTTCTAATAAAAAAATCTCTCTAACATTGTCAAGAAACATCCAAATCAAAATCAAGTAGTAAAAAAAATACAGAATTACTGATTGCAAAATATCAATTAGAAACAGCTAAATTAGAGAGTCGAGAGACATAGTAGGTATTAACCCGTAGCATAAAGAAACAATAGAGAAAATGATGACCGGTGAACCCAATGAGGTGTGCATCAATATTCACATTGAGCATAAGTCCATAAATTAAAAGAGGCAAAAGAAAAAGCCTAATAGAAAGCCTCAAGGTTTGTAATTATATACCCAATAATTTAAATATCTTTATATTTCTTCCTTCTTCCATATTTTCTCCCTATCTTAGATGCTTCTGAGGTTAACGGAAGATTTGAACTCTGTGGTCTGTAATTCATTTTTAATTTACTAATTATATTAAATCACTGGTTACAAACATGAAAGAAGATTTGAGACTATTTCTTTATCTTACCCCAAACACTGATAATAATATAATTTAATCTTCAAATTAGATAGAAAAGGTGTAAATTAGGGGAAGTGGTATAAGATGAGTGAGAATGAGACAATGGTTGAGTTGCTAAAGAGATGACTTTGTTCTATCAAATGTGGCCTAAGGAGATTAGCATAAGAAGGCTGGACTTAAGAGAAGGAGAGAAAAGTGGTTGTAAAGATTGAGTTATTGCTATTTTTATCTTATTTATTAAATAAAAAAAAGACAAAAGGTTATTTTCATCATTTAATTTAGCAAAATTCAAAGTTGGAGCCCTTGAATTGTTTTGTAAACCGCCAATAACATCTCCCTTTTAAAAATTGTTAAAACACCATTTTCCTAAAATAAAAATATCAATGGCAACAAAAGGCATGGGAAATGCAACTGTTTCTGCAAGCGGTTGTGGACTAACTACCAAGGAGGCATTAACTTCCCACTCTTCTAAGATGCGGTCAAACCTAGTGGATTTTACATTTATAATAATTGTATACATTGTTTCATGTTCATAAATATATATATATATATAAAACACTGCCAGATGAAAAAAAATCAAGATTTAAGCCAGCAGGCAAGTAAGTTTTTTAAGGACCTCCTAAAGTATTGGTAAACCCAACTTTTTGATGTTGTTAGGTTTACTCCTTAACAACTTAATCTTATGAATTAAATGGTTGTTAATATGGTATCAAATATTTACTTAAAGAATTTTTCTGTCTGTCTGTGGGGGTGTAAAAATAGTTGGTAAACATTATCTGGTACAGGCACAGCATAAGTGATCAAGTTTTATGATTCTTGTGCTATTATTATCCTAGCTTTAAACAAAGCATATATTGTGAACAGAAGAGCCAATATAGTAGGCCCAAGCTATTACCATTTAAGCCCAAGTCACAAGACTATTTCTCAACAGTGTGAATTCTATTTGAGAACAAAGAGTCACAGAATTGGTAGAAAGGCATGTACTAGTGGGATAACAATAACATTGGAAGGTGCCTTCATTTCATTTCATGAGATTTCAATGATTAATGTACATAACCAAATGAGGAAACCAATAATGTAAGAAGTTAAGTAAAAGTTGAAAGATGAGCTGTTTTGGTAGTACATTTTTAACAGGCTTGTTTGAAAGAAGAAAGGAACAGAACCTGCAAAGATTCTTGCAGAAAAAAGAGCCAATAATTTTGAAAATTATATATATGGTGTGGTGGTCCACCTACATACAGTTTCCTTGGTAAAATGGTAACATACTTCCTTTTACTTACTACTTAATTCCCTTCGTGCAGAATCGCATGCCACTACCATCATTTTCTAGGAGTAATTATTGGGTATCTCAGGGTGCATATTCGTAAGAATTCCATCAATAATAGTAGATGTCTATTTCTCATTATTTTAAAAAATAATAATAAATAGAGAATTATTAGTGGTAAAATTTTTTCATACACGAAATTTCTTTGGTATTCAATAGCTTTTCATTTTTTAGGATTTTACTTGTTGCATATATGTCATCTTTATATTGATGATCAAAAACCCGTACATTATATATATATAGATGAAGGACTAAAATACGTTTATAACAATTAAGGATTACTCACGTTGTTACATTGAGTGATATCAATACATTGTAAAGTAGGTGACATTTATATCACCTCACCACTAATTGTTATAAACGTTGTCATTGGATGAAATTGTGAAAAACTCTTCACTAGAGAGGATTTTAATTTGAGATATTTCACCTATTAATTTGTTGGTGAAAGTGATCTCCTGAATATGCAAGGTATCCACTAAATTATGTTCCTTAGGGCTTTGTGTAAGAAATTAAATGGGCTAAAATAGGATTAAAGGAACAAATGAACCAAGTTGACTTGAAATGGAGACTTTTTGAATCTAGCTCATTTTTGGGTTTACTTTTGATTTTGTTTGGCCTTGTGATGAATTCAGAAAATTGAGTTGGATCAATTTCGACTCATGAGTGTTTTCTAGTTATCTAGGCTTTGTTTATTAATTTATTACCCTTTTTACAATTTTATTATGTATTTTACTACTTTCTTGTCATTAAGTGGGCATGACACTTTTTAACATTACGAATGTTGAAATATATTATATATTTTGTATTTCAAAAACGAGCAAGCATAAATATGTTTTTATGAGTCAAACAAATCGGATTTATCATTACTCATGTTCAAGTTCAAGTCTTTTTAGTTAACGAGCTACCTAAAAGCTGTTCAAGTTTAATTCTTTACTTTAATAAACAAACAACAAGAGTAAATCTTAAACAAGCATAGCAAGTTATTTTATCAATAATTCGGTTTATTTGCAATTCTAATTGGAAGCCTTTATCTTTATCTTTTGAGTGAATTACTTTGACTTTCTACGAGAGGCTAATTATATTTGGCTTAAAGGTTTTAAAATATGACAATCAACTTTTGTGAGGTTTAATTGAGTTTACTCCGGTATTCTAGTTGTCAATTGACCATTAGGTTTGTTAAAGAAAAAAAATTCAAAATGTCAAAACTACTCTCTTGTGCAAGATAATTACTAAAATATCCTCACCAACCAAATAAGATTACTAAAATAATACTATATTTAAATATTATTTTCTCTCATTTTTCTCATTTTTTGTGAACCATATGAAGGTCTCTCTCTCTAAAGAAGAAAAACCAGAAGAAGTTCTCTCTCTTTGACAAATGCCAAATCTCTCTCGTTAAGCAACTGGGTTAGTTAATCGTTGTGGTTGGTCAATTGCACGCTCTCTCTCTCTCTCACAAACCCCTCTCTTTCTATCTCTCTCCCTTAATCACTCTTTCTTTCTCTCACACGAACCACTCTCTCCCTCTCTCACATCCACTACATCTACAATACAATATCCACCATTATTCTCTTTTTCCATTACCTACACACAAGGATATACATATAAATATATAATCCTCTCCTTTTCTCTCTAGTAATTCCACCATTCTATTGACCTCTCTCACTACCTAGTATCACACCCCGAATGAAAACCCAACCTTTCTCACTAACATATCTTGTTTTCCTATATTTTCTTGTGAATTTTTCATTCCTATGATCAAATAAGCATTTGGGTATCCTTCATTTGCTTATATTGATTCAACTATATCAACTGTTCAAGAACATAAGAATGACATAGAGGACGACTCTGATGATACTTCTGACCTTAGCACTAGTGCCAATGAGCCTATAGTCGATAAACATGGAGTTTTTTTTATCATCGACGACACGTGTTGTGCTGCAAGAGAGAGCACAAAAGAGAGAGAGAGAGAGAGTTAGGTTTTGTGATAGAGTGAGAAGATAAAATGATTGTTTGGTTTGGTTAATGTAGGTATAGAAAATTGTTCAACTGATTACTGTCAAACAATTCGATGCACTCACCTAAAAGTAATGAACACAATGTTTTCAGAGAAAGAGGAAATATATTGCGAGAGGTGGATTCGAGGATCCCTTTCATTCATCATTTTATGAATATTTATACAAGTTGAAATTCAAATCCTTTTAGGATTCGAATTCCCTTATTTATAGTTAACTTTTCTCTCAAGGAGTTTAGATTCATTTTTAAGTTGTAGGTCTGCATTTGATTTGGGCTCTCCAGCCTTAAGATGGGGCAACTTGGCCTTTTGCAATTATCGACCTAGCCTTTTGGGCCTCCTGCTGATACATGGGCTCAAGTTGATGCTGGCCTAGTCCATTTTTTGTACCAGTTCAGCCCACTGGACCGAGTTATAATTTTGCCCCTACATCTTGCCCCCCAATTCCCTTATGCTATGAAATTCGTCATAATGGAGGGAATTTGAATAGGTTCAATCATGATTTCTTTGTTGTGCATCGAGGTTCCTCATATAATGTTGGGTCCTAGCGACAACGAAGAGCATGTAAGTATCTTCTTCACGTTTCCTCTTTGCATTTTATTATCATACTTGTCATTTTTCAACCACAAATCTTTTGCATCTGCCTGACTTATTTTTCAGATTCATTTTCCTTGAGTTTCTTGGTGTTGATTTATCTTTCAGATTAGTTTCTGTCCATTCACTTTCATCTCTTTTTTCTTCTAAAAATGTCTTCTAGTGATAGCGATCATACTTTTTCTAACAACCAAGAAATCGCTATGCCCAGTTCCTCTCACCCTGTTACAGAGACTACTTCACCTGTTGGGGTGGCTGGAAAAATGGTCATGTTCGATTAGGGTGTGGTCACCGCTTTGGTGACAAAGCAGTTGGTTGACCTTGATAGGGTTAGAAAATAATGCAGAATTCCTAGTGAGTTTATCATAGAAGGTTACTCATTGGACTTTGATTATAGTATTAAGGAAGGAGTTAAGGATGGAGAAGTTCTTTTCTCAATTTCTCATCTGAAAACCTTCAAATTTTCCCTTCATTGTCTTGTCAGCTTTGCTTTGTATATATTGAAGCTTGCGCCACTCTAGTTAAACCCAAATTTTTTTTGAATTATTTTTTGCATGCTCTCCTTGAACCGCCTTCACAAGTTTGACTTGAACTTGAACGATCTTCTGTTCTGCTACTCTCTTTATCGGGTCAGATCAGAAGATAATTGTTACCATCTGTTCCCCATTAATAAGGAGAGAAAATTATGTTACCATACTCCCACTTCTAACAAGTTATGGAAGGAAAAATTGGTTCTTATGAAAGAGCCTTGAAATGTCAGAGTAACCTAAAAATTTCACATCTATCTTGCTGTCGGCAATGCTGTGATTCCATAGTTTTCTCTTTCTGGCAAGTTTTTACGATTTCTTCTTCTTTTTGAAAGAAGTTTACATGTTTTGTAATCTTGCTGTATTTTTTATTTTTGTTTTGCAGATGAACGAATCACTTATTTGAAGGAAAAGGTCTGGAGCCTTCGCCCTTCAGCAAATAAATACATATCTCACAGGTAACTTTAAGCTAACACCGACGGTGCTCACATTGCGTCTTCACACCTGTATCCAACTTCGAACACAGAGATGAAATTACAGGAGCCTAATACTAGGAGGGGTTCTTCTAGTTCTATGAAGGCAAGGACTGTGGAAGGGCACAAAGGCAAATCCGTTGTTCCTTCTTTACCTTAGAAGAGGGTCTCTTTTGGTGCTGCTCTGATTTTCAAGCGCCAGAAGCTGATGGCAAGTGCCATAAAGGGTCAGGGTTCCTTTGCTCTGACCCTACCTAACCCTACTAGCGACATAGCTAATGAGCCGTTCATCGGCTCTTTCGATCAATGGATTCCAGACTTGAAGAAGTTTGATGGTTCTTCCTTGATGGTGGGGGAGTGTGTTGCCCTCGATCGTGAAGTGATAGGGGCTCTTGCCCATGGGATCTGGCTAACCAGGGATAAGCTCCGCCAACAAGGAGCTAACATAAGCTTCTTGTCAATGCACCTCTTCATGCCATAGAGGTTTATCCCGCCCTATTCTTCATTTATTTATCCTTCCTGATATCTATGTCTTTAATTTTATTTGCTTTCTGTGGTACAGGGTGCATACATGACCATCTCCCTTTGTAAGGCTTTGGAGGTCGAACGTTTGAACAGACGCAAGGTCAAAAGCCTTGAGGGGAAAGTGAAATTCTTGACCAAGTCTCATGGTGAAAAGCAAAAGGCGATTGGTTAATTTGAACGGAAGGCACTGGAAGCTGAAGAGAAGGTTGCTGGGCTTGAGCCATGCTTTCGGTTTGCGAGGTTGGGGGCCTTGAGATGTATCAGAGATTCCTGAAGATCCCTGCCCTAAAGCTTGCTGACGGCTTTCGTTATGGCTTTAAGCAAGGAGAGAAATCCGAAGCTAAACGGGACTATGCTGTCCTAGATGAGTTTGATGCCAATTAGGCCATTGACTCGTTTGGTGATTACAGTATTCCCCCTTCTGGTGATGCTGAACGCCAATTCACGAATTTTTTGAGGAGTTCAAGCTCTGTTTCTTGCTCTGTTGAATTCCTCTAACCGCCCTTTCTGCCTCTCTGGTTGCTGCCCCAGTTGCCTCCAATTCTGTTGATCAGACTCCTGTAGAGGTACCGCCCCCAGCTAAACAAGGCACTATGATTGTGGATTCCTTTGATCAGGAATTTAGCAAAGAAGATGGGGCGGGGCTCCTCGGGGTTGATTTCTTCGTTCTTTTTTTTTCTTTGTAATGATCAGAGGGAGCTTTTGCTTCAAGGGTAGAGTTGTGCCCTTTATTTTGTAATAAATATTTTCTTTTGGAGTAATATAAGTTTTTGCTTTAAGTCTTGAGATACAGATTGACACTTCTGCCTTTGACAAATGCTCGTGTTGACAACTACTTTAACTATATGGGGTTGAGTTCCTACCTTGGACTGGAAATATTTTTTTTGTCTTTATCATACTGGCGATCAGCAATTGATCGTTCAACAAATTCAGTAAGAGATAAACTCAAACGATCGGCATGTAACGATGTTCCCTTTTGTTGCAGATTACCCTGAACGAGGCCTATGACCTTTGGTCATTTAGATCTCATTTTATTTCGAGTCCACGACCTTCTTTTCCTCTTTGTTATAGGCAACTGGTCGTTCAGACATAAGTTTGATTTGAGCCAAGGGCCTTTTTTATTTTAAGCGATCGTTCGTTCAGACCTTAACTTTAATAAGCGATCGGTCATTTAAGACCTTAGCTTGATTTGGGCCAATGACCTCTTTTTATTTAAGCGATTAGTCATTCAGACCTTAGCTTTAATGAGCGATCGGTCATTTAAGACCTTAGCTTGATTTGGGCCAAGGGCCTCTTTTTATTTTAAGCAATCTATCGTTCAGACCTTAACTTTAATAAGCGATCGATCATTTAAAACCTTAGCTTGATTTAGGCCAAGGGCCTCTTTTTATTTTAAGCAATCGATAATTCAGACTTTAACTTAAATAAGCGATCGGTCATTTAAGACCTTAGATTGTTCTGACTAAGGGCCTTTTTTTATTTTAAGCTATCGGTCGTTCAGATCTTAACTTTAATAAGCGATCGATCGTTTAAGACCTTAGCTTGATTTGGGCCAAGGGCCTTTTTTATTTTATGCGATCGGTCATTCAGACCTTAACTTTAATAAGTGATCGATCGTTTAAGACCTTAGCTTTAATAAGCGATCAGTTGTTTAAAAGCTTAACTTGATTTAGGCCAATGACCGTTCAGACCTTAATTTTAATAAGCGATCGGTCATTTAAGACCTTAGCTTGATTTGGGCTAAGGGCCTCTTTTTATTTTAAGCGATCGGTCGTTCAGATCTTAGCTTTAATAAGCGATCGATCGTTTAAGACCTTAACTTGATTTGGGCCAAATGCCTCTTTTTATTAAGCGATTGGTCGTCCAGACCTTAGCTTCAATAAGTGATCGGTCGTTTAAGACCTTAGCTTGATTTGGACCAAGGGCCTCCTTTTATTAAGCGATTGGTCGTTCAGACCTTAGTTTCAATAAGTGATCGGTCGTTTAAGACCTTAGCTTATTTTGGGCCTATGACCTTTTAGGTTTGGTCATCTTTGGTGGTGCAAAAGTAGGCGTGGACATGTAATGGTGCATGTTCTTCTGTGCCGTTCCATGCCCATATCGTACCCTCAAAGGCTCTTGTTTCCTTTTTATGTGCTAGGAGAAAAAGACTTTTATCCGATATAGGACTTTGTCCATACATTCCTTTCTAATGACCAACTTAAATGTAGCTCTCATTAGTTTTGAGGCCAATTATAAGGAAGGTGTAGTTCATTCTTTTAAAAATGGTAAGGTTATATTATCTAAACGTAAATTTTAGATTTTTATATAACAAATCTCATGTAGCTTTCAGAAGAAAATTGGAAATTATCCTCGCAAAATGTCATGGTTACCTTAAAGGCTAGAGATGCCCTTCAAATAAAGGCAATAAGAGGGCAAAGCATTACCGCTGTGTATTTTAATCTTACACAGCTACCATACCTTGCCACAACAATAGGGCTTTCATACTACACTTTATTTAGTATAAAGTACGGAGTTTTTTGTTCGATGTGGGACCGTGTCTTTTCTTTTTTTAACAGTGATGTACTTTATTTAAAATATGAACTATTTATTAATTTCTTCCATATTTATTTGAGAATCAGAAGATAGTCTATAAAAAAAAAATCTAATCTAAACATGCTGGAATTTACACATAATACCTTTTTAAATGGGTTGCATTCCAGGGTTTGCGAATTTCTTCTACATCGCTAACTTTGCAAAGCTTGTATATGCCCTTCCCAATCATTTCAATGTCTTCGTACAGGCCTTCCCACTTTGCTGTAAATGTTTTGGCATTTCGTTCATTTGTGTTGTCGGTGACTCTTCGTAGCACCCAATCCCCAAGGCTGAATGCTTGATGTCTCATATTTTTGTCATAACTGTTCTTAACCATTCTTTGGTAGCAAATAAGTCTTATTTGGGCTGCATCCCTCTTCTCTTCTAAGAGGTCTACATTTCGTTCCAGTAACTGGTCATTCTGTCCCATCTTTAGTACATCTGTTTGAGTGGTTGGAGCTGATAGCTCGGTCGGTATTATCGCATCAAAATCGTATGCCAGACAGAATGGACTCTCACTGGGCAGACGCCTTGGAGTTGTTCGGTATGCCCATAGGACATTAGGTAGCTCTTTTAACCACTTGCCCTTACGATCTTCTAGTTTCTTTTGGACACATTCGAAGATGGTCCGATTAGTTATCTCTGCTTGGCCGTTGCCTTGTGGATATGATCTGGTAGAGAACTTCTGGTTAATTCTATACTTCTTGGAGAACTTATCTATCGACTGGTTATCAAAGTTTGTGGCATTATCCATGATAATGGATTATGGTAACCCAAATCGGCAGATGATATTGTTCTAGATGAAGTTCTTAACCTGAACATGAGTGATTGTTGCGTACGCCTCCACCTCAACCCATTTTGTGAAATAGTCGGTGGCTAAGAGTACGTATTTTTTGCTGTTGACAGCCGTTGGGAAAGGCCCTACTTGATCCATCCCCCATTTTGCAAATGACCAGGGACTGACCATGGTTATTAGGTCTTCCGAGGGCTGGTAAGGTATACTGGCGTGCCGTTGGCATTTATCATACTTTCTAGTGTACTCTTCGGCTTCTCTTGCCATGTATGCTAGAAATATCCTTGGGTAAGGGCTTTATGGACCATTGATCGTACCCTTGAGTGATTTTCACACACACCTCCATGGATCCTCTAATCCACCTCTCGTAATATCTTTTCTCTTTCTCTGAAAACATTGTGTTCATTACTTTTGGGTGAGTGTATTGAATTATTTGGCAGTAACTAGTTGAACAATTTTCTGTACCTACAGTTAAGGGAAGTGATAAGGTAGTATGAGATAGTGGGGTCAAATTAGAGTAATTTGGTCATCTAAAACTATTTGATGACATCAACAATGCGTAACAAAAAGATGGGCCTATTTGAGTAATTAATTACTCATATGTTAACGGTATTTTAGTAAATGCACACGATTCATCACGATCCATTAGTTCAAGTTACAGATCATTAGTCTGACAAGGTTTAGAGTAAGAATGCAAAAAATTTAATTTGAGGATAATTAGCTTGTACCCTAACCTTTTTATATGTGTCAAAGTCTTACACCAATTAAAAGTACACATGTGAAAAAATCTCCGTCATTCTGATGCACGCTAATATTTTGTCAAAAATCAATAGCCATGTAGTAGGAGTTTGTCCACACCACCCACACAAAAAAAAAAGAGAGGAAAAAAAAAGCTAAATGTCAAATATGTTGACTTTTCAAGAACATGAGATTGACACTTTTAGATTATATATATTTTCTATTATATTTGCTGTTAATTTATATATATATTTTTTTGAACTATATAAATTTTTTACACTTTTTCTAAACCATCTAGGACTTGGATTTCTTGTCTCTTAAATTTACTTAACCTCCAAGATTATGTACCTATAAATAGGCCTTTACGTATTATTTAATCAAATAAAATCGTTCTTTATTTCTAACTTGGTATCAGAACCTATCAATTCCTGATAGTCTTCATTGTCAATCGCCCTCACCATCAGGGATGACACCATCTACTTCATCCCCGACGGTCAATCATAGAAAATAGTTTCTGCCTTATATATATATATATATATATATATATATATTATGCAGATATTAAAAGGAGAAAAATATGACAGCCCAGTTCAAGTTAAATTCATTAGCTCCCATTAGCATCTGTGTGTTAAAGTCGTTGATTTCAACGAGCCTCCTTTTTTGATTTTCAAATCAGTTGTCACTCCAATGAGTAACTTTCTGTCTTACCGTTACTCCAACGAGTTCATTTTTTTTTTTTGCAACTTCTTTGTATGTGTTCGTAACCACTCTTGGTAATATCACCAGATTGCTTTCACGAATCATAGCATTTGTGTGTCAAAGTCGTTGATTTCAACGAACTCTTTTTCTGATTTTTAAATTTGTTTTCGCTTTAACTAGCTGCTTTCGGTCTTCGCGTTGCTCCAATGAGCTGCATTTGTTTACCGAGCTATTTTTTTGCAGCTTCTTTGTATGTGTTTGTAGTCACAATTGATAATATCACCAGATTGCTTTTGTGAGCCGCATTCAAGATTTTGTCTCCAAATTCAAGTTGGCTTCATGTAACTTACTTTGAGTTTGCTGGGGCCGTTAGATTATATATATTTTCTATTATATATACTGTTAGATTATATATATTTTCTTAAACTAGGTTTCTTACACCTTCTCCTAAACCATCTATGATTAGGATTTCTTATCTCTTAAGTTTACTTAGCTTTCAAGATTATGTGTCTATAAATAAACCTTTATGCATTGTTCATAATAAGACAATTCAATCAAATACAATCTTTCTTTATTTCTAATAGACACAGAGGATGACATCGACTATACTGCTGATCTCAACACTAGTGCCAATGAGCCTAGAGACAATAAAAATGGACTTTGTTGATCATCAACGATTCAACCCGTTTTGCGCATTACAAGAGAGAGAGAGTTAGGATTTTGTGATAGAGTGAGAAGAGAAAATGATTGCTTGATTTGATTAAGGAAAGTGATAAGGTAGTATTAGATAGTGGGGTCAAATCAGGGTATTTTGGTCATCTAAAAATATTTGATCACATCATGTGGGTTTATTTTAGTAATTAATCACTCATATGTTAAAGGCATTTTAGTAAATGCACACAATTCGTTTTCATATGATCTATTAGTTCAAATTACGGATCATTAGTCTAACAAGGTTCAGAGTAAGAATGCAAAAATTTAATTCGTGGATAATTAACCCGTACCCTAACATTTCTATATGTGCCAAAGTCTTGCTCCAATTAAAAGTATACATGTGGGCAAATCTCCGTCTTTCTTATGCATGCTAATATTTTTTAAAAATCAACAGCCATGTAGAGAGAGGTAAAAAAAAAAAAAAACTAACATGTCAAAACTTCCACGCATGAGACGTGTCATACGAGTAGGAGTTTGAAAAGGTACAAGTGTCCGTGAACAAATGAACAATCAGCTGAATATATACTAGTTGGAGTTTGAAAAGGTGCAAGTGTCCGTGAACAAATGAACAATCAGCTGAATATCTGAAAGTCAAAATGCCTCCACACCGACACAATTACACAAACATACAAATTGACTATGAGTTAGGGCCAACCCACTTGAATTACCCAAATTGCCCATGCCCTTCTCTTGTAGGGTATTGAAAAGGTCGATCACGAGTGGAGAAAGGAAACTAGACAGTCCGACATAATTCTGAAATTTGATTGAATAAATGTGGTGAATGGATGTCTTTCTGATGAATTTTAGGTAAGAAGTTTTCGTAAAAAATGATATTTCTATTGTGGTTGGAAAAAGGTAGGTGAACAGTTGCTTTCATTGACGAATTCCTCCCCTAAAATAGTAATAAGTACAATTGATCATTTAATAATACATATATTGGCATACTTGGTGTATGTAGGTCCCGTTCATTGTTGTGCCACACCATCATTACTATTGGTTCTCCTCACAATAAAAATATTTAATAATAATTCAAATTTGGATCCTAACTTTATCCGAGTGAACGTTAGACTTAACACCTGATCAAGAACTAAATCTATTTTTAATACCAAAAGTAACGAATCGAGTACTTACCAATGATTCAAAAATCTATCCGTCCATTTATATTAATTCTCTTTTCCATTTGAATCTAATGTAAAACAAAGAAAACCTTTAAAACTTAGCAAAAAATAAGTAAATAACATAGTGAATAATAACTGATACGAATTAATAATTTTAAAAAAAAAAAAAAATCTCTTTCATGGTGAATAATGATAATTGTATTGCTTAATTGTAATGTTTTTTGAAAAAAATGATTTTGTTGTATTAATTACTCCTATTAGAAACGAAGTTATATATATATATATATACACACACATGCACATATACAACATAATGAACTTCATATACAAAAATAAAAACGGGTCTAACTTATTACAAAATTACAGAGTCTCCCTCTTCATTGTGAATAAATTAATATCACTTGTAGTAAATTATATGTATATATAATTTGTAATAAGTTAGACTAGTTATGATACTCGTTTTTGTGTAAATGAAGTTCATTATGTTGTATTTGTGCATGTGCGTATATATACACACATGTCATGTTGTAATGCTTAATATCAAATACTTGTGAGAAAATGACTAACTTAAAAGAGATTATTGAATAGCTTAAAATTCTATTAGTTATTTGGGTATTTCGAAATTAGTAATATTAATTATTCTATATAATATTATATTGTGAACTGGACTCACTAAAATTTAAATGATAACAAGTGATGGAACATTTCGAAAAAAACTTGTGATGGGACCTTTATGTCCTTTCTTCATAGAGTTTTTGAGTAAAGGTAAAACAACAAAGACCTCTTATACAACCTCTCCTTGAAGAATTATACTGGCTTCCTCCCTAAGATTTAATTTTATTATAAATTTTCTCTGCTAATTGTCAATATAGGTCTATGACGAGGTTTTTTTTATGAAATCAATTTAATAGTTTAAAATTTCTATTTTTCCCTCTAAATGTCATTTAAAAATTTTTTTTTTTATTAAATAGTAGTATCAAAATAACTTAAGAACAAAATAATAAAATGACAGGTGATATACCGACATCCTAGGAAGCACTAATACTCCAAAAAATCTCCCGTAATTATATCGGATACATATTTGATACGGATAGGGCCATGATAAGTGTCCGATACTCCGAAAAGTATTTCATTTTTTTAAATTATTCTTTGAATGTCGGATACATCTGAGATACACGAGAATACGTAGGGATACATTTTAGATACATTTGAGATACGTTTAGGATACTTTTCGGAACAAATTTGTAATTTTTTGTTTTATAAAGTGGGGTTGAGATTGTAATATTAAAAATTTTATAGGTTAAAAAATAATGATCATTTTATAATAAAACAAAAATATTTTTCAAATTCCCATGCAAGTGAGTCATTGTAAATAATATTAGAAAATATAAGAAATTTCTAGATTTTAACTTCTTATATTTTGTATAATTTCTTTAAGTACATTTATTGTAGGTTGAAGAATAAGACTATATTTTATGTATAATATTATATATTTATTTATTTAATTTTTTGAAGTATTATTGCTGTGTCTGTATCTTATTTTTTAAAATTTTTTGTATTCAAATATCCGTATCATGTCGTGTCTATATCTTGTATCGGTGTCCTTCCTCCCTAGCTAACATCTAATGTGAAGTTTTTACGTTATAAGGTGAGTGCAATTTTTAGAAAGTGAAAAAGTTCATATAATTAGTGTAAATTTCAAGAAATGTCACTGCAATTTACCCTTTACCTAAATCATAATTGTTTTTTTTGACAAGTACAGGAGGCCTGGCCCTTTATGGAAATCAGAATTCAGTCAGGTCATGGCCCAATAGTCTCTTGTCTCCAGCCCACTGGCCTACCCTTATGCTCAATCCACCTTCATTGGCAAGACCAGGACTCTCTCTCTCTCTCTCTCTCTCTCTCTCTCTAACTTCAGTGATCACTTGGGATGTTAACCATCATTTCCATAGCTTGAATCAACTCAAATATCAGTTGAAAGTGTATGCGTTAGTGGGTTGATCTTGTTAGTGGTCACTGTGGGTATTGGGTGGTTGAGTAAGATATGAATAGTTTGGATGAAGCAATTTGGCACTGTGGGTGGGAACGCTAGCTTTTTAGGAATTTTTTTCTCTATTTAAACTCCAAACTCATCATCAAAGAGAATTTGAGAATTTATTTGTGAAAGAGGTGAAAATATATATGCAGAATTATTTTTTCAAAACATATTTTCAAAGTTTGCGGATGAAATATAATCATGTTGTGCCTGCAAGCGAAAGTATAAGGACGAGCTTGTGATTGATTTTTCTATGAGCTACTAAGCTTAATGTATCGAAACATTCCAATACTAAAAGCTCTTCTAGAAGATTGAAGAAGAGGTGGAGGACGAATTAGCAACAACCATCAACAATTTCATGAGAAAAATGATAAAAGGTGATAATCAAAACTCTCCTCAATGTTACTAGTGAAATAGATATGGCCGTGATGCAAAGTTTTTCTTTGCATGTGTTAGATTATATATTTTCTATTATAAATTATATATCTTTTTCTAATAGAATTTTTTTATTTTTTCCTAAATCATCAAAGATTAGAATTTCTTATCTCCTAAGCTTATTAACCTCTAAGATTATGTGCCTATAAATAAACTTTTATGAATTATTCATTAAGATCAAGACAATTCAATTTAAACAAATACAATTATCTTTCATTATTTCTAACAAAATAAAAAGCGTTCAAACTCCTCAAAACAAAATGGGGGAGGCCGCCAATGGTAAAACTGCAAATGGTGTAGGGCATATTGAAAGATTTGTAGAATGAAGAAAAAAGATGCTAAATTTGCATAAGAAAAAAATGACTCCAATGAAAGTTTATTCCTTGCTTTTTATTATGAAAAAGAGTGCTCTCGCGATATTTGGTATGTTGATAGTGAATGTAGTAAACGTATGACATGAAATATCGAGCATTTTGTTGACTTGAATAAGTCTGTGAAAACCAAGTAGAATATGGAAGATGTAAATATCAGCAACACTCAAAGGCAAAGGTATTGTGAGGCTAAACTCTTGTGAAATGAGTTTGATAAAAAAATATTCTTGGATTCAAACTTGCTAGTGTTGGCAAATTTTTTTTATGGGTATTTTCTTGTTTTTGAAGATTTAATTGAAATGCACTATTTATAAAATACAAGGCTAAGAGAAATTTAATTGTTTAAGTTCCCATGGCCAAAAATATAATTTTTTTTGCTTCTTGTGAAAAGCATGCCTTACAAGTTTCATTGTTAGAAGATGGTTATGGCACTATAAATTTGGATACTTGACCTTCAAGTATTTGAAACTTTTATATAAGAAAATTATGGTGTATGGTGTTTCTCATAAAAGATTGATGATGAAAAAATATGAGAAAATTGTATAATGATAATCAAAAAGGGTCAGTCATGGATGGCTTCCACCATACTTGAGTTGGTGCATGTTGATTTGTGTGGTCCTAAAGAGACGTTTTCTTTGAATAATAATACATATTTTGTTGTTTTTGTGGATGATTGTATAAGGATGGTGTGGGTTTACTTTCTCAAAGAAAGTCAAATTGCTTTCCTGCTTTTAAGAAGTTTAAACCTTTGGTGGAAAATTTATGTACTGACAAAGAGGTGAAGAATTTGTTTTAGAAGACTTTGATTAGTTTTGTGAAGAAGTTGCAAACCCCACCAAAAATGTTATGTGGTCCGCCCCATGTGGGGTTGAGCATGTGCTTCCAACCCACATGTAAAATAAATAAGAAAACTGAATTACTCTTACCGTTCCTAATGCTCCATTTGATTGGAGGGATGAAAAAATGAATTGATTCAAGAGGGAGAGGGAGAGGGATGGATGAGGCATGCCTAAGGAAGAGAATGTATCTCCCTCACTTTTTGTTTGGTTGAATGGAAGGATAGTAGAAATGATAGATAGAATGATCAATTCCGTTTGGTTGGAGGAATGAAAAAATGAATGAAAGGGAGAGGGGGAGGGATGGATGAGGAAAGGGAATGTGTTTTCCTAACTTTTTATTTGGTTGAATGGAAGAGATAGCAGAAACGATGCATGGGGTAACACCTTTTTTTTTGTTTGGTTGGAAGGAAGCATATGAGAGTTTTTATATATATTTTTAGCCCTCTCATTATACATAATTAAAAAAAAAATAAAATTGAAATTATATATTTGTATTATAACTTCTGTTCAATTTTGAAAAATTGCAATTTTTTGAAAATGATAAATTTGAAATTATATATTTGTATGTAAACATTTCCCTTTGTCTTTCACCCTATTTTGGGCGGATAAAAAAACCCAAAGGAAGAAGGCTGCTTCATCCCTCCTTGCTTCCTCCCTCTCTTCCGTTCCTTCCAACCAAACACAAGAAATTTCTTTTATCCTTCCTCTCTTCCATCATTCCTCAATCCTCCCTTCCAACCAAACAAAGCAAAAAAAAAAGAGGGATACATCATTAATCCTTGCTTCCTCCATCTTTTCCCTTCCCTCCAACCAAACATGAGAAATATCATATATCCCCCCTTTCAGCCGTCCCTCCTCAATCCTTCATTCCAACCAAACATAGCATAAGATTTGCCTTTATTATCCATACCTTATACTTTTTGAAATATAACCTTTACACCCCAGTCAGAGTTATCCGATGTTAGATTTATTAATGGTAGTTGTAAAATTACCAAACTATCCCATCTTTAATACTTTGTCACGTTGACCTAAGCAACCAAAAATTTTAAAAGGACAAGATTGGCCTTGCCCAATTACACAATCTCCCCGGTCTCTCTACAATTCTAAGCCAAATCAACCACTAAATTTAAAATGCCAACACGTATTAGTAAAATATTATATACATAAATAATATATATATATATATATATATATCTACACACACACATAATATGTTTATGCCATTCACAACCGCTAATAAACCCCCATTGTTGCCGCCTTAACCACCACCACACCACTACCCACCTGAATCTCTCTCCCTCTCTCATTGCAAGCTATCTTTCTCGTCTCATGGGTCTTCTTCGCAAACCCTCATTCTCTCTCCCTCTCTCTATGAATACCACTCAAAAAAGACTCACAAACTGATTCTCATGGGTTTTCATGCCATCTCCACCACCACACCACCGTCGCCACCTACACCATCACACCACTGCGATGGGAAAGGAAGGGGGTATTTCTGATTTGCGGAAGCATGTTTCTCGAAATTAATCGATAAACTTGGTTGAACCCTTTGATGTATGAAAGTTGATGTAAACAACAAATTTTTTTCCTAACACAAATATGATTGCATGGAGAATATGGGAGTCAGAGATCGTGTACCTTGATAGGAATAATTTTACAACCCTTTAGTCTTCAACAATTGGTGAAGTAATCGATCTCTTTGATATACTGCCCCGTAAGAATCATCGAGATGACCCTTGAGGTTGATTATCTAAAAACCTAGTTTTTGTGGGAGAAACCTAGGTTTTTGAATTGATTTCTCTCTCTACAGTCTCCTACAACCACTCTTGTTATAATTGCAAAACTTTAGTCTTAACTATTTTTCACACCTCATTGATATAGGAGAGAATATGACATATTTATAAAGGAGCCTCTCCCAAGACAACTTTTCCCTTTCCATATATGCAAGATATGATAAATCATATCTTTATATAAAAGGAAAATATATACATACTACATATCATATATTCTCCCTACGAAAAAAATATATTATGTATATATTTAAATTATATATATTAATATATATTCCAGGATATTAAAATATTCAATATATATTTATATATAATTTCTCTTATGCCCTTAGTATGTAATTAAATTACAAATTCCCCTAACACATTAAATCAATTCACATTTAACAACTTAGTTGGTTTTAAATCGACCAAGTGGGCTAGAAGTTATGATCTTATTTTACGGGCCTAAACTCTTATTGGCTCCATTGAATTATAAATTAGTCCGATCATCCCATGACCCTAAATTTCAATAATCTATTAACCACAACTTAATTCTACTATATAAGTGTGGTTACACTCCAACTCGAGACTGGTTAAACCATGTGTTGTTTTTAAACCATGTGTTACCTCAACACACAACACCCATGTTAATTATACAAAATTATCCATTTACGCACAATTGGATATGGATGTATAAGTGCCAATCAATCGAAATCAACAATTGAATATCTATTAAGCCACTTGATTATTTTTCATTTACCTCTTGGGATTATATTCCAAAACACATGATCAACCAACACTAAATTTATTCAGATTTATCAAAGTGCTGACCAACCATGCCTAGGGTTTATCACTCCCTCATACTTGAGGATAACATTCGCCATAACATTGACAAGTAGTAATTGCAATGACGACCTTACAATTACTTTGATAATGACTTGTCGGCGATTCTACTCTATTCTTTATCAATAGGGAGTCCATCCACTATTACTGAACGAATAAAACACTTTATGATAACGTAATATAAGTGACTTATGCTCTTAACTTTGGTAACCATACCATGCACACACCAAGTCATTGCGTAGTCAATGGATACTACAATTCGGGTCTTGAATCGAATCAATACATAACATTCATAATATATACACAATATTTTTGATAAACAACAGATTCTTATTGATAAGATAATGTTATTACATCTCAATTGGTGCTATAAAAGGGCATACAATCCTACCAATCTCCCACTTGCACTTTATAACCAGTTTCCATCACATCTAACTTCCATGTTATCCGAGTGTCTATCAAACACTTTGATCGATAGTGCTATAGTAAATGGATCAACAAGTTTGTTCTCTGATGCGATCTTAGTTATCACTACGTCTCCGCGTTATACTATATTTCTAATTAGATGATATTTCTTCTCAATGTGTTTCGCACGCTTATGGTTTCTAGGATCCTTGCTTTGAGTAACAACTCCACTATTGTCACAATGAAGTACAATAGGCGAGCTCCACTATTGCACAACTCCCAGATCATAGAGGAATTTCCTTAATTAAATGACTTCCTTTGCTGCTTCAGAAGTTGCAACATATTCAGTCTCTATGGTTGAATCAGCAATACACAATTACTTCACACTCCTCCAACTTATAACCCCTTCATACAGCATAAACACAAATCCTGAGGTAGATATTCTAGAATCCTCATATAATTGAAAAGCAGAATCTGTATAACAACCTAGTACTAGCTCATGACTTTTATAGATAAGCATATAATCCCTGGTCTTTCTTAAATATTTAAGAATACTCTTGACCGCAGTCCAGTGATCTTGACTAGGGTTAGACTGGAACCTACTGACAACTTTCACTGCATAGCATATATCTGGTCTTGTACACAACATAACATACATGAGACTACCTATTACAGAAGCATATGGTACCTGTCTCATTTCCTCTTCCTTTTCAGGTATCTTAGGACATTGAGCCTTAGAAAGAGATACTCCATGCCTGAAAGGTAAGAAAGATTTCTTAAAGTTTTGCATATCAAACCTGACCAGAATCTCATCAATATATACGGCTTGGGATAAGCCGACCATCCTTTTTCTTTTGATTACACACAAGCTTAATCCCAAGTATGCAACTAGCTTCTCCCAAGTCTTTTATGTCAAAATTGCTAGACAAAATTTTCACTGATGATAATGCCTTAGATCATTTTCAATGAGTAGAATATCATTCACATAAATAATAAGAAAGATTACAATGCTATCCTGTACCTTCTTGTACACACAAGCCTCATCAATGTTTTGATCAAAACCAAATACCTTGATTGCCTGATCAAAATGTATATTCTAGCTCCTGGATGTTTACTTAAGTCCATAAATGGATCTTTGTAATTTGCACACTAGGTGCTCCTGACCTTTCACCACAAACCCGTTTGGTTATTTTATATAGATGTCCTCTTCCAGATGGCCCTTCAAAAATGTCGTCTTGACATCCATCGACCATATCTCATAATCATACTGAGCATTTATGGCTAAAAGAGTTCGAATAGACCTTAAAATGGCTACCAGTGAAAATGTCTCCTCATAGTCAATCCCTTCACATTGAGTGAAGCCTTTAGCTACTAGCCTTGCCTTATATGTCTCCACATTACCATCTATTCCTCTTTTCCTTTTATAGATCCACTTGCATCCGATGAGTTTTATCCCAGCAGGTGGTTCTAAAAGTTTTCAGACTTGATTGGAATACATAGATTCCAATTTTGATTTCATGGCAACCTGCCAGTTTTCTATATCCTTATCATTGATAGTTTATTCGTAGTTCACAGGGTCCAACTTATGTTAATTTATTCGGAATAACCTCATAAGATTCTCTAAAAAATATGTATTTGTCGGGTTGTCGTGAGACTCTCCCACTACAACGGGCCATATGTGTACTAGAAGATGAAGGTGTACTAGAGATAGTCTCTTGTGCTCCATCAGTCTTATTATCTATGATCGGTTCATCTACCACCGGTTCTTTAAAAGAATCTGACATCTCATCCAAAACAACTTTACTTTTGTATCTGTGGTTCATAATATAATCTTTCTCTAAGAATACAACATTGGTGCTAA
This sequence comes from Cornus controversa, assembly GCA_026545225.1. NCBI lineage: Eukaryota > Viridiplantae > Streptophyta > Magnoliopsida > Cornales > Cornaceae > Cornus > Cornus controversa. The sequence continues at coordinate 7,487,470 of CM048849.1, read as the reverse complement.
CTAATACTTTCTTATCATTAGGATCATAAAATAAACCACCCTTGGTTTCCTTTGGATAGCCTACAAACAGACACAATCTTGATCTTACTTCCAACTTAGTCACTTGTCCTATCTGCACATTGCAGGACAACCCCAAATATGGAACTATGCCAGACTAGCTCTACACTATATCCATAGCTTATAAGGAGTCTTTGGTACCAACTTAGATGGAACATGATTCAATGTATAAGAGGTTGCATCTAAGGCTAAACACCAAAAGGAAGTAGGTAACGTTGAATAACTCAACATTGATCTAACCATGTCTAGCAATGTTCTATTTCTCCTTTTTGCTACACCATTTCACTGAGGTAACCTAGTGTAGACAACTGACTAACAATACCCTTAGTAACCATGTGGTTCTTAAAATGTCCTAAGAAGTACTCCCCTCTAAAGTCTAATCGTAATGTTTTGATGTATTTACCTAACTTCTGCCTGATACTCTTAAAACTTTCCAAAAGTTTTAGACTTGTGGTGCATCAAATAAACATTTACATCAATATGCACTAACTCCAATGGTTCTTTGGCTCTATATCCTTTAGCTGAAAATAACCACTTCATCATTTTACCCTCAATACAAGATTCATAAGTTGGCATAAGTGCCTCTGCTTCAATAGGTATTAAACATTCTTGAACCAACCTTTGAATCCTATTTTGATTAATATAACCCAATCTAACATGCCAAAGATACATTGAGTCAGAAGAAACATATTTTCTCTTGACACTTAGATTCTTTATTGCTACATTTAACTTATTATCTTGTAAAACATAAGAGCTAGGAGTTAATAAATAAAGACCATCCACCAATGCACCAGTAACAGTAACATGTCTATCCAGTTTAATTGAAAAAACCTTTCCAAATATAAAAATGTAGTTTTCAAAACTAAAATCCAAAACTAAATATTTAGACATTAAAATTTGCCACTCGTCCTGTGTATAAAGATAGTTTAAGAAAAAAAAATCCTCATACTCTAAAATGTATGAAATGAAAAACACTCCTTAGAATTGGTCACTCCATTGGAATCATCAAAAGTTTTGACTAACTTCATCTTTCTTGCCCCTTTGTTGACGGAACCTTATCACATAATCTTGCTTATTGATGTCTTCCTTTTCTTGCTTGGTTCCCTATGTGACGTATATTTTTGTAATTGGCAATCTTTGATGTCAAAACCAAACATGATCGAGTTGTATTATTTAAGTTATATTTCTATCATTGATAATGTAATTGAATTCTTAGAGTGAGCATGAAGTTCCACACTAAGCCGTCGATGGTCTGAACAAGAATTCGATCGATTGAAGTTTCGAGATGGTTCCGAAAGCATGAGGACATCGTTGATCACATATGAGAATCACATAGTCCAGGTAAAGTGGTGAGAACATGTATTTTTTAAACCGGGAGGTTCTGACCTTGAAAAAAGTTTTAAAGCAAAATAGTGATATTTTCAAAGTTGGACCGGTCCAGGGTTTAGTTACACCAGTCCATGAGGACTCGAGATCTCCAAACAGTAGTCCACAGGAGTTGGACCGGACCAAGGAAAGTGATGTGGTCGGAACTAAATTATATTGTAAGCTTAATTTTGCCCTTTTTATCAAAATATAATTTAACCACTCACAAGAGCACGAATCTTTGTAGATAAGGTTCTATATAGAGGGTATCGATCCCACAAGGACTAGTCGCAATTGTCTTAAAAGAAGATTAATTCTACTTTAATTCGAAAAATAGATTTTTGAATTTGTGTTTAAAAACCATTGCATGAATGAAATGACAAGAAAAGTAAAGAGTTTAAAGTTGGGAGAGAGAACTAGGGTTGGTTTCCACCACTAGCCATTCACATGTTTATAAGTGTAGCAAGCATGGGATTCATTAATTAAATGCCTAACAATGTCATTAGGCTTGTGACCTCAATGACATATCAAAAGATCAATGTGTGTGCTAACCTATCATAATCCATCTTCAACAAGCATAGCTCTTCAACCTAACTAACTACCTAATTACTCTACTCTCTAAGTGAACACTACATGCATCCAAACTACCTTATCTTGGCATGGTCTATACAAACTAACATCACACATTCATTTAAACACCATTATCTAGCCATCATTTGCACTTCTTGTGGAATATGCAAATGTTGTGCATTCAAGTGACAAAATCTACTCTAAGACAAGAATAAATTCCAAATCAAATGAATATATATAAGAGATGTATTTGTGTACATAATCACTAGGCTAAATAATCAACATTTAAGTACAAATCCCAAGAGCTACAAAGATGAACAAGTTTACATGGCTAGGGGTTGAAACCAACACCCTAGTAGAAGAGTTAGTTGCTCATGGTTGCCTTGCACCCTTCCATTGATGAAGAAAGTGAAGCTTCTTGGTCTGGTTCAGCTTCTCCTCCCCCTCTCCCGAAGGTCTCTCTCTTGTATCTTGATGTATGTTGAGAGATATGAGATATGTGTGGCTTTTTGGTGCTTTTTGTCTCCTTTTTCTCCTTTGGGGCCCAGCATATATATATATATATATCATTATATATATCTCTTGTATCAAGAAGGCCCCCAAAAGTCTTGTTCAAGTCAGACAATCCCCTTAAGTCGTGCAAAAAGGGGGATTTTGTTGCAAGTGGGAGAGCAGGTGAGCAAGTGGCCAAGTGGGCTCTGCAGCATCTCGATTGATCGAGATTGAATCTTGATTGATCGAGATTTCGATCAATCGAAATGAGATCTCGATCAATCGAGATTTCGATTAATCGAGATCAACATCTCGATTGATCGAGATGCCTTGGGCTGCATTTTCTGATTTCTTCTCTTGACTGCAGAAAGCTTTCAACTTTGCTCCATTTACTCCAATACCTGCAAAACATCAAAAACACAAAAATACTGTACACATATCTTGGTAAACGCAAAAACGAAACTAACGTATGTAAGAAAAATGGTTCAAATGCATAGAATTGAACACTTATCACACCCCCAAACTTACATATTGCTAGTCCCTTAGCAATACAATATTATAAAAATGAAATCCACTATCTTATACAAAAGTTTAATCATGCTCAGTCATCAACTAGATAAAGGGCGATCATCCGTTCATTTCACATTTGGCAAATGCAACAAGTATTACAGAACTATGTGGTCATTAGCAAAAATGGACTTTCACAAGCTATAAATGAAAGACAGTCTCCACATAATGGCCAGCCCGAACAAATATAACAATTCCAACCCCAAAATCCTCTTTGAAAAGTGAACATGCATTCCAACGTGTGGCTTTTGTCATATTTGGAGAAGAAAATGAACAAATCTGTTTTTAAGATAAAAACTCATTGAAAATGCTCGACACGGTTGTTCATTATCACAAAACATTCATGATTGCTCATGTGCGGATGACCGTGCAATGCTTAGCTCTTTTTGCTTTCTTGCAAGCCCATGTAGCGGCGTTGGGCCAATGACTCCCAAACCAATTGATTTTAGGGCATTAGGTGAAGAAGCACCCCTCGGACTTAATGACCGAGCTTACAAGGCGATGAGCGTAAGCAAGCCACCCGCTTATTATTGCTCAACCTTACACACTTTTACGCGAATATTCCCTGCTTTGAGGCATAGAAATTCGGTTTATTGAGTGAGAAGGCTTATTGCATATTTTTCTCTTTTTATTTATTTATTTTTTTACAACAACCGGAAGAACTTATTCTTTAAGTTGTTCAGATAAAAACATAAATTTTCAAAAATTCTCCTTCAGACTTATACCCCACAATTTAAAATGCATGTGTGCGAATTTGTGCGGTTAAGGACAAATTTAGGGCGAGAATTGTACGTGCTCGAATTTAGACAAAAATGTAGACCGTTCTAGCCTACTATAAAGCTTGCAAAAGTGCGGGTATTTACAATGTTAAAGTTCTTAACTACCTGCTGCATTTACCTCGGACATTTATTCGAATGACTTCCTTTAAAAAGCAAGACATCATGGCAAGCATGCAAAAATATCAAGAAGAAAAAAAACTGCTCTACAATGATACTCAAAATAATGACCGAACATTGCATGCGTATGCAAGTGGTATAGCATACCGCACCCCCAAACTTATATGCAACATTGTCCTCAATGTTTGGACAAGAAGAACAAGGAAAGAAGTTACCGGGATGGCAGAATGCGAGAAAAATGGTATTTCACAGCAGCGGTCATCTTGTAAATAAGGAAAACCTGCACAGAACACCAACTGGATACCACGAGCATTAAAAGGAACAAAAAGTAGATAAATAGAACATAATGAATAATTATGCACAAACAGACAATGCCAATATCACGGTATATCTAAGGGTCTGAACTGGTGTTTCCCAACGGTCTAAGAGGTCTATGCGACAAGCTATTGACTATCCAGGCACGCTAACGTATAGCATGCAAAGGGGCTGCCTTTCTTTATTACCGCCATACTGTGTTGAAGCAATCTCAACAGTATTGAAAATTGAAACCAGGCGGTAATAAACAGAAATCATCAACTGAATCGCATATAACAATTAGACAAGTGGTACTACATACATAGTCAAAGTATAGAGAACAGATATATTGACAGAAAGCAAAAATAAAGACAGTAAAGATAACACATGGTATAAAAGAAAATATAAATGTATTCCATATAGATGAAAATGAGTTTGAGTACAAAGTGTACATGTAGGTGGAATACTCAGAAAGAAACTAAACATGGCCAACATGGCTTATCAAAAATAAAGAAAGAAAAATACAGAAAGTAAAGCATAAAAGATGAAAAAAAATGCAGCTACTCGAGGGCGGGTGGTGGTGGTGGAGGCTCGGTGGGAGTAGAAGTGGAGGTGGAGGCTCGACCAGCGAACAGGAACTGCAGGTCCTGCCGGAAGGCTCGGAACTCGTCTAAGATCGCTCTCTGACCCTATGCCAGAGAAGAAATGTCCGTCCGAATGCCTGCCAGCTGACTCTGCGTCACCTGGACGTGCTCGTCAAAACCCTGCTGGAGCCGCTCTACGTCAGTCGCCAGGCAGGAATAGCCCGTCGCTAAGATATCATGCCGCTCTGCAGCGACATCCATCTCCTCCTCCTCCATCTCCTCGTCCTCTGACTCAGCCCCTGCAGGCTCTCCCTCATCCGTCTCCACCGGGGCATCTATATCTACATCGTCTGGTGGATCACCCTGGTGGTCCTGTCGCTCTAAGTGTTGCCTCACCCGCTCCCACTGAGTAGATGTGAAGCGGGTGGGCGGTGCCAACTGAATGTCAGTACGACTGACTGGTATACTGGCACTGCTGAGAAAAGCGGCGATCAGGAAAGGAAAGGGAAGCCGCCAACTCGCTGCTCTCCGCATCCTCTTGTTCATGAGGCCGTCCCATACCTTGAACATCTGCCCCCAGATCAGCGACGGAATCGAAACCCAAGTGCCCGTGTGGAAGGAATAGAGGCAACGGAGGAGGTCACCCCTGCGCTTTGCCACGTGCTGCAGCGGACACGCGTTCTTGAGGAGAACGGTGTCCAAGAACCAAAATCTGCTCGGGCACATCGATTTGGACGTGCAATTGTGACTGGGCGTGGTAAACGCCCCGCCACACATATCCATCACGATCGAGAACAGCGTCGTGTCTGCTGGGAGTGCGGCCCTGTAAAGCGGCTGACCGTCCGGGCCAAGCATGTCTGTCGGCTGCTGGTGAGGGATGCCGAGCATCTGAGCAATCCGGCTCGGCGTAATCGTGATCGTGACAGTGGCCACGACCGTCTCTAGTGTATCTGGCGCGGTGCAGGAGTAGGTCATGTGATCGTAAAAGACCTGCACTAGGCGCTCGTGTGCCACGTCGGTGGGAGGCACACATAGCCGGTCGAGGCGACGCCTCCTGAGCTCGGCAACCGTCCACGCGGTGTCGGGACGCCTCTCAAACTCGGCTAAGTCAAAGATCTGCTCTGGGTGGAACTTCCGAGACCGAAAGGCTCGCCCGGGCACGTCGCGAACAGAACCGGCGGCGTTCTTCACCCTCGCCATAGTCTCGGAACAGTCTGCACTTGATTCCAAAAATTACGTAAATAAAAGATAAATAAGAAGAAAGCTAAACTACGAATAAACTAAAAGAATAAAAATAAAAATGAAGTCCTAGTCCATGGTACCGACAAGAATGCAAAAAAAATCGCTCTCAAAGAGGCAATGCGAACGGATGCAACTGAAACAAAGGTGCCGCGGTTACACACCGTACACTAAGCTTTTGAAACAAAAAGAAAGCCAAATCTCACTCCTACATGAATTCTTACCCCCCGAAACCCACAAAATCCTATCACAGATATCGCAATCGCACCCATCCACCCCAACATCATCTAACCATGCTTATTACGCCATAAAACTATCAAGAATGGTGAGCGAGTATGCAAAATGCAGCCATGCATCACTTACCTTGAGAGGAAGAAGATGAACGGCTCAACCGAAGAAGATCCACTCGCAGCCACGAAGAGAAGATCGCGCAAGCTCTAGCGGCGGCTTCGGACTGCGTCGGATGGCGGCGGATGATCGCGAATGGTAGATCGAGTGCTCGAGAGTGCTTGGAGAAGGCTTGGATCGCACGGAGGAAGAGAAGAATTCGGATGGTCTTTTAAAATGGGAGGGAAGCCCAACGGTTCAAATAGACTTTTGGTTCACGTGCAGGCCCCGCGTGCATCTCGATTGATCGAGATGTGCATTTCGATCAATCGAGATTTAGATTGATCGAAATCTCACTTCGATCAATCGAAATCAGCTTCGATCGATCGAGATTGTCTCTTCGATCAATCGAAAATTCCTTCACTGAATCACACTTTTACTTCGATCAATCAAACATTTAATTCATTCAATCAAAATTTTATTTCGATCAATCGAAATCCCATTTCGATCAATCAAAATTTTTGATCGATCGAAGACCTATCGAAGTGCAATCGAAGAATACTGCCTCTCGGGACTTTGGACTTGGCAAATCTCTACAATTTTTCGATCAATCGAGATTGAAATCTCGATCAATCGAAATCTCGATTGATCGAGATCCTGGTTTCGATCAATCGAGATGCTCAAAAACAGTCAGCTTGAGTTATGCTTCAGGGACTTGGATATTTGGGAATTAGATACTACATTGCTTAGATACAAACCTACTTTGGATTAAAGGGACATCATGGAAGCATGATAGCTACCATGGCTTCGCCACCTTACACTTCTATGGCGCGACGTCCGGATCGGCTCACGAGTCAAAATACACGGGATCCGTCAAAGTGACGACATCCACGTATTCGGTGGTGACTTGGTCACCCACACACACTTTTAAGCGCTGCCCGTTTACTTTGAACAACGAGCCATCTTTCAAGTCCTTCAATTCCACCGCTCCGTGGGGAGCGGCGGAATTAACCAACGGAGGAAAAGGGTCTCTCGGAAATCTCCATTTAGGCAAATCCATGACAGTATTAACATCGAGCATGGAATTGACTTCACATATGGCTTGCTCAATGTCAAAATCATCACAGTTGAAGTGATTTAGGCATGCCTCTAAAGGATCCTTGGAAAGAATAGAAGGAAGTACTTCTTGAACAAGGTCTTCCACAACATCGACAGAAAAGCACTCACTTTCGTCGTCGGATGTGTGGTGGGAAGCATTGAAGATGTTCAAACGGACTTTCATATTCCCAAAAGAGATGTCCATCACTCCGGTATGGCAATTAACGCAAGCGTTTGCCGTGACCAAGAATGGACGACCTAGAATGATAAGAATATGACGATTCGGATTTTGGACCGGTTCCGTGTGAAGGACTATGAAGTCCACCGGAAAATAGAATTTGTCCACTTGAATGATGACATCCTCAATGATGCCACGTGGTTGCTTCACCGAATGGTCGGTAAGTTGCAACACAATCGTGGTATGCTTGAGTTCTCCCAAACCTAGTTGTTGGTAAACTGAGAATGGAAGCAAATTGACACTAGCCCCTAGATCAAGAAGTGCTTTTTCAAAAGATTGATTTCCGATGGTGCACGAAATGGTCGGAGCACCCGGATCTTTGAATTTAGGAGGGGCTTGGTGTTGGAAAATGGAGCTTATGTGTTCAGTTAAGAGGACTTTCTTAGGAACATTATTCCTAGATTTGCGCTTTTGAGTGCACAAGTCCTTCAAGAATTTTACATAGGAGGGAATTTGTCGAATAGCATCAAGGAGAGGGAGATTTATCTTTACTTGTTTGAAGATCTCCATCATGTCTTGGATTTTCTCTCCTTGCTTCCCGAAATGAGAAGGTTCCTTCAATCTTTGAGGAAAAGGAACTGGAGGTTCATAAGAGGTGTCAAGATTTGGAATCGATGACGACACAACTTCACTTGCCTTTCCTTTTGGATTTGAAGGGGTATTTTGCAAATTTGGATTTAACGGAAACAATTTTGGATTTAATTGGGATTCTTTTGGATTTTTAGGTTGCTCTTGGAATTCCTTTCTCTCTTCCTCCCCCACCTTGGAGTTAATGATTTTACCACTCCTCAAGGTTGTGATTGATTGAACTTGCTCCGGAGGAGTATTACAAGTTAAAGATGATGGATCTTCAATCATATGGACACCTTTGGGATTCGCCACCGGTTGACTCAGCAACTTACCTTCCTCCCTTCTATTTAAGGCATTAGCTAGTTACCCGATTTAAGCTTCTAACCTAGCCATAGATTGAGCATTGGCTTCAAGCTTAGAGATTGATTGAGAGTGAGTTTGCAATAAGCGGGTGTTGGCCTCAAGATTGCTTATCACTCTTTCTTCAAAGCTTTGGCTTCTCGGAGGAGGTGGTGGTTGTTGGTAATTAGATCTTTGATTGTAAGGTTGAGGGTTTGGCTTATAATGAGGCTGTTGAGAGGGGGAATTAAAAGAGTTTTGCCCTTGGAAAGAGGGACTTGATTCTTGAGGTTTCCATGAAAAAGCCGGATGGTTCTTGTAACCAGGATTGTACGTGTTTGAATATGGATCATTCATTTGTTTAGAGTACAAGACATTCGTTTGCTCTTGAGCATAATCGGGAGATTGCCCGGCAATAGGACAATCTCGAACGAAATGTGAAGTACTATAGCAAAACGAACACCCTTCCTGATTTTGGACAGATTGGTTTGGAGTAGGCAGCCCATTTTTTATGATTAAATCCATTTTTTGGGATATGGCTTCTACTTGCATGGCAACCTCATCCACCCGTGATATTTCATGCACTCCTCTACAAGGTTGGGTGGCCTTCCCTTTCCTAGTGGAGGAGCGTTGAGCTGAATTGTTGCTTAGGGTTTGAAAAAGTTTCCATGCCTCATCGGGGCTTTTCAAAAGATATCCACCCCCACACGCGGAGTCTATCATTTGTCTGTGTTGCTCACTCACCCCATCATAAAAACTTTGCACTAGCTGCCATTTTGGGACAGCATGATGCGGACAAGATTTTAAAAGATCCTTTAACCTCTCCCACGTCTCATGGAATTGTTCTTGGTCAATTTGGGTGAATCCGGTGATTGCTCGCCGAATATCACTTGTCTTACCCATTGGGAAGTATTTTTTCAAGAACTCTATTTGCATCTCCGCCCAAGAATGGATTGAGTTAGGTTCTAAGGAGTTGAACCAACTTCTAGCTTTATCTTTTAGGGAGAAGGGGAACATACGTAGCTTTAGATCATCCTCCGTAAAGTGTGGTACACGAATAGTGGAACACACGGAAAGGAAATAATCTAAGTGCCGGTACGAATCCTCATTAGGAAGACCGTGGAAGCTATTAAGAAGATTGATGGTGGAGGACTTTATTTCGAATTGATTTGCCGCCACATTCGGAAATTGAATACATGAAGGTACTTCAAATGTAGTCGGAAGGTAAAAGTCCATAAGCAACTCTCCTTGACGAGGTGGTGGTGGAGGTGGTTGTTCATGATTAAAAGGAGGTAGTCCGGGAGGTTGTCTCTCATTTGGATCCATGTTTTCAGTCCTAGGCAATATAGGGTCCCTAGAGGTTCCTCTACGTTGTCTAAGTGTTCGTTCAAGTTCAATGTTACACGGAAGCAAAGGAAGTGACAAGGACCGTCTACCTAGCATGCATTAACAATCAAACAACACCTCAATACACAAAGTAACAATAATCTATACAAAAAGAATGAATGAATTCAAACCACTAATTTTAGGCGTTATACTCACAAAGGGTTCTAAGTTTACTTCTCTTTGATGCCCGCTATGTGGTATACCTAAAATTAAGAAGTTTGAGAAATAAGAACAAAATATATACAAAAAGAATGAAAGAATTTCTAGCCTAAGAATTAAACCAGATTTAATCTTCCAATGGCAACAATAAAACCGTAGTCCCCGGCAACGGCGCCAAAATTTTGATGTGGTCGGAACTAAATTATATTATAAGCTTAATTTTGCCCTTTTTATCAAAATATAATTTAACCACTCGCAAGAGCACGAATCTTTGTAGATAAGGTTCTATATAGAGGGTATCGATCCCACGAGGACTAGTCACAATTGTCTTAAAGGAAGATTAATTCTACTTTAATTCAAAAAACAGATTTTTGAATTTGTGTTTAAAAACTATTGCATGAATGAAATGACAAGAAAAGTAAAGAGTTTAAAGTTGGGAGAGAGAACTAGGGTTGGTTTCCACCACTAGCCATTCACATGTTCATAAGTGTAGCAAGCATGGGATTCATTAATTAAATGCCTAACAATGTCATTAGGCTTGTGACCTCAATGACATATCAAAAGATCAATGTGTGTGCTAACCTATCATAATCCATCTTCAACAAGCATAGCTCTTCAACCTAACTAACTACCTAATTACTCTACTCTCTAAGTGAACACTACATGCATCCAAACTACCTTGTCTTGGCATGGTCTATACAAACTAACATCACACATTCATTTAAACACCATTATCTAGCCATCATTTGCACTTCTTGTGGAATATGCAAATGTTGTGCATTCAAGTGACAAAATCTACTCTAAGACAAGAATAAATTCCAAATCAAATGAATATATATAAGAGATGTATTTGTGTACATAATCACTAGGCTAAATAATCAACATTTAATTACAAATCCCAAGAGCTACAAAGATGAACAAGTTTACATGGCTAGGGGTTGAAACCAACACCCTAGTAGAAGAGTTAGTTGCTCATGGTTGCCTTGCACCCTTCCATTGATGAAGAAAGTGAAGCTTCTTGGTCTGGTTCAGCTTCTCCTCCCCCTCTCCCGAAGGTCTCTCTCTTGTATCTTGATGTATGTTGAGAGATATGAGATATGTGTGGCTTTTTGGTGCTTTTTGGCTCCTTTTTCTCCTTTGGGGCCCACCATATATATATATATATCATTATATATATCTCTTGTATCAAGAAGGCCCCCAAAAGTCTTGTTCAAGTCAGACAATCCCCCTAAGTCGTGCAAAAAGGGGGATTTTGTTGCAAGTGGGAGAGCAGGTGAGCAAGTGGCCAAGTGGGCTCTGCAGCATCTCGATTGATCGAGATTGAATCTCGATTGATCGAGATTTAGATCAATCGAAATGAGATCTCGATCAATCGAGATTTCGATTAATCGAGATCAACATCTCGATTGATCGAGATGCCTTGGGCTGCATTTTCTGATTTCTTCTCTTGACTGCAGAAAGCTTCCAACTTTGCTCCATTTACTCCAATACCTGCAAAACATCAAAAACACAAAAATACCGTACACATATCTTGGTAAATGCAAAAATGAAACTAACGTATGTAAGAAAGAGGGTTCAAATGCATAGAATTGAACACTTATCAGAAAGCTTAGACCGGTCTAAGTTGGTTGCAACGCAAATTTTGCCTTCTTTAATCTTGTTTTGACTCGGATTGGACCCAAAACTTTCTAAAATCATGGGGACTTGTTTCCTACTTGATTTTAACTTGTTTTCTAAAGAAAATTAGGGTTTCTAATCTCTATAAAAATCTCATATAATTTCTCTCTTGGGGTGCTTTCATAGAGTTGTCATTATACATCAAACACAGATTTTCTAGAAAGAGAAAGCATTGAGATATTTTTCTGAGCAGAGAATTTTTTTCTCAAATTCTTTGCTTATATTTTTGAGAGCACACACATATTTCACAAAGTGATTTAGGGTGATCTCTATTTGCTTGATCAACTGTTCGAAGACTGCATTGAATATTTCTTCATGATTAAGTTACTTGATTGGTTTCTTCTATAACTGTTCGTTGGTGAGGAAGGAGAAGAAGATCGTGCTACGAAGGGGACAAAATACTTGCTGAGTGTTCGTGTTCTTCCAGTTACCCTTCTGAAAAGATTTTGACATTTGCTGGGAATCTGTAGTAGTTGGACGAGATAATCGTAATTGTAAGGCTGAGATGTTCCACATCAGAGTTCTTGTCAGAGTGGAGTGGGTGTGAACTTGATACAAAGTCTATTTTACTTTCCTTCGACGATAGTGGATTTGCTTCTCCGGGCTACAAAGCCTCACATGTAGTTTTTTTCCAATTTGGTTTTCCACGTACATCTGGTGCATTCATTTACTTTATTGCACTTTATTTATTTACTTGCTTTGTGGGATTGCTTTAATTATTAATTGGACTTAAAATTGGATAATCTAAATAATTAAGCAAAAAGTGAGTAAACCTAATCATCCCCCCTCTAGGTTTCAAATCTAAATTTTGCAGCCACTTTCACACCGTGCAACTCATAATTGGTATCAGAGTAGTGTTATCTAATTTGTGAGTAGTTCCTTGCGAAGTATTTTTAAAATCAATTTTTTTTTTCAAAAATCATCATGGAAACTAATAAGAGAGAGGGTAAATTAGTTCAACAATCCCATGTATGTGATGTGTTAAACCATAAGGATGACATAAATATCTTTGCTAGAAAATATGAAAAATTCATTAAGAATAAAGAGAATAAAAATTTTAGAAAAGGAAATTCTTCTAAATGCAGAGGTAAAAATAATAAGAAAGATGTTTTGTGGCTTTTCCTGCTATTTCTCATGTTAATAATGATACTGCTAATGATTTTGTTTTTGATGCAGGTAAATTTAAAAAATATACAACATTGAGTAAAGTTGGTTTTAATGATTTGAATGATAAGATAGTAGATGAAGAACCATTTGAAAGAAAGTTGCAAGAAGTCTTTGATGAATTATTAAAGGCTTACAAGAAGCAAACCAAAAAGCTCAAATTAGTAGTAAAAGAGAAAGAAACATTGAAGAAAGAGAATGAGCAGAAAAAATAATTGATTGATAATGAAAAAATTGTCAATCAAAACCTCCAGAATAAGGTGGAAATTGAGAAAAAAATTTTGAAGAAAAAGAATGAAGATCAATTGAAGTTGATTGAAGAAACTAAAGCTGACATTCAAAATCTTCAAAGTAAAGTCAAGTTTCTCGAAAGCGAGGTAAGTCAAGTTATTTCTGCTAAAGATGTTCTTGTTGCTATAATTAATTTTCTTAAGCTTGAATTGAAAAAATTACAAGAGAAATTAATTGCTTTTACTTCTGTAAAATTAAACTTGATAGCATGATTAGTGTTGGTAAGCTTGTAGGAGATAAGACTGGACTAGGTTTTGTTGGGTCATCATCTAAGGGTAAAATTGTGTTTGTTAAACCCAAGAACTTGAATTTTTCTGCACCCAAACCTAAGCTTCAAGTTGAGTCTATGCATGCTAATGTTGTGTCCAGTGTGCTTCATTGTACTTTTTGTGGTAAGAATGAACATAGTTAACACTATTGCTATAAGAAGAGAAAACATTTTAATTCTAATTTTCATGTGCATAATTCTTTTGCTAAGAATAGAGATCATGCTAAAAAGCCACATTATTTGAAGAAACTCAAAAATTCTCAAGCTAAAAAGAATTCAAATAAAAAGAAAAATATTTCTGGTTCTCCACATTATTTTCCTAATAAGTTGGATGTTAAAACAATTTGGATGAGAAAGGAATATTTGGAGAAGTTTGTGCCTGTTGATACTATGGGATTTATTCCTAATAGGTCTTTGGGTGTAAAACTCCCTAACTAGGTCATTAGGACTTTTTATGGCCATGGACTGAGCTTATGTTCATTATTTGTTTTCCATTGGACCATATTATTTTTAGGTTATGTTTTGTTTATTTTTTATAATAATCATGTCAATGTAGAAATCATATTTTTCTATGAAATAATGTGAATTCTCTATATTTTTATTTAAGTTCACTTTGAATTGTGAATGTATAATTGAGACACTTAGTTTATCAATAAATGAAGTACTTGAGTTTATGATCTAGGCATTGATGCCTAATGTGCTATATCTATTTCTTTTTAGAGGTGAATCTTTTGAGTTCATAAAATTTGTGCACTATTCCAACTTTGAGAGAATTGATTGAAAACTAATGTGAAGTTGACTAGGATATATTGTATGAGTAGCATTGAAGGCTTAAATGATCAATGAAAAAAAATGAAAAAGAAAAAGATTCTATTTCTAATTCAGCATGAAAAAAAAAAAATTGCTGATAATCTAAAACAAAAGAAAAAAAGGCTACATTCGGGATGTGTTCGAAACTTCCACTACGACATAAATCTTCAATGAGGTATCTTTTAAAAAGAGTTGTTTTGAATAAAATAGCTGGCTGCCCATAAGTGTGAAAGCCACCATCTTAAAAATAAAAAAATTATGAAATTTAATGAAAAATAATTTGATCATGTATGGTTTGATTTGCTTATCATCTAATGTGTTTTAGAAGATGGGTCAAAGGGGTTTGATTAATTTTGATGAAGTTGGATTGTGCACACATACATCGATTTATTAGATGAATTTCTAAATTTTTATAAATATTTGTGTATTAGAAATTATGCCATGATTATAAATTTAATGATGAATTTTATTGGCAAATTTACGAGTTTTAAAATTGTGCATTCATGAATTTTCTTGATTTTTTCTAAAAATTTTAGAACTCATTGTTATTTTATGTGAAAAAATAATTTTAATGATTATATGATTGTTATATATTTTTATTTTCACATAAATAAAAACCCAAAAATATTTTCCTATTTTTCCAGATTTTTAGGAATTTTTGTGATATTTTTAAGCATTTTTTTAAAAAATTACATTTTTGGTTAAAGGTGGTCAACATACTCATTGCACCACCTTGGACCGGTTTAAGAATGGGGTGGACCAGTCCATATAGGCTCCGCCAGCACATAAAAGTAGTGCATGTGTGCTATGTGATCATTATATGCTTACATCTTCCAATGGTGCTTTTCTCTCCATATTTCCTTCACTTTGCATCAACTTTTACTACAACTTGTGCATGATATATTACATCATTGTGATTGATATTTATGATTGTTTTTAAGTAGAATTAGTGGAAGGGATTGATTGTTGGAGGATTTGTGTTGATTTTGGGAGATAAAACTAACCAAGTGATATTGAAGCTTATGTTTTCAAAGCTTGCACACCAAGTGTTTGAGGAAATTCTCCAATGGCTTCTACATTCCTATTTTTCATTCCTCTCATTGTAGCTGTCACGCCCCGAAACCCGGACCGCTGGGACTCCCCCGAACTGACCCGAATCCCGAGTGTGAATCCGTGAGATCACCCTAATGCTATAATCACCACCTGATCATACAATCTCAATTTCCTATTATTTTCACAAAAATTGGGCATGACCCATTCTAATAAATCAGATCCTGATATGTTATCCTTGCTGTACATTCAAATGGACACTTATGGGCACGTGTCCCCCCCAGCATTCATATTTAAAAATAAAAAATGGACACTTCTGAGCACGTGTCCCCCCAGCATTTCTACAACATACATAATATGATAAAAAAAATATGTCTCAGTCCCTGAATGTCCGTCTCATATACATACATCATATGAATGAAATACAACTGAAGGGATTGAATCAACATAATTACTTCATACATTTAATCCAAACGTACAACATTCATCTACTATGTTGGACATAAATTAAATTCTAAGGAGTCTAATCACTACCTCTACAACTGGTACTATGAGTCCCCTAACTGACTCCAAAATCAGCAATACCTGCAAAACCTGGGAGGGGGTGAGCTCAAAGGCCCAACAAGGTATGTAAAACCATACTATCACCGCTGCAGCAGGTCGATCCTCACATATTCTCAAAAACATACACATTTAAATATATCACCATATTTAAATCATGCTCCGCCTAGTATACATGAACCAATAACGCATATGACAAACCTAGCACATATATACATATAAGTCAACTACACATGATTTTTGAAATCATTTTCAACGTGCTTGAAAGCAGTAAACATCAGGCATTAATATATATATAGAACATATATGTCTAAGCATTTACATAAACAATGTAAATCAATCATCACGTCTCCTACTCAACAAGTAGCAATCTCAGATGTAATTAAGATGCATTGAAATCCATACAACATGCTCAAAAACAAACATCCAACATGTATCATGTTCATTCACAAGCAACGCATGTATAAGAATGTGTTAAATACATAGCATGCTTCACAATAGATAATGTAAGTAAGTTCACACACTTGTCCCTCTTCCAGACTCAACCCGATATCCTGACATGATTTTTAACCAATCATGTGACCGAAATGCCTCCCACACAACTCCAACACCACCACCGAGTCATCACATACTCCAAGGTGATTAGTTGGTTTTGGAATTTATCACCGAGTCATCACATACTCCAAGGTGATTAGATAAATTATCACCGAGTCATCACATACTCCGAGGTGATTAGAGAGTTCATCACCGAGTCATCACATACTCTGAGGTGATTAGATAGATTATCACCGAGTCATCACATACTCCGAGGTGATTAGACCACTTCACAATTACAACTATAACTGAGTATTGCCCTACTCTACGTAACTTGACCACACCTCCCCGTTTTCTCACAATGGCCCCATATATGCATTTCGAACATATAACAATCAAGCACTCAAATTTTTATGCTTCACAATGCGTATGCTAGTTATAAGCACATAACATGCATTTCTTCTCTACAAAGCCACATGTATGATTATATATACATATAGAATCTAGTATAAAACTCACATGTGCTCACAAACTTCACTTAATTAAATTTTAATCATGCTTCACTAATGCACACATTTTTATGTATTGATAGCACACATTAAACTCACATAAGCCCACATATAAGCACATATATGTCAAATCATGTACATAATTCACATATGCGCCAATACTAGCACAAATATCATATTGCTTCACTCAATGCATGTATTTATCACAAGTAATTACATACATTCCACTCACAATATATAAACACATATATATTACGTCACCCACATATGTAATAAGAACATATATAATACCTAGCATATCATAATCATGCTTTGCAAATGCCCGCCAAAAGTTATATTCATATTTAGCATGCATTTCTACTACTGCTTCCACATATATAATCACATATATATATTTAACTGATAGGCATTGAATGTTACGCATTCTAGCCTCTTAACTTATGTATTTTATTCTCTTAGTGATAGATTATTTTGTGATTTTACTTTGTTTTAGTGTTTTCTATATTTTCAGGGTCTTAATGATTATTTCAGTTAAAACCAAGCTTTTGGACTTTTAAAGAAGACATCCAAGATGGTGAGATGAAGCCTACATCAAGGAGATTCACTCAACCATTTATTTCAACTCAAATCAGCCCAAGAAAGAGGTCCAAGAGAATTACAGCTGCTTAAGAAGGTTTCGGGCCTGAAGCCCAAATCTGCGCATAATACAGTCTTAATCCCATTTTGGAAAACGGACTAGAAGTCTTATTTTTGAGCCTTAAATCGACATTATTTTTGCATAAGGTTGAACGAAATTTGATTCTGCACACTTTTGTATTTCACGAAAATTCCGTAAATCGGACTTCTAGTGGGTCAAAAGTTGGGCCGAAGTCAGCAGAAAAAACCCACCTGATTAGTGCTGCGGGAAACCCTAATTTATTCCTAATTGGATTAGGACTTCGGTGTATTCTCTTGGGGAATAAAGTGAAGACTAAGAGGCTGAGTTGAGGGAGGAACAAGGAGATGAGCTAACAGAGAGATTGGAGAGTCTGAGAGGGCTGAGAATAGAACAGAAACATATTGTAGAGCCATTGGAGAACGAAGTCATACGCATAATTCAGAAAGATGATGTCTTCTTCCTCAACAGTTGAATCTTCTTCTTTTACCATGAGCGGCTAGTTCATCCACTAGGGTTTTGATGTAGCCCTAACAAAGCATCAATGGTTTGATTGTTTTAATTATTGGGGACCTTTATATACATGCATAGATTATATAATTCAGAGGATTCTTATTATAGAATTGAGCAATAAAAGTCTTGTAAATTCAATCTCAATGATTTCTTATCTTGTCTTAGATATTTAGTTGTTGTTATTGAACTCAATCTCTCTTATTTTCTGTGATCATGAGAGAGATTATTACACAATGGTAATCACTGAATATATTGTTATGAGTTTTGATGGATTATGCCTAGAGAAGATGAACCATACTGCACCCTAGATTAGAGTAGTTAGGCAGATGGCCCATGCCAATCGAAGATAGTCCATGGCTTAGCCTTAATCATATGTTATCTTCTTGACGGATGAAGGTGAGCTTGTAGCCACCGACACCACTTATGCATGATGTAATTCCCCTATGGTTGATTCAATTGACCATTGATTGTGGAGTTAGTGGTGAAGTTAAACACTCTAGATTTCTCTCCTATTATCTTCACTATCTTATTTATCTTTAATTTATTTTATTTTATCTTTTTAATTAGTTTAAAAATCAGAATTCTTTTCTCTTAAATTTAATTAGAATTAATTCCGTATTCTAACTCATCAGACCATAATCCCTGAGGTACGATACCCCTTTCGATAGCCCTATTCTGCAAGGAATTCGTTCTATTGCGAAGTGTGGAAATTTTTAATTGATATACTTTTTGAGTCACACTCACACACGAAGCAATTTTTTGGCGCCGTTGCCGGGGATTATCTATTTGATTGATTGGATTTTACAGAATTAGTTTTAATTGGATTTTTAGTTTAGGAAATTTTTATATTTTATTTTTAATTTTGTTTTTGTTTTCTTTTCAAGTGCTTTTGGTTAATATATGCAAGGTCATCGTTCTGTAGCTGATCATTTGATACCTCTTGATCCTGAGCCTGAACGTACTCTTAGACAACAGAGGAACATCCCTGTTGATACCATTGTGCAAGAGGAAGAAATAATTGAAGACATGGCAGAAGAGAGGAATAACAACCTTGTTCCTAATGCTGATGGAGAAAGAGCTAGATTGCTGAGGGACTACTATGTTCCTGAGACATATACCTCGCCAACAGGTTTTCAACTGCCCAATGTCACAGCACAGAATTATGAGATCAAGTCCAGCATTATTCAAATGCTACCATCTTATTTTGGGCTGACTCAAGAAGACCATTACAAGCATCTGGATGACTTCATTGAAGTGTGCTCAACTACAAAAATTCATAACTTCTCTGAAGATGCTTTCAGAATGAGACTTTTTCCATTCTCTCTGAAAGACAAAGCAAAGTATTGGTTCAATTCTCTACCGGCTGGTTCTATCACGACTTGGACTCAAATGCAACATGAGTTTCTCAAGAAGTATTTTCCGATAGGGAAGACCAATCAGTTCAGACGTGCTATCACTGGTTTCTCCCAACATGAAGGGGAACAATTTTATGAGACATGGGAAAGATTCAAGGACCTTCTTAGGAAGTGTCCTCATCATCAAGTTCCTAAGTGGCAATTAGTGCAGAGTTTTCATAAAGGGCTGACAGAAGCCAACAGACATATGGTCGATGCGTCGTGTGGAGGTACCTTTATGTTGAAGAGTGAAGAAGAGGCATGGACCTTATTTGAAAATCTTAGTGACAACTCTCTGCAACATATGTCCTCTACTCGTTCTAGCAGACCTGCCACTACAAGGAAGACTGATGGAATTTTTGAGGTTGGTGCTTCAGAAGCTATGCCAACTGACATTGATTTAATTGCACAGAATTATGGCTGCCAATCAAACTCCTTCTGCTTCAAATTCTTCATTGCTAGGCCCTTGTGAATTTTGCTCTAGTCCTATGCATAATGTGAGCAATTGTCCTTCAGTGGGGCAATTTTCTGATATTCAACATGAGCAAGTCCAAGCTACTTTTACTAGACCAATGAATCCTCCACGAGGTAATACTTACAATCCCACATGGAGGAATCATCCTGGTTTTTCTTACAGTAATCAAGGGGTAGCAATGCAACCATCATATCAACCTAGGACTTTTGTACCTCAACAGCAATATCAAACACAAAGTCCTATGGCCCAAAGAATTTCTGCTATTGAAGACAAGCTGACTCTTACCTTGTCTAAATTTGACAAGCTTGATTCTCTTATAGAGACAGTGCAAGCTACTGCAGCAATAGTACAATCTACAGTTTAGCTAGTGCACTCACATTCTCAATCCATTGCTAAACTGGAGTCTCAGTTTGGACAGCTTGCTACTTCATTGAGTAGAAGAGAAGAAGGGAAGCTCCCTATTCAACCAATTGCTAATCCAAGAGGGATGCAAGCTTCCACAAGCAACACACACCATGAGTAAGTCCAAGCTATTACCACTTTGAGAAGTGGGAAAATAATTGATAATAAGGTGGGTGAGAATAAAGAAGAAAAAAAAGTGACCACAAGTCCAAGTGCTGAAATTCCTTATGAGCCCAAGGCTCCTTTCTCACAACGTTTCCTTGAAGCATCTAAATTGGGAAAGCAAGGGGACAAGCTGCATGACATGATGGAGGTGTTTCGACAAATGAAAATTAATTTGCCACTCCTTGATACCATCAAGCAAATTCCTCCTTATGCTAAATTTTTGAAGGACTTGTGCACTCAGAAAAGGCGTTCTAAAAGCCATGTGCCAAAGAAAGTGATGCTGCCACAACAAGTAAGTTCAATAATTCAGCAGTGTACTCCTCCCAAGTACAAAGATCCTGGTACTCCAACTATCTCATGCATTATTAGGGAGCACCATGTGGATAAAGCTCTTCTTGATTTGGGTGCAAGTGTGAATTTGCTACCCTATTCAGTCTACTTACAATTGGGCTTGGGAGAATTGAAGCCTACCTCGGTGGTATTGCAATTTGCAGATAGATCAACAAAGCAGCCCCGAGGAATCATAGAAGACGTGCTCATTAAAGTGGACAAGTTCTACTTTCCTGTTGATTTCATTGTACTTGACACTGAGCCGGTTCACAATCCAAAGAGGCACATTCCAGTGATCCTTGGTCGACCTTTCTTAGCTACTACTGATGCTTGCATAAATTGTAGGTCGGGGAACATGGATATTTCATTTGACAACATGAATGTCAAGCTTAATGTGTTCAATGCTATCCAACACCCCCTAGATTAGAGTGATGTGTTCTGCATGGATGATATTGATGAATGTGTGGAGGAATTTGTTTCATCCTCTATATCTCGAAACTCCCTGGAGGTATGTGAGTCTTTTTATGACTTTGAGAACAGTAATGATGAAGGGTTGTGTGAAGAAGTGCATGCTATGCTGGAAGTGGATGCTATTCAGAATACTCCACCTTGGAGAATTCCAATTAAGCCACTACCTTCTCTCTCTAGCACCCCCCTAGTGCCTTCATTGGAGTCCCCTCCAGAATTAGAACTGAAGCCTTTGCCTGACAAATTGAAGTATGTATTCTTGGGGGCACAGAAAACTCTTCCTGTTATAATTGCCTCTGATCTGACAGAAATTTGAGAGAAGAGCTTAGTAGAGGTTTTATACCAACATCGTGAAGCAATTGGATGGAGTGTTGCTGATCTTAAGGGCATTGATCCCTCAATTTTTATGCACAAAATTCATCTAGAAGAAGGATGTAAGCCAACCAGAGAGGCACAGAGGTGACTAAACCCCAACATAAAAGAAGTGGTAAAGAAAGAGGTTGTCAAGTTACTTGATGCAGGAATCATTTATCCAATTTCTAACAGCACATGGGTGAGTCCAACACAAGTGGTTCCAAAGAAGTCTGGCCTTACCATTGTCCCTAACTCTATGGGAGAGCTTGTTCCACAACGTATTGCCACAGGTTGGCGTGTTTGCATTGATTACAGAAAGCTCAATTCTATGACAAGGAAGGATCACTTCCCTCTTCTATTCATTGATCAAATACTTGAAAGGTTAGCTGGTCAGAGCTATTATTGCTTTCTAGATGGCTACTCTGGTTATAACCAAGTAGCTATGGATCCAGAAGATCAAGAGAAGACCACTTTCACTTGTCCCTTTGGTACTTTTGCTTATCGTTGTATGCCTTTTGGATTATGTAATGCTCCAGCTACATTCCAGAGGTGTATGATGGCCATCTTTTCTGACATGGTGGAAAAATTCTTGGAGGTGTTCATGGATGACTTCTCTGTTTTTGGATCATCCTTTGAACACTATCTGAGTAATTTATCACTGGTGCTTCAAAGGTGCCGAGAGCGTAATTTGGTACTTAGTTGGCAGAAGAGCCATTTTATGGTAAAAGAGGGTATTGTATTAGGCCATATTGTTTCAGAGAGGGGCATTGAAGTTGATAAAGCAAAGATCGATCTAGTTGCAACTCTGCCACATCCAACTTCGGTCTTTCTTAGGCCATGCTGGGTTCTATAGAAGATTTATCAAGGATTTCAGTAAAGTGGCTCGACCATTGTGCCATTTGTTATCTAAAGATGTTCCCTTTATCTTTGGTGAAGATTGTGTGCAAGCTTTTGAAAAACTTCGGTCTCTGTTATCCTCTGCACCAATCATGCAGTCTCCAAAATGGGCTCTACATTTTGAAATCATGTGTGATGCCTCTGATTATGCAGTGGGAGCAGTGTTGGGACAAAGAGTAGAGAAACGGCCATATGTCATCTATTACACTAGTAAGACTCTCTCTGATGCCCAACTCAATTATACAACCACAGAGAAAGAGCTTCTAGCCGTAGTGTTTGCCTTGGACAAGTTTCGTTCTTACTTACTGGGGTCCAATGTGGTTGTCTACTCTGATCATGCAGCATGAGACACTTATTGGCAAAGAAAGAAACCAAACCACGTCTTATTCGATGGATTTTATTGCTGCAAGAATTTGACTTGGAGATAAAAGACAAGAAGGGGACGGAGAATGTGGTTGCGGATCATTTATCTCGGATTGAGTTTGCGCCGGTGATCGATGCATTACCTATTCGAGACTCATTCCCAGATGAGCAATTGTTTGGAGTTGGTTTGATGAAAGTAAATGGCCAAAGGTTGAAGCATTGTGTGGAAGGATGTGTGCCAAAAAGAGACGTAGAGTCCGTCGACTTGACGGATCCCGTCTATCCGACTTAATCCCTTTGGAGAGTCAATCATCTCCTACAGACGTTAAATTGTAGGTTCTGTATGTATTTCTATACTTTATTTCCTTTAGTTTTCTTTAATTTTAATTTTTAGTTTTAGTTTTCTTAAGTTTTTCTTCAATTCTAGTTGCGTTTTAATGTTTTTTCTTTGAGTTCTTGATGTATAAGTTGTTTCCGGAGGATGCCAAGAGGTGTACCGAGGTATTTGAACTCAAGACGGGTGAAAAATTGTGCTCTCGATCGACCTTGGGCGATGGAGGGTCCAACAGGGTACCAGAAGGGGGATCGATCGCCCCAGCCAAGGGGGATCGATCGCCCCATGCATTTTCTCAAGGATCCCCACCAGCAGGTGGGCGATCGATCGCCCACTCCAAGGGGGATCGATCGCCCAAGGGTTTAGAGGGGCTGGCCGAGAATCCTCTTTATAAATGGACTCCTTATCCTCCTTTGTTGCTACTACTTGCATCCTAGACCTCTTTGAACTCCAATTCAAGTCCTACATCATCCGGAATATTAATTTCTTCAATTGGTGAGTATTAAACAAGAATTCAACATTGATCATCATCAACTTCAACATCAAAATTGGATCAAAAATCACTAGTTCTCAAAGGAAGCTCTCACTTTTTCAAGTTCAACATCAAAGTAAGTGAAGTTTTTCTTTGAAGAAATTGTTCAAATCTTTTTGAGGGATTTTGAATACCAAGTTTGGGGGATCAATTTGGTGTAATTACTTGTTCGATTTGGGTGAAAAATTTGTCGAAAAGAGGAGGTTGAAGGTTACAAGTTAATTGTGCACGCTAAGTGTTCGATTTAATTCCTCAACCACACTTTTTCTACTTCTATGGCACCAAAGAGAGCAAGTCACCAAGGTGCTTCAAGTTCACGTAATCCTCGCCGAGCGAGGCATGATCCGACCATAGGTTCTTCACGATCTCGCCGAGAAGGTATTCAAGAGAGATGGCATCCAAGGGCATTGAATTTTAAAATCACGTTTGACATAGCCAAACTTTATGGTATGTTTCCCGAGACACGGTGGGGGATTTTCGACATCCGTCGTCTTCGGTCGGCATCCATTTTTGTTCCACTCTCATCTACTATTTACCCGAGGCTTGTCAAGGTATTTTATCAAAACTTAATGCCGACACCTGATGAGCGGGATGTGCTTACTTCTTCAGTAGATGGAACAATAGTTCGAGTGGACATGTCATCCATTACCATTGCCATGGGTTGTCCTCATGAGTGCCCCGATGATTTATCTCATATCTATACTCCTTTACCCGACGAGTTGTCAGTGGGTAATGTGGTTGAACGATTGTGTGCCAATCAATTTTTCAGGCCGAAGAGGAATGCAGCTTCTAAGTCTTCAATGCCAAATCATTTATGGTTCCTTGACACTGTTCTACTCAAGAATGTATGTCCAATTGGACATAAAACTGAAAGATGTCAAGAGTTCCTCAAATCATTATATGCCATACATTTTGGGCATTGGCTGTCATTCCCACAGATTGTCTGGGGCCAGATGGAGAAGTTCTATTCCAAGGTTGTGGCCAAGGCACCAGACAGTGCAAGTGACTGGGAGTTTCCATTCCCTACTATTATTCACTAGTTGCTTGTGGCACAGGGGTATGCAATCCATGAGGACGAGCTTGCCTTTCCACGTGATCTTCATTATGGCACGCATGACTGGAACCTGAGTCGATCTCATTTGCATGATCTGAGTCTAGTGGTGCCTTTACTATATCTAAGGATCCTTTTGACAGCTTTCAAATTTGAGACTCTAGGATCACTTTGAAATCTAGCAACTAAACCAACTGCAAATATGATGTCAGTCCTTAATGCAGTAAGGTATAAAAGACTTCCTATCATGAACCGATAAAGTGTATTATCTATAGGGTCAGTGGTACATTCTTTGGACAACTTTGTGGTGACACACATGGGAGTAGACATTAGTTTTGAATCATCCATGTTAATTTTTTTTAGAATTTCTTTTGCATACTTCTCTTCAAATATGAATATACCTTTAGCATGTTGAATGATTTGAAGTCCTAAAAAATATTTCAAAGTGCCTAAGATGGACATCTCAAACTTAGATTGCATAAGTGCCGTAAATTGTGTGGTTTAACTCGAGTGTGAACGACAAAATATTATATCATCCACATAAATTTGCAAAATTAAAAGTTTGAGTTGGAGTGCCTCACATAGAGTGTGCCATCGACCTTTCCTCTTTGGAAACCTTGTTCAATAAGAAAGGAGTGGAGTTTATCATACCATGCCCTTAGAGCTTACTTGAATCCATAGAGCACTTTTCTAAGCTTGAGAACATGTTGAGGATGCTTTGTATCGACAAATCTTCAGGTTGCTCAATGCATACTTCCTCTGATAGATCACCATTTAGAAAAGCAGACTTGACATCCATCTGATAGACCATTACTCTCTTGTAGCATGCAAATGAGAGAAGCATTCGGATGGACTCTAATCAAGCAATTAGAGCAAATGTCTTATCATAGTCCAATCCGACAATTTGAGCAAATCCTTTACAGCCCAATCGAGCTTTGTTTCTAATAACGGTTCCTTTTTTATTCATCTTGTTTCGGAAGATCCACTTGGAACCAGTAATATTCTTATTGGTTGGCTTAGGCATAAGAATCCAAGTATCATTCTTCTCAATTTGTTGTATTTCTTCCTTCATTGTAGTTATCCAATCTGGATTTTCCTTTGCTTCTAAGTAGTTCTTTGGTTCAATGGATGATAGCATAGCAAAGTGACTACGCTCATCCTCAACTACAAGTGGTAATGCCTTCTTTTTAGCTCTTGTAAGAGCCCTTCCTTCATTGTTGTCCATAATATTTTCTTGTTGGACTTCTTTTTGAAGATTCAGATATCGAAGTTCTCTTCTTTCTTCTTCAACGGTGGTGATGAGCTAGGTTGCTCATTTTCCTTTTCAACTTCTAGAGGAAGATCTTCTTCGAAGTCTTCCTTTGGAGTGTTGTCCTCTTCATCAATCTTTACATGAATGAATTCCATCATCTTCTTAGTTCTTAAGTTATAACATTTGTAGGCTTTACTCTTTGTAGACTATCCCAAAAAGATGCCTTCATCAGCTCTTGAGTTAAACTTTCTGAGATTATCATGGTTGTTATAAACAAAGCATTTACTTCCAAATATTTTGAAGTAATGCATATTTGCTAGCCTCCCAAACCACAAGTCAAAAGGTGTCTTTGTTAAATTTAATCTTAGAAGAGCTCTGTTGATAATATAGACCTTCGTGTTTACCGCTTCTGCCCAAAAACCCTTGGATAGATTCTTCTCAAACAGAAGTGTTTTGCCTATTTCTTAAACTGTTCTGTTTCTTCTTTTAGCTACCCTATTTTGTTGAGGTATTCTAACTGCTGAGAATTCTTTCTTGATTCCCTTTGAGTCACAGTAATCACTGAATTCTTTCATGATGAACTCAGTTCCAAAATCAGATCTAAGTCTCTTAACCCTGCAACTTTTCTCATTTTCAACAAGGTTAACAAACTTTTTAAAATGAGTTATAGCTTCAGATTTTTCTTTCAGAAAATAAATTCATGTCATTCTACTATAATCATCAATGATAAGCATAAAGTACTTGCAACCACCAATACTTGTGGTCCTCATGGGTCCACACAAATTCATATACACAATATCAAGTGGTTGTGAGGTATTCACTTCCTTTGTTTTAAAAGAGATTTTTGTCTGCTTTCCTTGTTGGTAAGTATTTCATACTTGATTTTCGTTTAGAGACAAATTTGGAATACCTCTAACAGACTTTTGCTTGATAATATTTTTTATATTCTTGGAATGCACATGCGCTAACCTTTTATACCAAAGTGTTGAATTTTTTATGTTAGTGAAATTGCAAATAGCGTGTGAGAAGTCTTAATGAATAGTGTAGACATTTCCTGGAGCTTTACATACAGCAAAAAGAGTTTTATCAGATTGTTTATCAATAACATTGTAGTTTTCTTTGTCAAAATTCACTAAGTTACCAATGTCACATAATTGACTCACACTCAACAAATTATGATTTAAACCCACTACATAGAGCATATCACTTAGCATAGGTATTTCTTTGGTTTCAGGTATTGTGCATTTTCCTACAATTTTGCCTTTCTTATTATCTCCAAAAATAACATAACCACCATCAAAATTTTTAATGTTAGCAAATTTGGTCTTATCTCCTGTCATGTGTCTAGAACAACCACTATCAACATACCACTTGGTATTGACATTACAAGATTTCAAACCAGTGTAGACAAGCATGCTTATAGAGCTCAATTTCTTAGGAATCCACATCATTTTAGTTTTAATAAATCCTTTTGAAGTTACAGATGCTCTGTGCAAGTGTATATCTGTCTTTCTAACATACATAGGTTTTAGCTTCATATAATTGGGACATGCAATTCTAGCAGATGCATTCTTATTCTTAGATTAATGATAAGTATTGTATAGAATTTCATCTTTTGGTCTACTAGCTATATTGACAATAGGATATGATGCATATATATTACCATTTTCAGCTCTTATAAAAGTTAAGTGGGATTTGTTTGATATCACCTGAGTGGCTTTGTTGTCAAAGCCAATACCTGTTTTGCCCAATTGTTTCGTAGATTTTTTCTAAATCTCATGCATCTTTTGAGATCTCTACTTAAGAAATGAACTCAGTTCTAATTTCCACCTTTTGGTGCTCCAATTTGGTTCTTGAGTCTTGTATTTCGTTAGATAGCACAAGGTGAGTGAAATGGCATATAAGGTAGACAATTTTACCCTTAAGTGCTTGACTAGCAATTCCTTTGATTTCTGTAGTTCTGAGATGGCCCTTTTCAATTGCTTCTTTTGTTCACTACACTTCTGTGCCAACCTTTCACATTCAGCAAGAACTTCATCAACATCAGGTTCTTCTTCACTCTCAGAATCTGAACTAGCCACATCTAATTCTTGTAAGGTTATAAACAAGCATGCGTCTTCGTCATTCTCATCTGATGATTCTTGTTGTTCTTCTTCTGAGCTTAAATTCCAACTACTGTAAAGGGCCTTTTTATTACCTTTTCCTTTATACTGCGGAACACTGAACTTCTTGTATTTTTGTTTCTTGGGAGCAGTTAGACAATTAGCTATGTAATGACCTTACTTTGCACACCCAAAGCAACCTTGTCCTTGATGTTGCTTTACTTTTCTCCTCATCTTGAATTTTTTGAACTTTCTTGCTATATAAGCCATTTCATCTTCAGAGTCGTCAGAATTCAATTCCTTTTCAGTTAGAACCTCCACTTCTTTTGCTTTTAGAGCAGACTTCCTTCGTGTTTGAGTAGGAGGTCCAATTCTCATCACATAAGCTATGAGAGATGACTTCAGCTCATCAATACTGAGTCTAGAGATGTCTTTGTCTCCTAAAATAGTAACTTTGGGATTGAACCTATCAGTCATAGTGCGCAGTATCTTTTGCACACTACTTTCTCTTCAATCTGTTTACCCAAAGCCCTCATGTCATTTACAATTTCTTTGACTCTGAAGAAGTAATTCGCCACATTCTCTCTTTCATACATCTTAAGACCATCAAACTTGACTTGATGACGTTGAATTTTATTTTCCTTGATGGTGTTGCTTCCTTCATGTGCAGTTACAAGTGAATCCCAAATTTCCTTTGCACTTTTGAAATTTTTGACTCTTCTGAATTATTGTTTTCGCAATCTTTGTATAAGGCATTTCTAGCCTTCGCATCGACTGATTTCGAAATATTGTCAGCTGCTAAGCGGTTTACATGATCAAGGATAACAACCCCTTCCAATGTAGCGTGCCAACCATCATAGGAGATGGAAAGTAAGAAAGCCTACATTTTAATCCTTCAAGTGTCAAAACTGGTGCCATCAAAAATAGGAGCCTTGTGAGTGAAAATGTCTTCAATCATACTTAAGATCTTTACTGCCGGTGGTGAAACCAAGAAATGCAGACTTCTGCTCTGATACCAATTGATGAACTTAGATGGGCAAGGGGTGAATAGGTTCTTTGATTTTTCTTCCTAATATTGTAAGTTTAGCTGTCACATGTAATCACACAATTAATGGACACACAGATTTATAGAGGAAAACCCTATGGTGGGGAAAAAACCTCTTCGAACTGAGCTCCACTATATCTGAGAGGGTAGTATAGCAATTCTGCAATTACTCTCTCACTCACCCAACTCACAACATAGTTGCTCTAGCACTCAACCCAGTTCACAGCCTCCCTAGGCCTGAACAACTCTCACCAAATCTCACAATAGCTTTTCTACTCTCAACCCAGCCCAGGCTTCCCAAAACCCAGGCTATCTCACACCAATCTCACAACAATCATTCACACTCCACCTGCCCAAAGTATCCCAATACTTGGACTATATATAGTGATAGTGGAGTCAATTCGATGTAATGAGTGGCAACTCTTCAAACTTCAATAGTAGGTCTTCAAAGTCAATCTTCAAATCTTTAAGCTCCAATAGTTAGTCTTCAAGGTCCAGCATGATAATGACACAGTCACTAGTCTTCTTGGTAGATCATGACACTTGAACTTCTTCAAAGATAAGCTTCAATAAGTAAACCATTAAGGTGTAGCTGCAACGGTCTTGTAGAAGAACTCTTTTTCAAATACTCCCGCTATCAGCTTCTTGAACAACAATTCAGCTTGGAATTTACTTCAATCAAGGGTCTGAGTATTTCTTTGTCTTCGTACTCGTTTTTAAAATGGACACAGCTGCAACTGGAGTAGAAATTAGTAGCTCAAGCAATTCAAAATATAAATAGCATAAATACTATGTAAATCTCAAAAACAGCAATTCAAGAACGACAAATCAGCAATTCCATGTCAATAAAACAACAATTCCTAATCAGCAATAAGGAATTCCAACTCAACAATATGAATTCCAATTCAGCAAAATAAATTTCAATTCAGCAAAATAGTAACTTCAAAACAGCAAAGTAACAATTAATTTAACATAAAACATCATCAATATGCTTTTGAGAACAAGCTATTAAATCAACTCGAAGCATCTGCAACATAGGGAGCTCAAAACAGATTTCATAAGTAAGAGACAAATTCAGACAGCTGACTATAGAAAGTCATCAATTGATATAAAAAAAAAAACAATTCAACAAGTGCAGATTTTTAGATTTAGTAAAAACACAAAACATAATCAGCAGATTTCAGATTCAAGTATCTTTCGCTAACACACGAAACAAAATCTTATATCAACATATACTCAACCAGATTTTCAGAAACTGCATTTTTTCATATTTAATATAGTGAAGTACAGAAATAATAAACAACATATACTCAACCAGATTTCAAAAAAAATATACTCATAACAGATTTTTGGGAAACTGATTCAAGACACATAATACAATTGTATATATGAAATTTCTATAACAGAACAAAAGGACATGCATAAAGGATTCAAAAACACAAAATACATATATATGTATATGAGATCGTGCGCATGTGCGTGTGTGTGTCAACATATAGCCTCAACTTGTGCGCTTGTGCATATTATGAGAAGAGAGTTAGAACAAATTTACCAACTGTTTGAGTTTTCCCTTTTTTCTAATTTTCACGAGGTCATAGCAATTCAGTCTAGACACAAAATGAGTTCATAGTGTTTCAGTAGTATAGAAAACTCAGACAGAGTATGTAGACGTGTTAAGGGTGCCTTAGTAAATACTACAAAAATGATCCACAATTGCCATATTTGAGTTGCATCAGAATAAAAAACATCAAGGAATCTATGATTTGAGGTTCCCTTTTGGCAACCATGGAAACAATTAACTGATCTAAACAGAATTAGATTCTGAATCACAAGAATTGAGGCTAGATATAGGATGAATTGTATAGGCTCGGTGTGAGTGATTCATTTGCGATCAGCTAACCTGTCAGCCCCCGATTTTTGTTCTCCGAAAACCAAGGGTGACAGAATTGTCACTCACTAAATCACCTCATCAATCACCAATGAACTCTCTATACTCTTAAATATTATGGAAGCTTACCTCTTTCTTGCACATGAATATGATACCTCAACCTTAAACACAACCAACCTCAAAGAGTCCCACATTAAGCCATACTTACATAACCCCTCAATTCCAGTACTTAACTCTTTGTGTGACTGGAACTTTAAACTGAAACCCTCACCATAGGATAGAGGACTCAAAAATAATCAATTTCAAAAATACCACACTTAATTTCGATTTAAAATGATGAAATTATGCCCGAATCAAATTTTGGCAGATTTTGAAGCATGCTGTGAATAGTAACTTCGATGCATCAAAATCGTGAGTTAGATGCATCAAAGCTGCGATGCATCGAACATGTATTGACCGAAGTATCGAAACCTACTGTCCAAGACTCGAAAATCTCAACTTTTAGGCTCCAAAACTCCTCTAAAAGGCCCTAGAATCATCAAACATCATTCATGACATGTAGAAATGATAAAAATATTATGATACACCATTTTAAACATAAATATACATTTCCAACAATCATATCCAAGAATTTGTATATAATGGACTCAAAACCAATATTCTTCCATTCAAAACCTACAACTCACATATGATCCATATATGATCATTACATTTGAAACTATAGTGCATCAACAAAAATACAATGTAAATATAACATCATTAACATAGTCCACATGCCACGAACTAGCATGGACATCTATTTACATCTCAAAATGTCAAAAGTCCAAAAATGGAATCCATCAAGGTCTATAGGGCTATTCATGCTTCATCCTCCATTAGGGCCTTATCTGAAACAAATTTTGTAAATATGGGGTGAGCTTATCCTTTCTCGCTCAGTAGGAATGATCCACCCAACTCTTCTCTAAGTCAGGCGGCCATGCATTGATGCATACGAAATATTTACAATCTATATGACAAATGTTACGCCCCAGAATCTGGACCGCCGGGACTTCCCCGGACTGACCCCGAATCCTGGGTGTGAACCCATTCACTCAACCCCATGATTTATCTGAAGCACACTCATGCGATAGTATCAGTTTTCAGTACCATGCCATAACGCCCCGATTTTTTGACTCCTAAAAAACCAGAAGTTAACTGTCCATTAAACCCAGTGAACCCTCATTACACTTATTTACAGTGGAAGCTTAACTTAATTCTTGCATATAAATGCATACAACTCCATCCTAACCAACCCCCATGGGCCCTATATCGAATCACACACCTTAGTGGAAATTTTCTTGCCCACACCTTTGAGAATCACTCACTTTCAAGCCTTAAAAATTATTGTGTTTGGAATCTAAAACTGATGCCTACACCATTGGATAGAGAATCCAAAAATACTCAAGTTCAAAAAAAACCACACTCAATTCCAATCTAAAACGAAGAATTACGTCGAAATGAAGTTCTGGAAAAAGTTGTGAATAGTAATTTTGATTGATCGAAATGAGCATCTCGATTGATCGAAATGGGGGTTTCGATTGATCGAAATTCCCCCTTTCTGGACTCTAAAAATCACCATAAATCATCACCCATTCGATCAATCGAAATGGGGGTTTCGATCAATCAAAATGGGGGTTTTGATTGATCGAAATAGGCATTTCGATTGATCGAAATAGGCATTTCGATTGATCGAAATGCACCTCCCAGGACTTCCAACAACCCTATATATGATCCATTTGGAGCCCAATCCACCTTCTATCATCTTAGAACCCCTCATACATGGTCAATAACATAAATGAAAGATTCCAACACCAATTACAAATGATATAACCTCGTACACACACACCAACATATGCGTTTAAATCTCAAATCCTTCATAATCATAGAAATTTCCTAGGCTCACAATATACCCAAAACTCAAATGTATAAACCATCCTTAATTCCCAAATTCATTTCCATAACACCATACATGAAAGAAATCAAATAGTCCTTTAAGCATACATTCATCAAGTCTCAAATGACGGAAATCATTATACATGTATTTCTCAAAAGTATCCTTCCTACAAGTGTGGCATTTACATTTGTAGTTCATAAACAAAAGAAGATACAAATGTAAAGGCAACACTACAACTATAGTCAACATGCCACAAGCCGGCATGGACATTTATCTACATCCAAAAAGATCAAAAATCCAAAAAAAAGAGAAGCCAACATGGTCCATTGAGCAAATCACGCTTCATCCTCCATCGGCGCCTTATCTGAAAAAGTTTATATAAATAGGGGGTGAGCAACACTGCAGCTCAGTGGGAATGATCCACCCAACCCCACTCTAACTCAGGCGGCCATGCATGGATGCATATGAAATCCCTATATGTCTACATGACAAGTATACATGCTTTTAACCCATAAACAAACACGTTTTTCAAATCATGTGTGATGCTTCACATCTCAATGCATTTACATACGTATATATATATATATATATATATATCCAATTGAGCAAGCCACAATATATATATATATATATATAACTCACGCCACATAAATCCAGAAATCACTTCAATGGGGACTAGTTTATCACTCCATCCATAGTAAGGGTCTCTTCGGCACCCAAACTCTGCTTACGCTTTATCGGGTTGCTAACCCGAAGGGAGAGCCTCCTCTTGGCCAAGTTTTGGGTCTTTCACTCTAGGGACCATTCCCTCAGCTTAATTCTCAATGTTGTCACGCTCCAAAAACTCACTTTTCATATAGTGCACATAATCACATCAATGCACTTATTCCACACCATGAATGCATTTTTGTCAAATCAATGCATTTTCCTTTCCCTCAAGATTGTCACAATGCCATCACACTCATATCATGAAAATCATCTTGCTTTTGCATTTAACAAGGAAAATCATATCTTTCATGCACAAGTCTATAAAACTCACATTTTTCATGTTTTCACCAAATGAACATATTTTCCATCAAGAACATTCATAGTCTAATTTGCACATACACAACATATATAAGTTCTAACCAACATGCTAGACATTTATACATGCATAATCAGATTGGTATACATATATACACATATATATAATCCTAAACTCAAGAAATCACAATCTATCTTTCATGTCACAAGTATGTGACCTATAGAATCAAAGTAAAGATGAGTCTAGCACCCCTACCTCAAATTTCCAAGCTTTGAATCCAACTTTGAGAAATCCTATCGGTTCAAACCGATGCCCTTGATGTCCCCTACACACTTTCCTTCTTCAAGATCTTCCAAATCACACCTTAAGGCCCTCAAACTCTAGAGAGAAGGGAGAGAGATGAAGTGGGATACGTAGAGAGAGAGAGAGAGATCTGTAAAATGAAATGTCTCAGACCCTTTTTGATATTTATCTCAACCCTAGGGGCGCAAAATGACCATTTTACCCCCGGCCACTTAATGTACCCTCCCGAGCTCGAAATTAATTCCAGAAAACTCCGTTGGACTCGAAATCACTTCCTTAACACTCTAAACATTTAGTTTAGTCCATAGTCAAAAATAAAATTTCTCAGAATTTTCTCAAAATTCCCGGGCCCCTGTTGACCAAAAAGTCAAACTTTTTTAAAAGTTCCCAAAACTTTCCAAAACTATATTCCAACCTTCTAAACATGTTCTCCACATTCAAAACATGTTAAATATCATTTAAAATGCGTCTAAAGTAATAAATAAAAAAAATCAAAAAAAATCGGCCAAAATTGGGCACGGTCTCTACAACCTCCCAACCTTATAGGAATTTCGTCCTCGAAATTAGAATGTACCTCAAGTGGTGAACAACTCGGGATACTTTGAGCGGACTTCTTGTTCTCGCTCCCATGTAGCTTCTTCCACCCCGTGATGCCTCCAAAGCACCTTAACCAATGGAATGGTCTTTCCCCGAAGCACTTGCTCTCTAGTGTCCAAAATCTGAATTGGTCTTTCCTCGTATGACACATCCTCCTCCACCTCAAGGTCTGCCCAATCGAGTACATGAGAAGGGTCTGGCTCATACTTCCTCAACATAGACACATGGAAAGTGTTGTGCACACTTGACAATTGCGGTGGCAATGCCAAGCGATAAGTAACCTCTCCTACCCGATCCAAAATCTCAAATGGTCCGATGAATCGTGGTGCTAGCTTGCCACTATGATCGAACCTCATCAAACCTCTCCGTGGTGAGACCTTCAAAAATACATGATCCCCCACCTCAAATGCCAAAGGTCGCCACCTTCTATCAACATAGCTTTTCTGACGACTCTGAGCTGTAAGCAATCTTTGTCGAATTAACTTGATCTTCTTCGTAGTTTCCCGAACTAAATTCGGTCCCAAAAAAACTCTCTCTCCAACCTCAGTCCAACAAATAGGTGACCTACATGGTCTACCATACAAAGCCTCAAATGGAGCCATCTCAATGCTAGCTTGATAGCTATTATTGTATGCAAACTCCACTATAGGAAGGTGATCTTCCCAACTACCCCGAAGGTCAAGTACACACGCCCGCAACATATCTTCCAAAATTTGTATAGTACGCTCAGACTGACCATCTGTCTGAGGATGAAAAGCAGTACTAAAGTGAAGGTCCGTATCAAGTGCTGCTTGGAAACTCTGCCAAA